>OX422142.1:110435535-112835535 GCA_949129095.1 Volucella bombylans | reverse complement strand
TTACACAGATTTACCAAAAAGAGCTAAATACTCAAGGCACGAGCTAGGTCGCGACACGAGGATAAACTAATGCAATCAATTGTTTTCTTATGCTTGTCTCACACGTAACGAAGAAAGCACTACCAATACCACTTAGTGTGATTTACATTGGCATTCCCATTGTGTATAATTCGACATAAATCAAGTCACCATCTAAAATCTTGGTTTTAATGTAAACTAGTCAGTCTTTACGTATGTATGTACAGTGTACACGTTATTATTCAAAATTATAATTAAACAAAACAAATTCCTTAGTCAGCTAAAATCTCCCCACCCAGGGTTAACCCCCATTTATGAAAAAAAAAAAAAAAAAAAAAAGTGATTGCAGTCACGCCACCAAACGCCATAGGAAAAGTTCTAAAGAAAAATACATATTTACACCAATTAATGACGAAAATATGGACTAAGCAATAAAAAAGAACAGAAAACCAAAATAAAAAAAAACACTCAAAACTATGTTTACAACTCACTTTGGTTATTTACCAGGCCAACACAATTACCACATGTACAAACACGAATACGGGTACGAGGGCAAGTACGAGTACGAGTACAAGTAGAAGTATCTACGACCGTCTAAAACGAGCGGATATGTCACAACACGAACTAAATTCAAATACGAAATGATGACTCGCTACTAAAGGATATGACGAATGTGGGTACAAGTATTTACTTCAACTAATGAGCTGTACTATGGATTACAACATTACCTACAAAAAACAATTAACTTCAAAGCCCTTTTTAACGTGTACAACTATGATATATACACTTAATATGTATCTATCATGTGTGATTGATAGATTGTTTGTTTGTTTTTGTTTTTGTTTTTTTTTTTTGTTTCTGATAAAGCACAAGTAATCCTGTCACACACACAACTGAATACAATTTCAATGAAATTCCGCTGCAACTGTAAGCAAATAGAAAACGATTTTAGAAAATAACACAAAACAGCGAATCCTAGACGAATATTTATCTCCAGCATTCTAATTATGTAATATGAAAATTACGAGACAGATTAATTCAATTATATTATTAATCTATCTGTTGAAGAGATATCGTAAAAAAAGCAAAACGAAAAACAAATACAGTAATAATAATTTCTTACGTGACGGATCTCATAGTGCCATAACCTCATCGCCTCCTCCTCCGCCAGTATCACCCAAATTGCTCTGTGAACCCATGTTGTTCTTTGCCAAAATCGTATCTGTATCGACACACCCCTTAAATCTCATTTTTGCGTCATCTCCCACGTAGACAGTCTTCTGGCATAACAATAAAATCAAACACGAAACCACAAACAACACAGAGGGTACAATCGATGCGACGACAAATTGTCTGTATGTCACCTCCAAGTCAAAGCGTGCCACAACAATTTCCTTCTTGGTTGGAGCATAGAAGCAAGGGAAACGAGCACGTGCATTATGGTCGCTACCATCACGGCCGAAATCTTTCAAGAAATCTTTGCACTCATCCATGAGAGTGTTGACACAACCCTCCAAATTGATCATGAGGCGGGATTCATTTGAAATTGTCAAATCCACATCGGGTGGAGCGATTTCCGGTATCGGTGTTGAAACTGCAATGTGTAAATAGCTGAGATATGTGAAATTAGTTAAGTCAGTCAGCATGTTATTTTCTAAAACCGATCCGTTAATACAATCCACCGCTTCAACGCGATCTGAGGTATTTTTGATGAAGTAACACGATGCCATGACCACATTATCCGCTGACTCATTCCAAACCTCCTCCTCCGTTTCGGAATTGATTGCATTCTGACATTGTGAGAGGTAAACCTTATCCCCACTTAGAACGACGACATTTTTATTTCTAGTTGGAATATCTACACATCGTCGATCACAATTGTAGGGTGTTCGGATTTTACGGCAAGTGCCGCGATTACACGAAAATAATCCGCTTATTTCCATGCAATTGATTTTACCCCTACGACCGGAACACTTTAACGGTGCATCACTATTCTTGAACACACACTCAAAGGCATCAGTGATATTGAGGCACTGTCCTCCTGTACAATTGAACGTTCCTGTTAAATTTTTACACTCATCATTGATGCAGCGCGCTTTGTCAGCTCGCTCCTGATCGATGCCATAGCATGTTTTATTTGCTGAATTCGTACAATTTTGGAAGGTTAAATTGGTGCCGTTATTACGAAGATTGACGTAAATTTGTATGCAGGCGCCAGAGGTCTTACTAAGACACCATTCGCCGCACGAACCCCATTCACAGTTGTCCTTGTTGACAGCACGTGTTGTTGTGCACATGACTGGTGTTGTGTCAATCCCACTTTTGAAAGCTCTTGTCGATGGCATATAAATGGCAACAGTCAAATACACCAATGCGACAGAACTGAGAACTAATGTCATCTGACAGACGCATATTGTGCCACATATGCGTGTGTCCTGCGGTGGCACAATCAAATCCTCACTGGGCACCTTTTTCTTACCCATAGCCCACGCGCGTACTTCGTCCTTGTTTTAGTAATTAATTCTTCCGTTGTGGGTGTTAATTTTTATTTCGCTGAATATGTGCTGAATTGCTGAATAATTAATTAACTGAATTAGTAATTTTCACCAAAAGTCACGGAAATTTGTAAAGTTTCTTTGTTTTAGGAGTCCATCGAGGGATGGGACATTTCTTTGATTGTTTTTTTTTTGTCGATTAGAAAAATCTTTCTTTTTTCATCACGTCACGGAGAGTGAATGAGTTATGCAATAGAAAAAGACTCGTGCTTGGAGAGTATTGGTGCTGCTGAATGTAGGTATATCACATTTGTCGTTGAATCAATCGCTTTTTTTCTTTGTACAAAACATTTTCTGTTTAATAGTTCTCTCACTTAATTATTTATTGGAAGCCACTTCTTTGTGTTAGGAAACGAGGAAAAAATATGTAGAAATTTGTACCCGGATACATTGAAGGAGGATTTCAAGGATCTTTGTTAATCTTCTATCCGTAGAAGGTTTTCTTGTTTTTTTTTTTCGTTTTTTTTTTAATGCACAATCGATATAAGAGATTTCGAATCTACTTTTTTTTTATTGCGAACTCAAATCAAAGCTGTAGAAAAGTGGAAAGAAATTCGAGAAGCCAGGAAACCGAGTGTTAAGTCTGTATTTTTTTTTTTTTTGTGATTTTTAGATTCGCAACACCACACACAACACAGAAGATACACCAGCAACGGAATGTGATTTTTGGTTTTCTTAGTTTTTGCAAAATTTTTCACATATAATAATTGTGTGATTTTTGTTAATTTAATTTTTTTTTTTTTAGAATTTAGAATTTTGCTTTCTGAAGGGAAACATATCCTCGTGTTGTTGCAAAAAAATATTTAAGGACACTATGGCTCTGTTGCGGTGTGATGTGAAGATTTTCCAACTTTTCGTATCGAATCTTAGAACAATATCCCTGCAGAAATCAGAGTAGTGCGCGCGCATTGAATCAATAAAATGTTCGCTCTCCCTTTTTGGTGGTTTGTTCCATCAATTGCTGGATAAAGGGGGGCCAGAAAGAAAGGATGACAAAGAAAGAGAGTGAGAGTACACACATTCGTACATATGTGTTTTCAGTGATTTCTCCAGTTTTGTCTTTTTTCATTCTAGTGGCATTGCCAATATTGATATTGTATCCTTACTGGAACTCTTTTACTGGTATTGATACTAACACTGTATAGTGGTACTTATGCAGATATTTATGAGGAACAGCAAAGAGTAAGGACATTTATACTTGGAGTATAACAATACACTTGATATATGTATTTCCATTTATATGGAAGTAATATTAACAGTAACACATATTGGTCGCAGTTTGGGGAAGTCGTAAATATGTAGATACAAGGAATGGAAATCCGCAGAAGCTATTACCGACAAGGATATTGAGGCTAAGGTTCTGTTGTTGTTGTTGTTGTTATTTGCAAGGGTTTTCTTTTTGCCCCAAAGTCTGGGGTTAAATTTTTTTTTGTACTATGAGGAAATATTTACATAAATAAGTAAGGTTGACCTATCTCCGATAGGACAAAAACTCATAAGGAGTAAATATTCGTGTGGATCTACGTTAAATGGTAACACTATATTAGGACAGAATATCCTGTAATTATGCTCGCCATTTATGGAATGGTGGTACATTTTGAATAAGTTGCAGCATTTTATTGGTACCTCTTGTTTGAGGGTGTTTTTGGAAATATTTACAAATGTTTCCCGTCCTTTGGAAGTCAAATATCTACGAGTGCCTATATTGTTATCGTAGAGGTTATAAGAGAAGAAGAAGAGGATTTTTACACTGAGATGTGATGTCAAGGAACCCAATAACCCCACCAGACAAGTGTGCGAATTTGCTTTTGACTTAAGGCGACACTATGTCTGTTTATCGTTCAAGAGGTGGGTGGTCTGTTAATCTTCTAAACGCCCAAGATGTAAGTTGACACTGTAGTGATGATTTCGTTGGAAAGGGATTTTTGTAGTGCTTAAACAAAAATAAATAAAAACGAGTTTCATAGACTTCAAGAATCGATATAAATAATTTCAGTCGTGGGAAATGTTTATGCAGCAAATTCATGAAAGTTTTAGCGATATGCGGAGTCGCTTACCTTGTTGAGCAACATACCTGTTTCTTAAGTTCTTGCACACATTGCCTCTTAAAAGGATTTTCAAGTATTTCTGTAGAATTTTATGAACGATAATTTTTGGGCGACTTAAAGCAGTCGCTCTTTCGCGCACTAAGATTCTTGGAATCGCACGCAAGTTTCGTTCCACTTCAAAAATATAAGGTGAATTTAGATGTGAAGAAGATTTTCGGAACTTTTGCACTCTCGAACGAATTAAATTTGCACTTAATCCATAGGTCAATCGCCGGATATTGTTACCAACCGGTCGGCGCGCACTCTCGTAAAAAGCGCCTTGATAGCGAACGTGCCATGTTCTCCCGACCACATTGTGACTGATAAGCCTCGATTATTCAAATGACGCTAATCTTCCCCCTAGCAACGTGAATAAACTTGTTGTGATATTCAGATCTTAAAAAATAAATCTGGCAACAAACTCTCTGTACTTAGCGAACAACTTATCCAAACCTTTTTTTTAAACGTATTCACCCTAGGAATTGATAAGAATCGGTATAACTGAAACCCTCATGCGGGCATCCAAAAATACTTGCCGGCTTTCCTTTCCTTTCTTTTAGTTTGCCCTATATACGAAGTTTGCATACTAAGTTGCCAGAGGCTCCCTTTCACTTAACGGCGCCACTTACGGCAGGGTCTTTGTTTTACCGCGTTGTCCCTCTGGTGTGGATTCGAAGATACTACAGAGTAATAGCGTTCGTTCGCTCGACATGTTCTAGCCATTGGAACCGGTGAGTTTTAGTCAATTCTAAATTCCAGTTTTAACCAAGTCAATTTATTTGTATAGTCCATACAACTCGTTATTACATCTTCTTCTTTAAACTCTCGTCTGCATGACGAGACTGAAAATCACAAGTAACGTTTCACTGAGAAAATTTGTATTGAGCTTTCTTCGTTATTCATGGAAGGGGGTTACTTCTCAGTTGACTTTTTAGTCCAATAAATTAGCGATTGGTAGGTGCTGAAAAAGACTATGTACAAAATTTCAAAAGTTTTTCATTAAATGTCCCTCAATTAAAATTCAAAAATTTTATTTAAATATTAGACAAATTACTCGCAATTTAGTTTGGCAATTGGCTTCGGAATCGTCTTTCCGGTCACTCTTGGATATTATAGTCGGTCTGAGTCTAGTTTGTAATGTACTGTCGAGTCACGTATAGTGGAGATCGGTATTCCAGTATCGCTACAGGTGCTGAAGCACCCACACTGTCTATCTGGTTAAACTAAATCACAAGTTGGCAGGGAGTCTTCACACTATACCTCAAGTTCAAGAACTCTTATCAGCTTATGTATCTGCCCCTTTTATTCCACATCTGCTCGGAATACAGAAGCAGAAACAGAATGTAATCCGGGCCAATAAATAAAAAATAAAGCAACATTTCTGAAAAAACTTAGGCCCCACGTTGGGCGCCACTCTAAGAAATTTAATTTGTCTAAATCAAGAAAAATTTCGAGGGCGACCAAAACTTCTTCCCGTAAAGCCGGTACCGTCAGAGTATGTTACAGTATTTCGCCTCTAAAATTTTTTTTTTAAATATAGTGTTAAAGAAATCACATGACAGCTCGGCGCATTTATTTAAAAACTCTTTCGTCATCCAATGTTTCGATGTTGACAATATCGACTTTTTTGGGGCAACGATTTTTCTACATAAACCATAAAAAATGTACTTTGGATGCAGAATTATTGCATGCGGCAGAATTTAGCAAGACGTCTTAGACTGTCGATACGTGAGTGAAACTATGGCAATCCGCATCAATGTTTCATGCATCAGTTTCCTAATAATATGCAAGAAATACCCAAATTTCTGACTACCTCCTTGGTCTATAAGCATGATATGAGGTTAAAATGATTTTGAACGACTTAAACATTCTCATACGAGCACATTTGTTTAAAAATTGATAAACATGACCTATATTGCAGTAGGTCTTAAAACAGAGTTATGAAATTTACTTTGTGGGTTTCTTTTTGTCAGCATTTACAAGGACACGTATCGGCTTGAAGGACAAGGACACATTTTCCAGTTGCAGCTGATTTAAGGCACGAACCCAGTGTTTTAGACCTCTAAAGTTTTCTAGGGGTTTTAGCTGACAACATCACTTTGTTTAAGCTGAGGGACGAGTGCAGTGATCCAAACGTGAAAAAACTCTGAGAAATTGTACCACTAAAGCTCTACGATCGCAAGATGCTGCCCGATATGTGGCAGTAGCGTATTCCAAATCTCCAAAATAATTTTTACTGCAGCTTTTGCAAGTATAGTAACCAGTTGCTAATTATATTTAGAGGTTAAAAGAAATACACCCAAATCTCTTCATGGGATCAGTTGACATCACCAGGTAGGATTGTGGAATGCCAACAAGCTCGCCAAGAATGACAATATTGTCTTTCCTCAAGCTTTCAGCTCTCTTAATAAGGCCAAACTGATGGTGACAGCCAGATCAAGGCATTCAGACTATCGAATGTCTGAATATCACGCTGGCAAAACCTAAGCTTTTTTTAACTGTCCTGCTGTCTAGAAGAAAAAGAGAATTTAACTTATTCGTTCCTAAAAGATCAAATAAATGTTGCAAAATCATAACCTCAAATATCTAGTAGCACGAAAATTTCTTAATGACTGGCAGGATAGTTTTTGTAGAAGGAAGTTTATTCGTGATTTGAGTGCATGTTGATAGATAAATTTAAGAAAGTGATCTGGCATCGTACTCCCAAATATCGGCATTCTTTTCTAAGCCATACAACTCGCTTATGAAATATCCTACTAAGCTGCTTATTTCGCATTTTAACCTACATACATTCAAACCTCTATTTCTTTCCTCTCTAATTTTCCTTCACCCGCGCTGTGTGCCAGCATGTTATGGGTGTTCATGATCTATTTAGGGCGGGCTAACTACGAGTATAAAAAAAATTGTCTCACAACTTGATTGTAAGAGGTTTTAGCCCTTTGATGTTCGTATTCCAAGTCCTGGATAATGCCACAGAGATCTGGACTCCATCAATAGAAGTATGCACTAAGTTGAGGATGCACCTAATTGCTTCGAAATTGATGGCGAGTGAGGCAAAAGCTTCAATCATGAGCTGTGCAAACTGTACTGTTTAACCGACAAAGTTAAAGCTGACTTTCTGCACAAAACTAAAAATGAACAATGACTATAATAGTAGCCCCATATGTCTCATATATAAAAGTCGTTGCTTCTAAAATTATCTAGTGTACTAGAGTGTGGACATCTGAACTCTTTGCACGTACCAATATGCCTTCAGGCCAGGTCGATCGACAGTCGACCAGACTTTGAAACTATGACAAATTCGTGAAAAGGCCAACGAGTTTCAACTCGAACGACACCATTTATTCATTGAGTTTAAGGCCAAATATGACATTATGCTACATCTATGGGTCTATAAGATGATGGCCGATTTTGGCATCTAGTCATGATCCAATTTCGTGGCGGAGTGTATTAATTAGAAGCTTTTCTAAATTTGTACCATATTTTTTAATCAAAACATTGTGCTGTAGAGATAGTACGAGTGGAATTGTGTTGACACAGACAGCACTGTCTTTTGTGGGTATATCCAGCTGTTGAGATACGGGGACGACACCAACCGAGCCATGAGAATTCACAAAAATTGAAGAGACTCTGCTCCTCGAGGATAAAGCGGAGTGCTTGTATATACATAAGTGTCATCACTAAATAAGTGATGCCCTTCATCGGCAATATATGAAACAACGTCGTTGTTGTTATTCTATAACTTCGAAGTAGGACAAAAGTTCACCTGGCAACTTCAAATGGCATAAACTCTAAAAATGGCACCATGAGTTCCAAGGTTCATTCCCGAAAGATAATTTTTGCAAATGGTATCAAGTTTCTATGTGCTTTGACATATATGTTGCAGACAATTAAAAAATTAGTTGAAAATAAGCAGTGGAGTGATACACACCTGAAGAACGTGAAATTATTGTTACTGCTTATTTGACCAATTTCCGGTCTGTTGTTTTAACGTAGGGTGAATTTCGTCAACCTGCACTATGTGCGCGAATATAATTAAACATTTGGCTGAGCGTCTCGTGTCAATTGGGTCTACTAGAGATGAAAAAGTGATTAGCCTTTATTTTTGTGTTTACAGATGTTAAAAGATTTTTTTTTTTTTGCTGAAAGTTGATGAGTTGGGTCTCGATCATTGTTGGTTCCAGCACAGGACGGAGCAACATCTCACACAGCCCTGGACAACGATGGAGATTTTGAATCATCTACTTTTTCCTTTGGGGCTTTTTGAAATTCCCCGTTTACCACATCAAATCACAAACCGTAAAACGAGCACAAATGTGCGCCAACTGAAGGGGTGTTCACTTGGCCGATATCATTTTGTCAACATAATGTCATAATAACAACTAATCAGGAATTATTTCGATAGAAAACATCTCTTCTTCGAACATTTGATCTTGTATGTGAGGAGGGTAAATGAAGAAGAACATACCACCGAACACTTTTACCAGGAGACATAGAGCGATTGGGATGATTTTGAGATGTTTTGAAAATCTCTCAGATGAAATCAAAAGATTCTTTTGAATAATATTGTAGAAAGCAGGGAAACTGGTATGGTCAGATTTGGACGGTAGAGGCGCCGCAAATAGGTCACAAATCAGACACGTTCTATATATAAATTAAACTACTCAAAACAAAATAGGGCCTACCAAAGATTTATTTTGAGTTTTGTCTAAAAATTACACAAGTCTGCAAAAAAAAAAGAAGAAAATAACGCTCCATCTTCCCTGGTATCTTTTTTCCATCTCCTTAATATCTTGGTGAAATCGTTCATCTTGCTCTTCACTCACATCTCCTAAATTTTCTGGAAAGTAGTCAAGGTGGGAATGAAGAAAATGTACTTTTAAACTCATTAGGCAACCTAAACCTTGAAATGCTTTTAACATTCTTTTGACGATTTGTTTGTAGTTAGGGTCTTTGTTACTGCCTAAAAATTTCTCTATGACCTCTTTAAAGGCAATCCACGCTTCTCTTTGAGGATCCGTCATGGTTGTGATGAATTGTGGATCAGCTAGAAGCCGTCTAATATCATGTTCCAACAGAAAAACCTTCCTTCAACTTTGCCTCTGAGAGGCCTGGAAACTTTGATATTAAGTATTTGAAGCAATTTCCATCTCTTGGAAGTGACTTTACAAATTGCTTCATCAATCTCAGCTTTATGTGAAACGATAGTAGAAGAACTTTATGAGGAGGCACCAAAGTTTCATGCAGGGCGTTCTTTTCCCCAACATTAAGCTCCCTTGGAGGCCAACTCTTTTAAGTCCAGTGATATGCTCGGTCTCTACTTCCCATAGACACAAAAGGCAAGCAAGGGAATTTGGTACGAGTAAACTCAGAAACCCAGTAGACCAACCGTGGTCTTTATATTTTAATTTGTAAAGAACCAATTCCAGGTTCTTGTAGGTTTCCTTGAGGTGTACGGAATGACCGACAGGAATGGATGCATAAAAACCGCCATTTTGAAGCAGATCTGAGTTAAGGCTTCTTTTTGAAGAATCTATGAAAATACGCCACTGTGCTGGGTCGTATGAGAACTTGAATGTATCCATCAAACCTTCAATATTGGTACAATAAAGCAACTCGGCCTCTTGGGCAAAGTAGAAAGTGAACTGCTTCTCACGATATCTAAACCAGGAGGAAGACACTCCCGGCAAACGCAAGTTCCTGCTTTTGAGCCTTGATCCAAGCAACTCAGCAGCGATTTTGGGAAGATTCAAGTCTTTTACCAAATCATTTAGCTCGCCCTGGGAAAACAATTTCGGACTGCTGCAAATTCAAAACTTGACTAGTCATCGGGTTCAGGCACATTTTCGTCAGAACTTGGAATCTCTTCCAAGGTAGCAGGGGCCTTGGGCACTGGTATTTCGGTCCCATGATAGATTGGGGTATGAAATTGACTGCTTCCATTTGGAATTATACCCTTTAACATTACACGAACAAAAGTAACAAACATCACTATGGTTCTTCTGCTCGCGCCATATCATACGAATCGCATATCGGAAAGTTTTTTTCTTACTCTTAAAGCAATTTCGAAGGTCTTCAATACATCGTTTGCAGCTGCCAAAACTTTAACCTGATCTCCAAGTTTTAAGCCAAAATACGGGAAGTATACTTTTTTTTTACAAAGTCCGTAATATTAAGTTGTTGCTTTATTATACGAGTATTATATATCCGCCACAAATATAACAGACACTGTCACACACTTCCGCACAGATGACATTGCACTATATTGAACCAAGATCTATAAAACAATGAGGAGTTAACACGTAATTGTACCGCGCCACGTTTAGGTTACAATTGATCAAAAACCTCCCGGAACAACCACCATGTGGGGCTCCGCTTTGAGTTCTGTTTTTTTTTTTGTTAAGTTGGTAAATCTGTTGTTAACATTCCCTCTAAATCTTAGCGTCATAGCTTGACATTTGCAAAAGTTACGTAGCCAAGAGTACATCCATCACTGTGTTGGCGATTTTTTACAATTTTAGAAATGGATTTAAAGTTGCAACAACGAACTTGTATTAAATTTAATGGTGCGCGAACGTTGGAAATGTTGGAAAAGTGTTCCGCCAACGATTCTCTAAAGAAAACGGTCGTTTACCAGTGGCACGAGAGGTTCAAAAGTGGCAGACCATCAACATCGAAAACCGACGAAAACATTGATGGAGTAAAAAAATAACCGCAAATTAACCATCAGAGAGATAGCGGAGGACTTGAACATTGCCTATGGATCCGTCCAAGACATTTTGGTTAATAATTTGAGTTTCCGTGGTATAGCAGCAAAGTTGGTGCCAAAAGACCTAGACCGATCCTACATTCAACTACGTCGTTTTCAGTCAAAAAAGAAGGCAATGCTAACGGTTTTCATGGTTTACAACGGTGTAGTGCAACACGAATTTTTCCCAGAAGGCCAGACAGTAAACAAAGAGTATTATTTGGGCGTTATGAGACGTTTGCGTGAAGCAATTCGCCCAAAGAGACCAGAATTGTTAGCAGAAAACTCGTGGATTTTGCACCAACGCACTAACGACGGTGCGTTAGTCGTGGCACAGTACCACCATTATTCGTAATTTTTTGACAAAAAATGCAACAAATACCATCCAACAGCCACCGAATTCACCTGATTTGGCTCCCTGTGACTTCTTTCTGTTCAATCGAGTTAAAAAACCACTACGGCGAACGCCTTGCAGCAGCCGAGAGGAAGTAATGGAAAAATCGCAGGAAGCACTGATAGACATACCGAAAACCGAATATAAAAAATGCTTCAAGGATTGGATCAAGTGCTGGCATAAGTGTGTTGCAGTCGATAGAGATTACTTTGAAGGGACAATATAGATTTAGATGAATAAACTTGTATATTAATTTAAATTCCGGGAACTTTTTGATGGTATTTTAAAAGTGAGTTTGAGTGAGTGCCCAAACAGTGCGATTACTGAAAATAAGTTTTGGTCGAAATGAAGCACCCATCGCACCTGTTGTATGCAAGTTTGTGAAAAAAGTTCGTGAGACAGGTTTGCTTGCGAACAACACTCACGGTCCCCGTCGTCTTGCGGTACGTACCAACGAGAACGTGGCTGTTGTGGCCGAGAGTATTCGACTTAATCCATTAGCATCGCTCCCAATAACTCAATTTTTCACGCGCCAGGCTGATTAGAATTTTGCACCACCAGACCTCGGATTATTCCCTTAAAAAGTCCAATTGGCTGAACAATTGAAGGAAAACGACCATGCGCTTCGTTATCGCTACTCAGAATGGCCCTTACAGCAGCTCGAATTAGAAGTCGAACTTAACAGAAAAATCATTTTTTCTGGCGAGGCGCATTTTCATCTTGGTTCCTATGTTAAAGAATAAAATTGCCGCACTGGGGATCGGAAAAGGCAATGCGTTTGCAGAGATTAGAGAATGACAGTTTTTTGCGGATTTTGGAGTGGTTTTAATGTGAATTTAGTGGATTTAATTTTAAAAACTCTGCTAGAAACGCCATTTCGGTCAACGGCGAGAGCTACAGAACCATGATTACCGAATTTATTTAGACTGAAATTGAAGATATGGACTTGCACGATCTTTGGTTTCCGCACGACAGCACCCTATGCCATACAGCCCATCAAAGAATCAACCTTTTAGCGATTTCAATAGGCTGCCTCGGAGCTGCGATTTGGCCACGTTAGACTTTTTTTGTGGTTTGCCCTAGGAGATCGATGTTATGCGGACAATGCTAAAATGTTTCATGACGTTAAAGCGAATACTGTCCGAGGTATTTGAAAATTGGGTTTACAGGATGCGCTGCTGCGAAACACGACAAGGCAGACACATGAACGAAATAGTATTCTATAACTAATGGGAACGTTCGCTCTTTCTTACTATATAAAGCCGTAACATACGGAAAATAATAGATTTTTGCTCATTTTTTAAAGAAACTTGTATTTGTACCACCGTGAATAAATATAGGAACTTCCATAGCATTGACTACCGTCAGTTGTGGGCACTCCCCATGATCGACATGTGGAGTGGGAAATGGTGTTTTTTTTTGTGTTACCGAATAAAATTTTTGAACTAAAACGCCCAGGTTCTGTTTAATCATCATGTCCATATCATGGTCAGTGCACATGGTTCGTAATAATCCATATTAAGGCTAAATTTGCAAACATTAGTCTTATATTCGCGCACGCCAAAGGAAAAAGATGACGACACCGAAGATAGCTTCTACGAACTTTTGGACAAGACTTAAGTGCCCAATTAAAATTGTCCTCGGCGACTTTAATGCAAAGCTAGGAAGGGAGGTCATCTTTGGTAGTATTGTCGGAAACCATATTCTGCACTAGGCCATCTCCGATAATGGATTCAGGCTCAGTGCACATGCAGCTGAGCCAGATTCATACAAAACGGCGCTGCATAGCAGGACTTGAGTGGCTCACGAGCTCTACGAGCAGAAAAGGAGAGTCGAACACCGGCTTTTCAGGAGGAAAAAGAAGTAGCATGAGAAGCGCGCGGCTGAGGAAGTTGATAGATTTTACTCCAGGAATGAGAAGTTCTACCAAAATGTCAAAAAAAAAACATGCCCGATGAACAACTGAACATAGTTGTAGAGTCGCAGTTGATGCTGAGAATTTGGAAATAGTATTCCTATAGACTATATAATGACGAACCAAATATAGCTGTTAGGCAGAATGAACCTTTTAACCTGCACGATGCTGGCCAACAATTCCGTCCACGAGACCTGCATGAAGTGAAGATAGCCTAAGCTTAAGTACAAGAAAGCTGCTGGAGCAGATGGCCTGACTACCGAGCTGTTCAAAGCGTCAGAATATGACTTGTTAAGGAGTATACACCAACTCATCTGTAAAATGTGGTCTGAAATCCTCAAGAAAGGGTTTTCTTTGAACTGCGCTAGTTAAAGAGGAAGTGGCCTTTTTAACATCCCCTAGAAGACCCTATCTGCCGTATTGTGTGAACACCTGAAGTGGTTCGTCAACAACCTGATTGGTCCATATCAGTGTGGCTTCAAGCTAGGAAAGTCAACCAAATATTCATACTACAGCAGATCTTGGAAAAAACCCATGGGCTCCAAACCGATCATCGATTTTAAGGCCGCATACGATAGCATCTATAGAGACGAGCTATTCAGAGCAATGTCTAGTTATGGCATCCCTGCCACACTCGTCCCATTGTGCAGAATGACGATGGAGAATTCACGCTGTTCCGTCAAGGTCGGTACATAACTCACCGATACCTTTGATGTCAAAAAAGATTTAGGCACGTCGACGCGCTGTCATACGATTTCTTTAACATCATTCCTGAAAGGTTATGGTTACTCGCTTTCGCGAGTATTGAGACGAAAGCGGTGAAGATGAATTTAACGGCAAATGAGGCAAGACCAAGTATATGCTGTCAACAAGAAAGGACACCCAACACCGACGTCTCGGACAAAACGTCACCTTCGACAGATATAACTTTGAGGTAGTTAAGTACCTATATAGGCTCCGCTATCCGAGGAACATCGCAGTAGAAGAAGACCGCGAATCAGGTAGAAAGTGGAAGGGGTCTTCAATTAACTTAGCGTGCGAAACTGGAGGCAGGTAGCTAATTATCGAGCTGGTTGGAAACGCTTGTTGGTTGAGGCCCAGATCTACCCCCGACTGTAGCGTCACCTTTAGAAAAGAAGGGAGGAACCCAGTTTTCGAGACGCCCTTATTTACTTCAACACTCCGTTCTATCTTATTGATTCTTGGTAAAAATGGCGGATTTTCTTTTGTAGTTAACTGGATATAAAACTTTCAGGCATACAAATAAGTCAAATTAGCTGTAATTGAATTTAAGTAAACTGCAATAAACTCAAGAAAACGTGTTAAAAGGTAATCCGCAATAAGTAGGTAGTGAGTTGTTTCCTGAACTATTGTTGATCCAGCTTAGTCTAAATCGAGAATCGTTTAATGGATGAATAACCACGTTTAACCTCAATCATATATGTAGACTCAAGGGTTGTTGACTAAACTCATTAAAGGTTGTTGACTTTCTTTTGTTAAAGTGAAGATATTTTTTTAAAGATCCCAATTGTAAACAACGAACACATTAAAACATACATTTGAAGCCAGTTCCCACCGTCTGCTAATTATGACGTCCATTCAAGTGGAATCCGTTTTTCAAAAATGTCTGAAGGTATCCTAAACTGTAAATATAGACAAAACTTCCCACCGAGAAATTCCTTAGTACCTACCCCGTGTCTCTATAAATTACAACTTCAGTTCTGAGAATTATAATGACAGGACATTATCTCTATGCAGAAATTTCTTTCCCCACCAGGTCTACTTTAAAACAGCAGCGAAATGGGCTGATGGCCCATCATCCATAAGCCTGTTTACCGTATTTTTAGTCACCTTGCAATGGATTGTGGTAGTCACCATAATACCTATACTACACATGTCCTTTGAAGAAGAGTCGGGGCGGCAGGGTGAATACTCGTACTTATACGAGTAATAGCAATGGCAGTAGCAGTAGTAATAGCAGCAAGGAAGCACATTATCTGCATGCAATAACGGCATTTTTTGTTCTCCATTTTTTTTGGTTCCTTTGTTATTTTTATTTATTCACCGTTACCCAGCACACTATGAAAATTCACTCTCCTAACCTATAGACCTAGAGCACATCACAGCCAATTGTACTGCGGACATACCCGAGTTCTGGCACTTTCACTTGCCAAATAAACTGTAATACACGAATTAATATGAGTGTATGTGTGTGTGTGTGTGTGTGTGCAACTGTGTGGAATGATGTATCTATGTGGGTTTATGTGTTCATTGGCAACGACACCATTGACATGGTCTACTTAATATCAAATGCAAAAATGAAATTAGTGACTAAAGCAGGAAAGGAAAAAGCAAAACAGTAAAATAAAAAAAAAGAACAACAAAAACGGTAAAAAACAAGCAGCAGGACAGGACCTGTGCCATAAATGCCCCAGTTGGGTTGGGTTTTAGTCGTAAGGAAGAAATAATTTAGGTACCGCAACTCACCTGCAATTATTCGATTCAACGTCAATGACAATTATAATGGCGTGGTGTGTGTGTGTGCATTTGTGTGAGCATGTGTGCTTGTATATATGTATATTCTGTCGAGGTAGAAATTTTCATGCAAATGGAGTCCGTTTTGTGTAATTTATTTGAAACCTTCTCGAATGTCCTTTAAACATAGAATTAAATTTTGCGATAAACTCGTTTGGCTTGGTCCTTCTTCGCTCACACAAAGAGGTCCTTGGTTATTTTACAAAATAAAATTAAAAAATAAAAAATAGCACACACACACACACTTTTTCACTAGGCCACTCGTCGTTTCGAAAATTGAAAAGTTCGCGTAGTTTATAGATTTGCGGTTCTAAATAAGGCGGAGTACCATTGACAACTACATACATGTGGATATATGCATAGATACCTACGTATAATGCGACTACACGATGGTTTTTCTTTAGAATTTTGAGTGCACTTTTGGTTTTACTCGTATTTTGCGTTTCAAAGAAGAAAACGTAAAAGGACTACAGATTCAGATACTTTGAAGTTACCATGTATTTTTATTTGTTCACTTGTTTTCACTCTCTTTTTCGGAATTTGCAATAATTTTGAATTGGAAAATCCACTTTGGAAGTGAAATTGACACTTTATTAGGTTGAAAGCTGAGAGGATACTTGGGGTTCGGGTATAGTCCTCACGCCATTTGTAAACAACGTCCACCAAAACTGAAAAATTCTTGCTTCTCCGATTTTTTTGACACTTTTGTGTGAGGGAGATATGTTTTTTTTGTTTTTTTTTCTATTTTCGGTAAGTCTAGTTGGGTTGTAATGCGCATGTCCTCTAAGGCTGTAGCACTGTATGGCTTGACTTTTATCTCTGGTGAGAGCGAATGGATGGTGAAAGATAGATAACATGAAATGTCGATGGTAAGCGAATGGTTTATGGGTTAATTGAAGTCTAGTTGTGATGGTAGTGGTAGTGGTAGTGGTTTATGATGGAATGGAGACGTGTGATTGTTGATGTTGATGTTGGAGTAAGTTTTGACAACGATTTGTTATTCGATTTTCGAAAATTGTACGGTTTGCTGCCTTGTTTTTTTGCAAATGACAGCACGTGCATTTGATTTGTAAAGGCTGCCATGAGTCATCAAGTGTGACTATGCTATATTCGGTTGGTGAGGCGACCGAACACATATAGCAGGATTACATTAACAAAGTGCCTAAGAGGATTCCGAAAGGGGTAGGGAATGCTGAATAGTTGTAGTTGGAATTTATGCCAAGAGCTGAAATGAGTCTTGTCCATAGCAGCGCTAACTGCGACTAGGATATGATCTGTCATTTGGGAGGTGGTATCATTATTGAGTTTAATATCAGTTACCAATATGTTATGTCATAAATTTTTGGGGGTCGTAAAAATGCTTTCAAATTAATTTTATTGAATTTCAAGGATCAACGTGTTTTTATTAGATAGATAGGCAGAAACTTAATAGTGTAGAATTTACTCGTAAGTGAATTAATTCGGTAAGATATATATTTTATAAAAAAAAGAAGCAAATACGAGTATGTGATGATGATTGACGATGTTGCTTTTATTTTGGACATGACTGGAATTCAGTGGATAGATTTCGTTCTTTTGCTTTCAAGCTGCAAAAATGACAAAATTAGACTCTTTAGTATCACATACAGACATACCTAAATGGCGCTACAGTCATGATTGGACTTGACTTCACAAAATAGACGTCTCTAGTAAGTGCGGGACCAATAATTTAGCGTTCAGAATGACAATGTCATTTTTATCATGTCCTGGATGATTAGAGTCTCCTTAACGTTTCTTTACAAAGCCTTATCGTTCAATTGCCTTCGTTTTGTCTTTTCTTGTTGACCGCATATACCTGGCTTTGCCTTCAGCTACAAAAATCCATATTTTGCAAGTAGATTGGGATATGTGCGGTGATTGAACGAAAAACTCCTGGCTGTCAGGGGTGCAAATATTAGTTTCGTAGATAGTGCTTGCTATACCTCCCAATGGTGGTCCCCGCCACTAGAGCAAATCCTCATCCCACGACAAATCTCTTTAGTACATCCCCGTATATGTCGCGTCTGAGATATACCTAGACCTACCTTAACTTTATATGACCTGTACTCATCTACGGGGTGGTCAGCTTTGTCTAAAAAGCGATCAACTGCAGCAAACTAAGTAAAGCTCAAAGGACAGCATGTCTGGGTATAAGCGGAATCTTACGCACTATTCCCTCCGCGGCACTGGATATTCTATTTCACTTGACGCCCCTCGATATTTTTGCTAACGGACTGAATATGAACTACACAGCCGGCAAATAAATTATTTGGCCACGCTAATATACTAGGGATCTTTTGTAAGGAGTCAGTTGGCCACGGAGGCATCCATGATGCAGGAGTAGTTGGCACTGGCACGCTCGCGGTTGCTCGGCTCTAGCTCGTCGGGTTGGGTTGGTTCTTGCCACTACCCCGTGCATCGCAACTCAACTTACCTTTTTGTTACGTGCCGAATTATAAAAAAAAGAGAAAACAAGGATAGCCTGGAGAAAGCTACGTTATTTCACGGACGGACTTAAAAGATAGGAGGAGAGAAAGATGATAGAAAAAAAAGAAGAAAAGAAACAGCAGGATCACATCTGTGTGCCATCACCACTATGCAAGACAAAAAAAATTTTTTGTACCGCGGCAGTCAATTTTTTTTTTTTGGTTTTGTTCGGGGAGAATTTCCACCAACTGTTGGCGAAATCTTATTGCAGACAAAAAAAACTAGGAAACTCGAAGGAGGAATATTTACGCGCCGAATTTCCACCGACTCCTTTTTTTTTTTTTTTATAGCAAGTACTTTTCCCGCCAACTATCTCGAACCAAAAATCTCACGACCTTGCACGCAGACTGTTTCGACCTTGTCGCTGTATTTTCAGATCTCGACTGTCTAACTTCCACTCCAAAAACAAAAGCAAAAAACAAAAATCCCATCCAATACGACCTTGCCGCTGTGTCCCCAGACAGTCCAAAAAAAAACCCGATTTAGTCTGCTGATTTGATCAGCTGATCAAAACCCGTAAGGCAATTGACCTGTTTAATTGGACTCATTCTCTAAAAAATCCCATTTCTTGTTTCTTATTTCGCTTCCTACCTATTTTGTTTCCTATCTCGTTGCCTACCTCTTTCGTTTTCTACTCGGAAAATCTATTTCGCAAAAATAGGTTCCTGCCTAGATTAGTTTCTTCATCACAGCACACAACCCACACATAAACATTCATATCTAAATTACTCGTACTCCCACAAGATCTGTAGCCTTAGCGAGGCTTTCCACCTCTTTCACCAGAATTTTAATTAATCAAAACAAAACGCTCTCGACGATAAAAGGGACATATTCACCACGGGAACAAGAACACGGGGAGAGAGTGAGCCTACGAAGAAAGTGGAATGAGGGAACTCGAAAATAGATGGACGTTTGACAGAGTCAGGTTTTGCTGTGAGTTGCGAAAGAGAGATTAGTAGGTCCAATTAACAGATTGGGAGGGGAAAATGTCTGTTTTTGAAAAGGGGTCAATTTAGTGGATTTGGTACACTGAGGGAACACAAATAGAACACTACAATTAAACATATTTATTTTTTGTAAATAGGCTTCCATAAAACATCGGCTACACTATGCCGCAAAATTGGTTTGACAAAGAATTTAATGTTAGCATCTTCTCTAGATCTTTTTTGTATGAATATGCCTTCATGGGCGACAAGTCAATCCATTTCTATACAGATGCATCCAAGACTGGCAGCGGGGTTGGTGGTGGTGTTTTTTCAGATAAGCTTAACAGTATCTTCTCCTTCCGCTTTCCAGTGTGTTTCAAGCGGAAATTTAGAATTAAAGAAGCCCTGTTCTGGATGAAGGAAAACGTCCGCTCTCAGATACCTGGACTCATTCCCGCTAAATTCTAAAATCGTAGTAGACTACCGATCATCTCTTATGGAGATGGCAGAGCAGTTCAACATTCACCAATGTTGGCTCCTGGGGCATTGAGATATTCCAGGGAACTGTATGGCCGAAGAACTTGCCAAAATTGGAAACCCTAATAAAGGTATACTCGATATACCAATCACTAAGTGCAAACAAATACCAAAGTTTGATGCTAATAGAAGAACAATCCTTAGGTGGACTGTTGGGTCAATATTTCTAGCGACCAAAGCTATAATAGATTTGAATCGCTCTAAAAGTTTGATCTTTCAAAACAGTAATCATCTCAGCGCTATCATAGGTCTCATCACTGGGCACTGTCTTATAAGGAAGAATTCAAAAAGGCTTGACATTTTAACAAAACGACTTCTACAAAAGCTGATGCAGAGACGTTTTAGGAGCACCTGACCAGATGTGGGCATTGTAGTCCAATTTTGGGCAGATGAATGGATTATATATTGAGGCCAGATCAGAGGGGGTAAAATATTTCTTACATCGCTTGAGGAAACCTAGACATTTCGCAGCATTTTTGGCGACATCAAATATGCGGTTATTCCAACGTAAGTTGTCATTGACACACATACCGAGAATGGAAAGTTTGTCGGTTTTGACGATTGCAAGTGCCATTCATGGTGTTTAAATTTCGCTTTAACGACAGCAGACAGCATTGTGTTTTGGAAGCATCAAATTCCACTCTGTTGATAGTTCCCCAATAGGTTATGCTGTTGATATCGCAATTTAATGAGATTAGCATACGCTGCCGTTCTCGTTCTACAGCCGAAGACGTAAGTACAATGGGTCTGTAGGACGAGAGGGAAGAAGATTCGCCTTGTTTAGGGACGGGCTGGACAAATGCTGTTTTCCTTCTGCTCGGAAAAAGTGCTAAAGAGTTGAATTGATGAAAAAGCGTACGCAGTAGTTTTGCCAGCGAGGAAGAACATTACTTCAGAAGAAGGGGGGATATACCATCTAGACCAGAGGATTTATGTATATTAAGATCTTTAAGTACTCTTGCTACTACACGAGTGCGAAAGTGGATTCGCCCCATTGAGGATTCGACGCACTGATGTGTAGGCAGCACAATCTGGGAGTGTTGAGTTGGCCGCAAAGTGTGCAGCAAGCAGATTGGCATTGTCCAAAGAGCTGACAGCTGGAATGTCATTGTAAATGAGCGTTGGGATGGAGGATGGAGCAGAATTTCTAATGTTTTTGACGAACGACAGCTTTTGTCTCAGTTTTTGGTCGTATTGGAATTTCACACGCTTAAGAAAGGCGTTGCAGTCATTTCTGGCTCGTTTGAGCTTTTTCGGTTTTCCTCTGCCTTGAATGACCGAAAAAACATTTCCCTAACCATAACGGCCTCTTTACAGCTCGAGTCGTACCATGCCTTTTCTTTTAGTTTGATACTCTTCATCCGTTGACAAATAAAGGATTTCATTCCAGGGAATGGTGTCTGTAATCATATCAGCAGCGGCATACACGTCGTTATCGAAGAAACATAACGACCAGTTAAATTTCCTAAAGAAGCTGTTAAGTCATCTCAAGTTGGCTTTCTCGTATTGCCATACGGTTCTTTTAGGAATTTTTTCTCCAACTGTGTGGTCGGTGTACGAGAAATTATCTGATATGACACAATGGTCCGACGAGCTTAGAGGGGAGAGCACATGAACGGTGTACTTATCAGGGTGAGAAGTTAAGACCAAGTCCAGGATGTTGGCGGTATGACTATCAACGTCTGGTATTCGCGTGCGCTCATTTACAAGCTGCGTTAAGTCCTTAGCGTGTTGTCTGTCTAGAATGTCGAAGCCATCCAAAATTGAGTATATTGAAATCGCCCGTAATAGCGATTTAAGTATGAGGATACAGGGATACAATTCTTTGAATGGGGTCAGACTGCGCATCAAACTCGTTAAAAGTCGAATTACTGTCCAGTTTGGGGCTTCTGTAAATAAAGCGGTAATGGATAATCTGCTTAGGGAGATGGAATTTGAATTCCATTGAAATTGTAGTCCGGATTGGAACATGGATCACATTGTGGTGGAGTTTGTTAAGCTACATCACTACGCACGTAAATGGCGAGACCGCGGTGAGAGAAGAATAATGGCACTAGTTCGTAGCCAGGTAGCTTCCGATCAGAATAATCTGAGAGGTGAGGGCGGCGATATACGTGTATTTCACTAAGTGCCAAAACAGCCGGTCTGTACTTACAGACGTGGACGTACGCAGAAAAGTGATTAATTTTTAGCCCGCGTATATTGGCAATGTCTGAATTCCCTAGTTATAATCACAAACAAACACAGAAAACACCAACGCCGACGATTCTAAGCAGTAGGAGGATTACAGATCCACGTGGCATCACTATGGGCCAATAGGCCCAAGTGGGTTGGTTTTTCCCCAACAGCCACTCTTACCGAATCTAACCCTACCTTGATTGTAACTAGGAAGCAGTCAGTCTAAATTGGCCACGCAGAATCTTCGGACATATGTACATATACTACTCTCTTGGGTAAACTATGCTTCCCGATTATGCTCCCATTAGAGTCTAGTTTTCCTAATTTGACATTTAAATCATATTAAACAATTTTACCGGCATACTTAGGCACATGGTCGCGTCGTACATTTCTTCTGTAGGAGCGTGATCGTATACCAGGCTCATATTGACAAATTTATCCTTGATGCGTATTTCAGCAATGCCAAAAACTCAACACTTCCTGCCTTGCAATAGATGCTGCATTGGTTCTCTGTAATAGTCACCATAGTACTCGTATACGATATATAACAGTGTTTTATAACTATTTTGTCCAACTTTACCTTTGGTTTTTTTCCCGAACAGAGCACTCAGATTCTTGTATGTTCCTTTTTCTGGAGTTTCTCAGTCTTTCGAAGAAAGATGAGCAAGCGCTTCAAGGAAAACATATCACTGCCGACTGCCTGCAGCCTGAGGCAAAGGTAGGTCGGAAGTATGCACAAAGAAATAGTGCTCCGCAGTGTTGTAATCTTACAGCAAGCATCGTGGTATGTTGTGTTACTTATGCCCAGCACTAATGCAAATTACCTCCTTAAGACGGCAGTAGGCTATCCTACTGAATGATAGGACTTTCAAGAGAGGTCGAGAAGCATTCGCTTGGTCTGCCGGTAACCTAGCGAGTCATACTATCTGCACTTATGCTCATAAGAAATCCAACTATACAGTGATAGCCCTATTCAAGGACACAGGTAGCCCTATAGCAAGTCTGGGTTCTGAAAATTTCTCCTCTGCGCCTTGACTAGAAAGTTAATCGGCAATTTCATTTCCCCTAAACCCATTGTAGCTTGGGTCGCAAACAAGACTCAGTAAATTTACCCTTCTGATTGCATTCAGAGAAATTTTGTATTCTAGAACTAGGTTGCAAGTCATAAGAGAATTCAGCAGGCTTTAATGGCAGCATTATTGTCGCTACAGACCCAGATGTTTCATACCCTAGTTGGAGATAGTTGCCTCGTCAAAACTTCAGTGCGTGTTGTATGCATATATATCCTTATTCGAAAAAGCCCTTTGAAGGTAAAACCTATGAAAAAAATATCACTAGTGAGATTCATCAGTGCGACGAGAGCAAAGCCAGGCGTTCTGGTGTAATGCAGCCAATACAAACCATTCTTTAGAGCCTGGGAAAACAATCAGTGGCGTATTTTCGTGAAAGCTTTTTCACTGCCAGCGTCGACAGTGCCTTATAGGCTTTCGATATAACGTGTTTAGTCGAATGAAATTTGCTATCCAGAATGACACTCAAATACTTCGTTGGAAAATCTGATGCCTTTAAGCATTAGGCATCTAGCAGACCAGCCAGCATCATGAAGAACAGTCTTAGTTTTGAGAAGAGCTACGTTGTTGAAAACATTATTAATTAATTAACATTAACCAGATTTTGAAGCGAAGTCTCGCAGGATCTTCCGCGTTTGTAGGCATGCTGCAGCAATTTTGGGCACATGAAGCTCAACCATACTCTTGAACATGGAGGGTCTCAAAGTGATAGATGAGCATTAAGTCATTTTTTCCGATTTTCAGTATAAAGGTCATGGGTTCAGTGTATTCAGTATTCCAGTGCTAGGCTAGCAGTAAAGATTTGCTTCAGACTTCAGTTAGTCTGCTGGTTTTGCCGAGTGTTTGTATTTTTTTTGGAAAATATTTTATAAGGGACATGTTACGGATAAAAAGAAAAAGACACGACCTTTATTTCATAAAGTTTAATTACGACTAAATTCAAATTATATACGAGTAAGTTGCGAATACAATGGTTATGTTTCAATTCCAGTTCATGTTTATATAAAACAACTATAAGAAAAGAGATGGCAAAGTGGTACATGTAATATAGAGATTTTACTATATATGTATAACACAAACATATTTCTAAGTATAAAGAGAAGTACAGATTTGAATATATTACGTATCGATAAACTAATACTAACAGGACATTTCTCAAAATCCGATGATTTTCCTGTATAGGGCCTCCGCAAGTTGTTGTCTCAGCGAAATTTTTTTTTTTGTATCATTTTGTCAACATTTCGCTGGAGTACCTTGATATTTGATATCATCAGAAATGCTGCGAAATAACCACATTTCCTCAAGCGATGTAAGGCATACTTCACCTCGTCTGATCGGGCTTCAATATGCAAGACGTTTATTCACCCAAAATTGAAGTACAATGCTCGCATCTAGTCAGATGCTCCTTAAACCTATCTGTCCTGCAGAGCTCAAACCGTACGATAAAACCCATAATATTGCCCAGTCAATTCACACTCCCCAAAGCTGATGAAATGTCTCGTTCCTTACTTTGTTATGTTACTATTTCCATTACCTACTTCAGCCGAAAATCCATCCTGCTATGAATGCACATTCGTAAATACTGAAGCCCACTTTCAGAACTACTTTAACTATCATGATTCTCTCCTAAGCCGTACCAGTCGTTTGTGGAATGCCCTGCCATTATATTTGCAAAAATTCAAAACAAACCTGCACTGGTATCTTACTTTTTTTCTCCCTAATTTTCTTTCATCTGCGCTTTGCGGACACACTTTATGAGGGTTCATAATCCTTGGATCGAGCTATAATTACAAAAAAAAAAGTGAGGCCTAGGGTTTCATTCCTTACATTTTTCTTGATAATTAAAAGAATTGTATACTGCCTTTAAAGTAAAAAAGGTGCACTCGGGCGTATACTTGCTTTTTTCTTTCTATTAATTGCTTTGGGAATATTTCTGTGATTTATCGTGAATCATATTTTACAATAATTTGTCATTATATTATTTTTATGCAGAGAAAAAAAACTCGGGGGAGACGTCCGTCAAGTCCAAAGCGGAAGCTGCTAGTGGTTGGAGACTTAAAAACGAATTCCATACGAATTCATCAATCAAAAATCAGTGGCTGGATAGTCTCTAGAATTGACTCGGTATAAAAACCGTCTATTGGTAAACGGCATCCGGGACAGCATCCACAGATATACTTATATGCCCTTAACAGCCATAACAGGTCTTCGAAAGATATCAGACTCGATCAAAGTTATAGATTAAGTGATTGCATGAAGAATATCCGAACCAATTTCTACAACATGAATCAGATATTTGCACACCTTTATACTGCTTAGCCTAGAGACGCTATTAAGTAGATGCATAGATGTCATATGACCTCCAAGCCCACTACAGAGAAGCAAACCATCTGAACAAATTAAATATCATCGTCTGAAGACAGTCACCTTTAGAACAGCTTTTTTGGTAAGAATTGAAAATAAAAATTATGGTCGGATACTTTTGGAAAAGTCCTCGTATATTGTGAAAAATTCACGCACAGTCACAGAGTTTATTCGGATGCGAATTCGCCGTAAGAGGAAGGGTTAGGGAAGAAGGCATGACGAAGATTCGCTTAAAGACTAAATTCGCCAACATAAACTTTATAAACGCTCATCTACTGGCAGAGGAGAAGGACGACCCTACCAAAGACTACTTCTACGAGACTACTTCAAAGCTACCAGCAATGTCCTAAATATAACGTCGAAATCGTCCTGGCGAGGTCATCTCTGATAGTACGGTCAGAAAGTGCAGCTTCCTCGACATCACCCCCGGAAACAGGCTCATTGATTTTGCGTCGATATGTAATGTTTCCACCCTTGATATCTAACAAACTGCCAATCAAATTGATTATATTACGATTGACGCAAGGCAATGAGTATCTTCGATGACTGACGATGAAATTCAGCAAACAATTGCGAGCAATTTCAATGTAGAATGGCTACAATCGTATGAGAGCAAGTGATGACCAGGGGATTTTCTGATCCAGTTTCCCTTAGCCTCTCAAGGAGTCGAATGCCACCAGCATCGAACGTAGAAGGCCAGTATCATCACTGCATCAGAGCCGTTTTTACTTTGGGTTTCGACCCGCCACAACAGAAAAAAGCTCTATTTCGATCACGAATCAAGGCAGGCAAATCTAGAAAAGCAGCAGATGTACCGAGTGGCCTTGCAGAAAACAACGAAATGAACTCTGAGCTATAGGAGCAGAACAGAAGAGAAAAACATAGAATCCTCAAAAAGAAAAAGAAGAGAGGTCACGACAAGATCGAGGACTTAGAAGTACTACCACAAGAATGCATTTTAGAAGATTTTGAAAATCTAAAACGAGCATGCTAAAGCTGTAAATCTGTCCTGATGGAGAAGGAAACCTCAACCACAGTCGGTATTGAAAATCTGAGAAGACTGTTTCGCCAGACTGTTGAACGATGATGACGAACAATATCCCATCGTCAGACAATAAAATATTCAAACTGGACGGAGAGATACAACATTTCCATGCACCTGACAAAGTTAGGATAGCAATTTAAAAGCTTAAAAATCTAACAAATCTGATGGCTTTGATCCGGTAGCTTAAATGCCGAGCAGCAGGTGATGATTGGAACCTCAACTCATCCCTAAAATCTTGGTCGACGAAAGTATGCCCGACGAATTGAACCTCAGAATTTTTTGTCTGACTAACCGGGCAAGATCCCCGGAAGCGCGCCAACTGCAGTGGAATAAGTCTACTCAACATCGCATATAAAATAATGTCTGCCGTATTATGTCAACGGCTGTTTTAAAGGAAACGACAATGCTGAGGGTTTGTAAGACTCTGAGTTTATTTTTCTGTCCATCCCTATTCCTTGACCTAAATTACATACTAGATTATTGCTTATCTCTAACTAAGGATAAGCTGAATATGCACACATATCCTTTTGGTAATTGGATGCGTAAGGTCATAAATTAAATGTTTTTTTATGATAGGACGAGTGCGCAGATCTATCCTTTTGATAAGGCATAAGTGCGGAAGTAAATTGATGCGATGCGCTGTCATATGATTTCTGAACATCTTTCCGAATTGTGCGAAACTCTCAAGTCAACTCAGCAATTACCATCTGTCGAAAGTTTATTCATTTACTCGCACAGGCAGATGATATTTACATAATGTGAAGAGCAGAGCGAGCTTTCAATGGAGCGTTTGCGACTATTGAACCAGAATGGGTTTAGCGATGTTGATGTTATGCCAAAACTTACTTCATTCTCGGCTGATGTGTGGTACTCATTGCTTAGTCCTTAAACACTTTTTATTTTCTTTTAATTTTACTGATTGTTTTGTTTGTCTGGTCCATCCCATCGCACTTCTTGGATGGAGGATATGTCTACTTGTTTGAGTTGCTTGTAAAGAGTCCGAAGATCGTAGTCCGTCCTTTAGTTGTTTGCCATTGTCATCAACAGTAAATCCGTCATTATCCAGGACTATTAGCTGGTTCTTCACTTTTCTTTTTTATCATTTCCGTATAAGATTATGAGCCCTATGACAGCGTATTCTAGCACTACGCTACTGGTCGAGTACGCACTTGTGATTTTATCCTGCGGAAACCACCTCTGGGAGGTATTGCAAGCACTACGCTATGAACTTGATTGTTGTGTTACTGGCCCAATCCAAGTTCGGAACAGTCACCAATTTCCCGATCCTACAGCAAAATATCTGTATGTGGAGATGCTAAATCAGGCGGAGATACGGATACCACCTAGATAAGGATTTTGTAGAATTAAAATTAAAAATATTACTGAGATATTAATAAAATTGCGCTATAATGTTTATAGTCTTTGTCAGATGGTTTTAAGCTGTTATTAAGATAGATCTGAGTGGTATTCTTATATAAATATTTTGTACAAAGAATAAGTTTAACACATCTAAATCTAATCTTATCTAAAAATGTACCTAAAGTGCATTGCTGGAGGCAACTAAGCTGGGAAGCGGAAATGTTGTTGTTTAAGGGTAGGTTCCTTCTGAATCCTTCAGGCCCTCGTAAGTCATTACAATATTTCCTATCAATCTCATTAATTAGAATATACTCGTATGTATTTATTTATTTTTTTTTTTTTTAATTGAAAGCATGTCAGCAAATAAATTTGAAAGGATTGCCTACGTCACTGCCTAAAAAACTCTAATTTACTAGGTTGCTATGAAATTTTTTTTTTATTTAAAAATAAAACCGACCGACTATCCAACAGTAATTCATTTATCTTTTGAAAATCTTTTGCGCGCGCACAGATGTCAATCCATAAATGAACTTTCCGCCTGTCCTGTTCCATTAAACTTTAACAGTAACTTTACTTTGGAGCTAAACTCGATTGCCAAGCATGGGCTGCCATTAACATACGTACGAGTAGAACAAAGGGAATTTTTCGTCCCAACTGGAGCGCAAAAAAAAAAAGTAAGTCGAAAGTAACATGACACAACAGACAGACCTTATAATGTTGACACAACCTCGTAAAGTGTCAAAGGACTGAAGCTCTCGCTCTCCCTCAATCTTTAGCTGTCACTGAACTTTCGAGGAAGAAAAAGCTTTCTCTCTCCCAAAACGTATCTCTTGTTCGCTCAATTACTGCTCAATTAAAGCCCTAGTAAACTAGCCAGGTTTATAAAGATACCTATGTGTGTATAGATGGACAGTTGAATCCATATCGATGCAAGTCCAAAGCATAAAGAAAGCTATCGGAGCTACCCTTGTTTATTGTGTTTCCTTCCGAGTTCTCATTTCATTTGATTTTGACTTGTTTTCTCTGTGTGTTCCTCCTTTTGCCACAATCCTTTTTGTCTTTCTGTTTGTGTCACAGCACAGCTCAATGGATGAAGAGCTTTTTGAGGGTTTTTTTAAATGCTCTCTCATCAGTGACAGTCCTTCCTTGGCGAGCTAAGCACCGCTCTGGTGTTGTTACATAGAATGACAGTTTGCTCGATTTTGCACTAAAAAAAGTTGATCTGTCCTCCAATTCAGGTCATAAATCTAATAAATTATCAAACAACTAAAAACCGGGCTAGAAATTTAGAAATTCTTGTTGTTGTTTTTTTTTAGTAACTCACGTGAGACAGAATTTTTTGGATTTTCATTTTATCAATTTTTCCAATTTTGATTTTGAATTTTGCTCGCCTTGGAATCACGCGAAAACGTATTCATCAATCCGCCGAGCCAAAACGAATCAAACCGAACCGAACGACCAATGCGAAGTTGCTTTCACAAAATTTCATTTAATTTTTCGTGTTTTTCTTTTTTTCGTTTTTATGATTCATTTTACTGAATGTGTATAAGTATAAGTGGTGGGTGCAGAAGAAAACCTACTGAAAGGACTTTATTCGTAGCAGAGTCCGTGTGTATGTTTGTTTGAATTATAGTCGGCAGTCCTTAGGTGTACGAGTATACGTATAGTGGTGTATAGTGTAGTGTTTCGTAATATGCATCCACAAAATGTAACTAAGAGTTCGTAAAGCCAATTATAATTAATGCAAAAGAGACGGGAAAAGGACGAGAATCATGTTGAACAAAGGATTGCAACACGAGTTGCATTTAAACCATTCATCACAAACACCTATACTCATGCAGTGCAAGAAGGTTACATAAAACAACACACAATACACCCCGACTTCTTCTGAAAGGAGGATCAAAGGAGGCACTTGTAAAAAAAAAAAAATACAAATGAACTATAACAAAAATTATGTTTACTTCAGTGCTATGTTGAATTAAGGAAAAAAAAAAAATAAATAAATAAAATCGAAAAAATTTCAGAAAAAAAGTCCAAAAACGTCCATTGTCCTTTCTATCGATGCCATCGCGTGTTAGTGTAGTGTTTTTTGTCAATGCCGTCCGTCCATCCGTTGAATTTTCCACATCTTAAGTAGATTCAGTAGATTCGGTAGATATCTCGCCCGCTTGCTTTTCCTCATCGTCATCGTTGTCGTTGTCGTGGGCGAATCCTGGAAAACATGAATCACAACCACTAACTGGTTACTTAATCGCAATCAGAAAACTCAAAAGTGATTTTTATCATGTAAAAATAGTTCAGTTTTCTTTACGCTTTAAGATAGAGGATACCCAAGGCGAGTGTCCTTAAAAAAAAGTTACATAAGGCTAACCCTCTGGAAAGAGAGCAGAAGAGTTAGTTTGTTCAGCGGTACTCATACTTCACTGTCTATAGTTTCAGTGGAAATATCCTTTAATAAATTTTTAAATACACAAATTGTCGACAGAGTCACCATCCGGTCATCGCGTTGTAAGACACGAAACACGGAATATATCGAGCACAAAACTGGCTGGTGTGGTGCGGTGTGGTGGATCAAGGGTTGAACATTTGAAAATTGAAAATAAAGGATTCAACTTAACGATGAGGTATGTTTAATTAATGCAATGCAATGACGTGAATCATAATTGAATCGTGAGTGTGTACTTGTCGTCGTCGTCGTCGTCGTCGTCGTGATCGTGGTTATACATAGCCTTTGGTCTTTGGCGTTCATCGTCCACCTCAATTGTTTTCATTGCTACCGTCGTCGCGTCGTCGTTATTTCTGGCATCTCACGAGTAGTGCAGTGCCATCTCTAATAAGTGCTGTGCCATATCTAATAAGTGCTTAGTAGCCTTTGGAGGATAGTCTCCTTCTAAAATTTTACCTCGGATTTATATTTATGTTACACCCTTCAGGTTTTTGTTGTTGTTGTTGTTGTTGTTTTAACTGACTCTGAGTCCGATTAAACGTTATGACTGTGGAAAGAATTGTGACAAACCAACTTTTGGCCACTAATTGCAGCCTGCAACTGGAATTCCTCATTTTTAAAGAAACCATGCAACCTCTGTGATAGTTCCGTATATTCGTACCTAAATTTACGTCAGCCATAAACGTTATAAACGATATAAAGAGGAAAAGAATTGGTATCTTCACACCAACAAAGGATACACTTGTACACCACCAGTTTTGTTTCCTTATTTTTTGTAGATCCCCAAGGAAACCTGTAAAGAAAACCCGCAAAGGAAATGGGTGACGAGCCGCTTGAAGTTCGTACATTTAAGCAAAAGCTACTCTTCTACACGACTGCTTTTTTCATTCTTTTAGGCACGTTTAGCATGTTTGCATTTCTGTTCCTTGTGCCATTTGTTATAGAGCCAGCATTCACAACAATTTTCATGCAATTCGAAGAAGTTCCAGCATTGTGCGAAACCATGTACCAGGACACGTTTAATGGAGCAAAGAATTGCTCGTGGGCATCATGCCGTGAGGGTTGCACCAAAGACATCTATGTATGCACTCAGATCCGTGTCAATTATCGATTGAACTTATACAATTATACAGATGAATTTAATTTCACCGAATATCACATCAATTTAGCCGAATCGGAACGCGAATTGCCACCGGTTAAGCGAACGGATCGATATGAGCGTGCGATACGAGACTATGAATATGCAGATGGTGTTGGATTGGATGGTACTCTAGGTGGATTAGGTAATATTAACTTTGATGAAAATAGTCTGCTGGATATGAGCCACAGTTTGTCGGGAGATGATGAGGATGATGATAATGATGATGATGATGGTGGTGGCGGTGATGATGGTCAACCATTCGATCAGATATCGGAATTGAATCAGGATCTATTGAACAATAATTCCATGTACTTTTATGTTGGAGCTAGGCTATTTCCTAATGTGAAAGGATGCGGCTACCCGCCCATGTTGAATTGCACGATATGGCAGAAGAGATATTTAAAGTTGAAGACAAAGTTCCCGTGCTATTATTCGAAAGTTGATCCTAGCCTTGTGATAAGTGATTTGGATTACTGGCAGAATACGTTGAATTTAGTGTATTCTATGGCTATACCAATTCCTTCGTTTATAATATCGGTTATCTATTTAACGTATGCGTACTTTAAGATCTATAATGAGGATGAAGAAGCGGCTCCGTTGGATAAAAATGCGGAGGACATTGACATTGAGGAGGGCGATGAGATGGCAATTAGTGCGCAGGAAGACTCAGACAATATATGTGTTGATGTTGTGATACCGAATGGTGGGACATCATTGTCACCGGCTGCATCGCAGATGACACCGAATTCGGAAATAAATTCCTTCGGTCATCAGTTGAAAGTGCAAATGGCTGATGATATGTCGAGGGAGAGCTTAGATGCGGGAGTGATATCGAATTCGAATTCAGTTCAGGGGTAAGTGTTTGAACAACTACTGTTTTACCATATTTAATTTTGTTCTTAAACCTGACTACATTTTTGTAAAAGTCCTTCATCTCAACCAATTCACTTTCAAACTATTGTTGTATTATATTTACTACTCAATCTTTCTCTTTATTCGTATGTTAATTGCAGGAGAATCTCAGCCTTAAACATTTTAAAAAATCAGTTACATTTTATTCGATTGATACTGCCTACAGACTAAGCTGATTCCATTGCATTTCGTACTTTGCACTGGAGTTGCCTTCGCACCTTCAAGGTATATTCAATTCAATGTCATTTCCTTCGTCCTATAGGCTGTCCAACCTATTCTCATATACAATTAATCATTTGAAGTGCCGTTTGGTAGGAAAACTCCCAGTATGACGGGCACACATCTATTTACGCAGCTTTCGTGTGACTGTGGTAATTACTTTGGATACATAAGTTACACCAAAATCGTATCATTGCCTCAACTTTACACTACATACAGCCGTCTTTGCTGCGTTTTACTACTATAAACATTTTTTCCCAGCCTTCCAATAGTATGCACACCCTAGTTTTTGTCTTCCCGATACTGCTGCATACATAAGATGCAATATGCTCCTCGATCCAGCTACGAGTGTATCAGCATACGTCTGACCTGCAATTGTGAAAACATTTTCCACAGATCTTTGGTGGTCGCTTACAATTGTATGGTTAAATCTGTTTAAATCGTCCCTGAATGGTCGGGGCACTGCAGAACTTAAAAAACTATTAATTTTACAGCTTGTTCATTGGCGCGCTTCTAAAAATGTAACCCGAAGGCGTACTTTAGCTTCGATATTGGAGCATTCCAGACGGCGAAGGGACTTCTTTTACATCTGGTCTATCTGGTTCAATATTTCGTCGACCTAGCATATGAAACCCATCAGATCTTGTGGTAGATCTAGTATTCAAACAATGTGCCTCCAAAACTGATTATCGGTATAAAGCTGGAACACAACAAGTTGTTGAGCGTAGAAATTGTCCTTCCCATCCCATACCGTGTAATAGTATTTTTTCTCAAATTACTCTAGAATCACGTCGTCAATACTATGCTTCCGTGTATCAGTATCCGCATATGAGTATCAGCCACGGTCAATCAATACTCATCCCGTTTTCTAGTGCAGAAGACTCCCATAAACGACTGTAATTTACATAGATCCAGCGCGGTGAATAGCCTTTATACCGAAAACCTAATCCTCGACAGGAGAATGAATGCGATTAAACTTTAAAGAAAGCTGACGATATGCTTGAGTTTATTCACATCTTATAGGACGAAGTCAACATGATTTTCTTATCTTCAATTTGTAATTATTTGGAATTTGTTATACTCGTATATGAGGAACCAACTTTTGTAGTGATGAATTGAAATTAAAATAAAATGGAAACTGGAAATCTGAAAGTATATCTAGGCTTCAATATACTCGTAAACTCAATGAGTTAGGACTTATCAGTTTCTCATAATTTTTCCTGAAAACCTTGAAAATATTGATTGACACGTACAAATCTCTGTCAAAGAATGGACCTAACATAATTCTCGAAACTCCAAAATGAGTAGTAGTAGAAACCAGTCTTATTGAAAAACTTTCAGTCTAAAGATGTGGCTGCCTGTCTCGATAAATTTATAGTGTCTTCAAGTATTTCAAAGTAGGCCGATAACAGCAGCGCTATCGAATCTGGGAGTAAGTGGTCCTCATAACATCTTGTAGAACAAGCTTCTTTGAAGTATATAGAATCAGCCATACTTGTCAGTCTAGGCACACCACAAAAGTGTGTACTCTATACTGTTGTATGAACCCTCATTTGCAGCTTCATTTAAGGTTTCTATTATAGATCAGCTATACAGATATACTGTCCTACTTTTTACTACCCTGACGGCATACTACCTTTCATACTACAGAGAACACAAGACCTAACAATTCCTTTGCTAGCATCAATATTCAGAAGCTGTTTAATACTCAACTGGGTACACTACTCTTGTAAATTCACTCGATTGGTTTATACCGAAGGTAGAAAAACGCAAACACGTGTCGTCGTAGGATTCCAGACCAATTAATTTAACCTTCTTTGTACTTACATCCACATGCGAAGCAATCTAGAAGAATCAACTCTATCCAAATTGCAGTACGCCTACCTCAAGGGAAGATCCACGGAAACGGCTGTCCACGAGATAGTTCAAACAATGGTAAAATCCATAAACTACAAAGAATATACCTATTCACAATCCGAGCTGGTCATAGGAGAATGTATTAGCCAATGAATAGTCTCTATCCTCCGAATAAGAGTTATTCAGGCAACACTAGGAAACATTTAGTCAAATTCGCCCATAGAAGAACGCCACAGGGCGGAGTTATTTCTTCTTTTCTCTCGCGAATGGTTATGAACAAAATGCTTGTAAGATTAGTCAGAGAAGTAGTCGCGTATGCGGATGACGTGGTAATACTAGTGTCTGGGAAGTTTCCCTCCGTGATAAGTGAAATCATGAAGGCTGAACTAGGCAAGGTAAACACCTGGGCCTCAAGTTGTGGCCTTGGTGTCAACCAGAGTAAAACTAAACTGAAAACTTTTCACTACTAAAACAAAAATACCTTATTTTACTCTTCCCTGTCTTAATGGTCAACCGCTCACACTATCCTCCAGCGCTAAGTATCTGGGTATCATACTTGACCTAAGACTTAACTGGAAGCGAAACATCGAACACAGAGTAAGGAAGGTATGTGTCACCTTCTATGCTTGCAGCAAAAGCTTTGGAAAGAAGTGGGGACGTCAACCAAAGATAACCTTATGGATATACACAGCCATATTGCGTCCAATTCTTACTTACGGGTCACTAGTATGGTGGTCCTTGTTGAGCAAAGGCTATAACCTCACAAAGCTAAAAAGGCTCCAAAGAACAACGAGTGTAGGTACCTGCATCTTCTACCCCTCGACCTACACACAAAGAATACCGCACTTTGCAGCGCACTCAGACTCAAAGAATCTGGGTGCTGGATTAGACATCACACCCAAACCAAACTTCCAGAAAAACTTCCACGTAGAATTTCCCACTGGAGCTAAATGGAAGAAAGGCGAAGTAGTAAAGGACTTCGACACTGTTATCTACACCGGCCAATGGTGCAATGGCCAGTGTCTACTCGGAATCACTGAAGATATTAATATCATAGCGCTTGCCGAATTTTTCCAGCGTTTTCCACTCGGAACAACTGGCTATCCGTGAGGCTTGCACTCAATTCGGGCGTGACACTATGCACCAACAAAACATTGCTATCCTCATAGATAGTCAAGTCATTATGAAAGCTATTGACTGAGCTACCGTATCTTCCACACTGGTGCAGGACTGCCGGAACGAGTTTGCCGCCGGGCGAACGCTTTAAAGTCATAGTTGTGTTTGAGTTCCAGACCACAGCGACATAAAAGGAAATGTGGGTGCAGAAGAACTGGTTCGCAAGGATGATATTGCCGACCAACGATGAGAGTAGAAAGACCAACTAAACAGAACCCACCCAGATACCGTCAGAATCACGGCGATAATTACGGGGCATTAGCCAATCGGAGACCATGCGGCCAAAGTAGATATCCCACTCAGCCCCCACTGCCACAGTTGTGGGAACGAAAATGAGAAGGAAACTCCCTCCCATTTCTTCTGCAAATATTCGACACTATCAAGAGCCAGACTGCGACTGGTTGGGTAACCATTCTTCGACAGCTTGAACAACATCTCGGGTTAAGGGATAAGAGATCTCCGTTATCTTAACCCCACAGGGCTAGATCCAGGCACTGATTGTCTCACAACCTCAACAACACACATCATCGATCAGATTACACGAGTCGTGGTAACAAAAAGGCACATTCTAGTGCCACTGTTGAACCCTCAGCTCAGCTTGTTGATTCCCATTGTCCTTGATGCCATTTGTCTATGGCAGAAATAGCTTGGTGGAACGTACATCACTCATAATTTCTGGGAAAAAATTGAGCTAAGAATGCAAAAATTTAATTTGTAAAGACATGTTACGTCCCATTTTGTGGTAATCATCCAGAATTTTCTTGACGTCATCAGTATAATCTGGAGTCTTCTGTTACTCTCACAATATTACTATTTCCAAATTGTTTGAATCGATTGTAACGAAAATAACTTTATTTCGCACTCAAAGGGTAGATCTACATTAATAAACTTGACGCTGTTTACAAAGTATCTTTTTCAATCTTTCAAATCAGACAGTTTTTTTCAGTTTATATGCATTTTTATTATGTTGAATTAATTAACACTTACAAGCTATACAGAAAGCGCTTAAAAATTAGCTTAATTAACTTAAAATTATCTTATTCTATCTTACTGGCCCCCTGCGGGCATTCTAAGTTAAACCTAACACTTAAAGTATGTCTTTCGACGTTTTGACAGGTTTTGTTCTTATTCTTATAGTTAGGATAATGCAGCTTAAATTAAGAAAACATTTTTAAATAGAAAAGAACTTAGTATATGGACTATTTTGATTTTAATTTTATTATAAAACTTAAAATTAAAAACTTACAAGACTACCAAAAAATAAATCTTAATCTACTTAACCTACTTACATCTAACACAAACATAGGCATACATAAATATATATATACATAATATATAAATACATGTATATATATATTTTTTTTTTCTTAAAATTAACTTACTCCTACCTGAAACTAAGTAAGCCGGCCAAGGCTAATGAAATAGTCAGACGACCGACTTTGCTTCCTATGGAGCTACCTAGTACTGGAGGAATTGCACGACGAAACTTCCCCTCCTTCAACTAGCCACCAAAATTGTTGGTGCTGCCGAGCAACATCCCTCATGTCGCGACTCCCTACCACCATACTGAACCGAAGACGATCCGCACTGCCGTGTGCGACGTCTCTGTCGTAGTTGAGTCGCCTGTCCGCAGCTGTTCGAGCGACGTGAAAGATTAGCGGCACCGCCAATCTGTCCTGGATCAGACCTTTACTATCTAGATAGAGGAACGCTTCTGGAGGAATAAAACCGTCAAAGCGAACTCTCTCGTGATACATATAATTGGGGTAGTAAGCCCCGGAGATCAGGTTGTTCGATGAGGTCATTGCTCTTGCAACGTGCCTTCGAGTCAACTTAATGACGAAATTGTCCACTCTTATTAGGTTCGCCCTATTATATATATAAGACCTCATTGGGATAGAATTTTATGTACTCAGACTCTGGTGTTCTGTATAAGCGAAGACAAGCCCTAAGACAAGCCCTCTCAAACACCCGAATCTTTTCCAATAAACTTGCTCTCACGTTGAACCACACGGGACATCCAAATACAAGCATAGGCCTGATAAGGGCCATGTAGCAGATCACCTTCATCCTCGCATCGAGTTGGCTGTTATAAAACAGTCTCTTTGTAAGGGCAAAAGCACATTTGGCTCTGGCCAGAGCAACATCTATATGTTTTTTAAAATACAGTTATTGATCAAGCCAGATCCCAAGGTATCTGACTACATTTCGGCAAGCAAGTGGCAGCCCGTGCTGCCGCCGATTGAGAACTTTCACCAATTCTTTCTGATATCCCTAGAGGCCCCAGACAAAGGCGTTCCAAACAAAATGGTTTCCGACTTCTGAAAGTTGATTTTCAACTTCCAGTCATCGCAATATCGCTTAATTTTATCGAAGTCACGTTGCAAAAATATATTAATAACCTCAATCTTTGGACCTGATCTGTACGCGATTATGTCGTCTGTGTACGCTATGGCATGGTGAGGTGAACCTATCAGATCACTTGTGTAAATGTTGAATAGGATCGGCGAATTTACCGCACCTTGTTGCAGACCGTTTTTAATGTTAAATGTTCCAGCAGAAGTCACATCGTCATTCTTCACGATGAACTGTCTACTAGAGAGCATATCGAAAAGAATATACAGCAGTGGTTTACTAATGCCCAACCTGTCCAGCTTGAAAAAGAGTCCTTCTAACCATACGGTATCGAAGGCTTTCTCCAAGTCAATCAGGCAGGCACCAGTGCACTGGTTCTTGGCTTTGTTCCATTGGATATCAGAAACCAGTTTCGACGCAGAATGAATGATATCATGCCCCGCCTTGAAACCGAACTGATTATCCGGAACTATATGTTTGTCCTCAACCCACTTAGTCAGGACTCTATTAATCACCTTCTCGAACACCTTACTGATGTTTGGAAGAAGACTGATCGAGCGGAAATTCGCCGGATTGGAAGTGTCTTTATCCCTTTTGGGGGTGGGATGTACCACCGCTGTTTTCCAATGCGCTTGACAATGTGCATTATTCATTGCATAAACAGGGTGGTATAAATGTCCACCGCTTCTAGTGGGAGATGTCGAAGCACAATGTTCGGTATTTCATCGGTTCCCACTGATTTCTTACTTCTAAGCGATTCGAAGATCGTTTGGAGCTCTTCCTTCGAAATGAACGGGGGTAGTGCCCTATCCTTGGTGATGACATTATTTGCCATATTCTCGTCACTGAACTGGGTGAAACCCGGCAATACACAATTTCATTTCGAAGGTAGAAATTGTGCACAAGGACTCGATTCTCCACATCGTTGTTCGGGCCAATGATAACATTCGCCTTGTACACTTCCTGGAAAGTCACTCCTATAGCCTCTACCTGCTCCTGTGGATCCTCGATCACAAAGAAGTTGTCATCATCAACAGCCTCATTTGGATCTATGCCTGCTGCTACAAGTATTTGTTCGTTGTTCGTCGTTCGGGCGATTTTAAGACATGGAAGGTCGTTCTGATTATTTCTCCGAAATATTTTATTTATTTGCGGAAACATATTCGGGTTGCTGGTGTTTACAGCCCGAATTTTATTGTTGCAATACAAACTTACAGATGCTCTGTAATTTTGCTTTATTAATGTTTGGAGGTTTTAATCGACGACGACCGGGTTATGTCTGTCAGTAAACTGTCTGTCCAAGGTTTTTAGTCTTGACAGCAGCCTACTTTTATGTCATCAATAGTTGCATTACGGAATAAGTTTTTTTCGTCAGTGTGTTGGTACCGAGGTATTGTTTTGTCAATTGTTCGTTTGATTGTCTCGTCCATTAGTCTTAGATACCTGTCAATCTCCTCGTTTGACAGATTTCTGTTGGACGGTGGGTATCTTGACATCAAGTTGATGTCATTTTTACTGATTTCAAAAAAGCTTTTGGCACAGTACGCTAAAGTATTCCTATAAAGAAATTAAGATAATTTGGCATTTATTCTACACTTCTTCAGTGGATCTCGAATTGCTTGATGTCAAAATTGTTTGTTCTCAATCTAGGCTAATTGAGGTCTTATCTGGTATCGCACAGGGTAGACACTTAGGGCCTTTGCTTTTCAACATTTTTATTAACGAGATCGCTTCTTAATCGAGCTAGATGATTGATGTATGAGTATGCCGATGAACTTAAACTCTTTTTAAAATATTTATGATTGCAAAAGTCTCCAAAATGATTTAAACAATGTATTGTAGTTAATTGGTGTGAGATTAATCATTTTACCTTGAACGTAAGTAAGTGTCATTCCTTTTCTGTGTACCATACATTATTGCTTGTTACTCGTATTAATGACAATGGGTCCACAAGTGCTAAATGAATGTGGAAGAGAGTGGGCGTGTGAATGTGTGTATGTCTGGCGGGAGCTGTGGATCGTAAAAGATCTGGAAGGCACTTTTGTGACGACCAGCACAGCAAGAGAGAGGTTCAACAAAGTTTTTTTTTCTTCTTTGAGAGTTTGCGAATTGCGAAAAGCAATTCTGTCTTTTTTTGTAGAATAGATTTTTTTCCTTGAATAGAGAATAGAGTTGAAAAAAAAAGAAAAAAACACAAAAAAGGAGGAGACTCAAAAGGGGAAAAGGAGAAAGGAAACGGACGAGGAATTGGATATCGGGAGTAGCGGGACAGAAAGAGTAAGGCACTGTGCCAGAAAGGGGCGCAACACCGCTAGGAATCAAAAAACTAAGTATAGTGTAGTGCAGTTTAGTGTAGAGAAAAAAAAAATAGAAATTCGTTTTCTTTTTTTGACTTGAAAATCGAGACTCCGGTAGGACGCGCGTGCGTTAGAATTCCCGAGAATAGATGGGACACGCGACCCGTTACCTAGCGTTTTTTTTGTGTCTGCTTCGGGACTGTTATAATAGCGGGTCACTCCACCGACGAGTGTACCGCTAAGAAAAATTAAAAATAAATCATCGATGTCCAACGGAGCTTTATAGCGTTGCGGAAAACTGGGTTTTTTTTTCTTTTTCTCCTTTTCGATGGTTTTTTTTTTGTCTTGGGGAAGTTTTTCCTTTTTTTTCCTTTCGATAGGTTTCGTGATTCCGGATGAAAAATCACGTGGCGCCTATCTTATTTGCCCGAGGTCTAGCTGCCATCAAAGCGCTATCTGGTGGAACCCACCGCGGGTTATCGTTTGGCGCGGAGCACCGCCGTATCGGTGCCGGGAACCAAATATAACAAAATATTGACTCAGCTCTTGATTTGTTTGCTAATTTTTACCAATCTATTTACACAGATTCTCAATTTAATAATGATGCGTTTTGCAATATTGCTTCGAAGGTTGATCTTGAACATATTCAGCTGAGTAGGTACTGAAGATGTTTCTATGGCGCTTAAATCTCTCAAGCCTGAAGTCGACGGCATTCCTGCCATCGTCCTAAAGCAATGCTTTTACTCACTTTGTTCACAGTTGCTAAAAATATTTAATGCATATCCATATGAAAGTGTCTGCCTTACTGAGTGGAAAATTTCTTATTTGGTTCCTATCCATAAGCCGTCCCGACCCAAGAATGATATTGAAAATAACAGAGGAATTTTTAACTAGTGAAATCTTGTTAGATGCTCAACATGGCTTCAGATCTGGAAAGTCAACGATTACCAATCTTGCTGTTTTCTCCTCGTATGTCATAAATGCATTAGTGAACCGTCTGCAAGTCGATGCAGTTTACACGGACTTTAGTTGAGCTTTTAACTCTGTAAACCATAAAATTGTATTGAAAAAATTGAATCTTCTTGGATTTCATTCGAATATTTTAAGCTGGTTGTCGTCGTACTTTACTGGTAGAAAGCAAATAGTAAGAATTGATAAAACGTCATCTAAGACTACTAAATGTCCATCAGCAAATGTCTTTTATATGCAGATGATCTTAAGTTATTCCTAAAAATTAAAAGTATAGGTGTATCTTATTGAGAATGACTTGAACACGCTTTCTAATTGCTAACTTCTTCAACTAAATATTAGTAAACGTCACACTATATCTTTCTCGAAAAAACCAATAAGCCTACAGTAAGATTATTCGATTGAGTCCAAAATTGTATCTCGTGTTGTGCATATTAAAGATTTAGGCATTATAAAATACAAGGTGGCGCAAAATTAATCATCCAATTTTGTTTTTGAATTACTTTTTGACTAAATAAAAATATGATCTTGAGTGATGGAAATCTTTATTTAGACCCCTACAATTGTCTCTGTTAAGTGGAAAAGATGGTATCCGCCAAGTGGCTGTCGCCGGTGTTAATGCACATTTGTGCCCGTTTTATTGCATTTTCCATGACTTTTCGCAAGATTTCCGGTGATAAATGTTCGCATTGTTGTCGAATATTCTCCTTAAGGGCTGCGATTATCTGAGGCTTTTTGGCATAAGCCCGCGACTTCAAGTAGCCCCCAAGAAAGAAGTCTGGGATGGTTAAATCGAGCGATCTTGCTGGCCATGCCAAATCGCCAAAACAGGAGATGACGCAACCAGGAAACGCTTCCTTCACAATATCCATTGCGGCTCGTGCTGTGTGTCTTGTTGAAACCACATGTTTATCAAGCCCAGCTCATCCTTTATCATGGTCCTGTAGCATTCGCCAGTAACACTCCACCAATCCGAACAGTGGCTTTGAGTGTATGTAATGGCTCTTCGTGCATCACACGCGGATTTTCTGTGCCTCAAAAATAAAGATTTTGTTTATTGACGTAACCGCTTCAGTGGAAATGCGCCTCGTCGCTCATGATGATTTTCGACACAAAATCGTCCTCTTCGTTGTTGAGATTGAGGATGGCTTTCACACGCGACTAACGGTCAGGAGGCATTAACTGATGCATTGTTTGCACTTTGTACGGGAACATGTGTAAGTCTTTCACTAAAATTCGCTGTAGGGTCCGTCTGGTGATGCCCAATTGCGTGGCCCGTCGTCGTCTGGTTGATGGGTCTTCGTTCTCTCACAGTCGCAATTTTCTCGGCCGAACGACTAGTTCGGTGTCGGCCACGCCCTGTATGGTCTCCTGTGCTTCCACTCTATTCGAGTCGAGTAGCTAAGCGCCGGAATGTGTGCCCAGTTGGCGCGACACGACTTGGAAATCGACGTCGAAATTCACGCTGCGCTAACACCACCGACCAGAGCTCGCAAATAACAATTGACCGTTCTTCGTTGTCCGTAAATAAGTCTCATTTACAGACTCTTTGAGCAAAAAGTCAGAGATGAACCGTTCACTTCGTCTTTGAAGTAAAACGGTCTGCGCTCAACGAATAACCGAAATTGTTGTTTCTCTTTTGTTCGGGGAATTCGCTGACCGTTTGGACGCGAGCGAAGAAAATAAAAGTCTTTTGCGTTTGAATGCGTGTTAACGAGTGAGGCGTCTTTTTGAGCTTGTCACTTGGCGTGCGTTCGTTAATTCGGGAAACATGGGCCGTGAACAAAATAAAAAACTGCATAATTTTTTTAAATTCGATGCACAAGCAAATAAATCGAAGTGCAACGTATGCGGTATGAAATGTCTGGCTCGTACGCAACAAATTTGAAGCGCCATTTGATAGCTAAACATGCCGAGATTTTAAACGAATTAGACAGCAACGACAATATCGAAGTGCATGAAAATATTTAAAATAATTTTTAGGTTACAGATTTTTTCCAAGAGAGGACATCGTTTGCGTAAAACTCTTGGAAAAAATCATTGTAAACAAGGCAAAGTGGAAAAAAAAAACAAAAAGAACGTTTGCGCTGAGCATTTAATTTTTTCGGTCATCTGCTGACTCTCAATGTGCGAGCGATCAATCAAATCGCTCTCTCTAAGTTGTTATTGAAAGAGCGTAACACGTATAGCTCACACGAGAACACTCAACCGAAAACCAAAACGAAGACGAACGAAGTGTTCTGCTCAGAGCGAGAGCGAGTGTGCATGAATTTTTCGGTAATGTTAGTTAGTTCTTATTATGTTCTACTCAATAGTTCAGGTCGCAACCTTTAGTACCCTTAGAGCAAACATAGCATTATTCTGCAAGAAGGCCTCCCCACTAATCATAATGATCTGCGGCAACTTTTTATACGTTTTCATGAACAATTAGATATGACTCCTGATGACGTGGCTGATGATCTCTCTTCTTTTGCGTCTCATGTTAGCTCCAAGCGCATACTACACCTCCAGAAAACACGGTCTAGTTTCAAAAACTACCATCGCTCCTAACCCACCACTCAATTCTTTTCCAAAGCCTCCCAAATATCTGTCCCTGTATTATCAAAACGTAAGAGGATTACGAACTAAGATTTCTGCTATATACGAGGGTGGGTCAATAAGTCCGTGACTTTTGGAATAAAACACCGATTTTTTGATAAAAAAATAATTTTATTTTTCAACGTAGTCTCCCTTGAGCTCTATACACTTTGTCCAACGCTTCTCCAATTTTTGTATCCCTTCAAAAAAAAATGATTTGTCGAGGTCCTCAAAATAGGCCTTTGTTTGCGAGATGACTTCATCATTGGAGTCAAATCTTTTTCCACCAAGCCATTTCTTCAGGTTTGGGAACAAGAAGTAGTCGCTCGGAGCCAAATCTGGAGAATAGGGTGGATGAGGGAGCAATTCATAGCCCAATTCATGGATTTTTGCCATGGCAACTGCACATGTGTGCACCCTTGCATTGTCTTTGTGGAAAAGAACTTTTTTCTTGGCCAAATGAGGTCGGTTTTTTTTCAAATCGTCATTGAATCGGTCCATTGAATATTCCCCATTGATTGTTCTTCCCTTTTGAAGGTAGTCAATGTGGATTATCCCGCGTGCATCCCAAAAAATAGTCGCCATAACTTTATTGGCTGACAAACCCACCTTGGCCTTCTTTGGCGCCGAATGACCCTTAGAAACCCACTGTTTTGACTGTTGTTTGTTCTCTGGTGTGTTGTGATGGATCCATGTTTCGTCCACGGTTACAAAACGGCGCAAAAACTCCTCCATATTGCGATTAAACAACGCCAAACCTTCCTGTGAAGTGAAGCACACGAAATTCACTTTTTTCCATTTTCTCCTCAAATTAGTGAGTAGTCTGATAAAAATAGCTGTCAAACACAAACTAACTGACGCAGCAAGTTTGAATTTTGACAGGAGTCAACTGACAGATGCCTGTTGACAGGAGCAGTGTTGCTGTTTCAGTAAAGAGGTCAGAAATTCAAAAAGTCACGGACTTATTGACCCGCCCTCGTATCTTAATTCGCAGATTCTGCCATACGACATCTTTGCCCTCACAGAAAGCAATCTCACCCCTGATATTAAGAATAATGAATTATTTTCCCAAGACTTCGATTTACACCGTGACGATGGTCTAGATAAAGAGGAGAATTTATATGGCCGTGGTGTACTTCTAGCTATACACTTTCGTCTCGAGTCTAGACCCTTTAAAAAATCGTCCACTGCATTCTTCGAATTCGTTTGCGCTAGAATTCCTATTTGCAAACGTAACCTATATATTTGTTGCTGCTATATTCGCCCCTCTCAATCAATTCAAGGTTACCAGCTAGCTGTTGATGCAATCGACTGCATTTTTAATGCTGCTGATCCCAATGACGTTGTTATTTTTTTAGGTGATTTTAATCTACCTAAGCTTCTATGGACTCAGACTGATCAGTGCTACTATACTGCAACAAATCCTACCTCTGATAAAGAGAATCTTTTCATCGACTGCCTAACTGACTCTGGTCTATATCAATTAAGTGGTGTCACCAATAACATCGGCAGACAACTCGACCTAGTCTTCGCCACTGATACAGATAACTGCGTCGTTTTAGAAAGTAAACATCTGCTTTCTAAGTTGGATAGTTACCACCCTCCCCTTTCTCTTACGCTGACATATGACAATGGTCTTAATCCCGTTTCCTATGAATATTCTTACAGTTTTAATTTTCATAGGGCTAACTACGCCAAACTGAACAACCTCCTCAGTATGGTCAATTTTAACTTTCTCTACAATAACCCTAACCTTACGGTTAACGATGCTCTTACATCCTCTTATACCAAAATTTTAAAATGTCTCTCCCAATCTGTGCCTTTTTTACCTAAAAGGCATCCCTCATCGTCACCACCGTAGTATAATAAAGAGCTGAGATCTCTTCGTAACAAGAGAAATACGCTCTGGTATTCTTACTTAAAATCGCGTTCCGATACCGATTTCTTCTACTACCAGTCTGCCCAAATTAATTTCTCCGTACTTTGCCAAACTCTCTATAACAACTATTTAAACCGAATGGACCACACACTCATTTCCGACCCCAAAAGATTCTTTCAGTTCATCAAAACTAAAAGCAAATCGGATAACTATCCATCATCTCTAAATTTTCTTGATAGATCCTCGGGCGATCCCCAAATTATTGCAAATCTCTTCGCAATTTTTTTTGGCCAAGCGTTCGCCATCCATTCCCAAGAGCCAAACCACTCTCACTTTTCCTGCTTAAACAGCTGCCTACAAACAACTTTGGAATCGGTGTCTATAACTTTAGAGCAAGTTAGAGATAAAATAATAAAACTCAAAACTCTGCTGGCCCTGATGATCTTCCCCCTATATTTTTAAAGAAATATAAAATGCACCTAGCCCAACCTCTTGCAGCTCTCTTTCACATTTCTAACACCCAGGGATTATTTCCCACAACTTGGAAAAGGTCGTTTATTGTTCCCCTACATAAAAAAGGTAGAAAAGACGATATTTCCAACTATCGACCAATTGCTAAGTTGTCCTGCATACTTAAGCTTTTTGAGAGCATTATCTATGACATAATGCTTTTCCATTGTAAATCTATTGTTTCCCTAAACCAGCACGGATTTTTCAAAGGCAGATCTATGACCACCAACTTAACGGAATTCGTATCAAGCACTTTATGTGCTCTGGAATCTGGAAATGAAGTTGATGTGATTGCCACCGATTTCAGCAAAGCCTTTGATAGAATTGCTCATGATATAATCCTTCTAAAATTAAAGGCTCTTGGCTTCCAGATAAACTTTATAACTTAGGTTCAATCTATTTAAGTGAACGACTTTACTAAGTTCTATTTAGGTCCATGGTTTCTGACCCAATTAAAGCCTCCTCTGGTGTACCACAAGGCAGCCACCTTGGTCCCTTATAATTTATTCTGACCATTAATGATGTTACTTGTATCATTAAAAATTCATACATATCTGTTTACGCAGATGATATGAAAATATTTAGATATATGTCATCTTCTCAGACAGCCTACTTCTGCAGCAAGATCTAGACAGGTTTTGTACTTGGTGTCAGAAGAATTTTCTTGAGCTTTACGTCAATAAGTGTCAGGCTCTAACTTATACCCGTAAACGCCTCCCTACTTCACCTCGTTGCTATTTAATCTTTAATCTGCCTGTTCCCTTAGTGAATGAGTTGCGTGATTTAGGTGTTATCTGCGACAAGGAACTCAATTTCCGTTCTCACATTGATAGTATAATAAAAAAAGCCAACTCTGCCCTTGGTTTTATCAAGCGCTGGTCTAAGGAGTTTTCCAATCCTTATGTTACCAAATCTCTTTACATAACCGTTGTTAGGCCTCTTCTTGAATATGCCAGCCAAGTTTGGTTACCCTACTACAGAACTCACATCCTCCGGATAGAAGCTGTTCAACGCAGGTTTTTACGCTTTGCTTTACGTGGTCTTCCCTGGGATGATAGCCAAAACTTACCACCTTACACTGACCGGCTGAAACTTATAAATTTACAAACCCTTTCTATACGCCGAAAAGTTGCCGACATTCTCTTTATTCATCAAATTTTAGTAGGTAATATCGACTGTCCTTCCTTACTTCAAATTATTTCTTTTAACACCAATCCCCGCAATCTTAGGTCTGTGCCACTTTTCCGGTTCAATCTTCACAGAACGAATTACGGACACCTGGAGCCAATGTCTAGGATGCTTCGCGAAGTTAACGATGTTCTGCCTCTCTTCGACTACCATCTCAGCAAACTCTCCCTCCAGAACATACTCGTACATACTTATTTCCACCTATGCCTCACGTCCTAACTTTCTTTAACCGCTGCCACCCTTTAGTTTTTAAGTAAAAATGTTAGTTTTAAGTAACATACGAGTATGTATTTGCTTGCAATAAGCTTAATAAATCTGTCCGGGATTGACCCGGGCCGCAAAATCAAAAAATTAGTTGTTATTAACATTTTAGTGTTGAACATACTCGTGTATGTATGTAGTTATGCAAATAGACTTGGCCAGACATAATCTTAACAGTCGGCTACTTATCTCGACGATGTAAACTTATCTCATAATTCAATTTGTAAAAAACAGTCTCAATAAAAAAAGTAAAAAAAAAGTATTCCAATATTAGGTAGTAAGGATATTTTCCAAGTAGGAAAATAGTCATTATTCAGTCATGGTTGAATATAGAAGAGAATAATATATCAAGAGAACTAGGACATTTTGGAAGAATAAAGTTTGAGATATTATCCCAGTCGACTTTTTGTTGATGAGAGCTCCTCTCAACAAACTGACCGTAAAAAGTTTGTCAGCGTTTGATTGAACTCATTACTGCAAAATGATTCTACTGTCGAGCAGATCTCACTTTCCCCAGTTCAATCTGGAGAGCCGAGTAAATGTGTAAATAATATTCTTTAAACGCGTTTAATTTACTGTGCACATCATTTAGATTCTCTTCGTTGTGTCTTTCGAAATATTAATTCTGTAAGATTATTTGTTGGACTAAAATTGTGTAAAATTTGTACTTTTAAACTTATAGTTTCTCATTCTTGAAATTTAAACCGACTTATAATTTTATTAATATTCTCAATTTTTATTGTTTTTTTTTCACAAAAATCACTTTATCAAGTCAAGCGCTCTATGCAGTCGGCAGGTTATTATTTTGCTATTTTTTGACAACAGCAGCAACTTCACTGGACGAAACCAGCCATCAGGTGTCTTTTGGAAAAAAGAAGCATCGAGAAGGAGTCATTCTGACGAGAGAAAAAAGCTATGAAAAATAAAGTGTGCATTTGAAAGAATCCGGCATTTTATTTAAAAAATCGTTCGTTAAATTATAGTTCCGCAGAATTTTCTTCCCGTTATTCTATCAATTTCTCAGGCATTTAATTGAGGCGAAGGACTTCTTTCCTTAAATGAATTGTTATTATCTATCCTAAGCTTTTATTTAATTATTTTACTCAAGCACTGTATCCTAGCATTAAGTTGCCGATATTCATCATTAACACTTTTTAGATGTCGGTCATACAGTCTTTTCAATTCAGTTAGCTAGCCAAATACCGCGTGGTTTTAGTAAGCCCTTGGTAGTGTCTGATATATTGTGGTATTTGAAATTTCTCATTTCGCGATTGGAAGAATACAATTGAATGCTGACACTGATTTGTTCATTTATTTTCGATACCAAAGTCTATTTCCTCATTTGAGATATTTCTTTCAGTTGGAATGTTCAGAACGAACAATCGACGATAAAGTCCTATTGCAATAGCTATGAAGCATCTTACATATACGTAAACGGTTTGTGGTAGTAAAATTGAAAGAAAATCGACTAGATGTAACTTAATCCCAAAGTTATTCGAATTCGTTGGAAATGTTTAACAAACTAGAGGATTTAGGTCATTACGGATGAGGGATGAAGATAAGGAAGAAGTAAGTCAAGCACAGATGAAGATCTGGGAAATATAGGGCTATTGGGAGCAACTAAGTCTACCTTCAAATACGACCCGTTGTAAGACCAGTTGTGTATCAAGTTCCCATTTTAGTTGTGGACCGTGTCGCCCCAATCTTGCGATATTGAAATGGGAAACAATTTCAACTAGCTTTTTAAAAATGCTGCTGAAAATGCAAAACCCACTCATTCAAACCCTACAATTACAGCCTCTCATAATTCCTTCCTTGATGATGTAGTAATCTCGTCATTTTTCTTTGGAACCGTATCGGAAACTGAAGTGTCCGAAATCATTTCAAAATTAAAAGCCACAGACTCCTGTGGGATGGAAGGTATTAGTAGTTCACTTTAAGAAAGAAATTAGTAGCCTAATTACAATAATAAACTGTTAACGTACCTTTTCAACCAAAGGGGGTATTTCCAAAGTGCCTAAAAACACCCATTATAGTACCTATTTATAAGAAAGTTGACAAATGGGATCCTAACAATTATGAAGACCAATCTGCTTATTGTCAATTTTTTCACAAATCATGGAAAAAATGATTACGAAAAGAATGTACAAATATTTGTTATTGGGCCCTCTTGGGTTCCAATTTTCCTTACCTCATGTCTTTCATGCTTATTAATTCTAATGACCTTGTAGGGTCCTACGTACTTCGGCTTAAGCTTCAAAACCTGTTGCGAATTGTGTTCGCTTGATTGCGACTAACTGGTTCAACTCGTACTTCTTCTCAGGTATCCGTTTTTGATTAAACGATCTCCGATTTTCCCTTTAAATGACTGCGATGTTTTCTCGAGCTTCCTCTCGTACTGCTTTTCTTTCTTCTGTCAACTCAACGACTGCTGCTTCAATGCAAATTTAGATCTTCAGCAAATCTCATCACCAATCCGGTCAGTATCCTAAATGGACTAAATTTTGTCACTCTTGATGGAGTATTGTTTAAAAACTGCTGCACTTTGTGGGCATGCCTGTACCAATCCTGAGGACATCCAGACCATGCCTTCGCTATCATTGGTACTACTACTTTGTGGATTCTTTCCACTTGCCCATTCCCTCGTGGTACTCCCGTCGTTGTCACCAAGTGTATGATATCCTCCCGCATACAGTATTCCTTAAATTCAATTGAAGTAAAACAGGCTGCCCTGTCCGATATTATTCGACGTGGATTTCCAAATATAGCTGCTTGCCTCCTTAGCTTCTCCATTGCTTCGTTCGTACCTGTACTTTTCGTCGGATAGAGCTTCCTATAGTCACAGCACAACCTTTTGTCCACATTCTTCTTCGTCACCAACACCACCGGCGACGCGTACTCCGATACACTTGGCTGTATTATCTTTTCCGCCAGCCATTTGTTCACCTGCTCACGTACTATACTATGGTCAGCATACGGCATGGGTCTTGGTCTTTGGAAGACCGGCACCTCGTCCTTCATCACTAATTTCATCTCAATAGGCGACTTCTGATTTCCATGCGGAGAATAGTCCTCAAACAACTGCAACAAGGTTTGTCTGACGTCCTGAGTCAAGTGATTTAACGATACACTAAAGTCTGTCTCCATATTCCCTTCCCCAGCTGATGCGCAGATCATCCGAAACTCATTACATAAATCAAAGGCAATTTCCATCTCTCTCCTCCCGGTATATCTCGTATGTAACTGCACGATTCCTACTGATATCAAACCTCAGGGCCAACATGCCCACTATCAACAGCATAACCGTCACTTAAATTTGCAACCTGTTGTGCTCCTGGTTCGTGACCAACTACATCACAACCAGCCGCGTACTCATTGCCCTCAACTACAACATCGTCTATATCGCTTTCAACGCCACCTTTGTCATCTCCCGTCCCAACTACTTGTAACATCAACGTCGCTGAGCACGTCGTTCCCAATCACCGCTGCTTATTTCATGTCTCGTTCTCGTAATATATGAAACCTTACTTTTAATTCAACACTATCAACTACCAATGTTTCAACAAAACTTCCCAAAGTTGTCACCTTGTTCGGCCCTATACCATATAAATTCGTCCTCGTATCATCCAACTCTACTCGGTCGAGCATAACTAAACTATCATGCCGCAGCAGGCGTAAGTCGCTACCGGTATCCAAAAGCGCCGACACAGTTCGACCTCTTAGGAGGATGTCCTTAAAAATACAGTTGGATCCTAACGCAAAACAAACTCGAGCTTCTGGAACATTTGGTTCAGCTGTTGCACGGTATGAACGTTGTTGTTCGTGTCCTCCTTAATTTGTTGCCGTCTGGTTTGTTCTCCATCTCTGCATTCCTGCGCACGGTGGCCTTCTCTACCAAACTTAAAACATTTAAAATTTCTCGACAAACACTCTCTTGCTAAATAAGACGCATCACCACATTTAAAGCATCGTTTCTTTTCCATCAGGGCGGGTGGTTGACTTCGACTGGACATCTGTGGGTTACTTCTTGAGTATGACGACTGAACAGGAGGTCCCCGCAACTTTTCGTAGACTCGGATGTGTGATTTGAGCTCTGCCAACATTCTAGCCTGGTACAACACAGCCCTGTTCTGCCTGGTATCTGCTATCCCCTCCGTGAAGTAATCGATGAGACTTGCATCGTCTAAGTCCACGGCCTTCTCTATTTCCATCAGCCAGTAGAGATACTTTTGCAGTGAATCCGTTGACTTCTTACGGCGACTTCTCAACATGCAGTGAATGTCAGCTTATGTCAACTAACTTCGTTCCAAAATTCTTCGCTTAGTGCTCTCTTCAACGACTTCCAACTCTTAAGTCCTGGTTGACTTCTCACGAACAGCAAAGCTACACCTTTAATCAATTGCTTCGCGTAGATAAATTTCTGCAACTTGTCCCAACCTACTATGATTGCGTTCTCCTCGAATTCCTGCACCCACGGTACGTCCGGGTGGCCCGTCCCGCTGAACGACAGCAGGGAGTCTTCGATGTCACGAAGTGTGCATATCCCCCCCCCCCCCTTTGCACACGCTCCTGGTCGAAATTATGCACTTTCGGCATCTCTGGATATCCCAAGATGTAGGAGAAGCCTGTCCTCAAGGATATTATTCACCCCCGTGAGTCGTTGCGAGTCCTAATTCAGTCAGTTTATCTTTGAGTCCGTCAACGGTCAAAGCGAAAATTCCCTCCCTATCCATTTCACAATTTTAAAATAATTTAAATGATCCAAATACCAGATATAAAAAAAACAATTCTACCAGCAGTAAAAAAAAATTACAAGGTTACTTGGCCAACCGCCACACTCTCACCCTATGCTGCTGTGGTTTCTGCTACTCCGCTACTCCTTTTGCTTTACACCTCAACAGGAGACCTTTAGTTTTTCGCTGCTCAACAGCAGGCTTTCTGTTTTGTCTCTTTTTTCACTGCTCAATAGCAGACTTTTTTTTCTTTTCCGTTGGGACCCTCAAGCACAGAACGACTTTTCACCACACCTTGATGTTTTTGCCGCTAACTTAGTGGCTGCGCGTTCAAAGAACTAACAAAAACCACCCCAATGGAACACCTGGTGTGTCGACCGCCCTTTATTTTTTCAAATATCTTTTTTTTCCACTTTCTCTGAGTTTTTCAGTGAGCCCAAAATTGCTCAGCTTAATTATCTTCGAAAAGTTATCGATGCACGGCACTCGTACCAACAATCCGCATACCACTCTATCGCAAACACGATTTTTTGGGTATCCCGCACAATGATTTAACAATCTTTTTGTAATTCCGCTCGAGGATTTAATGATCTTCTTTCGATCCCGGTTGAGCCCCCAATTTGTAGGATTAAGTCTGCGGGATTTGACGACCACTTCCACTCTTTAAAATAAACACCTTTTTATTTTTAACTCAATTCACTTTTATTACTTTGCACAAACGACTTTGATCGGCTGACTATCGACTGCTGGTTTTTAACTATTGTACATAAAACGAAGAGGAATGGCAAAACAAGAATGAGCAAGGAGAAAAGTTTCGCTCGTCGTGTGTTCGTATTATGGGGTCATCGTTTGTCTTGTTATGTACTGTCCTGTACTCTATTGCTATTGCTGTTCGTTCTTTGTTTTAGTAAGGCGTCGTATGATGTTACCATTTATTCTTATCTACATGAAAATATGTGCGTTCGTTATGTAGTTAATTGTAAGTGATTCGTAGGGTATCGTATATCGGTTCTGTATAATCCCACATATATATAGCTTTAAATAAAATATTTCATCTAAGAAATGTAGTACCTTTTGTCTTAATGTCTGCTATATATTACGCACTGGTTAATTTTCGGCTAGAATATTGGATTTTCTGTTGGGGTAGTGCTTTCAAGAGTAACCTCCAGCCCCTTATAGCAGCTCAGAAAAAGTTAATCAGGGTTACTCTTTTTAAGCCAAGATGGGAGCATTCATTCCCCTTATTCCAATATCTCAATGCTTTACCTCTCGGCCGTCTATACGTATTTGAAGTATCAAGGCTATTCTACTTGCGAGGCGGTTACACTGCTCAAAGTAGAAATACAGCCTATTCACTGAGACCAACGTCCACGGCAGTAGTTCCGCGAGTAAGTAAGGAACACTGCAAACGCTTTGCTACAAATATAGCTCCCTTTATTTATAACAAACTGCCCCCTGATGTATTACTCGTAAGTCATGTTCAATCCAAATCAATAGAGGATTTAATGCAGGTCTTAATCTAATAAGCTCTTTGCCTATTGTTGCTTGCCATCATTAAATGTAATTTCCCATCAACGTATTCTACATTTATCCCTTTACTTCCTACTCTTTACCCGTTTACTATTTCAAATAATAATGTGTTTCTCGTTTGCTTCACAAATCATGACTTCTCTTGTCAGCGCGGCTTTCAAAACCTTTAAACAATACGAGTAGTATAATCAACGCACTTATAACTGGTATTTAATTTACTACAAAGTGTGTAAGAACAACCATTCCAACTTAATATGATCACTTAATTCATGGGTATAGAATTATTGCGTTTCTCAAATAGCAAATCATATGTATAACTGTAATAAATAAATTTCGTAAAAACCATATAAACTAGTAGAACTGAAAATTTTCTAAATACTGAATTTTGTATCATTAATACCCACCAATTAATATTGTAAAATGTTTGTGTGGGTACAAATGATAGAACTTATTCTTTTCAATACAAATCCCTTTATTCAGTACAGTTACAATTCACTATTTAATTCTTTCTCTCAGTACAATCCAATTTCTCAACCACTTATACTTTTCTTATCTTTTACTTAAACCACTTAATTACTTCTCCTAATTAACACTTCAAATTTCACTTTTGAACTGATTTGCATACCTTTGGGATGCTGGTATTTATACTCGAATGACATACTTCGAGAACAATCCTCGCCATCCAGCGTCCCATACAATTTCCAATTTGCTAGAAAATTCGATTCCACTCTCCAGTCGAGACTTTGTTATTCCAGTATCGAAATCTTCTGGTCTTCGACATTTTCTGCTAGATGTCGATGCTCACATTTAAGTGGTTATCACATTGCTCCCTCCCTACAGTTGTTCGTCCCGAACAACTTCGTCATTCAGCATCCCGTTGAAATGACACATTCTATCCAAATGGACCACTTTCAATTTTCCTCGATCCCCACGCTGGATCCGGTAGACAACGTCATTAATGCGGGTTATCACCTTGTATGGACCTTCCCAGTCCTGTTGCAATTTTGGTGATTTGCCTTTCTTACGCTGAGGATTATACAGCCAAACCAGATCTCCTTCGTTGAAACCGGAAGATTTCGCCTTGATATCGTACTTAGTTTTCATGCGGCTGCTTGCTAGCTTCATCTTTTCTCTGGTGTCTTCATGCAGTTTACGAATCCTGCTGCGTAAGTCATTCACGTACTCGTTCACCTCTTTGGGCTCCGTCGGTGGGGATCCGAATTTTGCTTCACTTGGCAACCGAATTGTTTGACCAAATAAGATCTCGGATGGGGTGTGCCCTGTTGAGCTATGGACCGCGTTTCGGTAGGCCATTAAGAAGAGGGGTATGTGTCGATCCCAATCCCGCTGGCAGTTGCTGACAACCTTAGATAGATGCTCATTCAAGGTCCGATTGAATCGCTCGACCATTCCATCAGATTGAGGGTGTAGTGGCGTTGTCCTTGTCTTTCTTATTTCCAAATATTGGCATATTTCCTGGAAGACTTTTGATTCAAAGTTTCGCCCTTGATCAGAGTGCAGCTCCATTGGGACCCCAAATCTGCTCACCCAGTTGTTGACTATCTGTTCGGCTACGGTCTTAGCCTCTTGATTTGGGATGGCAAACACTTCCGGCCACTTACTGAAGTAATCCAAGACCACGAGGGTATATCGGTTACCATTAAAGGTTTCGGGAAACGGCCCAGCGATGTCGATGGCTATTCGTTCGAAAGGTGCTCCGACATTGTATTGTTGCATTTGTGCATGTGGCTTTACTTTTGGACCCTTGGTAGCCGCACATCTTATGCAATTTTGGCACCAATTCTCGACATCTTGTTTAGCGCTTAGCCAATAGAAACGTTCCCTTACCTTTTCCAACGTCTTGTTTATTCCCAAATGGCCTCCTGAGATTCCGTCATGTATTTCATGGAGTACTTGGTTGACTCTGGACCGTGGCACAATTAGCTGCATACGAGATGTTGTCCCATCTGCACTTTCCCATTTTCTCTTCAGCAATCCATCTTGCACAAAAAGCGAGTCCCACTGTGCCCAGTATGCCTTCAGAGTTTGGCTCCGATCTGATATCTGCTGCCAGCTTGGTCTTTCCTCGTGTTCTTTCCTCGTGTTCTTTCCAGGCCAATATTGGTTCGATGTCATTGTCTGCCTGTTGGGAGGAACGGATTTCGTCTATACTCCAACCCTCTATTGACTCAGTCCTGATCATTTGGATAGTTGCCTGTTCTTTTGCTTCTTTACGATTGCAGTGTTCGCATTTTACTCCGCACGGTCGACGAGAGAGAGCATCAGCATTTGAGTGGAGTGTTCCCTTGCGGTGTTGCACTTCAAAGTCGTAGCCCTGCAACTGCTCGATCCATCTTGCAACTTGGCCTTCAGGGTTCTTAAATTGGAGTAGCCATTTCAGAGCTGCGTGGTCTGTCCGGAGAATGAACTTTTGTCCGTAGAGGTACTTATGGAAATGCTTCGTAGCCAGAATTAAAGCCAGAAGCTCGCGCCGGGTTACACAGTAGTTCCGTTCAGGTCTGGAGAGTGCTTTGCTGTAATATGCGACCACTTTCTCTTGACCGGCATGAACTTGGGATATCACAGCTCCGACCCCAACATTGCTAGCGTCTGCGTCCACGATGAACATTTTTCCGGGCGTCGGGTAACCCAAGATGGGGGCATTGCACAGCTGTCGCTTCAGTTCTTGAAATGCTTTTTCGCATTCTCCAGACCACCTGAACTGTCGGCCTTTTTCCGTAAGTTGATGCAGGCTCTTTGCTATGCCAGCAAAATCCTTTACGAACCTTCTGTAATACGTGACGAGTCCCAAAAAGCTTCTCAGTTGGTGTTTATCTTTTGGAGAGGGCCAACTTTTTACGGCTTCGATTTTATCCGGATCCGTTCTTACTCCTTCCGCTGATATAATGTGACCCAGATATTTTACTTCCGGACGGAACAAAGCGCACTTTTCCGGGTTGAGCTTTAAATGAGCACTTCGTAGCCTCTCGAACACTTCTTTTAGATTTTCGCGGTGCTCCTCGTACGTCTTACCTATGACGATAACGTCGTCCAAATATACTAGGCAGGTTTTCCAAGTGAGTCCTTGCAATGTTCGTTCCATTAGTCGCTCGAAGGTGGCCGGAGCGTTGCACAGTCCAAATGGCATCACTGCAAACTGCCAAAGACCGCTTCCTGTAGTGAAGGCAGTTTTCTCACGATCCGCACGATTTATCTCTACCTGCCAGTAACCGTTCTTCAAGTCAAGTGTTGAAAACCATTTAGCTCCAGAAAGCATATCCAAAGTGTCATCGATTCTCGGAAGTGGGTAGCTGTCCTTTTTAGTGACATCATTGAGACGTCGGTAGTCTACACAAAATCTCGTGATGCCATCTTTCTTCTTCACGAGGACCACTGGAGATGCCCAGGGACTTTGCGATTCTTCAATCACTCCCTCAGCTTTCATCTTCGACATCATTTCGGCAACTTCTGTTTGCTTTGCCAATGGAAGACGCCTTGCAGGTTGACGGATTGGTCGAGCGTCTCCGGTGTCAATGTGGTGTTGAACAATATGCGTTCGTCCATATTCTCCGTCTTGTGCAGCAAATATATCAGCGTACTCACCGATTAGTTTTTCTGCCAGGATTCGCTGATCTTCGTCCAGATTACAGAGGCTGAGAATTTTGTTCTTGATTTTTATACTCCGAATTGTTGTGACCGGTGTTGCACCCTTTTTTTCCGTTGTGGTCGATATAGCCTCAACAGGTACGCATTTTCCCACTATCTCCCCCTTTTTCACCTTTACACTGAATGTCTTTGGATTTAGAATCCTTACAGGGACCATGTTGTTCTTTGGCTCCACTAAGGTCTTTCCCACCATGAAGTCTCTTTTCTTTTCTGGCTCCATCAAATAGAATCGGTGGCTACCAGGACCACCTTCCACTTTTGCCCACAAAATTGCTTCTGACGAAGGCTCTAGACTCTGATTGCTGCAGATGACGACATTTGAGACTGAGGTATTGGCGTTTCCGTATATCATTGGTATCTCCATGTTTCCGTATTTCAGGGTTTGTGCCCCCAAGTCGACTACAAGTCCATGTTCTCTCATGAAGTCTGTACCAATGATGCACTCGTCACATATGTCAGCTACCAGAAACGCGTGAGTGAATGTTATTCCGGCCAATTGGATTTTTATGCGGACTTCACCATATACCTTAATCGTTGCTCCTGTAGCTGTTCGCAAGCTGCAACTGCTAGTGTTATGCAGCCAAGACTTCTGCACAAGGTTCCTTCTGATGATTGAGGCCGTGGCACCGGTGTCTATTGTTGCCATCCATTTTTCTTTTCCACTGACTACTTCTACTAGAAGGCTTTCGTTGCATCGTTTTGCCAGCGAGACTTGGATGATGGTCCTGGGGTCGTCGACTCCTGCTACCAACTTCTGCCCCGCGAAGTTGGTGCTTAAGCATTTCCCGACTGATGGCTTCGCGAAGGTTGACCGGCTTCTTGATAGCTGTTTCTGCGGGTTTCTTCCTCTATTTGCTTGTCACCACAGTGAGGGCAGTCTTTTCGTCGCACCGGTTCTTTACACTGCCTTTGAAGGTGTCCTATTTTATTGCAATTCCAGCAGCGCATTATCCATCTATCCCGTCGAGTATCTCGTTCCTCGGCACTAATTCTTGTGCAGGAGCATTCGATAGATGTTACTTCCCTGACGAAATGTGTTCCCCTGGAAGCCTGATTGGCTGCTTCCATCGCCAGAGCGAAGGCAAGTGCTTCAGCAAGGGTTCTTTTCCCGGCCATCCTTACTGCTGACTGTAGCTTCGAATCTGCAATTCCCCTGATAAATGCATCTTTTGCCATTTCGTCGATAATTTCCTGGCCTGCGGTGGGGTATGACAGATGTGCAAGTCTACTCACGTCTGCTTGGAGCTGCTGCAGTGTTTCTCCTCTTTGCTGCGTTCGGCTTTGCAATTGGACCTTGTAGACCTCCTGCATGTGGCTGTCCCCAAATCGTTTCTCGATAGCCTGCACTAAAGTCACATAATCTTTATGCTTTTCGATGTCTACTGTTTGCAACAATTCTGCTGCAGGACCGTGCAAGGCCATTGTTAGGGCAAAGCACTTTTCCTCATTGTCCCAGTCGTTTGCACAGGCAGCCATTTCAAACTGCTTCTTATAAGTAGACCATGAGGTCTGACCATCGAATGAGGGAGGTTTCAAATCTTTTCTCCTTGGACCACTTAAAGAACATTCTCGCTGTTTCTGTTTTCGCACTGTGTCGAGCTCTTTTGCCAGTTGCTCAACTTTGTTGTCCATTTGTTCCAATTTTTCGCCAACATTCTTCTCTATTCTTTCAAATTTGTTATCTATTTCTTCGAACTTTTGGTGTAGAACGTTATTTTGTTCTTCCAGTTTTTGTTCTAGACTATTCTTTTGGTCGTCGAATTTTTGTTCAATGCTGCTCTTCTGTTCGTCCATTTTTTGTTCCAGACTGTTCTTCTGTTCTTCCAGATTTTTCTTTTGTTGGTCGAGAATGTTCTTCTGTTCGTCCATTTTTTGTTCCAGACTGTTCTTCTGTTCTTCCAGATTTTTCTTTTGTTGGTCGAGAGTGTTCTTCTGTTCGTCCAATTTTTGTTCCAGACTGTTCTTCTGTTCGTCCATTTTTTTGTTTTGCTCGTCCATTTTTAATAAGAGGAGTTGCATCATTGCAGCCATGTCATTGCCAGTACTTGTCTGTTCATCCTCGTCAACATCAAAGGAATATGCATCAGGATCATGTCCCTCGTTGTTCAAAGCCTCCTGAAGACGGAGCACCAGGTCACTTTTTCCTCCACTGGCGCTGAGGCTTCTCTTGTTCAACTCGGATTTGAGTTGGACGAGGGTCAACTGCAATAGTTTTCGACCCATTCTAGCTTCTTCAAATAGTCAGAAAACAATTTTTTTTTTTTTTTTACACACAATAAGTCCTATCCCACTTCTGACACCAATGTAAAATGTTTGTGTGGGTACAAATGATAGAACTTATTCTTTTCAATACAAATCCCTTTATTCAGTACAGTTACAATTCACTTTTTAATTCTTTCTCCCAGTACAATTCAATTTCTCAACCACTTATACTTTTCTTATCTTTTACTTAAACCACTTAATCACTTCTTCTAATTAACACTTCAAATTAAACTTTGGAACTGATTTGCATACCTTTGGGATGCTGGTATTTATACTCGAATGACATACTTCGAGAACAATCCTCGCCATCCAGCGTCCCATACAATTTCCAATTTGCCAGAAAATTCGATTCCACTCTCCAGTCGAGACTTTGTTATTCCAGTATCGAAATCTTCTGGTCTTCGACATTTTCTGCTAGATGTCGCTGCTCACATTTAAGTGGTTATCACAATATTGTAAAAAAATGTATTTATATCAAAATCCCAGAAAAACATTCTTTGGCAAACCAGTACGGCTGTACAATGTAATAATTAGAACGGTAAAAATGTTACTCTATAAAGGAAATTCAGTATACTTGTACTAAGATAACTGCTCCTCTAACTGGGTAGCAGAGGATTAAACTAAAAGCCAAAAGGCGACTTAATTGAGGCTTATGTCTTGCCCTTTGAGTCAATAGATCTCGTTTTTCTCTATACTTCTGATAAGATGGACAGCCCTGATAACAGCATGCCCAGTTTCCTACAATTTACGCACTTAAGAGGAGGAACGCCCTGGTTAGTCTCCTTAAGTGTTTTAAAGGATGCGATGCAAGCTTCTGAATCATGACACTCACCGTACAATGCACATCTACAACTACGAGTATAAGCGCAACATTCACCAGAATGTCTGAATCTTTCACACCTATAAAACCGAAATACAGCTTTCTTAATTTTGTTTTCCCAGTACACACGCTGGTGGAGCAAGTATCTGATACTAATTAAATATTTAGTGGACCCACCCCGTTCTAATTGAATAATATACGTATTTAAGGGGCACACCTAGTGTGAAATTTAAAAAAAAAATCGATTTTTTTTTCATATTTCGATAAGTTATACCTTTAAAAATAACATACTAAAATTCTAAATCGATATCTCGAATAGTTTTTGAGTTACAGCCATTTGAAGAGTAACTGCTCGGCAGTTAATAGTTGTATTAGCATACTGGACGTACGAGGGGCGTTCAACATATTCTCGGTATCGGGGTGAAGCTGTGGTTGTATATATAAATTGACTTATTTATCAAGTAATACTATTATTTTAGTGCATTCATGTAAAATTTCATATAAATGTGATTATTAATTCGCGTTTTATCTCTAGTTAAACAAAATCATAATGGCAACTGAGGCGATGATGGTGAAAATTGAGCATCGCGCTGTAATTAAATTTCTCCCTCAGCAAGGAAAAAGTCAAAAAGCTATTCATGAAGAGATGGTGGCTGTTTACCAGGGTTCCGCACCTTCATTATCAACTGTGCAAAAGTGGTCAAGTAAGTTCAAGAGAGGCAGAGAGAGCATTGAAGACGACCCCCGCTCCGGCGCCCCGGCTACTGCTTGTACGGGAGAAAGCATCAAAGAAGTCGAAAAACTTGTTCTTGAGGATGCCCGAATAAAGGTGAAAATGATGGCAGAGATAACCAAGCTTTCAATTGGTACCATTCACACCATTCTTCATGACCATCTTAACCTTTCAAAGGTCAGTGCAAGGTGGGTTCCACGAATGCTCACAGCGCCTCAGAAAAAAGTGAGAATCGCATGCTGTAGAGAGCTTTTGGAGATGTGTAGTGAGAACGCGGACGGTGTTATGGATCGAATTGTTACTGGGGACGAAACATGGGTCCACCACTATGACCCTGAAAGCAAACAAGAGTCCATGCAGTGGCATAAAAAAGGAACAGACCCCCCGAAGAAGTTCAAAGTCACTCCATCTGCCGGGAAGCTCATGCCCACAGTTTTTTGGGACTCAAAGGGAATCTTGCTCATTGAGTACAAAAAAAAGGTGAAACCATCAACGCCACTTTCTACGCTTCCACTTTGCATAATTTGCGGGAGGAAATTAAAAAGAAAAGACGGGGTAAACTCGCAGCGGGTGTGTTGCTTCTTCATGACAACGCTCCTGTTCACACGGCGCGAGTTTCCAAGGCTGCTGCGCGAGATTGTGGTTTCGAAGAAATCCAACACCCACCCTATAGTCCAGACCTTGCCCCTAGTGATTATTTCCTGTTTCCGGATTTGAAAAAATGTCTTCGTGGAAAAAGATTTTCGGATGATGAAGAACTCAAGTCGGCAATAAATGGGTATTTTGCAGAGAAAGAGGAAATTTTTTTTTTGAAGGTTTAAAAAAGTTTATCTCAAGATGTAACAAATGCATTGATGTTAGGGGAGATTATATTGAAAAATAAAAACAATTTAAATTGAATTCGCATTTTCCTTCATATCGATACCGAGAATATATTGAACGCCCCTCGTACCTGAGGCATTGTTCGGAGTCTACCGTCTCTTCCTAATGGTTGCAACCGTTATAATACGATTCCAGTTTCTATTGTAGGCTTTCAGGTATACAGACATATATATGTATATATATGGGCCTGCAATAGCAGATTAGCTGTAAGTATGAATTTAATCCATTTATAACAGTGAAAACGATCATTTTATCTTTAAGCGCGTTTTTCTCGAAACAGCATTTTTCAAATTTGCTGCAGTGATAACTCGGAGACAAATGATCCGATCACTATCAAATTTTTTCTGCATGTTCTGTATATAGTTCTCCATACAATGGAGAACAAATCGAATTTTGGCAGGCAAAAAACTACCAAAATTTTAGGTAAAATTCAACTTTTTTTTTAAAAACGCCGTCATTTTGTCAATTTTTGATTTTTTTTTTTCGATCGTAGGTCATTGTACGGACAATATCTCCTAGTTTAACGATAATTGTTTTTTTTATATTTCATCCACGGAGAAGGCCGGAATCACTGCAGCAGTGGAGGACCTTTTTTTTAGCGCCGTCGGAGATCGTGTGTATCTGGAAAAATATTAAATTTTTTTCTTCAAAAATTTTACTGTGTATTCTTAAAATATGTATAAATATACCCTTAAAATTTTAAAATAATTGATACAGTAGTTTTTTTTTTTTTTTAAATTCCCAAAAATCGCCTTTTTTTAGGCTGTCACACTAGGTGTGCCCCTTAACTTTATACCCATTTCTTTTGATTTTGTCAAAATAACCGAAGGAGAAACAAACTTTAGACTGATTAACAAGACTAATTTTAAGATACAATGAAATATTAAGGAAAGAGTTATAGGAAATGAACTGATCGCTAGAAAAACCACGTGAAGAAGAATTTTTACTAATTTGACGTTTTATTTAATGACTGAATAAATGATGTTGCAGTGATACCAATTCGTTGTTTTATTTTCAACATCCTCCGCGGGCCGAAATTTCCAGTGGGTACAGGAGCTGGATGGGACGTCGAAGAGTACCTCCATCGGGCAGACGTAGCTCGCAGGCCCTTACTGTGCCGTCTCTTCCAGGGAAAACACTTTTGACCATAGCCAGCTTCCACAATAAACGCGGGAGAAGGTGATCGTGAACGAGAACTATGTCACCTTCTGCCACATTATAGGATGAGCCTTGTTTGGAATAATGCGTCGACCTTAACTGGTTCAAATATTCTGTCCTCCACCTTTTCCAGAACTGTTTTGTCGCTCGCAGTCTATTATTCCATCTTAATCGAAGATCGTTTGCTGAGACCGAGTTTATTTTCTCCAGGTCTATTGTAATAAATCATTTGAGTCTTCTCTTATATACGTCAGCGCACGGGAATTTACGACGTCTTCCACTTCAGTAAGAAATATGTTAAGTTGCTCTTCGTTTAGCGTAGCTCATCCTACTGCTGCCTTCAGCGCATCCTTTACCGAAAGAACTAATCGTTCCCAGAATCCTCCCCACCAGGGAGCTCGTTCTACTATGAACCGCCATGAAACTCTGCGTTCTGCCAAAAAATTCTTCAGTTGATTCGATACGAGAATATCCCCAAGACATGAGAGTTCCGATGAATAACGCTTAAAGGATTTTGCATTGTCCGACATAAAACTAGCTGGAGCCCCTCGGCGTGCGATAAACCTCCTGATACCCAGCAGACAACTTTCGGCAGAGAGACTAGATGTAAGCTCAAGATGGATGGCACGAACTGTGGAACAAGTGAAAAGTAATATGTAAAATTTTTTATTACCTTCTTGTTGCTTAGTAATCAAAGGACCAGCAAAATCAAATCCGGTTTTTTCGAATGGTCTTGACTCATAGATCCGCTCAATTGGTAATCCTCCTGTAGGTTGATTCCCTGCTTTACCTCTAAACCGTTTGCAAATTGTACATGTTCTTAATACACGTTTTACAAGTTACCTCACTCCTGGAATCCAATATCGCTTACGCAGTAGAGCTAGAAGTCTGTTTACTCCTGCATGAAATCGCTGATGGTGCAAATCATACACGATGAGATTTATAAAACAGCATCCTTTCGGCAATATATTGGGGAACGTCTCCTCACAAGAAACCTCTGAATGAGTTTCTAAAGCGTTAAGACGGGAACCAACACGTAAAATTCCACTTTCATCCACCAAAGGGTTTAGGTATAATATAGGTGAAGATGTGCTTATCGGAACCCCTTTTTTTCAGATTTTGCAGTTCGTTGAAATAACACGTTTTTTGACTAAATTTTATCCAATAATTTTCAGCAGCTTTTATCTCATTTACGTTCGGTACTAGGCTGTCAAATCTTAAAACAATTCGCTGAAGTGATATCGAGTTGAGCGCGTTAACAAACCGAATGCAGTATCCAGTCACTCTCAAGATCCTTTTAAGATTGCTATGTTTCTCCAATGGCAATAATGGTTCTCGTTCCGATTTCAAAATCGTGAGATTCTCTTCCCCAGAAGTAATAAGAAATCTTTTAGTTATATATTCATCAAAATCATTTACCTTTTTCGGAAATAAGTGGTAGTTTTCACAAAAATCTCGCAGCCAATCAGGACCGTGAAGCCAAATTTTCGATTCAGATAAAGTTTTTGGTGAGATACCTCTTGTCAACAGATCTGCAGGATTCAATTTTCCCGAACAAAACCTCCATACAACTTCCCCAGAGCACTGTTTGATTTCACGCACCCGATTAGCAACATAGGGTTTCCATCTGTGACAATCTCCACTCAAAAGCTGACTCAAAAGCCATCTTAAAATTTATCTTTATGTAAACATAAAGTCGTATACCAATTAAAGCAGCAGTTAGTTCTAGCTTAGGTAACGTAAGCTCCGGCGTCTTGTCATCCTTTAAGGGGCGATTCTACTTTTAGAGCAGAAATAACTTATCCTCGCTTGTCCATCAGAGTGAAAATATCGAATATATGCTTTCGTGCTTGCGTCAACAAAAATATTCAGGTCCTGTTTTAAAGGGTGGCCTTGAAAGATCCATCTAGGTATGGTGATGTCCTCCAGATAGTGTACCTCTGCAATAGTTTCCAACCAGATTGTGTGCAAAGTCGAAGTTAAAGTGTCATTCCACATCAAATTTTGTTTGCAAGTTTCCTGAAATGCAATTTTGAGTTTGACGACAAAGGGTCCACCTAACCTCTGTGTACCCATTTGTGGCAACTGATTCAGGCTTAGTGACTCAACTCCAACCGCTAACTCATCCGAATTCAAAAACCATTTTAGGCCCAACACCTTTTGCATATTTATTGATGGATTTAATTTAGAAAATTTGTTCCGCACAGCTGGTACATTGGAGTTCCATTTATGCAAATGCATGCTATATCGCTGCATTATGTCTACGGACTCTTCATAAACCTTGATAGCAGTTGATTCGTCGGAGACACTGCAAATCAAGTCATTCACGTAGAACGATTGTTCCAGCATGCTACAAGTATTAGGAAATCGGCAACGCTCTTCGCTCAAATGCTTTCGAATGGTCATGTTCAAAAGAAAGGGACTATATGTTACTCCGAAAGTCACACTTGTCATTCTGAATTCTGCCCAGCTCGGCAAGCTGTCAACATCTTGTATCTTGTCGTTCAATGTGAATTTGCAGAAAAGGCTTCTGAATGTCTGCAACCAGCCCAATCCTTTTAGCACGAAAATTAAGCAGAATGCTCAACACGTTGGGCAGCATTTTTGGCCCTAGCGAAAGAAGTGCATTTAAAGGTGGATTATTACCTGAATGTGCCGACGCGTCAAACATTTATCCTAATTTTCGAGGTCTTGTCGTCTCGACATACTGTTCGAAGGGGAAGATAGTAAATTCTTCTGGGTGGAACTTCAAATTCGTGACTCTCTCGATGATTCCATTTGCAATCAACTCATTCATTGCTTTCTCGTAATCAAACAATTCTGCGTCGTCAGAAGCTTGCGAATTAAATTACCAAATCGCGATTGAGCTCCTTCCTTGTAGATATACAGGTGAAGATTATTTTGTCTCGATAACAACTTCGCTTCGTAATGATCATTGATTCTAACGACGTATCCTTCTAACAATGCTTGCTGGTCGTTACTTTGTTCGTCTTCGTTGAAAATACCAATCGTCTCCAGGTCCCAGAGGTTAGGTTGATTGAACGTTTCTTCACTGGACGTGTGTAAAATTACTGTTGACAGACAAATCGAGGTTTGAGCAGAGCTGATGGTCCCAGCAAAGTCCAACCGAACAATGTGTTAACAGCTGCCATATTTTGAGAAAGGTGTTCCCTTTCGCCCGTAACGATATTCCAATAATTATCAGAGCCCACTAATAAACTGATACCTGCTTCCTGAGTAAACTTCTGTTTGTTAAAATCGGCAAATACCAAGTCAACACCATCAATGTCAGCTACACTTGGCTCAAGCAAAACGTCATCGCAGATTTCACTAACTTCTAGTGCAATTAGAGACACACTTCTTCTGCAATATTGACTTAGTAACGTCAGCCGCACTAAATTACACAATTTCAGAGATTTTCTGCCACCAAATGTAGAAATTTTAATTTGTTGTACCCCGACAATCGGCAAGTTGTCGTATGTAAGTTCGCTGGCTACCACCATCAATCAGAAATCGTACAAACAGTTTTGTTGAATAGTCTGGATTAGTGACAAATGCACAGGCGGTTTGTAAATAAACCTGAGTGGGAGAGTTTACTGCACACGCGCTGACTGTTGTGCCTGCCCTTTCGCTCTTGGTTTTCGGAACATTTTTCGAAGCAAATTTTTGCGCGATTGGCTTGTTGTCTCGTTCGCACATAGAACTAGCATGATGTCCGCTACAACGAGAACAAGTGACGTTCCTTGTCTTGTAATTTCTGTAGCAGTGTCCCTTGTTTGTGCATCTAAAACATCTTCTAGTTCTTTTCAACATCTGTTTCCTTTGCTCAACGGTGTGATTGCTGTTACAGATTGTGGTGGAATGACTTGAGGAATGGCAAAATAGGCAATTTTCATGCTGCTCTACCGTCAACAAACCTGCTGCTGTATGCGTTTGTGCAATTTTAGATATTTCAGCATGCCGCGATCCCACATTAGTTCGATCTAATGATTCAATTTCCCTGTTTAACTGACTTATCCCCAATAAACGTATCGTTCGATGATGATGCCGTTTCTTCACATTCTACTCCGGATTCGTGAGTCCCATCGCTGATGTTGAAAATTATGTGAAAGTTGATTCTGAGGTCTGTGGGAAGAGATTTAAGTAGAATGGTTTTTAACATTAAATAATAATGAGAAGATGGAACACCAAGTGCAGCAAGTGACCACGTTGTAGATGTAACTATGTTATACAAACGTCTCAATCCATTTACATAGGATTTATAACTAACGCTTGGTAGTGACATTAAATTCTGCATGTTTCTATCAATAAGTCTTTCAGTGTTGCCATACTCTTCTTGCAAAAGGGAAACAGCTGCATCGTAACAATTCTGCGTAGGCGTAAAACCAGAAACAGTCTCCTTGGGCTTTCCAGTTAATGCAGTTAGTAATAAAGCTGTTCGAAACTTAGATAGAGTTTATGTAATTTGAGGTTATGCGTCGGTGGTTCAGCATGCGGTCTTGGTGTTTCTGTTGGACTTTCTCCACTACTTTCTCGGAGCTTCGCCAAGCGATGATTTAGCCGAGCGAGAGTGCTTAAAGGCTTGTCTTCGTATTCCAAACATAGATCCAACTCCTTTTCTAAATTCTCTGTCTTAAGACTCTGTGTATTACGTACCTCTAAATTCGCTTTGGTCAAGTTTTCGCGCGCTGCCGAAATCCGCTGCAATAAAACTGTAATCTCCTCATGTATCACGGGAGAATTCTCCTGTTTCTCCTCATTAATCTGTGATTCCTTACTCGCAAGGTATTCAGTCGCTGATTTGGTTAATCACGTTACTTGACCCCGAAATACGGCACGGCATTGCAACTCAATTGTTCGCTTTTAAAATTAGTTCGCAGTGTTAAAGGTCCCGGGTTTCGGCACCAATGTCAAAATAACCGAAGGAAAACCAAACTTTAGACTCATTAACAATTTATTAAGACTCATTTTAAGATACAATGAAGTATTAAGGAAAGAGTTATAGAAAATGAACTGATCATAAGGTGTAACCTTACTTTTTTAATACTGGGAGATATACGAGTAGCTTTCACAGGGGTAACATCGTCAGGGCTTCTTGGCATAACCGAAACCCTTTTTGTTTCACTAGGCGAAAAAGAAAATGCGTCAATACCCGTCCCGCGTAATCTATCAATACCTTTGTTTTCCAGTAGCTCAAATTAACAAATGTGTGTCTTACATCCGTTATTTTACATTCAGCTGTACCCAATTTTATAATTTCGCTAATACTCGTAAGTTTACAATTGGCACCAAATATAAATATTGGTGAGCATTGTTAATGTTTTTAGGTGATTTACCATTTAATTTGATGATATGCAGGGGCCATGTTGGTTAGTGTGGCACTTGAAGTTCCATATTAGCGAGCGATGAAAATTTAGTTTGCAACCAAGCGATAGTTTGCCATCAGTCTCAAAGAGCACGTTTGAGACTCCCGATAACAGTTGTCTACTCAGATTTTTAGATTTACACAATAATTGTGATAATAATGTCTGTTGCCACACTCGATTGTTTGCCGATTGCTCGGGTTTAAATGGCGCGAATAATGCAAAATATAATTTGTAAATAAATTACTTTAGATCAGTTTTTCTTGATCAAGATCCTTGTTATAACTTTAATTAGTTTTGTTGGGCATTAACGTCGGACTTGAAAGAATAGTGCAAAACTCACGAGCAAACACAAGAGGCACTATCTCTCAAAAGTCCGTCTAACTACTCGCATACGCCGAAGATATTGACATAATCGGGAGAAAGCAGCGTGATGTCAGTGGCGCTTTCGCGAGCATTGAGTCAGAAGCGGCGAAAATGGGTTTAGCGGTCAACGAGGGCAAGACCAAGTAAAAAGGACAACCAACACCGATGTCTCGGGCAGAACGTCACCCTCGACAGGTATAACTTTGAGGTAGTTAAGGACAACGACACCAGTACTGGGATCAAACGAAGAATAAATCTTGCCAACCGCTGTTTCTATGGGCTAAAAAGGCAATTGAGTAGCAAAGCCCTCTCTCAGACAAAAGTCACCCTTATGAGACCTTAATAATCCCGGTCCTGCTCTATGGCGCAGAGATATGGACATTATCAAAAATGGATGAGGGTGTTCTTGGTTGCTTCGAGAGAAAAATTCTTTGAGCGATCTTCGGTCCCGTCTGCATTGACAGTGAATGGAGGAGGAGATACAACAATGAACTCTACGGACTGTGCAGCAACATCGACCTAACCAGAAGAGTGAAGATCCAAAGACTGAGATGGCTGTGTCATGTAGAGCGTATGGACACCAATTTTCCGGTCCGAAAAGTAGAGGAAGGCCAAGACTCATGTGGCGCACGCAAGTGGAATGGGACCTCAGCCAACTTAGCGTGTGAAACTAGAGTCAGCTAGCTAGGGATCGAGCTGGCTGGAGACGCTTGCTGACTGCGGCCCCGGTCCACCCCGGTCTATAGCTTCACTTAAATGCAAATAAATGTGCATTCACAACAAATAAGTTGTAATACGAGAGAGAATTTATTTTCGCATTTTATCAAACACCACTCTCATACAAAAAGCACCGTCTTGTTCTACTCTAGAAAACAAGCCGGAAGCACTCTAGAATGCGGCGTGGGACTGAAGCATCAATAGCAAAAAGCAACTTCATATATTGGTAATCGTACAGTGACCGGATATTGACGGACACGTTTCAGAGTAGGGTAAGAAAAATTACCATCATCCAGTGCTATGCGCCGACGGAAACCACGACTGAGCACGAAAGTGTTTACAGTCAACTTGGCGCTGCGCACAACTTAACGGAGATTTCAATGCTAAGACAGGAAACGGTAACACAGCGCTCGAACATGTGATGGGAGTTCACGGTCTCGGAAACCGCAATGATAATATAAAATGTAGATTTCTGCAATACCAACTGGCTAGTCAAGGCCTGCTACAAGATCAGTTGGGTCTCATCTGACAGGCACCGGACGTCAAACCATATCGACCATTTTGTTATAAGTCAACGTTTCAGAAATTGCGTCCTAAACGTCCGAAACAAACGTGGATCCAATAACGGAATGTAGCACTATCATCATCTTATGTTAGCCACTATATGCCTTCGAATATCCATTAACAGAAACCGCTCAAATTTGCTTTGAATTACCAGGTGCAATACCGACAGACTTCGAGAACCCCCAGTGTGCCTACAATTGAGGGACCATCTTCCCAAAGAAGCAAGAACAATAAGCAGCCCAACGCATGAGAACATGGATGACCTTTGGTATTTTATATCTGGATCAGTTTCCTACATCATTTTAATGCAGAAAAGTCACAGCACATGGTTATCAGCAGATATCTGGAGGCGGATCGATTAGCGTATTTCACTTACGGTTCGGATTGCAGTATAGAGAAACCCGAGTTAGAAGCCCAAAATCGTGTGCAGAGGAAGGATGTGCAGCGTAGTGTCAGACGTGACAAGCGTACATACATCAACGTACTGACCCCGAAGGCTGAAGAAGCAACTAGCAGGTGTGACTACTGGTGGTCGGAATTCGAAACAACATCTAGTGAAAGGCTTAAATGACAGTCTGCTGATTTCGGATGAGGATCAGCTCAATAGATGGAGGGAACAGTGATAGCCGCTATCAAATCCCGAGAGGTATTCTAGGAGCACTTAAAGCTATTATTAAGTCTACTTACATACGAGGGTGGGAAGTGCCACGTTCTGCACACGACTTTGAAGTCCATAGTGGAGTACGTCAAGGCTGTATACTTTCACCGTAGTTATTGCTGGTAGTCATCAGCGATGTATTTCGGGCAGCATTAACTGAAAGAAACCAATGATTGAGGTGGACAATGACATCTTACCTTAAACCTCCTTGCACATAAAATAATGGATCTCCACCAAATGCATAGGAAGGTATCATCTCGGCCGACGGTGGCACCGAACTCGATATAAAGCTGAGTTTGGAGTGCTATCAAAAATCTGGAAAGAGAATGTTCTGTTTCAATGTCTACGTAACATCTTAAGGATCTCCAATGAACAGCTTTGGCTAAGAATGTCACCATGCGGAAAAGGAAGTGGGAATGTATTGGTCACACCTTATGGCTTGAAAACGGCCCTATTGCTTAATATGCCATGCAGTGAAATCCACTCACCCAGTCAGGCAAAAGAGCGGGGCGGCCTAAGGAAACATGACCAAGAACAGTCGAATAGAAATCGAGACTACTGGGAAACAGCTGAAGTGAGTTGAAACGCATTGCAGAAATCCGAACAAGATGACACGCAGGCATTGTTGACGTACTATGCTCTTCGAGGGGTGACAGGATTTGAGTAAGTAAGTAAGAAGTATGCAAATGTATCCATTGCATGCAAATGACTAGAGCTGACCGAATAAGTAGCTTGAGAAATTTTTCTCCTTAACGCTGGCTCCGTTTAGAAAATTTCTGAATCAGTAGCATGCACTGAAATTCTCCTAGTTGGGATTTTGTAGTTTCAAGTTCCAAGTTACATTTGGCATCTATGTATACTTCATAAGAAATAGCAACATGTAGATTGTGGCTTAAGAAGTTCTCAAAAGCCTCTAAAGGTTCTAAAGCCAGCCCTCCATAGTTTTCACTTCCCACACTATTTTCATAAACAGGCACACCTGTGCGGCATTCCAATAGGGAGTAGAGAATCATTATGACATAATCTTCTCGATCTCGTTGTCTGGAATCAGCAAAATAAAAAATAACACCAAAATACCGGATAGAAACTATTGCCCATACCTGCGCCGCTTTCCGTCACGGGTAAGGCCGCCAAGGTGTGTTTCTTCATTATATTATATATAACGCATGAAAGTATTGTAAAGCCAATAAATCACTTTATAAGGGTACACTCCAATTCACGCGACAACCAAACATTCTGATTCAACAACACAAGCCTTCCTTCGAACGGATATTGACAAAGCAAATGCGAACTTTGATATTTTTAAATGTGGACTTCTTTGCGAAAATCTCAAAACGCTGATGGGGCTAATTTACATCTTAGTTTTGGTCATGCATTCCATTTATTTGGAAAACCCTTTAAGGTTAAACGATGCAGTGTGCTCATGTGTGTGGGTATAAATTAATTCATAAAATTCCTTAATTGACACGTGAAATTTTCAGTCGCAGTCATTAAGGACCACATGAGAAATTCCTTTGAGTGATATTAATTTTAGAAAAGTTTGTCAGATGCAATGGGACTTCATTTGTATGAACCTTAAGAATATAAACTATTGTCCTGGGCCATGACGCATGTGTTTAGTGATGTCGTTTCTGAGTATAGTATATGTTTATTCAAGTTGATGATTCAGAGGTAAATATTATAGTAACTGCAATGATATGAGTGTACGACATGTGTGCTGATTTGTTAGGCACTTACAAACTATAATATATAGGTATCTACTCGTACCTATCAAGTCAAAACGAAGACTTTGAAAAATCTAATCTGGAGAACTTCCTTTCCAGGAAAGCAAAAATCAGGACAATAGTATGGGTTAGGGACGGACGCGATGGTGATGACTCTGCAAAACGAAAAAAGACAACAAGGTTCGGATCTGCACCGATCGGCGGCAACCACCGGGGCCCCCGCGCTCAGGGGACCTAAACTCGAGGGTAATTTAATTCCCAAATCGACAATAAATCCATTCTCTTTTAAAATTAATTGAAAATTCAAGGGAAGGGTTGATTCCTTCCAGGGTACCTTACAAGGTATACAACAGGTATACAGGTATACCAGTACGGTGAAAATCATTTCATCTCTACATGATAAATCTCATCCGGCCAGCTCCACAACTGCCCAGCCATTATTAAGCTGCCGAACAACTCCGTCTGTCGGATCTTTATTCAAAATTATTCCTGTCAGTTTACTCGCACCGAATGGAAGACTCGATGTTTTCGCAATGTTTGACGAAGGCTCAGCGGTTTCTATCATAGATGAACATGTCGCATCTAAATTAAGACTCAAATGTCAATCGCAGCCATTGACTCTTCAATGATATGGCCAAAATACTACAAAGGAACCATGCACACTGGTGAACTTTGAAATAAGAGGTGAAGGTGAGTCAATTTCGTTTATTATTGAAAATTGTCGCACAGTCCACAACTTGAACCTGCCAGTCCAAACGTTTGACAAGTCAGAGTTCAAACACTTCAAATTCTTACCAGTGCGAACCTACAAAGAGGCCAAACCACTAATACTTCTCGGATTATACATCGTCCACCTAGGAATTCCTTCCACTGTTGTCAAATCTGAAAATAAAAGGCCGATTGATGTGAAAACAAAACTAGGTTGGACAGTCTATGGACCAAATAAAAATATCAACATGAGTTGATATTACATATACAAGCAAGACAGCCCTATGAAGACTTGCACTGTTTGATGAAGGAATACTTTACAGCTGACAACTTAGGAATTAATCCATCGTCTACAGTTCTAGATTCAGAAGAAAACAGGAGAGCTCTCCAAATCATGCAAGAAACAAGACATCGTATAGAGAAAGATTTCGAAACTGGTTTGCTCCGGAAGAGTTATCAGCCCAATCTGCCGCACAGTTTTCGGTGTCGAAAAGAAGATGCAGAGTTTGCCACCAAGTACACAAGTGAAATGTCAAAATATATTAGCAAAGGATATGCCAGAAAACTTCATCAGTGGGAAATCGAGGACACGAGTAATATAGTTTGGTACCTACCACATTTTGCTGTGCAAAGCCCGCACAAACTTGAAAAACTTAGAATAGTCTTTGACTCTGCAGTCACAGTGGATTGGAACAATCTCAACTCTGCTCTACTCAAAGGACCGGAGCAAGCCAAACCATTAATGAGCATTTTGTTCAAGTTCCAGGAAGGATCAATCGGAGTAGCTGCAGACATCAGGGAAATGCTTTCCCAAATACGAATTTGTCCAAACGTAAAGCAAGCGCAAACATTTTTGTGGAGTAATGGAAACATTTTACAATGTGTTCGCTGCCAAAGGTTCGGGCACGCCACGTCGAACTGCGAAATGAAGCCTTGATGCGTGAAGTGCGGAAAGAACCACAAGTCCGAGGAATGCGCTCTAGGTAAGGACGGCGCGTCTGAAAAAAGCCAACTCTCTTGTGCTTTGTGTAGGAACACGGGACACACCGCAAATTATCGGGGTTGTCCCAAATTCCAGTATATCAAAAGAATAAACCTGGCCCGGCAGCAGAAAGTGGAAGTTAAACGTCCACCCGTGCATTTGCAAACTCCAGCCGTTACTCCCCATATTACCTACGCCCAAATGGCGGCAGGTAGGGGAAATATGGTACAGCAAGCGAAGGTTGCTTCTCAGGCCGCAGCGCCCAGAGCACCTGAACCAGTACCTGACATGCTAGCTATCTTGCTCTCTATCCAGGGGCAGATGGCTCAGCTACAACGTCATTTAACGGAACAGACCGCGCGGGTAGATCAAGTATATGCACTGCTGGCTGGCCTAACGCACCTATTGCCGTAATGGGTACGTACGTGGCGGAGCAAACCCTGAAGGTCCTTGCTGTGAATGTGAATTCACTGATCAGGCTCGTACGACGAGCCACACTATTTAAGTTGCTTAAAGACCAAGCCCCTGATGTGCTTTTGGTTAGCGAAACTAAGCTTACCAAGAGACACAAAATGAGGCACAGAAGATACAAAATAGTACGGAGAAACCGACCCAACTCCATTCAGGGAGGAAGCGTTGCAATTTTCTTACGCAAAGGTATACATTTTAAAAGAGTATACAGTCGTGTAGTACGTAGGTTCCAGGTGCTGGAAGCATGCATCGTGTATATCCCTCTCCGTAGTGGAAAGCGGTTGTACATGGTGTCTGTCTATGCACCTAAGGCTACTCAATCCACCTTATTTATCACAGACCTCGAGACACTTTTTCGATTTCTGAGGCTGGAATTGGAAGACAACTATTTTATTACCGGCGGAGATTTCAACGCCAAACATAGGGATTGGGGAAATAGTACACCAAATACTAGAGGGAACCTACTATTCAATTGGTGGGGTCAGCACAGTGTGATGTATCGACTCGGGCTTAAGGCGACGGATAGTCCGTCGTTTCCCAGACACGGGTCCTATTTGGATCTTCTGCTGTTCGACTCAAGAATACAACTGACATGCACTAACCAACAAACTACAAACTGTCTACGCACTTTCGTGTATGACAGTGACCATTGCGGTCTCAGCACCGAAATAACTGTTCCAAACGAAATTGCGGAATTGGATGAGTTTGTTCAAAGGCATTCCTACAATTATAGTAGGGTGCGTTGGACACACTTCACCAGAACATTGACTAGAGCACTCTCCTCGAGTTCGCTCTACCCACCGTCCAACAGAAATCTGTCAAACGAGGAGATTGACAACTATCTAAGACTAATGGACGAGACTATCAAACGAACAATGGACAAAACGATACCTCGGTACCAACACACCGATGAAGAAGACTTATTCCGCAACGTAACTATTAACGCACTGCACCGACAGAAAAGTAGACTGCTGTCAAGACTAAAAACCTTGTACAGACAGTTTACTGACAGACATAACCCGGAGATCATGACACTGAAGTCGTCGATTAAAAACCTCCAAACATTAATAAAAGAAAATTACAGAGCATCTGTAAGTTTGTATTGGAACAATAAAATTCGGACTGTAAACACCAGCAACCCGAATATGTTCCCGCAAATAAATAAAATATTTCGGAGGAAAGATCACAACGACCTTTCGTGTCTTAAAATCGCCCGAACGACGGACAACGAGAACATACTTATAACAACAGGCATCGATCCAAATGAGGCTGTTGATGGTGACAACTTCTTTGTGATCGAAGATCCGCAGGAGCAGGTAGAGGCTATGGGAGCGACTTTCCAGGAAGTGTACAAGGCGAATGTTATCATTGGCTCGAACCACGATCTGGAGAGTCGAGTCCTTGTGCACAATTTCTACCTTCGAAATGAAATTGTGAATTGGCGATTCGAGAGCTCGGGTTTCACCCAGTTCAGTGACGAGAATATGGCAAATAATGTCATCACCAACGATAGGGTACTACCCCCGTTCATTTCGAAGGAAGAGCTCCAAACGATCTTCGAATCACTTAGAAGCAAGAAATCAGTGGGAACCGATGAAATACCGAATATTGTGCTTCGACATCTCCCTCTAGAAGCGGTGAACATTTATACCACCCTGTTTAATAATGCAATGAATAATGCACATTATCCGGCGCATTGGAAAACTGCGGTGGTACATCCCATCCCCAAAAGGGATAAAGACAGGTTGGACATTAGTAGACCACTGCTGTATACTCTTTTCGATATGCTCTCCAGTAGACAGTTCATCGTAACGAATGGCGATGTGACTGCTGCTAGAACATTTAACATTAAAAACGGTCTGCAACAAGGTGCGGTAAATTCGTCGATCCTATTCAACCTTTACACGAGTGATCTGATAGGTTCACTTCACCATGCCATAGCGTACGCAGACGACATAATCGCGTACAGATCGGGTCCAAAGATTGAGGTCATTAATACACTTTTGCAGCGTGACTTCGACAAAATTAAGCGATATTGCGATGACTGGAAGTTGAAAATCAACTTTCAGAAGTCGGAAACCATTCTGTTTAGGACGCCTTTGTCTGGGGCCTCTAGGGATACCAGAAAGAATTGGCGAAAGTTCTCGATCGTGGGGCAGCACGGGCAGCCACTTGCTTGTCGAAATGTAGTCAGATACCTTGGGATCTGGCTAGATCAATTTCTGTATTTTAACAAACATATAGATGTTGCTCTGGCCAGAGCCAGAGGTGCTTTTGCCCTTACAAAGAGACTGTTTTATAACAGCCAACTCGATGCGAGGGTGAAGGTGATCTGCTACATGGCCCTGATCAGGCCTATGCTTGTATTTGGATGTCCCGTGTGGTTCAACGTGAGAGCAAGTTTATTGGAAAAGATTCGGGTGTTTGAGAGGGCTTGTCTTAGGACTTGTCTTCGCTTATACAGAACACCAGAGTCTGAGTACATAAAATTCTATCCCAATGAGGTCTTATATATACAATAGGGCGAACCTAATAAGAGTGGACAATTTCGTCATTAAGTTGACTCGAAGGCACATTGCAAGAGCAATAACCTCATCGAACAACCTGATCTCCGGGGCTTACTACCCCAATTATATGTATCACGAGAGAGTTCGCTTTGACGGTTTTATTCCTCCAGAAGCGTTCCTCTATCTAGATAGTAAAGGTCTGATCCAGGACAGATTGGCGGTGCCGCTAATCTTCCACGTCGCTCAAACAGCTGCGGACAGGCAACTCAACTACGTCAGAGACGTCGCACACGGCAGTGCGGAGCTTCTCCGGTTCAGTAGGGCGGTAGGGAGTCGCGACAGGTGGGATGTTGCTCAGCAGAATCCTCGTCGTCGTCGAATTCCTCCAGTGATAGTTAGCTTCATGTGAAGCAAGGAGGGCCATTCTAATTATTATTTTTTTTTTTTGTTTTAGCCATGCCGGCTTACATAGTTTAGGTAGGTTTAAGTTAGATTTTAAGAAAAAAAAAAATATAAAAACAAAAAAAAATAAATTAAAATAAAAAATGAAAAAAAAAAAACTAAAATATATATACATACATATATTTACATATTATGTATGTATATATTATGTGTGTATATATATGTACGTATGTATGCATTAGATGTAAGTAGGTTAAGTAGGTTAAGATTTATTTTTAGGTAGAATGTAGGCTTTTAGTTTTAAGTTTTATGAAAAATTAAAAAAAGTCCAGACACAAAGTTTTTTTAATTAAAATTCATTTTCTTAGTTTTAGTATTAATAAATGTAAAAATAGAAATAAAAGTAGACTGTAAGACTCGTCGAAAGACATACGAGTAGTTTAAGTGTTAGGTTTAACTTAGAGTGCCCGCATGGGGCCAGTAAGTTAGAATAAGATTATTTGTAAGTAATTTAAGCAAATTTTTAAGCGTTTTTTGTTTAGCATATAAGAGTAATTTAAGTCATATAATAAAAATGCATATAAAATGAAAATGAATGGAACGTCAAGTAACCTCAGAAAAGATACTCGGGATGTTTTGGAACACTGCTATTGATACCTTCGAATTCAGAAAAAAATTCCATCGTATTCCAAAAGCAGTTTTAGAAGAAATTCGGCCACCAGTTAAAAGAGATGACAACTTTTGATCCCTATGGATTCTTAGCAGAATTTCTATTATATTTAAAAAATTTCGGTCCACGACACTTGGACAAGTGATATAGAATGGGATGACCCCCTAACCTCCGACATCAACAAGAAATGGTAAGAATGGTGGAAAGAATTTCGAAAAATATCCTTGTCTGTGGGGTCGTGCGGTTATATTATTCTTATATTGGCGAACATAAGATTGATTTGAATTGTAAGGGATCGTTCACTCAAATTCCCGAAACTCAATACTGCTTACCTAAATTTTCCTTTGATCCATACCCAAAGAGGCGCTGTTTTTGTTCTCTATAACAATCATCATAGTATCATAGATTCTGCGTCATAGTCAAAAGCCGTTTCCGTTCCGCTTGTGGTTTGTTTCTATACCACAAAAAAGTTCCCGGAATTTATTCAGAAAATTAAAAATACAAGTTTATTGATCTAAATCTATATTGTACCCTTCAAAGTAATCCCCATCGACTGCAACACACTTATGGCAGCGCTTGATCCAATCCTCGAAACATTTTTTATATTCGGTTTTCGGTATGTACATCAGTGCTTCCTGCGATTTTTCCATTACTTCCTCTCGTGGTTTTTTAACTCGATTGAACAGAAAGAAGTCACAGGGAGCCAAATCAGGTGAATTCGGTGGCTGTTGGATGGTATTTGTTGCATTTTTCGTAAAAAAAATTACGAATAATGAAGGCACTGTGCGACGGTGCGTTATCCACGAGTTTTCTGTCCACAATTCTGGTCTCTTTTGGCAAATTGCTTCACGCTAACGTCTCATAATGCCCAAATAATACTCTTTATTTACTGTCTGACCTTCTGGCAAAAATGCGTGATGCATTTTTACACCGTTGTAATCCATGAAAACCGTGAGCATTGCCTTCTTTTTTGACTGAAAGCGACGTGGTTTTTTGGTCTCGGCTCATTTGGTGAACGCCATTCACTTGCCTGAGGTCTGGATTGCGTGTCGCACACATAAACCCACGTCTCGTCTCCAGTAATGATCATTTCGATGAATGTGGGATCGGATTCAGCCTCGCAAATCATCTCTTTTGCGACGTCAACACACAGCATGTTTGCGCACAACGTGGTACTTCGTTTCAAGGATCTCGGTCGCAGGTTCCGTTATCACAGTCCGATGTACATTATGGACCACGGAAGGATAATCGAATGATATCGGCTCTTTCTCTTTCTGCATTCTTTCTTTGCGTCGTGTGAAGCAGTTTTTCTTTGTTCCAGCCGCTACAAAGGATGATTTCCCTGCAACAGGCCATAGGGTTGCTCTAATGTGTGACTTGTGCCAACCTGGATATTGTTTGTTTGCTGGGTGTATGCGCGAGTTACTGTTACTATACCTATTCGGCAAAAAAGTGTACTCAGAAGTGTAAAAATTGAAATGTGAGCAACACAAATGAGTGAGAGAAGCTGACCCTGGCCTTCACCGGACTGTAGCGCTATGTACAAATTAATTTTTATATTTTATTTCCGAAAATGTCCTAAAATTAATTTACTTGAAGTACATTTAAAAGACCACTTTACAGCATTTTCTAACTTCTTATCACTTATCCCTGACATACGACGCATAGTGATAATAATTATACAGCATATGTATATTTAAATTCCTTTTGAATTGGGTAAGGGGGCCCCGAAAACAATGTTCCACCTGGGCCCCGCAAGGTGAAGCTACGCCACTGTTCTATTGTTATAGTAGAATGCTTCGCCACATGCAGATAATTCTCTTCTCGGCCCATACAGGCTAATGCACAATTTGGTCCTGTCAGACCTGTGGACCCTTAAATTTTTAGCCTGGATTTCTAGCTCAAAAATCAGCTGACGACAGCTGGTGATTTTGTGCGTTCTTTTTTGCTGAGCATCTGTGAGCAATTTACAGTCTTGTACACGACTACAAGGTACAGTTCCAAAACTGGAATGCCTTGTTTAGCCAGATATTCTGGGAGTAGCACAGACGTGAAATAATTGTCGAAAAAAAGTTGGTAATTCTGATTTCGCTGTATCTCGCACGGAAGCCTGACAACAACATTTAATGCAGCACCCAAGTCCGGTTCACTAGGCTCAAATGCAATACATTTTCTGTTTTTGTTTCGGGCTTGTATGTTTTCAATTTGTGCCTGGCTTTGGTGGAGCAAATTTGCTCATGCAATCTAAGATACTTCTCTAAGGGCATATTCTGGCAGGTTTCATTTAGGATCTAGACTACTGGTCTAATCTGGAAAATTCGGTCGTGGTCGGCATGATCACGAGAAACGCTTTTGGAATCATCGTTAAAATTAGTGAAGCGCGTATCTTTTCGAATTTGTTTACTGCCATTGCACCCTTTGCCAGAGGTGTTCCTGTACTAGCGTTCCAATGCTTCATAACTCTAGGAAGATGTAACCAAGACGTAATGTACGCCAGTCCAATGAATTGCTAAATATCTTCCATCAATTTGATAGGAAATAATTTGAAAAAGAACTGAATCGGATTATCAAGGTCTAAAAACTCCGGTGGCAAGGTTTTATCGCCTGTAAAGCGGAGCTGTTGCTCATTCATTTCTAGATTCCTTTTCTTCCAGTGTACATTCAATTTATACCCGTTTTGACGATGCAAAGATAGCCCTGGCTAAATAGAAGCTGCAGCAGTGACTGAATTTTGAGGAATACTATACAACCATTGTGCTCCACATCTTCAATAAGATTGTTGATATCCAATTTCTGAAAAAAATTTTCCTCAAACGGGCTCCAGATCCGGAAGAAAATCTGCATACGCAATGCTGTCATCATCATGATCAAGCGAAGATATATCAGCGATTTTTTTCTAGAGAATAAGTCGGATGCATAATTTTTTTCAAAACTAAACTTCTGTAACTGTGTACAGGTGGTCCTAGGTTAGGTAAGGTTAGGTAAGAGTGGCTGTTGGAAATACCAACCCACTTAGGCCTATTGTCCCATTGTGATGCCACGTGGATCTATGATCTTCTTACTACTGGAACCAGTTTGTGCTTATAATAAAGCGTAGGAGACTGTTAACGTCTATATTTTCTAAATCGTTTAGGTCGTTGTAGAAGAAAGCTCCTAGATGAAGCTTCCTTCTCTGGGAGAGAGCTGGGCATGTGCAGAGTAGGTGGGGGATTGAGGAGGAGACAATGCAGATTCTACAGAAATCATTAGTAAAAGCGCCAAGCCTTCTTGCCTGCTTGCCTATGAGGCAGTGTCCAGTAATGACACCTATTATGGCACTGAGATGTTTCCTATCTAAAAGGATCAGACACTTAGAGCGACTCAGATCCAGCCTTGGCCAGATCTGTTTGGTCGCTAGATATGTTTGTCCAGCAGTCCACCTAAGGTCTGTTCTTTTATTGGCATCTAGCTTTAATGTTAGTTTGCACGTAGCGATTGGTATACCTATACTACCTTTGTCCGGTAGGATAGGTAGAGTGGTTCCAATTTTGGCGAGTTCATCGGCTCTGCAGTTCCCTGGAATGTCTCTGTGGGCCGGCACCCAACAAAGGTGAATGTTGAACTGCTCTCCCATCTCCATGAGAGATTATCGGCATTCAAGGGCGGTTTTAGAATATAATGAGACCGAGTCCAGGGGTTTGATGGCGGCCTGACTATCCGAAAATATGCGGATATCCTTTGCAGATATCACGTTTTTCTTCAGCCAGGACATAGCTTCTTTAATCGCCAAAATTTCCGCCTGGAACACGCTACAGTGATTTGGAAGACGGAAAGAGAGGCTTAGATTTAGCTTATCTGAAAAAACACCGCCACCAACTCCGCTATCGGTTTTAGATCCAACTGTATAGAGATGGATTGACTTGTCCTCAATGAAAGCATCTTCCTCCCAGAATGATCTAGAAGGGAAGCTTACATGGAAGTTTTTGTCAAACCAAAGTTCAAGTATCGTGTAATCTATGTTCTCTGGGAGGATTCCTAATATATTAAGAATGTTGGCGTGGCCAAAGTCCACTGTTTAGTCGCTTTAAAGCGAATAGCTGCAATCGCAGCTACTTGCCTGTTAAAAATGTCGAGGGGTGTCAAGTGAAACAGAATATCTAATGCCGTAGAGGGGGTAGACCGCAAGTCTCCGCTTGTGCATAGACATGCTGTTCTTTGGACGGTTGACTGCATTTTCCAAGGCCGTCCGCCAAGCAGCCACCCCGTAAGTAAGTATCGGTCTTATGACCGAGATGTATAGCCAGTGGGTTATGCGAGGTTGAAGGCCCCATTTGTTCCCAATGGCTTTCTTGCAAGAGAATAAAGCTGTTGTAGCTTTATTGACTCTTTCTTGAATGTTAGGTTTCCAGTTTAGTTTCCTGTCAAAAATGAGACCCAGATATTTTGCTGTATCGGAGAAAGCTAAACTGGTACCGTTTATTGAAGGGGGGTCTATGATTGGAATTTTATATTTCCTAGAAAAGAGGACAAGATCAGTTTTATGGGGGTTTATTCCCAATCCACAGCGATCTGCCCAGCGGGTTAATCTGTTGAGATTTACTTGGAGGAGTTCTTTAATGTTATTAAGATGTTTTCCTGAGACGGCTATGGCAACGTCATCCGCATAGGCAATCACTCTGCTACCACCCGCTTCCAGGTATGTCAGTAGTTCGTTAACTACTAAGTTCCTGAGAAGGGGAGAGAGGACACCGCCTTGCGACGTATCTCTACTGACATATCTTTTAGCAGAAGTCTCACCCAGTTTGGAGTTGATTATCCTGCTTTTTAGCATTAGACCGATCAACTCCCCAAGTGAGTCGTCTACCTGCAGAGTTGACAGCGCAGTCATGATTGCGGATGTGTTGACGTTGTTAAAGGCGTCCTCTATGTCTAGGAAAGCAACCATTGTGTACTCCTTAAATTGTAGAGATCGTTCGATGTGGCTAGTCAGAGAGTGCAAAGCCGTTTCCACCGACTTTCCTTTACAGTAGGCATGTTGAGCCGTAGACAGAAGTCTTGGATCAACTTTAGCTCGAATATGGATATCAATCAGTCGTTCTAAAGTTTTCAGAAGGAAAGATTATAGAATTATAGGTCTGAGATCCTTTGGGATAACATGAGAACATTTTCCGGCTTTGGGAATGAATACTACATTGACTTCTCCCCATAACAGTGGAATGTGGATAAGTTCTACACAGCCCCCCATAATATTTTCTAACACTGGTAGAATAATATCTGTGGACCTCTGTAGCTCGGCAGGTATAATACCGTCCGGACCAGCAGACTTGTATGGTTTGAAGCCATGCAGCGCCCAGAGCAGTTTGTCTCTCGTAATCAGACCATGAGTTTTGGTCACGGTTGCAGTAGGCTTGTTTGGGCTGCTACTGGCCGCGAGTTGGGAGCTACCTGGAAAGTGGGTGTCCAGAAGCAGGTTGAGTGATTCATCACTTGAGGTTGTCCAAGAGCAATCGGTTTTTTTTCAAACAGCTGGGCATCATAGGATTTGTGGAGAGGATTTTTCTTAGCCGCGATGCCTCAGAGGTTTCTGTAGTTTTGTCACTGAATGACCTCCAGGATTGTCGCTTTGCTTTCCTCAGTTCTTTTTTGTATAATTTGAGGGATTCTTTATATGAGTCCCAGTCGGTCACTTTTCTTGTGCTTTTTGCTGCGTTGAAAAGTTTTCTGCAGGCGTTTCTGAGCAGTCTCAGTGCCGATGTCCACCAATGTGGTTTTTTATTGCCTCTAGGTTGAATAAGAGGGCAGGAAGCGTCCATAGCCTGATTGTGAGCCAGAGTAAATTTCTTGACTTTCATGTCAAGCTCATTGGTGTCACGCGGGGGACTTGATAGTTCAGAGGATAGCGTATCTGACAGTATTCCTCTGTATTTTGGCCAATCAGTTTTCCGGTAGTTCCGGAAAGTTGGTTGGCTGGGGGGAGCATCACTCAGGCTGAATTAGATGTACCCTGTGGGTGATGCTGTCGGAGACAAGAGTAATATCTAACACTTCTTGTCGGTTTCTTGTTATAAAAGTGCCAATATTGCAAATTAAGAGGTTAGTACTTAAAATATAGTCTAAAAGTGACTCACCTCTATCATTGATGTCGGTACTGCCCCATACCGTATGATGTGCGTTAGCGTCACATCCGATTATGAGGCCAGTTTTTTGCCTTCCCGTTTCCAGTGCCACCCTTTCTAGGTTATCACCAGGGAGAGGGCCCACTTGGTCGTGGCCAAGGTAAGCCGATGCCAGCCAGTAAGAGCCTTTGGTAGTCTCTAATCTGGCAACGGTTAGGTCGGGGTCACTGAGGTTGGGAAGTAGAAATACATTAAGGCTACGTTTCACTAATATACAAGTTCTAATCTTACCTTTGTCTCTTGTATAGAGCGGAACGTATGAGGGTGTCCTAAGTCCACGAACCACGCCTTCTGCAATCCATGGTTCCTGGATTAGAATTATGTCTTCTGCGTTTTTGGAAAGACGCAGAATGAGTGCGGCCGAAGCCTTTTTTGAGTGGTGGAGATTAATCTGGAGAAACCGTATCATTGCTACAGTCTTCCAGAGTCGCCTCCACCACGGTGTTGTTGAGGTCCTCCGATTCTGAAGATGTGCCCAAGAGCTCATCTTCTATCTCTGATCGTGTAGGACCTCTAATTGCTTCGTCATCGGTTTCCATTTCCGACAGTGTGTCAGAAGAGGAGACCGACGGCTTGATAGTGGTGACAGGTGGTCCTAGCTGTATGACCGTTATCTTAATGAAATAGAACACTCACTCAATTAACCAGACTTGGTGGTTTCTGCCCCATTACTGACTATAATCTGCAGAACTGTTGACAGGAGACTTCTGCAGTGATAGTCTGGTTACGAGGTAACAGTTCAAAATGGATTATTCCCTCAGCATTCCACTATACAGACAGTAACATCTTAAGCTGGTTAAGTTCATCTCTGGGAAGTTGTGCTGGTATATCTTCTGTACTAAGCCATTAGTGGCAACGTTTAGTGCTATTGTAAAGAACCCATTTTTCATCTCCGGTGACAGCTCTTGATTGTGACGCGACAGTAGCACAGAGCAAGCTTCGATTCTTTGCTGAAGTTTATTTTGCGATATGTGGTTTGTTACCCATTGTCCCAACTTCTTTTCCCATACTTGTAAGGTGTCGATGGATGGTCATATGGCTTACGTTGAATTCCCATACCGTAACAATGGAATTTCTTTTGACGGTGGACTTCAAGAACTCATCATCTCATTCTTCTGGACTGCCCGAAGCTCAAAATTCCTCTTTCTAAACTTTGCAAACCAACGCCGACACTTGGGCTCGCTGAGAACACCCTCTCCATACACATTTTGGATTTCTCTAGCTGCTTCACTTCCATTCTGGGTCGAATATGCTCTTCCGATACACTGTTTCAATATTAAATTGGTTTTGTGCACTTTAAGGCACAAAATTGGGAAATAACCGCCGAAAAAACCCTTCATACTTGTGTTACAACTTATGTCACAACCTGATACAATATTAAAGATATACGAACATTCCGAGCGACTAATACATACTCGTTACACTGCGGATATCTCAGACTCCACAACAGCGGAGGATCTAACATTGCAGCGATCAGACCTTTGCTATCTAAATAGAGGAACGTTTTTGAAGGAATAAAGCCATCAAAGCGAACTCTCTCGTGATACATATAATTGGGGTATTAAGCTCCGGATATCAGGTTGTTCGATGAGGTCATTGATCTTGCAACGCGACTTCGAGTCAACTTAATGACGAAATTGTCCACTCTTATTAGGTTCGCCCTATTATATAAGACCTCATTAGGATAGAATTTTATGTACTCAGACTCTGGTGTTCTGTATAAGCGAAGACAAGTCCTAAGACAAGCCCTCTCAAACACCCGAATCTTTTCCAATAAACATGCTCTCACGTTGAACCACACGGGACATCCAAATACAAGCATGGGCCTGAAAAGGGTCATGTAGCAGATCACCTTCACCCTCGCATCGAGTTGGCTGTTATAAAACAGTCTCTTTGTAAGGGCAAAAGCACATTTGGCTCTGGCCAGAGCAACATCTATATGTTTGTTAAAATACAGAAATTGATCTAGCCAGATCCCAAGATATCTGACCACATTTCGACAAGCAAGTGACTGCCCGTGCTGCTCCACGGTCGAGAACTTTTACCAATTCTTTCTGGTATCCCTAGAGGCCCCAGACAAAGGCGTCCTAAACAGAATGGTTTCCGACTTCTGAAAGTTGATTTTTAACTTCCAGTCATCGCAATATCGCTTAATTTTGTCGAAGTCACGCTGCAAAAGTGTATTAATGACCTCAATCTTTGGACCCGATCTGTACGCGATTATGTCGTCTGTGTACGCTATGGCATGGTGAAGTGAACCTATCAGATCACTCGTGTAAATGTTGAACAGGATCGGTGAATTTACCGCACCTTGTTGCAGACCGTTTTTAATGTTAAATGTTCCAGCGGAAGTTACATCGCCATTCGTTACGATGAACTGTCTACAGGAGAGCATATCAAAAAGAATATACAGCAGTGGCTTACTAATGCCCAACCTGTCCAGCTTGAAAAAGAGTCCTTCTAACCACACGGTATCGAAGGCATTCTCCAAGTCAAGCAGGCAGGCACCAGTGCACTGGTTCTTGCCTTTGTTCCATTGGATATCAGAAACCAGTTTCGACGCAGCATGAATGATATCATGTCCCGCCTTGAAACCGAATTGATTATCCGGAACTATATGTTTATCCTCAACCCACTTAGTCAGGACTCTATTGATCACCTTCTCGAACACCTTACTGATGTTTGGAAGAAGACTAATCGAGCGGAGATTCGCCGAATTGGAAGTATCTTTATCCCTTTTGGGGATCGGATGTACCACCGCAGTTTTCCAATGCGCTGCATAATGTGCATTATTCATTGCATTATTAAACAGGGTGGTATAAATGTTTACCGCTTCTAGAGGGAGATGTCGAAGCACAATATTCGGTATTTCATCGGTTCCCACTGATTTTTTACTTCTAAGTGAATAGAAGATCGTTTGAAGCTCTTCCTTCGAAATGAACGGGGGTAGTACCCTATCGTTGGTGATGACATTGTTTGCCATATTCTCGTCACTGAACTGGGTGAAACCCGAGCTCTCGAATCGCCAATTCACAATTTCATTTCGAAGGTAGAAATTGTGAACAAGGACTCGATTCTCCAAATCGTGGTGCGAGCCAATGATAACATTCGCCTTGTACACTTCCTGGAAAGTCGCTCCTATTGCCTCTACCTGCTCCTGTGGATCCTCGATCACAAAGAAGTTGTCATCATCAACAGCCTCATTTGGATCTATGCCCGCTGCTACAAGAATTTGTTTGTTGTTCGTCGTTCGGGCGATTTTAGGACATGGAAGGTCGTTCTGCTCCGAAATATTTTATTTATTTGCGGGAACATATTCGGGTTGCTGGTGTTTACAGCCCAAATTTGATTGTTCTGATACAAACTTACAGATGCTCTGTATTTTTCCGTTATTAATGTTTGGAGGTGTTTAATCGACGACTTCAGTGTCATGATCTCCGGGTTATGTCTGTCAGTAAACTGTCTGTACAAGGTTTTTAGTCTACTTTTATGTCGGTGCAGTGCGTCAATGGTTGCGTTGCGGAATAAGTCTTCTTTGTCAGTGTGTTGATGTAGAGCGAATTCGAGGAGAGTGCTCTAGTCAGTGTTCTGGTGAAGTGTGTCCAACGCACCCTACTATAATTGTAGGAATGCCTTTGAACAAACTCATCCAATTCCGCAATTTCATTGGAAACAGCTATTTCAGTGCTGAGACCGCAATGGTCACTGTCATACACGAAAGTGCGTAGACAGTTTGTAGTTTGTTGGTTAGTGCATGTCAGTTGTATTCGTGAGTCGAACAGCAGAAGATCCAAATAGGACGAGTGTCTGGGAAACGACGGACTATCCGTCGCCTTAAGCCCGAGTCGATACATTACACTGTTCTGACCCCACCAATTGAATAGTAGGTTCCCTCTAGTATTTGGAGTATTATTTCCCCAATCACTATGTTTGGCGTTGAAATCTTCGCCGATAATAAAATAGTTGTCTTCCAATTCCAGCCTCAGGAATCGAAAAAGCGTCTCAAGCTCTGAGATGAATAAGGTGGATTGAGTAGCCTTAGGCGTATATACAGACACCATGTACAACCGCTTTCCAGTATGGAGAGGGATATATACGATGCATGCTTCCAGCACCTTTAACCTACGTACTACACGACTGTATACTCTTTTATACCTTTTCGTACGAAAATTGCAACGCCACCTCCCTGAATGGAGTTGGGTCAGTTTCTCCGTACTATTTTGTATCTTCTGTGCCTCATTTTGTGTCTTTTGGTAAGCTTAGTTTCGCTAATCAAAAGCACATCAGGGGGTTGGTCTTTGAGTAATTTAAATAGTGCGACTCGTCGTTCTAACCTATTCACTGAATTCACATTCACTGCAAGGACCTTCAGGGTTTGCTCAGCCACGTACGTACCCGTTACAGCAAAAGGTCCGTTAGGCCAGGCAGCAGCACGTATACTTGATCCACCTGCGTTAATGAAAAGTACAGCCAAGAACTAGATGCACAAAAAACCCTTCTATGAAACAGCCCATGGGTAGAAGAATGAAAGCAGCTCATGTACTCGTACAAATCCGTAGATATGAGCAAGACATTTTGGTAGTAAAGTCAAAATCTGTGCGAAAGATATGGGACAACCAATTCTGCATTCTGTTAAATAGCGGGGACCAATCAAACTCCGTTTTCCAGTAGACGAAACCATTTAACTTGGGAAATAGCAATACCTAAACTTAATTATAATAAGGCTGTTGATTTAGAGTGCCTACTTGCTGAACTAATTAAGGCAGCACGAGATGGCTTGATAGAGAGCGTACACCAACTTATTTTCAGGATTTGATGTGCGGAATGTTACTTTAGCATGGTTAGTCCGACTCACAGAAAAGAGGTCCTCTAAACTGTGCCACGTGCAAGATATAGTCTGCTGTGTTATGTAAACACCTGCAACTATATTTACCAACGACCTGATTAGCATCTATTAGGCCAAGTAAATTTACAATTGATAAAGTGCGCGTTATCACGCCACACAGTACGACAGCGACAAGTACTTCCTTTGTTGCTCGAAGGTGTAATTTCTTAGTTACAAAAGTGATTCTTCATTTGATCTCTATTGTTGTATACATGTTGAAAAAAAAATATAGTTTTCCGTTGTAGCATGCCGTTCGAGCAGTTGATGTTGCATGTCCCCTCTCGTCGAGATTATATGCATACCTGATTTACCATTGAACTCTTCTATGCCGCCTCTGTTTTGATAGGAGCAAATTTGATTGGCTTCACCAGCTACATCTATAAAGTCAATGTCATCAGCGCATCCTAGCAATTGTATAGACCTTTGATGCGCTTTGTCTGTGAGTCTCTCATACTTCTTCTCATAATTCTTCGAAGTATAATGCTGAAGAAATCACATGAAAAAGAGTCAGCTTTCGAAGTCCTTTTTCCATATCAAACGCTTCAGTGGTTTTATTATCGACCTTTGGGAGCGAGCGTTCTCCATTATCTTTCTACACAAACTGACGAATTTGGCAGGGATACCAAAACTTGCCATGTCCCTACATAGCTCGAATCTATTAATGCCACCAAGTGCGGCTTTAATGAATATCCGACTGATGATGAGATTACTAAGCCTAAAATAACATTTAGACCCATGAGATTGTTGAAATAAGCTATGGTTGATAATATAGTCTCCCTTACTACGGATCGATCAAACGATGCTGAGATTCCGCTCATTGGTCATACACTCATCTCATCCTATTTTACAGATGAGTTAGTGTATCCTACTTACCAGCTCAATACAGGCTTATTTACAAAAAATAATTTGGCTTATAGTTCGTCTGCTACTGCAGACTTAATGATTTTCGTTTTAGATATCCTTTTCCAGACCTCCTCTTCTTGGTCTGTGGACGAACCTGCTGTCCATTGTCATTCACATCGAACAGTTTATTTTAACTGGCACTGGAATGTTGGTCGTCTTTGCAGTACAAACAGTCTAAAGGAGTCGACACCAACTGGGACTCTACCACTACGTTCCTATCCTTATTTCTTCATATTTCGCGTTGATACTCGTATTGACTAATTGGCAAGTTTTTTCACATTTTGGTAGAACTTCCGAACATCATTTCTACAGAAGCGCCTCTGTATGGTCCCCATTGAGCGATTCAATGCTTTTTTTTTTCTTTCTGATATATCGATTCCTCTCTCCTTTGCTGATAGAGCTCATGAGCACAGTTCTCATCCTTTTTTCACTGTGTCTGCCTTTCTAAATTATTAGTCAAACCAAAGGTTTCGTTGTGATGGTTTGGTGAAACTCAGCACATCAAATGGCTTACAATGTGGCCACTGGTTTTCTTCGCTTAAAAGTAACATTACAGGACTTCTCGAAAAGTTTCAGGACACTCAATCAAAAAAGGCCAGCGATATTTACATTTGCATCTTGGCCACAACAAAATAGTGGTAAAAGCCTAGGTTGGCTTTTCGAAACATTCAGATATCCAAAATACTGGAGCTGTGTCTAGTACGATTACAATGCGATGAATTGGGTAGACGGGTTTTGATCAGGTGGCTACCATATCCTTTTCTGAATGTTGAGATGTGGGATACGTGCCATAGATGTGATGATATTTCGCTTCGCCGCGAAGTCGATTTGTCTGAGCCCATTTTCGGATCTGGTGTCATGCGGGCTATGATTTCCAACTGTACCACCAATTATGCATTCCTTTCCTTTCCAATGATAGTCTTAATGACGTACTTAAGACATTGCTCATAAGCCTGCGTAGAAGCAGTATTTGGCAATGTCGTTCTTTTCCTCAGTGTTGTTCCTTATGCTGGTAAACTTTGCCTCGATTCGGGTGTCTGATTCTCAAAACTTCTTCTTTAAGCCTAAGTATTCTTCTGATGACAAATCCACATCCAAGTAGGTGCTGGTTCTACCCTCTATAGCAATCGCAATAGTAGATGTCACGATTTTCCATACTTCTTTTCGCCGGTCTATCAAATCACACTTCTAGGGCCTCCACTAATAGAAGAATTTTGAGGATCCGAACATTTGACGTGCATAGCTGAAAGCCATTGTACGTTTTCCGTTCTCTATAATCGTCAACAGTAAGTCCTTCTATTTCAAAGGATATCTGTTGCTGTACGTGGTAGGGCAGCTAACCCGACGACACAACTCCCAACCTGGTCATCTACATGACCTGATCTTCTAATATGTTGAAGTAATTGGATCTACCTATGAGATGGGAGTTCCTCCATCGAAACGTCCGGAAAACAGGTGTACACTGAAGTTCACCCAGCTACACTTTCCCAGATTCGACTCGTAGTCAGACTTAGCATACAGCAGACTGTTCTTGGTCGACGGTTGAAATTTGTTAGGCTACAGCAGGTTGAACAAAGTTTGCTATTCATCAAATTTTTTTTCAACATCAGTGCTCCGTTCGGTGAATGGATGTGTTAATAAGCAAAATTCTCAGATTTCGGACGATACGAATCCACACGAGATACACCAGCACATAACGCATTCCGAGAAAGTCACTGTTTGGTGCAGATTTTGGTCTTGCGGGATCATCGGTCCGTACTTCTTTTAAAATGAAACACCCATTGCCATAACCGTCAACCTCGAACACTACAGACAGATCGATGATAAGCAACTTCTTGTGGTCTAAATTGAATGATATGGATACCTACGACATATGGTTCAGGATGGCTCTACGTGCCACATATAGGGTGCCATAATAGACATTCTGCACGAGTGATTTGAGGACATGATTATCTCGAGCGGGGACGAAGTGAACTGGCCCCCGAGATCATGCGATTTAACACCTTTAAACTTCTTCCTTTGGGGCTGCCAGGTCAGGCCACAGGTTTATGCGAATAAACCGCATTGATCAACCGCATATCAAAGCCAACATGACGAATGCCATTCAGATTCAGCCCGATTTATGCGACAAAGTCATCGAAAATTAGACCTCCGGAATAAGTGCCACCAAGCAAAGCCGCAGCAGTCATTTGAACGATGTTATATTCCATACGTAATGAGATAAAATATTATATCAAGTAAAAAAAAAATGAGTGGATATCTCACACGCAATTTGTTTTATTTATATGTAAAAATTAAGCGCCCTTATTGAAAGGCTCTATATATCATTAGAGAAGGTTCCACTTCCCAAAAAATCACAAAATCTACTGGGGAGTGGGATGGCTTTTGATAAAGCTTAAGAAAAACCCAAACAAATCACTTCGTTGAAGACTCCAATTCTCGAGGTAGAGTAATCAATTTGAATTCTAGAACTTTTTGAAACAATACATCATGATCTGTGATCTTGATTCCTTATGAAGAGGAGACAATTTCTTTGCGTCAAAAACTCGTCTTAAGTTAGTTTTTTTCGCTTGGTGTGTTATGTCAGTTAGATGTCAGTCAGAAGAGAAAATTTCGCCTTGTCTGAGCATTTTAACCGATCCGAAGAACTTTGTAACCCATGCAGAAACTTTGAATAAATTCACAATGCACATGCACTGGGGTTCTCTCCTTAAAGCCATTTTCATCGATTTTAAGTCAGATACAAAGCCAAATCGATTAAATATTCATTTCCACAAAAAGTATCTCATGCCATGAATGGGAAATTGTGCCAGATTTATGTACGAATACAACAGTAACATTTTGAACTCATTCCAAGGAAACCAACAAGCTGAAGATTCCCAACTGAACCGAAATTATAACAATACACGAACAAGACAACAGCAAACCAACTCAATCCCATTACCACTGACAAGTGAAAAAGTTATGAACCGACGAGCCAAAGTGGTTCCTTTTGGATAATCCAAAGGAAACAACCAACGAAAGTCCCATTTCATCTTTTTTTATTATAAAATAAGAATAGTGCATTCTCTTCGCAGCATTGATTTAGAAGGCGAACTCCTCGCATCCGAAAATATAACCAGCACCAGCACTAGCACTGACATAACGCAAATTGGAAAACAAAGGGTAGGATAGGTATAGGTACCTACTTGCAAAAGAATAAAGCAAACACTCATCGTGACATATGTATATGTATGTACGAGTACGAGTACGAGTACAAGTATTTGTGAGAGAAAAATAAATTTCCCTTAACGATGTCCCATCCAAAAATAAAGAGGCGATGGAAAACAAAAGGAGAAAAATGAGAAAAAAAAAAAGAAGAAAAACAAGGAACTACCCTAACAACCCCAAAGCAACCCAACCCAACCCCGATCCTAAGGAGTCGACATTCAACGACAGTACTTTGTATCTCTCTAAGCAAAAATGGAGATCACTTACTTATTCACTTAAGCCTTCAAATGTACTCATTTAAGAGCTTCAAAGGTTCACCTACGAATACTACCCTTACATCAAAAGTGTTATATTTAAACGAATACTTAATGGCGTACTTTTAAGAGCTGAGCAAAGGAGAATAGTCTCAAGGCTACCTCCTGATTGATTGATTGAAACCGAATCCTCTCTTTCACATGGTCTCAGATGGATGTCAGAAACAACAAAAAAAAAAGTGAACAAATCCTTCAGCAAGATGTGGCAATTTGATTTGAATTTAATTTTCGTAATTAATTTGACTCCATGTGGGTGGCTGGTAGTGGCTAGGACGACAGCAAATTAAAAGCCATAGTCTAGAAGTAGAAGTTAAAACGACATCATCATATCCCTACTACCAACACAACACCATGGAAGTATTTAAGCGCCAATAGAGATTTTAGGGTCAATCCACCCCATCAGAGGGATGGGTTTGGTTCTGTTGACTATAAATAGAACATCTCATTGGTCAATATGCCCCATTATGAAGACATTTATTTAAAAGAGCCCTCTTAAGATATGATGACATGTGAGAAACTTATAATTACGATATGGCTTGACCTCTTACCAAGGGGTGGTCGGAGATCAAGTGCAAACAAGACGATGATGATGGGAGCCAATAATGTGGACGTATCCGTAGACTCTCTGTTGAGGATTCCACAGTCCTTTAAGCTTCCTCTAAAAGCCCAAGTGTTTATTTATTAAGTGCAAGGAGATTATTGGCATAGGCACAAACCCAGTAGGCCCATACTTTGGCAATGTAAGAGCCACTTTAACGTCCTATTGACTTTGGCGGTAACCCAAACTAAATGAATTACACGTCTTCAAGTCGTTGGTTTAGAAAACTCATTTTGGAGACGAATTATTATAGATCCGAGAACATTAACAGTGTAAGTTCATTTCTTCTATCACAACAACAATGGGAGTGGTAGTGCCGTGTCTACTCATATAAGAGTGCTCAAATGACAAAGAGTCACGAAATTGGTCGATAAATGATGCATGTGGTGTTCTTTAATTGAGTTGGCCATAGAATAATTGCTTTTGTCACCTGATAGATACTTTGTGGCATTCAAAGTTCTACTCTGGAATATGATGTACCGTTACAAAAAATCGAAAACACAAATTTTGATGTGGTGAATTTCTATCCAAAAACTACACATCGAATAACTTATTCACCTACCGGGTGTTTCACCTAAGGCATCTCTCGATGATAAGAAACTTTTGTTGGGACTCGATTTTTCAACAAACTGTCAGAGTTTATATTGAATGCAAATTTTTGAAAAAGTGGATCATTCCAGTTTGTTGGCAGTGCACACCGGAAGGAGCACAAATTCTTTGGCAGAGAAATGCATTTTTAAAACGAAATTAGGATTGTCAATCTGTTTGAGACAAGATACCAAGACTAGGAGTAGATTACCATTTACGAATGAATAATTATTTGATGGGGAATTCACTCCATAAATCATAAAACCGGGACAATTTTCATTCTCATCCTTTTTCTGATCCACAGATCCGCACTAAGCAAGGCTGATTATTCGCTGATATCATTATAGTAAGACTTTTGTATGGGGTGGACTGGAGTCTCAACTAATAAACAACTCCAATAAGTGTGGACCTCCATTACTTATTTTAAGACTTTGGTTCCCTTACACTTGTGGGCGCCATCCAAGGCGAGGTCTTACTGTACTGCATTTTCCCCCGAATTGAAAGTAACGACTCTTTAAGCCGGAGTGTAAACATCCATTCGTTCTATATTTACTAACAATCTCAGGCAACTGATAAACACTTTTCTCACCTGATCGATATCACGGTACAGCTCGTAGAGTTCGCTTTTGCATCTCCTCCACTAAAGCCAACCAACACAAATGGAATCAAAAATCCATCGATAAAGTTCCTTCTTTCTGCTGTATTTGAATAATTAGGGTCTTTCACTGGGGGTTTTTCAGTTAAGAAGGACAATCCGATAACTGGAGGTTCCTGGAGTTACAGCGAACAAAAAATTGTATGGGACTAGGAGTCTATTTTCACCCAAGTTATAGGCCGTTGAAGTGAGACACGTCTGTTTTCGATGTGTAATTAATTAAAATGCGGTCATTTTTGAACAGTTACAGCAAGAGATACGGCTATGTACATTTTTTAAATCCAAGCCCATTTTATTCAGGCAAAAGTGTCAGCGAAGCGAAATATTGTCATAGCTAACACGCGGTTCCCGCGTCTTGATATTCATAACATGACTTGGAGACGTTCTGATCAATCAACCGTCAACTAGATTGACCACATTGCGATCGACGAAAGCCACTTCTACAGTATTATGGCTTTCCGAACATTTCAAAGGGGCCAACATCGACTTGGACCATTACCTTGTTGTAGCCAAAGTGCGGTTACGGATATCCCGAACACTGCAAAGGCAAGCTACTACTGCGAAAAAGTTTGAAGTTTCCGAAGTAGTCGCCCTTATCCTCTTAAGAGGTCCTATGCAGCCTTTATCAAGTATGGAAGAATAGTGGGAACATTACCAAAAAGCCAACAGCGATGCCAGCCTCATATGTGTTGGGTCTCACTCAGCTACCACAACGAAATCCCTGATTTGACTACGAGTGCCGGCAAGCAAGATGGATACTAAGCAGACTAGAGCTGCTCACAAGCTCTACGAGCAGAGAAGGAGATATGAACATTGGCTTTTCAGGAGGAAGAAGCATGAAAAGCGTGCGTTTAAGGAAATTGAGAGATGGTACTCTAAGAATGGAATTCGGAATTTTTACCAAAAGTCAAAAACAACATCATGCCAAGGACACAAGAATTCCGTCCACTTGGCCTGGATGAAGTGAGAATAGTCATATCTAAGCTTAAGCTTAAGATAAAGGCAAACAGAGCACGTGTTAGGTTTTTCTGAAAATTGGATAGAGAGAGAGGGCTCAGAGGTTATTTCGCTCCATGGGTGTATTAGTGTAAATTGACTTGATGTTGTACAATATTTAGGCAACCATTCATCTTACTAGATTTTAGTTGCCTGAAAAAAAGTCTTTTGGTCACAGCTGATATTGAACCCCGAACCGTCCGAAAGGAAAGTCAATACACTACCACTTGAACCACGGCCAGCCACTTGGTAAGGAGCATACGAGTACATCAGCTCATCTATGAAATATAGTCAGATGAAAGTATGGCCGATAAATGGGACCTCAGCATTGTTTGTTCAATCCTCTGAACTGCGTCAACTACAGACCTACAAAACCCTATCTACCGTATTATGTGAGCGTCTGAAGTCGTTCGTCAATAACCTGATTGGTCCATTTTAGTGTGGCTTCAGGCCAGGAAGGTCCACCATAAACAAAATATTCACACTACAGCAGATCTTGGAAAAAACCAATGTACTCCAAATCGATCGTCGTTTTTAAGGTCGCGTATGACAGCATCTATTGAGACGAGCTATACAGAGCAATATCTAGTTGTGGCATCCCTGACAAGCTCATCCGTTTGTGTAAGATGGCGATGAAGAATGGACGCTACTCTATCAATGCCAGTAAAGAACTCACCGAGACCTTTGATGCCAAAAAATAATTCATACGAGGCGATGCGATGTGATGCGATTTCTTTAACATCCTTCTTAAAAGAGTAGTGCAAAACTGACGCACCCACACGAAAAGAACAATCACTTTCAAAAGTCTGTCCAATTACTCGCATATGCAGACGATACCTATTCGAATGATAAGATCGGAAGAAAGTAGAGTGATGTCAGTGGAGCTTTCGCGAATATTAAGGCGGAAGCGGCGAAGTAGGGTTTAACGGTCAATAATGGCAAGACCAAGTATACGCTTTCAACAAGAAAGGACACCCAACACCGACGTCTCCGACTGAACGTCGCCCTCGACAGATATATCTTTGAGGTAGTTAAGGATTTTGTCTACCTAGGCCCCGCTACTGCAAATCTTACTAGGCAACTAGCAGATATCCGTGACGATGGCAGCTATGTCCTTTCCCGCTTAAAAGACCGCAGAATTTACCAAAATGTTCGCCTGTGCCTGGCTTATTTGCATGATAAACCCTGCATCGATGGCACAACTCGAACAAATATAATGATTTCAATCGAACAAAAAGGACTACCCACCCACCATATTATCTCGTTGCCTCAACTGTTGCTGTTTTGGATAAGGAAATCTTCTTTACTGACTGCCTTCCCAACTCAGGACTTTTTCAAATAAATGGAATCCTAACAACTTGTGTAGACAACTAGACCTGATATTTACATCTGATTCTATAAATTGTGTTGACTGTGAGTGTGAAATTCTTCTCTCCAAATTAGACCATCTCGTATATCCTCCTCTGCTTGTTATGTTCTCATATGACATCAACAATTCTATAACTCCCTCAAAAACTTCCTTCCACCTCAACTTTCGTGAAACAAATTTTACTAAACTCAACAATCTTCTCAATAGTATTGACTTTAGTTGTGTTCGTATACTCGATAAAAACACTTCTATTGATTCCGTCGTGGAAATCGAAAGAGAAATCCTTCATCATCTCTTCAATGGCATAACAAAGAACTACGTGCACTTTGCAACAAGAGAAATAAGTGATGGCACGTGTACATTAAATCTGATTCTGAATTTGATTATTGAAATTACCTACAAACTCACCACCACTTCCCCCAATTTTGTGATATTCGCATAATAGATACCTCAGCCGAATGCAATCTACGCTCACTTCTGACCCCAAACAATTATTTTGATTTCCTAATATGAACAAAAAAAAATCAGATAGCTATCATCTTGTCTCAAATTCTCCAATATGTCTTCGCCTGATTCTAAAACGATCGCCAATTATTTCGCATGTTTTTTTAGTAATTCCCGGATCCCGAATACTTCGGTTACTTGGGTTACTGCATTCAGACATCTTTAATGCCCATAAACAAACTTAAAGATGGTTTGTCTCCTGCTCCCGATGGTCTGCCCGCTATTTTTCCGAAAATACGAGTATGTGCCAAAAATCTTATTCAACCTCTCATAAACATCTTCAGACTTTATAGACTATATAGTAACATCGCGCAATAATAATGTATGGAAAGTCAACGTCAAGGACGCTGACAACTATCGCATTCTTTCTCGCAAGTTAAGCGTCGAAAAAATCCAATGGTTCACATACGAGAACAAGTGCGAAAGACCTATTCGTGTCGTCGCCAGAGGACTGCATCCGTCTTGCCCAAAAGAAGATATCGTAAGTGATTTAAAAAACAAGGGTTTTAAAATCATTGATGTCGTCAACATCGAAAAGCGAGAGAAACAAAAAATTGAAGGAAAGGATATGACAGTTAAACGTAGCCTTCCCCTCTTTATGCTAACCTTTGAGAACACTGAAAATACCCATAAAATATACGATATTAAGTCAATCCTCAACATTATTGTTAAAATTGAGCCTCGACGCAAAAACTCGAAACTGATCCCGCAGTGTAAGCGATGCCAGGAATTTAACCATACGCAAGCTTACTGCCAAAAAGAGCCTCGGTGCGTAAAATGCGCAGGTAAACACCTGTCCAAAGAATGCAACGTAAGCAAACAAACCCCTCCGACTTGTGTTAACTGCAGGGGTAAACACGTAGCAAATTTCCGTGGCTGTGAAGTAGCAAAGGAGTTGCAAAATAGACGTGACAAGTTGTTTAAGCCACAAAAAGAGAATCCCAAAACTAAAGAAAAAACATCGGGATCTGCTCAAAATATCGTTAAAAACGCCAAGGCGAAAGTGATTGATTCCAGTGTTGAAAAGAAAGCATCGGAAAAACTTACATACGCTGAAGCTACCAAGCTAAAGGCAAAAGATTCCGGAGATCCTGCTTCCCAAGTATTTTCCGTTATTCTCGCGCAGCTTGAGCAGCAAAACAAAATCAATGAACTTATTTTAGATAAGCTAAAGAAGTTTGAAAATAGGTTCAATAAAAAACGTCCTTCGCCTAAAAAATGAAAAGGGAAAAATTAAACGTACTCACCTGGAATGCAAACGGAATCTTAGAAAAACTTTATGAACTTGAGTTATTCCTAAGGAAAAACGACATTGACGTTTGTTTGCTTTCCGAAACCCACTTGAAAAATGGGTCATCTGCAAAAATTAGAGGTTTTAAAGATTACTACGCGTATCACCCTTCGGGAAACGCGAGAGGCGGATCCTCTGTATACATTAAAGAGTCTCTTGAGCACAACGAAGATATAAAAGTAGAGTTCGAGTCTGTACAACTAATTGCGGTGCGCGTAAAATTGGTACGGAACTCCTTTACTATTTCAGCCATCTACTGTCCTCCACGATTTACGCCTTCAAAACATATATTTAAAAATATATTCAATTCTCTTGGATCGGCTTTTATGATTGGCGGTGATTTCAATGCCAAACACACTTTTTGGGGATCAAGATGTGTCTCCCAAAAGGGTAAAATACTCTATAAAGCATGTATGGAACACAATTGTGACTTCTATTCAACGGGCAAGCCGACTTATTGGCCAACAGATACAACGAAAATACCCGATCTTGTCGATTTCTTCGTTGTTAAAGGAATTCGTAACTCGGATATAAACGTTGATGAAAGCTTCGATCTTTCCTCCGATCATTCTCCAGTCATACTGACAATGAACGACACGTTTATTAAAAAACAAGGACCATTAAGACTAACTGGACGAAATACTAATTGGGAAGGATTCAGAAATGAGATTAATAATAACCTAGAACTAGACGTTTCACTTAAAGCAGCACTTGAACTCGAAATCGAAGTGGATTCTTTCGTTGAAATAGTCCAATGTGCTGCGTGGAACAATACACCTTGTCAACGAAAAAACACGGCTAAACGTAACTTAAACTACCCGCCTGAGGTAAAAGATATGATAAGAGAAAAAAGAAAAGCTCGCAAAAGATGGCAAACAACTCGAGCGCCGCAGGATAAAACACGCTTAAACAGGCTCTGTAATCTGCTCAAGGAGACTCTTAAAAGTTACAGAAATTCCGAAGTAAATACATATGTTCAAAACCTGACGGCAGGAAAAGAAACAAATTACTCGCTTTGGAAAGCTTTAAAATGCTTAAAAAGGCCCAAAATCCCCGTGCCACCAATCAAGGTCGGCAATAACGAATGGGCTAAGGGGGATAAGGAAAAAGCGGAGGTTTTTGCCGACTATCTTGAAGAAATTTTCAAGCCCTCCGACGGCCCAACACTGGTACCCGGCACCAGTTCTTTAGAAATAGCATATAGTAATTTTGTAATGACAAATGCAACTCTTGCTGAAATTAAAACCAAAGAAGGCTCCGGGGTATGACCTTATTACCGGAGAAGTTCTGAAAATGCTACCTCAAAAAGCACTTATAAAGCTCTTACACATTATTAACGCGGCTCTGAGGCTTGAATACGTGCCAAGTCAGTGGAAAGTTGCTGAAGTCATTATGGTACTCAAACCAGGAAAACCTCCAAACGATAAAAAATCATACAGACCCATTTCTCTTCTACCGATCCTGTCGAAAATCTTTGAGAGGATTTTGCTAAAACGTCTTCTCCCAATTATCGAAAACCAAAATCTTATTCCCGACCATCAATTTGGATTTCGGACTAAGCATTCAACAATTGATCAGGTGCATAGAATTACTAATGTAATTGAAAAATCCCTGGAAGAAAAAAAGATTTGTTCGAGCGTATTTCTTGACGTCTCACAAGCTTTTGACAAAGTATGGCATGAAGGTTTGAAGTTCAAACTGCGACGAATTTTGCCATTAAAGCTTTATAATATATTGACAAGCTATTTTGAAAATAGAATTTTTCGCGTTCGATACGGAAATGATGTTTCGAAATTTAAAGATATCCTAGCCGGAGTACCGCAGGGAAGCGTACTGGGCCCACTTTTGTACCTTTTATATACAAGAGATATACCACACGTCGAGGATACTGTTCTCGCTACTTTTGCTGACGACACCGCTATCTTAGCGGTTGGAGAATCAATAGAAGACTCAACGGCGAAACTTCAGACTGCTTTAAATAAAGTCTACGAGTGGACAAAGATCTGGCGAATTACCCTTAATGAGACAAAATCTGTACATGTTGACTTCACCTACAGAAAGATAAATCACTTGCCCATTTCTATAAACTCGGTGTGTATCCCCTTTGCAAACGAAGCTAAGTATTTGGGAATGACACTTGACGCGAAGCTTAAATGGAAAACGCATGTTAAAAAGAAACGAAAAGAACTAGAGGCCAAATACAAAGAAATGTACTGGCTACTTGGTAAATATTCCAAGCTAAGCTTAGAAAACAAGCTGCTTCTTTATAAGCAAGTGCTAAAGCCGGTGTGGACCTATGGTATACAACTCTGGGGTTGTACTAAGAAATCAAATATAAATATAATACAAACTTTTGAAAATAAAGTGCTACGACAATTTGTGCGTGCCCCATGGTTTATAAGAAATAATGACCTGCATCGAGACCTCGGAGTTCCTTTCGTGGAAGATGAAGTCAGGAACTGCGCACGAAAACATAAAGTCCGGTTAAGCGGCCATATCAACAATACAGTCCTAGAAATCTTGGACGAACGAAACATACTACGCCGTCTTCAACGAACTAAACCGTTGGACCTTGCGCGATAAATTGAAACCGCATTAAGAAAGCGGAATATGTAGGGTCTTTCATTGGAAAGTGTCCTACCAATCGTGATTAACTTATGAAATAAAAACTGGTTGATAAGTTCTACTTAGTTGCGGTATTAAAATTACCGGCTGCTTCACAAGGGCCACTTGATGGACAACGCGTTGTCCCAACGTCCTAAAACCTGGTAAAAAAAAAAAAAAAAAAAAAAAAATCTTCAGACTTTTGATTTCCCTTGCGGTTTTCCTCGCCTTGCGATCACCAATCACAATCACCTTTTCATAAAAAAAAGGACTCAAACTGGATATTACCAATTACTGACCCATTGCTGAGTTATCCTGCATTTCCACGATCTTTGAGAGCGTCACTCATTGCAGATCTATCCTTGCATCGTACCATCATTGATTTCTTAAAGGCAGATAAACTACTACCAACTTTGTTAAGTTCGTGCCCTAGAGCAAGGGGAAGAAGTGAATGTGAATACCACTGACTTTAGCAAGGCCTTTGATAAAATCGCACATAAGTTGATTTTTTCCTAACTCAATGTACTTGGTTTTCAACCTGGGCTGATATCTTGGTCCAAATCCTACTTGGAATAACGCTATTACCTAGTCCATTTTCGTTCTCGTTTTTTTGAATAAATTAGGGAAACTTCAGGTGTTCCACAAGGCAGTAACCTTAGTCCATTAATTTTCATTTTAACTATTAAGGATGTTGAAAATATTATAAAGAACTCACATACATCTGTCTATGCCGATGATATGAAAATCTATAGACAATTCTCCAAATCTCTAGAACACGATCTAATGGTTCTCAATATGGTGCCACTAAAACTAGCTCAACATAAAAAAATGGCAAGCCATCTTATACTCCCGGAAGAGTTCGACACTTCCTGACCGAACTTACTATGTATGAACCCAAGATATAGCTTCGGTTACTTCAATGGGCGTTATATATGATACTGACCTCAATTTCTGCACCCACATTGATTTCATAATTAGCAGAATTAACTCCGCGTTTGGCTTTGTTAAACGATGGTCCGGAGATTAAGGTCTGGTCCTCGTTTTCATCCAAATTAATCACCGAACGGCATATGGTTTTAATGAACCACTGTCTCGTATGCTAATGGAACCAGTTATTCAATTTCCATTGCAGCAGAAGTACTCTCAATCGTTATCTTTCCCGACCCTGATCTTCCCTGTCTTTTAGGTTTAGTTTTAGTTTAAGACCAATTTGTACTAAGCTCAATAAAGTCGTCTGGGTTTAACCAGGGCCTGTTAAATATTTTAAGTATTCTTATCTGAGACTTTTGGTTGCTTTATAACAGTACCGGCAATTTATCTAACGCAGTTCCATTTAGGATTCATTCGCCACAATCTCAATTTCAGGGCCCTGACTTGTCTTGAGAAATTCTTGTCGATTGCAGCGGAATGTTGGATCCATTTTTGCAACTATTTCACAGGCATTGCAGATCTTGGGCGTACGCAGACGATCTGCTTCTCTTTTCGGAAGGTTAGTTTAGTGCTGAACTGAAAAGAAAAGGAGAAAAAGTACCGGGCCAATGTAGGTATTTTTGGGAGTACTAACAACTGTAGTACTTGTTCGTGAGAGAGAGTAAGGCTTTGCTTAGCGTACGCATTACATCTGGATATTAATCTAGAATGGATGCAAGGGAGAATGGTAGAATCACTGTTCTTGCATGTTTTTCCGAAGTTCCTCTTGAGGATTGGCTGCATGTTTGCCATGTGTGTCCCATCCATTCAAATGTTAGCAATTCTCAAACTATGGGCATCACCTCTGAAGATGAAAACTACGATAATCGGTTTGCTCAATGTGGAGTTGCACTACAACTGGGTGCTGTGACCCATCGAATGGCTGAGTTATAACATAGACGTCGACCTCTACAAAAGTTGAAGCTCGTGCATTACGAATTCGAATTGCTACTAGAAGTAATTATAACAATTTGATTCGATAAACGTCAAAATTTTCACTTCGCAGCCTTGCTTAGTACATGTACTACCCGAAGGACGATGATCGATGATCTTTTGTGCGAAGACATACCGCGCGAAAAACATCTTACCGCAGCTCTTAACGCGTTGACGTAGCTTATATAAGTCGCCTGCCACGCAGATTGTTAACGCCACCATTATTATATTATTAGTATTATACAATAGTAGGAAGATGAAGAGTATAAAATGTAAAATAAGCATAATTGATGTTGCAGCACTAGTTGTGGTCAGTCATTATCTACCCTCTTGTACTACAACCCACCAGTTTGGAATTAATTAAATATGAATACGAATATAAAATGAGTCACAAAGTAACAACTTAAATCTAGACTTTAAGGGTATCTTATTTTATTTGTGATTTGCGAATTATTTACTTCATTTTTATTTAACAGAAAACGCATAAATCTCGGCGATGTACAGCTTAATAGTAATGGAATATGTTTTGTCACGAATTGCCGTAAAAGCAAAACTTTTTCTAAAAACAATACACACGTAATAAAACACAAGTCGCAGATTCTATAAAACTTTTCCCATTCGCATAAAACTATAAAATAATCACATCACAACAAGTTTTTCTCATTTGCATTCTTATAGCGCCTTTTGAGATCAGCTCCAATTTGATATCATTTCAGCTTAGTCTTCTGTTTTTCTATTTTTATTAATTTTTTTTATATTAGCATTGCTTCCTTGTTTCATGGAATTGTTAGTTGTCTGAGAAGCACACAAGTTTATAATCCCTCCGGCGAACAAAATACTGTTTAACTCACATGAAGAATGTGTACGATTGTATCTTTAACGGGGTACATCCTGCTCCTGGATTTGCGGCGTATGAATAGAATTGGCTTATACAATTTGCTGTATCCTTATATACAGATACAAACACAGCATTCTACTCGTATCTGAATTCCATTTAACCAACCTGTTGCATGTTGATTGCTAATTTTGTTTCACTCTGTCTCTTGATTAAAAAGCAAAACCATTATCTTAAAATAAGTCGCATTTATTCGTCATATTATTTTTAAAAAAAAACATCGTTTTCTTCTTTGTTGCTTATTATTTTATTAAGGATTCTATTATTTTCTTTTTTTTTAGAAACTTGAGCAAGACGATGACGACCAGTATTTCAACTCCCCCTGGGCCGACAGCGGCAGTTTAAAACGTCAAGTTCATGGTTTGGAAAATCTTAAATTCCGTTTTGGGAAATAATCACAAAAAAAAAAAAAAAAAAACCAAAGACATAGAGACAGTGAAATTGTTTCTCCAAAGAATTGATAATATTAAAAAATAATTTATAATTAAAAACAACTTTTTTAACTCCTCACAAAAATAAAATACAATAAATAAAAATATAAAACAAAAATTAAATATTAAACATAAAACAACAAATCATTTGGATAGTTTCTTCGAATTAAAATTCATGATTAGCAAATAAAATACGATCGCATCATTCTATATTTTTTCAATAAATTAATATTTATACAATTAATCAATATAATAAAATAATAAAGAAGAAACAAAAAACAATAAATACTCGTAGCTAGTACTACAAAATAAAATAGGAAAAATATTTAAAAATAAAAATAAATAAATTGCAAACTTGAAATCGGTACAAATAAAAACAGACACGTTATTTAATTTTATTCTAATAAATAAAAATAAAGCTAAATTAATCGTTCAACTAAAAAAAAAATGTAAACTACAATTTAAATAAGTCATAAAGCTTTAAATAATTTTATTATTGCCGCATAAGCATTGTGGATAAATTAATAATAATTGAAAAAAAACAAAATTATATAAACGTTTTGATACATAAGTCATCGAGGTTTTGATCGTTTTTAAAATATTTTTAGATTTTCGCTGATTTGTTCTTCTTCTTCTTAAAGAAAGTTTTTTTTTTTTTTTTTAACTTAGCGGCAGTGAACTTCGATCAGATCAAAGAGGAGAATTTTGTTTAACCTTTCGTTCACATTTTTAATTATTTTGTTTTATATAAATCTCATGAGCCCTTATGCTGTTCTTAATGCATATTTCAAAACCTATAAGGAAGCTTAACAATTATTTCCTGATTCAAATTGGTCGAAATATTTCGTGTTTTCACCACAACAGGAATTCTGGTGTCATTACACCAGACGACATGTCAATAGAACCAAAATCAAAGTCGGAGCAAAAGGTCATGTTTAGTGCAAATTATAGTCCAGGATGAAACCCAAATACTTCGCTGAGATCAGCCAGCTTCTTTCTTCTCGTAAAAAGAATAATCTTAGTTTTGAGAGAATTGTCTGAAAGCACCAGTGTACCAATTATCAATCACGTGTAGGGTTGCCTGCGCTTTAGAGACAGTACATCTACAGTATGCTTGAGGATAAATTTCAGAACTATTAAAAGCTTTGAGCTCCGAGTCGATGAACATGCACCATAGATAAACACCGCCTTGCTGACAACTTCTGTTTACACCTCTCATCACGTATTGGCCGCAGTCTGCATCCACAATCATTGTCCTATTCATCAGCTCCTGATTTTGTCTACGCAGTATTATCTGGCCGAGTTACACATTCCGAGTCGAAAGCACTCTTAATCAATGCATGACAATGCCCAGCGAGTATCCCTTCTATCGACTACGTCTTCAAATCTGCCCACTAGATTTTGAAGTGCACATTCGCGGGATTCACGTAAAAAATTTTTGCGCACTTAACCTCGACCATTTTCTTCATGCTTTTCAACATTAAGGAGGTGAGACTGATAAGTCTGACGCTCTTGGCGAGCATGTAGTCATCTTTTCTGATTTTCGGTATGCATACTACTCTCATTTATAAGGCTCATAGTTAAGGCTCTCTTGAGAGTTACCAGCAACAGGTTGTAGTATAGCATGGTATACTAAAACAATAAAAGGTAAATTGGAGCCATTAAAAAAGGCAACAGTATGTTTGATGACCTCATCCGTCACCACAGACCATGAGAGATACCAACTACCGCGTGTTGTGTTACTCAGCTCACTTGTAGCTTCGTAAATAGGAGACGATAATATGGTAGCACGCTACTCGGATATAATTTTGAATGTTGACTTGATTATCACACATCACAAGAGTAGGTTTTCTTATGCAATCCTCCAATTTCAGTAAATTTCGATTGAAATCAACTTCCTATACCTCATGACACAATGCAATGTATTCGGCTTCCATTGAACTTAATGGAACAACATATTGCTTTTTAGAACCCCAAGCGACAGGCCTACCACTTCGAAATAGGATAAATTCGCTTTATGATTTACGATCAGTTACATTTGATCCCTAATCGGCATCTGTAAAACACGAGAAGCCTTCGTTGTTAGGATTACAATTTAACATACCTAAGATATCTAAGCACATGCTTAGCTGCCAGAAAATGTTCCTTATGTGGGTGACTGTGAACCTGTGCCAGCTTTGAGAGCGTATGGGCAATATCCGACCTCGATATTTTTGCCGAATACGAGTATGTGAAGCCACCAATTAAAGACTGGTATTGTTTCACATTGCATCTAGAGTAGGCCGTCTCCATGCATTTTTGAAGGATCATTCGGTTTTGAAACGGAGTAGAGGCTACCTTGCATTCTAGCATATTTCATTGTTGATGTGAATCATTCGTATATGTTCGTTGATGAAGTGGTATTGCACCTCGAAGCAGCTCACTCAGCTGTATTTCAAATAATATCGTTTCTGTCGATCTTGGGCGTTAAGATTCTCAACACTCTTTTGCATAGATGACTCCAAGCTATATGCCAAAATGATATCGTCAACGTATAACGCGATTATGTTTATTTCATTCTGTTTATTCATAACGTATAAGTACACAATTGTCGGTTTATTAAAACAGAATTAATTTTGTTGTGCCAATATCTTCCAGCTTGCTTCAGTTCATATAGCGACTTTTTAACTTTGAAACCTTTCCTTGGAAACTCTTCATGGGATAAAAAATCCGACTGTCTCATAAATACCTATTCATCTATTAAAAAGTACGAGTAGCTGATGCTGTCCAATGCTAGTATCAGCTTTATGGTAGAGTGCCTAGAAACGGGAGCATACATATATTTCAAAAAAATCGTCTTTTTGTATTTGCCAACATCCTTGTGCTACTAACCGAGCCTTATACTTTTCCACAGAACCGTCTGGATTGAATTTTCTCGAAAACACCCACTAACGTTTTTCCCAGTTGGGTACTCCACAAACTACCACGTGTCATTTTTTTAATAGCGCGTTACACTCCACCTGCATGGCTTCTTTCCATTTGGCGCTATTTTCCGACTTCAATGCTTCAGCAACTGTTACGGTATTAATTACTGATTATACAGCTAAGATTCTCCGTAGCCTTGGTAGCATACAACCGTCTTCCGCTCCATAAAACTTTCGGGTTTTTATTGTCCCCCTCTTTGCTCCGATGTCAACTCTTTCTCCTTTAATTCCTTCATATTTTGTCGTTCGTTGCCAGGTATCTTCCGTCCGTGTGCCATCAGATTCTACTTCAGTGTCAGCTCCAGCTTGGGTTTCAGTTTCGGCTCCAGTTTCCTCTTTTAGATATATAAAAAAAACTATCTACATTTTCTTCAATTTCAGAAACAGTCTTGTCTATACCAAATACGTTTTCTAAAAATATAACATCCCTTTGTTTGATGCCCATATCCCACTAAGATCAATTGTGTGCCTTTACGCTGAAACTTGAGCCAATTTGGCTTTTTGTTAAGAGCAACCACTTTGCACCCAAATATTTTAAAATGAGAAACTGAAGATGTCCTACCGTACCAACACCTTTCCTTTGAACAATCTCTAATACATTTAAGAGGCTGTATTTATAGCTTCAGATCAGAAATATTGAGGGAGCATACACCGTGCCATCTCCACCAGCGTTCTGTTTAATCTTTCAGCTACGCCGTTTTGCTGGTGAACAATTCCATTTTGCGAGAAGAATGTTTTGAAATCCGAGTTGATATACTCCCGACCATTATTGCTGCTTACGGCTTTTAATTTTCACCCGATCTGCTTTTCTGCCTTCAACACAAACTTTTTGAATGCCGCGAACGCTTCAGATTCATGGGACCACAGACGTCAGTGTGAACTAGTTAAGGAATATCTTCAGTACATACTCCTGAAACAATGGAAAAAGGCCTTCTATTTATCTTGCACATAGCACAGGTTGTACAACTAAAATCCAGTGGCATTTATACCTTTACGCCACGTACCACAACATAAAAATATCTTCACAATTGAAATACCCAAATATTTGATGCCAAACGTTGAGATCCGCGTTTCTTGTATTCAAAATAGAATTCGCATGTTGATATCCGAGTTTGAAAAAAATAATAAATCCCTCTATCTAAATTAGAGGAAAATAAAATTTCATTTTTGATGTTTTTTTTTTACAATAGCACCACTCTTGCTAAATTGTATATTGTTCGCATTTTTAATGATTTTCCTTACAGATAAAGATGGGGCACAAACAAAACATCACTCAAATCTTTGAGATTTTTGATTTAACACATACGTCTCCTATAGCCTCAGAGACGACAGCATTGTCTCCAAAAGCAAGCTACATATTTTTTTTATACACAAACAGAGATGAATGCTCCGCTAGCCAAAACCCAGGTGTGAATGCTCCTTTTTTGAGCAACCATTCATTTTGCATTGAGATTGTACGTATATGTTCCCTTTTGCCGCAACCATAACATTTTATGTTTTTCCTTCCATTTGCTGACTTCTCTTATATTTCTGATCTCTGATCATTTCTTCCTTTCCCCTTCCATTTATTTGACCTGGCAGCAAACACGCTATCATTATTACATTCCAATTTTTCATTTCACCGTCGTTCTTCTTCCAAAACTTTGAATTTCAACTGCACCAAGGTTGCCAGACTATCTCTGCTCTCAATGGCTGCTACAAAGCACTCCATGTTATCTGGTGGAGAGCATTGAGACAGAATACTGACTAAATCGCCGGAAATATCGATATTTATTTGGTCTTCAATGATTGTACAGAATTCATTTATATGCGCTCAAAATTTTCCACTTGGCCTAAAATGAAAGCGAACAAGTTTTTTAAATAAATTTACCTTTCGCATTATAATTGCTAATGCTTTTTGGTCAAGATGGTTTTCTTGTTTTTTTGAAGCACTTGCTTCGAAAAAAAATATAAACCGAGAAACGATTTATTCTTGAAATACAAATTCGTAAAAATCTTTACTTAGCGAAACATGTGCTGCACCTGGGCCAATAACCTATGTTGGAAAGAAACACGTCGTTACATTACGATTGCTTTATTCAGAGCGAAAGAATGAGTTTACTTACAATGTCAATGTGGTTAAAGTAAAGTTAGTAGCGTTTAATGGAATTTGGGTTGGCAATACAGAGCAGAGAGGTTATTATTCTGATACTTTAGTAATACTCTTGTCTTAAGGAAGACAGGCCTGCTTAATTGGCAGAAGGATAGACCACTTCAAATCCAAATAGTATGTACTCGTATTAAGTGACTTCGTAACCCTTTGAACAGAATCGACACTCAGTTTCAGGAGATCGATTCATTTTATGTCAGTTATATCTCAAAATACAGTGTCCAAAGAGGAAGTTCGACTTCCTTTTTGATATCTTTCCTATTTTTCCTATCTTTCCTTATCCAATAATAGATAAATGGTTTTCTTAGCTTGTCTTATTCCCTGGACATTTTTTTCAGTTTGTTGGACGTTGCTGTTGAGTTCAACTCTACGGTGATATCTAAAAACCGGACAGGAGTTCGTTATCTAACTTTCACTAGAGCTCTTTCTTGCTAATTTAATTCATAAACTACTCGTACTTCGTTAGCTTCAATCCACCAGAGTCTGAATTTGTTTCGCTGGCTAGGTTTTATAGATCACTGAAGCAGTTTGTTACAGTGTTCGTACAATGAGTTCATACAATGAGAACCTACCAGTTGAGTACTGCTTGACTTAGTGAACCATTGGAATCATTTTTCCAGCAGTAACACCAGTTTTAATTTCGCTCAACGAGTGATCCTCAGTTTCCAAACCTTCAAACGTTTGTCTCAAGTGTGATATCAAAACAGAAAAAGGGAAATTGCCAATTGACCTTATTAACTACTCCGTCCATAAGGCCGAGAAACTAGTTGGCATGGCTCCTTCCTGTGTTACGGTGACGTGCAATTGAAGACGTTTTCAAATGTTTGTTAACTACGGAAGCATAGGTTATATTAAACCCAGCTAGCATATAAGAGTTTGATAAATCTACAGTTAGCTTATTTTGAACGCAACAACAGCACAGTAGGAAGTTCTAAGTCAGAAGTGTCAAAATCTTATGGTCTTATTTTGTATTTTTTATTAGATCATACTTCGAAATATTCGCTTTATGTCACGGCACCCTACCCTACTGGTATTGCATGAAAGTGACATTAATGGTTTTATGCCTTAAACTGCTCACAGTATTTTTATTGTATTATTGTCAGTTTGCCGTGAAGATTAAAACTTTTGTGTTGGACTACATTCTTTCATTCAGATCAGGACTGTTGTATGCAAAAAAAAAAAACAAATTTTTGCCGGCGGATACATATTTCTCTGGCAGACAGCTAATTGGCATAGGAGATTTGACCTTTACCTATGAATCGATGGAAAAAGAGTTTTTTTTATAGAAGAACCAATTGAGAAACCATAAATTTTTCCAATTGGTGTGACTAGATTAAAGATATTTCATGAGAATTTCGAAAGTACTCATCACGTACTGAATGAAGCGAAGGATCCGAAACCGAAATTTATCTTAAATATCACGGTTTGGTGATTGGTGATAAGTAACTTAAGATACACCGGCATCAGCTATTAGATCCTCAATTAAAAATCAAATTGAGAATTTAGAATGTATTCACACGATACAAGAGATGTGGTTTTGAAAGCGATTCAGCCAAATGCCTGTCTTAGTTTTTAATAAAGCGAAAACGTTCAATCTGTGAAATTTGAAAAGAAATTGTAGTTTAAGTCTACTACTGATGGATGTCTGAGTCACATTCCAGGGTAATCACAAACAAGGTCATCTTTCCTCTTCCATTTTAATTTCAAGACTCTACTTAGCCGGAGGACAATCCACTCGATTGAAAATCCCCAGCCGTTTTTTCTTTTATTCACATACGAGTAACCCAGTATAATCTACTGAGCATAGAACATCTTTCTCTCTCTCTCTCTCTCTCTCTCTCTCTCTCTCTCTTAACACCTAATACGTGCTCTGGCATCTGAGTGTTAAGTTATTTAAAAAAAAAACTCAGCACCATAGAGCAACCTTGGCAGACTTGGGTTTTCTGTATCATCATGATGGTCTTTTCATTAAGGGGTTTTGAACCCAGTTGACTCATAACACTAGCTAAGGTAATTTATCTGTAGAGACAATAATGATGAAGAACCAGCTGCATTTTTAAGTTGTTACTCCGAAATTAGAGCAAAACGAGAAGCCATTTACTCTTTGTTGACTGTATGAGCTTCAAGTTGCCCTTACTAACTTTCGAAACTGCTCTTTTTGATTTGCCGTAAAAGCTTCTACCATAACACATTGTGTTACACTCATGATATCAATGTCCCTAATAAAGTTCATAATAGTATCGCACCTACCAATACACTGTCAGTTGCAATACTAACCGAATTACAGCAATGCATCACAATTTTCCTTGCACAACGCTTCATAGGATAACTGGATCAGTTTTTTTCGGAATTAGCAAATCAACATTCATCTTGTAGAGCTCCACATGGTCAATGTTGGCATATGTGGTCAAAGCCGATGAAAGGATTGTAATTAGCAATTTGAACACAATTGGGTTTCTCCAAGATTTATCCTGACCGGAATACCACACTAGTATGATACATATGTGCCGGTGAATATGATTTGATTTGGATTGATAATGCTTTGTGAATTCAGCTACCGATTCCTCCTGAATCAGTGATTTAGATTCCTTTAATCACCACAATAGTCGGACTTAGTGCCATTTGTTGGATGGAAACCTTTTTTATACAATGACGTTGTTCCCAGCATGGGGTTCTTGGATTTTAATTTTTCGCATGATTTTTTTTTTCTATCTACAATTAGTTATTTTTCCTTATTGCTCTAGTTTTTCTGTGCAGAATTCGTTTGCGTACCAGGCCTGTGAGCTATTTGGTCAAAATCAATACCTGATTGCTACTTAAAAACATTGGTATACATCATCTATTTTAATTTTAATTGTTCATTAAGTTTTTAACCCTAATCGTGCCTTCCTCCCGGTCTGAAACATGCTCCTTATTATTATAATGAACGAATTGAAACTATTCCACTAATGACATTTAACTGCTAAATCAATAGGTCTTACGTTAGTAACACAATTTCCTTAAGGATTCTTATTTTTTTTATGGTAGATCTTGTATTTTCTTTTCTGTCTTCTATCAATTTTCTTGAGCATTGGGTTACCTTTTTTTACTGGACGAAAAAGAAGTTAGAAAACATAATTTTCAAAAGAAAAGACTTCCAAAGATGCTCATCCCCACAATTTGCTGCATGTGGTACTCATACGAGTATCACACAAAGTTCACATGCAATGATGACCACTTTATAGGAGTCCAATCGACAAATTGATAAGGAGAGAATTTTGATGAACTGCCATTGTCATATTATGACGTCTTTTATTAATTTAAGGAACAAATTTATATAATCCAAATTAACGATTGCTTTCAAATGGCTAATGAATTGATGAGAATCACAAAGAAGAGACATTTTATAACTTAATGCAGTTATTTCGTAAATTGCTCATAATGCTTCAGTGTTAATTCAAACTTAAACAGCTTGTGCGTTGTCGTCCTTGTCGATTTTGACAGGGACACCATCGTATCATCATCATCATCGAGTATCAAACCAAAAGTAAAGGCATGGTACTACTGGAGCTGTAAAGAGGCTGTCAGGGTTAGAGAAATGTTTCTTTCGGTCCTACAAGACAAACTCGACAGAGGAAAACCGGAAAAAGTTTAAACGAGCCTGAAATGACTGCAACGTCTTTTTTATGCTTGTGAAACTGAGGCAAAAAATACTACAATGTCCCAAAGGGAGTAAAAATTGTTGGTCGTTCGTCAAAAACAATAGAAATCCCAACGCTCATTTACAATGATATTCTAGCTGTTAGCTCTTTGGATAAGGTCAATCTGCTTACTGCATACTTTGCGGCCAGGGCAACACTTCCAGATTGTGCTTTGTCTACGCCTACACTTGAGTGCGTTGAATCTTCAATGGGATGAATCCACGTTCACACTCGTGTAGTCGCAAGAGTACTTAAAGATCTTAACATTCACAAATCCGCTGGTCCAGATGGTATATCTCTCCTTCTTCTGAAGAGGTGTTCTTCCTTCTTCCCTTCTTCCCAAAGTCATGGAAACGCTGATAAATCGTCAGCTCATAAAATATATCGAAACACGAAAGCTTCTCAATGACCGGAAATACGGTTTTCGTAGCGACAAGTCCACTGGTGATCTGATGACATGTCTCACCGAAAAGTGAAACCATAGTCTACACCAATCTGGCGAAAACAAGATAACTACACTTGGGGCATTTGACAGAGTTTGACATCAGGCTCTTTTGTCGAAAATGCGGGCATTTGGGATCGATGACTTTCTTATTCAATGGGACGATACATTCAAGTTGTATAGTATTCACAAAATAAATGCTGGTCTGCCCCAGGAATCGTTCTTTTAAATTTTCATCAATTAGTTTGCTGACTACAGAACTCTCTGCTTCTCATATTCGCGCCCGGACTCACGTCCCTGTTCTTCGGCTGTAGAACGGGAATAACAGCGTATGTCAAGCACATACAATTTCGATATTGATAGCATAAATAATAGGGGAACTATCAACAGAGTGGAATTCAATGCTTCCAAAATCCAATGCTGTCTGCTGTCGTTAAAGCGAAATTTATATACCCCATTGTTCATGATTGGCACTTGCATCGTCGAAACCGAAAAACTTTCCATTCTCGGTATGTGTGTCAATGACAATTTACGTTGGAATTACCACATATTCGATGTAGCCAACAATGCTGCGAAATGTGTAGGTTTCCTCAAGCGATGTAAGAAATATTTCACACCCTCTGATCTGGTCTAAACATATAAGGCGTTTATCCGCCCAAAATTGTTGTGCATTGCCCACATCTGGTCAGGTGTCCTTAAAATCTCTTTGCACTTGCTAGATAGGATCCAAAATCGTGCGGTAAAACTCATAGGTGATGCCAATATTATACAGTCATTCGACATTCACGAACACTAGTGTAACGCTATTTTCACCACCAGTGCTCCGCCGACATTGCCAGTAGCATTCCACCCTTTCAAACTTCTAACACTCGCCTTACTATGAATGCTCATCAGTATACCCTCAAGTCCACCTTCGGACATACTCTAAAATATCGTGATTGGTTCTTAAGCCATTCATCCTGCTTTTGGAATGCCCTGCCGAGCTCTTTATTTTCTAATCACTATAACTTTCAAGCACATCGATATCTCTCTTTTTTCCCTCCCCAAACTTCCCTTCGCCCGCGCTATGTGCGCCCGCCAATTATGCTCATAGAATTCCGAAGCACCTCCTATCATTTTCCGCAGCCCCAGCTTGTGGCAGTTAGGAGAAACTTAATATACTCGTATCTGGTGCTCCTTTTCCAATAGGTTGCTGACACATATATTCTGCGCTAAATTCTGCCACCATTGGACTACGAGTACTTGAGAAGTTTTGGGAGATTTGGTCAGAAGAAGCACAAAAAGTCTCTTGCGATTGTTGCTGTTTAGTATTTCATTGGTGTATTCACTTCCTTTATCTGTATTCGCACTTTGGTTATAAAAAGCTAGAGGTGCAAGTCGATATTGGCTCCTCGAAACATTCGAACATCAAAAATACCGGATCTGTGGCTTACGTCAAGTGCTCATAGATCAATCTTTAAAAAGACACCCCTTTCGTCTATGAGGGCAAGATCACATATTTTGGTTAGCACATTAAATTTTGATGCGAATTATAATCAGGTGTTCTCTTAGATACCTGAAGCTTAAAACTTTCTTCATTGTCTTCCTCTAGAGCCTCCGCTAATTTTTTCTGTTCCATGTGGTCTGCTAAATGCTGGAGCATTCAACGTGAATATCCAGAAGTCATATTCCGCTTTTCGTTAACCGGGGTCGTCAACAGTAAGAATATCCAGGTTCGAGACTGTTTGTGGTTTCACACTATAGAGTATTTCATATCTTTTATAGTATAGTGTCGTTAGTTCAATGGTGACTCCTTCACCACAATAGCTGTATGGCAAAAAATACTCAAATGACCTACAATTTCGAAGTAGAACGCTGGCGCTGCCTCTGACGTCAGTGTTGAGTCCAATTTGGGAATTTCTCTACCGAAACATCCGTATTGTGCTTTCTCTGTATCATGCACTGAAATTTGCGTGTGCTCAGTTCCACTTGCATGCGAAACGGTGGATTGATTTTCTTCACAACTGCCTTAATTTTTTTCTCGCACCATCTGTAGCAGAGTTGAAATATGCTGATATGAAATATTATAGAATTTCTCGGAGAGAGTATATACGACAGTTTTTACTGCTAGACTCTATGTAAAACCCTTATCATCCTAGTTCCTTTGATATCAGATTGTTGACCTTATGATACCTTAACATTTCAAACTAAATGCTGTAGAAATAGCTATTTTACTCTGCAAAGATCAAATACAAGTTCACTGCTTGCTAAAAAAAAAAATAATAATTTGTATTCCTTCTTGTTGATTCTCATATTTTTAAATCATTCTAATCATTGTTGGTTTGTTTTTTTTCATAAGCTCGCAAAACTTCATCACTGCGTTTTATACATGACCTGCTATCTTTTAACTTTTGAAGAGACAGCTACAAGAATTCAATTACAATTTTATTGTAAGAAATATATCAAGACAAACCATTTATCCCCGGTGACTTAAAGACCATCTTGTTTAAAATATTTACTTTTTTACTACAATATATTCATTAAAACGCATACACCTTAAATGATTTCCTTTTTTTATTGATCTCCTTTTTCCTTAAAAAATAAATATTATCATAACTATACAACCATAAGTATAAATTAATTTTAATAAATAAAAAAAATTTCAGAAAAATCATGTGATCAAATAGAATATTCTAACTCCATTGGATCTTGTTGTATAAAATTAAAAGAAAAATAAAAATACATAAGCAAAATCATATTTACATAATCTAAAATATATATTTTTTAATTAGTTATAAAATAATTGATAATTATTAGTCTTAACATGTTATCAGGACCATTCGGTTTCTTATTGATAAAAAAAAAATGAAAAATTAAAGAAAAAATGTTTATCTTAGTTGCTAGATATTCGTATCTATTATTTGTTACTATCGTATCAGAAACGTGAGCAATATTGTTAAAAAAAAAAAAGAAAACTTTACTTATTTTCTTTAATGCTTTAGAAGTTTGAGAAAACTTCGTTTTTTTACAATACTTTTAAGGATTACAATTTTGGATTAAGGATTTCTTTGTTTAAAAGAAATGTTTAGAAATTGTAGAAATTTTACAAATAAGAATATTAGATCTATTTATATTTTTTTTTTCCTTTTTTAATTTTAAAATTTAGACATACATATATATTTTCGAAATCAAAAAGTATTTTTAGTATTCGAATTTTTTAGGGAACTCATTTGATTGCTTTGGTATTGTAGGTTGTCAATTATTTCGCACAAAAGACTAGTTGTATACATATTCAAGCCCATTCCAAGGCACTTATACAAAGAGACTCGGAAGATCTTAGAAATATCTAAGCAGCCATAGTGAAAAGTGATTTTTCAAATTTTTCGATATTAAATTGAATTGCTGAAAAAATGTGAGAGACCTTTCTTATTTATAAGAAAGAATATTACAGAGCGAAATTACGACTCGATCCGTTTACCGTTTACCACTTTCTAATTCACCCTTCTATTTCAAACTAAAACCTTCAACACAAGGAAGAAAATAAACCAAAGGGACGAATTTCACACGAACGTTAAATATAGACTATCGTGTAACCTTAACAATATATCTAATTGTATTGGGAGCAAAATATTCGGCATATACATAGAGGGATGGCAAAATAAAACAAAAACAATCCACAGCCTAAAATTGCCTGTCGTATCCTTTCTAAAACGTTTCCAATTTAAGTTACTGTGCCTACCGATGGAGGAAGTTGGCAATGATAAGTGCTAAAATCGAAGAGAGTAAATTTTTCCAAAGCTTATCGAAGCTTTGAAGGTACAATATTTTATTGTAGAAAATTAAAAATAGATTACCGTTATGTCTGATAGTGACTCAGAATATTTTGCTCCCTGAACTTTCACGACTAAATACAAGTATTCGTACATCAGTAAAAGAGATAGAGAAGGTGAAGTTTCCAATTCTATCTACGAATACTAGAGGAGTGGCTCTAATTCTTCATTATTTAATCATGTTCTTTGTCCTTTATATTTATTGTAATAAAGCTCTCAACCCTTAACCTGATTTAATTACTATTTCCCTGAAGGAATGGATATAAGGTACCAAGGAGTGTGATAGACAAATCACGCAAACGAAAGAAGTCAACTTTTTATTTTTTTTAGACGAAATTGGCATATTGTAATACGTCAGTAATCATACCATGATGTTCTTATGTAGAAATGAGCGCCTCTTTGGAATTCCATAATGAACACGTACTATATAGTATTTTCTAATATCCCATCATTGCATATGAATTCGAAACAATGCACTTCATTTTATTAGAAATTATCATGAGTTTTATGATAAAGATAAAATGGCTTGGGAATCTCATAAAATTCTATCTAGCATCTAAGAGATGAACTAACATAAATGAGATCATTCAAATTCATGGGCCGTAGTTACACTGGGTTTTGAGATCTCTACTTTAAACAATATCCAAAATACTGAAATAAACTTTGTGTAATTGGACTTTCAAACAGACGAGATAGGACAACTACTGCTCATTGAAAGCAGTGTATCCAAATTGTGACTATTTAAGGTTTCACCACGTAACTCGTAGAGACTTTAAAATTCTCTCTGGTTCTTGAGTGCTTGATCTTTGCTTGGAAAACATTATAGTCTTGTAGTGTTTCTTGGCGAACCCCTGCTCCCGTAACGATTTTCATCTTGGATCCGTCGCTGTTTTTTTTTTTTTGTTTTTTTATTGGTGTGAAATAGTTTCTTCCGATTCTTGCAGCACCAAGGATCGATTGTTAATTATTTCTGCTATCTCATAGGGTGGGAAAAATTTTATGAATTTCTATCGCATCTAGTCTTGTCCTAGACTCCCTGGAGTTTAAAATGACTCCATAAACGACAGTACAGACAGGGAAGCGGGCAATTGTTAAATTACCCACCGTGTCTTTATATTGTAGCTCTCAGTCCAGATGCAATCGCAACTCTTAATAAAGAACATTGGCTTTTGCGGTTTAGACATAACATAACTTAGATATCACCCAGCGGATGATTGAATATATTAAAAGAAATTTGAACACACTTTTTGTAGGTTACTTTCAAATGTACAATAAAAAGCGAAAAAGTTTCACAATTTTTGGGTTTGTTTTTATCGCTGCTCTATTCTATTAACTAAAGCTGAGGCGAGTTATTCAAATTTTGATCAGATCCCTTTTCGTGATTTTCCGAATACCCCTACCAGTGTTATTCAGTTGACGAGAATCCAACAATGGAAAGACATAAAAGCGAGATAGTTACCTCTATTGCAAATGAAAAGAAACTATTCTTATGGGACATCAAATAAAACTTCGTCTCTAGCCAATATGTTACTGCTGCTCCATGATGTGTGATGGGCTCGAGTTTTACAATCTAAAATAGTTTTGTTTAGCTTCGTTGATGAGTTGTTTATACATATGAACACTCTTGATAACATGACTTGACAACAAATTTGTTATGAACTTCATATTCATTTGACCATAACACAGTAACGCAATTGTTATGAATCCATGGTTACTAGACTACCATTTTACCTGCGTACATCTACCTCTCTTAAGAGTTCATTGTGATCTGAGTTCATTCGCACTATATTCTTTAGTGACTGCAACCCCCACATCCATCCAGACATCTTGTTGTCTCTTTTGACAAGTTGGATGCATTTGAAATAGCTAAATCTAAGACTCCTACAGCAAAGCCTTTTTGGTTTTGTCCTCGGTTTTATACGCCTAAAATCGGGAACGGACAGTCCATTCATCGGCTTTATGTTGGCTATGGTAACCAGGATGAAGTCATAAAATAATTGGTCTTTGCAGTCTTTGTAGCGATCGGACTTTGCCAAATATGACAGCGGTGATGCAAATATTTCTTCGGCCCTGTTAATTTTTTTGTTTACATTCGCAAGGGTAAACTGATCAATTGAATCCCGAAGTTTTCTGCTGCTAGATGTTTTAGTTTCACCAGGCCCCCACGAATATTCTACCTTTGTTTTTTTTCTGTTTTGAGAATCTTGCTCTTTTCTCCTCTGTCAGTCAGGTCACAACCAAACACAACCGCAAAAACACTTCTGTATTTCTTTTTCAGATCTACTTTCTCCAATGGAACGGAGCAAAAGGTTCTTTTGCTTCTCCCTCGTTTTGTATTTAGGCCGAGTTGCCTTAAAAGCGTGTTCAGTCAGTTTTTCTTGGATTTCTAACGTGGAAGCCTTTGATAGTACTTAGATTACCTGTCATATAAAGTTAAGTCGATTACCTGCGATGTTGGCTGGGAGCTAACATGGTTGATGTCCAAGTCCGACATTAACGGAAAATCCAATAGTTAGTAATATCATACAATGGCCTTGGTATTACCCCAAAAAGTATAAGACAGCACTATATGAGCAGTGCAATCTTCCTGGAATCAGAGCACTCAATGTATTCGGTGGTGGCGGTTGTAATGAAACAAGCGTAATGACGAACTTTTGCTTTCTCCGTTTGTTTCGTACCTTATAACTAAAGCAATTAAACTGTATTTTATATAAAAATGCAAACTCTTGGTCTTTCAGGCGTAAAACGATACGAAAATCCCACACCAGTGAGGAGTTTTTCTTTGTGCATGATCAGAAAGTTGTTGATAAACCAAAACTTCAAGACCTCCACCTTCAAGATATCTAAAACTTTCCTTCAACTTTCTAGTTGAGAACTGACTAGATGACTCACAAGTGTCACAAATGTAACATTAGCATGAGACAAGCCACAAATATATTGCGTATAAGTATATCTGTCCTTGCTGTGGAAACAAAGACGAAGAAGCCTATGCTAGTACGAAATAGCAGATTTTTAGAGTTGCGGAGATTCTGCAAATCATTCAACTCTTGATGCTTCTTCCTCTGATGTGTGGGTAGTAGTAGTAAAATTGAGATGTTTTATATCTATGTGCTCCATATGCCGCCATCTAGGCAGAAATATAATAGTCACGTTTTATGGGACTCTTTTTATTAAATCATGGACACTTTCGCCCTAAACTTGCACTAGCCTCCTTCCACCTTAAAGCTACTTCTTACGACTGATTTTTGAATAGATACAAACATTGAGAGGCTTAGGTTTCCAGTTGAAATTGATTCGAACATTAAAATCCTTGTCAAAGCTTAATGGTTCCACTTCAGAGAAGAAAGATGAAGAACACCAGCAGAAATCAGCTTTACTACTCGGAAATATTTTTTAAGATACCTCTTAAAATTCCCAAACAGCCTGTATATTCTTTTTGTTATATTTTTATAGTGTTACTATATAAGTTATGTATTCAAACAAGGCATCGACCATGCCCACCATGAACAATAATTTTTAATCTCAGTAGGAATAAAATTATCTTCCTCCATTCGAGTACAACTTCAGCATTTATGACCTAAATCCACAAGACAGCGTGGCGTCGTTTTCTTAAGTATTTTGGCAGCATGCAAATACCATCACATCACAAATGTTTAATTCCCTCCAAAATAGTTATTTGCTATTCCATTTTAATCTCGTGATTCGCTCTGCTCTCTAGTCCATTTCAACATTTACGTACGACTATTGTCCTGGCAAACGTGCCTCCAGTCCGCTACCACTGACTGAGTCACTGGGCTGCAATTATGAGCTTACTCGTGCATGTAAGAAATTTCTAACAAAATATTCACCTTTAAATGACTTTGTGTCAAAGTTTCGTTGGTATTGACCCTGAACAATGGCAGAGAAGCAATTTATTCTTGCACCACGATTTACGAATATTGCGCATATCCTTCGCTGCTAGTAGACATAACCCCTTTGGGGTATTCTTGAATTTTTATTTCTCAGTACTAATGAACACTCTGAATAGAAGAAACAATGAATAAAAAATAATATGAATAGTTTCACTCTGCCAAGCCCTCTATGTCAACTATCCAAAAATACTCTGCCATACAAACAATGGAATGTCACCCGGAGGCGCCGAAAAACATAAAAAAAAAACGTTCGAAGGAGCAACACTCTCCCCTAAATCTTCAAGTGAAGTCCATGTCCTATACCAACTACTCGTACATAGTAGCCACCTATTTTCTATTCTGCTGTTCAAAATTTATTGACATAAGCGACCATGTGAAATGTCATCAAATGCCATCAAACGTCAACAAATGTCAGAAAATCATTCAAAGATTTGCCAATCCACCCACTTAACCCATTTGGCTTTGACATCTCTGAACAATTGAAAGCGATACCAAGAAACCATAAAGCAGGACTTTAGACAAGAAAAATAAAAAAACAACTCAATGACGACAGTATCCTTAGGAAGGGTAACAAGTATACGAGTATTTCTTTTGTTTTTTTTTTTGTTTCTTTTTCTAAAATGACAAAAAGAGAATATGTATGACTGCGACAAGAGGCAGGGGTGGCATTCGAATTGTAAAGCAACAGAAAACGATTTATTATCGCTTCAGGTTGTCTGACATTTAAGTTTTATCTACTTGACTGCAGATGAAAAGTTTGGCATAAGGCCAAATGTGTAATCAGTCAAAAAATAGCGCAAACCAGCCTCCCAGAATGATTCTCTCAATTGCATTAGACAAGTGGCTTTCGGTTTTGGTTTCGGTTTCCAAAGAATTGCCACTTTTCTACGAACTACGAGTATGGCTCTCGATTTAAGTGTCTATGGGAATGGGCACAATTGGAAAGGAACTGTAAAGCAATTACCTATAAATTATTAAAAAATTCAATGTTTATTGATTTTCGTTTTCTTTTTTCTTTTTCTTTTGTATTTTCTATCATTCCATATATACATATTCATATATATAGTTGTGAAGGTATTATAGTCATATCATAAAAAAAAGAAAAAAGAAAAAAACGTTTTTACCTTTATTTCGTTCGCTGTCAGCTGGTTAGTGGAAAGTACGCGTATTTTTTAGGTTTATTACCCTTTTTTTTTGTCTATTGTATTTCGACGTAAAGGAATTTGAATGTCATTTAAAGTGTTATGATTCGTTTTTTATTGAATAAAGTTATTTTAAGGAAGGTGGTCGGAAGAAGAATGTGAAGTAGCTATATGAATTTAATGAATGTTTTTCTAGAAAACAATAAATACATAAACCACCGCTTAGCTTAGATGAAATATTTATGCAGATATGCTAGTTTACTTTAAGTTTATAAATTACAACAGTAAAATGATTTATGCTTTAAGTTGTTTACCTAAAAAATGCAATAGTGGCCTTGATCTTAGATCCCTTCTTTTTAAACTTAATTTAAACTAAATTGAAGAGATGGGCTCTTTGAGTTAAATGTAAGATTGTGACAGCATTTGTCATTATTGAACACTGCTTATCGTACTATTGTACAATATCCATGGCTTCGACCTTTTTGACTACTCGTATTTACACTACGTATGTACATGTACACATGCTTTCTATAAAATATCGTTGATGGTCTTTTCAAATGTAGTCATTGTCTCTTTAGAGTAATTTGAGTATTTGTTTGTAGAATGCAACACCTCAGTATCTCAGTGCCTCGACAATGTATTTGACAAAAAGTGCAAACAGTCTCAATGTAAAGGGAGGGCTATAAAAAAAATCACTGTTCAATATTTTCAACGATTGCTACTTTTTTGAAAAGAGTAAGCATTGCGATTAATTATGGAATATTATTTCATTCAAATGACTGCCTCGGCTGGTTTGACAGTAGGCCATCCTGTTGGCCCAATTTTTCAATACATTTTCGATGGTTTCGGCCCCTATTTCACGAATAGTTTGACCAATATTGTTCTTGAGTGCCCGAATCGTCTCTGGATTGTTGGCATAGCATTGATCTGTACTGGCACCCCACAAAACAAAAGTTCAACGGCGTCAAATCGCAGCTTCGTGGCGGCCAAGCAACATCACCAAAACTACTGATTACCCGATTATTGAACTTAGTGTGCAATAAATCGATTGTTGGACGGCTTGTGTGGCAGGTAGCCCCAAATAGGTTAACATGCCACGGTAGCGCTCTCCATTGACTGTATCATTTCTTCCATTGTCGTCATGGAGGCAAAATGGGCCAATAATGCCACCACTCCACACCAAACAATCACACATTTAGGATGCATTGGCTTCTCGATGACTAGATTTTCCGAGTGCCAAATATAGCAATTTTGCTTGTTTACGTAACCGCCAAGGTGGAAACGCACCTCATGTGAAAAAATTGTTTTTTGAGCTGCTCTAAAGCTCAAACAGAGAAGGGGGTGGCCATTTTACTTCAATTCCTGAGTCAATTGGACCTTGTAAACGTGTTCAGTTTCTGAGATCTTTAACGCGTTGAAGTTCTTCGTTTTAGACGCACATGATTCAAAAAGAAACCAACAGATGTCCGTCTCTTTATATTTTTACCTTACACCAGGTTTTGGTTGGAACTAAATTGTGCAATCCTCAGCGTTTTCTACTTATTTTGTCCTTGAGCGTGTTTTGCAAAATCTGAACAAACTTAAGCTATATTAAAAGTCAAGTTCTTTCATTTCACCGTTAGACACGACTTTGAAATCAACAATAAAGGTGTCTAGCAACTTTCTTTGTCGTAATCATTTCCCGTGATCGTAACAAGACTCAGTGAATTCGGCCTACCGACTGTGTTCAGCGAAGTCTTGCAACGATTCTTCGCATAATTGCGTATGTCTCCGCTTGGAAGACGGACGCAACAAGGAGTGAAATCTAACTCTAGAAAGACACAATCATCACACTAGAGCCATGCATGAAGGCCCGACATCATTCCTTCCCTCGCTCAGATTCTAGCAGAAATCTTTCCTGGACAATAGCAATTCTGGTGTCAGTCCTTCAGACGGTTTGTCTTGTTCCACCATACAACCGACGCATAGGATATACTCGTAATTAGTCTTATCATAGCCGTATAGATCCAAAGGATCCTCCTCGGCGATACGCCCCATTTCTTGCCGAAAGCTCATGTACACTGTCAAAAGGCAACGCTTTAGATGCTTTCGGCGTATCATGTTAGTCCAAAGAAGTTTGTTATCCAGGATGACACACAAATACTGTGCTTTGTTGGACAAACAAATGGTGTCCGACTAGACATCTTTCTCCTGCTCGTAAAGAAAAGAACCTCAGAAAGGTGAACCGATCATGTCTAAACATGATCCAGAAGGCAGTGCAGCTTCATCATACTTGTATGAACCGTCACTACAGCCGATGAGTGGTACTAGCTACGACTTGTTGTATTATTCAGCTCACTTCCAGCTTCTTTAATGCGACCTGGTTATTAATTGGTTCTGATAAGGTCACCTAGGAAGTGAGTTTCAAGCATGATATTGTTATTTTCTGTCCGATCTGTTGATATTCGGCTTCGTTTCATGTTGATAGCATACGTGTACACTTGGTTTTACCCTCATACACAGTTAAACCCATCACTTCAGCTTCTCTTCCAATACAAGCAAATGCAAGGAAGTGCATAGACTTCTGGAAAATCATGCCCCTCTTGAACAATTTTCCCAAATATGAAGTAAAGAAAGTAGCAAGATAGCGTATTGTCTTGTTCCGATTGTTCTCCATCATTATCCTAGATAATTAGATCAGTTTCTCCGAAATGCCAGAAGAATATATGGCTCTGTAAACTTCGTCTCAATAGATGCTATCATTTGCACTCTTCAAATCGATACAAAGGTGATGAACATCAATCTGGACTTCTTATGGTTTCTATTGGATCTGGATTAGTATGAATATTTTGTCAATTGTGGACTTATCGGGCCAAAAATCGCACTGATAGAGACGCATTCACACAATAAGGCAATGCCTTTGTATGTTAATTTGCCAAGGTAAGAAGGATATTTTCTTGTAGACCGGATATAAGACTCTCAGATTCTTTTCATCAAACATGCTTTCCTCCGACTAAATCATAAAAATAAGTTGGTGTATGCTTTCTGCTTCAATGCATCTCCTGCTGTCTTTGAAACAATAAGTCCGCAGGTAAACCATCTGATTCTGGGCTACTAAAAGGATATATTGGCTTTCATTGCGAATAGTTTGTTTGACAGCGATTCCGGGTCATATTTTCCAGTCAACACTCTGCTGCAATGGTGTTTCCATATCTTCAACAACAACTGTGACCCTGCTACAATGTTGACTTGCTCTGCACGAGCCATTCTCGTGTTTCTATGCATTCGTTGGTGAGTTGTTTTCTTAGAGTTGGTTCCCGGCATCCACAACCCAGCCTACAAACTACGGCGTTTTTAAGGTTAATACTCAATACTGGTTAAAAAGGACTTATCTTTCTAAACGGATAGTATCTCTTTTATGATTTTCTTTCCTCATATCTGTAGGCTGCTGTTCGGTTTTATAGACTTGGTGAGCTTTTCGAGCCATGAGCAATTAGAAAAAAAATTTATTATAGTGTCTAGAGAAGAAAGCAGTGTTCATGCTTTGTGGGGAACTTGTTTGGTTTTCATCGTGATAGTCACCGGTCGAAACCCAGCGTAGTCCTTCTACTAGGATATTGAAATTGATACAAGTTTTTCAGCGTTTATTTGTCGGATGTGGGATCGGTTAAAGACAGTTCTTTTTCTACTGTTACCTTCCTGTCTCAGAAATATTTGAATAGCGACGGGGTTTCTTAGTATTTTATAAATGAGTTTCATATACGCACTCTTTTCATTAAGGATTCTACGTTTTTATAAGCAACCAGTTTGATTGCAGTACAAATTACAAATTTTGATGATGTCCGCTGTTGTGAGTTCATTTAGCCCGCATAAGCAGCACTTCTCTGGTAATCTCTTCACACGATTGGCGATTCCGATTCTCCAATTTTCTTAACGAGCTGGTAGCATACAAAGTTGCAATTTAAAGAAATATTCATTCGTCTTGCTTGTGTTTCCAGAAGGCAACACTCAGTTAAGGCTTCTAAAATCGCTGTTCTTCCGTTTATCCATAGTCAGATTAGCCTTATACTTTGAATATATGTGCATGAATATTAAAAATGTTCCATATCATTCAAACCACTAACTTACTCTCGTTTTTGTTATTGAGAAATAACGTGGAACTCAATAGAAAAATAATGCACCTCTATCAATCAACTTTACTGCTGCATACTCAACTTGTCCGCTGCCTTTATCACTGATCGGGAGCACTCTCACCACGCCTAAGTATTTATTATTCACCAAACAATTTTTTATAACACCATATTTTGCATTATGTTCTCTTTTTTTTTTTTTTTTTTTCTTCTTCTATCCTGTCTACTTTTCGATCAATACTTTTATTCGTCCTCTGACCTCTACTCACTTCCTCTAGTTGTTGTTGTTACTATTTTGTATCCCAAGAATGCTTGTTGATTGTTTACATTCTCCTTTCATTATTTGTTCTTGTTTTATGCTACAATGATACATCTAAATAATCTATCAACGTCTGTTGGTGTTAATGAGGATGGGGTCGCAATGCGGTCAATGATTAATATCTTGTCTAGAGCATGCGAAGGGTTTAAAATCTGCTACCTAAATGCTCGTAGTCTAAATCTAATTAAATTAGACTACATAAAGAATGTTTTTGTTAATTCTGCGGTCGATATTATTTGCATAACTGAAACCTGGTCATGGTCTGACCCTGACGACGATGGAGCCGTGGATCTTTTATATGAAATACCGGCGTATAAACTTCTTCGCAACGATAGAATTACTGCTACTGTAGAGAGCTTAAGACGTCTAAAGGAGATGCAATAGAATATCTTTTGCTGGATGTTAATGATGGCAATACAAAATGTTTTCTTGGCGTTGCTTACAACCCAAAACGCTGTTATTCTTTGGTGACATTGTTTTCTGCACTTCAGGAGTTTACTGCTTTATATGAGCACATTGTAATCTGTGGTGATCTCAATTAGGATCTTTTAAAATGTGATTACAAAAGTAAATTACCCTTAGATTCAGCTGCTACTTGTGGCTTGTCTATAGTTAATTCCTATGCTACTCGTTTTGCCCCAGATGTTCCCCCCAGTGTTACTGATGTCCTTATGGTGTCCAATCGTCACAATGTTCTTCTTCAGGATTAGTTGTCTCTAGCAGGGATTTCTGACCAACGACACTTGATCTTGATAATCTGAACAGCGCATTTCTTTCCGGTGCCACAAACAACCCTCCGAAATTGATATCGTTAATACTATTCGCTCAATTAAATCAAATGCTGTAGGTGAAGATGGGATACCTATTCGGTTTATGAAGATGGTTTTACCTCATATTTTGAGTTCTCTCACACACATTATCAATTATTGTATCACAACCTCTTCTTTTCCAGACAACTGGAAGTTGGAAAAAGTCATCCCTGTGCCGAAAAAGCCTCGACCCTTATCGGCAAATGACTTTCGCCCAATTAGCATTTTACCGTGTCTGTCGAAAGTCTTGGAGAAAATTCTTGCAAAACCAAATATCTAGTCACAGCCATGATTAAAATTCTGGATGATATTAGAATTAATTTTGATAGGCATTATCTAAGGGTACTCTGTTTGCTGGACTTCTCCAAGGCTTTTGACAGAGTGTGTCATAAAATATTATGTCAGAAGCTCAGACTGTATTTTGGTTTTAGCGAAAGATCAGTGTGCCTGATGGGTAATTACTTAGGTAATAGGTACCAGCGAATTGTACATGCCACAAGGTTCGATACTAGGACCAATCTTATTTATACTTATATATTAAAGATCGCCTAAATATCTATTTGATAAGCCCCAGTTTGCGCAATCGACCAGAACAATGAATCTTATAATGCCTAGTTTTAACTACTTAAACTCCGCTCGCCTCTTCTTCATTCACGTCACTAGACTTTGGAACTCTCTTCCAACATCGACAAAGCAAATAATGGAAGCTAACAAGTTCAAAACTGCCGATTAGAACACTTTTCCTGACTTTAACAACTATACTTTCCTTTTTTCATAGGTCTAACCTCCTTTCTCACCCCCTTTTAACTATGCTCTTCTTTCTTTTACTGTCTAACTATTTCTTATTCTACTTCCTTTTTTTTTTTTTTTTTTTTTTTTTCATATATATATACTATCTTGTTATTTATGTACTATAAAAGACAACGTCTTACTTGTAAACACGAAACAAATAAATGAAATCGGAGGCTTATCTAAAGACCACATTCCAGGACCTTTTCTAACTTATTGGAGAATAATTTTCATAAAAAAAAATTATCCACGTTCGTACCGAGTCTGTGTTCCTGCCGATGTTTTGAATATTCTAACATCTATCCCAATATAAAAGTAGCCTGTATAGATGGCGGTTTTATGACCTGCTATCTTATCAATTTTGGGGTATCAGGAATATCTAGTAGAAATAACGACGTCCATCTTCGCAGCAAACTCAATCATCTATTCCAGTTTCTCATATTGGCGTTTAATAAGTAGTTTCAAATATGACTTTTACCATGACAAGATCATACGCCCAAGCGTCTCACAAAATCAGACAAGCCACTATTGCAAACATATAATACTTGTACTTTCTTTAAAAATATAGTTTTTTTTTCATTACATCAACTTTATGCAATTTCAAATACAATCTAGTGCTTTAAACAATTTACAAATTGTTATTCACAACCATTTAAAAACTTATTAACAATAAAAAAATAAAATAAAACATATATACATAAAGGACATCGATCTTTTACGTTTGCCTAAAACATAGTTTCAAGGAAACATTCTTTAACTCACAATCATATAAAATCTAAGACAAACCAAATAACTCTATTTCCTTTACTACATTAGACAACATAAAACCAAGAAACAGAAAACAAAAAATATTCTTACAACCAAATGCAGTTATTGTAATACTCGTACAAAAATACAAAAAAAAAAAAAAAAAACAAAGCAAAGCAATGCGAATTAGTTTTTAACAAAAAGATAAAACTTAGACCAATTCTTTTAGAATTAACGTTCGAAGAATTCTTGGGTAGATCCATGTTACCCTGAAAAAAATTATCTTTCAGAAAAAAAAAACTACAATTTATATTTTTAAAAATCCAAGAAAGCACAATTGTAATTTATTTTTTAAAAATTATTACGCTTAATTATGTCCTAAGCGATAATAGTTAAAAAAAAAAACAAAACAAAATTGTTAAAAAACAAAAGCACAATGACAACAATAGCAGAAAAAACAAAAAACCAAACAACACACAAAGTTACCTATAGTATAGGTATCCTTGAGACAAAGTATCTATATATATGAATAAAAAAATAAAACCAAATACTGCTATTACATATACGAGTATAGATAAAAGGCGATTTAAAAAATTGTGAGAAATTAAAAAACCAAAAATCGTAAACAATAAATAAAACTCCCACAATCGCAGCGTTAAATATATTAATTCATATATTTCTAAAATTAAAACTAAAAATAAAATATATAAAATGTACATAAAAAGAAATTTATAAAAAAAAAGAAAAACGATAAAAAAATCCATCAAATGGAATTTAATTTTGACTTCACTTTGTATTAAGGTATAACTGAGAGGTGGAAAAGATTTGTGTATCTATGCGCCGAATTAAATAATCTTTCTGAGCTTTTTCATTGCAAACTAATTCACAGACAACAAATAAAATAAAATAAAATAAAATGTTATGGCATGTTAAAAAAGAAATAAGAGAAGAAGACAAAACTTATTTAAATAAAAACTAAAGAAAAAACATGTTGTGAAAGCTTTAAATTATAATAAAACTGTTTGTTTTATTTAATATAAAAAAATAACTTAAGCCCTGTTGTTTGAATTTGAATGGAAAATAAATTAACTTACTAGTAGATGCACTGAAGGTACTCGTACATAAGTATGGTTCACAATACTGACATTTTTGCGGAGGAGTTCTTTATGGCCAACAGAATTGGCCGTGTCGGCGAAGAAACAAGTTAAGTGAGTGAATCCTGATTAGAACGAAAAACTATATGTTTTCCAGTTAATTGTTTAACAACTCTAGGGTAGGCCCCGACTGTTGTAAAGCAGATTTCACCGCCATTCGGTAAGTGCAGTGGGATGTGACGGGCACAAGAAGGATCAGCATTAGGGCGGGTCAAATTATTTTCGCAAAAAGCGTCCACCAGAATCGGAATTCCTAGCTCCCGCTGAGAAGCATAAAGATTTCAGGTTGAGGTATTTTAAGGTATTTTGAGGTATTTAAGGTATTTTGAGGTATTTAAGGTATTTAAAAAAAATAACACATTTTCCAATCATGTTGGGCTCAATTCTGATTCATCTTCTTACAACAAATTTTATAAATATATATATTTTTTTATTAACCAAAAAATTTTTTTTAAATATGACGCAATGTGCCGAACATGCCATGTACTGAGGCTCATTTAAGAAAGTGGAAACCAAAAGTCTGTGTTCCGTCTACACTGTTTAAGAAAAACACGTTTTGGGTTTTCTATTTTCTTTATTGGCGTGCTGGACAAACACTCACCCTAAGTCGCTATTTTGAGAAAGCTTGTTTGGTATAACAGTCTGATCGTATAACAATATAACATTTTCCCCCTTCCCCCCTATAATTTTAAGGTTTCTTATTAAACTTTAGAATTGAATTAATCTGTTCCAATAGCTTAATTATGTAAATCTTAACTGGTTATATCGTAATCGGATATTAAATGCTTAAAATTAATTTGACAAGAATTAATAATCTTTTGACTTAAATTAAATCTAATTCATGTTTTAACATTTAATTATAGATACTATATTTCAAACATATTCTATAGAAAATTTGTGTCACATTTTTTAAGAATTTATACATACTTCTATTATCATTACTATTTCCATTAATTAACTTTGATATTCCGAACCGGGGTTTCACAATATTTATTATTATTATTATTATTATTTTATCGTATTTTTTTTATGACGCTTGGAAGCGCTCCACAGTTTTTCTTACTTTTTTTCATATCTTTTACATTCTTCAACAACTACTTATTATTAAAATAGTGAAGTTTATTAAAACTCCTTGTTCTAATGTCAACTCTTCCTGCTTTTGAAAATCTGGTTTCATATCCACCCTTACTGCAGCAGACTATCCGTACTGTACATATATGCGATAATATTGGATCTTTAGTTGTGCTACTCCTAATCAGCTTACGATCTACAATTCTTTGTTCATTAATCACATTTAAATAAGATTTCTCTTCATGCTCCTCATTCTCTTCATTAATAAGAGGAACACGCGATAAGCCATCAGCAGCCTGATTATTTTCCGATCTTACAAAAATTAACTCATAGTCATAGAAGAATAGAAACACTGAATACCGCTGGAGCCTACTTGCTGCCATAAGGGGAATTCCTTTTATCGGACCGAAAATACTAACTATGGGCTTACAATCGCATCGAATTGTAAAATGCTGGCCCCATAAAAACCTATTGAATTTCATAACTCCATAAACGATTGCCAGTGCTTCCTTATCAATTTGGCTATAATGCTGCTCAGCTTTTGTAAGTGTCCGAGAGGCAAATCCAATTGTCATTTCAACACCCTGCATTTTATATTGCAGCACTGCACCAATGCCGTAGTGGGATGCATCACAAGAAAGAATCAGTGGCAATTCTGTACCATAATGAACTAAAATTTTGTTATCTGTCAATAATTTTTTTAATATCTGTTAAAGAATAATACGAGCAATTGTTTGTATTTGCACCGAAATGATTAAAACGAGCTTTGCTTATGTGCAAATACAAAATGGTTAACAAAGGTTTATTATTAATTTATTAATTAGGTAATACAATGTTTGATACTTATCGTGTGGTGTGTGCTGCGGTCAAATCCAAAGTGGCAGAAGAAATCGCGTAGCGAATAAATCAGAGCACAATAGCATACGACGAATGGACATAAAAGGAAATAATGCAAAAAGTTCAAGCACACACAACACGATTGATCTTCATCAAAGATCAAAGTGATTGATAAAAATGATAAGCATGAGAATAGTTACACAATTTTAAAACCAAAAAAAAATAGTTGTTTGAGTCCCAAACATCCCGCTCCCCCTGAACGAGTTTCAGGACATTGGTAATGGTGCTAGCTTCGTAGTTGGTCGAACGAACGTTCCACCGGAGGTGCGAATTGTTGCAACTCGTACACGTCGATCAGGACCCTCGTTAACAGCTTCGATGCGTCCTAAAAGCCACTTTGTGGGAGGTAGATTTGGCTCTTTAATTACTACTAAATCGCCAGGCTTGAGATTGATTGTGGGTTGTTGCCATTTGGGTCGCTCCTGTAAAGTTGTCAAATATTCCATGTGCCACCTCTTCCAAAAGCCTTGGATCATGTTTTGGATATGGTTCCAGCGATTTAGCCGATTTGTTGGTAATTCCAGGTGACTGGGCTCAGGAACAGCTGTCAATGGTTCACCTATGAGAAAATGACCTGGTGTTAGAGGGTTTAAATCAGTATCGGACATAGAACATAAAGGACGAGAATTTAACACAGCTTCTACTTGACACAACAATGTACAAAATTCTTCAAACGTTAAGATCGAATTTCCTATAACGCGTCGTAGGTGCAGCTTTACTGACTTAACGCCAGCTTCCCAAAGGCCACCGAAATGAGGTGCCGATGGAGGGATGAAGTGCCATGCTATACCATCCTTGGCAAAAGCGGCACCAATGGTGTTGTTGTGTGTTTGCTCCAGAACTAATTTGTGCATCTCCGTGAGGCACCGTCGAGCTCCTTGAAAATTGGTCCCGTTGTCGCTAAAGATACTTGAGCATTTCCCACGGCGTGAAACAAATCTACGTAAAGCAGCGATGAAGGCATCTGTCGTAAGATCGCTTACCAGTTCCAAGTGAATTGCTTTCGTAGACATGCATATGAATAAGGCAATGTACGACTTTGCCATTTTCGCCTTGCGACATCGAGACAATTTAATTAAAAAGGGTCCAGCGTAATCACATCCCGTATTTGAAAATGGACGGCTCTGTTGAATCCGATGTGATGGTAGATCACCCATTATCTGCTGACTGGTTTGCTTACGTTGCATAAAACACTGCTTACACTGGTGAATTATTTTGCGGATTAGATTTCTGCTACCCATGATCCAAAATTCTTGCCGAACGAAAGCAAATGTCTCAGATACTCCTGCATGCAAATACCGTTGATGAATATCTGAAACAATCAAAGAACAAATAGGACTATGTTTTGGTAAAATAATAGGATGCTTAATGCTGAACGATACGTAGGCATTTTTAATGCGTCCACCAACACGTAGGAGTCCATCCTCATCTAAGAAAGCTGAGTATTTTAAAAGCTTTGATTTTGGCGATATTTGGTGTCTAGTACGCAGATATTGAATGTCGCTTTCGAAGGCTCCAAGCTGAATTATCTTCAAAATAACAATTTTCGCAGAACGAATCTCGGAATAGATCAAACCGTGAATGTTTCGATTTGAACTATCAGTTTTACAATTGTTCACAAACCGACTACAGTACGCAACAATGCGTTGCAGTTTATACCACGAAGAATTCCTTTTTAGTAGTCCCTCAAGTACAGAACCATTTAAAAGCGTGACCAGAACCTGCTTTGGGGTTGGCCTTTCCTCCTGTGTAACCGATTTAGAGTTTGAAATATCGAACTGAATCTTTGATTCTGGCCAATATTCCTTGGGTGATGATAGCCAGGATGGACCTGACCACCACATATCATGAGCAGGTAGACGAGAGGGCAGAACGCCACGCGACGCACAGTCAGCTGGATTTGACGCTGTTGGCACATAACGCCACGAGTATCTCGGGATTTTCTCCAAGATGGATGCAGAACGGTTAGCAACAAAGGTTGTCCATCGCCGGGGGTTCGAGGAAAGCCAATGTAGTACAATTTCTGAGTCGCACCATGCGAATGTCCTTCCGATATTGGCCGTTACCGATGATTTCACCAACGAAAGAAGACGAGACAATAGCAAAGCACCACACAGTTCGAGTCGAGGGACGGACACAGGTTTTAGAGGGGCCACTTTTGTTTTCGCTGCAATGATAGTGGTGGTAATATTTCCCTGGGGTGATTTAGAACGCGCATACACGACCGCGGCGTAGGCGAGAGTTGAGGCATCCGAGAACCCGTGAAGTTCTATGTCGTCACCGGATTGAAAAATATGTCGTGGAACCTTTATTTTTTCAAAACATAGCAGTTGTTGGCGGTAAGAACTCCATTTTTCACAGAGCACCATGGGTAGGGGATCGTCCCAACCTAATTTTAATTCCGACGACCAGAGCTCTTGGAACAAGATTTTAAAAAGAACAACCGACGGCGCGAGAAGTCCTAATGGGTCGAAAATACTGGCGATTTCAGAAAGCATTGTTCGTCGGGTTACCGATGCGCACGATTTGAGTTGATTTGAATTCAAACGATACGAAAACATGTCACTATGGGGATTCCAAAACATGCCGAGTACTTTGACAAGCGATTGTGATCGTTCCGGATCGAAAAAAGAGTACTCACAGTCTTCGGGTGGTTGTTTTGCGAGAAGAGCCCAACAATTTGAGCTCCATTTACGAAGCTGGAGGTTAGCAAGCGACAACAACGCGACTAGGTCCGATTGTAAGTCTATCAGTGTTTGGATCGAATTTGCACCCGTCATAATGTCATCGACGTAGACATCATTCAGCAATATTTTAGCAGCCTTCGGATATTTTGCTTCGTAATCCTCTGCGATTTGCTGCAATACGCGAACCGAAAGAAAGGGTGCCGATGCTGTACCGTACGTCACTGTTTTCAGCCGATAGTGTTGAATACTGTCTTTTGCACTTTCACGCCATACGATGCGTTGATAGTTAGTGTCTGAATTGCGAACCCATATTTGCCGAAACATTTTCACAATATCTGCAGTAAAGACATAACGATGTTGTCGAAACCGCAAACACACTCCGATCAAATCGCGCTGAATTGGTGGCCCGATTAGAAGTTGGCTATTTAACGAGATTCCAGTTGAATCTTTGGTCGAACCATCAAACACGACACGTAGTTTTGTGGACGAACTATCAGGTTTTAGAACCGCGTGATGAGGCAGATAGAATTGCTGCGAAGGGTCTTGGTATATTTCGTGGCAAGGGATATATGGCCGAGGTCGAAGTATTCCTTCATAAATTTGGAATATTGTTGTTGCAATTCTTGATTGTTTCGAAACCGACGCTCCATCGAGTTTAAGCGCGAAACCGCCGTGTGAAGAGTGTTTCCGAACCGAGGGGAGGAGGTCTTAAACGGAAGAGCAACAATGTATTTTCCGTCAGGCGATCTTGACACTGTTTTACGAAACTGTTCTTCAGCTAGGTCATTAAAAGAAGAATTGGCTTTGATGCTAGGAATTTCTTCGAGCTCCCAGAATCTTTGTAGAAGAAGGTCTACGTCTATAGTGGAAAAGAATGACGATAGACCACGATGGTTTGGATCTGAGAGCTCTCCCGAAATAACCCACCCGAATGAAGTATTTTGAGCGATAGGTGTGCCTTCGGGCCCGCGTATTTGTTCAGCTTCAAGAATGTTAAAGACTTTATCTGCACCCAGAAGCATATCCACCGAGTTGGAAATGTTAAAGAGCGGATCGGCTAATATCAATTTTGAAAGATGCTCCCATGTGGACGCGTCGAACGATTTAGATGGTAACTTTGAAGTCAGTTTACCGAGAATAAATGCATCTACCGACAGTTGGGTTGAGTTCACTCGCGAATGGATTTGGATTAAAACGCAACCTTTAGTTTGACCCGCTTCTAGTGATGATAGTCCCGTGACCGATATCCGAGCATGTTTGCGAGGAAGTCCTATCCTTTGCACGAATGATTCAGTGACGAATGAAGATTGTGAGCCCGTGTCCAACAAAATGCGACAATCGACGAACTGCCCCCGATTATCTTGAACCTTTGCGAGAATTGTTGGCAAAATAGTTTGCTTGCGAATGCTTGGTTCAAGCGAGTGGTTACTAACCAGTGGGGGTGCAGGATGAGGAGTGGACGACGAACATTTTGAATAGTTTTGTGTTAAGGAAGGTGGGGTATCAGAAGTCGAGATAGATGGAACCGACACGGAAATGTTTGTAGAGTCATCCTGGTGCACCAAAGTGTGGTGAAGAGATTTACACACACGGCAACGGAAACTTGATCGACAATTATTCGAGGAGTGACCAATTCGAAGACAATTGAAACATGCGGACTGGGTTTTAACGAATTTTCTACGCGAATTAATGTCTGAAGATAGAAATTGAGCACATTGGGATAACACATGATCATTTTTACACATCGGGCACTGATTGTTCGAGGAAGATTTAGCATGATGAGTTCTAATTTGATTAGATTGTTTTGAACGCGACGGAACCGAACGATTAACAGTCTGACAAGCTTCTAGCGCATCACACCGGAGTTCAAGAAACTCGATAAGGTCTGAAATTGAGCTATCATCTCGAGAACCGACTTCCTCAGCCCATGCTTGTTTTGTTTCTGTGTCTAATTTCGAAAGCAATAGAAATATAAGCCATGGATCCCGACCGGTTTTATTTAACGCATGAAGTCCGCGTATGACTTCATCTGCACCGTCCGTAATTCTTCGCAATGATTGCACATTCGGAGTAGACAATGAAGGAAGAGTCAAAAATGTTTGCACAAAAGATTGAACAATTAAATTTACCCGATCATAGCGCCTTTCGAGTCGATCCCACGCCTCAATGTAATTTGCCTCTGAGATCGAAATGTGTTTTATAAGATTAGCCGCATCCTCACGCAAAAAAGATTTCAAATAGTGAAATTTTTGAGTTGCTGTGAGGTCGGGCTTACTATCGACCGAACCAACGAACAAGTCCTTAAAGGATGGCCAATCTTTATAATTGCCCGAAAACGGAGGCACAACTATTTTAGGTAAATTGATGGAAGAGCACGTGCTCTTTGACGAATCTAACCTCTTTAAGAAATTTTCCTGCTGATTTACGAATTTTTTCAAAACCTCAGGCTCTTGGGACTGCGATTGTTCGGCAGACTGCCTTTCCCGAATGGCCTTTTTTAAACAAGAATGTGCCACGAAATATTTATCCTCGTATGATCCGAACTCTGCCTCGAACTCTCCAACTTCACTTTCACCGGCCTGTGCAATAAATTCATTATGAAGCGACACGAATTCGGACCATGCTTCAACGACTCTACTCAATCGAATTTCGAGCATTTCAATTGTAGTATCCGCATTAATAGACGCAACAAAATCAACCGCACGAGTTAAACACGCCTTTGCATTGCCACGTTTTTGCTTAAGTGCGTTCATTATTAAAAACCGACACGATAAAGTCTATGCATAAGAAAAAAAAGAATAAAAAAAAAAAAAAACCCAAGTGAAATGCTATGGAACATGCACGGAAACACCTTTTCCAATTAATAAATTATTTCAGTAAATTAAAGGGAAAACCGTCCAATAAGACTGTATAAAAGTTCTAGAACGATGTAAATCGAATATCCAATTTTCACACACGCGGTTTTTTTAGCATTCTTTTGCTGAAGACAGTTTAAGAAATAAAAATTCACCATGCACATGCAAATTAAAATTGTCTATTTGTAGGTTTATTTCAAATTTATTCGGCTTAGAAGGACCAATAATTGTGTTAAAGAATAATACGAGCAATTGTTTGTATTTGCACCGAAATGATTAAAACGAGCTTTGCTTATGTGCAAATACAAAATGGTTAACAAAGGTTTATTATTAATTTATTAATTAGGTAATACAATGTTTGATACTTATCGTGTGGTGTGTGCTGCGGTCAAATCCAAAGTGGCAGAAGAAATCGCGTAGCGAATAAATCAGAGCACAATAGCATACGACGAATGGACATAAAAGGAAATAATGCAAAAAGTTCAAGCACACACAACACGATTGATCTTCATCAAAGATCAAAGTGATTGATAAAAATGATAAGCATGAGAATAGTTACACAATTTTGAATATCGAAAGAAAATTACATCTTACAGAAGATTAACAAATATCAATATCAATATGTTACTTTTTGGATGAGTTAACAATTTTAAAACCAAAAAAAATAGTTGTTTGAGTCCCAAACAATATCAATAAATGAATCAGCACATCTCTTATTAAAATTCCAGTCTACGCTTTTCTTTAATAGATTCAACATCGGGGTGGCCGTGGTGTAGTGGTAGTAGCAAACGCTTCTCACTCGGAGGGTCCAGGTTCGAATCCTGGACCATGGCAAATCAGTTTTTTTCATTGTGTAATTGGAACTCAGACAAAAAAATTCTGCGTGTGAAGGCATAACACTGACACGTAGATTTGGCTGTTGTAAGAGTTTCAAGCAATGAAAAAAAATACTGGGAATTATATCTCGAATCACTCTGAGTGAAGAAAAACTCTCCGTCCTATTCGGACTCCCACCCCTGGAGAGCAAACATAGAAACCAAACACACCTGAGTTTCAAACCACTACAAAAACAATTTTCCTTTCTCCTCCTTCTATCTTTTCGCCCGCACCCTGGCAATAGTAAAGGGGTATCTAACCCCTTAGGCGCGCGTAAATTATAAAAAAAAAAAAAAAAATCGGAGCTTCCACAGTTGACAAGCCTGGTAAAAATTTTCTATAAAAATTGACTACTCCTAAAAAGGACTGCAGCTCGTTCACGTTCTTTGGTGGAGGCGCCTTTACTTTATCTGAATTGGGACAAATACTTGAAGAACTGACATTTATGCTTACTAACTGCCAACCCCATTTCCTTAAACAATTCACAAATTTTCAAGAGGGTTGCATAATGCTCTTTTACATTATCACCGAAAATCAGAACTTCATCAAAATACACCCTAACATTTTTTATTTGACGAAGTTTCGAGCTAATTTTGTTTTGAAAAATCGCAGGGCCAACATTGACCCTATTATATGTCATGTCACACTGGAGCGTCGTTATCGCGCCCAGCTTCTTCGACTCACTATCTAAAGCCATTTGTTGGTACGCAAGACTCAAATCTAGAATTGTGAATCCACCACCAGTCTTAATCCCTGTCATTAAGTCATCTATTTTGGGAATGGAATAATTTTCGGGGATCAGAAACTTATTAATGGTGATTCTATAGTCACCGCATATTCTTACAGTTCCATCTGATTTTAAGACGGGGACTATTGGATTACCCCACGCACTTGTCTCTACCTTTACCAAAATGTTTTCGCTAAGCAGGCGGTCAAACTCTTTGTTAACTTTTTCCTCAAATGCAATTGGAAGAGAACGTGCTGGAACATATTTTGGCTTCGTGTCGTCAACCACTCGGATTTTCACTGGTTCATCCTTTAGCATTTCTAATTTGTCACAAAATACACTAGGGAACATTTCATACAATTTTAATTTAAATGACACACTATTCCCTATCATTCCTTCCATATCTTTCACCTGACACGTAAATATTGCTTTATCTTGTAATGAGATATTCAGCTTCAGCAACCACTCTCGACCTACCAGCATTTGAGAACCACCCGCAATAACATATAAATTTAATGGAAGCATTATTGACCTGTATTCAACTTGCAGCTCAATCACTCTAATTGGAGAAATTCGTTCTCCTGTGTATGATTTTAATACTACATCGCTTTTTCTAAGAGGACGATGAGAAAATTTTTCGCGATACTCATTTTCTGAAATGACCGAGACGCCGGCACCGGCGTCCACTTGAATACTTCTCATGATGCCGTCAATTTTGATTTCAATAGAAAAGGGGTCTAAAATATTATTACTTCTCATTGGCTCACAAGTAAAAAGGCTCATGCACTTGTCAATATTCGGTCTTAATTCAATAACATTTTCAACTGTTTCAATAAAATTATTTTGCATTTTTGATTTACTAGGTGGGGTGAAAGGTACCCTCCTTGACCGCCAGAAGGAGCTGCTACTGCAAAAAAGGTTATGGTACCTTGAAGTTCGTTCATATTTAGGGAGACATGCCAAATTTCAGTGCGATACTGTCTTTAGTTTTGTTTTGACAGCTGATTGTTTTTGACGAGTTTGGCATCATGTTGAGTATGGACAAAAACGATTTTCGATCTCTCATAAAACATTATTTTTTGAGAGGCAAAACGGCGAAGGAAACAAAACCAAAGTTGGATAAATATTATGGGGCTAATGCTCCGTCAAATTACACCGTCAGATATTGGTTTCGAGAGTTTCGTGATGGCAGCAACTCGACTACCGATGAAGTCCGCAGCGGCAGGCCCTCCGATGCGGTTACAGAGGACAATGTCAAAAAAATACATGAAATGGTCGTGGCTGACCGGAAAGTGAAGGCGCGCGAGCTAGCAGATACAGCAGATACACAAAAATTAGTACTGAGCGCACACGCCATATTTTGGGTAATATTCTGCATATGACAAAATTATCCTGCCGCTGGGTTCCGCGCATACTCACTCCTGACCAAAAACACGAACGCGATAGCACTTTGAAAGACTGCTTGGACTTGCTGATGCGGAATCGGGCGGACTTTTGGCGTCGATTGGTAACTGTTGATGAAACTTGGATCCACTGTTACACACCAGAGAACAGAATGAGTGCCCGGCAATGGACTGAAGCCGGCACGAGTGCTCCGAAGCGGCCGAGGGAGGCTCGATGGGTCGGAAAGGTTATAGCGTGGTTTTCTGGGATTGTCATGGCATACTCTTCGTGGACTACCTCGAAAAAGGAAAAACCATCAACAGCGAGTATTACTGTGCATTATTGGAGCGATTGAAGGCCGAAATCGCTGCAAAACGGATTCACATGAAGCGAAAAAAAAATTTTTGCAATTGCAAGACCATGCGACGGCGCACATCGCATCCACCGTATTCGCCCGATTTGGCTCCGTCGGGCTATTATCTCTTCCCAAAGCTCAAAAGATGGCTCATCAATAAAAAATTCAGCTCACACGAGGAAATCATGGACGCCACGGAGGAGTATTTTGCAGACCTTCCGGAAAATTACTTTTCGGATGGGATCGTGAAGTTGGAAAATCGCTGGAATAAGTGTATCAAGTTAAAAGCGGACTATATTGAATAAAATAAAAAAGACATTTTAAAAAAAATTTGTTTCATTCCCAAGGAGGTTACTTTTCACCCCACCTAGTATAACACACTGCTTTTAAATGGCCCCTTCGCCCATCATCTTAAACAATCAAAATTTCTATATCGAAATTCTTTGCACTTTTTTGTCACTTTTATTTTCTTTTGTCCTCTTCGCCAATTTGTTCCGTCTACACTGTTTAAGAAAAACACGTTTTGGGTTTTCTATTTTCTTTATTGTCGTGCTGAACAAACACTCACGCTAAGTTCACTAACAGCTATGTAACTATACCTACTCACCAAAATCGTATTACGAGACATTGACAAAGCTTGTTTGGTATAACAGTCTGATCGTATAACAATATACAATATAAAGTATATATATATATATATGGCCGGAAAAAGTATTTTGACAAACAAAATATCGTATATTTTTATTCAAATATTTTATTTGATCAATTGAAAAAATTTAAAAAAAATACATAATAATGTTAAGGCCATGAACTTTCAAAAGAACTTTAATTAATTGAATTCAATGTTATAGTTCTGCAACAGAAAATTATTTTTCAGAAATATGTGGTGGAAAAAGTATTTTGACAAAACATATTATGAGGAAAAAATGAGTTTGAAAAGAAAATTAAACAAAAATTAAAGCATAATTTAATAGAAAATGAAATTTCCGTTGCTATTAATGACTTTCTGCAATCGGCCTGGTATAGATTTTACCAAATTTTGGAGAGTTTGCGGAGAAATTTCCTTCCAGAGGCTTTCGACCTCAGCGATTGTCTCTTCGCGCGTTCTTGTCAAGCATGGACTCCTTTTTCGCTTGATATAGGCCCACACATTTTCAATTATGTTTAAGTCGGGGCTTTGAGGTGGCCAATCTAGTGTATTTACACCCACTTCCTTTAGAAAATTAGTTATCATCTTGGCTTTGTGGCAAGGTGCGTTGTCTTGTTGCAAAATGAACGACTGTTCAATCAATTTATCACCAGAACTAAAAGCGTGGTTATTTAAAATATCCAAATATTGTTGTTTGTTCATCATTCCCTCGATTGCTACCAAGTCTCCGGTGCCATTAAAGCAAACACATCCCCAAAACATGACGGTGCCACCACCATGAGGTACTCGTTTACACACAGGTGCTACTTTGCTTCGCATTTTCCTAGGGATTCTGCAAAAAGTTTTCTTTTTTGATCCGTGGTACTCAAAACAGCTTTCATCAGTCCACAATACTTTTTCCCAAAATGATGAAGGCTTGTGTAAAAAATGTTTGGCAAACTGCAGGCGTTTAAGCTTATTTTTTTGGGATATTTGGGGTATTGTTCTGGCTATGTAAGTAGCAAAGTCAGCCTCCTTCAAATTTCAATTTCATACTCCTTTTTTATTTCAATTGCCACAGATTTTAGGGTGTTCAGCACATTTTCTTTAAACTTTCTGACTATTAAACGGTCCTCTTTCTTGGAAGTGTTGCGTGGTCGCCCTAAACGTGGAACATTTCGCGTGGATTTGTTTTTTTTCTGCTTATTTATTTGGTAATAGACGGTTTGACGAGGAACTTTATATAATTTGCTTAACTTTTCCACCGAAATACCCGCATAATATTTGGTCACCATCTCAATTCTTAAATCTTGGCTAACTTCCGACGTTTTACCCATTATTATCAACTAATTGTTTGTAAATGCCGTCGAAGTTAATAAATTTTATTAAAAAGAGACAATATAAATCTCAACTCTGATGACACGCGACACGAAAGAAACTGCAAAGATTACGATGTCAAAATACTTTTTCCAGTTAGTTATGGCTCAGTCTATTCATTAAAAGGGTCCCAAAAAGAATGCATGAGAAAAATAAAATATTTCTGGATTTTACCGTTGCCTAGGTGCTTTGTGTTTGGTTTTGAGTAGCAAAAGATTCCCGTTACATTTCTTAGTTTATCATATCAAGTGGTCTAGCATTACGGAAAAATACTTTTTCCGACTATTGTAACAGTCTGTAACTTTTTAACTGAGTGAGGTATCGGTCTAAAATTTGAAATATATATCCTTACAACTCCAAAGAAAATTTTGAACAACAAAATAAAAGTAGGCGTGGCATAAAAACGGTCATAAATTTAATTTGATTCAAAAAAAAATATATATTGTTATTTTCATACACTAATTACGAAACTTTTAAAAGATATGCTTTAGAAATATAATAACAAAAATAACTTATTTGTCAGTTTTTAAAGTGTTTCTTAGAATCGATTTGAGGATTTTTGGAACAAATTTCTAAAGACACTGACATAACATCATCTCGATTCTGCGGCATTACGTGTCGTGCTCGTGAGACATGCGTTAACAACTGCACACATCTGAATGTGCGATGGAATTGCTGGATCTGGCAGTGGTATTTCAGCAGAATTTATGTTGATGCTTGCAGTAAATGGAGGTTCAAGTAAGATGTCGTCATTATCCAAGTCAACTAAATGCATATAATCTGTGCAATCGAAATTAATGCGATTCTTCTTATAAGTTCTGAGTTTAGTTGGGTCATATAATTTCTCGCTATAGTACATAATATTATTAATAGCTCTTTCGCGTACAGATTTCCTTTCATCGAAAAGCATTGCTAACAAAATATTTTCTGTGTTGGCGAAAAATACATTGTTTTGGATTACTTTGTTTACAATTTCTCGAAGATTTAGTGGCAAGAATTGCGTTGACTGAATAAAATTAAATAAAAGTTTACTGCCATATACGTACCACTGAATTATAAAATTTGATTTTAAAATACATCGGTATATAAACTTTCATAATGAAACTAGCCAATATTTTTAAATTTGCCGAAGGTAAACTACTTGCGACATAAAGGCGCAAAAGTCTGCTGGCTTTTGTTAACCAACGAGAATGAACAATTTGTCCCGGTTCATGTTGGCAAGATTTTCTGGACACAAACCTTCCAATACAGCTTTGATTATTCAATAGAGATATAAAACGTCAGTTGAAAGGCTTTTTTCATCTTTATTATCCATGGGTGGAAGCATCTTCCCTAATGAAATGGGTACAAAGTGAGGTATACCCTACGACAAAATGTTTGTTAAAATTTGAAGATGTTGTATTAGAACTTGGTGCTTACCGGAAGTTGTTCACAGATCGCAAGTAATTTCGTTAAAGTCCCACTAGCTGTACGTGGTCCACTTGTAGTTGAATTTTCTAAGGCATTGAACAAATGGCGAAGTGGAACTTCGTTAAAATGCAAAAGCAACAAACCAATGTAATGGTTTATTCAACAAAACTTCAAACTTTCGAATTATTCCATTTTCAATTCCAGTATTGCTGGGTTCTCGATCGCAGCGTTAAATTTTTTTCCTTAAAGAACTCCCATAAATGGATTTGTTTAGTATTGGAGTCCTCAGCATCAACTTTTATGTGACCCAACAACTTGCCTTGCGGTTCCTTAAGAATCACAATATGAGACTCCTTTTGTACTCTTGGATGGTATTTTCCATTAATTTCTTTCCGTGTCAGAGCGTCATTTTTCTGCCATCAAATTAAAAAGCTAGTAAAGCTGAATCATTTTGTTGCATACGTCGAACGGACTCCCTGCATTTCACTTTTTCACGACCCACTTTGACTTTATCCATAATAATTGCCTCCCCATTTTCATCAGTAAACCCTATGTCTTTAAATAGGGCTGTAGCCAAACAGTAGGCAACTCTGTCTGAAATGTCGAATCTATCACACATCATAACGAAATTAATTGCATCATATCTTTTAGAGTAAGGTCCCCTTTTGTTCAAAATCAGATCTCTTGCAGCTAGCATTGCAAACTCGATTTCACATTCGACATTCATTTGCGAAGATTCGACTCTATACGAAGGATCAAAGCTATCTGGCAATTGGCTTGACTGTTGATCGACGATATTTTGCACGCATTCGGGAATTGTATTCCTCCTACTGGTGTGTTGGTCAATCATGAACATTTTTAGGTGATCAGGAAGTAATCCACAGGAGCATGGCATTGTTTTTTTGCAACTGCACTTAGAAACATAAAATAGTTAATTTAAGGTTATCTCAAATTCAGTAAATGAATTTGTTCTAGAAATTGTTTTTAACCTCTCTATGGTATTTTTTGAGGAATGTTTAAGCGTTTTTAAGATGCTCTTTTTATTTATTAGCGTAATATTACTTTTTTCCCAAATTTAATTTGCTGTTATCGGCGTAAGGCTTGCATATGAGTGTTGTTTTTTTGTTTGTTGTTTTTGACGATCACTCACGAAAAAGTAATATTTAAGTATATCCCGATAAGTTGGCAAATTCAATTCTGAAAATTCACTTGGTATGCCAATGATTATATTATATGCCATAACTTTATATTATTTATTTTCAAACGTTTTTTTTTTAATACAAATAAGCACACGTTTCTTTTTTGAAAGACAAATACTAACTGAACCAAATGTATAACAGCACGTTTAGAACTGATAACAATCTTGAACTTTATTTTTGAGAATGGGATAATTTTCCAATAGGGATTGATTCTCTTGATCGCCCCGTATCTACGCCACTATTGTTGGTTGACAATTCCTCACTGCAAATTTATTATCAATAAAAGAAACTGTTATAAGGGGAATGGAGACCTTTACAAAAGCTTTGTCATTATTATCTTTCTAAAGCTTATCTTTTAAAAGTTTCGTAATTAGTGTATGAAAATAACAATATATATTTATTTTGAATCAAATTAAATTTATCACCGTTAAGTTACGCCCTTTTTATGCCACGCCTACTTTCATTTTGTTTGGAGTTTTAAGGATATATATTTCAAATTTTAGACCGATACCTCACTTCGTTAAAAAGTTACAGACTGTTATATTGTTATACGATCAGACTGTTATACCAAACAAGCTTTCTCACTGTACTCGTAATACGATTTTGGTGAGTAGGCATAGTTAGTTATTAGCATAGACTAACTATACCTAGATATCAAACTTTCCAGATATTGGAAAATCAAAACCGGTTATCTACTGATCGCCCCTAACCGTGTGACTCTGCCTGTGAATACGTGTGAATTGTGATCAATTGCAATTTCCCTCCTATTTTATACAAACCACGCCCATTTTAACCAAAAAAAGTCGTCCACATTACACACACGCGTGCAAATCGCTCTCATTCTAGCAATTTTACTTGTAAATTGCTCTCATTCTAGCAAATTTTGACAAAGTTATTGTTCGGGAATGCAATCTACAGCTTTCAACTATCATCAATCTTATCTTAGTTATTGAATTAAAATTGTATACTAACTAGAACTAAATCTTAATTTGTTTAAAACATTCTATATTATTCATTGTAATTTGCTATATTCTATATTTTGCCTAAAAACATGTCATATAATACCCTATGTATAGTTTCCTTATCAATTAAATTTTTTGCACTTGCTTAATCATATGGACAACGGAATCATATCGGAGAATTAAGCTTCGTGTGCCGGTGCATTGCATTATCGTTCTCTTTTACCTAGCAACCACCAACCGCGATACATCAGCTACCAGTCCACACATTTTGTCTTGATCGCTGGCAATTAGAATTAAATAAAATTATAACGTTGTTTGAAATTTGCGCCTTATTTTTTTTCTTTTGCTTTTTTGTCATTGCTGATCAAAGTTAGTCCTTCGAGCCGGATTTTTGTTGTAATTAGAAACGCCTTTGAAATTAAATGGTGATTGCTAGATTTTTGGATCTGGAGACATTGGATAAGTATTTGGTAAAAGGTAATCTACAGAATTTCCTGTTTGCTGTCTGCTGTCTGCTAGGCTGTATCGGTGTGCTGTTAAGGATTTTGCTGGAGTTGTTGAACAAGAAGATTATTGTGAAAGCGCGTTTTGATAAAACTATCCCTCCCACGTGTTCGGTTTTTTAATTTGACTATTACGATTAGAATCCCTAGTAATTATGAATGTCTTAAAGCAATCTCGGGGACATTTGAAGGGTGCTATAACTCGTGCGCATACGTATATTTTGGAGGCCGGTGAAACAGATTTAGATGGTTTAGAAACGCGGTTAGCACGGTTGGAGGAGACGTGGAAGGCCTTTTGCGAGAATCAAAATAAACTTTTTCAATATTTCGAGGAAGATGGGTACGGTAACCCTGAAATTGATTTTGAAGCAACCGAAATAAAATACATTGAGGCAAAAAGTGCATTTCTTAAGGCTGTTCGTAGGAATACACCTACCATTCCAACGCGTGTTACAGATAACGTGGAATCTTCTGAGGAACTTGTTGGACAATCTTCTTAAAAATTCTCCCACTAGTTCCGCGTTAAAGGTGTCCGCTGAAATTGAACTACCGCAATTTAAGATAGCTCCGTTTGGTGGTGATTATCGTCAATGGCCAGAGTTTCGGGATATGTTCCTAGGGAGCATTGACTGTAAGAAAAATCTTCCTGGTGCTCAAAAAATGCGTTATTTAAAATCATTTTTGCGCGATGATGCGGCAAAATTGTTGAACGGTATCGAAATCGCGGATTCGAATTATGTACAAGCGTGGGAAAAACTTAAGCGTCGGTACGATAAGCCGTTATACATTGTTAACGCGCATATTGAAAGTTTTCTGAAAATGCCAACGGTGATAGTCGCGGATAGTGAACATTTGCGTCGCTTAGCGGATAAATCCGATGAAGTTATACGAGCTTTGAAGGCTTTGCAATCAGAAGGCAGAGATCCGTGGTTGATTTATCTTTTCCTCAGTAAAACAGACTCTGACACGCGTAGAACCTGGGCGCTCCATACCAATAATTCCGAAAAGGCAACCGTTCAGGAACTTAACGAGTTTTTGGAGGAAAGATGCGATGCTTTAGAAGCATGCGAAACGCGACCGAGCGACTCGAAAAACCGCGAGAATAGGCATTTGACGCGTTCGGGTAGTGCTGCGAATAACATAAAAAGCCTTGCGATTTCGAATCCGGTATGTCCCATGTGCAAAAGTGACCATATATTGCCACAATGTCCTCAATTTATTGCCTTGCCCATTATGTCTCGCCGCAGTTATGCTAGGGATCAAAAATTATGCTATAACTGTTTAGGTAGGAATCACTCGTCTTCGAGATGTCGTTCAAAAGCTCGCTGTCCTCATTGCCATATTCGTCATCATGTCCTAGTACATTTGAATCCATCGGTTAATGATGTTAACAACCCAAAGGCTGGGAAACCTTCGACTTCTAGAGATCCCTCTTTATCGATTATTAGCAATCATACCCAAAATGAAATTCGTGTTTCCGGCATTTTGCCTACAGTTGTGGTCAAAGTTGTAGACGGTTTTGGTAGGACACAGCGTTGTCGTATGCTGCTCGACACCGGGTCACAGGCTTCCTTTGTTACGGAAGGTTTGGTGAAAAGGTTAGGCCTTCGTCGTCGTCACGCACGTCTTCCTGTTTCTGCAATCTCCTCTTTACACGTTGGCATTACACAGGGCGCCGTAAGCCTGCATCTCAAATCTTGTTTTGATGCAAATGAAATGGAAGTTGAAGCCTTCATTTTGAATCAAATAACTTCAAAAACTTCTCTACTGCCTTTTGCTTTTAATAAATCTTTGATGCTGGATGATTTAAAATTGGCCGATCCAGGATTTAACATGCCAGGTCGTATTGATATTTTACTAGGATCTGACAAAGCCTGGAGTATTTTTGACGGTCGTCGTACAGATGAAGAGGGTAGTTTGACTGCGCAGAATACCATTTTTGGGTGGGTAATAACCGGAAACATCTCGTTGCGTGTAGGAATGGAACCGGATGTTGATGTTCTGCTGAAGTCGTTTTGGGAAATGGAAGAACTTTTTCACAGTACTTATTCTGAGGACTTTGCAGACGTGAATTTTTGTAAAACCTTTTCTCGTGCACCTGATAATAAATATATTGTTGAATTGCCGTTTCGACATAGGGATGTAAAGTTTGGGAATACTCTCTCAGGAGCCTTATCCCGGTTGTCATCTATGGAACGTCGTTTTGCTCACCATGAAAATCTTCGCTTGGAGTATTGTCGTTTTATGAAGGCTTATCAGGAGTTAGGGCACATGGAGCTTATTCCAGAAAGCGAGATCGAACCTACCTCTGGGAAGATTTTCTATTTGCCACATCATGCGGTGGTCACAAATAAATTGCGGGTTGTTTTTGATGGGTCCCATAAGGATGGAAATGGTATCAGCCTAAATGAAATGCTACATATTGGGCCCCCACTTCAGCGCAATTTAATAAACGTTTGCTTACGTTTTCGGATACATAAATATGTTTTTTGTGCTGATATTGTTAAGATGTTTTGGCAAATTTGGGTCGATACGAAACATCGTGACTTTCAACGTATCGTGTAGCGAGAAAGTCCTAACAGACCTATTGGACATTATCGGCTACGTACTGTAACCTACGGTACTTCACCTGCCCCTTTTCTATCAATGCGAGTACTGAAACAACTCGCTTCAGATTGCATGGATCAATTTCCCAATGCGTCGCATTGTATCTTGCACGATTTTTATGTTGATGATATCATGACAGGGTCGGATTCAGTGTCAGGAATTTTAAGCTTAAAAAAGGAGCTGGTTGAGCTGTTGGCCTGTGGAGGTTTGCAGTTGAGTAAATGGAACTCAAACTGCTGGCCCATTTTGAAGGGTTTAGATTGCGAACCAACCTTTTCTTTAGATTTTGACGGCGCTAACAATTGGACAAAGGTTCTCGGTTTAGTATGGAGTCCTCACCGCGACGCCTTCACCTTTAAAATTTCTGTAGAAAATGAATCTTCATCGCCACCCACTAAGCGAATGCTGTTGTCAGAGATTTCAAAAATATTTGACCCGTTGGGCTTTCTAGCGCCTGCGATTGTCTTGTTCAAAATTTTGTTCCAGGAGTTATGGATGCATGAGACGAAAATTGGATGGGATGATCCACTGCCCACTGAAATAGCTGACAAATGGATTTCTTACCGAAAGGAGTTATTATATTTCGAAAAGATCGACATTGTGAGAAGATGTGTATTAGATTCGAAGCGGTTTGATTTGATTGGGTTTTCAGATGCTTCCGAGAAGGCGTATTCGGCAGTTGTTTACGCGCGTAGTTTGTCTGAAAGTGGAACCATAGAGATTCTACTTGTTGCTGCTAAAACCCGTGTCGCTCCTGTCAAACAGCTAACCATACCTCGTCTGGAACTGTGTGGGGCTCTGTTGTTAAGTCGTTTGGTTCAACTCATTCGTTCTTCTCTGGATGTAAAACCTCTCCAAACATTTGTTTTTTGTGATTCGCAAATCGTGTTAGCATGGCTTTCCTCTCCCCCCGTAGATGGAATGCCTTTATCGCTAACCGCACCTCAGAGATTCTTGATATTCTTCCCCGTTCTGTTTGGAATTATATTCGCTCAGAGGAAAACCCAGCTGACTGTGCATCGAGAGGGGTCGAGCCCAGAAAACTATTGCAGTTAGAACTTTGGTGGAATGGTCCGGATTGGCTCTCAAAGGATTCTGGTTTCTGGCCGATTGCTGTGGAAAATTTTGAATTAGGGGATGTACCAGAAAGGAGGAAAGAATCTGTTGTTGCCAATATATTATCAGTGGAGGAAGGAGTTCTAGATCAATTGGCAAAAAGAGTATCTTCATGGTTTCGACTTATTCGGATTGTAGCCTTAGTTCTTCGTTTTGCCCGAAATTGCAAATTGTCGGTAACTGATCGTTTGTTAGATTTCATTAGATCTACAGAATTGTTTTCTGCTAAGCAAACTTGCCTTTTGTGGGCTCAAAAGGAGTTTATGGAAGAGATTGAAGCTCTAAAGTCTGACAAATGTGTTTCTAACCGAACTAAACTTTCATCTTTATCACCGTTTCTTGATAAGGTTGGCCTGTTGCGAGTTGGAGGAAGACTGTCCAATGCTGTAGGCGTTCCATTTAGGATAAAACATCCTATAATCTTGCCAAAAAGCCATCCGTTCACCCAAATGATTCTTCGAGAGGCTCATTTAAAATTTCTCCACGCAGGTGTATCGGAACTTTTCTCATTTGTACGTCAGGAGTTTTGGATTATTGGAAGTAGAAACCTAATCAGGAAAATCGTACACGATTGCATGAAATGTTTTCGCCAACGTCAAGCCACATCTTCACAGCTCATGGGAAACTTGCCTTGTTCACGACTTTCGCCATCTTTTGCTTTCGCCCACACTGGTTGCGACTACGCTGGACCAATTACACTTCGCCTAGCCAAAGGAAGGAATCCAAAGCTAACCAAAGGGTACTTCGCGTTATTTGTCTGTATGGTAACAAAGGCCTTACACCTGGAAGTCGTCAGTGATTTGTCCACCGATGCCTTCTTAGCAGCGTTGCGGCGATTTATTGCCAGAAGAGGAAAATGCAATGTCCTCTACTCGGACAACGGAACCAATTTCCAATGAGCTGCGAGAACGCTGTCCGAATGGTATACGTTGGTAAGATCCAAGGAACACAACGAACACATTTCAACAGCACTAGCGGCTGAAAGCCTCAAGTGGGAGTTCATTCCACCTCACAGCCCTCACTTTGGAGGGCTTTGGGAAGCGGGGGTCAAATGCGTGAAACAACACCTCCGCCGAATTGTAGGGAATAACATATTAACCTTTGAGGAGATGTCTACTTTGCTTTCTCAAATTGAAGCACTATTAAACTCTAGGCCTCTTTGTGCTATTTCTGACTCAGATTTAAATCCTCTAACTCCATCTCATTTCCTTATAGGCAGACCGTACACGGCGATATCGGAGCCCAGCTGTCTAGACGCCCCACTTAATCGACTTGGACGATGGGAGCTCATACAAAATATGTTGCAAGGATTTTGGCGTCGATGGCACTCTGACTACCTAACATCGCTTCAACAACGCCCTAAATGGAAACATGAGACGAAGAATTTTCAAATTGGTGACCTAGTTGTTATTAAGGAGCCCAATATACCACCATCAAAATGGGCACTAGGACGAATTGATGCACTTCATCCGGGAAAAGATGATCTAGTACGAGTGGTTTCTGTTCGTACCAAAAATGGCATTTTTAAACGTCCAATAACAAAGCTGGCTATTCTACCGTGTTCCTGAAATTCCTTCAGTGGGGCCGGCGTGTTCGGGAATGCAATCTACAGCTTTCAACTATCATCAATCTTATCTTAGTTATTGAATTAAAATTGTATACTAACTAGAACTAAATCTTAATTTGTTTAAAACATTCTATATTATTCATTGTAATTTGCTATATTCTATATTTTGCCTAAAAACATGTCATATAATACCCTATGTATAGTTTCCTTATCAATTAAATTTTTTGCACTTGCTTAATCATATGGACAACGGAATCATATCGGAGAATTAAGCTTCGTGTGCCGGTGCATTGCATTATCGTTCTCTTTTACCTAGCAACCACCAACCGCGATACATCAGCTACCAGTCCACACATTTTAACTAAATTTTGTCTTGATCGCTGGCAATTAGAATTAAATAAAATTATAACGTTGTTTGAAATTTGCGCCTTATTTTTTTCTTTTGCTTTTTTGTCATTGCTGATCAGTTATAGAGATGCAAAAGTGTTGGAATTCACTTACAGTGTGTCTGTGCGAAAGTTAAAGGTTTGCAAAAGTATTAGTAGAGTTTGACATCTAGTTTAGTTTATCTATGGTTATTAGTTGGAAACGAGAACTTAGCGTGAGTGTTTGTTCAGCACGCCAATAAAGAAAATAGAAAACCCAAAACGTGTTTTTCTTAAACAGTGTAGACGGAACACAGACTTTTGGTTTCCACTTTCTTAAATGAGCCTCAGTACATGGTATGTTCAGCACATTTCGTCAAATTTAAAAAAAATTGTTTGGTTAATAAAAAAAAAAATATATATTTATAAAATTTGTTGTAAGAAGATGAATCAGAATTGAGCCCAACATGATTGGAAAATGAGTTATTTTTTTTTTTAAATATCTTAAATACCTCAAAATACCTTAAAATACCTCAACCTGAAATCTTTATGCTTCTCAGCGGGAGCTAGGAATTGATTTTAGACACATCGTAGTTTCATGGTGAAATTTTCTTAGAATTCATCGTAGATTCCGATTCTGGTGGACGCTTACCAGGTTTTTTTTGACTCAAACAAATTTACCCGCTCTAATGAGCATACTCGTATACTACGGTGATTGCTACAAAGTAAACAAACAGCGTTTATTTGGGTGCGGATTTGTTGAGATAAGCTTTTGGGCTTTTGACATGTAAGCGAATGCTCTATGTGAGGAAAAGCCGACTGGTCTGACTTTCCCTGTCTCTGTTCTAGACGCATTGATTAATATCCCTCCCCTTGTTATTCAAAGCCATCTTCCATTTAAAGAGAAGTGGTCTTATGTACCGACCAAATTTTCACACTCCGGAAGATCCTGGAAAAACTCAAGAAGTCCAAATCGACCATCCTTTTATCGATTTTAAGGCCGCATATTACAGCATTTATAGGTACGAGCCATAGAGAGTCATATCTAGTCTTGACATGTCTGCCAAACTCGTCCATCTCTGCAGAATGACGATTAAGAACGCCCACTAGTAACGACATAACTGAGGCATTTCATGTCAAAAAAGGTTTTAGACAAGGTGACGCGTTGTGATGTGACTTGTTTAACATCATATTTGTAAGAATTGTACGGAACTCACAAGTGAACACTGGAGGCATAATCTTTCAAAAGTCTGTGCAACTACTAGCGTATGCCGATGATATCGACATAATTGGGAGAACTCAGTGAGCTGTCACCGCTAGTATTGAAACGGAAGACGTTACAATGGGTTTAGCTGTAAGTATATGCTGTCAACAAGACAACATCGATGAATTGGATAGAACATCACAATTGACACAATAACTCTTCCCAATAGCTGTTTCTTTGGGCTAAAAAAACTAAGGAGACTCTATGTAAGACCTTGATCATCCCAGTCCTATCCAGTCCTATTTTAAGGCGAAGAAGCTTGGACTGATCCCGCAGATCAGAAGATTCAACAACGAACTATACGAGCTATATGGTGACATTGACCTAGTCAGAAAATTGAGTATCAGTCGCTCGAGATGGCTAGGACATGTAGAGCGAACACACACCAATGCTTTGCAGGGTCTTCGTATCTAACCCGGAGGGATATCGCAGTATCAGCAAATATCACCTTAGGTGGCGCGCACAAGTAGAAGGAGACCTCAATCGACTTGGAGTGTGCAACTGGAGGCAGTTAGCTAAAAACTGAACTGAATGGAGAGGCGTTTTAGTTGAGGCCCAGGTTCACCCCAAACTGTAGCGCCACATAAGTAAGTAAGTCAACAAAGTTTTAGGTACAACACTCACTGGAGCTTTGACGACCTTGCGCGCCGACCTGTCTCTGGTCTTACGGGCTGGAGAAAAAATTCGGATTTGACTTTCCCTGTGCCCAAGACTGCTTTCGGCCAGAAACGGATGGCTCCAAATCCGATCTAGGATACGGGGATGGTATTTTCTGCAGAACGACAATATTAGATTTCACACCTCGTTACGAAAACTTGTGTCTACCTTCCAATCGGAGATATATGCAATACTGATGGCAACGAACTATATTGTGAAGAACCGGTGAAGTGGGCGAATAATTTGCATCTGTAGCGACTGCCAAGGTGCGCTTATAGACTTGTTGAACTCTCTTACGACTGCCAAGCTAGTTTAAGAATGCAAGACTTCACTGAACGCAGTCGGAAAGCTATATTCAGCTAAATTCTCTGGGTACCAGGTCACAATGGGATCACGGGAAATAAAGTCGGCGATTAACTTGCTAGGCAAAGCTCAAAGGAGAGATTTCCATGATTAAAATCTACGTGAGGTTTGCCTACTTCCTTGGCACTGCTAATGGCATGACTCTCCAGGCTGCTTGCAAATCAAACGAATGCCTCTCGCCGTCTCTAAGAGAACAGCAATTTTCCTGCTGTCCATCGGTAGGGGGCCCCCGCCCAATTATCAAGGCTTTGCCCTTTAATGACGTTGTCTAATGAACAGGGTCAGAGCAAAGTACTGGTCTTATCGTAAACATCTTCAGATGACTCTACCGAAGGTTGCTACGATTCGATCTGTCACAAGTTGCCGGTCATAGGTCTTGTTGGCGGCTGGACCACTGGTAGTCCCCTTCAGGACTTAAATCACGGTACCATGGGAGTCACGAGCCCCCCGGATCTCGGTCCGGGCCTGACTTGTTAGAGGTAGACCCCCTTGTGGTAGCGTCATGGTGCCTGTGGTTTAAACCCAAAATCGCGGGAAGGGTTTCGGCCCAATGTTGAGGTGCAATAATTACTGGGTGCTGTGACCCTAAGTTCAGTAGGTCGGCCTCGATTCATACCAAGGGTTGAGCTTGTGCCTCCAACACAGTTCCGAATTGGTGTCACGGCGTATCCTTGCTCTCATGGATGTATGGGCATCCCTTAAACTTAAGTCTTACCGACAGGTGTTTACGTTAAAAACCAGAGACTATGTCCCTCGGTAGGAAAGACTGAGAGCTGCTTACTGGTGTCGTGACGGGGCACCACACACAAGTGATAAAACATCCTGCGATGCTTTATGTGAAAGAGGCCCGCCCACCCTCGCATCAGGCTGCATGTACTCGGAGCTGATGTGGTGAGTGCTGATGCTGTAGGCATTTTATCACAGAAGCACTTGCTCATCTTTCTTCCAAAGGCTGAGAAATGTCATTAAAAGGAACTTACAAGGAGTACAATGGACCAGTTCTTTGTTAGAGTGCTCTGTTCCGTAAAAAAAAACTATCACTTAGCAGGCACGGTACGCCTACGGATATCTCAAGCACTACAGCAACGAAGAGATACTATGAAGAGATTTAACGTTTAGCGACTACAATCGCAACAAACCACCAGAGCTCTTGCCGTTCACTTATCCCTCAATTTCTCGGCATGTCCTATCAAGTCGTAAAGACCATTGGTATCGATCCCAAGAAACCATCAAAAATACCGCAACTGATGTGTTGATTTTCACCCGACCACCTCCACGAAACCCATGGTGTTGACAATGAATACAGACCAGGCACCGCATAGAATCTGTGAGCTCAAAAGGAAGAACATCGGCTGCTCCGGAGAAAAAAGAAATAGTATGCAAAACTACAATGCTCGGAAGCTTTACCAAAAGAACCTAAATAACAAGACCCGATCAGACGTCTGTAAAGATCATCAGGTAAAAGTAGTAGTAGAGTCGCAGTCGCTACTAAGGATATGGATAAACCACTTCTGCAGATTGCCAAAGGTCCCAAAAGGAAGCTTTGAGGTACACCTTGCTTGTGCCCTTTGAAGGAGGCATAACATCGATTCGAAATAATCCTTTGAGGTCGTTGGGAACGAAAACTACTGTCACTAGACCCAAAATTGTATATTAGCTCCCAACACAAAATTATATTATTTACTTCGCGAAGTCTGGCACACAAAGAAACCACATATAACCCCTGCCAAAATCTCGCCTTACTTCCTAAAATAAGTTTACCATATTGCGATTTGGAGGGCATTTAGATCAATGGAACTGAACTCTTCACAGGCAAACGTATCCTCAGTAACAATTCTTGGCAAATTCACATCATACGAGTAGATGTGAAGGAGCAGATCATGATCAGAAATATCGAAGCATGACTAGATCTAATGGTAGGTTAACTGGTATTTATGAGAGAAACCAAATCCTTCATTCGAGATCTAAGTGAGTCATTTTAGATTCGAAGGTTCGTATTCAAATCACCGCAAATGATTATGTGCTAATTTAGTACACAATAATTTGAAATGTCACAAAAGAATGACATATAGTAGCAGCCCCTATTCTTAATATGCATACATGTAAGCAAACATATGGTATAGCCATCAAGTGTCTCGGCTAAAATGTATTCAATGTCACTGATTTGATTTGCAATAAAAGGCTACCTGGACACCCATAATAGAGTCTGTCATTCCTGGAAATTTCGTAATTCGGTATTTTGTAGATCAGATCAGTGAATGGCATGACATAGTCTATGTGTGAGCTGCAGGTATTCCGAAGAGTACTGAATCACACGCCTACTTGCTCGTCTTCCAATACGTTGCAACAGAGTTGATGAGCTTTCGGTAGAATTCCTTAATGCAGTACTTCAACGTCAAGCGCTTCGTAACCCAATATTACTGTAGTGAAACAGTCCATAACGTTTCAAATCGCAGTGTAAACGCATGAACTGCGCAAGCAAAAGCAACCTTTGCCTCACAAATAGATCTGATGCAATATTTTTGCTTGCTACATGATGCGCATTTTTTGACGCTTAGGAATTCAGCCTTTATCTGGCGTAATCTTTTAGTAGCCAACCCGCGGTTTCTACATGCCAACATCCATAAAGGATAACCGTCCGTCAACCAGATTGATCATATTGCCAGAAACTCCTCCTATATTCTGGATGTTGGAACTTTCTGAGGAGCCGGCATCGACTCGAACGGATTTAAGTGAAATCATCAGAGTTCGACGTTGAAAAACTGAGATCGCAATAGACCGCTAGAATATTTGCCGAACGCGTTTCCGTCCAGCTCTCGCACAATCCCAGCCCCTATACAAAGACAGGAAAAGTTGTAAACGAGCCATCAGAGAAGCTATTTCTGATGAGATTCGTTTCAAAGCGCCGCCTCAAAAAAATCTCTGACTACTTTCGCAGACTGTATAACGTCGATGATGGTCAAAATACTGATATTTGCTGAAATGAAACATTCGTCCTGGACGAAGACAAAAAAGAATTCAGTCCACCTGATTTAGACGAAGTTAGGCTAACAATGCCGAAGCTAACGTCTAATAAAGCTGCCGGACTGCCTGCTGAGCTATTTAACGCAACTGGAGATGATATGATTGGGAACATGGTCAGAGGAAAGCATGCCCGAAGCACAGAATCTCAACAGCGTTTGTCCGATTGACTGCGCCAACTATAGAAGTTTCCTTAATATAATAAAAAAGAACCACTTTTTGTATTTTATGTACTTTAGCAAAATGTCGCGTGTTAAAAAAGAACAGTCTTATTAAAATACTCGTATTAAACAGGGATGTTGTGCGGCACTATAAAATTTTTAAAGTTTAAGTGTACCTCCACAGATGTAAATATAAGTCTCCGAAACATCGCCTATAAGACCTTTTAAATATTCTGTGAGCTTTAGAAACTATTCATGAAAAATCTGGTTGGTGGGTCATATCAGCGGGGTTCAGGCCAGGAAAGTCCAGGATTTCGGATCGACTAGTTGTCGATTTTGAAACCTAAAGTCTAGTTCTGATTATCTGTCATTTGACTTTTTCAACATCGCCCTAAAAAGAATCGTACAAAACTTACTGGCCAACAAAAGATGAACGATGTATTTTTAAGTCCGCATAATTACTTGTGTACGTGAATGACATTGTTGTGGTTGGACAAAAACATCGAGCCGTCAATGAAGCTTTCGCGAGTGTTGAAACAGAATCGGCCAAAATGGGTCTGACAGTAAAAGAGGGAATAAATAAAGTACATGCTGTCATCAGAGAACGACGCATACAAGCGACGACTTAGCCAGAACATCACCATTTGCAGTTATAACTTCGAAGTAGTTAAGGACTTTGTCTATCTTGGCTCCGCAGTTACAAGCAGCAAGGACATCAGCGCAGAAATCAGACGCAGTATTACTCATATCAATATCTATTTCTTTAGTCTTATAAGGTAAATGAGTAATAACGCTTTATCAAGAAACACTAAGAAGACTTTCCCCGGTAACGACGTGGATGCCGCTGCTGATATGATCACGAATATCATTCATGGGATGATGAGTATCGAACTAAAAGAAAAAGCGTGGTACAACTCGAGCTGCAAAAAGGCTGTCAGGGTTAGAGAACTTTTTTTTCAGATAGAGAAAGACCGAAAAAAACTCAAACGAGTCAGGAGTGACTGTTACTGTTTTTACTTACTTACTTGCTTAAGCGGTGCTACAGTTCGGAATGCAGCTGGGCCTCAACTAACAGGCTTCTCCAGTTAGTCCGGTCTTTAGTTAACTGCACACTCCAAGTGGATTGAGATCCCCTTTTAATTTTGCGCACCACGTATGATGAGGTCTTGCTCTGCTTGGTTGTCCTACCGGGTTAGATTCAATTACTCTGCGGGCCGGAGTATTGGTGTCCATTCGCTCTACATGTCTTAGCCATCTCAACGACTGATGAACAGTTTTCTGATTAGGGGAATGCCACTATTAGCTCGTATAGTTCGTCGTTGAAGCTTCTCCTCCAAAGCCCATCAACGCAAATTTGTTTCGAAGCATTTTTCTCTCGAAACGACTGAGGATATCTTCATCCGATTTCGATAGGTCCATGCTTCTGCACCATAAAGTAGGACTGGGATGATCAAGATTTTACATGTATAGAGTCTCTTTAGTTTTTCGGCATAGGGCCTTACTACTGAATTAACTTCTTAGCGCAAAGAAACAGCGGTTGGAAACAGCTGCGTCTTAAGTACAATGTTCGATTTTGGTGAAATGATGAATGGTGAAATATCCAAATCACATTCCTATAATCGTGCATCTCTCTATTTCTCCAATTTCGCGTTTTTCGAACTCTCTTCTTTTCCTCTGAAAATGCTTGTGTTCGAGATTTCTCCTCTCTGATACGTGTCGGCAGCATCTCTTAATTCGTCCATGCGTGCAGTGTTGTGCAGTACGTCTCTTGTTTGGCTGAAAGTCATCGTCGTCTTGTGAAACATAACACAACAGAGGCAACATTTCTGATGGCCGCCTTGCCACTTGTTCTCCTCACTTGATGTTGTCAAAGATTTATTATGAAAGGTGAGCGAGGTGAGCGATCCGAAAAGTATCTAGTGATCTCTTGCTATTATAACCAGTTTTTAAAAGTCCTTTTTTTTATTTCATTTGCTTTGACTTTACTGCAACTGCGAAAATTTTCAAAGCCAGCAGCAAAACGAAAGTAAAAACAGAAAAACGAACGAACGACTGTCGCTTTGCTGCTAAGACAGTAGCAGCGCGACAGCAAAGCGGCAGCTAAACGGAAAAAAAACTAACTTAACTGTTGCTGTGCTGTGAAGATTAACTTGTTTTCGCTTAACTCAGCTCCTACAAATAAAAGAAGAGTAATCAATATAAATGGCGTGGCGCCATTGTTAAATCACTTAAAGGATTAAAATAAAGGAGACAAACCGAACATGACCAAACAATAGGAGAAAGAATATAAAACTGTGCTGTACAGTGTTGTGTTGCGGTACACTGTTCGTACCTGCTTCGGCAGTTAAAGCATACGAAGAGCAGCGAACATTTGAAACTGCGCTTTGACTGTACGAAATTTTGAAATCAAAGTAACAGAACATCAAATTGAAACGAGCATTGCAGGTGTGCTGTGGCTTAGCTGTAGACATGTGCGCAGCAAAGCAAAGCAATAAAAGTTAAAAAAAAAAGGAATTGTTTTCGCAGCACAGTAACAGCAGTGTTTTTTAAGTGCTGTTGCTGTTATGCTGGCAGTTTTTCAAACACTGATTATATTCACGCGACGATAAAGCTCTTCACATTATTTTTCTAGCGCTGTACTGCCTTTGATATTCGCTTTCGTACTTTGACCACTACTAGTTAGTGGTTTGACTCAAAATTGCCTCCTCGGCAAATGCGAACGTCTTGAATATTGGACGTCTACCGCAATGTGATCAATCTAACTCAATCTAACACATGCACCCTCGTGGTTTCTAAGATGTGCGAAACGTGTGCTTGCCACGACTATGTTTTTCTGGCAAACTCCATTCCTCTAAAGTCGTTCGTGGACATAGCCTAAGGCTATGCATGCACACGGCACAACCAAATGTGCACTCCTTTCCTATTTTGACATTTAATTCACCAAGTGCAATTTTCCGCCGTACTTGGGACAATGCTCATAGGTTCACGTCAAAGCCTTCCTTTGTTGGAGGATGCGCGCATTTAAGGAGTATGTTAGTGAATTTAGCTCTGGTACGGATTGTCAGTGGTTGCTCGCTTATACGCCAAAAGTTAATGGCTTTATTCTAAACTCTAGTTTCAACAACAAATCCATGTTCAAATATGAACTGCGAACGCTTAAATTCGTCGTAGCTGATATCGCGGCTTTTGAATGTCTACGTGTCCGATCGCATTTCTTGGAAGGCATTTATATCAGTCTTATAAGCTTTCAGTGCCTTCACTAAGTGTTCAGGAGCATTTGCTCTGTTCAGAATCCTGACATTCCAGATACATACCCAAGTCACTTAGTGCACATAAAAATATAATAATTTCTCAACTTTGCTCTTTTGGCACTACAAATAATAAAAACTCTGAAAACATTGAGAAACGCAAAGAAAACCGTTTTCCATACAAAACACCTGAACACAACTGTCCAAGCACGTGTAAACGATATATCGTCCTATGCTCTCTTCATGCCCGTCAAGATATTGAAGCCGAATACAGTTTATTCAGAAAGCTATACGGATAAAATCTCGTAAATATCCGCGTTTTTTTCCAGTGCCTCTCAAATATTGCATGAACCACCCCTGAATACATTCATTTGTCAGTTTTACGAACAGCTGTTCCAATGGCACTGCCAGCAGGCAAATAGTTCCCAATTCGTTTTTGACAGATTGTTTGGGTTTTTTCGCTTTTATTTTTCACCTCTATTCTCTCATATCGCATTCCTCTTGACAGGTAGAATGTGTGTAATGTGAAGATTTTGTAAACATTTTCAACATCAACTTTTGATTTGGTGAATTATTCCATTTGCCAGAAGTGTTTTACTTCTAAAATGGACAATAAAAAGGACATCTACAATCTATGGGTGCAATATACAACCAAGGCAAGTATCCCAGCCAGTTTGGTCCCCCTGGACTGTGCAGAAAAGTAAAAAAAAACAAGGAATAGAAAAAAATCTATCTACCCCATCACTTAGTGGCATCATTAAATGCGTTTTCTAATTAGCTCAACACCGGTGAAAAGTGTGCTTTCTCCAAAAGCAAGGACAACGCCTTAAATGTGTCCCTTGACCCCTAAAACTAACAAAAAGATGAAAATTTGCCAAAAAAAAGGAAAAATTATATTTGTCTTCCACCCACGTAATCGAAAATAAGCAGCAACGGAAGCATACTTTGATGTTGCGTCGTTCCATGGAATGTGGGTTGTTTGGCCTCTACATGACCACCCCCTAAAACTGGAGTTTGCTCTTCGTTTAGAGTGTTTGTAGCGACCCCCCCTAGTGGCGTATCTTATATAACATTGTGGAAAGAGTTTTGTTTACGTTTTCCCTCTTAAATTGTGTGTTTTTCTTGTATTCCTTGCAGAATGACGAATCCTATTTCCGAGAGTTTATTGAACGCTTTGTGACAATCTGGAGGAATCAGATCGTAATCGATCTGGAAAACTGTCAGCAATGGGATGAAGTTAAACCAGATAGTGGTCCACATTTGGGACGACTACCCGACGAGTTATTGCCGGCTATTGGCAAGTTTATTATCATCGCACGAGACGAAAGTGAGCAGGTGAGTACGGTTGTAATATACAAGCATAAATGTGTTTCACTGAAGCTTTGTGGCTTTCATTTCACAGGGCGAGCTGAGTGAGAAGTCACTGAAAGAGATTGCAATTCTGATTGACTGCTTGATAATCATCTGCCGACACTTTGACAATATATTGGCAATCATCAAGTATGAATACAAATCGAATTTGATTGCCATACTGGGGAATATATTCAAGAGTGTAAGTATGTATGAGTGGTTTGTATAATTGTAATTGGGCGATGTGGCGGGAGGTGTTGTAGAGTTTAAAATATTTTCACAAATCTTTGAGTACAATGGAAACCAAACTAGGCAGTTGGAACTACACACATAATGCTGATGTAATGCCGATGACAAGATGGATGAATCCCAGCAGTGTATTCTGTAGTTAGTATTAGTTATAACTGCAATTTGGAGAAAGGCAAAGTTTCATGAACACAAAAGCATCAGAGTGTGTACCAAACATGCAATGCTAAATATTTCTACATTTCTACTGCGGATCATGGCCGCTTACATTCGTAATATTTGCAATTCCGTCGCTGTAATTTTTCCTTTACACTTCTTGTATATCGTTCAACACTGCGATACTCATGCCAAAGCTACACGAACCATTGTCGCGAACAATAAAGTTTTGGAGACTGCTTTCTGTCGAAATTCTGTGGAGTTTTCGCGCCATTTAAGACACCCCAAACTGACTATATGCGACATCGTCATCGCAATTTCCTTGGTGGTTAACGACAGAGCCTATGTATTTAAATTTTTCGCACTTTCGCGCGATGACTTCTTCTAAATAGATTGGGTTTGCTGGTTCGGGCTGACCTGAAGGGCTGTCACATCATTTCTTATGAAAGAAAGGCGAAAAATAGAGAATCTTCCACGACATTAAAAGCAACGAATTTTGCAAAATACCTTGGTTTACTCCTTCTTCTTTAACTTTGAGCTCTCCAGTTATTCGCGCTGTGTATTTAACTTTCGTTTTACCATCACCGTACATATCGTGCATCATTTTTACCTAAGTCTTATCCAAGTTGATAGAGAGAATCTGCAGATTTTTCGAAGCTTCGCTATTGTTTTCCATTATTATACTTAAATTTAGTATCGGGTCATATGTGGACCTGCCTTCAACAAAGCCGCATTGACTGCCATGGAGTTTAATAATATTGCGTTGTCGATTGTCTATTACACTTGTATATTTTCATAGTATGCGACATTATGTTATCTGGTCCGACTTCACGCTCAAGGCAGTTCGTACATTCACGTATTGAAGATCACACATTCACAAATTGAGAGTAAGCTCTTTGATTGATGCATTGAAAGAATATGGAGGTACTATCATAGCTTTAAAGGAAATCACTCTCGGCAATTGCAAAGTGTCATCGGTTGTCTTCTGTCAAACTAGGTATGCGACGCATTTTATGAGACTCTTCTGTCTGGTAATACGTCAGAACCGTGAACAGAACGATAGAGAAACGGATTGACAAATTCTATGGGTCGGGATCTTTATTAACAGCAAACTAGGTGGGGCTTCTGCTAAAAGATGTGTCAGCAGAGGTACGCTATGAGGCGCTAGTGGTCAATGAACTGCAGATATACTTGGAAGCAGATGGTAGCAAAGTGGTTGCCTATGCGGATGGCATTGCATCTAAATACCATTAAAGAACTCTTGCAGCGAATACTAAATAGATTAACCAGTTCGGCGGGTCGCTGTAGATTGGAAGTAAACCCCCATACAACTGATCTTGTCCTCTTTTCCAGGAAAGACAGAATTCCAATCACAAACCCTCCCTCAATCAACGGTACCGTTTTTGTCTTCGCCGATAAAGCGAAATATTGGGGTCCTATTTTTGACAGGAAACTAATGTAGAAACCTAATATTCAAGAAAGAGTAGAGAAAAGTACGTTAGTTTTATTCTCTTGTAAAAAAGGCATTCGAAACCAATGCTGCCTTTAATCAGGCATTATCCACTGGCAATACGTCCCGGTTATAAGATTGAATCTCACCTACGGGGTGGGTGTTTGGTGGACGACCTTGCAGCAAACAAAGACCAAAGGACAGCATGCCTGTGCATACTCCCTCCACGGCACTGGATATTCTTTTTCACTTGACTTACTCCATATTTTCCGCAGGCAATTGACTGCTGACGCAGCTATTCAACTTAAAGCAACTACACAGTGGGACAATTTTTAACCACGCTAATATTCTTAACACAAAAGGGATCCTTTCAGAGAGCATCGACTACATTGTGCCCCAAATTTTGGCGACTATAGATGTCCTGTCCAGGCAGAAGAAAAACGTGATATCTGCCAGGGATATCCACATTTTTTCGGATAGTCAGGCAGCTATTAAACACTCAGCCTAACCTAAAACCACCCTGAATTTCCGATCATTTCTCAAGGAGATGGCAGAGCAGTTTAACATTCAAATATGTTGGGTTCCAGGTCATAACACTATTTGATCTCTCTAAATAAGAAGCATCTGAAAGCTATCATAGATGTCATCACTGGACACGGGTCGTGGCTCAAGTGGCAGTGTATTGCTTCCCAATCGGATGGTTCGGGGTTCAATACCAGCTTGGCGTTTTTACAAACGACCTCCGCAGAGGCTGCGCGGGTGAGGAGGAGGAGGAGACAATCTTCCACCTACTCTGTTCATACTCAGGTCTCTCCCACGTAGGAGCTTTCTTCTACAATAACTTAAGCGATCTAAACTATATATAAACGTCAACAGTCTTTTACGCTGCGTAAGAACTTCAGATTAGTTCCAAGTGTAGCAGGATCACAGATCCACGTGGAATCACAATGGGCCAATAGGCCTAAGTGGGCTGGTTTTACCAACGGCCACTGTTACCTAACCTAACCTAACCTATAGTAATCTTTTTATCTATTGCATATTTCGTTGTAATAGCTTTCCCTGCTCATCTTCAATATATCTCGGGGATTGAATCTCTTGCTAGTTTTTTGCTTCTTCAAATGTTTGTCGTTTACTTGTTCTTTGATGTTACACTACTGCTTATTGCCTGCTTATTGTGAATATGCCTCTTCTAACTGCAGATACAATGCTTTTTTTGCTATATCTTGTGCTCTGCTGCCGCTTTTTAACTCTCTTTATTGCAACGTTTATAGTCTAACTTAAGACACACTTTATCGGTTTCGCTATTTCCTCAGTATTTAGTTTACTCTTCCAAGACCCAGGGCCTCAGCAAACATACCTCTCCATCTAGTGTAGTCTTTTGCAAGCTGCGAAGTTTTAGTGAGATCCCCTTCCATTTGTGTGCTCCTATCTACTCGTAAGATGAGCCCGCCTTCTACGGCGTTGTCCCGCTGTGTTGGAGTCTAAAATTTTTCGAGCGGGGAGCTGGTGCCCATGCGTATCCGAGCTTCTCTGACGAGGTTTTTCTTCCCTGTGCAGCCCATATAGTTCGCTGTTGAAACGTCTCTTCCACTTTTCATTATTGCAAACGTCTCCAAGCGTCCGAGAGCGAGCATTTTCATCCGCTTAAATTCGCTGTCCTTAAAGCGTTTGCTTTGATCGTCATTTCACTAAATACACTAAATACAATTTATTCAATAAATTATTATTTGTAATTTTCTCTTTCAGGCCTCAACTAAGAAAAAAGCCACACCAGGCTCTATTCAAGTATTCAAGAGTTTTTCGCATTTTTTAGAAGTCATGTATGATCCGTACTTGACGTGGCGAAGCTTTCTAAAAGGAATCATCGCCGATTATCAACAATTGTCTTATAAACCACATTCCGTTCATGTAGAAATCGTACCCTTTATATATGGTAAGATTTAATAATAACCGTACCTCACATCAACTATCCATTATAATTGTTCTTCTTTACAGATTGCTTTCAAAGCGATAATATATTGAGATTCTCCGAAATCGGAGAGTCTCTGGTGCACATTTTAGGCGCAGTTGTAGCCGGCTCACAGGTAAACTTCACCCTCCACATTCTATCAGCTTTGTTGTTGCCTTTCTACTTGTTTAACAAACCATTACTTTCCAAATTTTGTGTTTTAGTATTTTATTGGTTTGATGCTTTATTTTCCTTTGTATTAATCTTTCAAAAAAAAAAAAAAATCCAAAACACTTTTCTTGGTGCAGTAATTTAAATTTTCTAAGAAAAACACAAAATTGCAGAAGTACCTAACAAGTGTCAGAAAAAAATCAGCTTATTACTCTTCTTCTACTTCTACTGGTGAAGGGATAGATAACTGTGATAATTTGGTGAGTGTAATACGTTGTGTGCTTGTAGTTTGTAGATTTCTTTTCTGTTTGTTCCTTAATACACAGCCTTGGTAAAAAGTTGTATTAAACTTAGTTTTAATGGCTTATTTAATTAATTTGTAGAACTTTGTCTTTTCTGCATAATCCTGCGTCTTAGTCTAAATTTTGTCAGATGTCAACTCTACCAGTAGTAGTTTTACTTTATTTTTTTTTATTTTATTTCTATCAAACATCAAATTTTGGTCGAAAAAAAATGTAAACTTATATCTTTTACGTCTGTCGTATAGCTGAAAACTAACATTGTTGAAATTAAATACTATTGTGAACTTCTTGTACTCTTGTACTCCTCTTGTACTCCTTCTATATTTCTACACACTCTCAGAGCAAACGTCATGAGAGGCTCTCCTAGCACAAGTCCTGTAAGACGTCAGTAAAGAGTCGATGGTCCTACAGCAGGAATGCCGCTGCCCTTTCAGAGACGTCATATTACCTTTTGGAATATATATGTAAGTTAACGTAATGGGACGTCAAGCCTAAGATTGCCGTCCTCTACGAAGGCGCCGGCATCATGTCACATTCACTCCGAAGAGAGTACTGAAAGTGAAAGTCGATTTCATATTTTTCCAGCAACGGGAGTTTCAGTGCCATTGTGTCAGTTGGCATGCTTTTAAGACCACAGTCAAAAGACTGCCGGCAAGCAAATACATCGAAACTGTGCAAGTCATATAAGGCCACTTCTTTTCGAGTCTTCACGTTAATCTCATAATATAAATTCATTTGTGCCCTTAGAGCAGAGCCAGGCGTTTTCGAAGGCCCTTACGAATCCGAGACAAACCTTGGAATCTGGTATAAGCAACATTGACGTTAAAGTTTATTCCACCAAACAACTGATACATAGAACACAATAGCCGTATAGTTCCGAAGAACCCTACTACAGTGACAAGCCTTGCCAAACGCTTCCTTACACTGCTAAAATGCCGATAGCGCTTTGGAATCTTTTGACACCAAAGTTTGCTATCCATCCAGATGCTAAAATTCGTTGGAGAAACGCATTGTGAGGCCTTTTATCACTAAATGAGAACGACTAGTCAGCTTCTAGTGAATAGAACAACATCGGTTTGAGTGGATTGTGACTGAGAGCTCATATCTATTGTTAATTATGCGTAGGGCTGCTTATGCTTTAGAGCAAAACGTCACTGGATATACTCCTACAGATAGTATAGCTACAATATATATTCTAAAAATTCATACCCCTGTGAGCAACCACTATTCTCGGTCACTGGTGCCTTCCTTTGGAACAGAATTTTGGCTCAGGGACAAAATTGTTGAATGCCAAGTCAGATAATAAAATGAAGTACAGGATGTTATTGGCTCTTATGCACTTGCTATCTCCCCAACAAGTATTTTGTGCATAATCATCACAACATATGAGTTATGACTCATCATTCCCAGCTTCTTGGAATCAGTTCGGCTACTTGTTTTGGTGGTGGCGATTGGTCCGAATCACATAGACAATAAACTAACACAAGGGCCAACTTATGGCATCAGTTTGTTTCATAGCGTGACTGCAGCAAATATTCTAAACTTAAGCCTCTCCAAATTGGCTTCCTGACCAGCGCAAGTCATTTTATCGTGGCTTTAGCCTCTGCTTCATTAAAGACCACTTTCTATTGAATTCACATCAAGACTTTTACCATTTTCCTCTTTCCAACGCGTGCAGGGGCGACTCACATATTTTGGATCGTTATACTCCTGCAAAATCCAGTCGTAGTGGTTTGGTCCATGCAGAGATTCGGCAGACTTTAGCAAACCCTTCTGGTATCATTTTAACTTTCCGAATCCTTTGGCCGAGAAGCATCCATAAACATGCACTTTTGCAGAAACTTTTCATACTTTTTTTGTTCAGGCTTTCTTCCAATAATTATAGTTAAAAAAGATGACTCATCTGCAAATGAGATGTTGCTCCAATCCCGGTGTAAATTGTGCATTGCCCAACTTAGGCTTTTTTCAATATGTTTTTGCGGTCAGTTGCGGTTTAGGTTTGGTACTCCTGTTTTTGCTGACAGATTCCGACAAACGGCGTCGTATTGTGTTGATGGACTCTTTAATTTCTTTTATGGATAATTTTTCTTTTGCGTTTCTCAGACTCATTGTGCGGTTTTTCTGAAACAATTCACAAATTACTTTCTTGTCTTTACTGGGTGGCTTGCTTTGGTCCCTCTACCTTACTCATCATCGACATTATTCCATTCCTTATAACTCTTTATCGACTTTTGCACAAATGCCTCTGATATTTTTTAAATATTTAGCTGTCGACTTAGTACTCATTTGCGGCCCTTTTGGGTGAGTTAATAAGAAAACACTTTCGATACGCTTTTTAAAAGCCGCACTCATTTTGTAATGATGTTATACCGCTACAAACATGTGTGTGTATGTAAAGTAAATTAAGTAATTGAACGCACGTTTTTCTGGAACACACTGTAGATCGGGTATATATATTCCTATATGGACATTTTCGGCACTGAATTGCCTAGGTAATCACAATACGTTCGATATGTTGAACTGTAAGTGTTGGTGGTTCGAGTAGAACGGCTCATCCGCCACTCTCCAGTTGTGTATCGATTTAGATAGATTATTTGAGAAAAAAGTTACGTCAATAACATCTTGGGGCTTATTTGTACGAGTAGGACTATCACCTCTCATCTCACCTCTGGAGTTAGTGTCTGTATGTGCTCTGTGAATGACACGTGCATAATCATCACATCGACTTGCGTATAAGCCCCTATTTATGCACACACTACTGATAGGTCTAGAAATTTGTCCGGTAACTAGACCCAACGTATAGGATGGAACTATTTTCAAACTGGGCCCTCAGCTAGGCTGATCAGCGGTACGGTCCGGATGACACCTTGATTCAACACCTGGGAATCAATCAGTCCAATTTACTTTGAACGCAGACATAATACCGCCATAATACGACCTTCTAAGCTGATCGTCATCTTAAGTCAGCATATAGCCGAACCCTTTAGTAAGTACTTCGTTCGTTCACTTACCATACCGTGGCACCTATTCATTGCTTGTTAAGGGAGTGTTACCGCCTATGTCATACAGAGACGTTTTGTATATAGACTGACATGTGCCACTTTTTATCTCAGGAGTCCCTCTACTCTCTTTTTGAAGTTTCCGAAAAAATCACAGATAGGTGATTCTAAAGCGTTGGCCTTATACAATTGCGTTCAATATAGGAATTTTAAGGACTCTGTTCTGTCCATAGATGAGTTAAGTTCTGCTGTGATTCAACCCATTTGTTTGCCATTCATGTTTTATTGACTATACTCACTGCATTCTTCTAACGGATGCTAAGGAACTTTCATTTTATTCCTTCATACATGAAAAGTATCTTAAGCAATTTCATTTCTAATTCAATTTCTAATAAACACCCTAGCGAAATGGGATGCGTGCAATTTGTCCGGCAACCGTATCGGTTATAATGAAACTCCTTTGCAAATGGGAAACTGCAAATAGTCTGCGTAATGTGTCTCTAAAATGTTGTGCTCTAATGATGATGGTTTTGCAACGATCTAGTCCAGAGGAAGTAAGTTGTTTTTTTTTTCTAATTTTCTCTTACCCTTCTCCCTTAAACATTGTGTTGCTTCTTTTTTTTTTCAGCGCCAAATAGAACTATCTACAATAATTCAACTCTACTGTGATGTTTTACAACAACTTCTTAGCACTAATCATTTCAAGGGTGAAACATTTGACATTGCTGTCGACGATGAGGGAAACGATGCCAATGACTTAGCAATCGATGTGAATGCTCTGTCAGATACCATTGCCAACATTGTAAATTTCCTGTCGGATGAGAAGAGCTCCAAACACATTTGCTATGCAATAATTGAGACGAATTTAATTGACTTACTATTAAGCATTCCAAGTGAAATCAAGGATTGGAACTTGAATCACACAATGATCTCGTATAATACAATTCGAACTTTAGCGGCTGTGACGCATATTTCAAGCAATGCCGCTGACATAGTCCGATCGAGTGATAAAACTGAGAAATTATTCCAAGGACTTAAACAATTGGGTGCTCCATCTGAAAAGTTACTGGAAGCATATTTTGGTTTAGCATTCGATGAGGATCATCAGACGTTGATGTTGCCTGAGGTGATACAGAAATTAATTGAATGGATTCCAGAAATAAATGAACGTGAACAGACATTTATCAGTGGATTGCTGGTGAAAGGTTGTTCAAGTAACTATGAGAGGTAAGCATTTTGTTAGAAAAATTAGAAAAACCAAAACTCTATTTTGGTTGATTTGTTTTCCAGTAAATCGATGGCATGTGAAAATCGCACCATCAAGGTGGCTTGTGAGTGTCTTCAGCATTTTAGTAAACTCTCAGAAGGATGTATCCAAAATCTAATAAAACTAATAGAAGAACTTTCTAAACTCAGTATCATTCCAATTGAATTGAAGCGACTAATGGCTCTGTTGAAAGATGAAACTAATTTTCCACAAGCCAGACATTTACTACAGGTAAATACGTATTCATAACTTTATTATTTTGTACTTTACTATTTTGTCGTAGTTATCTTAGATGGCGAATGCGCAGTGTATTTAGTAGGGTTTCTTCATATAACGCTGTAATGAGTGGCTTTGAAATCGACTCGAATTCCTTTTTTTTCCCGTGCGTTTGTTTCCCTGTGTGTCGTAAAAAGCGACTATCGGTGGGACAAAAGAAAAGTCATATAATCACGTGTACCAGCCCTACTATATGAATACAGTTTCCCGCCGGGCACTCCTTCTGCCTAGCACGAGAGGACTGATCCCGGGGCGAATAGAAATATTCGTGTCAGAGCATTTTAGAAATAAATTACGAATCGCAATCTGCAACATCGGTACACTGACGGCAAAAGGTTTCGAACTAGAAAACGTATTATGGATATACAGGATTGTGCACAAAATACTGAAATTCTATGCATCGGAGGAGAGCTCCGTTCAAATTTTACAAATATTTTGTTGTTCTGTCATGTCCTTATCACTTTTTAATGGGTGACCGTAATTCAAGTAGTAGTGTACTGGCTTCCAAATCGAAAGGTTTGTCGTTCGATTCCCAACCGGATCTGAAAGAATTTATTTTTTTCGCACACCTTAACGATGTGTGATGAATATAACAAGTCCAATTACACTAAGCAGAGAAGTTTGTATTATCTTTTACTTCTCTGTTAATAGGTGTCAATAGGAGTTAACAAGTCAGGCCATCTATATACCTCCTACTTGTATGCAAGTGTCGTCAGCATTCATATTTGAACCATGGATTTCCTGTTTGTGGTTTGTCTTTTGAATCTTAACACATCCGATCGGGCAGCCCGATGGTTTACCGTATTACTACTGGTAGTGCAGGATTTTGAGATGGGTTACGGAAAATGTGGTCGGCAAAAGTTCAGGTGATCTCTTGCATTTGAAACTGTCGGTCTTTGTCATAAGTTTTGGAAGCTCATGCGTAATTATCTGCAAAAAGGTGTTGGTTCCAAGCAATATTGGCTAGGATATGCCTCATGTAGATCGCAATGTGACCAATCGGTTGAACATTTGTTGATCCGCAAGCCGTCACGTCTCATTGTAAATCTTGCTTGCCAAATATTATTCCCATTCTCATCGTTTATTGTACATTGCGTTTAATAAATGTTTTCCTCACAATGGATGAATTAGCAGAGGGTCATTCGCTGCCAACTGAACTCTGGGAAAGTGGTTTGACAGAAACCTTCCCGCTCTGCAATGTTCTTGGGTGCATTTCTCTGCTCTTCTGCAGAAACTCGTTATGGGAAACGACTCTACGTTTATTTGTTGTTATGTCACTTTTCATGACAAAGTACGAGTCCTACATTTGTTTTATAATGAAAAACGTATTTTTTTTGGTTCTGTAACCTATGAGTATTCTCGGTTTTAAGAAGGTTTTTTCAAAGCCTTGAAAAGAGCATTGTAACATCTTTCTTTGACGAAACCTCATATTGATCCGATCTTTAAAGGTGCAATGTCAGTAACCCTCTATTCATATTTAATTAATTTTACTGCTGAATATATAAATAATTTGTGGCACGAGTATGTTAAAATACGACGAAGCATTGTGGCATTTCTCTATCTTTTTCTGATTTGAATGTTTGTTAGCGATTTGATCGTACAAATTAAGCTAGATTTAGCAGTAGTCGCCGACTAGTTCTAGGGCTGAACGCATGTCACAAGCTGAAATCGGTCACTTTCTTCCGCGCATAAGTGCTTGGCTTTTTCTTTTGTTTTCTATTTTTGTTCTCTCTACTGAGAAAAGGTAGTTCTCTCGCGGGTGATAGTGTGTTTATTCACACTAAACAATGGCCTCAGGGCCTAAAATGAAACTCGGAAATCGGTTTAGTCTACTCTCCGAAGTTTTGATATTCCAACCGCCCAAAAAAAAAAGATACAAATAAAAGATCTGTAAATCCCTTTGAATCTTACTCTGAACTTCCTAACAATACAAGGCAGAAAAACCCTAGATTTGTCATCATTTCCGCTCAAAACGAGTCGAAAACCCTTTCATCTATTAGTATTTTCGCCCTGAGAAAGGCAATAGACGCATTTAGTAAGGAGTACATCCAAATCTCCCAACTAAGAAACGCGAAAATTCTAATTTTGACAAAAAACTAAAATGTAGCAGATTCCTTGCAACTAAAAATCTTTTTAACTTTTGCCCTGTTACACAACCAGCATAACTCTTCTAAAGGCATTGTCTACGCACCTTGTCTAATCAACGTGCCGGAAGCAAAAATTGTCGCAGAAATGAGTGTACAAAAAGTAACAAACATATACAAATTCACCAAACAGATCGATGGTCGTCAAAAACAAACAGGCTTAATGCTCTTTACTTTTGACACATATCAAACGCCTAATTCTGTAGAAAAAGGCTGTTACAATGCCAAGGTTAGTGAGTATATCCCTAACCCAATGCGGTGCCAAAATGGACAGCTTCTTGATCACACCATTAAAAATTCAATAACACTCCCATGTGTCACTTGTGCAGTCTTTCACCTCATACTAACGTCGGATGTTCCCGAACCAAACCGAATTGTCTTGCCCCCTCAACATCAAAAGAGTGTCCCAAATTTATTCAGATGAAATAGATTTTAAAGATCAAAACTAGGAATAAGTGTAGCATTGGTGATGCTAAACGCATATACAAAGAACAATTTCCCTCTCTTATCACTAACAACACACACATTTCTACACCACTTCTTTATAGTCCATTAAAACAAAAACCCATCATCGACAATACCCCCAAATCTTCAATTCTTCAAACGCAACCTCTAGCCTCCAACAATAAGCACACAAATCAATCATCGCCTACCTATTCACTGTCCGCTCAATATAAAGGGTTTTCCAATAGGGACTTGACAACTTTGAATTTAATTTGTGAACGCACTCTTTCACTAATCATCAAACTGTCACTGTCAATTTATTCAGTAAACTCAACATTTTCATCATGCTAAAGTACACGAACGAGCAACGTCTGCAAATTATAAAAATTTTCTACCGAAATTCGGAGTCGGTGACTGCAACTTTAAGAGCGTTAACTCCAATTTTCGGTCGTAATTCTCGCCCTAGTAGACAGGCAATAACAAGTTTAGTGCAAAAATTTGAGTCTACATATTCGTTGTGTGATGTTGCCGTGTTAGTGAGACAACGGGTTGGTCGAGTGTCGAAAATATCGCTGCCGTTCATTCATCCGTAGCAAACGATCCAAATTAGTCAATTCCACGGCGTTCTCAAGAATTGGGCATCGCTCAGACCACATTATGGCGTATTTTGCGTAAAGATCTTGGTTTACATCCATACAAGAATTGAAGCCGATGGACCATTTGAAGCGACGTACGTTCTCCGATTCGGTTCTTGAGAAGATGCGCCAAGAAGATGAATTTCGTCGCAAAATCATCTTCAGTGACGAAGCTCATTTTTGCCTCAATGGGTTCGTCAATAAGCAAAATATGCGTTATTGGTCGGGTGAAAATCCACATGTGCTTCATGAATCACCACTTCATCCACAAAAACTAATTGTTTGGTGCGGTCGACGATAACGATCGTCACGTTACTGTGAATGGTCAGCGTTTTCGCGCCATGATCACCGATTATTTTTGGCCCGAATTGGAAGATATGGACTTGGACGACGTGTGGTTTCAACAGGATGGTGCCACAAGCCACACAGCCCACACTACAATCGATTTATTGAAGAGTAAGTATGGTGAGCGTGTTATCTCAAGACATGGACCAGTCGATTGGCCGCCTCGTTCCTGCGATTTAACGCCGCTTGACTATTTTCTGTGGGGCTACGTTAAGTCATTGGTTTATGCCAACACGACGACGACGGAAGAGCTCAGAGCCAACATTGAACGCGAAATAGCGGCCGTTTCGGCCGAAATGTGTGGTCGAATCGTTGAAAGTTGAGTTGAGAACGAATCGAAAACGTGCCCGCGGTGGCCATATGAACGAAGTCGAGTTCCATTCATAAATGTTTTGATTGTACTTCAGGCCGATAATAAAGTGTTTGAAATATCTCAAATGGTTTGCGTTTTATTTAAAAAAAAAGTTGTCAAGTCCTCATTGGAAAACCCTATACATACTACTTGATCAACCATTTTCGAAACTGGACTTAGAAAACATTATTCTCTAAATTAGAGCGCCAATTCTTTTGGTAGGAGATGTTAACGCCTGGAGTGTACTATGGGGTTCTGACAGGACAATGGCAAGGGGAAGTGTATTAGAAAATATTTTATTTGACTTAAGGCTGGTAATACTAAACGACGGTTCTCCTACGCACTTCTCCACACACAACATCTCTGTAATAGCGACCATTTTCCTACTATTTCCACTATTGTTCTTGGTCCGGTTTACTCCAAAACACCTGTAAACTTTAAATTTAAAACTGACCTGGCTAACTGGGCTTGTTACATCAAGCACATAATAGACTTCTTGTCAGACAAAGCTATCTCCGCCAATATCAACAAAGACGCTACAGTATTACACAAAGCCATTAGGACTAATAAATTCATACCACAAAGTACTCCTTGTGCAACAATTAACCCAAAATCGTCGCCCGCTCAAATCTGGCACACCATTCGTACTCTAACAAGCAACTCTTCCCCGCACCTTATCAGTTCCCTTTCAACACCTCAAGGGCAAATATCAAGATATATACATCTTCTTCGCTCAGAGATGGTCAAATCTTTCTTAGGATGAATTTTTCCCCACAAACTTCAAATCAAAAAAAGTTACTGTCTTAGACTACTCTCCTCTATCTAACCTTAGCACTATCACAGGGCCAGCAAAACACATTGAAGCCCAAATTAGCAAACTAGAACTTGAATTCAATTTAAGAAAACTCAAGGGGAAAACACCAAGCAGAGATCGTATATTATACCCAATGATAAAAGACCTTCCTCAGTCCGCAAAATGTAGGCTGATTTGCCTCTCTGTATACATATACATCTTGGAGACAGGTATAATCCCACAAAATTGGAAACAAGCAACAATTCTGCCTTTCCCTAAGCCAAAGAAAAACTTGAATATCGTGTAAAGCTACCGCCCGATCTCGCTTATTCCCTATACAGCAAAGGTTCTCGAAAAATATTTGCCCGGCGCATATTGTGGTTCGTCGAATCAAAAAATCTTTTAAGTCCAAACCAAGTAGCATTCAGACCAAACAAAGGCTGTGCCGACGCTCTTTTACATCTGGATTTTTATATATCCAACGCTCTTTCCGCCCGCAATCATGTAACTATTCTTTCTTAAGACCTCGAGAAGGCCTTCGACAGAGTAGGTATCCATCTAGTGCTTAATAAATTTTTAATTATGTGAAATCCTTTTTGATCAACAGGAAAATTTGCATAAAAGCTAAAAATTGATATTCCTGCACTTTTTCACTTTTCAATGGTATCCCTCAGGGATCCTCACTCAGTGGTGTTATTTATGATCGCTTTTGACGATCTTTCAGCCAGAATTGCTAAACATACGAGCAAGCTATTAGATCACTGTGTTTATGCGGATGATATATTTGTCCTTTGTAGATACAATGACTTAAAGAAGACAAAAGAATTGTTTTCAGACCTAGTAGACGATATTTTGTCATGGTCCGAATTTTCTCTCTTTAGACAAATGCAAAACATTGCATATTTGTCGAAAGAAATCGTGCTGTAGCTTGTGACTTAAAATTAAGAATAGTGTCATAAAAAATGTAAATGGCTTAACTATTCTAGGGCTAGTTTTAAATAGCAAATACAATTGGAAATGGCATTGGCATTGTGTAAAACCTAAAAAGAGCCTAGCTGCTAGAGCAAATATTATCAACTATCTTGCGAGCAAAAAATGCAACACTAACATTAATACATTATGTAACATATCCAGATCACTAATGCTAAGTAAGATTGACTACGTCATATTCATCTACGGCAACTCATCGAAATCAACAACCAACTCCGTCAAACCCCCATACCATCAAGCAGCGCGCAGAAGTTGCAACGCGTTCAGAACAACTCCTATGAAAAACGTACTGGTTGAAGCTGGGCTTCCCACAGTAGAAGAGCGAATTAAAGCTTCTCTTGCCAAATTTTTTGTAAAGCTTGTACGCGCAAAACATTCGATAATAGCCATTCTTCTTTATCAAAGAACAGGAAAATACATAAACGCATTCCATCAGCCATAACACAAGCTCTTCTTGTCGCCAAACACCTGGATCTGCCTCAAAAGATAACCAACAAATGTGTCTCTTTATCTCCACCCGGGAGCATCAACTCTGAGTCATTTAGCTTAGACCTGACACAATATGACAAAGCTAACACATCATGGATATAAATGGGTTCTGGTCCAAAACCACCGACTGCACATCTTTCGCGGCCTGCAAGGAAAACGGCTCATTGGTTATAACAGGCCTACTTTCATCACATCTTTGAAGCAGAAGCCTTAGCCATCTACAAAGCTGCAACGTTATGCCTAAAAGATCGTGGTATGCATGTCATCTGCTCGGATAGCTTGTCAGTGATTAATGTAAAAAGGAACTCCAATCAGGATACAGCGTTAATCTCTAACATAAGAAATTGTTTAATTAGAGCAAAAAAAAAAATATCAAAGTCATGTGGATTCCAAGTCATGTCGGCATAAAAAGCAATGAACTTGCTGACTTAGAGGAGGCTAGTCTCTCTCACCGTGTCCCAGTATACCACTTTGACTGTTTTACTGAATTCGACATTTTACGGTTAACAAGAAACTCATTCCAAGCTGAATTAGAAGCTGATTGGCGTAACTACCACCATCGTTACGTCTCTATAAATCTCAGACGCTCCCCTCCGCTCTAGCCTAACACTACATCCAAGCTTTCAAACACCACATTTACAAGGCTACGTTTGGAACATACAACTTTTACGCACCAGCATTTATTGAAAGGACAACCGCCTCCAACATTTATCTTCTGTCATTCACGCTACGATGTTGACCATGTACTAGGAACATCAGGCTGTTCAGCCAATAAAACGAGCACTTCTCCACCTACAAAAAACTCCTAGTCATAGAAAACAATGCAAACATTGTTTTCAATTTAGTTAAGAAACTTAATATAGAAATTTAGTATTATTTATATAAAACTCAGAGCCAAAAGCCTCAGCAGCTACCACTCTCTCAATGTTAGCTATGTAATTTTAATTATGTATTATACTAATAAATAATAATAATAGATTTAGCATATACTCGTAAAAGTCGTGTTTTTTGGGTGCGTAGGCTTAGGGAAACATTTTATTTGACTCGTATGTGCGTATAAGCGTCATATAAAGAAGATTCAGAGTTCCTAAACTCTAGCAAGAGTTGCTCACGCTATTGGTTGCTAAATGAATGTTCATACATCGATTTGAACTAGAGCCTTAAACAAAAGCAAGTATAACTTTTTTCGATCTTTTCTTTTCTAGACTCTGGTGACCATTTCTCTGCAAAGCCTTACCAATGGCAATTTGTGTTCGCAGTATTTCAATCTACATAATGAAGACGATGGGATTGTTGTTCCTGACATAAAAAGTTGGACAATGTCTGGCTCGTATGGTTTTATCTTTCACATTTTGTTGAAACTCAACGACATCAGTGATCTAACCGGGGATGGAGGAGGCAAAAACTACCGCCGAATGCTGTTAAAGTAAGTCACTACGTTAAACTTTTGATATTGAGATTAAGGTACTCAAACATTTTATTTTAGCCTAAGAACAGGAAGCAATACTGGTTTTGAAGTGTTCATTCAAAACAGTGGGAATATTGTGGTTGCGGCTCTTACTCGTAGAGAATATTTAACTTCATCGGTGATGTCTAAAACTCTAATCGATGGACAATGGCATTATGTAACTGTAGCCATTACACCTCCGAAACGGCCGTTTTCATACAGTCAAATCAACGTGTTTGTGGATTTTATTCAAAAGCTGAGCGCTACTTTGAAAGTTCAGGCTATTAGCGAGGTAAAGATGATTGATTCACTTATAAAATCAAACTTGGATGGGAAAGGCCTTTCTCTTTTTTATAGCCATTTTGTTTTTGTGCCATTGGGTCAGCTCAATTGCCTTCCAGATTGACTGAGCCAACTACAACTGATAGACTTGGTCGGTCTGCATTACAAGAGACTTCTACACCGCCACCATACAGAGGCATGTTGCCAAGCTTACTTGAGAGGACATTGTCAACAAATGTAAGCAGCAAGTTATCTTTTTCTTGAGATCCACATTCATCAAGACTTATTGGTTTGTTATTTTAGGTTTCGAACTACTTTACTCTACCACTACGTACCAGCACGACATCTTTTGATCCAAATGTGAAGAACTTCCCAATCGGCATGCAGGATACTGTATTTGGCGAGCAAATTAATCTAATGGGTCAGATTGGTTCCATTCTACTTGCAGAACCAACCACCAATCTCAAAACAATCTTCGATGGAAGTTCTAATTTTGCTTCGATCTTCTCACAAGACAATGACTTGTTAGATTTAACATCAAAATTTGTTTTTTGCTACTCTGCTGGTGCGTTTAGTCAAGACTTTTGTCCAGATTTAATTCCAAGTGGAAAATTCCCTGGAACTATCAGTGCACAACACTGTCGGATTGTTAAAATTCAGGTAAGGGAGTGGAGTGGGGTTTACAGTGAATAATAAATAAAATATTTGTTATTTTGGTTTTAGGACACAATTAACAGCATTGGTGGTATTCAGGCTTTGTTACCCATTCTACATAGAATAACCAAAGAAAAAACCGATTTCTCGCTCTCAACTGATAGCAGTGAATCGAGTAATCTCTCACCAGAAGCCATAAAGACCCCAACAAATGAGGATTTCTCCGATTGGGAAGTTCTTTCGTCGAACTCATATACAGAATGGAAAATGATTCAACATCCTGTAGCAAGCTTTATGTGTTTCCTTCGATACCTAACACATGATCATGAGAATAATCAGGAAAATTTACTTAACAGTGAGTGCCTTCCCATCATAGGGATGATGCTACAAAAATGCAGTGCTCGCCAGTTTGATGTCAACGCTCTGATGGCGACACACCTCTTCATCGAATCGATCTTAAACACAAAGACAGCAATGAATGCTAAATTGTTGGAAGTGCTCTACACAGATATTGCCTTTAACTTTGGCATTTGGTCAAAGATGCATTTTCAAATCACACTCGGACATGTACAATATCTGAGTGCAATGATTAAGAATGACAGAAAGTACTTTCGCAAGAAGTTTGGCGTTCAATTCTTTTTGGATATCATTCGACAATACTACGGATCACCGGAGAATATTACAGCAGATGATGCGGTGACAATACGATCGACATTGTTGGCCATTATTCGATTTTACCTACAAAAAGACGTCAATGTAAAAGAGATTCACATGATTGTATCGTTTTTAGCTTCAGTAAAGCATGAACATATCCTGATTGAGTTCTTGGAGATGATGATATTCCATTTAAAGAGCAAGAACTGCAAAGATCAAATGTTTTTATTGCTACACGAGCCACAGACGGCTAATTTACTGTATAATTTCTTCATAGAAAAGGTGTACGGAGTCGACGTGCAGGAAGCAGCTATCCGGGTAAGTTTTACTATGAAAATAACAATATTCACTTTCTCTAAATATTTATGAAAGAGTTTTTCTGTAATTACCTTCTAAGCATGTTTTGTTTGCAACAATTCTTGTTGTTTAAGTTCCGCGGGTTTTACTAGCTACGTATTTTGCTTTTATCATCAACTCTGTCAAGGAAAAATTATCTTCACAGGGAGTTTCCTGTTACTTCCAAATTTCTCCCAAAATACCAAAAGACATTAAGCAGATAATGTTTTCCGGCACTTGACACCACAACAATTACGACGAAGCAAATGTGTTCTGCCCACTAGCAATCTGCGTTAATTCGTAATCTGCTTACCTCCAGCAAATTCATGAAGTATCTGACAACATGCTTGTAACGTCGTTACATTTTAGGTGGCGAGTGTTCTTGTGCTAAAATTCATTTTACAGATGTCAATTGAACAAGCTTCACAGCAGAGAGGCAAGTAGGATTACATACTTTGCGGTAGACAAAGTAAAGAGGACTATTTTTTGCAGAAAGTTTAGGTTTTTAATGAAATTATTTGTACACTCCCAGCAAGTTTTCTATTAGGATAAAAATCTATTATTATCCTTCCCATGGTGGGAATAAAATATTATGAACGTAATCCCGTGTTGTTGGAAATTAACATCGCTCACGTGAATACCTTTAAGTTCCGGTGCTGGAAATTCATTGATCATGGTTCGATAGCGCAATCCATTCATGCAACATCAATATGATGTCCCTTGCATAGAAACTGCACAAAACAGTAACATGTTCTGGCTTCACGCAATCAGTCTTGGATCTTCTAAGACTAAATGCGGCAATACTGCTTATTAACAAGGTTTTAAAGATGGAAATATGCGTTATCGCACAAAATAATTCTTCGATCATCAGTTTTTCACTTTAATCAGTTTCTTGGCTTTCCAACAGCCAATTTGCAAATTTACAACGCTGCTAATGGTCGGCAGGCTTAAGTTTTTGCATCAATTGTACCTTATAAACGTTATGATCCAAGTCGTTGTACACAATGTGCCCAATTCCTAAGATCGACGTGAACTCAAAAAACCTGGGTTTTCGGCTTCGAGCTACAGAAGCAATATCCCAAGTTGTTTATGATAGTAGCATCCGTCACATTAGCGCAAAGTACCTGCATCTTGATGCATTGGTAGGCCGGACACTTACAGATGTAGTGGCAGGATGTTGTGTCACTTTTAACTGGCACACTGAGGTGATTAGGGAAATCATAGTGCCACGTCATGACCCCAGGACAATAGGAAAGTCGCTGACTTCCTAACGCGAGTTTGGGTCCTAAAACCTTACCTATGTGGCTTGCCTGTGATATAGAAAATACTTTCATTCTCGAACTAGCTTAGAAGTGGTGAGAGGGTTCAGTAAAGCCTTCAGCACAATTATTTCAACAACTCAGATATTCCTCCTCCTTCACTGATTCTTCACAATATAGTTCCGTACCATCTGGATTGCTTATATTTCTGCTTGGAAGACAGGCGCAAGTGAAATTGTATGTTGCTGTCCTCCAAAAAGACACCAGCGCTGCATCTTAGTTCTGTTTTGGAGCCATCCGTGAAATTCCTACTACATTCCTTTCCTGGCCCAAACTCAAGCCGAAACCATTCCGTCATAAGGAAAGTCGACTTTGGCTCTGAGAGTGCCGCCCCTGATATGAACATCAAGGGGAGAGAAATCTATAGCTCTCATGCATTTGAAGTCTTTTAGAAGCAGCAGTGATATATTTTTGTAAAAGTTTGTTCCATGCATTCTATGCATACGACATAATCAGCTTTCTCGATGACAAGTCCTATGTCTTGCCAAAAGCTCCCTTACAAGAAAGTCAAAAGCGCTTTGAAAATTTTAGACGTGACATGTTTGGTCGAAATAACTTTGTTATTTAAGATGACACTTAGCTTCATTTGGATCAACGGGAATGGTGGTGCCTTTAAGAACCAGATGATTCAGACCAGTCAGCTTTCGCCTATTAGTAAAGAGAACAATCTCAGTTTTGAGAGGATGAACTGAAAGCACCAATCGTAAATAAGGTCGCAAACTGCTTCTGCTTTAGAGCAAACAGCCGCTAGGGAAGATCGAAAAGATAGTACAGCTACATCATGATCAGATGTATGAAAAGCATATGCGAGAGCGTGGATGTTAGAACCGTTGAGAGCGTTGAGCACGACAGGACTTCGCCTTGCGGGTAATCCCTGTTTAACCCCTATATAAAGATATTAGTCGTAGTCAGCATCCGGAATCACCAGCATTGCTCTTATCCACAAAACTAGTGATTCGTTTACACTCTGTCGACTTTACCTTCGATTCTGTCCACTTCCGCTTTCGTAGGCATGTGGCTTCTTGAACATGGGATGCATTTCCGTATATAAAGGAAGTTGGTTAGTTGGTCTGAATCTCTTGTTGAACGTCATCTTTTCCGATTATAGATGCAAAGGCTACTTTCACTGTTCGCTACGGAGTTTCGGACTCTATGCCAGTGCTTGGCTATCAGTGAAGATTCTCTTCAGCAACTGATCTATTTGTGTCATAACTGCTATTGAAGGACATAATAGCGTATAATCAATGACGAATACCAGCTACGGCCGGTTGTATAACTAACCTAACATGTAGCTTAACTGTTAAGAATAGGTTGTGAGTCGGTTCTGATCAGGTTACTTGGGGAAGTGAGTCTCGAGCATGAGATATACATAGAATATCTGCTTTCGACTCAGTGTCGATGCCATCAGATTTTCTGAGTGTATCCAGTGAACTGATTTGCCATTCTTACAGCCTTGGCGCAGTCTGCAGTGTTTCGATCTTTTAACAAAAGTTCTTGTAGATGGGATTCTTCGAAATCCGAATTAGGCTTATTTTATTATTAATCTTTCTTCGATTTGTAAAGAGTGCAGTCTTCCTCCAAATAAGTCTTAAGTGCGTTGTTTGGAATTTGTAGGGCTTCCTTGTGTAGTCAATGCAAGCTGCGTTTCACCATGGAACGTGTCATCTGCAGGAGTTTTTCCTGACTGGAAACGTCAGTTTAAAGGTTCTGAACAACTTCCTCTAAATTCTATTTCATTCAGACGGACTCGCCAAGCTCCTACTTAAAGCGTATCCAGTTGATTTCACGGATTCCTCCTCTTCAATAAGGCTGAGACCTCGCAGCCGATTCTGATTCGATGGCAATGAAAGCCTCCTTCACATACCTGTTGAATAACTTGCTATATATTGTACGTACATATGTATATTCGTATTACTTTCTCAAGAAATGTCGGCTGAGAGCTATCTTAAGCCAATGATAAGTCATATTCTCCTGGAGTCGCAAGATTTGGCGAGTTCGGCTACTAAGCTCGATGACAGTAGTATTACAAATCAAACGAAAAATAACCTGACGCAGTTACGTTCATTTCGTAGTTTATGTCTGCAGCAATTACATAAGTCTTGTTTGTAGAAATCTCTAAGTTTAGATTGTGAGGGTAAATTTGGAATAAGAGGTCGAGAAAAAAAAAACAAGTGGATTGTACAAAAGTCATGGCATCAGCAAACTCTTAGCTCCACTGGGACGTCAACCAAAAACGAGCGGCCTGTAGAATTGTCTCGGTATCTGTTATTTTCAAGTACCAAGTACATTGTAAAGGATATTCAGCCTTGCAGTCGGACTCTTACATTCACAAATATGCTGCAGCTTCACTACTGCTGACATTAATAGTCACGGAGGAGGTCTGTCCCTTCTTCTCTCAACATTTGCATCCACGAGCAAATCATTTGCATGCTCGGCCCATAACTATGTCATCGAATATTAAAATGAGTGCGAAAGGCAGACCGTTCAAATCATGTCTATTTGAGATCTGAAAACACATTCTTGCCACCTCTTTACATTCAACTCAATAACAGAATTTGTTTTTTTAGTTCATAGATTGTCTACTCTCAACATCACGAGTACATCAAAAATACAAGCAGATTCTACGACTCCATGAGCCAACAATAGAAAGTTCTCTCTATCCTGGATTCTTCTCCTACATGATACCAATGACATTGAGTTCAACAATTCTCTTTCATTTGGTCGATGAAATTCTGATATCCGAAGCCGATTATTCAGGATTAGTATTTCTCATACATCACATTAGTTCTTGTGAGCTGCCAGTTAAATTGGAAATTGCCAAAAGACTCCTTCAAACAACATTCATTAAGCAGAACTCACCTCAATCCATTGCGAAACAGCCTGGATGGCAGGAATCAATTGCGCGGTTGCTTATTCGTAAACCAATTACCAATATCAAACCAGATGAAGAGAAACGCAAGAGTTTTGGAATAAATCTGAATGACGTGCTGCTGGAAGACAATGCAGATTTCCTCAACCAAGCGGATTTGATCAGTTTTTGCGAACAAACTGTCGACTTGGAAGAATTACAACGAGACGGAAAAGATAGTGCATTGATGAATGAGATCCAAGCCAGTGTTACTGAAGCTGCTAATGTCATCGAAACTGAAATTAAAGGTAAGTTAAAATGACATTTTCGAATACTTGGGTAGTAAAGAGCTTTCGTTTTGTTTTTTGTTTTTTTGTAGAATTGGCTGGTTCTGTAACAGGAGCAGTCGCAGAAAATTTCGCCAATGTATATTCTGTTATAAGGCAGAGGACACATGAGTTTCAGGATACCTTTGAATCTCTTACAATGGGCGGTGGAACAGAATTTGCGGGGCCAGTTATGCCTCCACGACAGAGAACCTCTTCGAATAGTTCTGGCAGTTCAACTCAGTCGCCAACCAGTAGTTCCAAAAATAAAGATTCCATGGATGTACGTATTTAGAAATAATGTTTAAACTTTCATTAAAAGTTCTTTGCTTGTTTTCGAAGGTTGCTGCGTTTGATTTCTCTCCCGATGCTGATGTGGATACTGAGGAGCAATTGGTATACTTGGTCACGAATGTGCTATTCACCATCTTCTGGAGAGGAGTCAATAACGATCACCTACAGTGTTGGAAGGTAAGGGATTTTTTTCGAATGAAAAATACACGTTATCATGATTTTCCTATATTGCAAAGGAACGAGGGCAAGTGCTTGGCTGTATTAACTTACTTGCACTTAACAATGAACTAGTTGCTTCTCATTTATCATTGCGACTTCGAATTCTAGAAATGGCAGTTCAGGCATCTCTTTTCGATCTGTCAGAGCATGGTAATCAGACCTTAATCAATCAAGAGGTGGGTTTAGAACTGTTTAATGGAAGACTACTTCATTTGTAATTTAATCTCTTTGCAGAATGCATCACAAATTCTTCGAATGGTGTATGACCTAGTCGTGCTAGGTTCAAATGAAGACGAATCAAAAAAATGTTCCACCAAACTTTTGGATGGCGTTTTAGCTCTTTTAGATGCGCTAATGGTATTTCAACAATCCTCCTCGGATGATTGGGCCGATATGATTCGATTATGTTTGGGACTCCTATTAAAGTGCTCCCATCATCCGAATCCTGGTGTTGTAGCAATGGCTACTGCTAAACTTCATGCGATTCTACAAAGTCGCAATACAGAAGATCCCGCTGAAATGGCGTATCTGTTGTTTAGTATAAATAAGGCTCTAGACGATGCTATTGAAGGTAAGTGTTGGACAAATCGGAATCAGAAATCAGATAATGGAATTGAAAATTTCAGTTGGAAACCCAGAACAATATTCATTCCTTATGCCGGTGATGAAGGCAATGTTGGAGAAATGTCGAACGGTCTTTCTATTGGAAACCCATCTACCTGACCTTCCACCAACTTCATCGGGACCGGTTTTCTTTAACGATTTCCAAATGTATAGCACCAGCAAAAAGTGGAGAAATTTTATTGAGAAAATGGTAAGTTTTGTCAAAAAAAAACTTTAATTAGAAATTACTTGTTTTTTCAAACTTAAGGAAATCTCAATTTTGGCGGCAGTTGCCGTCTATTTTCTTAGATTTCAGACATCTTGTTTTCAGTTATATTAAGTATAATACACGCTTCGGTTACCGCGAATGATAGCTTGATCTTAAATCAAAAGGTTAGGCTTTTCTGTTCCGAAATTTGGGGCTAAGATTCGAAAGTTCTTTCGCCGGAAGTATCGATATGGCCCAGACATGCAATTGGTCAATCTTAGCTTATTGGACTGCGTGCACATTTCGTGAACTGGTCATAAAGTTTGCTTATAAGCCAAAATGTCCGACAAATATCTTTTCATTCAGACAAGTGTAGTATCTGCTATACTGTCTTGACCCTTTTCGGAGAACGGTATCCACAATGTACTCCCACAACATCCCGCACTTTTAGGCGCTCACAAAGGAATTGCTAAATTGTTCGACTTCGTTGCCTCCCATGGCTTTTTCAGCGACTCGTTTGTTAGATTGGGCATATGACGGAAAAAGGCCAACCAACACTTCCTCAACAGCGACAGTAAAAAGAAACATGTCAGCGGAAGTCACATCAACTGAAATCGATTAATTTCTCAGCGGTAAAACGGCATCTTTTGTTCCGCCTCGAAGAGAGGTCAAAAGAGCAAAACCTTCTGGCACTCTTGCTGTTAATGGGCCGGCCCGCCCTTACAATACTCGTGTAAAACCTGTGATGTAATCGACAAAAGCTGAGGGGACGCAAATGAGTCCGCATTTACACTTGAGTCGAAAAAATAAACTCCCAGTCTCATGGCCCAAACTAGCTTTCTAATAAGTAGCTCACAATCAGCTCCTATACGTATCTCGGGAAATGTAAGTGAGCTAAAATGTACAAGGTAGTATCTGTTATCGGTTGGGGTGACAGTAGAGGTATTTAAATAAGCTGTTACAAATGAAGTGCGTCACAAATTCCTTTTCCTTTTTGCCCCTGCAGCTCTTGCAGAAATTTTTATAAGTAATACTTACCCGCTACAAATGCCTTTCATGTGTCTGAAAAGCATTTTGTGAGTTCGGATATATCTTCTGTCTGATGATCAGCTTTCTGAATGATGGTTTTCAATCGAGTATGGGACGTACATATCAATCTAGATGTCTGAAAGTTATTACGATGAATTCAACTATGGATGGCCTTAGAAAGCGCTTACACTGGCGATAACTAGGATAAGGCCATACATTTTCACTCGATTTTCACTCTTTATACCTGTTGGAAATGTTGTACCCGGAAACTTTTACTATCTGTGAACAGCTAGATATTTTCTCAACAGGAAGTCATAAAATTAAAGGGTAAATAAGAAACGACCCTTGGAATTTCACAAGATCAAACAATGAACTTCTTGAAAAGCTTATAAAAAGATGCGCCACTAGGATGAGGCCACATGCAAAATCTTCGAAAGAAAGGAAAAAATGAATAAAATGTTTACATTTTATGGTTTTAAAACATTTAAATGTTTTTCTATATTAATAATGAGTATGCCCGCACTTTTTCGATATGACTTCTATAAGACGGTTCGGAATAGAATCATACAGCTTTTTTTAAATAATCAAGAGAAATTTGGGCCCAGGCATCACGAATAGCTTCGATTAAAGTGTCCTTGTCTTCAAATTGTCTGCCGCCTTCATACACTTTACGAGATAACCATGCCCAAACATTTTCGATTATGTTTAAGTTCGGTGAATTGGGCGGCCATTGCAAAAGTTCCACTTCTGATTGAATCCAACTTCTAACAACCCTGGAAGTGTGGATGGCGGCATTGTCTTGTTGGAATATCTAGGGCAGCAGTGGTCCGAAAATGTTTTTCACTTGTGGAACTGACCGTTCCAGCAATAACATTTGTAGTTATTTCCGTTCATTGTTGTGGACAACAACTCCAACTCGATTGTACCACACCATTACACCTGATGTACGGCTGTGATGTCTTACCAAAATAAGATCCTCGTTTCTTAGATCTAGAGGCAAGTAAAAGCCACATTGGTGGACATCAGCACTGGGACTGCTTAGAAACTCTTGTAGAAAACTTTTCAACGTAGCAAAACAGCACAAGAAAAGTTACTGACTGGGACTCATACAAATACAAAAATACAAAACTCAAATTATACAAAAAAAGAACTGAGTAAGGCAAAGCGTAAATCCTGGGGATCATTCTGTAACAAGTTCACAGAAACGTCTGAGGCATCGCGGCTAAGAATAATCCTCTCCACAAATCCTATGATGCGTACCTGTAGCTGACGGCTACTGGACAACCTCAAGTGATGAATCACTCAACTTGCTACTGGACTCCCACTTTCCAGGTAGCTCCCAACTCGCGGTCAGTAGCAGCCCAAACAGAGACAAACTACTCTGGGCGCTGCATAGCTTCAAACCATACAAGTCATACAAGTCTGCTGGTCCGGACGGTTTAATAATTGCCGAGCTACAGAGGTCCTCAGATATTATTCTGCCTGTGCTAGAAAATATTATGAGGAGCTGTGTAAAACTTATCCACGTTCCACTATCATGGAGAGAAGTCAATGTAGTATTCATTCCCAAAGCTGGAAAATGTTCTCATGTAGTCCCAAAGGACCTCAGACCTATAAGTCTATCATCATTCCTTCTGAAAACTTTAGAACGACTGATTGATATCCATATTCGAGCTGAAATTGATCCAAGACTTCTGTCTACGGCTCAACATGCCTACTGTAAAGGAAAGTCGGTGGAAACGGCTTTGCACAATGGTTGCTTTCCTAGACATAGAGGGCGCCTTTAACAACGTCAACACATCCGCAATCACGACTGCGCTGTCAACTCTGCAGGTAGACGACTCACTTGGGGAGTTGATCGGTCTAATGCTAAAAAGAAGTATAATATTCAACTCCAAACTGGGTGAGACTTCTGCTAAAAGATATGTCAGCAGAGGTACGCCGCAAGGCGGTGTCCTCTCTCCCCTTCTCTGTAACTTAGTAGTTAACGAACTACTGATATACCTGTAAGCGGGTGGTAGCAGAGTGATTGCCTATGCGGATGACGTTGCCATAGGCGTCTCGGGAAAACATCTTAATACCATTAAAGAACTCCTCCAAGTAAATCTCAACAGATTAACCCGCTGGGCAGATCGCTGTGGATTAGGAATAAACCCCCATAAAACTGATCTTGTCCTCTTTTCTAGGAAATATAAAATTCCGATCATAGACCCTACTTCAATAAACGGTACCAGTTTAGTTTTCTCCGATACAGCAAAATATCTGGGTCTCATTTTTGATAGGAAACTAAACTGGAAACCTAACATTAAAGAAAGAGTCAATAAAGCTACAATAGCTTTATTCTCTTGCAAGAAAGCCATTGGGAACAAATGGGTCCTTTAACCTAGCATAACCCACTGGCTATACATCTCGGTCATAAGAACGATACTTACTTACGGGATGGTTGTCTGGTGGACGGCCTTGGAAAATGCAGTCAACCGCATTAAACTAAGCAGAGTCCAAAGAACAGCATGTCTATGCACAAGCGGAGCCTTGCGGTCTACCCCCTCTGCGGCATTAGATATTCTGCTTCACTTGAAACCCCTCGACATTTTTAGCAGGCAATTAGCTGCGATTGCAGCTATTCGCTTTAAAGCGACTAAACAGTGGACTTTGGCCACGCCAACATTCTTAATATATTAGGAATCCTCCCAGAGAACAAAGATTACACGAAACTTGAACTTTGGTTTGACAAAAACTTCAATGTAAGCTTCCCCTATAGATCATTCTGGGAGGAAGATGCTTTCATGGAGGACAAGTCAATCCATCTCTATACAGATGGATCTAAAACTGATAGCGGAGTTGGTGGCGGTGTTTTCTCAGATAAGCTAAATCCATGCCTTTCCGCCTTCCAAATCACTGTAGCGTGTTCCAGGCGGAAATTTTGGCGATTAAAGAAGCTCTGTCCTGGCTGAAGAAAAACGTGATATCTGCAAAGGATATCCGCATATTTTCGGATAGTCAGGCCGCCATCAAGTCCCTGGACTCGGTCTCATTATATTCTAAAACCGCCCTTGAATGCCGATCATCTCTCATGGAGATGGCAGAGAAGTTCAAATTTCAACTTTGTTGGGTGCCAGGTCATAGAGACATTCCAGAGAACTGCAGAGCCGATGAACTCGCCAAAATTGGAACTACTCTACCTATTCTACCGGAAAAGGGTAGCATAGGTATACCAATCGCTACATGCAAACTAACATTAAAGCTGGATGCCAATAAAAGAACAGACCTTAGGTGGACTGTTGGGCAAACATGTCTAGCGACCAAACAGATTTGGCCAAAGCTGGATCTGAATTGCTCTAAGTGTTTGATCCTTTTAAATAGGAAGCATCTCATCACTGGACACTGCCTCATAGGCAAGCACGCAAGAAGGCGTGGCGCTTTTACAAATGATTTCTGTAAAAGCTGCATGGACGAGGAAGAGGAGGAGACAATCCTCCACCTACTCTGTACATCTCCAGCTCTCTCCCAGAGAAGAAAGCTTCATCTAGGAGCGACCTAAACGATTTAGAAAATATAGACGTTAACAGTCTCCAACGCTTTATCATAAGCTTAAACTGATTCCATTAGTAAGAGGATCATAGATCCACGTGGCATCACAATGGGCCAATAGGCCTAAGTGGGTTAGTATTTCCTACAGCCACTATTACTTACTTACCTACCTACCTTCTTAGATCATGGACACAAAAGTTGTAACCATTAGGGCCATCAAGGTTAAACTTTTTTTCATCCGAAAAGACAACGCGTTTCCTTTCACTGCTCCAAACGACATGTTCTCCTGCTAAATTCATTTGATGCTCCTTGTATACTTGCCTCAAAACAGGTTTCTTTTTAAGTTTTTTCTCTGTATAGTACCAATTTTTCGTATTATCCTTCGGATCGTTGCTATGCTGGCTGCTACTCCGCGGTTGGCCCTTATTTTAGTCGCTGGTAGAATAGAATTTAAGGCACGCCGTAGAATTAACCGCTTTTCTCGCAGTATTGTTGCTTCTGCCGTCCGTCCTTTTTGATTTTTCCCATAGTGTTGTAGATCCGCAAGATAAATGTTTACAACAATCTTACTTCTATTAAGCCTCCTTGGAATTTTTCGGCCTGAGAGTCCTAACTCATTAAAAGCATCAATTTTTCCTCTTTCTGTCGCTGTCAAAGTCTTTCCGGAACCCATTTTTTTAAAACTAAATAAAAACAGTTCTTTTCAACGCTTTTTTTTAAATATTCTTAACAAAACTTTGAAAAAAATCGCTGATGTGAACGCCTGCAACGAAATATTCGCAATGGCTTCATCCTAGTGGCGCATCTTTTTATACGCTTTTCAAGTAGTTCATTGTTTGATCTTGGGAAATTCCAACGGTCGTTTCTAATTTACCCTTTAATTTTATGACTTCCTGTTGAGAAAATATCTAGCTGTTCATAGGTAGTAAAAGTTTACGGGTACAAAACTTCCAACAGGTATAAAGAATGAAAATCGATTGCAAAATGTATGGCTTTATCCTAGTGATCGCCAGCGTGTGTTTGTTTGGCCTATTATTTGTTCCTAGTTTTCTTTCGTATCCTTGCAACGCCCGCATGTCTCTGAACCCAAGAGAGTGTGATTTTGTGCTGCTTAGTCATCGCAGTCATACATACGCAGCAGTATCTAACGACTTTCAAATTCATGGTATTCGAAGTAAGGGATCCGATCGCTGCTTGACTGCCTATGTATGACACAATGATTGATACATGCATAGAAAACTCCTGCGCCAATGCCTTCACCTGTTTTGGAACGCTCTGTGAAGATGGAGAGAGAGTTATAAAGAATGAGTTTCACTCCTTTGTCAACACACTCTGACAACATATGCTTAAACTTGGTCCTGTGCACAGCAAGACTAGTAGCTGGACGGATTTGTTGAAGATAATGCTTACGCTTGCTCTTGTACGAGAACGAAGCAACCACACTACAGCGGATCGCTTTGTCGAAGCCGGGCACATATTCTAAATAGTGAAGAGCTATTTTCGAATTAAAATTGGTTGGTGTTCTTCATAATGTGCCTTGGTGTGAAAATTGTACCTATAGTCGGTCTGCCGGGTCTAAAGACAAACTGATAATTCCCGATGAATACGTGTTATATGACAATCAGTGAGAATATACGTTGATTGTTCCTACTAGGCTTGGGTTTTCAGATTAGAACATTGGTTTCCTCCACTTAACATACAATTAAATAGTCAAGTACTCATACATGCACCCTATTAATACATCTATTACTGTGTACTTTTTTCCAATATTTTCTCCTCGTCATTTATTCCCCCTTTACGCCCCTCCAAATGTTTGAAGTCTAATTTCACTTGTCCGCGCCATTTAAGCCCCCTCTACCTCATTGTCTCTCGCAGTAGAAATTGAAGACTTTCTAAGCCGAGGCGCTAGTTTTAATTTTCTCTACATGTTCAAGCCATGTAATGTTACTCATGCGCACTTTTTTAAAAAGATTGATGCCACTGCATAGCGCGTAGAGTTTTCTGTTTTATCTCCTCCTTCAAAGCTCGTCCACGCAAGTGGGACCAAAAATCGTTCGTAGAATCTCGCTAACGTCCACGCTTCTGCGCGATGAAGTAGGACTGGAGTGATTAGTGTTTAATATAGAGTGCTTCTTGATAAGGTTAAATGTAATTGGACTTCTTCTTTTGATTTTTGGTGACATCTCCATTACGTATCCGAATTGACTCAAAAGAATATAGACACCACGGAATGCCGTTACGCGTTCTCTAGGCTAAGTTTGCTGTGAGGGAAAAACCAAAACAAGTGTCATGGTCTCCATCCAACAGGCCTTCATACGGATATAACTAAACTCAGGAAGCTTTACAACAGGTACCACGAAATCTTCGACACACCTCCTCAAAAGGTTGCGGATGACCTCGTTAATTCCGCAGCTATGTACACTCTAAAAGAGTGTACTCATGATAAATTTTTTGGTTCCTAACTTGCCTTCTTTGCCTGCATCTCATCCACACTCCCCTACTCCTCCACGCAACAAAAAACCTCTTACATTTTACTACCAAAACGCAAGAGGCTTGCGCTCTAAAACTCGTGCTGTCTTGTCTATTCTGATCTGATCCCCGACATTCCCATCTTCGTATAATGTTTTCCGATATGATGATCACTCTCCTCCTATGTTTAATGATCCTGCCATTCCGAAAGTTGATTCTCCATGTAGAAGTGTCTTACTTGTTATTCACAATAACCTCACCTCTTCTCTCATCGCTATCTCTTCTTCTATTAAACTTGACTTTGTTTCAATTAAAATAACACTTCCCAATATATCCGCGTACGTTATGTATTGCTACATTCTCCCAGCTCAACCTATCGAATCCTACATCCTTGCAATCAAAGCTATTCACAAACTAATTGACTCCATCGACGATATCCTTATCTTTGGTGAATTTAATCTGCCTCTGTTGAACTGGATTCCATCGGATGATCAGTTATTTTTTACCGCGTCAAACGCTAGTTCATCCAAGGAATGCCATCCATTAACTCCACAGTAACGTTTTGTCCCTTTACCCCATCAACAGTCGACAACTTTCAGCCCCTCTTCTTCTCTCATTTTTCCATAACTCTTCACCCCAGCCCACTTCTTCAACTACCATCTCTTCTTACAACCTCCATAAAGCTAATTTTCGCAAAATCAATACCTACCTTAGCAAATGTTCTTTTGATTTTACCAACCTATCCTTATCTGATGCTGTCTCCATTTTCTACAGTGAAATATTTAATTCCATTTCTCTTTACGTCCCATTTTCACGGCATAAAACATCATCTATTTCCCATCCATGGTACAACAGAAGACTTCGCTCTTTACCTAACAAATGAAACAAATTATGGGCAGCTTTTCTTCGCACCAATTCTTATTATAACTATTCTAACTATCTTGGAACCTACCTCCAATTCACCCAACGCTAAAACTGCTTCTATCAGCGCTTTCTCGACACAGCACAGACTAAACTTATCAACGATCCTAAGATCCAGACAACTACAAAAGAAAATCGGTAATCCCCCTCTCTCGTTCGATAATATATCATCGACCGCCCCACATATTATCGCCAACTATTTTACAAACTTGTTTAAACAGTCATTTGCAGACAACCTCTTCGCACCCGACCCAATATATTTCAAGTACCTTCCCAATTTTCGCTAAGGCCTTCGATAAAATATCACATCAACTGATTCTTTTCAAATTGTATTCCCTCGGTTTTGACCCCATTTTGATAAAAGCGTTCGCATTAGGTCAGCCTTCTCAACCCTGTTTTTAGTCACTTCTGGTGTCCCACAAGGCAGCCATATAGGTTCCCTCTTTTTCATGTTAACTTTAAACGATCTTTAGAGGGTTATTATACACTGCTCCCTATCCATTTAATTTTTCCAAAACTGTTTCTTCACCCCAAGACTCTATTCTCCTTCAAGAAGACCTCGATAGGTTTTCCACTTGGTGTCTAAAAAATTGCTTTGAGCTTAATGTCTCCAACTGCCAATCTATGACTTTGTTTCGTAAGTCCAATCAATCTCCTTGTCGACATTATTTTCTGCATGACCAACCTGTACCCCAGGATCAATCCCTTCGCGACCTTGGAATATTATACGATAGAGAGTTAAACTTCCGTTTGCATATTGATGAGATAATCCTTAAGGCCAACTCATCGCTCGGTTTTATCAAACGATGGTTTAAAGAATTTTGCAACCCTGATGTGACAAGGTCACTTGTCCGGCCCCTTCTCGAATATGCCAGCTAATTGTGGTCTCCCTTTCAGCGAATTCATATATCCCGAATCGAGAACATTCAACGTCGTTTTCTTCGATTTGCCCTTCGTGGACTACCCTGGACTACCCTGGAATGACCCATTCGTCTTACCTCCTCAAGCTTCTTAACCTGAATACCGTCGAAAAACGCAGAGACGTAGCTGACATTCTCTTCATTCATCGACTGCTCTCTGGTTCTGTGGACTGCGCTTCCCTTTACAATTCTATTTCCTTCAACACTAACCCTCGTAATTTACGCTGTTCTCGACTCTTCTATATCCCAACCCAACTTACCTCTTATGGCTCTAACGGACCAATCTCCCGTATGCTCCGTAAGGTCAATTTAAACCTCCCCCTTTTTGATTTTAACCTGAGCACTTCTCGTCTTAAACTTGGTCTCCTCCACCATTCCCTTACTTCCTAACCCCTAACTGTTGCTAGTTTTTAAGTTATTTTAAGCTTGCATTAAGCGTAATAAATGGGGGCGTCAGCCCCCACCAAATTAATTAGACAAGTGATATGACTGCACATCATCTTGTCTAAACTCTTTTGACATCAAACATTTTGATGAGATTGCTTCTGATTGTTAGGACGCAGCGAGAATTCTTCATCGTTATTCTGATCATCTGAGATGCCAAGACTAAACATGACTAGTTGTAGCCCGTGATGTCCAATAGATTGAGAGGTGTTATGGGAACATTTTGGCATGGGAAAATTTTGGACTCCCGAGGCTTAAAACTGAATTAATATCGTTCATTCACATCGTTGACTACTGAATTCAAGCTTTCATACAATACGGCTTACAAGATTTGGTACGTATGTTAAAAAGACCGATGACTCTATAGGGTGGATCAGATAAACGATGCATGAGTGCTTTCTATCAAATCATCTGCTGCTGCCTTAAATACAATAGCTCGGTTGGTAGGCCGTCCAGTCCGGCAGCGTTGTAATACCTAAGTTTAGATATTGCTACTTTTACTTCATTTTAGTCTTCATTGTCCATATCGAATGGAGAGTCACCAACAGTGACTTTTCTCTCGTCCTTCTCAGCAGCGTTGTTGAATTGTTTTGCTATAAGTGCTTGAATGCACTTTCCGTCAAACCAGGTGGTCGTGGGGATTGTTGAACGAATTTCAGTACGTTTGTGGTAGCTTTTTCTTGTCATACATGTAACATAGGTCTTATCGAGAGGTTGCGGGACATACGGTGGGCAGTAATGACATCTGAGCTATCCGTAGACGTATCTTATCTGTAACTAGTTATTGTTCCGAATCTATTTTGGTAATTCGAAATATTCGGACATGTAAAATACTGGAGGGATACCATGTATCGTCTCACGTCTGCAGCGTGATCCATTTAGTTGATAGTTTTCTGAAACCGTGTGCTAACTATGATGCTATTTCTCTTCATAAAAAAAAATGTCTCTACAGCCCTGGGTGGACAAAAACCTGTCATTTTGTGGACAGCGGATTTGGCACACCCTCCGATTGGCGAGAGGTGAGAGATTTTTTCATAATAAGAGGCTTTCCGTGTTCACTATGCTTTTCAATTGTGGTACTGAAGACCACAATTGAAGATTAAGTGTTAAAATCGCCTTATAAGACTTTAACGTCATAGTTAGAGCATTGTCCTTTGGTAGCTTCGCTAGTTTATGATGGTTGCTGCTGCCTTAATGCGGATTGTTACCAGGTTACGATTGTTACGCCTTGAAATCTGTATAGCCTTTAGGTTAACAATTTTTTGTAGTAGCTCTTAAGAAATGTCCGCTATCCTGACCAGGTGTATAATTTCTGGCAACGAGATTCAATTCTTGTCAACTGTTTCATAGTTCCTCGATTTTTATACGCTGCTTTGCGGTGTGTGTTTATTGTTACTCCATAGTAGTAAGCAGTTAAGCTGCTTAGCTAAACTTAGAGATTAAAGTTCTAGAGATTCTACAATAGTTTATAAAATAGAAAGGACAACCTCAGGCGTTCAGACGTCCTGTCTAATTAATCATCACAATTTTTTTTTACAGTGACTAAGCTGGAGTTGAGATCCATACTCCCACAAATAGTGTATCTGTTTCCCAAATCACTCTCGCGTTTTGCACGGGTTTGAGCGAGTGCAACTTCTACGCCAGAGTTCTGTATGGTAAACTTTGCTAAGAAACAATCGAGATACCCCCTGGTTCTAAGTTTTTCAATCATCTTTCGAGGATGCAAGTTGCGCAGCTAATTAGACCTATAATCGTATGCTAGTTATCCAAGAATATTGTTGACCCTTTTGACCGGGGTGGACACATGTCAAACAAATTCAATTCCACGAGTACAATATTATATCTTATCAAAAAGCTTTTGTATATTTGTCTTTAAGCACTCCTACGTTACAACTTTTTGGAATTGTTAATAATAAATAACTACGTATCATCTAATCTTAAACTAAATAAGTCAGTAAACATCTAACCTAGTAGCACCTAGAATAGCTTATGATTCTTTGGCAACTCGCCAGTTCCATCGTAATAGCATTCGTCGTCATCCTTCACCTTAAAGTAGCTTTTATCGATAGTAACACCTCTCGTGGGCTGTGACGAATTCTCAAGCTTGAAAGTTGTCGATGGAATTGTACTCATTTTCACTGCATCCGCTCGAGTTCTAGGGTTTTGTGGTACTGTTCCAGCGTAGTAGCTATGTGAATGTGATTTCTCTATCGATAGCACTTCGATGTTTTTCAGATCGTTTAAAGTGTCGACAGATGTTCGCTGGCCTCTTTGTGGATAAGTTTGACTAGGACGTATTCTCAATGGGTTCCAAGTGTTTGATGGAGAGAAATTAGTTAACGGTCTTAACGGAGATCCGTCGGAATTGAAATTTTCTTTGATGTTAGACACACGAGAGGATTGCTCTCCAGACTGATCGTGTCCACCATCAAAAGCTTGCTTTAGCTCGGGTGTGTCTAAATTATGTTTCTCAGTGACGGGAGTCTTTGTACGTTTGCGTTTGCGCCTGGGCCTGAATGTGCTTGTGGAGGAGAGTATTTTGTTCAAGTACTTTGTGGAAGGTGCCTCAGACGTGTGGGAGCCAAGCTCTTCTGTTCCATCAAAGAATTTCGAGGTCGTCTCAGGACGAATGATGTAGTTTGAACGATGATTGTGAGATATAAAGCCGTTGAATTTGTTATTGGCCTGCTGGTTTGGTTCGTTCACTATTGTTGTTGTAGTTGTCATTGTTGTCGTGGGAGGTGAAGGCTTTGGTTGATTGCTATGTGGAAAGACTTGTTGGATATGATTGTTCGATTCGGAAAGTTGTTCATTATGGGACAATACCGGAATATGATTCGGAGGGAAAAAGTCATGTTCGGTGGTGGTTGACTCGAATGGGACTGGATCATAGATTGGCACCTCATAACTACTCTTTGGGTAGTCGTAGCCAGGTGGCATATGATGTTTGTTTAGAGGAAGATCCTCCGGCTTATGAGGCGGTGGTAGGTATGATTCTGGAGGTTCTGCAAAATGTCCGCCACTTGATTGATGATATGAATCACCTGAAGCTTGGTAATCTCTATGAGATTTCTGTTGATGGTCAGGTGGTCCATATGAATTGCTTGGTGATCCATATTTATTGTTTGGTGGTCCATATTTATCATTTGGAGGTGGTCCATAATTGTCGCTCGGAGGCTTCTGTTTCTTGCTTGGGGGCCCATAACTATCACTGGGAGGTTCATAACTGTCAGTGGGTGGCCCATAATTGTTGCTCGGGGGCTTGAACTTGTCATCAGGTGGTCCGTAACTATCACTTGGAGGACCATAGGTTTCACTTGGAGGCCCATAGGTTTCACTCGGAGAACCATAGCTCTCACTTGGAGGAACATAGCTTTCACTAGGAGGTGTTTTGTAGCTGTTATGCGATGGTTTATGTTTTGGAGGCAGTGGATTTATATCATAAGATGGAGAGTATGTAATGTGAATGTCTGTCGGTGGCTCAGCAAAGTGATTATTGTGTGAATATCCGGAATTGGGAAGTTTCTTATCATAAACCGAGTATGGTCCCCCATTTGTATGGCTTTCTTGTGGATGATATGAACTAGGTGGGGCTTGATACTTATTCTCCGGCTCCTGGTAAGATACATGCTCCGGCTGGTGTGTATCCCCTTTCGGTGGGGCTCCATATGAGGGATGCTCTTCATAATTATCCTTTTCATGATGAGATAGTGGAGAGCCATAACTTTGGCTTGGGGGTTCTTCATGATAAGATACTTCATAATGAATTTCAGGCTGTGGTTTTTTATCCACATCTGGATAACTGTTATACGAGTCGTAAGCTGGTTTCTTCGGCACACCGTAGACTTTGTGTGGTCGTTCCACATTGTATGCTTTTTGTGGTTTCGGGTACTCGTACGGAGGAGATGATTTCTTTGAATAGGAATCGCTGTAGAAATCCAGGTCCATCGACTCTGACTCATAGTTGGACACAGGAATAGATTCTATTTCCGCATATTCCGAATGTCCTTCGAATGGGGCATCATCGTAACTAAACGAATGTTTATAGGACTGTGTTGTGGTATAAATTTCTGGTGGTGATTTGTAATAGTTAGTCTCTGGTATATTGTATATGGGTGGGCCGTATTTAATTTTTGAAAATTTGACTCTAGGTCTTGGACGTTTGAATGTTTGAGTTTTGTAACGGTAATAAGTGACAGGAGGTGGTTTGCGTCGATATCGAATTAATTTCGATGCAGTTGCTTCCAGAAGTGGTGTCATGGTGGAGTTAGCCTCTGATATTGGTTCAACATTGGCGATCTCATTTTCTGTGGTTTCACAGTGGGAAGCCGTAATTAGGGCAAGTATCTGTAAAGTACAAAAAAGAGATAGTTATAATTGCACTACATCTTATAATAGAACTTGAATCATAATTAAATGAATGAGTAATCGTTTCAAAGCGGAAAAGTGACGCAACAACTGATTCTCCAAGAAACGAATTAGGAATTCTTAGGATAGTCTCTATACGAATATTTTCGCAATAGTTCTTAACATTGCCATGTAAGATTTTGAAATCGTTTTCTTTTATTAACTCTTTTTCAAATAATTAATTTAAACCAGAGTTACTGATCACAGAATAATGATAGGGAAGGAGTTCTCACAACAGTGTTACGGTTGTTTAAAGTGGAGTAAACCGTTTCAACCGTTTTGGGACTGTTTCTACACATCAATTGTGCTCATTTTACCTCCAAATGGTAACCATCGGGTACTGGTCGATGTCCATCCCCACTCGACTTGCTAAACTTATAAGCGCAAGTGCTGACCATCAGACAAAAATAGCAACACTATAAACGGGACGGCAGATGGAATCAGCAGTGAAGTAAAATCCCAGAGCAAACCAAATAAGGTAAGGATATCCGAGACTAAGTCAGGATCTTGGAAAAGAGATCGTGCCGTATTTTCTTCGGGTGCCCTGGATTGCCATTCAAGAAATGCGATGGGATTGGCCGGACACAAAGGGAATGAAAAATAGTGACATCTACTGTGGCGATTTTTATCGAGGGCAAAACAGCTCCTATTAGGATGTGGATTCATTATTAGAGGCAGACATAGGCAAGAACTTGAGTTTCCGGCGTGTGAACAGGTGCCTCGTAACAATAAGTGTTAAGGCTAAATTTGCCAACATTAGAATTTTTGTATATCCGCGCACGCCTCAACAGAGGAGAGAAATGACGACACCAAAGATAACCTCTACGAGCTCTTGGACAAGACCTGCTGGCAGTGCCCTAGTTGCGACATTAAAATTGATCTCGGCGCCTTTAATGCAATGCTACCAAGAGAGGGCATCTTTGGTAATAATGCCAGAAAATATAGCCTGCACAACACTACCACCGATAACGGTTTCAGGCTAATCGATTTTGCGGCTTGGCGAAACCTTGTCGTAAGTAGCACGCGATTTCCGCATAGATATTCATAAGGGGAGAACTCCTGACAATCAACCGTCAACCAGTATTGAGGATGTCATTACGTTCGTAGGTGTCAACATCGACTGGGTCTATTACCTTGTTGTAGCCAAGGTACGGTTACGGATAAGCTTATACTGCGACGAAGTTTGACGTCGAATGTCAAAAAGCGGCGAAGATGGATTTAACGCTCAATGAGGGCATGACCAAAGTATATGCTGCCATCAAGAAAGCACCGACGTCTCGGACAGAATGTCACCCTCGGCAGATATATGTACTTTGAGGTAGTTAAGGACTTTGTCGACCTAAGCTCCGCTAGAAATTCAGATAACGACACGATTAACAGCAAAATTTAGCCTATATATGACCTTAATAATCTCAACCGCAATCTCATGGGGCAAAGGCATGGACTTTATCAAAAATGAATGAGTGTGCTCTTTCAAAGCAGCCTTGAAAGGAAAATTCGTCGGATGTTTATCGGTCAGGTCTGCATAAACGGTAAGTGAAGGAGGAGATACAAAGATGATCTGTACCGGCTGTATTGCGACATCGATCTACCCAGAAGAGTGAAGATCCAACGACTGATATGTCTGGGTCATCTAGAACGGATGGACATCAATGCTCCGGTCCGAAAAGTCTTCGAATCCACCCCGAGGGACAGTGCAGTAGAGGAATACAGAATAAGATCTCATTCAACTTAGCGTGCCAAACTGGAGGCAGTTAGCAAAGGATCGAGCTGGCTGCAGACGCTTGTTGGTTGAGACCCAGGTCCATCCCAGACTCTAGCGCCACCTTAATTAAGTAAGTGAACCGTTTCTATGAACAAAACAGTGGAAAGATGCTGAAGTAGACAAACATCCTTAATATCATAACATCAAACACAGAAGGAAAACGAAGCTTAAACGTTAACAAGATCAGGAAGACGCTAACGGCGAGCTACTCATAGAGATCAAATGTAAAAGCAATACGCAGACTGCAAATAAAGGAGAAGAAATGATTAAAGTTCTTAAAACAGAAGTTAATACGAAAGGGCCGCGTCCGTAAACGGCCTTAGAATCTGGCAATCTAGATGAGTTACCAACGTAAGAGCATTTCACCGCCATCTACGAAGTGCAGTGAGATGGCCCTCATAAAAGCAGGATGTAAAACTTCGAGGTGTAATACGTTGACTGCTACGGAGAACCGAAGCAGCGTCTTTTTGGGCGCGGAGTTGTTGTAGAAACTGTCCAAAATTCGTCAACGTCGCCCTGATATGAGCAATAGACGTTGCTACTGTTTCTACGAGCTCCTCGACAAAACCTATGAACAATACTCTAAGTATGACATTTGAGTGATTTTAAAATAGGAAAAGATGACTTCTTTTGTGGCATAGATATCAGATATCATAGGCTACATGATTCGGACCAATAATTAGTTGCAAGCCAGCTACGTCTATGAATATAACAGACGCCACAGCAATGGAGAAATTGTTGAAACGAGTGATTTAACGAGTGCTATCAAGAGTAAACCGCCGGAACCATTGCCGATCGCTCCCGTTAGAACCTTAGTTCTGAAATCAGGGGCATCGATCAGAAATGCCTCAACTGATGTTTTTTTTTTGTTTTTTATAATTTACGCGCGCCTAAGGGGTTAGATACCCTCTTACTGTTGCCTGGGCTCGGGCGGAAAGGTAGAAGGAGGAGAAAGGAAAATTGTTTTGTAGTGGTTTGAAACTCAGGTGTATTTGGTTTCTACTCGTATATTAGCTCTCCAGGGGTGAGAGTCCGAATAGGACGGAGAGTTCTTTCTTCACTCAGAGTGATTCGAAGTTTTAATTCGCACTAGTTTTTTGTGGTTGAAACTCTACAACAGCCAAATCTACGTGTCAGTGTTATGCCTTCACACGCAGAATTTTTCTGTCTGAGTTCCCATTACACAAGTGAAAAACTGACTTGCCATGGGCAGGATTCGAACCTTGGACCCTCAGATGGAGAAGCGAATGCTAGTACCACTACACCACGCCCAACCCCTGGATGTGCTGGATTTACGCGACAACGAAACCCCAGGTTTGATGAAGAGTGCAGGCAAACACAGTTCGTATATAAAGCGAATAGAAAAACTCTGCATAGAAAAACGACAGCGACTCTTGCCCTTTTGGAGCCAAAGAGAATGGAAGAACATCGGCCTCTCCGGAGAAAAAAGCGATCGAGGAAATTGGGAAGTTTTGCTGAGAACTTACATTGAACGTATCAAGCGTGGACGACCCAAACTCCGCTGCCAAGCAGACAAGCCACTCAACTTGGACAATGAAAGATCAGATTTTCCTCTATCCTACCAAGATGAAGTAAGGATTGTATTGTAGTATTTTAGTTTAAGTTCTGGACTTGCTGCCTGGTTTTTAAAGCAGCAGAAGATGATTTGGAAGAGAGCATTCGCGATTCGATCTTAATCTCACCAAGACCTTTGATGTCAGCATAGGGTTTGGACAAGGTGATGTGACTTTTTGACATTTTACTTGAGATTATTGTACGAAACTCACAATCCAACTCAAGTCTACGCAAGTACTTGTATAAACTGATGACATCTCGGATAGAACATCACATAACGAGGCTCTGTATGTGGCCATAATTATGTCACTCCTGCTTTATGGCGTTCACGAAGGCCGATGAAGATATGCTTGGTTGTATCGACCATCAGGAAAGTGCGCATCAGTCGCCTGAGATAGCTAGGACATGAATAATAGTAGGAAAGACCTCGCCATCTTGGTGCGCATATGTAGAGGAGTTATCAAAGATGGAGAGGTTTATTTGTTTAGACTCAGGTCACCAGACTATAGCGCGACTAAGCACTTAAGCAGATACCGATAATGGAACGACTTTCTCTTTTGACGATACAAGTGCTATTCAAGTATGTAAATATATAGTTTAATTTCCATATGACGACAGAAGTCAGCATTAGTTATGCTGTTTATATCGGAATATAATGAGTTTAACATACACTGCCCTTCATTTTTAACATCTAAAAGATAGGGATGTGAGTCTGGGACTGAATATGAAAAGCAGATAGTACTGTCGTCAGCAAAGGAATACAAATACAAAGGAATACTGGATTAGAAGTAGCAGACAAGAGATTATTTATGTAAATTAAAAAAGAGCGTCGGAGGTAAAACGGATGTCTGGACGACATAAACATTTTTTTTGAATATCAATTTGAAACCGTCTAAGATGGCTTGGTGAGACTGGTCAAGCATCATGCGCGTCGTGTGCGCATGTGTTTGGAAAGTTCCGTTCGTGAGATTTTAGCCTAGAAAATGAACCACGTGGGAAGCCGGAAACGCTAGTTGACGACGATGTTTTAATAGCAACGGGGGATGGGGACCCAACGAAATCGGTGCTTGAGATTGCACAAACCAATGGGAGTATCTCCAATGACAATAGAAAAGGTAAAGAAACTCGATAAGTGGGTACCCCATGAACTAAACGAATCCCAAAAACTACGGCGCCTGGAAATCTGCGCATCGCTTACATTAAGAAACCAAACCGAACCGTTTTTGCACCGGATAGTCACCCGTGATGAAAAGTGGATACTGTGTGATAATCGTAAAACGCAGTAGTTGGATGGAGATAAAAAAACAAAACACACCCCCAAGTCCGATCTTTAACTAAAAAAGGTTATGGTGACAATTTGGTGGACATCGAAAGAACCAATCCACTTTTCATTTTTTCAACCAGGAGAAACGATAAACGCTGTCAAATATTGTGAGGAAATCCACATATTGCATGCCAAATTCGCTGAAAAGCAACCTGCGTTGGTCAATAGGCACTCACAAGTAACAGTGCAAAAACTGTTGCAGTTGGAATTTGAAATTCAGCGGATTACCATCTTTTCAGCAATCTGGATTCATTTTGCCGGCAGAAAGTCTTCCGGAACCGAGCAGAGGTCATAAAATCCTTTGAAGATTTCATTGCCTCAAAAAGTCAGCACTTTTACGAAAAAGTAATATTTGACCTTGTATCACGTTGGAAGGATGTCATAGATGCCAATGGATCCTATTTTGATTGAATAAATGTGGCACAACCCAATATGATAATTCTATGAATGCATCTTCTGCCTAAAATTGAACGCAACTGAACGTATACTGTTCAAAAAGGAGTATTCTCTAAAGAGCAGAGTAGAGTAAATTCATTTTGAAACAGAAGGGCAACTCTGTTTTGTTGAAGAATGGTATACCATAATCATTTCTTAAGTGAATTTTATTTTTTCACTTTTATAAAGACCAACACCAAATGTTTCCTAAAGTTAGCGTAAATGCAAGTGTCTATGTTCGAATGTATTATTATCATTGTGCAATGCACTCTTGTAGGATACATCGAAACACATCCATAATTGGCCAGTATCCCGTCATTCGACTTTATTTGTGCTCTGATTCAAATCTTGACATTGTCACTTTCACTTGAAACTATTAACCATCCTCTATCGAGTTTGACAACCTGATCCCCTCTACAATAGATGAAAATCAGGATATTCCTCTATGACTTGAAGACTTGTTAATTGTGAGACTAAATTAGATAGTCAATAGCAAAAATTGATACTTTTCACGAAAGATCTCTGTAGATTTCATAACAAACTCGTAGATTGACAGAGATAATATTCCAAGGCGTACTAACATTTAAATGACCCAAGCAACAGCCAAAGAGTTTAACGATTTTCTAAGATTACCATCGAATGTCAGTTGGTCGAATGAGTGCCCACTGACTTCCCAACCAAATTATGGATAGTTTCTGTTTCACTGTCCCAAAATCATAAAATCAAAACTTAACATATCATCTCACCTAAACTCGGATCGATCAAATTCCGAATTAATTGATGCATCAGCCTGTCCTAGTAGAGTGCGCGCACACTTGCCGATTCACTTTCACACGCTTCGGAAAGCAGTGAAAGTGCTTTGGGAGCTAAGTATAAACCAAAGTAACCAAAACACAGATTTGAACGCGCAACATGAAATTACACTTTAACAACACCCCCACCAGTTTGATGGCGTCACATATATAGTGTTCATGGTGTTCATGGCGCCTTATCGTGCTCCGCTCATCTCCATCGCCCCCGAAACGAATCTCGTTTCTTGTTCAACTCAGGACCGCACACTCTCCTTTATAGGCATGTGCCCAAAATTGCAATTTATGATGACAGATACAAACCAGTTTGACAGATCCAATTGAATTTGGAATCAAATGAAAACGATTCCTACTACGAGTGTAGTACTCGGTGTTGATGACGGCGGTGGATAGACGATTGAAGATGGAGGATTGAGGATGGTGGTGATCTAAAAAGTTCAACGATTTCTTTTAAATGACAGCCGTTGCGAACGAACCAGTTGATCGACTCTCGACTAGAGACTTGAGAATGTTGCTCTTGTTTTAAAGGGGGTTTTTTTTTTTTTAATTTTTTGTGGAACACGCACTGAGTTTTGAACTTGGATTAGACGCTTACAGCAATAGCAACAGCCAATCAACTTACAGCACAACACACCTAACTTTGAAATGCAACAAATCACTTGACATGTACAGCTTGCTCCAAAGGGGGGTAGGTGCGTAGAAAGGTGCAGCAGCAGATACGAATATATATTTAGTAAAAAAAGAAAAAAAAACTGCGTGTTTGACCCAAATTTCGCATATGGCGCTGGGAGTGTTACTCCGAACAGTGCATACTCGTTGTAGTTCTACTTCGAAGGCACTTACCAATGGTTACAGTTGATTCATAGGCTACCGTCAGCGGCTATTAGAGGGTAATTAATTTTGCAAAAAATGTTAATACCTTCGTTTGGAGGCTACCGATAGAACAAACAAAAAGAAACAACAAAAATTGGCATTATGCCGGAGGATTGGACCTCCCACTACAACTGAAGTGGATTTTGAATTTCTTGAATAGAGTCTAAATATTGCATGTGAGCGACAGGAAATTTTCAACAATTCTGTCTATGTCTACGGGTTATGGTGAAGACCTGTGTCCGCAGAATGATATAACGGTGAGATGTTGTATGAATATTATTCAATTTGATGGAACAAGTTGACAACGGGTTGCAACTAAAAGCAATTATGCTACAAGCTCGTTTTGAAGACAAATTGCGTCAGCTAGATATTATGTGAACAATTTAGATGTTGTGTCAAGTGAGACCTATGCCAGAGGTAAGTTATATGTGACTTATTATCTAAATACCTCAATTGAAAAACTGGATTTTTGTTAATGGCTAACTTAAACGCAAAGAATATAAAGTAAGTAGTTGCGTACAATGCTCAAACCCCAGTTGGATCGACTTCAACTCTTTTTACACATCCTATTAGGAAAATCGTTCAAGGTATTTTGCTATGAAAATTATTGGGTACGCCAAAAAAGAATGTAGGTTTATTTACCCTAGGGCATACACCATGAACAGCCACTTAAAATTCGAGTTGAGCCAAACAGGAGTAGTCATCAAGGCTTCCGAAGTTGATTGGAAATTTACGACAATGCATTTGCAATTCTGAATTTCAAGTCCTCACTGTTGTCAACAATTATAAAATTGATTTCGCTGACACTTTTACCAATAATTACTCATTTTTAGAGAGATCGTGTGGCCCGCTTTAATCTTTAAATCTTCCACAATTTTACACTTCCTTTGAGTTCTTTTTTGAATATATTCACGGCCGTAGTTCTGGTGATTAATTTGCGTTTTTTCAGCTTTATTGCAATTCTTTCACCATCGCAGTTCTGAAGGATGTATTGGCATCTACCCATTAACCCTTTGTTTTGCCAATTTGTAATTTTCGAAGGTGCGGCATTGTTTGCTTTAAGGATGGTGATGTCAAGAATATGTCTTTCTGTTTTTCGTTCGTTCGTGAAATTCCAGTAATTCGCACCAGGTTTGGAGCGACACGCTTCAGCCTCAATTGGTTAAAATGTCGTGAATGATGTTGATCATCTCTGGTAACTCTCTGGTGATTAATTTGCTGTCTACGAGCAGTAAATCTTTAATACAATCGACCTGCTCCTCAGATGTTGTTGTTAATGGTCTCCCAGAAGCGTGCATGCCAATTAAAAACATTTCCGAGATTTCCAATATTTTTCTCCCGTTTATTTCATTTCGAATACAAAATGTACCTAATGCCTATTTGTTGCGCATTTGGTGGGCATGCCTGTAACAAACAAAACAAAAAACTAAGTCAAATCGGTCAAACGAGAAAAGTCGTGTTGCCTTGAAATCGAACCCAAATCTCTGTAGTAGTAGCCGACAAGCTTAACCACTTTTTCGATTATAGACCTTATTTACCGTAGTGCAATTAATGTGAAGATGTACAGTCAGTCCCAACAACTTCTAGGAAACACATAGAAGATCAACACAAAGAAGTTGCGACAAAATTCCACATTTGGCTGCAGTGCTCTTTTGGCAGTGAAGTGCAACGCATTCTTTCATTTCGTTTTCTGTGAATGCAAAGCTGACACCAAATGAGGTCGGTGAGGTATAAAGTTGATATTTAAAATGCCCGCTTGGCTGAAAATTATTCTAATTTTGTCCATGGTGTGGGTGCTCAAGAAATACGTCCTGTGAAATTTGCTCCAGTTCGTTGTAGTAAGACCCATATTGAAACAAGTGCTCTTCATTTGAGAATCGTTTATACTCGTATGCACATCATATGGCCAGTTTTCTTCAATAGTAGGTTTCTCATTTCCTGTTGCTAATTTGGCTCGATAGAAAAGCTGAAGCCGCATTCAGATCCGGATGCTTTATACCCATGGACTTCTGAGACTTATTCTTAGGTGTCGCGCCTTGAAGATGTCTTCATAAAATAGCGGTAAAATTTGTTCACAATTAGGAAGCCGCAAAAACCCCAAATAATCTAATTTTAAGGTATTCAGTATGGGTCGAGGTTTTTTTTATCATCAGTTACAAGCAGCCAAACACTACTCGTACAAAGTGGGGCAAAATTAATGTCATAATGTGAATTGGCTGCTATTTTCTTTGAATTGAAAGAAATTGGGCTCTATTTTTACGAAAAGTTTATAGGAAGGTCTAAAATTGTGACATTATGTTGAAAAAATGATATTGGTCAATGGACCATGTTTTTTTTGTGTACATTTGTGCTCATTTTCGGCATTTTGAATTGTTACGTAAAGCATCTGGCTCTAAATTGGTGATTTCTTCTTTAATGTTGCCTTTCAAGACTTACAAGATTTGTGGTTTGTTGTGGTAAACGCGAGATATCAAAAACCTCAAAGGAAGAAGTGTGGCACCGTCAAATCTGGTAATATGACCGGCCAGTTCAAATCGCGAAGATCACACGGCTGGGAAATTGGTGATTCAAACGTTGTTGTTCGAGGTATGGGAACGGTTGCTTCGTCCTGCTGGAACCAACAATGCCCGAGCTCCAATTCAGCAACTTGAGGCAAAAAAAAAATTCATTTAACGTCTTGTCAATCACTTCTTCACTGCAAATGCCGCACCAAACAATCACTTTGAGGTGATGCAATGGCTCTTCTTGCATTTCATGTCCCAAAAATGTAAATTTTGTTTATTCACATAACCACTTAAGTCGAAATGGGTTTCGTCCCTGATTATGATTTTGAATACGAAACAATCTCCTTGTTGCACCAGATTTAACAGAGCAAGGGAGTAGGTTAAGCTCACTTGACGGTCAGCAGGCAACGTTTGTACTGTATAAGGGAACTTCTCCAGGTCTTTCACCCAAATTCGAAGCGACGAACGTTGCCAAATGCTTAATAGTACGTGCACATGGTGCAGAAGGACTAAATTTACACTACGTTAAAACAACAGACCGGAAATTCCGCGTTCTGCAGGTGTAAATCGCCTCATTGCTTGTTGTCAACTTATTCTCTGTGTGTCTACAATATAAATGTCAAAGTGAATGGTAATGTAAGAAATTCATCCTCACAACAACTTGCGTGTTGAAAAGAGATTTAAAATGGCCTTTTAACTGTTCAGCACTAAATTCCAGGAGAATTGCATTGGTTTTTTCGGTGACAAGCTTAAACGCTTTCCAAAATTCACCTGAACTTCTTTTTCCATTTATCAAGGCTTTATTGCACAATTCATATTATTTACATTTGTGTAGAGTACTTTCAGTGTTGCAATTTTTCTTCTTAAACAAATAAAGAAAAGCAGATGATTGCATTGCATTGATCTTAGTCTGAGAGCTTTTGACTTCATGTTCAATTATGTTAGTTGTCATATTGATTAGACATGTTTCTTGTTCCAGTAATGTCAGCTGATAGACTGGTAAATATCGAAAAATTCCACAGTTGCCCTCTTTATATTTACTTAGTCTCTACACGACAAAATATGTACATTCGTTGTGGATGAAATATTGAACATATAGATTCAATTCATGTTGACAACTTATTGGCATGTGGTATTTATGCAGCATTGTCACTTAAACATTTTTTCGATTATTTTTTGTACAATACAATCTCGGCCTTCGGCTAAATCGAAAGTTATGTTTTAATTGTCTCTCACAAATTCAACATGGAACAATGTGAGGTCTTTTATTTGTTTTGAAAATCTCTAATTCACTTTATCAAAGAAGACTTAGCGTTTGGTCCACACGAAAGACAAAGCAAAAATTGAAAGTTTTGCGCCGGGAGTATGCAAACAACGCTCGCTGACCAATGTGTTGTCAATGAGGAGATAGTTTCTATCAGTTGTGCAATTTCTCCGGCTTTATCTTACAGCGTGATCCAAATTTTGTCATATGGAATCAAAATGATTGTAAACTCTGCAGTAGAACCAACAGCCTATTTGGCAAACTCTATACCACAGACAAATTTCAAAAGCCTGTGGGCTTCAACGATCTAGAAAGAGATTGAATTTTCTAGGCCCAGATCCAAAATAGTATCGACATCTATGCGGCGGCTTCCGTTAGAGTATTTGAGGTTTCTCGGATAGAGTTAAATAATAGAAATTGGTCTAGACAAAAAAAATAATAAATAAAGTGGAACTTCCACTTCGAAAATAAAACAGCAGACAGAGCAACAAATCCTCTAATGTACGATCATTGCACATAGGGTAAGACATGCGGTCTACAACCAAGAATCATGGATTGTTTATATATTGTACTTGTGGCATTATCATCTATGCTTCTATTGTATGTACTTATATAACAAAGAAAATGAACTTAAAGTATTTAAGGATTTGTATTTCTCTGCATCACTGAAGCCATGCAATCTTGTCTCATGGCATGATGTCTCATCCGCTTGAAGAAAAATAACAGAGAACAGAGTAGACAATCAAATACTTTCCTATTTTCTCGAATCCTCCTGAAATTAAAATTTCAAATTGAAGTTATTGTGCAATGTCTCAAAGTCACTAGGGTGTGTCCAAGTATTTTGCAAGCCTAGATATTTGCTACACAAACATTAACTTTCGGGGTAGGTATAAAAGGTACCACCGCTAGTGTCAACCAGTCCTTAAGGCGCTTTGTTCCCATTGCATTAATAGTGTAGTAGGCGCAACAAAGTTTAACAAGTCACAGAGCCATTAAACGTAACGAAATGGCTGATTAATGAACAAGAAATGTGGATCCTGAACTCTAAGCTCATCAGTCTACTAAGGAAATGGAAAAAGGAGCGACATCTAATATACTGAAGTAGTACTTGTATTTAAGCTTAGAGAATCACATATTCCTTGAACAAAGAGCTTATAAATATCCTCAACTACAACAGAAATGATATGATAAACCTGCTTTCCGAAACTGAATGGCGAATCTGTTAAAAGTATAATAAAGCCACTGTCTGTCACTCCGACACTTAAAAAGGGGTATCTTCTTCATGAGAATTGCGACTTCTAAGGATATAAACAAATTCTCAAATAATGACCTCCTCAAATTCATAACAAGAATTAAAGGGTTCCTTCTTTAATCGGCTTTCAGCGCAGACGATCTTAGAGGTCGCATGTCCTTTTACTGTTGGGCAGTCACTTTTGGAAAAAAACAAATCACCTCCAAACTCTCATCGCTCACATACCTACAAATTGAAGACTGTGACCAACTGTAGAAGGGTGCTGTTCTAAATTTCATTTGGTCTTTTACTAGGTGGGGTGAAAAGTAACCTCCTTGGGAATGAAAAAAAATTGTTTTTTAAATGTTTTTTTTATTTTATTCAATTTAGTCCCCTTTCAGCTTGATACACTTATTCCAGCGATTTTCCAACTTCACGATCCCGTCCGAAAAGTAATTTTCCGGAAGGTCTGCAAAATACTCCTCCGTCACGTCGATGATTTCCTCGCGTGAGCTGAATTTTTTATTGATGAGCCATCTTTTGAGGTTTGGGAACAGATAATAGTCAGAGGGAGCCAAATCGGCCGAATACGGTGGATGCGACAGCAATTGGAGCCGTAAGTCATTGATTTTAGCCGTGGTTGCGATGCTCTTGTGCGCCGGCGCATTGTCTTGCAAAAACAAAATTTTTTTCGCTTCATGTGAGGCCGTTTTGCAGCGTAATACTCGCTGTTGATGGTTTTTCCTTTTTCGAGGTAGTCCATGAAGAGTATGTCATGACAATCCCAGAAAACCGACGCCATAACCTTACCGACCCATCGAGCCTCCCTCGGCCGCTTCGGAGCACTCGTGCCGGCTTCAGTCCATTGCCGGGCAATCATTCTGTTCTCTGGTGTGTAACAGTGGATCCAAGTTTCATCAACAGTAACCAATCGACTCCAGAAGTCCGCCCGTGGTCAGGAGTGAGCATGCGCGGCACCCAGCGGCAGGATAACTTTTTCATATGCAGAATATTGCCCAAAATATGGCGTGTGCGCTCAGTACTAATATTTGTGTATCTGCTGTATCTGCTAGCTCGCGCACCTTCACTTTCCGGTCAGTCACCACCATTTCATGTATTTTTTTGACATTGCCCTCTGTAACCGCATCGGAGGGCCTGCCGCTGCGGACTTCATCGGTAGTCGAGTTGCTGCCATCACGAAACTCTCGAAACCAATATTTGACGGTGTATTCTGACGGAGCATTAGCCCCATAATATTTATCCAACTTTTCTTTTGTTTCCTTCGCCGTTTTGCCTCTCAAAAAATAATGTTTTATGAGACAACGAAAATCGTTTTTGTCCATACTCAACATGATGCCAAACACGTCAACAATAATCAGCTGTCCAAACAAAACTTAAGACAGTATCGTATCTCACTGAAATCTGGCATGTCTGCCTAAATATGAACGGACTTCAAGGCACCATAACCTCTTTTGCAGTAGCAGTGCATTCTGGCGTCAAGGAGGTTACTTTTCACACCACCTAACATAGTATATTCATTTAACAAAAATGTAGATCCTTCAGGTATGTATTCATCCGTCAAGGAATATGTTCGTAAAAATACTTACAGGATAAATGACTTTCAGTATCCCGTGTCTTTTTGAGACATGTCTATAGTACTTTAAGTGGTGGACGACATTCCACCGTTCCTAGTAGGCCGTTTTCTTCGATTTAAACACTGAAGACAGGAACTTAAGTTACTTGTCTTATTTTGTTAGCCTCTCTCACTTTCATCTTGTTTAATGACTGCCCTTTACCTTTGCTACATAAATATACCACCTTGATCAAAAAGCGGAATAACCACCGTGTGGCGCTCCCATTGTTCCGATTTTAGTTATGTTTTTTTGTTAAGTTGGTAAATCTGTTGTTGACATTCCCTCTAAATCTTAGCGTCATAGCTTGACATTTGCAAAAGTTACGTAGCCAAGAGTACATCTACGAGTATCTTTGTGTGTGTTGGCGATTTTTTACAATTTTAGAAATGGATTTAAATTTGCAACAACGAACTTGTATTAAATTTTGCGTAAAAAGCGGATTTAATGGTGCGCGAACGTTGGAAATGTTGAAAAAGTGTTTCGGCAACGATTCTCTAAAGAAAACGGTCGTTTACCAGTGGCACGAGCGGTTCAAAAGTGGTCGTGAGTCAATCGAAGATGATGACCACCGACATCAAAAACCGATGAAAACATTGATGGAGTAAAAGAAATGCCGGTCAATACTCGCAAATTAACCATTAGAGAGATAGCGGAGGACTTGAACATTGCCTATGGATCCGTCCAAAACATTTTGATCAATGATTTGGGTTTCCGTCGTGTAGCAGCAAAGTTGGTGCCATAAGACCTCAATTTCATGCAAAAAAGAGACCGTGTTGACGTCGCAAAAGAGATGATTTGCGAGGCTGAATCCGATCCCACATTCATCAAAAGGATCATTACTGGAGACGAGACGTGGGTTTATGAGTACGACACGCAATCCAGACATCAAGCAAGTGAATAGCGTTCACCAAATGAGCCGAGACCAAAAAAACCACGTCGTTTTCAGTCAAAAAAGAAGGCAATGCTCACGGTTTTCATGGATTACAACGGTGTAGTGCATCATGAATTTTTGCCAGAAGGTCAGACAGTAAACAAAGAGTATTATTTGGGCGTTATGAGACGTTAGCGTGAATCAATTCGTCGAAAGAGACCAGAATTGTGGATTTTACACCATGATAACGCACCGTTGCGTCGCACAGTGCCATCATTATTCGTAATTTTTTGACGAAAAATGCAACAAATACCATCCAACAGCCACCGAATTCACCTGATTTGGCTCCCTGTGACTTCTTTCTGTTCAATCGAGTTAAAAAACCACGAGAGGAAGTAATGGAAAAATCGCAGGAAGCACTGATGTACATACCGAAAACCGAATATAAAAAATGTTTCGAGGATTTGATCAAGCGCTGGCATAAGTATGTTGCAGTCGATGAGGATTACTTTGAAGGGGACAATATAGATTTAGATGAATAAACTTGTATTTTTAATTTTCTGAATAAATTCCGGGAACCTTTTGATCAATGTGGTATTCTTTACACAGCTAGCTAAATTCAGCCATCATTTCATAGGTAAATTGCCTTCAGTTACTGACTGTAACATGATTGAACGAGAGAAAGTTGTAATGTTAATTGCAAAACAATTTATGATCATTTGTCCCCTCAAGTGTTGTCCCAGAGTGTTGATTTAAAATTAAAAGTATCTTTACTTTAACGACTTCACTGGACAAACTATAGCGTGCGAATATGATGAATTGTAGGTTGTAATTTGCATTTGCATTTGCATTTGCATTTGCATTTACATGAAATAAAAGTGAATTACGATGTGCGGCGAATATTTGTCTTTCAGAACTAGTGGTGGTCGGTGTGGTGTTGTGATTAGTTGGTTGGACTGCTGTGTTGAAAATTCAAGTCTGGAATTAGTTATGTCGAAATATTTATCGTATTCAGTACATTCAATTGATTCGAAGAGATCTGTAAAAAGGCGAAATTAGAACGAATCGATAACACGAATAAACATAGCTTAAACAGTTAAAACTTGCGCCTCTCAGTTGAATGTCGGGCTGCAGCTTTATGTATATAAATTCAAATTTCTTGGAAGAATTATCATCGATTTAAACTTGAAATGAAGATACGGCTAAAATGTTGCATCGTAGTAAGCACGTATCGATGCGGCATTGTATTTTAAATTTCTGCATATTATCTGTGTTGGCATCATCAACTTAAGTCAACGTTTGCACATCAATTTATGTAAATTTACAGAAATGACACAAATGTTTGCATGATCAATGGCGTGACTGATTTCGCCTCATCAATGCAGTGGTGCGTTTCTGCATTTATGTACAAAATATTGTATTATATCTGCATGTGATTCACGTATGCTCCAACAGATATCATTATAAATCTGTTTTGCAAACAGTAACAATAACAATAATATAATAATAAAACCATTTTCTTATAAACTCGTAGCCAGACAGTTCATTTCGTAAAAGGGGGAAATATTACCGGAAAGGTGAATACTCTCGCATGCCCATTCCTGCTTTCATACCAGTACAAAGGAAGTGTGGCAAGGGAAATACTGTTGGTGATCTATGATCCAACAATATGCTGGAAATCACCAAAAGGTCTAGCATAAATCGACACTGGAAAATAACTATTTTGATTTACTTTATAATGTTGACCAAAAAATTACCACTGTCTATTTATACGGGCTAGGGATATATGAGTCACATTTTTCTTAATTAAATTCTTAATGGCAGCCATATATGTATTGCTGAGATTGCTTAGAAAGGTTAGTGAGCCAGTGTTTCTTCTTGATCATGGTCATGGCATGGTCATCTCGTCTTGTTCCTTGTCTTTGCAGCTCTTTGAGTGTTTAGTTAGTCTTTTATGCTTTCGAATTGAATTGAATCGTTTCTTGTCCTGTTTGGACATTATAGCTTAGCTGTGTTATAAGAGTGCAAGCACCCACAGTGGCAACCCGAAGACTTTGAGATTTGGACTGCCTGCAAGAGAGGTCAATTCGGTTATCCAGTTTGAAATAAGACTGCAAAACCTACAAGATCACTCTAAGAATCAATAAACAAAACGTAAGGCGGACCATCATATCGTGTTCAAAACATTCAAAAGATTCTTAAGAAGAATATTTGGATCTGATTGTGAGCACTCATATCCTTGGCTGCTCTGCAGCAACCTACCTCACACCCACTTTGGGAAAATCTACCCGCCTACAGACTCGATCTGCGAAAAAGGCTAAAATGGGCAGTGTCCACCTTTATATCATTCAAGCCACCAGCACTTATACAATTGTAGCATGCTTTTCAGTAAGTCTGTTTAGCTTTCGGTAAAGTATCTAAGCCTAATTTTTAGATAGGTAAGTAAAACTTCTCATGTTCTCCCAAAGAACCGTCATCTTAAGTGTAAGCTCATCCACAAAAGACGACCAAACCTGCAATTTAATTGAATCCATAAATCTCACATCGAAAAATCTCTCTTCCTCTCATGTAAGCAGCTCTCGATTATCACTTCTTTCCAAGGAATAAATATTAATGACTGTCTGCATCTTGGCTCACTTTATTCTCAACAGTACAGTAAATGCGAGCTAGGGTCTTTAAAAGGAGGTGTATCCTTTTTTTTCTAAAATATAGTCTTTAAGCACTTTCTCACTCTTACATGTCAAGCAAACACATCTTTCTAACGTGTCCAATGTGCATTAGGCATTCACTGCTATTGAACACGTATCTGTAGCCTTAGTGTCAGTCCATCTAAAATGGAGTTAGGTGGCATCTTCCGTGAGTTTCTTGAAAATCTAGGTCTCATTCTAGACAATAAAGATAAAATGTTGCCAAACGAAACAAACACGTGTAAGTAGGCTGTTGGCTCAATGTTGGGATTGCAACCCAATATCATTCACCGTGGTCGTGAGACTAATCTTCACTTATGTTTAAGCCGTAAGTGATGTCTGCATAGCATAACTGACAAATGGTCGGCTCTCATTTACCACCCAATAGCATTTTTTTTCGGCCGTCGACTGAGGGACACTCATCAATGGGAAAAGTTAATTGTTAATATTATTTCAATTTTCACAAGCACATCGACAACAGCCGGAAGCACTGGCACTCTTTGAAGACCTCTGCGTATATTGGTCTACCTCCACACTATACCATCTTTCAAACTGAAGTCTCAACTGTTCATAACATTCACGAAATCAAAGAACTTGTGAATTGGCCTGATTTGTATTTCGATATTCTTAGTAAAAAGTAACACTCAGTTCTCTTTACACTTCATACTTCTAAAGTACGAGTGAAAGTCCGTACTTTTGGAGTCAAATGGTTCGTTTTATATACGATAGAGTGGGGATGGCGAACCTTTTAAGATTCTCGTGGCATTTTCAAAACATAATTAGTTTGTAGTACCTTTATCGTGCCAACTACAGATGTAGTTTTCTAGTGACTAATAGGAAAAATAAATGAATAATTGCACAGTGTGCATTATTTATTTATTTTAGTATAGTGGGTGTAGCCGTGCTGTAGTGGTACTAGCAATCGCTTCTCACTCGGAGGGTCAAGTTTCGAATCCTACCCAGGACAAGTTTTTCATTTGTGTAATTGGAACTCAGTCAGAAAAATTCAGCGTGTGAAGGCATAACACTGACACGTAGATTTGGCTGTTGTAGAGTTTCAAGCACAAAAAAAAACAAAAAACAAGTGTGAATTATGTCTTCGAATCACTCTGAGTGAAGAAAAAACTCTCCGTCCTATTCGGTTACACCTGACTTTCAAACCACTACCAAAACAATTTTCCTTTCTCCTCCTTCTACCTTTCCGCCCGCGCCATGGCAACAGTAAAATGGTATCTAACCCCTTAGGCGCGCGTAAATTATAGAAAAAAGTTTATATATTTTTCAGATTAACAGTTTTAAATTCATTTTAATAAAAGAAACAAATTTCAGATTAACAAACAAACAAAAAAAAAACAAAAAATATAAAACTATTTTAGTGTGACTTCTGTTGTTGCAATTTCGATGACAAGTAGCTTATATCAGGGCTGTATTTCGTCACTTTAATCAAAATGCAGGCTGAGCTCGAATCATCTGACAAATTGTCAAGATAGCAAACGCAAGCTTTTTGAAACAGCTAAATGTGTCGTGAATTGAATTCCAAGTTTTCATTAATTTGGAATTGGCATTCTTCATCGTATTGCCTGACAGTCTTTCTAGCCCGATTGATTCCAATTCTTTCCTTGTTTCGATTAATTTTTGCGTCCCTATCGAACCAGACCGGAATTCGTTCAGGTTCATGTCAATATCTTCAATTTTCAACCAATCAAATTTGGACAAGTATAGCTTATCAAATGATGTCGTGTCAGAGAACATATTGAACTTAAGCGTTTCCGATAACTCTTTAAATTGTGAAAATCTTGACGAAAATTCTTCGACTAATGAATTATTTATACTTCGTTTGGTTTTTCATGTAAATTCAAACCGTCGTTAAATTTTTTTAAGTTGGGAAAATACTTGTAGTTTTTCAAGAGAACATCTTTACTTAACCCTCATGGGTTCTTTGTATACAACCGTATACAATTTTCAAATTTAGCATTGAATTTCGTAAAAACCAGGCTATGGAATTTGCTGAATTTTTGGAAAATAGCTTTAATTAGTTTGAATAATCGGAATTTCCCATAATTAGTTGACGCCCATACGTAGAGTTCTCCAAATTTAAATAGTTACGAGTCGGTTCTTGTGTATACGATCAGATACAGTGTAACGGTCTTCAAGTAAACATCGTTAGTGCATAAATTGTGTTTCGTAGTGTTTTTTTTTTATTCGTTTGCATTTTGTAAACATGGATAGGATTTTGCGTGAACATCGAAAAAGGGATGAGTATGACATTGACAATAACTCGGACAGTGATTTTAGTTTGGACGAAGAAGACTCCGATTTTGTTCCATCGGACCATGATAGCAATGGTATTTTCGAAAATGACGATAACAATGAAGAAGACATCGAACCATTGGACCAAAGTATAGCAGAAGAAATTGCTGTAAATCCACAGCATAAGTATTGGTCAAAGGATAAAAAAATAGAATTGAGTAGAAAAAATTCATTTCGACGGGCAGAAGAAGTATCAAATTGTGGATTTTGTGTGACTCGTCGAATTGCTACGCATACAATACACAGGTTTATGTTGGCCGTGACCGAAACACCGCTCCTGAACGCAATCAAAGAAAACGCATTGCTTTGGATTTGACGGAAGGACTTTCTGACAGAAATGTTACGTGCGACAACTTTTTTACTTCCTACGCATTGGCTGAAGAACTAAATAAAAATCGTATGACTATATTGGGAACGGTTCGGAAAAATAGAAATGAAGTTCTACCAGTATTAAGTGATATGCGCCGAAAGCCAACGTTTTTAACTGAAGTGGTATATGACCATAAGTTACAAGCTATTATGTTGTCATATGTATGTTACCCGCCGTTACCGATTCGTCATGCTATTGAGCAGGTTTGATAATAAAGTGAAAATAAACGAAGCAAATGAAAATAAAAAACTTAGCATCATAGAAGACTATAATAAAACTAAAAACGGCGTTGACACAATGGACCAAATAGTAGCCACATACACATGCAAACGGAAAATTAATCGATGGCCAATGGCATTATTTTGTAATATGCTTGATGTGAGTGAATTGAATGCATATGTGTTAATCGTTGAAATCTTTCCTGACTGGCATGCCGAAAAAACAAATATAAATTTTCGTCGTCCACTTTTTATAGAGCAACTAGGAATGACTCCATATATTGCTTTACGATCATCAAGACCAAGAACAAGGGATGCTGCTGCTGTTTGCGATGAAAGTCAACTTCTTCAGCATTTGACACCAAAAAAAGAAGTCGTTGTCATATCTGCACCTACAAAAACAACAGAAATACCTACAGTGACTCCAAAAACTATTCGCTCATTAACCAATGTGAAAAAGAAAATGGCTTTAGAAAAAAAACAAAAAGTTTTACAGAATTCATATATACGTGTATTTAATCTATGTAAAAAACAGTAAAACTTCACAAAACAAAAACACAAAATATTACAATATTTAACAAAATAAACTAAAAAATGTTCGACTAGATTTTGAGTAATGTTAGGTGTTATTTGGTCCCATTCCGCTATTAAAGCGGCTTTCAGTTGAGTTTTACTGCGGATTTCATATTTTTTATATTTTGCTTAAAAATATTCCAAACGTTTTCTATGGGATTGATATCTGGTGATTGGGGTGGCGTCTCGATCCATTTTGGGGTATTATATAGTAACCACATTTTAGTGGTATGTAGGCTGTATGTTTTGGATCATTGTCTTGACTAAAAATATAGTCAGAGGTAAGACCCATTTTATTTGCAATCGATTGTAGGTGTGCTTTGAATATATTAATATATTCCTTGTGATCCATAATACCATCAATAAAGTGCAAATTACCAACCCCTTTGGCACCCATTCAACCCCAAACTAGCACGAAGCCACCCCCATGCTTGAATGTCGGTTTAAGGTGTTTTTCCTCCATTTCGGTGTTTTTTTTTTCCTCTATAACATACATCGTCCATCTGAAGCATAAATATTATATTTACTTTTATCTGTAAATATAAACTTGTTCCAAAACTCTTTTGGTTAGTTTTTGTACTGATTTGCAAATAAAAGCAGTTTTTTCTTGTTGGTAGTGCTTATAAATGTTTTTTTTCTTGCAACTCTACCATGGTAACCAGCATCATACAACACATTTCTTACACTGTTAACACACATTTCAGCACCAAATTCATTTTTCACTTCAGTGTGAATTTGGGTAGCACTTTTTTTTTTGGATCTTGCTTCACTTTGTGGACAATTGCACTCATTTCTCTGTCCGTTAAGACACGTGGACGACCCGATCGTGGAGCATTGGACAATCTGTTTCAACCAGAGAATCGCCTAACAATTTTTCCTACTGATCTAATCGATTCTCTGGATTCACGCATATCTAACATAATTTTATGCACTTCCTCCGATGTTTATTTCGCTTTTCGACTCATTTTAAATAAAATCACCACATCTCGCAGAATGTCAGTACAATTGGGCTGAGAATTTATGTTTACTGTAACAAACAAAGAGTAAAAAGTCGTTGTTGCTATTTTTTTCTAAAAGAAGTCCCATTATTTCGAGATAAAGACCAATGTCTAATGGGTGAGCGAATACTTTTTGGAGCCTTAAACTTGAAGTCAACGAACATTTTTTAGTTTATTTTGTTAAATATTGTGATATTTTGTTTTTTCTGTTTTGTGAAGTTTTACTGTTAAAAAGTTTTACTGATTAAAAACACGTATGAATTGTGTAAAACTTTTTGTTTTTTTTTTTAAAGACATTTTCTTTTTCACATGGGTTAATGAGCGAATTGTTTTTGGAGTCACGGTATGCAACACGTTGTGGAAAGTGTGCAAAATATGTTTGTGTTGAACATCACTTTTATATCTATTCAAAATGTACAAAATAATTATTAAAACAAAAAAAAAAACCATGATATTTCTGCGATTTTTCGATCTTTGTAATGAAATGCATATCTTGTTTAGCAGACTTTTTTGAATTTTTTTTATACTCGTATGTATACCCATGAATTTGATTTATAATAAAAATAAACATTTTCGAAAAGCTAAAAAAAAAACATAAAATATCTATTTGTTTTATGTGTATATGATCGTATACGCAAGAACCAATCCGACAAAGTTTTAGAGGAACCGATGAGGGTTAATATTTGCAGTTTACCCTTAAACGCGCGGATGATATCTATCATGAAAATGACAGTTTTGTTTGCGCCTTGAAGCTTTACGTGCAAATCGTTGAAATGCTGGCAAATACCAGTAAAAAAAAATATCAATTTTGAAAGCCACGTTACATTCATCAACTTTGAATAATGTTAAATTTTTCCTTCATCTTGTAACATTGTTATACATCAGTATGCCACTTCATTAAGCAAAACTTCAAATTTTCGTTTATTTAAGGCTTCCGATGTTATGAGATCGACTATTTTTGTAGCTACGAGTACTTCCATTATATTGTTAAGAGAGGCAAAGCAATTATTTGCACATAAAGCTTGTTGATGTATGATGCAATGGAATTCAAGAACTGGGTGCCCTTTGTAGACTTTACGAATGGGAGGCAAAAATAAGAAAACTTTACTCGATGTCGACAGTTTATGCTGCCGCTCAAAGGTGCAATTGGGTTTCTCAGTTGATGACGTGCCGATAATATTTCGTCACGCGCGCCATTTTTTCGCCATCGCTGCAATAAAGAATGAAGGTACTGTCTAGTATAAAGGCAAAACCGTAACGAAAATTTGTAACAATTACAGATCGGTAGAGCATATGGTATGTTCAAACAACAATATTATACATGTAATTATATTTTATAGCCAGTTAGTCTGACGTTGTAAGGGCAAGTCGTTCCACATTACGTTTCAAAGAAACGGATAGTGATGGACGAAGATCCGGAGAATGTAAGAGATCTGTTCATAATCACTATAGATGTGGAGAAGTTTTTAACAGGGTCCCGACAAATTTAATTTGAATGGCGCTTAAACATTTTAAATTACAAGAGTTGAATGCACTAATCATATTCTATTTGCATAATGTCTGCACGAACGCATATCCATAATAACAGTGTTTAAAGTCCCTTCCTTTTGAACATTGTGCAAAATGCACTTTTAAAGAATTTATATTCTGAATAGAAAACTCTCTTTTTGTCAACACCAACGCAATTGCAAGTGGGACGTGATAATTCTTCAGGCCACATTAAATAGTGTCATCAAAAGAAACGTTAAGGAGCTAAGAACCAATCGCACAAAGACCATATTTTCGATTTATTGTTTTCCGAATCCACATACCTAATTTGAAGTATGAAAACCGTCAGGATCTCAATGTTGGGTGATGTATGGGATATACTCCCATAAAAGAGAGCGTAGTGCAGAATAAGATTTAGGTTGTCAACCCTACAAGCGGAGTAAATATTTCATATTTCCGCGCAATAAATGAAAGAAGAATAAAACAAGCAGTCAATACCGACAAATTAAATGGAACAACAGGAAAAATGGCTTGCAATTTTCAGGATCTAAGCATTCGTTCGGTTATATCTTTAAACGACAGAGATCTGGCAAACAATTAAGCAATTGAATTGTAAAAGCCAATCCTGAATTAGCAAGCAATTAACAGACGATCTTAACCAACTGAAGACTAAAGACCAGGCATTTTAAAGTATGTAAAAGCCTCTTTGACGATTCAAAGTCATTGCGATTTAAAAATTATGGTAGAATTATTATTTCCACATTCCTACCGAGTATGGGATGCATCATGAACCAATAGTGAAAAGCTTGTCCTTATCTAATGCTAAGCTACCATCGCTCCAAATATTCGTCATCATTTAGGCACTGAAGGTGTATTCCTCAAGACTAGTTGCCTAGGCGTATTATAAACATTATGCCATCAGGCCAGGAATACAAGACATATCGAGAAACATTTACAAATATCAAGCCAAACACACTTGCAACTTTTTTTTGTCAAAAAGAATGCGTGCGTTAATATCGTGGTTTTTGCAAAAGTCGTACAGTACCATGAATTTATGAGAATCACCAAGGAAGGACCTTTCTCCATAGACTCATATCAACATTTTCTAATGATTTCTGATCATTGATCTGGTGCTTGGTACTTGTTGCTCGTTTTTTAAATTTGTATAATTTGTGGGCATCATCTGGACAAGAGAATTACGGGGGCCTTAAGAGTACAGATACTTTTTTATTCTATTCAAAAAGGGGCTCAGAAGTTGTAGTGACATTGTTTGATCAAATTTTACTATTCATAGGTAAAAGTATTCTCTGCCATAAGCGTTTACATCAGAAATGGGAACCCAGATATTTCTTATACACTTTCACTTAATTCATAGATACACGTTTGCTTGCTCATAGAACTTTGATACGAGTATATTCTTAAAGGTTAGAACTTTTTCAAAATGAAATGTCCATCTTCACTAAAAAAAAGCAAAACAAAAATCACTTACAGGCAAAATTAAAGTTATTATCATTTTGGATTTTTCTTCCAAAGATACTTTGTGATCACTATGTATCGAAGTTACTAACTTTCTTTGAAGTTACCAAACTAAGGTAATACCGCACAACACCTTAAGACTTTCTTTCGCTTACTAAGTCGTGAGCTATGAAAGTATCTTGTTTTATAAAAGAAAGATACATCGGCGACTATATTTTCATTTATTGCACACATAGTTTTCGTTCGTTTTTCTTTTATTTTTTTTTTTATTTCTCATATCCGACAGGTAAAGTAGCATAAAAAGATACAAGATATAAACGAACCAAAATAAAAACAATCCCGTAACATACTGGCTGCACGAGTTCAACCAGCGTCACAAAGCATCTTTTTTTTCTATCATACTTTAGCTTTCCGCTTAACATAGGCACAGATGTTCAGAAGATAGACCGGTGTACTCGTACCTTGGAGTTGTCCCATCTTCTCTAAGCTGGTGACGGTATTTTCGCTTCACATCATACGAGTATATGTACGAGTAGGTGCCTGGAGTTTCCTACTGCCACAACACCACCATATTACCGAACATGTAATTTTCTTCACTTGATTCCGTGTGGTGGGAATGGGAATGATGGTGTTCTGCTTGGATGTACATTTCACCTAGCCAACTATAGTCGCGGCTACGCGTTTGTGGAATTGACTTCCCCACAAAAATTTTACTTTTCACGAGACGTGTTCATATAGTTCGTTCGGTTGTGGCATGAAGCAGGGACAGAGCCACGGAGCTGGGATAGAGCTTCAAACGGGGAAGAGATTTGTTTCCTCGCTTTTGAACTTGAACTTGTCGGATCGTTGATCATTGTGGGGAGTACTGGAACTCGTGGAGAGTTACACTTGCAGTGCTTCAATGCGGTTTTGTCGGTGGGGAGTTGATTTTCGGTTCGAAGAAGTTGAGGATACGGTTTATTAACGAGTAATTTAGCACTTAATTGCCATAAATCGGAGTAAGGCTTATGTAACATTTTTTTTATGAGAGTATTCTTCAGTTGGTCGGAGCTTCCGTCAAGTGGCGGATATTTAAAGTTGTAAAGGTTTAGGAAAAACGTGAATAAGTAAATGGAGTGATAATACATTAGGTTAAACGTTTACCCCTGCTTTTAGACAGATTATTAGTTTAATGCAAGCGCTACATTTATTTCTCTCGTCATTGGACATTTTTTGTAAAAACAAAAAAATTGATTCAATTAATAAGAAAGAGTCTTGAGTTTGATTTTGACTCTTGTTAGATTGCTTACAAGAGAGACGTAAGAGAAGTGTTTTAGAAGTTCGACACAATCATATCTTTTTCGTACAGCTTATAGTGGTTCGCCTCCATTGAGCCATAAAAGGGGCTGATTCCTTATCAGGACCAAAAGACCGATCAAATATGTTTTGCTTACTGTCTAGCACTTGAAGCTATGCATTAAAACTGCCAGGATCAGTCTTATATGCATCCTAAATTTATTTTGTACCAAAATGTATCATATGTGCAGTATTTGCTTTGATATGAGTGAACTCTTTAACTTCTTGGAAATGTTTTGAAGCGCTCGGTAGAGGTAGTGGTCGAAAAATTCTTTGCTTATCGATAGTTATTTTGTTACATCCTTTTACTTTTAAAGCCAATATTCTTGGCCTTTCGTTAATGCCTTTGACTGGGGGAAAATGGTAACACAAACGTACATGTTTATCTTGTACATACCCCAACGGCTGGGTAGACTTTTCTCGATGACACCTGCCCTACATACTACTCTTATATTCTAACGCATGGTGCAATTTTGAAATAGACCTATCGTACGCTGCCTTGAAATCAGTAGATGGGTATTCAATTTTGATTTTCTATTCATTGGTCTTCCTTAGCATGGATTTCTCAGACTGTCGCGGTTAGTGGCGGTCGGTAGACCCCCATTATTTTCGCTTATTATTTAATTCATGGACCCACTGATCGTCAGCTTTTGTGGTATGTGCTAGAATATTTAAAACTTATCGTAAAGATGCTCTTTTTAAACTGCGACTTTTTCAGACAGCTTAGACGGACGTTCTAAACTATGGATTTATTTAAGAAAAAGCTTAGCTTCAAGCTTTATAAAGAAAACGTTGTCATAATCGCGTCGCCCTTCCAGATTGAAAAAAAAATCTCTTTCCGAACGAAGCTCCATATGTCATAGTCAGGTGACTGATATGTGTCTATCATAGTCCGATGTCGCTGTACAACCAATATATCGTCTACTGCAAGGCTCTTCAATACAAACGGGATCGAAACTCACTCGAAGAATCTTGCGTTCAAAACGAGCAGGGATATCTTCATCCAACTACGCCTACGTCCATTCTTCTTCTACAAAGAGAACGAATGGGATGATTAGAGTTTTCTATAGAGTATCACTAATGTTTTTTGACAGGGCTTGGTTACTTAATTTAAGTTCATGGGATTTCTCTAGGGTCTGCCAGTGTTAATATTTGGTGAATTATGCTCTTATCGGTCCTAAAACTGCACTGAGAAGAGCCAATGATATTTTTTACAAATGGTTTCAGTCATTTACGCAACACCACAAAAAAGATTGCGTCAAGAATCTTTCTCTCAACCAAATCTTGAAAGTGAGTTTCCGTATGATTTCTGCTTCAAATAGCTCTTCAAGTATGCTGCTGCATTAGCAGCCTTTATCAATCGTCGGATAGATAGAAATCATAGCTTTCATCGTCTTGTGCGTTGTAGTTTTTAGTAGTTTTTTGTTTTTTTTCAGATCGTCAAGCCGGTTGTGACTCAACCACTAAGTTTTCTTGTCTATCCCTACAAGGCTCTGTTACCATGGTTCTTCTTTTTCCTCCGAATACCTTTTTTTTTCTTACACACTAGTTGCTTTCGTCCTACCTATGCATCGTCGCTACGTATGTGAATTATTTTGGCACATATTCTCGCATGAAATATTTGTCAGCCTGGAGTTATTTCAAAACCCAGACGGCCCGTTGGCATAAATCTCACTCGTCTTCAGCTCTTGATACAGGCTACACAGAACTTGTCAAGAGGTTCAAGGATAAGCGATCGGTAAAGATTCTGGCGGTTTGTTGCGATTGCAGCCGTTCAGAGTTAAATCAAATCTCCTCTCATTATTTCTCCATTATTGTGGCTCCTGAGATATCCATTCCATAGCCTGGTTGCTTTGAATGTTCGGGAATCTATAATATTTGAGGATGCCCTTTTCTTCTATTTTAGTATTAATATCACCTAAAATAAAATTAACGTCATACTTAGGACATTGGTATTGATAGAAATATTTTTTGGTAGCATAGCCTATTTCTTCTATGAGGACATAAGCGCATAACAGGATAATGTTGTCGGATTTAGCATTGATGTGGATTTTTACAATGTTTTAAGTTTCCGAAAATTTCATGTGCAGATCCGAGCGTCATTGTCTTTTTTCCATTTTGCAGTAGCCATGCCTTTATCCGAAACTATTAGTTGCTTTTCGTTGAGCTCTGTAAAAAGAGGGGCTGTTGATGCAGGGCCTTATGGACCGATTCTCCAAATATGTCCGAGTAATTCTCTTAAGATGTTCATTTAGTTGCTGAGGAACTATTAATCCTTTGTCGCTAGATTTAATGATGAGAACCTTTACATATACAGGGTGGGCCATAAATTGTTGCACATTTGAAACATGAATAGAAATAAAACTACAAATTTTATTTTGCTGATCAATTATTTAACGTAATAAACGTTTTCTGAAATTTATTTTTTAAAAATTACATCGTCGAGATGTGTCCCGTCTCGTCGTTGGCACTCCTGCAATCGACTACGCAAACTTTGGAAAACTCGCTGACACATGCTGCGAGGTATCGCGGCTATCCCCTCCTGGATGTTGTCTTTTAATTGGTAAAGTCACATTTGACGCATGTCATGTTGCTCCATCGTGTTGCATCCAAGTCCTGCTGTTGTATCCTTAAAATTCATGTAACTGTGGTATTAAAAACTCTCGCAACATCTTCACGTATTCCACTGAGTTACGTTATTTCCTTGATTATTTTCTGGAAAATCATTCCATGCCATATGCATTGGAGTTCCCCGAAGATCCATAACCTACCTCAAGGAGTATTGCAGTCTTTTCAATTTTTACTGCGACGAGTGCAAAGAGATCACCTTGGCTCACGTTATGCTAGCAATTAAATGCAACAACGAGTCAATTAAGACAACTAAGCCTGGAAAGATAAGAATTTCTAAATGCTCTGAGGAACGAGAAATCGCACATCTCGAGAGTAATGAAAGTTTTAAAAATAACAATAAACTTAAAAAAAGACCCCTCTCCAACTCCCTTCCAAATAAAAAAACATGCTTCCAAAAAACGAAGCTCTAATCTCGATTCCAACTGGAGCTTTAAAACAAACTTATTCCCCAATTTTAGTCCTCCCTCCTCACTTATCCGACACAAAGCCCTTACACACCAATTTTCTAATCCCCCAATTCCCTCCGTTCTACCGAAGCCCCCTCGCCAAGGCGTCTCTTTCAACTTAACCCCAACCACCCATATTATTCCTTCTCAACATTCTACGTCACCAAACCCAACTAACAACCCAATTCCCAACTTCGACCTTAAAACTGGAGCTAAGTACCCTAATTTCATTAACTCCCATACCCTAAACCCCACATCTCATCCCTCGTCCAACTCCATATCCAATCATTTATCTCTATCTCCCTCCTCCAATGCTCCTATTCTTGATCCCCTTTTTCCCCCCACTGCTAAACTAACACAGCAAACCAATGGCACTACAGAAAGTCGATATGCTCTCTCTAGGCTCAGAGAAAGAAAGACATATGAAAACATTCGTCTCTTTCTAGCCTATCTACACGACAAATCTGACTCAGTCTGCTACGAAGGGAAAACCAAAACCAGCGTCATGGTTTCCATCCAGCAGGAAGGCCTCCCTACCGACCCTATCAGTCTCAGGAACCTTTATGTCAGGTACCACGAGATTTTTAACATGTCCCCTCAGAAAGTACCAGACGACCTTGCTGCATTCGGCAACTATGTTCGCTCTAAACGAGTATCACACCTACAGCGAAGCCGAGCCGACCACGATAAATTTTTTCGTCCATAACGTGCTTCCCCTGCCAGCGCTTAAACCATCCTGCCCCACACCTCCACCCCACAACATCCCCCTTACATTTTACTACCAGAATGTAAGAGGTCTTCGCTCTAAAACCAATGCTGTCCTACGTCAATCACATGCTCTTCCCTTTGATATTTACGCCTTGACCGAAACCAATTTAATTCCCGACATAAAGAATCAGGAATTGTTCCCTCCTACTTTTAATGTTTTCCGCGACGACGATCCTACCCGCACAAATAAAGATTCCCCCTGTCGAGGCGTCCTACTGGCGATGGACAACAGCCTTAACTCTTCCTCCATTACAATTTGTTCATCCTCTAAAGCCGACGTTGTCGCAATAAAAATATCACTGCCTCTCAAGTCCCTTTACGTTATATGTTGCTACATCCTACCAGCTCAAACTATCCAATCTTATCAATTTGTTATTGATGCGATCGATCATTTAAGTGACCTGTCAGACCCTATTGATGATATCCTTATTTTTGGCGACTTTAATCTTCCTCAGCTACAGTGGACTCCATCAGATGATCAATCGTTTTTCATCGCTTCAAATGCCAACTCAGCTAAGGAATGCCTCTTCTTAGATCGCTTAACAGACTCAAGTCTATGCCAAGTCAGTGGTATATCCAATTATATGGGCAAGCAATTAGACCCTATTTTCACAACAGATTCAATTAATTCCTCAGTCTCACTTTTTCCCTTATCTCTCTCAACAATCGATAACTACCACCATCCCCGCTCCTACTTTCATTTTTTCATAACTCTTCATTCCAGTCCACTCCCCCCACAACTCTCTCATCCCACGACTTTCATAAAGCAAACTTTCACAAAATCAGTGAATATCTCAGCAGATCCCTCTTTAACTTTCACAACCTAAGTTTAAATGATGCCTTATCCATTTTTTATAAAGAAATATTTAATTCTTTTTCCCTTTACGTTCCGTTTTCCCGCCTTAAAACATCATCTACTAGTCCTCCCTGGTATAATCGCAAGCTTCGTTCCTTACGAAATCAGAGAAATAAGTTATGGGCTGTTTTCCTGCGTACCAGATCCTTTACCGACTATTCCAACTATCTTGGTGCTTATCTTCATTTCACCGAACTTTATGATTCCCTTTACCAGAGCTACCTTAACAATGCGCAAGTCAACCTAATAAACCACCCTAAGTCCTTTTTCCAATTTGTTAACTACAAAATAAAGTCCGATGGTTACCCTCCTTCCCTCTCTTTCAACAACAGGTCATCAACCGACCCACTCACCATTGCCAACCTATTTGCCACCTTTTTTAAACAATCCTTCACCAACGACTCCTTTGTACCAGATCCATCCTATTTTAGTTACCTACCTAACTTCTCCAATGGTCCACTTCTCTCTCATATTTTGGACCCGTCTTATATCGTTTCAATGACGAATTCACACCCGGCCCAGATGGCCTCGCTGCCATATTTCTTAAAATATGCTCTTCCTCTCTTTCCCTTGCCCTTTCTAATCTCTTCCGTCTATCCCTTTCACAAGGAGAATTTCCTCAGGCTTGGAAATCCTCCTTCATAACCCCGATCCACAAGAAAGGATCAAAAAATGAAATAACCAACTATCGTTCCATCGCTAAACTCTTCCATATACCCAAACTCTTCGAAAGTATTTTGTATGAAGCTCTAAGCTTCCAATGCAAATCACTTATTTCCCTTAGATGGCTTCCTAAAGGGTAGGCCAACCACCACAATTCTCGTTGAATTCGTATCCTTTGCCCTCTCTGCCCTAGAGAATGGCAATGAACTCGATGTAGTTGCAACCGATTTTAGCAAAACTTTCGATAAAATCTCTCATCGATTAATCATCTTTGAATTGTCTGCCCTCGACTTTGAACCCATACTGTTAAAATGGATATCCTCTTACCTCGAAAACCGTTTTTACAGTGTTCGTTTTAGGTCAGCCCATTCCGCTCCATTTTTGGCCACCTCTGGAGTTCCACACGGTCCCCTTCTTTTTATATTAACCATAAATGATCTCGCCATGATCATCAAATACTCGTATGTCTCCCTTTACGCCGACGATACCAAATTTTTCAAAACCATTTCCTCTCCCCATGACTCTTTCCTCCTTCAACAAGATCTTGATAGTTTTTCGATCTGGTGCCTCAAAAATTCTTTGGAACTTAACATCGCCAAATGCCAATCCATCACCTTCTCACATAAGCGGAACCAATCTCCTCCCCGACTCTATCTTCTCCATAACCAACCTATCTCCTCCGTACAATCTCTTCACGACCTCGGCATTTTGTGTGATAGGGAGCTCAACTTCCGTTTACATATGGATGAGATAATCCTCAAAGCCAACTCTGCACTAGGCTTTGTAAAACGGTGGTCCAAAGAATTCACCAAGCCATACGTGACCAGGTCCCTCTATATTACCTTTGTTCGCCCCCTCCTAGAGTACGCCAGTCAAGTATGGTCCCCATATCATCGTGTTCATATCTCGAGAATTGAATGCATTCAGCGCCGTTTTCTTCGATTTGCTCTTCGAGGCATGCCCTGGGACGATCCTTTTAATCTGCCTCCCTATCAAAACCGTCTCAACCTTATCAACTTAAACACCCTTGAAGATCGCAGAGATGCAGCAGACTTTCTCTTCATTCATCGACTCCTTTCAGGTCACGTTGAATGCGTGTCCCTTCACAACTCCATTTTCCTCAACACTAACCCTCGTAATCTACGTACCCCTCGACTCTTCTATCTACCAACCCACAACACCTCCTATGGAGCGAACGAACCAATCTCCCGTATGCTACGTCAAATCAACTCAAACCCTACCGTCTTTGACTTCCACCGCACCACTTCCTACCTCAAATCCGTTCTCCTTCACCATTCCAACCAACCTTAGTTTTAAATTTTAGTTTAAGTTTACTTTGTAAGTTATAGCTTGTATTAAGCCGAATAAATGGGGGCGTTCGCCCCCACCAAAATTAATTTAATAAAAAATAGGGACCGATTATGCCCTTCGCTGATATGGAAGCCCATACTGTCGTTTTAGGTGAATGAAGTGGCTTTTGGTGTTTAAGGCGAGTGTTTTCCCTGCTCGAACTTCTTGACCCAAGCTTGGATTAAATTGACACTTGGACACTCACTTACACGGCGTGATCCGTATTCAATTCTAAATAGGCGTCGTACATTAACGTAGGAATCGTTGTTTTTGTAACATTGTTTTACACAAAAAGCACGCTGTTATCCCATGAAGCGCTCCATCGTGACTAAGATTGCATGAAGCGACGAACAATTCTCCGCCACCCCCGTGCCCCTTCCTCGAACCGTGTTGCTATTTGCAAAAATATATGGCCCACCCTGTATAACCATTCCCCTTTTATTTTGTTATGTAACTTTTTGCAAGTGTCAAGGGTGAGGTCTAAAGTTGGTAAACAGCACCGATGGCTCATCGCATAGAGTGTGATGTAAAGAAGTAAAGTATGTGTGTCCCATGATAGTGTTAAATTAATCGCGCTCATGTATATGGTTAATACCCATATGCCAGTTGTAATGGTCTGACAACTCATCTATCTTCTTATATACCATTTTCAGAAATATCAAAAATTTGATTTAAAACGCTCAAGCCACTGGGAGGCCACATTATAAGGCCTGAAATATAAATATTGTGAGCGCAGATTCAAATTTTTATGGATTCCAAAAGGCGCTGCTGGAAATCAACAAAAGATAACTTACGGCAAATTTCAATTTTACGTTTTTACGACCAGTAATTTTAATTTCAATATGCCGATAGAATAACTCTCGTATCACCAGCAAAATTTTAAAATTTCAAGAAAATCCAAAACGAACGCGTATTTCTAAGTAGCCGTATGGCAGTTGGAACCGAATCTGTCTATGCTGTTGCCGTTTTTATCTACAATAGAAAAACCTGCTCGTCGGCCAGGTATCAGGCAAGTCTCCAAGGATGTAAATCTGAAATCAGGCCACCCCTTTTAAATCACAGTGCAAAACTTGATAGCAACTTGAGACCACCAAATTACGTTTTCTTTACTTTATAATTAATTTTTTTATTTTCCTTATCCATATAAAATTACATGCTAGACAAAAATGCTTAAATCTATTTTAACTTTAACTACTCCTTTAATTAGCTTACTGGCTCTAATCGAGCACTCTAAACTTAGCAATAATATTACAACTATTTGCTTTTCGACCTAAAAACTATCGTACGACTTAGCTGAAATATGCATACATGCATACATACATATGTGCTCGTAAATTTATTATACATCTATATGCTTGTCAAAATATAAATACTTACTACGCTTCTTACCGCCAATGCCTGCCCATGCTTACCAATGATGGCCAAATTTCGCCAGCTATCTCTGGTATCCCTAGAAGCGCATTTTTAATATTAAAGACTTTGTTCGAAATCGCGTTGTCACATTTGACAACAAACTTATTTGTTTTCGCATTCCCATGCAGGTCAGCTTATAGAAAAGTCCCTCTGCACATACGGTGTCGAATGCCTTCTCAAAGTCAACCAGCCAGACACCTGGTTCTTCTTTCTTTTGTTCCATTGAAGCAACTGTCCAGAATGATTTTGTTATCCCCAACCCATTTCAAAAGAGCTCTATTGTCTACCTTCTCAAATACCTTTCTAATATTCGGAAGCAAATTAATTATCCAAAATTAGTTGGGTTATACCTTCCGCTGAGGCATCAATACGAAGTTTGAGATACCATTAACTCCCAACGACTTTTTGTTTTTCAGTAAGCAGTAGCTCGTGACATTTGCGGCGTTTTCTTCATTTAACACAGTAAAACCGTGGTTCTCAGATCGCCAATTATGAAGTTCAGTGCGCAGATAGTAGTGATTCACATAGGTTCTGTTCTCAAAGATGTGGATACGCTGAACTAGATTGTATACCGCATGCACGGCTTCAAGAAAACTCCCAGTAAGTCTACTTTCTCGTGCGGATCTTTGGTGGACTTATGTGAACCGCCAGTACCATCCGACGGTTTTTAGACTCATTAACACATTCGGGCTACTGGATTTTATAGGCCGTATTTTATTGCCCCAATACTGACTTACAAATTTATTGTAATCTTCCCTGATTAATTGTTTCAGGCTTTTAATCATCATGTCCTTCTTTCAGCGTCATTCCTATCGGTAAATTGTCTGTACAACTGTTTAAGTCTCGAAAGCAAGGTACTTTTGTGTGCTTACAGTGCGTTGATCGTTGGGGTTCTATATTTGTCGACATGGTTGTCGTCGAGATGTTCTATAGGGTTTTCCAATAAGGACTTGACAATTTTTTTTTTTTTAAATAAAACGCAAACCATTTGAGATATCTCAAAAACTTTATTATCGGCTTGAAGTACAATCAAAACATTTATGAATGGAACTCGACTTCATTCATATAGCCACCGTGGGCACGTTTGCAGCGGTCGATTCGCTTGACCCAATTTTTAACGACTCGGCCACACATTTCGGCCCAAATGGCCGCTATTTCGCGTTCAATGTTGGCTCTGAGCTCTTCCAACATCGTCGGCGTGTTGGCATAAAACAATGACTTAACGTAGCCCCACAAAAAATAGTCAAGCGGCGTTAAATCGCACGAACGAGGCGGCCAATCGACTGGCCCATTTCTTGAGATAACACGCTCACCATACTTACTCTTCAATAACTCGATTGCAGCGTGTGCTGTGTGGCTTGTGGCATCATCCTGTTGAAACCACATGTCGCCCAAGTACATATCTTCCAATTCGGGCCAAAAATAATCGGTGATCATGGCGCGATAACGCTGACCATTCACAGTAACGTGACGATCGTTATCGTCGACGAAAAAATATGGCCCAATAACGCCGCCGGCATGCAAACCGCACCAAACAGTTATGTTTTGTGGATGAAGTGGTGATTCATGAAGCACATGTGGATTTTCACCCGACCAATAACGCATATTTTTCTTATTTCAAAAATGAGCCTCGTCACTGAAGATCTTGGCGCATCTTCTCCAGAACCCAATCGGAGAACGTACGTCGCTTCAAATGGTCCATCGGCTTCAATTCTTGAGTCAGCTTGATCTATGGGTGTATGGGTGTAAGCCAAGATCCTTACGCAAAATACACCATAATGTGGTCTGAGCGATGTCCAATTCTTGAGAACGCCGTGGAATTGATTGATTTGGATCGTTTGCTATGGACGCCTAAACGGCAGAGATATTTTCGACACTTTGACCAACCCGTTGTCTCACTGACACGCAACATCACACAACGAATATGTAGACTAAAATTTTTGCACTAAACTTGTTATTGCCTGGTTACTAACGCTCTTAAGATTGCAGTCACCGACTCCGAATTTCGGTAGAAAATTTTTACAATTTGCAGACGTTGCTCGTTCCTGTACTTTAGCATGATGAAAATGTTGAGTTTACTGAATAAATTGACAGTGACAGTTTGATGATTAGTGAAAGAGTGCGTTCACAAATTAAATTTAAAGTTGTCAAGTCTCTATTGGAAAACCCTTTACATGAGGAATTGCCTGTCCCATCGTTCGTTTGACGATAGTTTCCATCGTCAATAAGTGTCGGTCGATCCCGTCGTTTGTAAGGTTTCAATTAGTCGGTGTATTGATCCCATTCAAACTAAAATTACACTTCAAAATTCTGGAGAAGCGTGACTATTATACTCTTCGATAGTCGTATGAGTACAGTGGATCATGCTGTTCCAGTTGCGTTTGCTCGTTCGAGGTCCGTATTGTGGTGGCGAGTTCGTAGTGGTCGCTATCGTACTCGAACGCTCGGAAACAGTTCCGCGTGTTTCGACACAAATACCTTAGTTCTAGTCTAGTGTCTGAGAGTGCTAGGTCAAGAAAGGAATCGGGTGACTCAATCATATTTTGACACCACCAGTTGTGTAGCTGCTTAACCCTAGTATTGGATGGATTATTTCTCCAAGCCCCATGTCTCGGGTAAAGATCTCCGGCTAAAAAGTAATAATTGTCTTCCAATTGAAGCTAAAGGCAACGAAAAAGTATTTCGAATTCGATTGTAAACTGTATGGGATAAGGTGCCTCAGGTGCTTAAAGCGACACCACTCGTTTGAAGTGTGACCGGTCTCTTCTATACATACAATATCTATTGTGATTCTGGTTAAGCTTGGTTTCGCTTACCCAAGCACACGTGGCCGTTCTCTTAACAACCGTTTAAACAGATTGGTTCTTCTCTTGATTTTGATTAGCGAGTTTACATTCACTGCAAGGATCTTCAGATTGGCCTCCTTCAGCGAACGAGTAAACTTCGTCGTACTTTTTGCTGTTATTGTGGGCAAAGGATACATTGGGTGTCATATAATTCGAGAACCCACGACTCTTAAAACGCTTTTCTTCATCTATCGATCATCTATTTCCGAGCCTGAACCTAGGACATCCCATGAAATTGGCGGGATGCTCAAATTTCATGCAGAGTACACAAAAGAGTTGACTCCTATCCTCTACCCTATCATTGCCTAGAGAGCTTGTCCTTATCGCATTTAACGCACCTGAACTGCATGTTACTGTTAGTTGCGGCGTGCCCGAACCTCTGACAGCGCATACATTGCCCCCTTCAGTTTTTCCCAACCTACAGCATAATAATACGGGAATTTATACTTTTCAGCCAATAAATTTTTCTGTTAACTGTCCTAGGAAAAATGTTAATTTTCGGTTACCACTTGACCCCCACGAACTTAAGGTTGCCGATTTTAAACCCCTTTAGCTCCATTTTTACTTTCGTTTTTATTAATGGATCGATGCCCTCTAGCAGCACCGTTTGGAATTCTTCATTTTTGGGAGTACCTAGTAAGGACATAAATATTGATACAATACAAAATGCATCCACTACCATAACAAGAACTGAACGCATATTGACATTTGGAATTGAAATATACCTACTAACCGCTATGTTACTTATCTGTAAAAAAAAAAAAAAAACCGTCGTACAGTACAGCTGCTCACAACACATCTTAAACAGAATACATCGAAAAATCAGCTGCAGTCGTGGTTTAGTAGGGCAAATCCTATGACGAGGTAACAGACCTCAATTTTTGTGAAAAGGGAGTGAAAACATCGGCTGAAGTGTACCAAGGAACCGTTCTGGAACAGGTCGGTGCTTCACTTAATTGCACTTTGTTTCATTGTTTCAGAATCGGCATTGGACTTTTCTGCAAGATTCTGCGCCGGCGCATAAAGCAACAACTACTAGACTGTATAGTGGTTTAAGATTGGCTGTCTGCAAGTCCCGATTTGAATCCACTAGACTACAAGCTGTGAACGGTGTTGAAGGACATGGTATGCCGTAAAAGATACCCTTGAATACTTAAAGACCACGTGGGTATTATCTGTAACCAATTTTCCGATGGAAAACGTGCGTGCATCGATGCCCAAGCGACTAAGGCCTGTATTAAATCAAAAAGCGGCCATTTTTAATAATCTCGCGTTTTTTGTATTTAATATTCAATTAAAAATTATGGAAACAAAAATTAAAGATAAATAAATATTTGTCCGTTTTAAAGTTATGAAGGAAAATGGATGTAATAGTATTTTTGTCCCTGTTAGATACATAAATATATGTAAAATACTCAGTTTCAGCTTTTCCTAGAGCGGTGCATACACATTGTAATGTGTTTGTTGGCTTCTTGACATAAACATTCGAACTCACTAACCTATATATAGTAATCTAATACTATCGCTTATCTCTAGACTACTTACATTAATAGAAGGTATTCTGTTCCTCTTATTGTTCCCTGCTTGCTGTTGTTGTTTTTATTGCTCTGTTTGTTGGTGCTTTTGTTTTATATGTTCTGTCTGTCGTTGCTGTTGTTGCGACTGCTTATTATGTTGCGACTGCTTATTATGTTGTGACTGCTTATTATTTTGCGGTTTTTATACTTTCTGTTGCTGTTCATGTTGTTGTTTTTGTTGCTGTTGTTACTTCAGTAGTTCTTGTTGTTTTCCTAGCTGCTCTTTTCGTATTTTTTTCATTTAAACTAAATAAAACTAAACGATTTTCGATACTGAGTCTTGAGCCAGGGTCCTCCAATTTTTATACTGACAGCTATATTTTTAATTGCCAAATTTATTTATTAATTAGCGTCGCACTATTATAGTATACTGCGCCCTACTAATAAGTCGACGGTCTTCGGTAAAAGTTAAGAAGCGACTTAACCAAGGGACCAAGTTGATCTTTCCTTCTCTTTGCTCACTGTCCTGTACGTGCGCTTTAGCGCTTGTGGTTGGGAAATCCAGACGCATTCTATCGGCTACTACGAGTACATTCGTACGAGTCCCTAATGTCGAATTTCTTTTCTTGTAGGGCTTGAACTTTCTTCTCATTTGGCAGCAGAGTTGAAATTCCACAGCTACAAGATAATAGTCAAAGTCGATGCTAAGTATGTGCAGGATATTAGATACATGCCTGACATCAATCGGTTCATGACTAACACATTTGGTTACTTGACCGTCGGAGAGAGCCAGATTATTTTTTTTGGAATCGTAAACTCGTATATATGAACCATCTGCCGAAGATATTTCGTACTCTGACCAGGCTTCATACGCCCATTACATTACGTAGTAGGGTTGTTAAGCCAGTCTAGACCTCTATGCAGCCGCCTAGGCATTGGGCCGGTTAACCTTTATATACTTGGAATTAAATGAATTTAAATGTTTATAATCATTTTGAAAATATGTTTGTACCTACTACCTGCTTCAAATGTATTTTTCATATCGATGCACCCATCAATCACTTCATATTCATTTATTAAATTTTATTCATTTCAGATAAAACCCCTTTACGATGGTTATCAGCGTGAAATCGAGCTGACCCTGTGGGAACCGATCAATCGGTACTGGGCAGAATGTTACGAAACCTGTAAAGCGGCGTCGAAAAAGCGCGGCACATTCCAAGCTGAAAATCGCCGACACTTCCAGGTAATGCAAACGACACTCTTTTTGATTGTTTTCTTTGATCAAATTTTGTTACGCAACTCTTCGTAAGCTGCAATGCCGAAATAACTTTCGTTAAATACTCGTTTTATATTTCGTTATTATCTGTAATTAGCAAAAAATCGTAATGCCATGGAAAGTTCGTCAGGTGGAAGAAATGACACGACTTACCGCCTCAACGCTACAGCAAAAAACCAAAAATAGTTACATCAAGAAGAAATGGAAGACGGCTAAGCGTTTCCTCTACGGTCCTCGTGGACCCTGGTACACTGGGTAAGTACGCAAATTACGAATACTCTCTTCTATGTATGAGTATCTATTGGATTAAATAAATAAAAACACAATTTTGCGCTTTGATAATATTCAACATGAAAACAATTATCCGCTGCGACGTGTCTCGATAATACGTGAACTTTTTTGCGGAATAGCTGTGTGTGGTTTTATTATTTTCTTCGATGTCGCTGACATTGTTGTAACATCGCGTGTGCAAAAACTAATGTTTCTGTTTTCTTTTTTATCATAAATCACAAATGCACCTCCGAAGAGGTACAGAAGTTGTAGGAGCAGTAGCAAAAGCAGACGCTAGCAGCGTGTTTGGTTGTCATGTATAATAGCAATGGAAAGGTAGAAATATTGTGGCGTGTGGTTTGAGTCTTGCTTTTTAGTCGATTAATTTTGTCACAGAGAATTAGATTCGACATAGGTAAAACTAATTGACTCACGGTTTTGTCATGTCCACCCACCTGTGATGATTCGAAGTAATATCAACAGTAGGAGTTGCAAGTGTTCTTTGCTAATTTGTACAAAACCGAACAGAATGCCGCCTACATTTGCGTACGCAAAGTATGTTAATGCAATTTGAGTTGTACTTACCATGTAGATGAATATCTACACAGACTATGGAGGTTGTCGAGAAACCATGTATGCATATCTAAGATGATTTATGGAGGTGGCATGAGCATGTGACTCATGTGCAATGTAAAAAAAAATATCGTGCATCGTCTATGAATTTTTGTCAACTGAAGTTCAAGCGAAGCGATTTGGGAGTGTTTGAGAACAAAAATTAACACTTCATTCAAATTTATTATGTAATTTAATAATCCTTATTTTTAAGCTATGTATTTGTTCAATTTCATCCGGAGTAGATCAATCATTTGGTTGCTACAGTCACAACGTAAGTCAACTCAAATCAAAAGATTGCACATAACAAACAAATAGTTAAACTATAGACAAATGAATATGAAAATAACGGTAAAGCAGAATACAAATAACCATTTGCACGTAAATATTTTAGTTAGACCACAACTGTTAAGTTGAAAACCATTTCAAACGTTCGCACTTATCTTAAATCGTGCTGAAGAAGCAATTGAACTTCCTTTTTAATATTATTCGTTTAATTTATTTCTTTCATATTTTGTATTTAACGTGATTCTTCCGTTTTCATTATGGTAAATATCTGATCTACAATAAAAGATTTGTATCATTAACTCTTAACTCGTCAAATTCATGAGAATCACTAAGAAGGGGCTTTCTTCTGCGAATGGAATTACACTGGTCAACAAAAAAAATATTTATTTTTTACTCGGAGATAAAATTATGTGATTCGTAATCGTTGGAGTTTATAGAATCAGGAAAACTATATAAATAGAAGTTCACAGCGCTTTTTTGAATTTAAGAATTTAACCAAAAATATTATCGAAAAAATGTGATTTCTTGTAAAATTTTGTTGTTTTTTTCGAATCATCTGCATTCCATTTATAAGAACACCTCGGAGTCTCTCTTATAAGCGACCAGCAGTAATCTGCAAACATTGATGGCTCCCATTTTCCTTGGTACCGTTGCTCTATTGCAGCAATGTTTTGGTGGAATCTCTCGCCGTGCTCATCGCTTACATCATCCATATTTTCAGGAAAGAAATTGAGATGAGAATGCAAAAAATGAAGTTTTAGCGACATGTTGTATCCCATTTTATGATAAGCATTCAGCATTTTCTTTACATCATCTGCATAACCTGGAGTCTTATTGTTACCTAGGAAGTTTTCTGCTACTTTCACAAATGAACACCAGGCCTGTTTCTCTAATGAATCCAGAGTAGGAATGAAAGCTGGATCTTTTATAAGCTTTCTAATGTCTGGACCCACAAAAATACCTTCTTTAATTTTTGCTTCGCTTAGTGATGGGAACTTTTGTTTCAAAAAATTGAGACCTGGTTGGTCTTTCTTCATCGCCTTTACAAGGTTTTTTATAAGACCCAATTTGATATGTAATGGTGGTAGAATAACACGCTGTGGTTCGATCAATGACGGATTCCTTATATTTTTTTCTCCACAAATAAAGTTTGTTCTTATAGGCCAATCTACTCTCACAAAGTGCTCCGATCGTGCTCTACTATCCCACTCACATAAAAAACAACAAAATTTGGTGTAACCTAGTTGTAGTCCAAGAAGTAGAGCAACAACTTTTAAATCCGAACATATCGACCAGTTATATTTTTTATATTCAATTTTTCCTATATAAATTTCATAACATTGTAGGTTTCTTTTAAATTCACACCATGCGCTAGAGGTATTGAAGGAAACTTATTACCATTATGAAGCAATACAGCTTTCAAACTAGCCTTTGATGCGTCGATGAATAGCTGCCTTTCTTCGGTTTTGTGCTCATAACCTAGTGACAGAATTAAGCCATTAATATCATTACAATACACTAAGTTATCGGCTTTCGAAAAATAAGAAGCAAATTCACTTTGTCGCGTACGGTACTCTGTAATTTTTACCTCAGGCTTGAGCAGATTCCACTGCTTTAACCTTGAGCTCAGTATTTCAGACTTTTGTTTTGACAAATCCAAGTCTCTGACGAAGTCATTAAGCTCAATCTAACTGATGACATGTGGTGCATCAGAAGATATAGGGAGCTCAAATTCGGGATCATCCGTGATTTCTTCTGAACAATATGATGAACTTATTTCTGTGTCCGAAAGGCGTCCGGAAGGTGGCTTTGGAACTGGCGGAATTTCTGTATGAGGTGCTGGTCTTGTTACAGAAGAAACATCTTGCATATTTTATGGAATGCTTTGATCTACGAGAAAATCCCTTCACATTGGTGCAACAAAAGTAACAATCTGTGTGACTCTGAGGCTCTCTCCATATCATAGGCATTCCAAAAGCCATTGCAGAAAATGACCCGTTAAACCAACCAGTTAGCTGTCGGTGACACCTAAGGCAGCAAATGTGTGGTGCCCAGAGTTTATCCTGATGGTTTATTTTAAATTTAAAATAAGAAAACTAACACTTTTCAATAAATGGTGTTATTTTCTTTTTTTCGGAAACATGGTGTAATTTCTCCACAAATATAGCAGTATAAATCTGGAAAATTAACACAAGATCGTGGCATTTTATCACTTTAATGCACTTCTAATATTATTCTTACGCAAATTAGTTTATTTTTTTTAAATTACTAACAGAAAAACCGATAAAAACGATGTGCGATTCTATTAGAACTGACCTCGTTGGATAAAGATGTAAAAGTGTGTGCCGTTAGATTGCCTGTACGTGACCTGAGCAAAATATTATTTTTCCCGTTATCTACAGGTCGAGTACTATAAGAAACACTATTCAGTATGTCCGAGTATTTTTCATTGTTGCTACAAAATATTGTAGTTCGGCAGACTTTTGCCAGAATGTGCCTCTTGTGCTTGCCTTTACATCTCGTACAACTATCTAAACGAAAATGTTGAAAAACTCTTAAAAGCGCAGCTGGCGTTTTCATCGCCTGGCTTAAAAGTTGTTTTGGCATTGAAAGTTCCGATGTATGGTATTTCGTACTGACCTTGACTGAACAACGGTTCATATTCATCCATATTGAACATATGTAGTCTTGTCAAAATGGTTTGAACAAAGTTTAGAGTCTCTGAATAATTGTTTGGTTCTATGTGTGACTGGATCTTAGCATATGCAGACAAGAATGCGTTTGTTTGTTTATCCGAATGTTCCACGTTTTTCCTACTGCCTGGTTATTCCAATTAGGCAACCCCCACATTAAACGTAAGACTTTAACTATAATATACGCCCTGACATGCGTATCAGTTTCGTATCCCTTGCTCTCACGTTCCTCAATTTATTTCTCATCATTCTAAACTGCAATGCGTATCTCAGAGTCAGAGAAGCGATTTCAAACGCTTGTGTTTAATTGGGAAATGGTGGTATTATGTGAACCAATTTCACCTGACCAATAAAGAAGTTGTGCAGATCTTTTACGGCGTCACAATATTTTTATATTATTACCCGGAATCTTGTGTGAATAGATTACCACTAAAATAAGTAACGAGGGTGTATCACATATAAACGGGACCGACTTTTTTAAAATTTCCACAGGGGCCTGATATGCAAGTAGTCTATACCGTTAGAAAGAATGGAGAACCGATCACAACTCTCTTGGGTCCATTTAATATCAAAAGAAACCATGAGCGGGAAAGAAGTGCATGTCACCGTATTGCAGCGGGTTATCGTCGAGTTTTTGTCCTAGGAGGAGGTGGACAAGCACAGTTCGGCGGCAACACCCTGTCAAGAATCCGTGTGCTTGGTTGGCGCAAAGAATTCTCTGGAGGGCGTTAAAAAGTCGAGAACCTGAGCCACGATCGCCGCCTTTGAAATCCTTGATTAAGTGAACATGAGCTATGGGAGTATCCAACGGATTAGGACAGATGACTTGCGAAATTGCCATTTCGAAGAAAAAGAAAGAAGCAATCGGCCAGCATTTCGACGACAACGAAGCGGTGGAAGAGTTTGTGCTCCAATGGCTACAAGAGCGTCTGAAATGTTTTTACGATGTTAGAATAAACAAGGTTCCAATCCGATGAGAAAATTATATTTCTAGGGCGGGAGAATACGTAGAAAAATAATGATGCCGTGACATAAGGCCATATTCTATCATTCTATATAATGGTACTTTGATAAAGCGAAATTAGGTAAATTTAGCAATTTAGCATAGTGACATAAAGTGGTTTAACCATAAAAAATTGGAAAATGGATGAATCTTAATTTCTTTTGAAATGCTCCTGCACAGCGGATTTATGATAAAAATGCCATCAGTCATTCATAGACCTCGACAGAGGACAGACGTGTTGACGTGATTCGGCTTCTTCATAAGTAATTCAGTTTAGCTGTAAACATAATTAATAATAATTTTTAATTCACTCGGTAGCCCAGCGTCTAGCGGCGTCGGACATCGAAGCGTGGGATACGGGTTCGATCCCCCACGTCAAACTTGGAAATTCTGTTTTTTTTTCTCTCTTCGTTCTACACAAAGTGTGATTAAAACAAAACAAAAACAATTAACAAAACACGTGATGGATGGTGAAGAGCACTCCGCTCTTCCCATAACGGGAGTTGGAAAAGGCAGTATTAGTGTTGCCAGTGCCGTTAAAGCCATTAAAAGGAGGGGAAGTTTGAAAACCCCTCCTAACATAAGAAAAAAAAGGATAAATACCGTTGAAACAGCAGATGAGGTCCGTTATGAGGGGGGCAATAACAACTTTGCCTCTCTAGCGTCATCCGAATCGGAAGATGAGGAGGAGCAAATAAAGGAAATCAACATCAGCATACAAAAGCTGACAGAGAGAATGCTTGCTATGAAGCAAAGGCAAACTGCACGCAGGCAGAGGGAGCAACTTGAAGCAGAGAGCTCCCAACATCAAAAGCCACAAGAGCAGAAACAACAACTACAGCAACAACAAAACCAGCTGAAGCTGAAACATCAACAGCTGCAAAAACAACAAAAGCTGAAACCACAGCAACTGAAAAAACAGCAGCAGCAGCAGCAGCAGCAACAACAACAACAACAACAACATAAGCAGCAGCAGCAGCAGCAGCAACAACAACAACAACAACAGAAGCAGCAGCAGCAGCAACAGAAGAAGAAGGAGAAGGTGCCTCCTATCAACACCTATAAATTAGAGGTAAATGAAACCAAGGACCTGTGTAAGTTGGTCATTGGCAATAATTTTAATATAAAGAGATTGGGGAACGATCGCCATGCCATCCACTGTAATACAGTGGAGGGCTACGCGAAAGTGAAAGAGCTCCTAAGGGAAACGACGACGGAGCACTTCTCATTCACACCGAAGTGTGAAAAGCGGCAATCTATGCTGCTGAAGGGGTTGGAATCGTCTTCTGATCCTGAGGAGATCCTGGCACTGCTCAAAGAGAAGGAGTGCGAAGGACTCAAGTTTGTAGGGGTAAAGCCATTTACCACAGCTAGAGCTAGGCGGGAGAAACGGAGTCTGCCGTTCTTCCTGGTGCAACTCAGTCCCGAAAGCCGTCTGGATAGTCTAAGGAGTATCAATGTCCTAGACTACCAGGTGGTTCACTGGGAAAAACTAAAAAGGAGCGAAGGCGTTATACAATGCGTTCGCTGCCAGAGGTTCGGGCACGCCGCGTCGAACTGCCAAATGCAGCCTCGATGCGTGAAGTGCGCTAAGAACCACAGTTCCGAAGAATGTCCTCTGGGTGTTGACGGAGCATCCGATAGGTCGCAGCTCTCGTGCGCGTTATGTGGAAACGTGGGACACACCGCAAACTATCGAGGTTGTCCTAAGTTCGCTGACATTAAGACATCGCTGACATCTTGCTCGCAATCCAAGGGCAGATGGCTCAGCTGCAAAAGCAGGTGCAAGAACAGGCCAAGCGGGTGGACCAGATCTACACGCTGCTGCCGGGCCTAACGCAACACATGTCGTAATGGGTACGCACATGGTGGAGCAAACTTTGAAGGTCCTTGCGGTGAATGTTAATTCACTGATTAGGATTGAACGAAGAGCCGCAATGTTTAAATTGCTACAAGACCAAACTCCTGATGTGCTTTTCGCTAGCGAAACTAAGCTAACCGATAAGCACAAACTGGAGTACAATAATTATATCGTTAGAAGAAGAAACCGGTCCAGATCCAAACGTGGAGGTGGTGTCGCGATCTTCATTAAAGAAGGTATAAAATTTCACAGAGTGTACAAGGGCGTGTTGCGCAGGTTCCGGGTGTTGGAGGCAGTCGTCGTGTACATCCCGCTCCGCAGTGGAAAGCGGCTGTACTTGGCCTCTGTTTATGCACCTGATACTTCACAATCCACCCTATTCATTACAGAGCTCGACACGCTTTTTCGACTTCTGAGGCTGGAATCGGGGGAGAATTATTTTATAATCAGCGGGGATTTCAACGCTAGACACAGAGATTGGGGAAATAATTTGCCAAATACTAGAGGGAACCTACTACTCGATTGGTGGGGTCAGCACGACGTCATGTACAGACTCGGTCTTAAAGCGACGGATAACCCGTCGTTTCCCAGAGGCGGGTCATATTTGGATCTACTGCTGTACGATGAACGCATACGACTGACAGGTACGAATTTACAAACATTAAACTGTCTGCGCACATTCGTGTATGCCAGCGACCATTGCGGTTTTAGCACCGAAATTACAGTTCATACAGTTCATAAATAAACTATTTCGGAGAAAAAATCAAAACGACCTTCAGTGTCTTAAAATAGCCCGGACAACAGACAACGAACGGTTACTGACAATAGCAGGTATTGATCCAAATGAGGCCCCTGATGATGACGACTTTTTTGTGATCGAGGATCCACAGGAGAAGGTTGAGGCCATAGGGGCGACTTTCCAGGAAGTATACAAGGCCAGTGATATCATTGGCCCTAATTATGACCTGGACAATCGCGTCTTGGTGCACGACTTCTGCATACGAAATGAAATAGGGAACTGGCGATCCGAGGGCTCTGGTTTCACCCGGTTTAGCGACGAAAATATGGCAAATAACGTCATTGCCAGAGAGGGTGGCCTACCTCCGTTCATTTCGAAGGAAGAACTCCATGAGATCTTCGACACAATCAGGGCTAAGAAATCAGTGGGGACCGATGGTATTCCGAACATCGTGCTTCGACATCTTCCTCTAGAAGCGGTGGACATTTACACCACCCTGTTTAATAATGCAATGAATAATGCACATTATCCAGCGCATTGGAAAACGGCGGTGCTTCAACCTATCCCCAAAAAGGGGAAGGATATATCCAATCCGGCGAATCTCCGGTCGATAAGTCTCCTTCCGAATATCAGTAAGGTTTTTGAAAAAGTAATCAATAGAGCTCTGTCTAGGTGGGCTGAGGACAAACATATAGTTCCGGATAATCAATTCGGTTTTAAGGCGGGACATGATATCTCACATGCCGCGTCTAAACTGGTTTCTGATATCCAATGGAACAAAGGCAAGAAACAGTGCACTGGTGCCTGCCTTGTTGACTTGGAGAAGGCCTTCGACACCGTATGGTTAGAGGGTCTTTTCTATAAGCTGACTAGGCTGGGGATCAGTAAACCACTCTTGTACATTCTCTATAATATGCTAACCAACAGACAGTTCATCGTGAAAAATGGCGATGTGACTTCTGTTGGAATATTTCAAATTAAAAATGGTCTTCAGCAAGGCTCGGTCAATTCGCCGATCCTATTTAACATTTATACAAGCGACTTGATAGGTTCACTTCCCCATACTATTGCGTACGCAGACGATGTGGTAGCGTACAGAACAGGTCCAAAAATCGAGGTCATTAATACTCTCTTGCAGCGTGACTTCGATAAGATAAGACGATTTTGCGATGACTGGAAGTTGAAAATCAACTTTCAGAAGTCGGAAACCATTCTCTTTAGGACGCCGTTGTCTAGAGCCTCTAGGGATACCAGAAAAAATTGGAGAAAGTTCTCGATTATTGGACAACACGGACAGCCTCTTGCCTGTCTAAATGTAGTCAGATACCTTGGAATCTGGCTAGATCAGTTTCTGTATTTTGGCAAAAATGTAGATGCTGCTCTGGCCAGAGCTAAAGGTGCTTTTGCCCTTACAAAGAGACTGTTTTATAGCAGCCAACTCGATGCGAGGGTAAAGGTAATCTGCTACATGGCCCTTATCAGGCCCATGCTGGTATTTGGTTGTCCCGTGTGGTTCAATGTACGAGCAAGCTTAATGGAAAAGATTCGGGTTTGAGAGGGCTTGTCTTCGCTTGTACAGAACACCAGAATCGGAGTACAAGAAATTTTATCCTAATGAGGTCCTTTATAACAGGGCGAACCTAATACGAGTGGACAACTTCGTAATTAAGCTGACTCGAAGGCACATTGCAAGAGCAATGACCTCGACGAATAACCTGATATCTGGGGCTTACTACCCCAATTACCTTTACCACGAGAGTGTGCGCTTTGACGGCTTCGTTCCACCGGAAGCATTCCTCTACCTTGATCAGATAGGGTTGATCCAGGATAGATCAGCGGTGCCGTTAATCTTCCATGTCGCTCGGACAGCTGGGGACAGGCGACTCAACTACGACAGAGACGTCGCACACGGCAGTGTGGATCGCCTCAGGTTCAGTAGGGCGGTGGGGAATCGCGATAAGAGGGATGTCGTTCGGCAGCACCAGCATTTCTGGTGGTTGAATGATGGAGAAGATGTTTCGTCGTCGTTTCCGTCAATTACGGACCAGCCTCACTAATGAGGCAGGGCTGACCAATGTATTTGCTTTGTAAATAGCGATGGCCAGCTTACATAGGTTTAGGTTAGCATCTAAGAAACATATACATATATCAGTGTATACAAAGGTGTATACTGATATATGTATATGATCGTGTATAATGTCTATGTGTGTTTATGTGTGTATTGTGCATTTAGGTTAGGTAGGCTAAGGTTTATTTTAAGTTAGATACTAAGCTTTTATAAAAAATAATAAAATGTCCATATGCTAAGTTTTTTGTTACAAATTTTTTCTTAGCCCTAAGTACACAAAATAAACATTTATAAATAAAATGTAAATGAAGTCGAAAGACATAGATATAAGAATTTAGATTAGCTTAGAGTGCCTGTGTGGGGCCAGTAAGTTAGTATAAGATTGTTAAGTAATTGTAAGCTAGCATTTAAGCATTTTTTGTTAGTATGTAAGAGTTAGTGATTAAGTAAATAAAATGCATTCAAAACTGAAAAAAACTGAAATAAAAATGCCAGGATTATCTAAATTCTAGATTACCAATAATGCCATAGTTTTAAATACTGAAAAAAAAAACAATTTTTACGAATAGTCCGCTAAGGATATGCCAATAATTGTCAGTCGGGCGCCTATGTATTACGGATATCTGCGTGACCCGTCGTGTACTTTCACAAAGCGCCATAAGACCAAATTTTGAGATTTGGCTTATGTCGTTTGCCTTATGTTATGCCACAAAAATGACAGATATTTGGGAGCTTAGTTAAATAAATTTAGAATTTTTTTAAAAAAAACTAGTCCAGTTTATATTTGATACACCCTCGACCTCGTACCATGTGCTATCAACTGTTTAGAACTAACCGTTATATGTGCCTGATTGGTAAATGTTACACATTTTCGTGTTGCCTTTGTCTTTATACAATGGCTCTTCTATTAATATTATTTTCGAATGTACCCTTCGAAACAGCTGTCAATTTATCAGGTATGTCACCCCTGCGCAAATGCAGTGCCTGTTTGCACCATCAAATGACTTTTCAAAATCTGTGAATAGCAGGCAGGCAGGACGGAACATCGTCGCAGCAAGTACGCATTTCCCACATCTTGAGATCAAGCCATAGATAGACTTAAGAAATTTATTCACAGTTCTGTAGAATTACCTAGTAGTAGCGAAGGTACGAACACGAATATCAAAGGTATTTTGAGAGATCCTTTTCCTCAACTTCTTCCAAAATTCCGCACCTCAAGGATCTACTGCTTTACATCTGTTACATCTGTTGTGTGTTTTGAATGATTCGATTATGGTTACCAGAGGGGACACTCAGCTTATCGAGTGATGATGACGAGGATTAAGATTACAACTGGTGTTGACAGATGTCATCAAAGAAAACACAAACTTCTCAAAAGCAAAACGACGGAGTTCGAAACATGATCAGTCTATTTCAGGTAGGACACATCATTCAATCTGGATTATGACCGCGAAAATCCAACCAATCCGCGAGAGCTGATGGTTTAACCGGGGAGTTTTAAAAGCAGAAAGAAAGAATCTTGTCAGTATGTAACATATTCTAGACCTCGTAAGTCCTCCACTGACCAAACAAAACTGACTTTGTTGGAAGAAATCAATTATCTGTCAGTGTGGTAGTTGTGTATTTTGAGGCAAAAGTAGTAAATATGGATCTGTCGTTCAATGAAATCAAAGCAAAACTATTCACTATGCAGTTATCAAAAAGAACCATCTTTCCTCAAACGGAATGCTGCAAAGGATCACTATAATTCTGAGATTGTTAAACAATTTATATACATTGGTGCTATAGTGAACTTGAACATTGCCATCAGCAATTTGAAAATTACATTAGAAGCACGAAAGGCGTAAAAGGAAGTTTTATCTACACTGGTACACATAGGAAGAGACCATAACTTACTCGGAGTGCGTAACTGAAGGCATCTAGCTAGGAAACGAGAAGGTTTTTAGAAACAAGTTGGTTTAGAATGGTAACACTGGGCTATAGTAAACTTTCTACCATAGGTTTCATTTGGTTGGCCGATGATATTGGCGTTACTAGCAAAATTTCCGCGCACATGCTGCCGAGTGCTACTGCCTTGTTATTTTTTAGTGCATTAATCATGCCCCATCCTTATGCAGGGGAGTGTGGCTTAAGCTGTTCCTTATCTAAAATTATCAAAAACCTAAACCTAAGTCTTTCACCGAGCATTGGCCGGAGCTGCGGCCACCTCACAGCTCTTCGGTTATTTTACAAATGGTTCTGGGTTCAGCTATTTTTGTTCGTCGATCTTTTTTCTGGTATTTTAAGAAACCACATTTTTCCAGCGCGAGTGTGGTAACGATTTTTACGGCAATGTAATGATCGAAAAGACGCCCCTGAATTCTTGTATTAAGTGATCTTTTATCTTGACGATGTTCACCCGGGTGTTCTTGTGTTTTCGTGGGATTTTCTAACTGCAGAAGTCCGCAGTTGTTCAGTTGGTGTCATAAAAACCCGACACTCACCGACTCTCATATCATGTATTGTAGTTTAGACGGTACGTAATCACGTGTGACTGCCAAACATTCAATTGATTTAGGTTTTTTAACGGTAAGGTAGATGTTTCTTACATCTTCATATGTGTTTCCTTCCTGCTTTCTTTACACTTTTTTGGTATAAGGTAATGGACATATCTTCTAAAAATTTTGCAAACATTTTCACCAACTAGTCTACAAATAATTTTCATATTTCGACCACACACAAATTTGTGAGAATCACAAAGAAGGACTAAGCTTTCCTTGAATTTAGATTGTTGCTTCTTCTTTTTTGTTTTGCTGGTTATGGGAACATATTTTCAGCAAAATTTGTGAAACAAGTTTGTGTATTTTTCAACAACAACTCTTTGAGAAATCAGAATCACTTATTTAAATTGCACATAACTTTTATTTATTTATTTATCGCGGTCAAACAGCCTTAACAGTAAAAAAGAGAATTACAAAGAATAAATACATTTACAATATAAGTATGACACAGATTAGGCGGACAGAAGCAGAAGATATTCCGTAGTCTTTGACTGGTTTCGTTCGAGTGCATCCGTATCCTCGTGCTTAGCCGTGAATTAATCCTGGGTGACCGAGTGGTCCGAGTGGTCCGAGTGGTCCGATTGGTCCGAGTGGTCCAATTGGTCCGAGTGGTGCTGCTAATGGTAAACCATATGGGGAACCAATCTTAGTCACTATTGGCCCATGAGCTAGAATTGGAGCTGGTGCCAAAACTTTAGCAACTGGAGCTACGGCCTTAACAGCAATGGGTTCCCGATGAACGACTGCATTGAATCCATTGACTGGATCAGCGGTATATTCAACCAAACGCCTTGTGCCGTCTGGTTCAATGAGAGAATAGGCTCCTTGAACAGTGTCTCCACTACGGCTTTCTTGTTGGCTCTTAACGTCTCCGGTAGATGGATCCTATTTTAAAGTACACCAAAGGAAATGAATTTCTCTACAGAGTCAGAAACTCTGAACACTGTTTACTTACATGAACATCATAGCTGTAGCTGTATTGTGGATTTGGATCGTATGGCTCTGGAGCGGCTACCTTTGCTACGGCAACTTTGGCAACAGCTGGAATAGCTAGAGGTGCATGATATGCTGGCAGGCCTAATGGTGCAGCGATTTTGGCAATACCTGGTCCATAGGGATAGCCTGGAGGTCCAATAACAACTGCTGAGCTCACGGCCACTAAGGCGGCTAAGATGATCAACTGTTGCATCATGAAATGAAAATACAAAACCAATTTTTAAATTTATAATTCAAGATAATTTTAGAACTTAAAAATTCTAGATATTCTGGCTGACTTAGAAGGCGCGAATATTAAAATGAAGCTGACTTGCCTTTTGTACCATGTCTGTAATGTTTGACAAATAAATGCTCTGTGCTTCTGTGGCTGTCTAACCTTCGCTTATATACTCTGATACGCCCGTTCGCCTAAAATATTTATTCAAAAATTAATTTTCGTTTTACTTTCAGGCCTACCGTAGGCCTTACGTTATTTTACTTTTCTATATTTTTTTTTTATTTTTTTTTGGTTTTGTCATTTTCTTCTATGGAACCCATTCATAGTGTGGCGGTGCAATGTTCTACCTTTTTTCTTTTTTTTGCCTCTTCGTCCTCTGTCTTTCGTCGTTGGCTTTCTGTATCTTAAGAGCTGGAGGCTTATCAACGTTTGGAGGAGTTTTTTTTTTTCTTTTCTATTTTTTATTCCGCCGTTTTATTGGGTTCGGTCTCACAAGATATTTTATTTTACTATAGTCGTTATGAGAATAAAGTTAAATTCAAAACTGGTCCATGTGCACACGAAAAACAGCCAACAACAACAGCAAATGAAAAAATAATAAAATAAAAATGACACTCTATGCATTTTCTCAAATCGAACGCAGTGCGAACTTTAGTTGAGGGGGCTGTCAAAGGCGACGACATTCAAGTTGGGCGGTGGTGATACTGGCGTGCGCGCGTCACCAGAGTCGAATGGCCAAATTGCATAATCCTAACCTCGTCTGGCTGGGTGAGGATGTGTGTTTAGCCTATCTTACGTACATTACCTACATATGCTGTGCTGTGCTGTGCCGCTTTTTTCCAAAAAACAAGTGCTCGAGGGCGGTCATGGAATACCTTTCTTTGAGGCAAGCGATAAAATGGGATCGTTTAAATGTCTACCACTGGGGTATTGGGGATACGAATATATGTATGTATGTTTAAATGTTAACGCTACTGAGCCGGTATTTAATGCATGCATAATATGTTAAAGCTACCGTGATTTAAAACAGACAAATGCTGAAGGGTTTTTATTTTATTTTATTTTATTAAGCGTGAAGGAATTAATCTATTTTCGGTGCCAAGAGAGTTAAGTGTGACATTTTGTCAAATATGAAGTACGCCAGAAATTAGTCAGAAGTTTATGTCTTCATTGGACTTGGATAACTTAGGACAGGGGCTGTAGTCATTAGATCTAAAGTGCTTTTGGTTTAGTTTATGATTTGCCATATTTGTCTTTTCAAAGATACATATGACGACTAGGCTGAGTTTCAACGGAAACGAACATTGCCATTGAGTTTTAATTGTGCAAATTGAATAGAAAGAAGCCTATTTACTGTCAAAAATGTCCAAACAAAGCTTCAACTGATCTGACGTTTTTTTTAAGGGCTGTGATGTGGATGAAGGTCTAGTATCTCCACTCACTGTCTTGTTTTTTTTATTGCCGATTTTTCCGCAGAGAAAGGGGCCTATGGTTTTATGCCAACTTCGAATAAGAGACTTTTTTATAGGCAGAAGGGTAGAAAGGTCAGAAATTCTTTTTGCAGATTGAACTAAGGGCCTCTGCGCGGTAGTCGAGGAGTTGGATGCTACTTCTGGTCTCTGTAACAATCACCGTGGTATATGTTGCGGTTTTTGATCCCTTTTTTGTCATTTCTTTTTTCACATCCTGTATGGCGATATCTGTTTTATTACAGTCTACGGCCTTTATTAGCTACTCAAGCCCGTTGTAGTTCCAGGTCCTAACATTCAATTTGTTGTGCCGGATTGTCAACAGTGAATTCTTCTTTATCCAACGTTTTTGAATGTCATTACGTGTCTAATACGAATAAGCATAAAGAAAAACAGAACTCGTAATCTCGATGGCATAGCAGTATTCCAGAAGATAGTAACTCGTACTAACTTTGGCATCATTTTCTATGGACATAAACGGCGTGGAATTCATCTCGAAAATATATATAATATGGTCGGATAGCATGTGGTGAATGATCGAATAACTTCAAATCTTTAAATAGTTGACAATAATCAATCCAGAAGTGTAATCATAATTCTGTTTGTCCTTAACCCGTGTCGATGAGAACCGATCAGATTGTTGCCAAAAATTCGGAGGCACTCACGGTACGGCAATATATCTGCAGGATCTTCTTTCTATTCCAACAAAATTACTTTTGCGGAATGTGTTAACTGAAGCTGCCAGCTCTGGTTCCCCTAGTTGTCAACGCCGAGTGTATTCGTGGCCGATTTAAGTACTTATCGATACTTACCTATTTAGATATTCAAGTTATGTCCAGCAGGATCCGCGAATGTGAAACTATCAGTGAAACAAATGCTGACTTCGTGATTTGTAATGGTCTTTACGTTTTCAGCTTAAGCAAAAGGTTAATTGTCGAAGTTAAGGACTATAAACACAATTGTTATTTCTTCTTTTCTTTGGCTGCCTTGTCATGGCAGCAAGACTTCAGAGTCAACAATTCTAAAGTTCTGAAGAGAACCGATGTGAAATTTCAAACTAATTGCCAAAGACGTCCAAGCTAAATTGTTAAACAATATGAAAGTAACTTCAGAACTACATTCCAGGTGATATTCCGACCGCGATCGGAAGGTCCCAACCAACATATTTAATGACACATCTATCGATTTAGGAGCTGATCCATGAATTGCTAAAGTTCGAACGGGCTCCAGAAAATCACATTCTGAAGGACTACGGCTTAAAAGACGAGAGGCAAACGCACGGCATGGCGCCAACGGCGAAGGTGAAAAGAAACAAGCCGCCGGATTCAACACCCACTTATTTTACCCCGCACAATGTCCTGTTAAAATTAGCCAACATTTTTTTACGAAAGTAATGCAGAAAGTAATCGACTTAACTATGTTCAACAGATATGCTAAGCAGATTTACAGGTGGAAAGCACTATCAGAGACTTCCATACCAGACCATGGTACGTCGAATTTAGAATCGGATGTGAAGGCTCGGTATTGTTGTTGAGGAAGAATCCAAGAAAAACCACCTGGTCGGCAAGTCCGTCAATGCTTCACCCAGAGGAATGTTTCAGAACTGGCTGTTTCATAGTGAGAGGTAGATTTGTAGCGACAACGTAAGCAAATACGAAAACTTATTAAAAAAACATAAGAAGGTTACTCTTTTTTCGAATAGTGCCTCTTATAAAGATGTTTGCAGAGAGATCGGAATACTCGCTGGATAATGGAGCAAATCAGGCAGAGTCGAAACACATAAAAGTTCTTACCTACATTGAGTCAAAAGCGGGGACTCTCAGTATTTTTCTTGAGACGCATTTTCGTTGTAATCTGATCAGAAGCTGGTCACAAACAGCGCCTATCACCGAAGCTGTTTTAAACCACCTACCACTGATGCATATATAAGTACATACCGGCTGCTTTAATTTTCAAGAGAATCTTAATTGCTAGTATGGTGTTGGCATGCATACCGAACGCCTGGTGGACAGTAAGGAATGGAGAAGATGTCTAAGCTATTCCATGTTGAAGATCATGGAGGGAGCCTTATGTTACAAAATGTTTTTTTTTATTTTATTCAATATAGTCCCCTTTTAGCTTGATACACTTATTCCAGCGATTTTCCAACTTCTTGATCCCGTCCGAAAAGTAATTTTCCGGAAGGTCTGCAAAATACTCTTCCGTGGCGTCGATGATTTCCTCGCGTGAGCTGAAGTTTTTATTGATGAGCCATCTTTTGAAGTTTGGGAAGAGATAATAGTCCGAGGGAGCCAAATCGGGCGAATACGGTGGATGTGACAGCAATTGGAGCCGTAAGTCATTGATTTTAACCGTGGCTGCGATGCTCTTGTGCGCCGTCGCATTGTCTTGCAAAAACAAAATTTGTTTCGCTTCATGTGAGGCCGTTTTGCAGCGTAATACTCGCTGTTGATGGTTTTTCCTTTTTCGAGGTAGTCCACGAAGAGTATGCCATGACAATCCCAGAAAACCGACGCCATAACCTTACCGACCCATCGAGCCTCCCTCGGCCGCTTCGGAGCACTCGTGCCGGCTTCAGTCCATTGCCGGGCACTCATTCTGTTCTCTGGTGTGTAACAGTGGATCCAAGTTTCATCAACAGTTACCAATCGACGCCAAAAGTCCGCCCGATTCTGCATCAGCAAGTCCAAACACTCTTTCGAAGTGCTCTCACGTTCGTGTTTTTGGTCAGGAGTGAGCATGCGCGGCACCCAGCGCCAGGATAACTTTTTCATATGCAGAAAATTGCCCAAAATATGGGATGTGTGCTCAGTACTAATCTTTGTGATATCTGCTAGCTCGCGCACCTTCACTTTCCGGTCAGCCAACACCATTTCATGTATTTTTTTGACATTGTCCTCTGTAACCGCATCGGAGGGCCTGCCGCTGCGCACTTCATCGGTAGTCGAGTTGCGACCATCACGAAACTCTCGAAACCAATATTTGACGGTGTAATCTGACGGAGCATTAGCCCCATAATATTTATTCAACTTTTCTTTTGTTTCCTTCGCTGTTTTGCCTCTCAAAAAATAATGTTTTATGAGAGAACGAAAATCGTTTTTGTCCATACTCAACATGATGCCAAACACGTCAACAACAATCAGCTGTCAAAAGAAAACTAAAGACAGTATCGCACTGAAATTTGCCATGTCTGCCTAAATATAAACGGACTTCAAGGTACCATAACCTTTTTGCAGTAGCAGCGCATTCTGGCGGTCAAGGAGGTTACATTTCACCCCACTTAGTATATCCAATGCGTCAGTTGTCTGGTGGAACAAGCTTTCAGGGGAAAATGTGACAATGATACCATAGAGCAACATCGCTGTGAGTGTCCAGGCTGCTGGTTCTCGGTACTGTTGGTGGGTGGTGGGACTATAGGCACCTTATCATCAAAGCGTTTACTAGTCTTTCTACGAAAATTTGTATGGACGAGTCTGTTGTTAAGTTTAAAATTAATAAGCCTAGCCTAAGCAGACCCATGCTTCTTGTTCTAATCCAAACTGAAAATTTAAAATAGGATTATTTCCTACTGCCTCCCAAGCATTCCGTTTTGGCTTTCTTCAGTGTCCTATCAACACTTACTTCCTCAAAATAAAAAAACGTTCACCTGCTTTTTACTAGTTCGTTCATTCGCGAAAGATAAGCAAATCATCAAGTGCCGAAATCTTAAATCCTATCTAACATCTCTTCGCTTCTTCTCATAGTACCTATAATTCTCCCAACAAACAACTAGTTGTTTCGAGCCATGGTGGACGCTGCGTTCTATCCCTGTAAAGAAATCGTATAATATCCGAAAATATTCGGTTTTATCTTGCTTACTTACATTATAAAGTAAAAGGTTATAGTCTCGATTCAGGAAGAAGGGCTTTCGATAAACCCTACAGATCTTCGCCAGGTCTTCGTGCATTTTCCCGAAAATTTTACTTATAATTTTACTTCCCAAATTGTTTAACCATTAGTTACCAAAACTATAATCTCTAATCGAGTAATTCTAAAGTCCACCCAAATGATAAAGGTTGTGAGCTATTTACCCAGGACTACTATGTCAACGATGACGAGAGGTCAAGAGGTCGCGGAGTCCGTTTGGTGGTCGTATCAAGTCGGCACTTTTCCCTTCGAATTCGTTTGCGCTAGTATCCCTTGTTACATTCGTTCGCGTCAACCTGGCCCGGAGTTATGTTGCATATGACTCATTATTATGTCGACTTCCATTTTTATTTTGGCTGATTTACCTAAAATGATCAATCACATTTTAATTCTGCTAACGTGAAGTCTTAGAAAATGTTTCTCTTTATCGACTGCCTTACGGGCTCAGACCACTTCCAATTAAGAGGTTTCATCAACAATCTTGTAAGTCAGATTGATCTCATGTTCTCTACTGTCGCGAAAAATTGGATTGCTGTATCGAGCAATGACCTAATTTTTATTCAAGCTCTTTACAACCCGCCAGTATCCTTGAAGTTTTCGTATGATAAGATCTTAAAACTCTGTCTACGAACACTTCTATAGCTTTAATTTTCGAAAAGCGGACTACCCCTAAGTAAACAACCTCTACGTATTTATACCGAAATGATCTGTTTTCTCCCCAAAACGACTTTTTAAGACTTCTACCCTGGTATAACAAAGAGTTAAGCTCAATTCGTAATAATAGAAATGAATTATGACACTTAGATTTTTATAACTACCACATCGTATACTACCTGGACTTTGTGAGTCACTATATTGAATTTATTGAAACCGAATAAATCACACTCTAATATGTGAACCTAAATTTGTTTCCCACTTGCACTTTATTTAAGCGAAAAGAAAAGCTACAATCCACAGACAATTGTGGAGCTATATTCTCTACCGCTTCGAAGACTCTGATCAGGTCTACTTCTCTTATCAGAGCTGTTATCCACAAACGTTATTGACTTTCCAATATTTACTCCAACATTAATGAAGGAAAAGATTTGAAAAACTTAAGGACGAATACTCCGCTGGTCTTGATGATCGTCCCACCATCATTGTAAGAAAATGTGTAAATTGCTCGGCACATCTTCTCGCAGATTTTTTTTCAGTACTCCATTTCACGTGGTATTTTTCCGAAGTCCTGAAAAACTCATATACTACTATAATCCACCTCAATAAGAAATGACGTAAAGACGAAGCACTAAATTGTAGGCCTATCGCCCATTCCTCCATTCCATTGAATATGGCTCATTGTTTCATTGTTTCTTTATTCCAAATCCATTCTTTTGACAAACCAACACGGACTCCTAAAGGTAGATCAACAACCACAAATTTAACAGACTTCAAATCAAGGACTATATGCTGCCCAGGAGATTGCAAAGAAGTTGATCTAATTTCACAAAAATTTCTGCAAAGTTCACTTTAAGTTATCCTCCTCAAACTTAAGGCTCTTGGCGTTTGATCTGATTTGAATATGGGACTAATTCCTACATAACAAATTAATCTTTAGGCCCATGCCTTCTAAACTAATAAATGCCTCCTCCGGCCTACCGCAAGAAAGCCATCTAGGTCCTATGCTATTCACCTGACAATAAAAGATATCCAATTTCTAAGCCTGTTCCATTTTCATTGCCCATGCTAATTTTTAACTTTGAGGTCACTTTTCTCCAGAAAATGCCTAGTTAACATAACGTTTTATATTTTTTTTCTTATGAAAGTAAGAATAATAAAGAAGAAATCATCAATAAGTTTGCAGAAAAACTGACAGATTTTATAATATTTGTAAAAACCTACAACAACAGGTAAAATTTATAAAAAAGGTTTTTTTTTTGCTTTAAGCTCCAAAGGCTATGAATAAAAAATGATTTTATGTGGCCTTAGGTAATTTTTTTTTATGTGTGTATTAAAAAAGTTATAACAGGTGCTCAAGGTGTCCTGCTTGGTTTTGTATTTTTTTTCTTTTATAATGTGCGCGCGTTCAATGGGTTTGTGTACCCTTAAGATGATTGTTCACAGCGCTGGCAAAGGAAATTTAGGGAGGAAGAAAAGAGAGGTACCGATGTACATTGTTTTTAAATGTTTGCAAGTTATAACGACCAGGAAATACAGAGATCGGCAGGGCATTCCATAATCGAGTTGTACGGCTTAGGAACGAATCACGATATTTTAGAGTACGTCCGAAAAAGGGCTTGAGGGTATACTGATGAGCATTCATAGCGAGACGGGTGTTACGGTTGAAAGTTTGAATGGGCGGAATGCTCTTGGCGATTTCAGTGGAGCACTGGTGATGGAAATAGCGATAAAACAAAGTGAGAGAGGAAACATTACGTCTGTGTTCGAGGGTGTCCATTGATTGACTGATATTAGTATCATCAATAAGTTTTATCGCACAGTTTTGAATCCTATCTAGCAGGTGCAGAGATGTTTTACGATCACCTGACCAGATGTGGGCTACAATTTTGGGCGGATGAGTGCCTTATATATTGAGGCCAGGTCAGAGGGGGTAAAATATTTCTTACATCGCTTGAGGAAACCTAGACATTTCGCAGCATTTTTGGCGACATCAAATATGTGATCATTCCAAAGTAAGTTGTCATTGACACACATACCGAGAATGGAAAGTTTTTCGGTTTCGACGATGCAAGTGCCATTCATGGTGTTTAAATTTCGCTTTAAAGACAGCAGACAGCATTGTGTTTTGGAAGCATTAAATTCCACTCTGTTGATAGTTCCCCAATTGGTTATGCTGTTGATATCGGAATTTAATGAGCTTAGCATACGCTACAGTTCTCGTTCTACAGCCGAAGAGCTGGGCCGTGAGTCCGAAAACGAATATGAAAAGCAGAGAGTACTGTCATCATAAAAGGAATATATTCGATTAGAAGTAGCAGACAAGAGATCATTAATGAAAATTAAAAAGAGTGTCGGAGACAGAACAGAGCCCTGGGGCACACCAGCATTTATTTTGTGAATATCAGACTTGAAACCGTCCAAGACAACTTGAATTGAACGTTCCGAAAGGTAATTTATAATCCACTGAAGAAGAGGGTCGTCGATCCCAAATGCACGCATGCACGACAAAAGAGCCTGATGCCAAACTCTGTCAAATGCCTTAGAAATATCAAGTGCAACTATCTTGCTTTCGTCAGATTGATGTACGCTTTGGTTCCACTTTTCGGTGAGACATGCCATCAAATCACCAGTGGACCTGTTGCTACGAAAACATTGCCGGTCATTGAAAAGTTTTCGTGTTTCGAGATATTTCATGAGCTGACGATTTATCAGCGTTTCCATGACCTTGGAAAGAAGGGACGTAAGTGCAATGGGTCTGTAGGAGGAGAGAGAAGATGATTCGCCTTTTTTATGGACGGGCTGGACAAATGCTGTTTTCCATCTGCTCGGGAAGAGTCCTAAAGTGTAGGATTGATGGAAAAGCTTACGCAGTGGTTTTGCCAGCGAGGAAAAACACCTCTTCAGAAGAAGGGGAGATATACCATCTGGACCAGCTGATTTATGTATGTTGAGATCTTTAAGTACTCTTGCTACTACACGAGTGCGAAAGTAGATTCGTCCAATTGAAGATTCGACGCACTCAAGTGTAGGCAGAGACAAAGCACAATCTAGGAGTGTTGAGCTGGCCGCAAAGAGTCCAGCAAGCAGATTGGCCTTATCCAAAGAGCTGACAGCTGAAATGTCATTGTAAATGAGCGTTGGGATGGAGGATGAGGCCGAATTCTTAATGTTTTTGACGAACGACCAACAATTTTTACTGCTTTTGGGGCATTGCAGTATTTTTTGCTTCAGTTTTTAGTCGTATTGGAATTTCATACGCTTAAGAAAGCCTTTGCAGTCGTTTCTGGTTCGTTTGAGCTTTTTTCGGTTTTCTTCTGTCGGGTTCATCTTGTAGGACTGAAAAAACATTTCTCTAACCCTGACGGTCTCTTTACAGCTCGAATCGTACCATGCCTTTTCTTTTGGTTTGATACTCTTGATCCGATGAGGAATATTGGATCTCATTCCAAAGAGAATGGAGTCTGTAATGATATCAGCAACGGCATCCACGTCGTTATCGAGGAAGCATAACGACCAGTTAAAATTCCTAAAGAAGCTGTTAAGACCGCTCCAGTTGGGTTTCTCGTATTGCTATAAAGTTCTTTTAGAAATTTTTTCTCTAACTGTGTGGTCGGTGTACGAGAAATTCGCTGATATGACACAATGGTCCGACGAGCCTAGAGGAGAGAGCACATCAATGGTGTACTTATCAGAGTGAGACGTTAAAAACAAGTCCAGGGTCTTGACGTCTGGTATTCGCGTGGGCTCATTTACAAGCTGCGTTAGGTTGTTTTCCGCAGCGCAGATCTCAACACACCGTCCTTCGGGTGTTGTCTGTCCAGAATGTCGAAGCCACCCAGAATTGTGTATATTGAAGTCGCCCGTAATAACGATTTCGGTATGAGGATACAGGGATACAATTCTTTGAATGGAGTCAGACAGCGCATCAAACTCGTTAATAGTTGAATTGCTGTCCAGTATGAATGCTAGAGCCTGGTTTTGGATTTCACTGCAAATGTTTATTGATGCTAACTGCTGCCTGAATTTTAATACGAAGAATACGATCTTTTAATTCAATTAAAGTTGCTATTTCGGTTGAACAAATAAGTTCTTTGATTCTTCCCAAAAAAAATCCAATACTGTAAGGTCAGGAGATCTTGCAAGCCAGTGAACTGGTATGGTTCATGCCTTCCTACTCTTCACCTAGCCAATTTTTAAGCTCAATAGCATAGTGGGCTAAAGCCCCGTCCTGTTGGAAATATGATGAAGCTAGTTGAATTAGTGGAACGTCCTCCAATAGTTCTGGTAAATCATTTCGCAAAAACTCCAAATAGTTTGTAGCATTCAGCTAGGTGGTACTTTTAGGTGGCCGATTGACTTGTTTCCAAGTTGAAATGATTTACATATGTCTCCTTGTATGTGGTTTGTCCACAGCCTACGTATGAAGATTATGAAAATTTGTGATCCCATCTCTTGTAAATTGAGATTCCTCCGTCTAAAGAATTCTGCTAATAACCTCGTTTTCATCCAAGCTCCGCTCCAGCAACCAGTTAGAAAACTCAAATCTCTTTCCCAAATCATTGGGAAGAAGTTCTTGTACAGGTGCATGGTGGTATGGATAAAGATTTTCTCCATGCAGTACAATCGAAATTTTATGTTTGGAAACGTTGAATTGTAAGTCTGATGCTAATTGACAGATCAGTTGTAATAGCTTCCAGTATTCTTCAATCAGCCGAAATTCTTCTTACTTGTGGAGCTCTCGCGTATTTAAAACTGATCTCGTTTCTCGAAGCCTTCGATACGTACGAGTATTTTCAAATACTCCTTCACTAGGAAGTCGTCGGTTAGGATAAAGTTCATGGTACCGTCGTCGCGCTCTGGTTGAACTTCTTCTGCTCAGCCCATAAACATCAATAAAGACTGTGTATTCTTGTTTTGTAAGTGCAGACATTTCAAATAGCATTTCTAAGCAACTTTAACCTTGGCGTTAAAAATTAGACTGATGAATTAATTTTTTTTTCTAATCTCTTATACCATTTTTGTTTAGTAAATTTTCCGAATAGGCCTTCACACCCGAAACCTAACTCTTTCTGAGAACTTTCGGAGAACAGGGTAAGGAAATGAAGGTTTTGACAGGTAGTCAAATAGACGAGCACACTTTAAAACTTTTTAATAGATATGGAATTTTAAAAAAAAATATTGGAAAATTAAAAATTCTTGGAAAACCACTGTTATTGTCATCCATAAATTCCTTTTTTTATCTGCTGTAGGCTTCTTCAAATAAAGGGTTTTCCAATAGGGACTTGACAACTTTGAATCATCTTCAGTGACGAAGCTCAGTTTTGGCTCAATGGGTTCATCAATAAGCAAAATCCACATGTGCTTCATGAATCACCACTTCATCCACAAAAAATAACTGTTTGTTGCGGTTTGCATGCCGGCGGCGTTATTGGGCCATATTTTTTCGTCGACGATAACGATCGTCACGTTACTGTGAATGGTCAGCGTTATCGCGCCATGATCACCGATTATTTTTGGCCCGAATTGGAAGATATGGACTTGGACGACATGTGGTTTCAACAGGATGGTGCCACAAGCCACACAGCACACGCTACAATCGATTTATTGAAGAGCACGTATGGTGAGCCTGTTATCTCAAGAAATGGACCAGTCGATTGGCCGCCTCGTTCGTGCGATTTAACGTCGCTTGACTATTTTCTGTGGGGCTATGTTAAGTCATTGGTTTATGCCAACACGCCGACGACATGGGAAGGGCACAGAGCCAACATTGAACGCGAAATAGCGGCCTTTTCGGCCGAAATGTGTGGCCAAGTCGTTGAAAATTGGGTCCAACGAATCAACCGCTGCAAACGTGCCGGCGGTGGCCATATGAACGAAGTCGAGTTCCATTCATAAATGTTTTGATTCTACTTCAAGCCGATAATAAAGTTTTTGAAATATCTCAAATGGTTTGCGTTTTATTTAAAAAAAAAGTTGTCAACTCCTTATTGGAAAACCCTATATCATAAGATCTATGGGTTTCTCTGCAAACTTGCTGTTGATTTTTTTTATTATTGTTGTTACGTTCATAAGAAAAAAATAGTAAAACGTTATTTTTGTTACACATTTTCTGGAGAAATATGACCTCAAAATCAAAAATTAGCATGGGCTTGGAAATTGGATATCTTAAGACCCTAACAAGATATCAACCTTATTTAAAAGGAGTTCCAAAGGGTAGTATTTTTTCTAAAAGCAAAGTCATCAACGAAATTTCTGCCATTAGTAATAACTGAACAATTTCCGCTAACATGCGTCAGGGTATACCAAAGTAAGCCTTTCCTTAAATCCTCGATAAGTGATGTCACCATTGGAGATAGACCCTTACTGTAGAACGATTTTTTTCTTAGAATATACCCAGGAATCAGTTTCCGAATTATTGTTGACGAATTAGGGATCACCCTGTATAATTGTTGTTTGTTTTTTTTTTCTATATGATGCCTGAAAATCTTTCTTGATTACAATGAACTGTCAAAAATTAGCTGTTTGTAGTAGATTTTTACTATTACAATTTGAAGTTTTCATTCGATACGTCTGTTATCGTGTGCCATCATCCCAAAACTACTCAATCACAGATGGAATCTACTCACTTGACGTGTGCGGTAATTTACTCCCTGTTCCCATAGTGATTGATAGAAATACAGGAGTACCAAACCTAAACCGCTACTGACCCAAAAACATATTGAACAATTTAGATCGGTATTGGAGCAAGATCATATTTACAGATGAGTCGTCTTTTTTTATTTATAATTATTGGAACAAAGCCTGGACAAAAATTGAAGAAAAATTTCTGCAACGCACCGTAAAACATCCAGGAAAACTTTATGCCTATTGATGTTTCTCGGTCTAAGGATTCAGAAAGTTCATAGTATTTACCCAAAATTTCGATGCATAATTCATGGTAAAAATATTGCTAAAGTCTGCCGAATTTCGTTATGGACCAAACAAACATAACATTAAAGAATTCAAAACTTAAGAGGATGTGACTACTCTTAAAATGCCGGAGCACATGTTAACTTATTCAGAAAATTGAGAGAGAGAGACAGAAAAATGTTTGGGCTCCGTGGTTATTTCGCTTCGTAGTGTAAAATGATTTGATGTTGTATTTTAGGCAGCCATTCATCTTACGAGATTTTAGTTGCCCGAAAAAATAACGGCTGGTATTGAACCCTGAAACGACCGATTGTGAAGCCTATACACTACCACTTGAGCCACGGCCACCCAGTGTAAGAGGATAACGATCCAAAACATCGGAGTCGCCTCTGCACGCTGTGGAAAGAGGAAAATGGTATAGAGACGTTGGATTGGCGGTCCCAAAGTCCTGGGACAAAAGAGGTCAATTCTATTCCACCCTTCTTTGTCTATCACCCAAGCAAGCTCTTCCTCAAGACTACTCCTACTCTACATCTGCCCTTGGCCCTCTTCTTCTCATCCAATGGCACCTAGGCAAACTTGTTACTTTTTAACTTTAGTGTTCAAGTTATTGCTCCATCATTCACCAATAGTACTCGTAGATAGCCCCAAGAAGGTGAATTCTCCCGCCTGAATATTGTCCCTGCAATACACCTTGGTAGAAATAGTTTTTCATTGTAATATGTTATCAGTTTTGGCTTGGTTCACTAGAAGGAAGACCTGCTATCTAGATAACATGTATGAACATTTTCAACGGCTGCCAAGTCGGCGCAGGTCACTTCGTGTTTATTTATCACGACAATGTAAATCTTATACTCCTGGAACGGCCATGTATTTAAATTATTGATTAATAGGAAGCGTAAGATCTACTTTGTAAATCTCTCCTGAATATTTTGGGACCTATGTAAAGTCCTCTGGCAGTCCTCGATTGACCCTTTTGATGTTATGCCCTAAACAACTTAATCTTATTTTGGGTTGTTCGAAAGAATGTACCTATAATGTGATCAGTTAATTTTCCGATCAAGGACTCGTAATATTGTCAAAGTTCATTTATGGCTCTTAAGGAAGTTTATTATTGTTCTGAATATTTTGCAAATTTTCCATGACTCTCAAATTGTGGAGTCGCAATGCTATTGTTCTTTTTTTAAAAAAGGTAACAATCGAAATTGTACACAATAACTTAACACGGATGTAACGCCGCCACGCAATAGACGTATATGCTCATTAAAGGTAAAAGACCAGACAAGTAACATTTATTATTTTTTTAATTTGTCTAAGCGATGAAAATCACCCATTTTTTTTAAAGCCATTCACAATTTGAAATAAAATATTCGACAGCTAGACCGGCTTTGTAGGCATACGTACATTTTCATTACATGACAGTTGCGGCTTTTTCTCAGTTTTCACTTGGCTCACACTGCACAACCACATGACATTCGTCTCAAAGCACCCAGCTAACATACATATACTTACACAAGTCCACATCGCAATTATAAGTATGTCCAAGTGTGAAAAGTGAGAGAGCGCACGCAACTTTAAATTAGATTGAGCCTCCAAAATGCCACGCCTAGTGTTGGCTTTTGTCTTCTATAATATCGAAGGTGTACTAAATCGGTGTCAGCTCATGTAACTACAAGATACTCGAGTTTATTTATACTACTAGTGCCAGCTAGCTGACTGGTTGTGGCTGTATCTGGTCATATAAAAGCGATGCCAATTGTCTCTTAGGTTTCAGATAATCTTGCAGATTCTAAATGCACTGCATGTGCACACCAATGACGTAATCTCCGTGAACCGATACAAGTACAAGGCGCTGGCCAAAAGTGTGCTTGAACGGTTGTAAATTGTCCATTGATATAATCGTTTTGTTGTCGTAGGCACACAGTACTCCTATATCTGAGCTCTTGTCTGGAACTCATGTGAATTATTCATTCGTTGGCAGTTATACATGTTAGTTTGTTAGAAAAATGGTCTAATGGATCATTCTATCTGAATTTGTAACGGACGCCACGCCATTCTTACGAATAGGTTTTTTTTTTATGAAATAGAACAAACAGACAGATAGGCAGACAGGAGTTTCAATCTTTGATGGTGTAGGGTTTTTTGTCATCTTTTTCGTTTTTTGTCATTTCAGGTGGCTACTTCTCCGTGCGGAATAGCTTCTAACACGTATGTCGCTCAAAGCGCCTTCCGAAATTTAAACTTCTTAGACATTGGATGATTGATGTGCTTACTCGGACAATTCTCAATGCCGTAACTACGTAGATAGAGAGAACAAAGGTATTAAACTTTGACCACACTGACTCAAAATAAGGATTGCTTTCTGCAGCACATTGTCAGCGATTAGATGCTTATGAAACGATATTTCTTTTCAGTGCAAGCAATTCGCTTCGAAATTCCCTTTAATTGAGAAAAGAGGAGAAAAATCGCGAGGTTCAACAAAACCGACTGTTTCCTGCATCCGCTCGTTTTGTGTTGTAAGCAAACGCCTAATCTCCATCACGGCTCCTTAATAAAACTTACAAACATTATTCTAAGCACGTGATTGTCAACAGAACGGAAACCAAAAATAAATGTCGCCGAGGTTAGCAAACTTTCCCAATACTTCAGCAACTACAAAGGGACTTTTCCAAGAAATTGTTAACTAAATTAGGATCAATGCAAGAGATAGTTCCAGCACTATGGTTGTTAGAATTTTTCGAACGTAAGGAAGCAAATATCGTGAAAAAGTACTGAAAAGAAATTCTACTTTAAACGGGTGTATCAACTGGTCTGCCATAGGTTTTCCGTTGGAGTCTCCCAAAACCTCTCAAAATGTCATAATCCAGCAGCATCGAACCACCCAAAAAATTAGACGCATATTTGCCAGAAAACCGTGACTGATGAAGAATACTGATAAAGACTTTCAGCGAAACAAACTCTGCAATGTGGTGTTGCAAAGAGCGACGAGATCTATAAGTAACCTTTACTACAAGCAAAGAAGAGATGTCATCAAACAAAAAACTCGAACACAGCCTCTCACAGTAGTGCTCTACGGTGTCGTCATCACTTTTACAGTGAATGTTGTATCACTTTTGCCTACCACATTTAAGTGCCAGTAAGCAGGCTGCGGTCTTTCCTACTGAGGGACAGCACCCCAATGACCTCTTAGAAACGTTGGGAGGGATTCGTTTCATCTATCGACAAACCTGCAGAGTCATACCATCTGCGATTGTGCTCATATGAAACCCAATATCCAACATAAGTTACAAATCAAACGGATAATGGCACAAATTCGTCGTTGCGTCTGTTCATTTTCCCTAAAACTCGTTATTGCCTCCACCACCGAAGGCGGTAGCCGAACTCATTGAATACTGTGATTCCAGAAAGATGGGACTTATCATATGCTACGATGCTAATACTCAGAATACCTTTTGCAAGGTGAGAAGCAATCATCTCCTGGATTTCATACTATCGTCCGGACTGGTTGTCAACAATGTTGGCTCTTAACCAACTTTTGTTACGAGGTAGGACAACAAGTGATCGACTTAATGTTATCCAAAAGGTATGCTAAGGAAATTAGTGGCTGGACCATAGGTACATCGAATTTAGAATCAGATGCGAGGTCTCGAACTTTTTAGTCAAGAGGAATTCGCAGAAAACCAACTGGACACGATTTAAGGAGAAGCTCGACAAGCCCAATAGTGCTCCCGCTAAGCTTAGGGCAAAATAAAAGCAGATTTGCAGAGTCTTCGTAAAGAAACCAGAAAACTTCAAAACAGGTCACTTAAGACTAATTTGGAGGAAGACCAGAATATTTACACATCGAAGCAAAAAGAATATAAACAGCTTATTTGGACTTCGAAGAGTACCTGTCTATGAAACGAATAGCCTTGTCAAAATCCTCAAAAGGGGAAGATCAACCAGTCTGGAACCATTCAGAAAATCTGATGGTACCTATGCTGAGTCGAAAGCAGAGATTCCGTCTCATGCTTGAGGCTCACTTCCCAGGTATCCTAATGGGAACCAGCTAACGACCAGCTCCTGTTAACAAAGATGCTAGTGAGCTGAATAACACAAAACCACCTTGATCAAAAAGTTCCCAGAATAACCACCGTGTGGCGCTCCCTTTGTTCTGATTTGAGTTATGTTTTTGAGTTGAATCTGTTCTTGACATTCCCTCTAAATCTTAGCGTAATAGCTTGGCATTTGCAAAAGTTACGTAGCCAAGAGTACATCTATCTATGTGTGTGTTGGCGATTTTTTACAATTTTAGAAATGGATTTAAATTTGCAACAACGAACTTGTATTAAATTTTGCGTAAAAAATGGATTTAATGGTGCGCCAACGTTGAAAATGTTGGAAAAGTGTTTCGGCAACGAATCTCTAAAGAAAACGGTCATTTACCAGTGGCACGAGCGGTTCAAAAGTGGTCGTGAGTCCATCGAAGATGGTGAACGCAGTGGCAGACCACCGACATCAAAAACCGATGAAAACATTGATGGAGTAAAAGAAATATCGGTCAATACTCGCAAATTAACCTTCAGAGAGATAGCGGAGGACTTGAACATTGCCTATGGATCCGTCCAAGACATTTTGGTTAATGATTTGGGTTTCCGTCGTGTAGCAGTAAAGTTGGTGCAAAAAGACCTCAATTTCATGCAAAAAAGAGACCGTGTTGACATCGCAAAAGAGATGATTTGCGAGGCTGAATCCGATCACACATTCATCAAAAGGATCATTACTGGAGACGAGACGTGGGTTTATGAGTACGACACGCAATCCAGACATCAGGCAAGTGAATGGCGTTCACCAAATGAGCCGAGACCAAAAAAACCAAGTCGTTTTCAGTCAAAAAAGAAGGCAACGGGGTAGTGCATCATGAATTTTTGCCAGAAGGCTAGACAGTAAACAAAGTGTATTATTTGGGCGTTATGGGACGTTTGCGTGAAGCTATTCGCCTAAAGAGACCAGAATTGTGGGTAGAAAACTCGTGGATTGTGCACCGTCTCACAGTGCCATCATTATTCGTAATGTTTTGAGGAAAAATGCAACAAATACCATCCAACAGCCACCGAAATCACCTGATTTGGCTCCCTGTGACTTCTTTCTGTTCAATCGAGTTAAAAAACTACTACGGGGAACGCGTTTCAGCAGCCGAGAGGAAGTAATGGGAAAATCGCAGGAAGCACTGTTGGACATACCGAAAACCGAATATAAAAAATGCGTCGAGGATTGGACCAAGCGCTGTCATAAGTGTGTTGCAGTCGATGGCGATTACTTTGAAGGGGACAATATAGATTTAGATGAATAAACTTGTACAGTAAAAGCTCTTTATTCGCGGGGTATATGTTCCGAAAAAATGCCGCGAATACAGAAACCGTGAATATGGAATGGTAATTTATATGGGATTATAGGGGATACGTTCCTAGGTGACAAAATAAAAAACAAGTACATATATAAAAAAATGAATTTTATTGAAGTTTTTGGCCATATTGATTATTTATTATCTTCAGGCAATTTGCCTTAGCAATTTGCCTCTTAAAAATAAGACTTCGTTAGATAGACGGATCAATTTGCATAAAGAAATCACAAAGCTCATTTGCCATTCTTAAACCTGCACTAAGATTTTTCAAATTAAATGTCACGTTTCCAGTGCTTTTTGAAGCCTCTTCTTCAATGGGCTGTGAATTTAACATTTCCTCTAAATCTTGCGATTCAAACAGCTCTTCAATGTCAATTGATTCTATCTGTTCGAACCCATCTCGTCCTATTCCATTTGCAATTCCGGATATGTTTGCAGTTAAAGTTTGAATTTGTACAGATTCTTCGTCATTTTCCGCAGTTTTTTTCCAGCATGATTTCAATGTGTATGGCTTCAGTTCTTCCAATGATTCTTTTATATTTACGATGCATTTTGCTATGTCAAATTTCTTCCAGCATTCCATAACATTCATATCAGGATCACATTCCATATCATCCTATATGATTTTGAAGATTCGTCTAATGTAGAACAGCTTAAAGGCCTGGATTATTCCTTGGTCCATAGGTTGAAGCAAAGACGTCATGTTGGGAGGTAAAAATGTCACTTTTATATTTGGATGCATAGTTTCAAGTACGCGAGGATGACCTGGTGCATTGTCCAAAACTGCTTTAAAGTCTAAATTCTTTTTTTTTTAAATAAGTTTTAACTTCAGAAACAAAACAATTCCAGAACCAGTCACAAACATAGCGGTTGTAACCCACGCTTTCTTATTAGCACACAAAAACACTGGCAGGTCGTCCTTGTTTTGATTTTTTAAAGCACGAGGATTTAACGATCTGTAAAGAATCAGTGGTTTAATGACACAATCTCCAGATGCATTAGAACATAGAAACAGTGTAATCCTATCCTTTGCTGCCTTAAATTCAGGGGCAGACTTTTCGCTTTTGGAAATGAATATTTTGTTTAGCATTCTCTTCCAAAACAGTGCAGTTTCGTCTGCATTAAATATTTGCTCAGGTTTGTATCCTCCATGAGCTACTAGGTTTGCAAATTCTTCTGGATATCTTTCTGCTGCAGCAGAAACAATGTCTGCAGATGCAGCTTCTCCAACAATTTTAATGCTATGCAATGATTGTCTGACCTTAAATTTATTGAACCAACCTTCCGATGCTTGAAATCCTCCATCTGTACGCTCACCACCACAACTATCATCAGGTTCTTTAAAATGTGCGTAAAGACGCTTTGCCTTCTCCCGCACCATTGGACTACACAGGGGCACCTTTTTTGGTTGCGGTCTTCAATCCATAATGACAACGCCACTTCCATTTTTTCTATTGCTGGATCGCGAACAATTTTCGCTGACAGTGAAGTTGAAGCTACAGGCGACCTTAGTTTATCTTCGGACTTTTTTATCGATCGTACAGTTGATTCGTTGACATTGAATGAGCGTGATATGGATGCAAACGACTCTCCAAGGCGTAAACGATCAAGCATTTCTATTTTCACTTTAAGCGGTAACACAGATTTCTTCGCGTGGAAACTCGTTTTTCAATTTTATTAGTCGACATTATAAATTAGGAAGACAGCGGTAGAGACGTTTTACTCGATCACAATTTTTGTAACGAATGAAAAGATGAAACAATAAAACACGCAAAGCGGCTCTTACTCTCTGTACATTATCACAAACGCCGACCGCGGCGAAGCGGCTTGTTTCAAAGGCCGAATCAATACAGCGGCGATATCATTTAACAACATATAAAGGTCTATTTTACTTTTTTAATAGTCCATTTGAATCCTTTTTATTAATATACATGTACCGATGTACCGATTAATCCGAATAAAGGAATCTTTAGCCGCGAATATAGGAATTGGGTCGCATTTTTTAAATCCGCGAATAGTGAAAACGCGAATGAAGGAAGCGCGAATAAAGAGCTTTTACTGTATTTTTAATTGTCTGAATAAATTTCGGGATTTTTTTTGATCAAGGTGGTATCTCATCCGTTGTGGTGACGGATGAGGGCATTAAACATGCTGTCGCTTCCTTTGAAGGCTTCACGTGTCGCCTGGCACCGATGGCATATACCCATTTACGTTATAAAAAGGTATAAATCAGCTGCTGGTATCTCTGAAGAGAATCTACTGTTAGCCAGGCGCTGGTATACATACCGGAACCTTGATGAACAGTGAGAGTAGCTTTTATACCGAAAATTGCAATAGAGGACTACACGCTCGTCGAGAGCTTTAGACCTATAAGTCTGATTTTGCTTATGTTGAAAAGCATGGAGAGAATGGTCGAGATCCGATGCAACACGCCTACAAACGCGGAAGATCCTGCTAGAGTGCGCTTCAGAATCTGGTAGGCAGAATTGAAGGTGCATGGGACAATAAGGAACATGCCTTGTCGGTAGACCAGCATGTCCATAAGATAGTCAGCACATAAGGTCATCACAGCTCTAGTACGTGTTGTACTAAAGACCACTTCCTTTTAAACGGAAGATTCTCAAAGCCATCTGCCCATGATATCAATTTCAATTGGAGGGAGATTCATCAACACATCTAGAGCGGAGCCCTGCGTGCAGCCGAGAGAGAACGTTCTTTGGAGTCTGATAAAAGCAGGAATAACATATTTTCGTGAGAACTTGTTCCACCAGACAACCGATGCATAATCGGCCTTGTCCTAGCCGCTTAGATCCAAAGGACCCGTTGATGATTACATGATTGTATGCTAATTGTTGCATGAGAAAGTAACCAAAAAGGCATAAGGTGAGCGGGTGTATCCTCTGCACCACCCAATAATCAATCTAAGACTATTTGGAGAATACTACAAGTTTCCTTTATCAGGAAGATCTTTGCGTAACCCATCGGTCGCATCCATTTCGGCTAGTTTTGTTTTTAGTGAGTAGGAATCTGTCTCTACTATGAGCATGTGCTTTCGATCCTCACGCTGAAGATTTTCACCTTCGTTTGACTAATCCTTGAGTGTAATGTAAACAACGTATCTTCAACCTTATATAAAACAAACTGAAATTTGTATTTTATTTTCTAAAAGCCATAATAAATTATTTAAATCGACTACAATTCAGCTAATGCTTTAACTAACTTAGAACACTCTTCCGAAAGCTGGTACTTGTGCTCCAAATGGAGCCGCAGCAACTGGTACAGCAGGCTTAACAGCCACAACTGGTCCACGTTCCACAACAGCATTAAAACCATTGATTGGATCTGCGGTATAGTGAACAGTACGGATGGTACCATCAGGTTCAGCTACAGAATAAGATCCTCTAACAACATCACCGTCCCTAGTTTCCTGTTGGCTCTTGCTGTCACCAGTTAAAGCATCCTGAACGTTGTACGCAAATGTATATTGTGGCAATGGGTCGTATTCGGTATTAATGGCGGCTACTGGTGCAACAGGTGCGGCTAAGGCCTGACCTGGCAAAAGGACTCCACAATTCACTGTTGCAATAAGGACACAGCAAACAATTGCGATCTAAAAATAACAACGAACAATATTACAATATGGTATATTGAATTTTATTTCAAGGACGACAAGTGTCAAATTAAACCCTCACCTTGGTGAATGCCATTTTATTTCTTCTGTCAAATCTTTGCGGTAAAGGGTATTGTCGTGATCGATTAGCTTTGTTGAATGATTACTTTCGAACCTTGACGGTGCTTATAAATGAATGACAATTGATGTATCGTATCGCATAATGAAGTTGCATAAAACGTGCACCACCCTCGCGATACTCATATAAATCACAACACCACAAGTACTCGTAAGTCACAAATTCATTTCCTAATTCAGCGCAGAATATGTAACCGCGTGCGGTTGCATTAAAATGCGTGCCAATTGGGATGAGCACCGACCTAATGGAGTGTGCAATAAGGGGAATTCCACACTAAAGTTCGTGGGCACTACGACGCATGGTAATTTGAATTTCAATAATTCAATAAAACTATGACTACCGTAGTAGTACGAGTATTGTTGGCCTGCGCCATAAGTCTTCGATTTTAATTAATAATAATCATAGTGATAGGTGGGCGCACAGTGGGACCCAAAAAATTGGGGGGCAAATTTTAAGTTAATATTTGTAATTTGTATTTAATATTTGTAATTAAAAAAAAGTATTGCAGAATGCCTAGGTTTGTGTTAAGATTCACTTACCGCTCTTTGTTGTTATCATAATTTAACTGCTATGAACCGTTGGTAAACCCTTACCTCGATATTCGCATTCATACCTCGGAACGTACGGATGGTCCTTGGTGGTGAATATGCCTTGGGAATCGACAACAATGAGAAGCCGAAAGTCATCACTTCGTAAATGATTCAACAAATTGTACAACGACTATTTAATGTGATATACTAGGTGGGGTGAAAAGTAACCTCCTTGGGAATGAAAAATTTTTTTTTTTAAAATGTTTTCTTATTTTATTCAATATAGTCCGCTTTTAACTTGATACACTTATTCCAGCGATTTTCCAACTTCACGATCCCATCCGAAAAGTAATTTTCCGGAAGGTCTGCAAAATACTCCTCCGTGGCGTCGATGATTTCCTCGCGTGAGCTGAATTTTTTATTGATGAGCCATCTTTTGAGGTTTGGGAAGAGATAATAGTCAGAGGGAGCCAAATCGGCCGAATACGGTGGATGCGACAGCAATTGGAGTTGTAAGTCATTGCTTTTAGCCGTGGTTGCGATGCTCTTGTGCGCGCATTGTCTTGCAAAAACAAAATTTTTTTTCGATTCATGTGAGGCTGTTTTGCAGCGATTTCGGCCTTCAATCGCTCCAATAATGCACAGTAATACTCGCTGTTGATGGCTTTTCCTTTTTCGAGGTAGTCTATGAAGAGTATGCCATGACAATCCCAGAAAACCGACGCCATAATCTTACCGACCCGTCGAGCCTCCCTCGGCCACTTAAGAGCACTCGTGCCGGCTTCAGTCCATTGCCGAGCAATCATTCTGTTCTCTGGTGTGTAATAGTGAATCCAAGTTTCATCAACAGTTACCAATCGACTCCAAAAGTCCGCCCGTGGTCTGGAGTGAGCATGCACGGCACCCAGCGGCAGGATAACTTTTTCATATGCAAAATATCGCCCAAAATATGGCGTGTGCGCTCAGTACTAATCTTTGTGGTATCTGCTAGCTCGCGCACCATCACTTTCCGGTCAGCCAACACCATTTCGTGTATTTTTTGACATTGTCCTCTGTAACCGCATCGGAGGGCCTGCCGCTGCGGACTTGATCGGTAGTGGAGTTGCGGCCACCACGAAACTCTCGAAACCAATATTTGATGGTGTAATCTGACGGAGCATTAGCCCCATAATATTTATCCAACTTTTGTTTCCTTCGCCGTTTTGCCTCTCAAAAAATAATGTTTTATGAGAGAACGAAAATCGTTTTTGTCCATACTCAACATGATGCCAAACACGTCAACAACAATCAGCTGTCAAAAGAAAACTAAAGACAGTATCACACTAAAATTTGGCATGTCTGCCTAAATATGAACGGACTTCAAGGCAGCAAGGAGGTTACTTTTCACCCCACCTAGTACGAGTATGCTATGGAGTCCTATCGCCGCTTTTCCTTTGAAAGCGTTCAGTTCCCATATTTTGGGTCCTCCTATTTCAAGTTAATTTTGTTTTTAGTTAAACTAAACTAGTTACAGATAAAACTGAAATGTCTCTTCAGATCGGATCTATAAATGGATGTTATCCTTAGTGGAGGTATCCATCAAAGTTCAATTTCTTTTCACGTTTGAAGCTTCCGTCTTTATTGAGGATGTAACTATCAACTAGTTGATATCATTTCTTTAGTTAGTGCAGTCTTTCTCTTCCTGTGAACGATGACTTCCAAATGTTTAACGGATATTGTGATCCATGGCAGATTAGGCCTTTTTTGAAAAGTAGTGTTCATTCCAACCTTGAATATGAAGGTCTGTTCTTACCTCTGTAAGGCGTTTATTAGCCTTGCCTTTGCCTTATACGACTGTTACCTATTACACATAGTGGGCAATAAAATTCTCTTCATTCCTGTCATACCAAGGCCCAGACAAATCCACACCAGGAATCTTGGTGGAAAATGCGGGTTAAGCAAGTTTAGCCACATGATTGCAAAGGACTGCTGACCTACTAAGTCTAACGTCTTTTGTTTCACAGATTCCGGAACGGATGTTAGGTGTGTACGTAAGATAAATGATCGGCGATAATTATCTGTAAAAATCACAGAGGTAGATCGGCAGACAGGTCGCTCCACAGGTAAGTATCAGCGGATAAAAGATCTCACCACCTACGGGAATTCGAGACTTCGTGACTTTCGTTCACATCGAAGGAGCGTTCAATGACGAAAGTACAAGCATAATTCTACGCAGCTTACAAAGATCTTAGTTAAACTGTAACTGGATTGACAAGCTACTTAAATCGTTCAAATCAATTTGACTTCGTAGAACGCAAGCTGCAGATCAGAAGCATGCAAAGCAACTCATCTGACTCTCTGTGATGAACCAGATCTTAGTAATATTAAAGGCTTCAAATCAAATTCAACCGCTGGCGATATGACCATCCTGCTATAAATCCCCTTAGTTCTAAGCGAAAGTTTCAACAACACATTACTAATGCTGCTGCAAAATTGGCCCCGCTGCAGAGCGTAAAGTATGTCCAACGAAGGTGCAAGTTATTCACTACACTAAAGGCAAATTAATTTTCGAGTGCCCAGAGATTATATGAAATGAGCTGAAACTATTTCGAAAAATATGATTTCCAAACTGAACTGGAAAGAAAATATCGAAGAGCGTAGTAGCCTTCTGAATTTCAAAAAGCATTCAGGACTATATGGGGGTCCAATGTTTTTATACAACTGTGGGAATATTTGTGGGTCCCATCCTGACATATTACCAGCCCTCAACCTCTGTAAAATTCGGAGGACAACCTCCGGATCGACGTTCTGGGTTTAATTAGGGCAATACCCACAGTGGCATTGTAAACCATATTCAACCTTATTTCGCCAGATAACTTTGTAATGGTTTTCGTCCTAAATGGCTCTTAGACTGAGAAGTAACGGGTTTTTCAACAGCGACGCTACAAAAGTAGAGCGACAGGGACAGCAAACGACGCCATATTTCTTGCCGCTCTTTTGACATTTCTCTTCAGTAAAGTTTGCCATTTCATGATGGAAAGATATACGAGCCAACAACGAGTCGAACTTATTAAAATTTACTACCGAAATTCGGAGTCAGTGGCCTCAACGTTAAGAGCGCTACGTCCAATTTATGGTCGTCATAATCGTCCTAGCAGATCAACAATTGAGCGTCTAGTGGAAAAATTTGAATCCACAGGCACAGTACAAAATGTTTCCGTGCCAGTGAGACAAAGAAGTGCCCGTAGTGTCGAGAATATTGCTGCCGCTGAGGCTTCAGTTGCAGAAAGCCCAAATGTGTCTCTCACACGTCGTTCTCAAGCGTTGGGCATCTCTGTGACATCGTTGTTGCGAATTTTGCGAAAAGATCTTGGCCTACATCCTTACAAGTTTAAATTGACGCAAGAACTGAAGCCGCTTGACCACCAGAAGCGTCGTATGTTCGTGAATTGGGCTGAGCAACAACTTGAAAATGATTCGAATTTTCATCGAAAAATCATCTTCAGCGATGATACTCGTAATAAACAAAATATGCGGTATTGGTCAGGCAGCAATCCACACGTACTCCATGAGTCATCATTGCATCCCGAAAAAATTACGGTTTGGTGTGGTTTATGGGCCGGCGGCGTCATTGGGCCGTACTTCTTTCGTGATGATCAAGACCGGCACGTTACTGTGAATGGGGATCGCTACCGTTCAATGATAACCGAATATTTTTGGCCCCAATTGGATGATATGGACTTGGAGGACATGTGGTTCCAACAGGACGGCGCCACAAGCCACACAGCGAATGTCACAATCAATTTATTGGAAACCAAGTTTGGAGAACGTGTTATCTCACGAAATGGTCCAGTCGCTTGGCCGCCTCGGTCGTGCGGTCTGACGCCGTTAGACTATTTCCTGTGGGGCTACGTCAAGTCTATGGTCTATGCCAACAAGCCAGCGACGATTGATGAACTTCGTACGAATATCTAACGTGAAATTGCAGCAGTATCGGCCGATTTATGCTTGAAAACCGTCGAAAATTGGGTTCAGCGTCTGGACTTCTGCATGCGTGCCCGTGGTGGCCATGCAAAAGAAATCGAGTTCCATACATAATGGCATCGATCGTACTTTCACAGGAATAAAGAATTTCATTGATATCCAAAACCGTTTTTGTTTTATTTAAAAAAAAAACTTTTGTAGCGCTCTTATTGAAAAACCCTTTACTTATGGTCACCCGCAACCTACTGAATATGCTGTCATCGCTAGATAGCAGCAAAGTTCTCGAAACTCTATAAGTGAATGAATAGACAAATCACCAACTTTGTTGAGATCCACTACGAAACACCAGCAGTTAACTTCTGTTTCAGAATTGAGATATTTTTTTTTATTCAATATTCTTAGGGTAATATATGTGTAGGTTAGTTCTAATTATTGAGTAAACAATTAAGGAATGTATTAAATTAAGAATACGGAGTGACATTCGTATTTATAGTGTTGAATAGTGTTGAATGCCACATCAGCAGAATTTCATGTAGATAATATTATTAAGATGGAAGTGATACTTTGACGTTTGGTTCGGAATGAAGGTATGTTTACCAGGGATCCAATGTTCCTGCGTAGACTGCGGGCATCTGAGATCGGGCTCTGCAAATAACCACTTCTCATAAAGAACATTTTAAGCACCTTATAGTAATGCAGGTGTCTAACCGGCGGGATTTTCAGGCTCCTAAAGAGTGTCATGGAATGGCTGAGTCGAGGAACACTACAAATCGTTCTTATAGCGCATTTCTGCAAAACAAGCAGAGGCTGGATTTTGGTGCGGTAAGCACCTCCCCAACATCCTAATCTATTTTGTGGTTTTGAGTGAAATATGCCGAAGTAAACAGTTCTTAAACTATTGTTTGTGCGGTATTTACGAAGATGAAACAAACTACGGATACAAGAACGAAGATACTGTTTTAGGTTTGTAATATGATCAGACTAATTCATATTTTGGTCAATAATAACACCTAGGTACTCGTATTTGTAGTTATTTACTATATCAATTTTAAAACAGTTCGCATGACACGCTATATCCGCATCAAACACAGTTTTAGAAGAAGCTTCATTACACGTGCAAACGAACACTTTGTAGCGAGTACAATAGCATGTAAGTGAAAATCAAGGTCCGGCACAGCCTGTAACCTAAGGCTGAAAAACATTAGTTTCGTTTTATTGCTGACAATATGTTTATGTTTGGCAAAGTGCATTCTCAGTAGGTGTATATCATAGTTTATATCAGCTATTAGCTGGAAGTGTCTAACAGAGTCGTACGCGATGCCAAAATCGTCGGTAATAGCCGTAACTCCTCCTGCAAAAGGTTGAAGAAACAGGGAGTTTATGTAAACTAGGAATAGAGTAGGGCCCAATACAGACCCCTTTGGTACCCCTAGTTTAATAATCCTATTATCACTAAAACAATCTCCAATTTTTTGCTTTCTATCTTTGAGATACGATTCCAGCCAATTGTAAATAACTCCTCGAAATCCAGCCCGATGTAATTTCCTCAAGAGAATTGTATGGTTTACCATATCAAAAGTCTTGGTTATGCCAACAAACAGACCGGCACAACTTTTTTTCGAGTCTAGGCCTTTATTTATAATCGAACAGAAAACCATAAGAGCATCTTCAGTAGAGAGTTCCGCCCTAAAGCCATATTGCATCTGAAAAAACTTATTCTCTTCAGAAACCGCAGAATTCTATTTTTGACAGCTTTTTCAAAAATGTTCGATATAGAAGAGAGTAGTGAGATAGGCCTGTAGTTGTTTTTATCGCTTTTGTTGCCCTTTTTAAAAATTGGTAGAACGTTTGCATATTTTAGCCTGTCAGCGAATGTACCAGTGCAAATACTTAGGTTAAAAAGGAAAGCGAGTATATATACTACATTCAGAGCGATGTGCTTTAATATGTAATTAGAGAGTCCATCATATCCACAGGAAGGCGATCGATTAAGCTAGTTTATAAGTGATAAAACTTCAAGACCAGTGATTGGTTCAAGGAAGAAACTGTCTCTACAAACTGGATCGTCCACCAGATTCCCTACCATACAGTTCGAACAGTATTCAGATCTTAAGTTGGAGGGAGACGCTTCACCAAATCATTGAAAATATTCCCTACTATTGTAGAATCTTTGACAATAGAATTAGCATCGCGGTTCAATATGCTATTTAATACTTCCCATTCCTTTTTAGGGTTCGCTTGAGCGTTCCGCGTTTTAGAAAAATAGTATCTATCACGACACAATCGAATTTCGTTATTGACTTTAATAGATATATGTATGAGTGCAGAATTAAGCGGATGCTTTACACATTTCCGGCGCAGCTTGTTTTTATTATTAATTTGTTTAAGAATGGATTTGCTTATCCAGGGCTTCAGTTTTATTTCCGACTTTATTGGCAGAGAGCGAGAGATAGATGAGCTTAAATGAGACTGTATCTTTAGAATGGAGTTATAAGCGGAAGAAGCATCGTTTTCAGCATAAACAGCCTCCCAGTTTTCAGATCGTAGTTTGAAATTAAGTAGTTCAAAACTCATTTTAGTAACGGTACGAGTAGGAACTCAAACTTCGCCTCTCAGATCTTTTCCAAATACCTGTCATGCAGTGATCCGTGATGTAGAGGTCAAGATTGACACCGACACACTGCAGCTTACTGCACAGTAAAATAAGTGCCAATAATCAGGCCGCAACACGATGACCTTATACGGGGTCTCAGGGAAAATGCTATCAAGCAGCAAAGTTGGCCAGAAAGGGGATGACGCTGCATAATTTTCAACTCTGGCCCCCATAAAACTTCACTTAAGCACAGTCCATCGAATTTAAATTCTAATTGTATAATGCGTATTAGCTCAGAGCCTTTTGATAACAAATAGTAATATATAAGGCAAGAATCTTTAGTAAACGGGCGAGTCCTATGTTATATCACAGGGCACAGCGCCATCACCATTAATTTTGTGCCTTCGCTGATATAAGAACAACAAATCTAGGAAACCCTTCTTACTGTTTATTATTACTTATTACTGTACTATTATCCGAGGGTCCCCGTCCAATTATCAAGATTTCGCCCATCAATGACGTTGTCTAATAAAAAGCGGGGGCAGAGCAAAGTGCTGGTCTTATCGTAAACATCTTCAGATGACGCTACCGAAGGTTGCTACGATTTGATCAGTTACAAGTTGCCGGTCATAGGTCTTGTTGGCGGCAGGACCACCGGTAGTCTCTACCAGGACTTAAATTATGGTACCATGGGAGTCAGGAGCCCTCCGGATTTCGGTCCGGACCTGACTTGTTGAGGTAGGCCCCCTGGTGGGAGCGTTATGGTGACTGTGGTTTAAACCCAAATTCGCGGGAAGGGTCTTCCTGTTGGTTTGACCCAATGTAGAGTTGCAATAAGTACTGTGACTGTGCTGTGACCCTAAGAGCATTAACAGGTTTTACATTGGCCTCGACCCATAACAATGGTTGAATTTGTGCCTCCAACACAAGTTCGGCTTTGGTATCTCAGGAAGGCGGTAGAGCAATCCTTGCCCCCATGGATGTATGGCCATCCCGTCTAACACGATAAGTGGTTTACGTTAAAAAACCAGAGATTATGTACTACGAGTATTATCCAACACTAGGATAAAAAACTTCCTCTGGCAATCCTACCGCCGAATGGGCACATTAGACCCTTTGCTTGTTTAATTGAACAGTGACTTTTTGTCACAAGAAACTCGGCAGCCTACCGCCTATGCCGGAATAAGCCGGAAAAGATTTTAATAAAGCAGTAGACTCTGCAGCAACAAGTAGCATTCCGTGGTATATGAGATCACATTTCGAAGGGAAACTGATATATTTATCATATAAAACAGATCAGTAGCTTGAATGATATTTATGTGTTTTAGAGAAGCTAAAGAGAATTTATTTGGCAACGAATCTTAATAAGCATAAATAACGTATTTTAGCAGACTGCCTAACGAGGCCCTATACACTTAAGAAGAGCTTAAGATATCTTAATATGCGGTGGGAATCTAAACCACAATTTCCCTTATTTCGGCCGATATTCTAGCAATTTTACATCGAATGTTCGTTCTAAGTTGTCTGAAGTTTCTGGCTTATTGGCATAGACCAGAGACTTAATGTAACCGCAAAGAATTGACAGAGCCGTTTCTGTTGATAATGTGATCACCAAACTTCGTATTCACTAACTCGATTGTGACACGCATAAAAAAAGATAAAAAGTAAAAAATTTGGTTAACATAGAGTGATAGAGGAAGAAGTACGGTTAAATGAGATCTGCGGCGTGAAAACCACACGACATAGTTAATTTTTTCTTATACAATGACTGCTGTTGGAACTTCTCCGGCTCTTCGCTTGAGCAAATGCGACAATTTTGTTTATTAGCTAAAATCTGTCCTGCCACTGAGCATGATTTTTAGGTGAATACATATCCGGATCTTCTTCCAGCTACAATAGAGGCCAATCAGGTCTTGGGTCAATACGATCTTATACGAATGTGCAGCCTAATCGGCATTAGGCACATTTGGGAGATGATTGTGATCTTGATTTATCGACTTGCATACAACCAATATTCACTCTACATTATGGATTGATTAACTCGATTCTATTTTTTCCACTAAATGCTCAATTGTTCGCTTATCGGGACGATTATAACCTCCTAAAATTGGAGTTAACGAACGTAACGTTGACCTCGAATTTTGCTTACGTATACCTTTCCTTGAATTAATGGTAGACAATCTGGAGCACAAATATAATATCTTTCAAAAGTATGTGTATAGTGAGTTCAGCGAATCCCCATTAGAAAAATTGTGTTCATATTATAAATAGCCCTTCACTAGCATTTACCTCTGTTGTTTGTTAGGAATATTTTAGGTTATTAGACATTATTGCTGATATTTGATGCCGTGGGTCTCAACAAAACATATCCTTGCAGAAGCATTTGGTGGTAAACCTTCATTCTATGAGAGCTGAAAGCTTCGCCAGCAATCACTATAATTTTGCACGCTCCTAAAATTTCAAGACCTAAGCATGCAAACGCTGGACCAGTCTTTTGAATATTAATGCATACCAACCCTAGATCATACTCCACTTTATGACATATTGTACTTTAAAGTCAGAAGCAGGTTAGAAGAAGAGTATTCGTACATACTGCCACCACCATTATATCCACTGTCGATGTTCTCCATGACGTGCCGTCCGAATTGTTCGCTGTTCCGAAAACCTCTTTAACGCACAAGTCTGTTCCCTTCACCAATAATCAATACGTGTTCTACAAAATTCTGAAAATTCACGCTCTTCGTAGAATATTTTTTGATGTTAACAAGACCAAGACTTCGACTACATATATGTTACATATAAAACATAAATAAAACAATATGAAATTTGTAAGATTTTTTAATTATGTTTAAAGTTTCGATATTAGAAAACGAAGAAATTAAATTTAAGAATATATTCTCGAATTATGAACTAACCTGGTCTCCTGCTGTAAAAATTTCACTTTTTGGAAGAGGAAGTGGTGGAATACAGTTCGGTTTTCGAGATAATCTTGAAGGGATCTGCGATAACTTTAAAAAAGCTGCCGAAATAAGTGTTATTAACTTCAAATCTAATACATTTGATGTGATCTTGGTACCTATCTAATTAAATTGTAATCGTTGGCAGTGTGATTTCGACAAACTTTGTGACTCACTACATTCCTTACACTTCTCTGATATAATGCTTATTGGTGATTTTAATGGTCGTGAAGAACTATCACAGGTTTTTGGAACCTCATCGGAATTCTAAGGAACCAATTTGTGATAACAAAGGAGCAAAAGTTCTTAAACTTGCCGATGACCTTAGTATGCGTTTCGGAAGGTGAATTGTTCTGTGTTAGTGTTAGTGTTAGTGAAGCCACTAAGCCTTTTGCCAAAATTTATTTGTAACAACCGAATGCTCGAAACCTATCAGCGATACATGAATATAAACCCTATGAAACTGAATACGCAGCATTATACAGTGGATATTGATGCTTTAACAGAAATCATAAAGAAATCCATTCCGCAACACAAGGACCCAAAAACCTATAAAACATATACATAAGCAAAAATGGTTTGATTCAGATTGTCTGAGAGCAAGAGACAAATCCTTTAAATGTTTGAAACTCTTGAGAACGAATAACTCCAAAATTTTTAAAACGCTTTATCAACATGCCAACAGGGAGTACAAGCACATGTGTCATAGCAAAAAAGTAGCTCTTGAACACCAAAATATCGCGCTTATAAACACCTCAAGTACATAAACGGATGCACGTCAAACATATCCTTGTCTCTTAAATTCCCACAACTTAGGACTCATTTCGATAATCAATGCCCCACTAACCTCCCCACTATTACAATATGCAGCCCCTCTGCGTATAGATGAAAAATTAGAATCTGCATTTACTCTGGAAAAAGTCAAAGAAGTGTAAACAACTCGAAATCAAACAAAACACCAGGTGTTGTTCCCATCCCGTTGGAATTTTATAAAAATTACACAAACGAATTTATAAATTCTCTGATAACAGAATATAATCGAATCTTTAATTCTACGAGTATAAATGTCCCTGATGCATTCAAGAAACCAATCATCTTCCCACTTCATAAGAATAATCGCCTGTCTTGTACCCGAAGAACTACAGAGGAATCACATTTTTGAACAATTCAGCCAAAATGTTTGCCGTATTGACATATAAAAGATTATGTGAATGGGTTCAAGAAAATAACATTCCTAAAGAATTTCAAGCTGGATTTAGAAAAGGTTATCGCACAATCGACCAAGTATTCTGCCTAACTAATATTGCTGAATCTTACAAGAGCAAGAAAAAAAGCTGTACGCATTGTTTATAGATTTTCGAGCAGCTTTCGATACAATATCACTCTTTTACAAGCTTTCCAAGATCCTGCGAGTTTTGTATGAGAATAATATTGCTTGCGTGTGGGATGGGGATTTAATTTCGGGAGAATTCAAAGCGTCAATGGGCGTTAAACAAGGCTGTATTCTTAGTGCACCACTTTTTATATTATGCAGTAACCACATTGGTCACAATGTTCCCGGAATTTATTCAGAAAATTAAAAATACAAGTTTATTCATCTAAATCTATATTGTCCCCTTCAAAGTAATCCCCATTGACTGCAACACACTTATGCCAGCGCTTGATCCAATCCTCGAAGCATTTTTTATATTCTGTTTTCGGTATGTCCATCAGTGCTTTCTGCGATTTTCCCATTACTTCCTCTCGGCTGCTGAAACGCGTTCCCCGTGGTAGTTTTTTAACTCGATTGAACAGAAAGAAGTCACAGGGAGCCAAATCAGCTGATTTCGGTGGCTGTTGGATGGTATTTGTTGCATTTTTCGTCAAAAAATTACGAATAAGGATGGCACTGTGCGACGCTGCGTTATCACGGTGCACAATCCACGAGTTTTCTGCCCACAATTCTGGTCTCTTTCAGCGAATTGCTTCACGCAAACGTCTCATAACGCCCAAATAATACTCTTTGTTTACTGTCTGGCCATTTGGCAAAAATTCATGATGCTACACCGTTGCCTTCTTTTTTGACAGAAAACGACGTTGTTTTTTTTTTGTTTCGGCTCGTTTGGTGAACGCCATTCACTTGCCTGATGTCTAGATTGCGAGTCGTACTCATAAACCCACGTCTCGTCTCCAGTAATGATCCTTTTGATGAATGTGATCGGATTCAGCCTCGCAAATCTTCTCTTTTACGACGTCAACACGGTCTCTTTTTTTCCATGAAATTGAGGTCTTTTGGCACCAACTTTGCTGCTACACTACGGAAACCCAAATCATTAACCAAAATGTCTTGGACGGATCCATAGGCAATGTTCAAGTCCTCCGCTATCTCTCTGATGGTTAATTTGCGAGTATTGACTGACATTTCTTTTACTCCATCAATGTTTTCATCGGTTTTTGATGTCGATGGTCTGCCACTTTTGAACCGCTCGTGCCACTGGTAAACGACCGTTTTCTTTAGAGAATCGTTGCCGAATCACTTTTCCAACATTTCCAACGTTCGCGCACCATTAAATCCGTTTTTTACGCAAAATTTAATACAAGTTCGTTGTTGAAAATTTAAATCCATTTCTAAAATTGTAAAATCGACACAAAGATAGATGTACTCTTGGCTACGTAACTTTTGCAAATGTCAAGCTATGACGCTAAGACTTAGAGGGAATGTCACCAACAGATTTATCAACTTAACAAGAAAAAAAAAACAGAACTCAAATCGGAATAATGGGAGCGCCACACAGTGGTTATTCCGGGAGCTTTTGGTGGTATATCCGATGTGGTCAAAGGTGGAATAAGGTTGTGCAATGTAACAATCCCGGCATTAATGTACGCGGATGATATCGTCTTTCTGTGCGAAACTATCCAAGGTTTGCAGTTAATGATAAACAGACTTAGTGCATATTGTAAATGTTGGAATCTCACTGTAAATCTTGAGAAATTAAAAGTCATGATATTTAGAAATGCAGGAGGTCGGTACTCACGTTTTGAAAAGTGTGAGTTAGACGGTGAAGGGGGTTACAAATGCTACGATGAGATGGAGAAATTAATTAGCTACTTCTTGAAGAGGATATTCCAGCTACCAAAAAATACCCCTTTTCAGGAACGTCATTTCTCACGAACTACTCGTATTACAGCAAACTTAACCATTTTCTAAATGAAAAAAATGTATTTCCTTAACAGTTACTCAGCTGAAAAAATAAGTACTGTCTTCAAAATGAGGGGTGAATTTGTCCATTTAAACACTTTGTAACCTCTGCAACATGAAAAGGAGAGAAGATGCCTTGCACTTCCTTGGTGTTTGTCCAATTCTAAAAGAACTTCGACTATCAATGTTTCGAAAACATGTCTTAGTGGAAGCTGAAGCAATAAATTTCTTAAATGGAGAAAAAGGATGGGAGGTCCAATAACATATACAGTCCCTGGCCATATTATTAGACGCACTGTAGAATTTTTATAATTATTAGATTAAACGCAATGTTTTTAACTTTTAACGTTACAGAAACTAAGTTTTGCTTATTAAATTTGTTTTGTGGTTCTATTTTCTTTATTTTTTTATTTTGATATATTGCATTAGGTAGGTATACATGCATAATGTCAAAGTATTGGTAATAGAGCTTAAACAAGTACAGACTTCTTTCAGTCGCATTTTCGCATTCTGCCGGTTCGGACTTGTTTGTGTGACCTTAAAAGCTTTGTGTGCTTACTAGCGGTATTGAATTGTATTGTTTGTTTATTGTGTGCTTCTTTACTGTTATTAAACAACATTTTTGACCAACAAAAATAATAAATTGTGACATTTTAATCATGGGTAAGAGAGGAGACTTGTCACCACGTAAAAAAACTGAAGTGAAAGCTCTGATCAACACAAAAGCTTTTTCTAACCGAGAAATATATATCGAAAAGTGTGAGTGTCTGAGGCTAGGGTGAGACGGATAGAGCAAAAATTGAATGAGCCCAAAAAAGAAAGAGCAGATGCGGAAGAAAGCCGATTTTCACACCAAGGTCGGAAAGATGTGTACAGAAAATTTGCATCGAAAACTGATTTGCAACCACAAAGATGATAAACACTCAATTGGAAGAAGCTAATATTACTGCTTTTGAGCGCACCGTACGCAGGAAACTAAAAGGTTTGGGTTTTAACGCCCACAGACCCGCCAGGAAGCCAAAGTTAACAGTTGCAATGAAAAAAAAGCGTCTGAATTGGGCAAAACAGTTGCGAGATAAGGACGTAGACTTCCGGAGATCGGTAATTTGATACTAAATTTATCGAAAACGATAAAATAATTAAAATTCAGTATTGTTCTAAGAATTTTTATTTCTTTTTTGCGTTTTTGACAGGTGTGCTTCAGCGATGAAAGCACTTTTGAGATTTTGGACAACAAAGCTCAGTTTGTTCGTCGACGCCGTGGAGAAAAATTTCACCCCGATTGCGTCGTTCAGACTGTGAAGCACCATACCAAAGTGATGATCTGGTCAGTCATCAGCGGCAAAGGCACAGGACGTCTGTACGTAGTAAAAGGGATAATGCGACAAAACTAGTACAAAGAAGTCTTGCAGAATCGGTTGGTGCCGCAGGTCAGAGAATGGTTCCCGAATGGAGAACCATATATTTTTATGCAAGACGGAGCTCCATGCCACACAGCCCAGTCAATAAAAACTTATTTGAACCCAATTGAAAACGTGTGGGAGCTGATGAAAAGGGAAGTGGCTAAAGATGCGGTCATAACAAGAACTACGCTTATAGGAAAAATAATTCACGTGTGGAATCACCACCTACAAATGCAGGAAACAGTCCAATCTTGCATTGACAGTATGTCGCCCAGAATTGAGGTTCTTATTAAAGCAAAAGGAGGCTCAACAAAATATTGAAAAAAATAACAAAAATATTGAAAATATTATTAAAAAAATTTTTTTTCAATAAATATGTTTTATAAAAAAGTAGGAAATAGTTTCTATTCTGCACAAAAATTAATTTAAGTGCAATACAATATTCAAAAACCTAATTTAAATAGCTGTAAATTGAGATTTCGCATAAAATCTATAGTGCGTCTAATAATATGGCCAGGGACTGTATAACTACTTAGTAGCAGCACTTAGTTATAGAAAGCGTATTATAGAAGGAGATTTTTAATACAAGAACTTTAGTATATATTTTGTCAACCTGGTAGATGGCCATAGGCCAAACCCATTATGACTTATGCCATGCTTTAACTGTAACATATTTATTGAAATAAAAGTCTATTTACCTATTTAGATAACTAAACAAATACTGCACTAGCAAAAATAATTCAAAAGCAAAGTCCGCTCTTTGTGATTCTCATTCTTTCAAATGACGATTTTTGTTTTTACATTATTTACACAGAAATGTAAGTATCTAAGAAGTTTTAATAAAAAACACATAAAAGGGATGATACATAAATACTAAGCGAATTTACGAGTAGATTAGAAAGATTTGTAGATTCTGGACAGGTACCTCAAGTTGTCTAGAATTTCTTAGCAAAAACTCTTCAAGAAAACACATCTCGTCATAGATCACACATTTTTGTTATGAATATTTATTAGTCATATCGAAAACAATTTAAATTGTCGGTCCCACTGTTTGAGACAACCGTCGCGACACAAGTCCAAACAAGTAGCTCTATACGTGCAAAGTATTGTAGTCAAGCCTTGAGCGATCACCATGAATACCAAATGGCTGGTCAATAATTTCACTTTCATTGTGATTATCAAGTCTGCAAATGAATGTAACGTCGGTGGTAAGATGGTAAAAGGTGGTAAGGCTGCAAGTGTGCATGATGACATACTCCACTTATTGGGAGCAGACACAATGTTTTGTCCCATTTACCGCTGTACATTAAAAAAAAAAAACAATTGTGGGGATGAGGGTTTTTTTCCTTCTGAATTTCCATTTAAAAGAGGCTTCCTGGTGTGCAGGTGTCATCATTTCGAAAAGTGTTTTTCATTCAACAATATCTTCAACTTGAAATTATAATCACCTCGTAAAGAAATGGCTTTGTTCAAGGTAAGGATTTTGATCAGCTTATTAATTTTTTTTTTAAATCGATTTGTAATGGGACTCTTCTATATTTAAATAGATTGCAGTAGTCTGTGTCCTTGTGTCGGCTGTAAGCTGTGCAGTGCTGTTACCTGGTCCAAGATTAGCTGCACCTGTTGCAGGAGTTCCAATCAACACAGAAATTGATCCTCTGCCACAATACTCGTTCGCTTATAATGTTCAGGATGCTTTAACTGGTGACAGTAAGAGCCAACAAGAAACTAGGGATGGTGATATTGTAAAGGGATCCTACTCTGTTGCTGAACCCGATGGCACTATCCGGACTGTCATCTACACAGCTGATCCAATCAATGGTTTCAATGCTGTTGTACAAAGAGGACCTTTGGTTGCTGTGAAGCCAGCTTTAGCACCAGCTCCTGTGAGATTTTTCTAAAATCATTTAACTTCATCGTAGTTCAAAGTGATATTAATTTATACGAATGGTCGTAAGAAAACACCAAAAATAGAAAATAAGCACCAAACGGTTGAGAAGCTGCAGTCAATTTAGTTAACAACGTTAATAAATATTTTGTTGGAAAATTAGTTTTGAGCTGATAATGTCATGGGGATATACATAGTCCTCTGGCTTTTGTAGAGATGTTAAAAGTAGAGCGCTTGCTTAGCAAAACCCTTCATTGGTCGGGTACTCTTCCTGGCTCTCAAGTCAGTTCGGGGCTCAGGTAAAGTCGATTTATTTGTTCATCTGTAGAAGGTTTAAGGCGATGCTACGTTCTTAACTTTGAAGGCGAAAGAAAGCAGTCTACTCAAGTAGTGCCGCTGATGCTAGGAACAAGAAGAAATTAACCACTTGCTTTCACGATCATCGACTGACAAAATAAATGCGAACATGAATACCGCTGACTATAAATATGATATCATGTGTTCCTTTAAGACAATGCCCTGATACAACTTCAGCTACTATATATGTACATCTAATGCAGCACGTGATTTCTTTGTTCTCAGAACTTAAACATATATCAGGAAGGTTTCTGTTTTCGTTGATCACTGAAGCGTACAGTTTTCTCTCAGAGTTTACTGGTTTCGTAAGGGTTTGACACAAGTTGCCCGGAGTACACAAGATCTGAGTCATAGAACGCAACATAAAGATAATTCGCACATATCAAACATCTCGCAAAGACTCGTAACACTAAAGTTTTTATTGACGCTTCCAGAGCGTTGTTAGCAGATTGATCGTGATGATGTATTACGATAACATTTCTATCTATTCGAAAGGGTGAAACCCAAGCTTTTGCTTCTCCAATACCCAGCATTGAGGTTGTGGTAGAGAACTAAATCGCTCATATCAGAGATATTTGTGTTCCTCGTGGAATCCCAGAATGACTGTTTTTGTTAAACCTGCGCTGATTCGATGATTAGCCTCAAAAGGTTCCTTTTTTGATTGCAAATTATTGAATATTCTAATAACAGTTGTGCGTAGAACGGTCTTAAGAAGAGCTGTGAAGCCTATTTTGAGTGCACCTGTTATGTACTCTTAGATTGCTTTTAAACTTTTTCTGAACAAGTCACGCACCTCTTCTCTAGAACGATCCTTCAGATAAAGACACATAACATGAGCATGAATCTGAAAATTAGTACGAATATCCGCTGCATTACTCTTAGCTGAAGGCTCTTTTTCGAGATATTGACAGTGTGTTTGGCATAATACTTAATCAAATGCTAAACCACTCTGACCAATATCAGCCCTTGACGATGTCACCCTTGCATTTATTTTTATTTTTTTAATCACAAGGTCAGAGTTTGTGTCTCTTCAACGACTCAGCTGAAAAAATCTCCCAGTCTATCGTCTGCGTATTCATAAATCGGTATTTCACTGATGAAGATGAGAATCTTATCGAAGGCCATTTAAAATTTTGGTTCGACTTGGTAACTCCATCTGGCGCAAGGCCCATCCGCCCCCAGTTTTGTACACCGAGTTCATTGGGGTCTCCTTCTGACGGAATATGTCACCTTAGGTGTGATCCTTTATTTGTTGTGATACCCTCTTGGCTTAGATTCACTGATTTCTTCGGTACTCATGCGATTGGCGTATCCTAGCCAAATCAGAGGCATATTTTTGACGAGGTTGATGTCGTTGTACATATACTGCGTATAGTCCTTTTTAAATATTTTCCCTCATTTTCCATAAAAAATCCAGAACCCAGCACCACATAGCTAACTTTTCCTTCGAAGGAAGAGTCCACGCTTCTTTATCGTAAATCAGAACTGCGATGATATGAATCTTATATGTCGTCACCTAGGCCACCCTTGATAGGGCTTTGCTTCTTATCTGTTGATATGGATGATGTTGTTTGACAGAATTAACTCCGGAAGCTAAGTATACCATATGTACTTGGCTTCTTCTTCGGTCACTGCCAAACTATTTTAGCGGCTTCTCTCTAATACTTACAAATGATCCACTGTTTGCCTATGATGGCAATCCTATCAGTATATTCAAGCAGCATTCATGTTAATATTGGCTTTAAAGGTTCTGATAACCTTTTTCGAGACTTATGTCAAAAAAAGTCACATAACAGCACATTTCCTGGTCTTAATTTTCGTCTGACGTTAAAAAGTTCGTGGTGTTGCTTCGGATTTCAATGAAGCATCGCGCATTCTCTGTTGTCATTTTCCATGGTCGGAAAACTTTTTCCGGGATCCCGAAGCAACATATGTATACTTGCAACTCTGTACAGCTCATAAAACTGAGGTTCCACTCATCGGCCATAGACGACCAGATTTCGAAGATGAGCTGATGTAGGCTCTGTTCCAAGTTCTCACCTGTTAACTTAAATAATTCAGCGAGTAGACCGCCAGTACCACCAGCTTTGTTGTTTTAGATGTGTCTATCCTATCCGAAATTGTTGGCTATCATCATCTAGGTTGAATCGACAATCCTACCTGAGCGTAGCAGTTTAGTCGTCTTCCCCTGTTTGCAGAAGTACCTCCTTCCAAATTCTCAGTGTCAACTATGTCTATAATTTTTCCTGGCTGCCTGGGGTGTTCAAGCTTCAAGAGCCAGGTATGATCTGTGTTCATTCCTGCTACATCACATTTCAATGTCCTTGATCGCGCACTTCCCTTGCTCTCACATTTTCTTGTGGTGTTATTTCCTTCTTTAGTCGTATGGCTCATGATCCTCATGTCCAAAGGCACTTTATATGCTTTACTCTTGCTGATTTCATACTGACTCGCAACAAAGTCGACCAGCTGAAATTCATTAGCAGACGCTATGTCTTATTATCGCTGGTATCCAATATTTTACCAAATAAGTCCTCCCTTCCTACATTTTTTAATCGCCAAGACACTGCTCGTAGCTCTTGCCGAGTAGCTTGTAAACACAATTTTTGGTAACGTCCTTTTCCTCTGTGGACACGCATTCGAGGTTAATGTTAATGAATTTGCACTTGATGCGGATTCTTGCGGAAGTCAAATCCGTGCCCAAATCTGCGCTGCTACCGTTTTCTACTCACACAAAGGTAAAGCGTCAGTACATTCTCCATTCTGAAGCACTTTTCTAAGCGATCACACCACTCTAAATTACATCTATTAACACCGTCCCATGTAACCTCTTCTATTTAAATTTTCACAGCGCCGACTGCGGTTGCAATGAAGTTTTCACCAGAATGCTACGAGCTACAAATGAATTCAATTTTGACACTAGCGAACCAAGTCTCCGAACTGCTCTTCATTGTTTTTCGCAACGACGATCCTACCCGCACAAGTAAAGATTGCCCCTGTCGAGGCGTCCTACTGGCGATCGACAGCAGCCTTAACTCTTCTCCCATTACAATTTCTTCATCCTCTAAAGCCGACTTTGTCGCAATAAAAATATCACTCCCTCTCAAGTCCCTTTACGTTATATGTTGCTACATCCTACCAGCTCAACCTATCGAATCTTACCAATTTGTTATTGATGCGATCGACCATTTAATTGACTTTTCAAACTCTATTCACGATATCCTTATTTTCGGCGACTTTAATCTTCCTCAGCTACAGTGGACTCCATCGGATGATCAATCGTTTTTCATCGCTTCAAATGGCAACTCAACTAATGAATGTCTCTTCTTAGATCGCTTAACAGACTCAAGTGTATGCCAAGTCAGTGGTGTATCCAATTATATGGGCAGTCAATTAGACCTTATTTTCACAACAGATTCAATTAACTCCTCAATCTCACTTTGTCCCCCATCTCTCTCAACAATCGATAACTACCACCCCACTCTTCTCCTACTTTCATTTTTTCATAACTCTTCATTCCAGTCCACTCCCCCCACAACTCTCTCATCCCACGACTCTCTCATCATAAAGCAAACTTTCACAAAATCAGTGAATATCTCAGCAGATCCCTCTTTAACTTTCTCAACCTAAGTATAAATGATGCCTTATCCATGTATAAAGAAATATTTAATTCTTTTTCCCTTTACGTTCCGTTTTCCCACCTTAAAACATCATTTACTAGTCCTCCCTGGTATAATCGTAAGCTTCGTTCCTTACGAAATAAGAGAAATAAGTTATGGGCTGTTTTCCTGCGTATCAGATCCTTTTCCGACTATTCCAACTATCTTGGTGCTTATCTTCATTTCACCGAACTTTACGATTCCCTTTACCAGCGCTACCTTAACAATGCGCAAGTCAACCTTATAAACGACCCTAAGTCCTTTTTCCAATTTGTTAACTACAAAACAAATTCTCTGCCCTAGAGAATGGCAACGAAGTCGATGTAGTTGCAACTGATTTTAGCAAAACCTTTGATAAAATCTCTCATCGATTAATCATCTTTAAATTGTCTGCCCTCGGCTTTGAACTCATACTGTTAAAATGGATATCCTCTTACCTCGAAAATCGTTTCTACAGTGTTCGTTTTAGGTCAGCCCACTCGGCTCCATTTGCCACAAGGCAGCCATCTCGATCCCGTTCTTTTTATATTAACCATAAATGATCTCGATATGATCGTCAAACACTCGTCTGTCTCCCTTTTCGCCGACGATACCAAATTGTTCAAAACTATTTCCTCTCCCCATGACTCTTTCCTCCTTCAACAAGATCTTGATAGTTTTTCGATCTGGTGCCTCAAAAATTCTTTAGAACTTAATATCGCCAAATGCCAATCCATCACCTTCTCACATAAGCGGAACCAATCTCCTCCCCGACTCTATCTTCTCCATAACCAACCTATCTCCTCCGTACAATCTCTTCGCGACCTCGGCATTTTGTGTGATAGCGAGCTCAACTTCCCTTTACATATGGGTGAGATAATCCTCAAAGCCAACTCTGCACTAGGTTTTATAAAACGGTGGTCCAAAGAATTCACCAACCCATAGTGACCAGGTCCCTCTATATTACCTTTGTTCGCCCCCTCCTAGAGTACGCCAGTCAAGTATGGTCCCCATATCATCATCTCGAGAATTGAAAGCATCCAGCGCGGTTTTCTTCGATTTACTCTTCGAGGTATGCCCTGGGACGATCCTTTTAATCTGCCCCCCTATCAAAACCGCCTCAACCTTATTAACTGAAATACCCTTGAAGATCGCAGAGATGCAGCAGACTTTCTCTTCATTCATCGACTCCTTTCAGGTCACATTGAATGCGCGTCCCTTCACAACTCCATTTTCGTCAATACTAACCCTCATAATCTACGTACCCCTCGACTCTTCTACTCGTATCTACCAACCCACCACACCTCCTATGGCGCGAACGAACCTATCTCCCGTATGCTTCGTAAAATCAACTCAAACCCTACCGTCTTTGACTTCCACCGCACCAAAATTAAAGTTCATTGTTCCAAAACTTCTCCCTAAGCTCCACCATCGTTCACATTGAACCCTGCCCTATAATATCTGGTAAATCATAATGATTACAGAGCACTGTATTAGCAGTGCTCTGTGTGAGTTCCAAATGCCTATTGCCGTTTATCCAGAAGACATCGTCGTCTCTGTCAAAAATAATGTGAAGCGTTTAACATACCTTTCGAGCAATCGTAAAGCAGGAGGTTTCGGTGCAGCAAACTGAAGTGCACTTTCACTAAAAGAGAGCCAGAATACTACTCGTATATTTGGAATACATCACCTAAAGCATCCTGAAGCACTTCATAACATGCCCAGACCTTCAAATTTAAAATAGTAAGCAGCCCTAAAAGGCAAACTAAACTATTACTGCCAAACTTATTTCTAATAGGCCTTCTAAATGCACTCAAAGGGTGGTGAGTTTGCTGGCTAAACTGCAGAAAGCCCAGGAGACATTGAAAGCAGTATAAGAGTATTACAACCGAGCCGACTCATTTCGATGATAATCTTCTCCTGATACTGGCCACCGATGGTTCAAGTTATGGCATTGGTGCGGTCATATCGCACAGATATCTAAACGGGACGGTTTCGAAAAAGAATTCAACCTCTAGTACAACACTAGTGGAAGAGTGTACTCGTACTTGTATTTTGCGGGTCTTTGTTTTAACAAAATCAGTTTTATTTCAACAGATGCATAGCGCAAAGTTCCGCAGGAGCAGTCACTAAGTAAAATACTATCAAAGCACTTCATTTGATGTTCGCCATCGAAGGGCGAACGAACAGCAGCACCCAATTTGCAGCACAGACATTCAAAGAGTTTTGTAATTATCACTCAATCCAAAATTAGGAAACAGCTAAATCTCACCCAGTTTCGAATCCAGACAAGACTGCTGATTTCTTTCCACTTACCAATCTTCAAGAGTAGCAACTCAAAAGTCTTCACTCCAGTAACTTCATGGTCGCCAGCCCTGGAAGCTACTTTCGTGTTTCATTTCTGAGGGTCAAAACTCTACTAAAGCTTTCTTTAACGTTTCGACAGTCGTAACAAGTCTTAGTACCCGGCCTAAAGGAGTTAGCATAGGATTTATGGTATACAAACTGATGAATGGATAGATAGGATAGCGCGTTAAGTTGAAAAGTGACCGGCTCCGGCAGTAAAGCGAATCAAGGATATTATCTAGGCCGATAATAAAAGTATCTGTCGTAACACATGGATTTAAGGTTTTTTTTCCAGAAATTTGGGACACGTAGAAAATTTAAAGCCAAAACCGTGAATATTTTAAATCACGTCGTAAGGACAAATCAGTAGAGAGGAATACAATTGGAAACAGACTTAAAACAACTTGATGTACGAAGTTCGATGCAAGGCGATATGGTTCGTGCTGACGTTACTATGAGAGCCTTAAATTCACCAGAAAAAATAGTGCCGTATTGATCTTATCGGTGTTGTAGGGGTGTCATTGGCATCAGAGCTGTAAGAGTGTGGGGCTGAAAACGATTAAGAGTACCAGAGTATCATATATTTTTGTTTTAAGTACAAGAAGCTACTCAGCCTGAATTTTTTTAGATCAATAATGCTGCTTTTATAGCAGAATTGTCAGAAACATATTTTGACCGATTTAAGGCCCGTCTTGCCTTCCATGAAACTACTTTTCCATAAAAATATATAGAAAAAAGTTTTCCCTTAAACCTACGAACTTACCAAGAAACCTTCCTGGTTGCAGTTCTCATCTTCAAACCCACAATGAGACTTCTGGGTAGTGATAACACGAAATTCCTCTTCAACTCAAGTGACAGATATTATGTTACACTTCACTTCCACATCTCATAGACTCACTGAATAAACTGAAAGATACAATTCCTCGTCTGGCAGAATACATCTATACAGAAACGAGATTATTGAAAAATCCATCTTTTGACAAGTTGACATCTAAAAAAAAAGCAACACTCCAAGCAGCACCATAATCTTCGGCTACAAATTAAATGTATCCGTAACATTCGCGTAGTGTTATGAGTGCGTCTTGCAACATTTCGTGCTTTTTGCAAGTTACGAATACGGCTATGCGTACGCGTACGTGTTGCGGTACTACTATCTCCCTCGGAAATGGTTGCACGCACTTTGCAGTTTCCATTAGCAGTGTTACGATGGAATATGCAACAAACAGCGGACAGCAGCCTCTAATTATTATCACTACTCACAAATCTTACATCAGAAAGAATCAAAATCGAAGTCGAAATCAGAGCTCTTAAGACAATTCGGGCAAATTAATTATCTGTGAAAGGCGGCATGCCTTCGGTGTACACACATGCCTAAGTCGAACGAATACAAGGTCTGACAGATCGTTTTCGTTTCATTTTTTTTTTTATAAGTTTTTCCTATTCAATCGAATCGTACTTATTGATCCAGATTCGGACTGTAGATTTTGCCAACTTTTAATGCGGTTTTGTTCAAAACCAGCAGAGAGTCTTTGTGTTCCAGTAGTTGGAAAGGTTTGATTTAGATTTTGGCTTTTTGGTTTTTTTAAAGTTCGAGTTTAACATGGCGACAGCTAATGGTGCTGGCATGTTGTCTGATTACGAAATTGCTTCATAGGCGGACGTTTCGTGTTTAATTTTATTGGGTGCGGTAAAATATGGAAATCATGTCCTTGTTTGAGCAATCCTGATCAAAATTAATCGCTTTTGGAGGCTACTGCAACTTTTATGGTCACGTCGGTTGGTTGTTGGTGGAATGTTCATTTTCAGTTTTGAATTAAGTGGTTTCGTCGAAATTGGTAAAAAAAAAACGTGGATTTGTGAAGACAAGTTTTTGGAGATGTATGATAGTTCAGATAGTTCTTGGAAGAATATCATCATTATTGCTTGGAAAATGTGCCTGAAATGTATGTGGTCAACAACATGTTTGTCATTTTGTTTGTCCAAACTGATAGTTAAGAGGATTAAAAATGAACCAAATATGCTGCCGCTACCTTTATATTACACCCATCTAATGGAAGAGGGTCTATATGCTTAAATCTCTGCCATTCTTTTATACTCGTAAGTAGCATTTCCTCATTAGTGTTTAGGTCAATCTGCGGAGTGTTCACTTACACTTTAGTTTTGGATTGTTTCGAATGAAAGTGTAAGCCATGAATTTCTACTACTCTTTACAGACTTATTCGCTTATTCTGTCTGCACTCAGGTGGAGAATAATGTCATCTAGTCTTTTGCGTACAGGAAACCCAACTGCCAAAGGAAGCCTCAACCGAGATTATAGGCAGCTCTACTCCAATATCCAAATACCTATCAGCGCAAATCCTCTCAAGTTCAAGCCTTTTTTTTAGGTCTTGTGATATCAGGTCAATTCCACTCGAAAGGCCGGCGTTTTAAAGAAATTTAAGTCATTCCGTCGATATCCTCCACTAATACGCATAAGTGTACATCAACATCTTTGACTGATATCGGTTCCTTTCGTAGAGTTTCGAGCCAGTTCTTCTGGCTTTATATCTTCGCGTCATTCACAGATAAAGCTCGAAAACATATATGAAATATCATGGTAACTTTGAGACACTAGCAGAGGCGGCACCAAAAATCATTTATTTTTAGCACCGTGGATGGCTCTTAGGGATATTTATCAGTGCATACCCGTGAGAGTCTGTTGGAAGTAGCAGCAACTTACTCTACTGTATGTAACGCTACTACAATTATTTTCTGTCTTTTTATTAATGATTTACCGCAAGTATGTCGAAATACATATGTACATATGTATGCCGATGACGTGCAGATATACCTTTCTCGACCACTTGGCCTGCTGGAAGATCTTGTTGATAGATTTAATTCGGACTTGTATTCCATTGTAAAATGGTCTCAAGACAATGGTCTTGAAAAAATTTTACAACGTCGAAGAGTTACCGCCTATTTTTCTCAACTCCACAAGGCTAATCTTCTCTGACACCGTGATGAGTCTTGGATATAAAGTAAATCGGTCTCTTTCTGCCACTGATCATGTAAACTTAATTATAGCGCGTGTATATGCAGGATTGCGAAAGCTCTGGCTGTTTTCTAATTTTACACCTGTTAGCACCAAACTGAGGTTGATTAAGTCCATTCTTTTGCCGATTTTTGAATATGCTATAGTTATCTACTGTAAACTAGATTCTCTCTGCCAGCACAAATTACTTGTTGCTTTTAACGATGTGGTTCGATATGCCTTTGGAGTAAGAAGATACGAACATATAACCCATTACCATAAGCGTGTCCTTGGGTGTTCATTTTCTGATTTTTGGACAATAAGATGCTGTGTGTTCTTACATAAATTAATACGTAAAAAATCACCACCGTATTTATTTGAAAAATTTAAATTTGTTCAGTCACCTAGAACTTTCAATCTTATCTCGCCCTCTTATAAGTATCTGAACTCGTCTCGCCTCTTCCTTGTTCATGTTTCCAGACTGTGGAATTCACTGCCTACCACCATTAAACAGGAAATAGGAGCTAAGCAATTTAAATGTGCTATATTTGCACACTTTTCATCTTTGTAATCTATTCTTCTCTTCTTTTCCTTATTACACCTGTCTTCTCAGCTTTCTGCTTTGCCCTCTTTTTTTCTTTTTCCCCCTATGCTTCCTCAATTTTCCCTTTTGTTTCCTCAGTATTAGTAACGAATATTCTTTAAATTAGTTTAAGATCTGATTTAAAACCTGTAAATTTAGTTTTTTCTTTTACTTAATGTTTTAATTGTGCTCTTTTTTTTTTTTTTTGCATAAACTAATCTAATGTTGTGAACTACTTTAAATGAGCTTTCATGTACTATAAAAGACTTCTGTTCTTATTTGTACCTTGTCAAATAAAAATTGAAATTGAAATTGAAATTTATTTCTGAGGAATTTTTGGTTGATGTTCATTTTTGTACCGATGACACAAACATACTGTCACTTCAGACGCAATAACTCTGTTTCTATTCGTCCAAATGTCATGAAATTTTGACAGTAAATTAGTTAAGGATCTACATCTACCAGGTTTACAGGTCATCAAATTCGCAGTTGTATCTTCTCCCCCATTCGCCTTCATAGCGACGACGAAGAATTTTTCTCTCGAAAGTATTCAGCAGTTACTATGCCCAGTGTTTTGTAGAGAATGCATTTCACCTTCCAAGTTTTGAGCTCGAAGTAGCTGCGGTTTCCTAGGGTAAATCTCTGTCGAATCACCAGTAGAATGTCATTCGCAGGTAGATGAACTCCTTAACTACCTCGAAATTCCTATTGTCAACTGCAAAATTTTGTCCTAGGCGGTGGACAGATGCTACTTTGTTTGTTGACAACATGTACTTTTTTCTTCAATGCCAAAATGTTCTATCGGCCGCGCGCCGCTTGCGACCGATAATGGCGATGTGTCATCTACATATCCCAGCAGCTGGAGAAATTTGTTGAAAACAGTACGTTCCGTGTTAACATCTCTGCCACAGCGCTAGATGGAAGAAATCACAGTACATCTCCTTGCCGAAATCTGGGAAACGTATGTTCTAAAGAACTGTTTCCAAATGTCAGAAAGAAAGATCATCGATCTTTTTTTTTTTTATATATATATATATAATGAGCGCGCGCTCAAGGGGTTTGTGTACCCTTAAGGTGATTGTTCACAGCGCGGGCAAAGGAAATTTAGGGAGGAAGAAAAGAGAGGTACCGATGTACATTGCTTTTAAATGTTTGCAAGTTATAACGACCAGGAAATACAGAGATCGGCAGGGCATTCCATAAGCGAGTTGTACGGCTTAAGATCGAATCACGATATTTTAGAGTACGTCCGAAAATGGGCTTGAGGGTATACTGATGAGCATTCATAGCGAGACGGGTGTTACGGTTGAAAGTTTGCATGGTCGGAATGATACTGGCGATCTAAGTGGAGCACTGGTGGTGGAAATAGCGATAAAACAAAGTGAGACAGGAGACATTACGTCGGTGTTCGAGCGTGTCAATTGATTGACTGGTATTAGAATCGTCAATAAGTTTTATCGCACGGTTTTGAATCCTATCTAGCAGGTGCAGATATGTTTTACGAGCACCTGACCAGATGTGGGCATTGTACTCCAATTTTGGGCGGATGAATGCCTTATATATTGAGGCCAGATCAGAGGGGGTAAAATATTTCTTACATCGCTTGAGGAAACCTAGACATTTCGCAGCATTTTTGGTGATATCAAATATGTGGTCATTCCAACGTAAGTTGTCATTGACACACATACCGAGAATGGAAAGTTTGTCGGTTTCGACGATGCAAGTGCCATTTATGGTGTTTAAATTTCGCTTTAACGACAGCAGACAGCATTGTGTTTTGGAAGCATCAAATTCCACTCTGTTGATAGTTCCCCAATTGGTTATGCTGTTGATATCGGAATTTAATGAGCTTAGCATACGCTACCGTTCTCGTTCTACAGCCGAAGAGCAGGGCCGTGAGTCCGGAAACGAATATGAAAAGCAGAGAGTACTGTCATCAGAAAAGGAATATATTGGATTAGAAGTAACAGACAAGAGATAATTAATGGAAATTAAAAAGAGTGTCGGAGACAGAACAGAGAGCTGGGGCACACCAGCATTTATTTTGTAAATATCAGACTTGAAACCGTCCAAGACAACTTGAATTGAACGTTCCGAAAGGTAATTTCTAATCCATTGAAGAAGAGAGTCGTCGATCCCAAATGCACGCATTTTCGACAAAAGAGCCTGATGCCAAACTCTGTCAAATGCCTTAAAAATATCAAGTGCAACTATCTTGCTTTCGCCAGATTGATGTACGCTTTGGTTCCACTTTTCGGTGAGGCATGCCATCAAATCACCAGTGGACCTGTTGCTACGAAAACATTGCCGGTCATTGAAAAGTTTTCGTGTTTCGAGATATTTCATGAGCTGACGATTTATCAGCGTTTCCATGACCTTGGAAAGAAGGGACGTAAGTGCAATGGGTCTGCAGGAGGAGAGAGAAGATGATTCGCCTTTTTTAGGGACGGGCTGTTTTCCATCTGCTCGGGAAGAGTCCTAAAGTGTAGGATTGATGAAAAAGCTTACGCCGTGGTTTTGCCAGCGAGGAAGAACACCTCTTCAGAAGAAGGGGAGTTATACCATCTGGACCAGCTGATTTATGTATGTTGAGATCTTTAAGTACTCTTGCTACTACACGAGTGCGAAAGTAGATTCGTCCCATTGAATATTCGACGCACTCAAGTGTAGGCAGAGACAAAGCAAAATCTGGGAGTGTTGAGCTGGCCGCAAAGTGTGCAGCAAGCAGATTGGCCTTATCCAAAGAGCTGACAGCTGAAATGTCATTGTAAATGAGCGTTGGGATGGAGCATGAGACGGAATTCTCAATGTTTTTGACGAACGACCAAACATTTTTACTGCCTTTGGGACATTGCAGTATTTTTTGCCTCAGTTTTTAGTCGTATTGGAATTTCACACGCTTAAGAAAGGCGTTGCAGTCATTTCTGGCTCGTTTGAACTTTTTTCGGTTTTCCTCTGTTGGGTTGGTCTTGTAGGACCGAAAAAACATTTCTCTAACCCTGACGGCCTCTTTACAGCTCGAGTCGTACCATGCCTTTTCTTTTGGTTTGATACTCTTCATCCGATGGGGAATAAAGGATCTCATTCCAAAGAGAATGGTGTCTGTAATCATATCAACAGCGGCATCCACGTCGTTATCGAGGAAGCATAACGACCAGTTAAAATTCCTAAAGAAGTTGGTGTTAACAGCTCCAGTTGGCTTTCTCGTATTGCTATACAGTTATTTTAGGAATTTTTTCTCTAACTGTTTGGTCGGTGTACGAGAAATTAGCTGATATGACACAATGATCCGACGAGCCTAGTGGGGAGACCACATCAATGGTGTACTTATCAGGGTGAGAAGTTAAAAACAAGCCCAGGGTGTTGGCCCTATGACTATCAACGTCTGGTATTCGCGTGGGCTCATTTACAAGCTGCGTTAGGTTGTTTTCCGAAGATCTCAACACACCGTCCTTCGGGTGTTGTCTGTCCAGAATGTCGAAGCCACCCAGAATTGTGTATATTGAAATCGCCCGTAATAACGATTTCAGTATGAGGATACAGGGATACAATTCTTTGAATGGAGTCAGACAGCGCATCAAACTCGTTAATAGTTGAATTGCTGTCCAGTTTGGGGCTTCTATAAATAAAGCAGTAGTGGATAATTTGCTTACGGAGATGGAATTTTAACCACATGAAGTTGAATTCCGGATTTTAACATCACATTGTGGTGGAGTTTGGTAAGCTACATCACTACGCACATAAATGGCGAGACCGCGATGAGAGAAGAATAATGTCACTAGTTCGTAGCCAGGTAGCTTCAGATCAGAATGATCTGAGAGGTGTGGGCGGGGATCTACCTGTGTTTCACTAAATGCCAAAACAGCTGGTCTGTTCTTACAGACGTGAACGTACGCAGAAAAGTGATTACTTTTTAGCCCGCGTATATTGGCTACGTCTACCCTGAATTCCCTAGTCATAATCACAGACAAACACAGAAAACACAAACACCGACGATACTAAGCAAGGCTGCGAAGTGAAAATTCTGACATTGATTTGCCGGATCAAATTGTTGAAGGTGTTATGCCCTTACAACAATGTGAAACAGTGCACCAACATAATTTTCACTCACAACACCGCTATCCATCAGTTGTTACATACACTCAACCACTGCCCGTACCGTATGGTAAATACAATAACGGCAGTGATTGAGTTCAAGCAACAGTACTTCGACTAGGAGCGGAAGAGGTGGGATACCCGCACTGTGAGATTTTTTTTTGTCACTGCACTGCACTTTTTTTTTTGTATTTTTTTTTTGCACACGCGCGCGGTGTTTTTTTTTCTGCGGAAACCACACTAGTATGTGCCAATTAGTGTGTTGCAGAAGAATTTAAGACGTTGGGTAGAATCTTATATACGAAATCAAGTAGGGATATGCGATGATAGTGCTTATAAGACAGAGGATCTCATTTTTTCAAGACGGGACATATGGCGCTGATAGTTGCTGCTCTTGTTTAGTACTGCAACGCTTATACGAGTACAAGGTGGCGTAAAATTAATCATCCAATTTTTTTTCTAATTACTTTTTTACTAAATAAAAAAAAATGATTTTGAGTGATGGAAATCTTTATTTGGACCGTTAAAATTGTTTCTGTTAAGTGGAAAAGATGATATCCGCCAAGTGGCTGCCGCCTGTGTTGATAGACATTTGTGTCCGTTTTATCGCATTTTCCATGACTTTCCGCAAGATTTCCGGTGATAACTGTTCGCATTCCTGTCGAATATTCTCCTCAAAGGCTGCGATTGTTTGGGGCTTGTTGACATAAACCCGCAACTTCAAGTACCCCCATAGAAGGAAGTCTGGGATGGTTAAATTTGGCGACCTTACTGGCCATGCCAAATCGTCAAAACGGGAGATTACGCGACCAGGAAACTCTTCTTTCACAATATCTATTGTGGCTCGTGCTGTGTGTGCGGTTGCACCGTCTTATTTAAACCACATGTTCACCAAACGCTGCGCTAACACCACCGACCGCTTATTGGTCAAAAACATCGACACAATTATTCCACAATCTTGCTGTCTAGTTCACAAATGTCAAATATGATTGACGTACGACGACATTTGCAAAAATTATACCATCTTCCGATAGGGTGTGCACTTTCTATATTTTTTTTTTCAGTGCACATATCATAACTCTGAGGAGTCTTTTTCGGTGGTGCCTGGTAGTCCAGCTGATGGTCGTGGCTACCTCTCTAATAATTGTAAGGAATTGTTAAAGATTGTTTGCGTTTCTGGATGATGAATGCACAACGGTGAGTCTCTCACCCAGGGTGTCCCTGTAGACTAAGGATACTCCAGTCGTGGTAAGGCTTCCAACGTTGAATTTCTACTTCAACATTCGCGCGTATAAGTTCAGCAAGTCGAGTCTCGATGGTAAGATGAGCATAATAGATGTGAAATAACAGTTACAACCTTACGCCTATAGTATGCAGCCATCGATATAATACACTGGAGAATGAACAAGTTTACATGTTCTAACAAAGCGAAGCGAAGAAATTTTGTGATTACAATCGAAGGGACAATTTTTTGGCTGTTGCTTTTGATTGATTTTCTTCGTTATAAATAGGATAATATTTTTCGCACCAGACATCCTAGAGCTCCCATGTATTATAAATATTTTTGTTCGTACCAGCATCTCTCCTTCAAGATACGTCACCTGTAGACCTGAATTCTTGCCTGTCGTGTCTTGTGTATCCGTATTCACTTAATTTGAGTCAATCAACGACTACGAGAAACATCTGCCACCAAAAACCAGTTCAAAACATTCAAAATTTTTTTTAGTTTTGTTTTCGTTTAAAAATTGTAATGTTGAAAAAAAAATAAAATAAAAGTATCGTAAATCATCGACCATTGACAATTAAAGATAATTATTCTTCAGATACCGAAATGAATTTCAAGCGATAAAGCTTTAAGTTCAAACGCAATGGCCTCATACGGCGTTTACTGGTACTAATAAGTTATTTAATTTGTTGAAGCGTAAATTAAAGCAGTAAATGACCGTAAAAATAAAATCACTGCTTTAAAATTCTGCATCTGCGTGCGAGCCTTCACTGCAACTAATGGCTTTAAGTTGTCTTATTCAATGACCAGCTTTCTGGATTTCACTTTTCTAAAACAAAAAAAAAAAAAACTAATTCAGCAGTCCAAAGCATCTTTAGCGCAGCAAGTTTATTGGAAAAATATTTATTTGAACGTGGGTGCACATGCGTTAATAAAGATGAAAACTGCCGCCACTAAGATTAGTTTGACCGCATATTGGAATTAATTCCTCGTCAATTCCGTAACGATATGGCTAATTTTTTTTATAGAGAAGGCAATTCGCAGCGTATTATGATCTTTTAGATAAAAAAAGCTGTGTTAATTGTAGCAGAGAATGATACCATCTTCATCTTTGGACCGTGTCATCGCAAGCATTTACTTATTGTAATAGTACAGTGACTCAACTTTTTGATCACATGATCAGAAGAAAATAAAACTTTTTGCTGTAACTTCTCCAATTTTACTGTTGGTACAAATAAATTTTCACTCAAAACAAATAGAGTGATTAAGAATCAGCATAGCAAAAGCGAACAGAAATGCACCGTTATTTCGTGAGTACTGTTAAAAGTTCTTAGACAATGCATGTGATCAATTTGTTGAGACTGGCGCAGTATATTGCGAAGCACCGCATTTTGAGCACAAAGAGTTGCACAGCTTGGCTTTTTTTTACAAATTAAACAAATTTAATTATTGAAAAAAATTAATATTGGAATCCAACATAAGGCAAGTTTAATGCCCGTATTCTGGCATACCTCTGTGATGCCTCATATGTCACAACAACCTCACAACAGCGTGGTGAGTCACAAGAACTGTCAAAATTGTGATGTCCGATTGAGCAGCTCACAAGAGAAAAATAAACGATAACGTATTGTTAAATTTGAAAAAAAAAAATGGAGGAATAAGTTTTGATTTTGCAAACAAAAAAGACGAAAGCTAAAAAAATATATTTATTTCTTGTTGGGCAGTATACAAATGTAGTAATTATTTCAATTCTTTTAGATTGCAATGCTTTCTCATTAAATGATAGCTTTTTCATAAAATGTTTCCCTATTCCGAAGACATTGTGTAGGGATGTCATAGAAGAGCTGCGTATTTACGATGACCAATCAAGTATTTTCCCTTTCATATTCGAGTAATTTCATTGCTAAAAATCCAATATACTCGTACATGTAGTATCTATAGCTTTCCTTACAACAGTTCCTTTCAGTATTGAATTTTCTCGGAAATGGCTCCTACCAAATATGCATAGGACATAAACGTAAACGCCTCCCTACTTCACCTCGTTGCTATCTAATCTTTAATCTGCCTGTTCCCTTGTTTTAGGTGTTATCTGCGACAAGGAACTCAATTTCCGTTCTCACATTGATAGTATAATAAAAAAAGCCAACTCTGCCCTTGGTTTTATCAAGCGCTGGTCTAAGGAGTTTTCCAAGCCTTATGTTACCAAATCTCTTTACATAACCTTTGTTGGGCCTCTTCTTGAATATGCCAGCCAAGTTTGGTCACCCTACTACAGAACTCACATCCTCCGGATAGAAGCTGTTCAACGCAGGTTTTTACGCTTTGCTTTACGTGGTCTTCCCTGGGATGATAGCCAAAACTTACCACCTTACACTGACCGGCTGAAACTTATAAATTTACAACCCCTTTCTATACGCCGAAATGTTGCCGACATTCTCTTTATTCATTAAATTTTAGTAGGTAATATCGATTGTCCTTCCTTACTTCAAATTATTTCTTTTAACACCAATCCCCACAATCTTAGGTCTGTGCCACTTTTCCGGCTCAATCTTCACAGAACGAATTACGGACACCTGGAGCCAATGTCTAGGATGCTTCGCGAAGTTAACGATGTTTTGCCTCTCTTCGACTACCATCTCAGCAAACTCTCCCTCAAGAACATACTTATTTCCACCTATGCCTCACGTCCTAACTTTCTTTAACCGCTCCCACCCTTTAGTTTTTAAGTGAAAATGTTAGTTTTAAGTATATGTTTGCTTGCAATAAGCTTAATAAATCTGTCCGGGATTGACCCGGGCCGCAAAATCAAAATCAAAATCAAAAAACATAATTATACCATACCATTCCCTTTCTCGGTGTGTGCAATACATTTGCAAGCTAATACTGCGGGTCAAGGGAAATGTGATACAATTTCCTGCAACAAATGAAGATATGCAAAAAAATAATGTTTGCAAAATGAGTGTTTTCTTGTGAGGCTTTGGCCAGAATACCAAACAGCTGATCGCTCACAAGAAGCCTCACAAGAGAAACATCACAATTTTCGCATCACTGATATTCGTGAGTTGTGACCAAATCACAGTGAGAATAGGGGCATACATTTCAGTTTAAGAAAGCACTTTTAACTGTCTTGAATTTGATAGAAGATGAAAAAACTTGGTAAAGCTAAAGAAAAAGAGGTGGAAAGATTAATTGTTTCCAAATTTCTCTAAAACTTCGAATGTCATTGGGATCCATATCTAAAATACGCAAGAATTTGGGCATTGAAATCGAAAAAATAGCGCTGGAAGGAAGCCAATTTTGAATTCTACCTTGCAAAGGCGTATTGTGGCGACAAATAAAGTATGGCGTACATGACAATGCGACCCAGATCAATAAAAATTTGTTACAAAACGATAAAATTGCTATAACAACTGAGGCTGTTAGGAAAATTTTGCGCAAGAACGGCTTTCACGGGCGCGGAAAAACAAAGAAGCCGCTTCTGACTGACCGCCATAATAAATTAAGGCTGGAATTCACCAGAAAGTATAAAAACTATAGTGTTAGTGACTGGGTGACTGATTTGGCAGGACGAAACAAAAATTAATCGTTTTGGTTCCAATGGTCATCAGTGGACGTGGAGAAAAGCCTAGTGAGCCAATAAGCGATTGCCACATCAGGTGAAAATGTATGGAGTTGGTCAATGTGTTAGGGTAAAGGGTCGCATGAATGCCGCTCAATACATCACCATTTTGGAAGGCGGGCTTTTAACATGTCTTGGAAACTGGAACAAAAATGTGTCGGACATTATCTTCCAGCAAGATAATGATCCGAAACACACAGCCAGAATTACCAAAGCGTGACTGCAAAGTAATCATTTTGAAGTACTTGATTGGCCACCACAATCGCCAGACCTCAATCCGATTGAGCACCTTTAGGTTGAGGTCAAACATGCAATTACAGATTGTGCAAATTTACTAACATTATGGCACCTCACTCAACCGCTTGGCGCAAAATATTAATCCAAATCGATGCCAAACATTAATCCATGCCAAGAAGTATACAAGCAGTTCTCAAAGCAAAAGGAGGCCATACGAACAAGATTAGTTTAGTAAAGTCAACTAACTGATCAAGTGCACTATTTTTGTTTTTGTTAAATTAAAATAAGTTAACAAATGAATGTCAGTCTCTATAGTTTTTTAATGAATTATGATATTATTTTATAATGATGTCAAAAATTTCGTTAAATTATCTTTTTAAATAAAAATGTTGTAATCAAAATTCATATTACGAGGGTTATCTGAAAAGTTTCCGACCGCAACGTAAATATAGCGGCACTCCTGAATAAAAGCTAGTGATCGCTAGTGGTGCATCTTTTGACAGTTACTTACCGAAGTTTCAGTCATTTTGGACACGCAGTTTTTAGTTGACAGTCGTTTGAGTGAGTCGATGTGAGTGTTTTTTGTGAAAATGGAAAAAATTGAGTATCGAGCTGTTATTAAATTCTTGTTCTTGAAAGGCAATACGCCTACGCAAATCAAAAATGAGTTTCACTCTGTGTATGGGGACCCTGCACCATCATTTACCACAGTGAAATTTTGGGCAGCTGAATTTAAACGTAGCCGTAAGAGCTTGGGAGATGATGAACGTTCGGGACGTCCAAAAACCGCAACCACTGACGATAATATTGCTAAAGTTCACCAAATGGTGTTAGACGACCGCCGAATTAAAGTGAGAGAGATAGTCCAAAGAACGTGTTTGTTACATATTAAATCAAGTTTTAGGCATTTGATAAAGCTGTGGGCGCTTACGAGTACATTAGACCAAAAACGTGTTCGAATGAACATTTCCAACGCTCTGTTGGCGCAGTTTAGGCGCAATAAATCCGAGTTTTGGCGCTATAAATGAAACTTGGATACACCATTATACGCCCGAAACAAAAATTCAGTCAAAACAGTGGACTGCAAAGAGCGAGCCGGCTCCAAATAAAGCAAAAACTGTTTTTTTTGGCTGGGAAAGTGATGGCGACTGTTTTTTGGGATAGTAAAGGAGTTATCTTAATCGATTATCTTCAAAAAGGTAAAACCAGACAAAACGGACATACTACTATTACATCATTACTTGCCCAGCGGAAGGTAGAAATTGCGGAAAAACGGCCAAATTTGCAGAAAAAGAAAATCCCGTTTCATCAAGACAACGCGCCGTCTCACACTTCAGTGGTTGCCCTGGCGAAAATCCATGGATTACGGTTTGAACTGTTTGAACCATCCGCCTTATTCACCAGATCTAGCCCCAAGCAACTTCTTTTTGTTCCCTCATCTAAAAACTGCGCTCGGAGGACAGAGGATTTTCGTCAAATGAGGAGCTAATCACCTTCGTGAACAATTATTTTGCAGAGAAAAACGCCAAGTACTATTTGGACGAGTTAGAGAAATGGGTGCATCGCTGGGAGAAGTGTGTAGAGTTACAAAGAGACTATGTAGAAAAAAAAAAAAAAAATTCAGACAACCCTCGTAAACAACTTACTCAGTGTGATATCTTAAGACTGCATTTAATTGCTGATAAAGTATTTAATTTGCCTCTTCTATGCCATGATCATCCCATTATCACATTTTCTTTGTCATGTTTTCCGTTTAAGTTTTGCTGATATGAAAAATTCGGCACTAGCTCTTTGTATATAGATATGTATTCGGAATAATTTATACATTTGGATTTACTAAATTGAAAAATAAAAATACAATATAAAGAAAAAAAAATACATTGACTGCTTGATGTAAGAATTGAAGTTGTATAGGTTCCTATAAAAAAATTCCTTCTTGTAGACGGATTCTTTGATCGTATTCACTGAAAAGTGAAGGGGCATTTCAGCATATTTTAGTTCTAGAAATATTATAGCAATGAGTATTGTTCTAGAATTATAAACAATTTTTTTTACAATAACCCAGTTTCAGGCAGCCTCTTTGGACGGCTGGCATTACATCAAGTTCTTGTGATTTGTATGAGACGAAACTTTCAATTTTATCGTTTTATTTGTCTGCTTTGATGGGGCTAACTATTTTCTTGGCTCTGTGTATTTTCCGTGTGTATTGCTTGAGGTCCACTACTCAGATATCTGATAGATGTAACAGCCACTTCCTACTTGGACCGATGTTTGTTTCATTATGTCCATATATATTTTACCACAGAACTCTTGAGACGAATTATGCTTAAATACTTCAGTTCGGCGAAGAGGTAACTATCATGAGAAATCAATATGACCTAAAACACATTTTAAGATCTCCGTATTTCACTTGGGTATCTCATTTAGATGTCTTTTATATTTGTTAACTAGCCTTGATCTGTTGTCTGGCTAGCTAAGTAATAACTTAGTGTTGCAACCTGAACAATAGCTCTGATATCAATTGCTCCTGCTCCCATGACGGCCTCATATGGCGTTGGTAACCAAAAGCCACTTGCCTCAGCCTAACTGTAATTTGAGCCACCGAATTATTCTAGTAGAGATTAAGAGATGGACTCAATCGCCCGATTGGAGGGATGGCATTCCACGTAAGCTTTTCTGTTTTCTGTTTACATAAACATCGAAGATAACGCATTCGTTTTCAATTCGGTTAGCAGCAACTACGAGTATCTCCATCCTGTTTAGCTTGGAATCTACAGAATTAATCTGTGGGCTTACTCTAGGTATTCTGCGTCTCTTAGTAAAACTAACGATATCTAGTTTTGATGGGTTGATTCATGCTCGTATAACTCGATTATTGACCCAATTATTTAAAAGTGGTTGTAGTAGAGTTTAACATATGCGACCTTAAAATGAGTGCGATCTAATAACACAAGCCTGCACAGGATTGAGTTATGCGAGTACATATCTTATGTAGTCTACTTATGATGACACTCTATTGAGTTGTAGATTTGCATTAAAGGTCGCTCCCAAAATTGTAAGAAAGAATCACTGCTATTTTACCCTACATTCTGTGTTACAGTGGCTCCCAGAATGTTGTCATCTCATAAAAGGAGAAGAAACGAATTGGCCTTGAAATAAACGATAGCAAAACCCAGCATATGCTGATAACACATGTCCAGGAATGACTGAGGTAAAAAAATCCCAAAGATAGTAGAATTTATAAGTCGTTCGTTAAAGACACCTGAACTAGCCTACTGTTTCCAGATTGTGTCATGTCAGAAGAAGATATGTTCTTCCTGGCTGGCAAAACCCACTACCAAACCCATTGTCCCGTGCGTCTCTAAAAAAAGGGGAATATTCTGACATAAATTCTAACTATAGTTATGGAACACGTCCACTAGTTATTTGATGATACATAAGAGCATGTCTCATAGAAAATTGGAACTAAAGTCTAGATAAATCTGGCGAAAGCAAACTAGTTAATTCAAAGGCACTTGACATACTTTTGCAACAGACTTTTTTCAAATTTCATACCTACAGAATTAATACTGGTGTGCCTAAAGGCTCCGTACTATTACCTACATTCTTTTTAATTGTCGTTAATTCTTCTAATCCAGTAAATTCCTCTGCTGACGACAGTACTTTCTGTTTTTCGTATTCCCGGACCCATGTCCTTACTAAGCTCATGTAATTCTAATATCAACAACATAACTAATAGTGGAACCACCAACCACAAATTCGATGTCGTCAAAAATGCTGCGAAATACTAAGGTTTCCTCAAGCTATACAAGAAATACTCTAGTCCGATCTGGTCACAATATAGACTCCATGTTTCACCTCAAAATTTAGCACTTACTAAATAGGATTAAAAATCGAGTAATAAAACAGAATTGTAAATTCTCAAACGACCAAATATCGTTTACCTTACCTAGTTGCTATTATCAACACATCTCCTGAAATTGGGAAGAGCATTTCACCGCTTCAAACCTTCAACCGTAACATACGTGGCTCTATAAATGCTCATTAGTTAACCCTTAGGCAACCTTTGGACGAACTCTGAAATGCTGGGTGGACTATGTGACTTTATGTGAATTAGTAATTGAACCCTATACTCCTGAAGAACGCGGAATAATCGTCACGATGTTTTTGATGAACAATTCGTCTGTAATTTGTCGGATTTTGGATTTTGTGTCCGTTTACCTAGCCACCCGTTTCCCACTGTTCGTTCAATGCACGACTCTTAGAGACTGGAATAACACGAGATCGAGCAAGCCCTGGAATGCCTCGCACCTTTCATTCGGCTGAGAACATCGCTGCCGTAGCTGAAGATGTCGTAGAGGCTCCGTCGACATCGACCAGACGACGTGCCACGCAATTGGCCACAGTCCATCAGCTGGTGGGTGTTGACCGTGAATCGCGTCTAACCTGCGTTTACACTCTCCTGAATCTCAACAACGAAGTGGACGATTTTGCGTCAATAATCAATAATCATGAGTGACGAGGTCCATTTCCACCTATGTGGATACGTGAAAAAACAAATCAAAACAAACAAAAATGAAAATCCGCCATCTGCTCAAAGTTACTGCATGGTGTGCTGTTTTCGCTGGAGGAGTCATTGGACCACTTTTTCTTAGAACATATCGGGTTAAACGATTGTGGCGCTACAGAGCCATGATTAACGAATTTTTCATTTCTCAATTGGATGAATTGAGACTGGAGGACATGTGGTTCCAGCAGGACGGAGAAATGGCGTATAATGCACGAGCCACAGACGACATTCTAAAGAAGGCGTTTCCCGGTCGTCTGATATCGCGTATTGGCTATTTCAATTGGGTTATTTAAAGTCACGGGTTTATGTGAACAAGCCACAAACTCTGGCAGCCAAGGAGAACATCCGTCAAGAAGAGGAAAGCCTTTCGCCCGAAGTTCTGAAGAAAACCATGGAAAATTCCTTAAAAAGGGCACAAATGATAATCAAAAAAAAACATTTAACCCGGGCTTCGTCGTTAAGCTTTACCGAACACAAACGGTCGCTACCGGGTGGAAATTACCACATCATTCATAGCTCCCTTTTTAATATATATGGATATTAATATCAATATTTTGTATAAAACATATACTCGTATTTATTAATTAGTAAAGGGCGAATTCATTGGAGATAACCAAAAACTTAACATTTGTCTTTGTAATCATGAAATTTTTAAATAATTCAGTATTTTTCTTTGGAAACATGCAAAATGAGATCAGATATAGGGTTTTCCAGTAAGGACTTGACAACTTTGACAACTTCACTGTCAATTTATTCAGTAAACTCAACATTTTCATCATGGTAAAGTACACGAACGAGCAACGTCTGCAAATTATAAAAATTTTCTACCGAAATTCGGAGTCGGCGACTACAACTTTAAGAGCGTTAACTTTAATTTTCGGTCGTAATTCTCGCCCTTGTAGACAGGCAAAAACAAGTTTAGTGCAAAAATTTGAGTCTACATATTCGTTGTGTGATGTTGCCGTGTCAGTGAGACAACGGGTTGGTCGAATTTCGAAAATATTGCTGCAGGCGTCCGTAGCAAACGATCCCAAGTTTCAGACACTTTGCTCTTACAAACTAACAAAAATATTGATATTGACATCTGTCATCTGTTGAGGAAAAGTAGTGAAAAAAGATCTCCTGCAAACCTTATACAAAAGAAAACATAAAAAGTGAAAGTATTTAGAAAAAACTTTAAAAAAGTGCAATCTAAGAAGCCGTCTCTTCAATTAAGGTGGTTACTCAGAGTAAGTCATAGCGTTTAAGATCGTACCTGGTGAAACCAAAATCCATCCCAAAGCTAACCTCACTAAATGAACAAAAGAGGTGTACCAGAAATTTCCCCAGAACATCATAACAACGAAAAACGTCGCCCAATTTTCAGTGATAAGAAAAATATAGCGGAAATGGACCAATTAACTGGCATCAGCATGGAAACTCTAAAAAAACTGCTTGATGAGAAAAACAAGGAATTAGTTCAAGAACTTCCATCAAAGTCCGACTTCCAGCTTCTATGTGCAGAGTTATCCGGCTTAAAGATCCGCCATGCTGAAATATCAGAAAGAGTGACACAACTAGAGAAGAGAAATGAGTTTCTAGAAACTCAGCTGCATAGGCTTATGCAAAAAAATACAGAATCCAACATTGTGGTGCACCTACCTGCTGAACCTAACACCGACATGCAGGAAAAAACAAAATCCATCTGCGCCGGATTGGTGGACAAGAACGAAACATCCAACGTTGTAGAGTCTGCGTACAGTGTGCGAGCCAGAGCCCCACATACTTCAACCATCATTGTGAAGATGTCGTCGCGAGATTATGTTTGGAGTGTGCTACGTGGAGCCAACAAATTAAATGGGACCAAAATAAGCATACACAAAGATCTACCATTGCACGCACGGCAAAAAAGAGCGAAGCTGGTTCCAATCATGCAAGTCTTACGCAGAAAGAACCCCGAGGTGAAAACTGTCTTAAGAGACGATAAATTGTACGTCGCGGACAAAGTATTCACTTAGGATTTCTCCAAAGGGTTGAAATGCGGCGAAAAATGTGGGTTTGCAGTACTAAATAATTTATATGGAGACATTTTACTACCGGAACACTTCATGAATGAACATGTAAACAATAACATAAGTGCTCGTGAAACCTCAAGTATGTCACAAAATGTCAATGCTGCCAACACTATCAACAAAAATGTCATTGCTGAAAAACCTTTAGGTGGACGCGCAAGCACGTCTTCACGTGTAGCCTGAAACTCAGAAGCCTACCAGAATAAAAACAGTAGTAAATTAAGTATTTTAAGTTATAACGTAGCTGGTTTAAAAAATCAATTATTATTTGCAAACTTTTTTAATTATGTCCAAAAATTCGACATCTTTGTACGAGTATTGTTCGAAACCCATGTCTTAGAAAATGAAGAGAAGAAATTTGAAAACATATTTTTAAAATACGAATTGAAGTGGATACCTGCAATTAAATCATCAACATTTGGAAGGGGAAGTGGTGGAGAGTTGTGTGGTTATCGGAAGGGTCTTAATTACGTAGAGGTTAATTTTAAAAGAGTAAAAGAGTCGTATGTCCTCGATGTAAGAACAAATAACAGCGTATTGTTTATAATTTCCATTTACTTGAACGTTAGTCACTGGCAACGCGATTATGAAAATCTTAAGGAAGTACTACAAAACCTAAGGGAAACAAATTTGATGCTCATTGGTGATTTTAATGGTCGGCTAGGACTTTCCCAAAATAATTTTGTGAGTGGTTACAAAACTCCCACAATGCGTATAAATCGTACTTCGAAAGATGAAATTTGTGACCCTAAGGGTAGAAAGATACTAGATCTTGCGGATGCATACGATTGCAGTATTCTAAATTGAACTTGTGAGGGCGATTATTGTGGAGAATACACATTTATCCGTGGAAAAGCGTGCTCAGTAATTGATTACTGTTGCATCGCTGGAAATTGGAACTTTCTCTTTAGCAACTTTAGGGTAGGAATGGAGACTTTCTCGGACCATATGCCACTCGAAGTTAACTGTTTGATATCCAGACGAATGAAACGAGTATAAGGCAATTAGGACTTTTACCAAAACTAGTGTGGAATGACCGAATGCAAAAATTGTATCGAAGTAATATAAATTCAGAACTTGAGCGATTACACACAGTGGATATTTTACCTAATGTGGATGCTCTTACAAGTATAATTAAAAAAGCAGTTCCGAGCTTACCTACAAGAAAAAATAAAACCTCAAAACAAAAGTGGTTTGATTATGAGTGTTTGGGAGCTAGAAATAGTTCTTTCAAATTGCTTAAACTTTTTAGAGAATATAATACCAGTATCTTCAAAACACTCAATGGCGAAGCAAATAAGAACTTCAAGCGCATTTGCCATAAAAAAAAGAAAACATTTGAACAACAACGTATTGATATTATAAACAACTCCACATCTTCAGGGGAATTTTGAAAAGCTGTAAAATATATAAATGGACAAACGAATAGCATCGCCTCGTCGCTTAAAGCAACGCAGTTAATGGGCCACTTTAGCAATTTACTTAATTCCCCACAAATCTCACCACCAATCCACTATGCAGCTCCACTGATTATCGATGAATTTCTAGATAGCCCGTTTTCTTTCGAAGAAATCAAAGAAGTCATTAACAAAGCAAACACGAGAAAGGCCCCCGGAGATGACAGAATTCCATACGAGTTCTACAAAAACTGTACATATGAATTCATGTCTGCGCTCGTAGAGGAATTCAATAGAATCTTTGAATCAGAAAATATTCCAGAAAGTTTTAAAAAAGCTGTTATCTATCCACTGCATAAAAAAGGTGACTATGACGATCCTATAAACTACAGAGGAATATCTTTCCTGAACACCTCTGCTAAGTTGTTTGCCGCCATTATATACTTACAGACTTACCTGCTGGGTTGAAAATAGAAAAGCTTTGCAGGAGTTTCAGGCAGAATTCAGAAAGAATTACTCGACAGTCGATCAAGTAGTCGTATTTGCACTCCTTAATATCGCCGATATTTATAAACAGAAACATAAAAAACTATATGCATTCTTCGTTGACTTTAGAGCAGCCTTCGACACCATAGCGCGCGACGCTCTATTTTACAAATTATACAATATTGGCTTCTCAACGAAAATAATTAACATCTTAAAAGCAATGTATGCATATAATGTGGCGTATGTATGGGATGGGGAGTCCATATCTGAAGAGTTTACAACAACGGTGGGTGTGTAGCAAGGATGTATTTTGAGTGCGTTACTGTTTATTTTATTTATCTATCAATGACATATCAGACACTGTAAAGGGTGGAATCGAGTTCGGCGTGATAAAAATTCCGGCTCTTAAGTATGCGGATGACATCGTTTTCCTTTCCGACACTGTGGATGGGTTGCAACTTATGATGAATAGACTCAGCGTTTACTGTAAACTCTGGAACCTGAGTGTAAACTTGGATAAATCGAAGATAATGGTGTTCAGAGGCGGCTGTGGTAGATATTCTCAAAGCAAAAGATGGACGTATCAAGGAGAAAACGTAGAAGTTGTTCGCGAGTACAAATACTTAGGAATTTTGGTGTCTTCGAACCTGAATATGAAGAAACATCTAGAAGCCAAACTATCTGAAGCCAAACAAGCAATCTCATCGGTATGGGGTCGCTGCATCAACAACAAGTATATAGCCCATGGCTAGAAGCAAAAACTCTTTCGCTCAACTGCAGTCTCGGTTCTTTTATATGGAGCGCAGGTGTGGGGATATTGTCACTATGTTGAAGTTGAGAAGTTTCTTCGCTATTCCTTAAAACGAATATTCCGTTTACCAAGTGCTACGCCTAATTATATGCTGCATCTAGAGACTGGTGCACCGCCTATGTTCCTGGAAACATTGAGACTACATTTTGACTACATAGTTAAAGTTATGGAAATGAGTGACGACAGACTGTCAAAAGTAGTACTAAAGAGTGTCATAAGAAAAAGAGCAAGTTTCATTCCAGAATAGGAACGCCTTGCATCAAACTGTGGAGAAACCATAAGGATAACACCCGATGTCCATTCTGAACATCTAAGAGCACATTTCAACATCCTACTGTAAAAAGTAGGTCGAAATACGAGTATGTATGATCAATTTGTAACGGATGCACAGTCTTCCCAGTATAGGACATATTACAGTAAGCTGAAATACTATCTAGCAGAACAAACTTACTTTTTAAACTGCAACTCAATAGAAAAAATTAACATAATTTTTAAAATCAGAGGAGAGTTACTGAATCTGAATTTCATCCCACACCGTCCAGAGCTGCCTTGTGCAATATGAAGATGCGAGAAGATGTATTTCACTTCCTCGCAGTATGCCCAGTTTTAAAAGAAATTCGAGTGAGACTCTTTAATTCGTATATTTTGGAAATAGATGAAGCAATTAAAATCTTAAACGGAGTCCGAGGGTGGGATGTCCTCTACAACTACTGTACAAATGCATTTCGTTATAGAAAATGTATAGTTGAAGAAAATTTTTAATGTTTAATGTATATATAGTATTTATTGTTCTCTTTTCAAAGCAAAAATATAAATGTATGAAATGTAATGTCAATCTGGTAGACGGCCATAGGCCAAACCATAATAGACCTAGATAATATAATTAATTAATGTAATGAATTTAAAATCGAAATAAAAGTCATACAAACTAACTAACAAAAATAAATTGTACGTTTATCAGCAGAATTTTTGTGATATATGGAGATCAGAAATTACCTCTCAAAAAACTAACAGTCTTTATGTTTCGACCTATTATAATTAATTATTCTTCGCTTTTTGGCAATAACTGCCACAAATATGTATTATATGCTCTCGGCATATTTTTTTATGACACACTTCGCAAGCTGTCTTTGTTTTCTGGCCTTTCCTCTCTTCACATCGAGACATGCATGAATTTGGTTGGGAGCTTGAGGAACTTGACATAATGTTTTCGTTGTTTTTGTCTAAACCCAATACAAACTTGATTTTAGCTTTTATGGACTATGGCAAATTAACAATTTGTAATCTGCGGTGTATTATAGGCATAACGTAGCCATTGATACCCCCGATGTTGAAAAGTCCATAAAATATTACTAAAGACCATACATGACACGGAGTAAGTTCTACACAGCTCATCAACGACATCGACATCCGTTTTTTTCGCTTCTCCAGAATCTTTTTTTACCATCATGCTGCATAGTAGAAGCAAACAACACGACTTTCTTTTTCTTTGGCACATATGAGACCAAAGTGCAATCTTTTTGAAACCCGAATATAGAGCTGGATACATCTCGAACTTGGTGGTTGTAAACATTCGAGGAATTTCAGCTTTATTTTTTTTTCAAAGTTCCCAACGCAGTCAGACGAAAATCTTTCAGCAAATCATGCAAAAGTGAGAAACTAGTAAACCAGTTATCCATTGCCACGTTCCGGTGGCTATTTTTTATTGGTTCTACCATCCGTTTCACAACATCAATTGCTGCAGTAGTCTTCTGAAAAGGCCCGACAAACCTCCATGTGTCCCGCGTAAAAAGTTTGTGCATCAGCCATAACAAAGATTTTTATACCATATTTTCCAGGTTTGCTAGGAATGTTTTGCCTAAATGGGCAGCGTCCACGTAACTTCTCCAGTTTTTCGTCAATGGTGACATTTTTTCCAAATGAATAATGCTTCTTTATATTATCATTGAAATCCTCGAAAAACTTACGAAGAATTGCAAATTTATCCTCTGATCGCTGCTCTTCGCGTGTATCTTTGAGTAAGAAATGAAATCTTTGACGTGACATAGCTGCTATGCTACACACAAGTCGCTACCGCTACCATCTGTTGCCCAGATATCTTTTGTGTAGAGGTGCGAGTTTCGCATTCAGCCACAAAAGTATAATAATCCAAACAGAGCTCGCAGTTCCACAATACCCAAACCTTTGCAATCCCGATCTCATGAATAACTATGTCTCAAACTTTCAATATAAATATTCGTAAAATTGACAATTTTTTGCAGATATTCATCCGGAAAAAAAAAGATTCCAAGCTTCTAAAATGGTGAAAAAATCTTTCGCTGCTCCTTTTGGTCCTGGCAGATTCACAATAATATTATGAGATCTCGTACGTATATTCTGTGGTGGTTGTTGTACAAGCCATTGCGTTCTTCCATTTCGGCCAATGAACTTCCCACTCGTAATATACTCGTACTTTAACGGTATGTCATCCAAATAGTCTTCTCCCAATTGCACAAGTAATATTAGCTCTTCCTCTTCTTCAAACTGTAGGGGATTTTCACAAATATCGTTATAATCGGCTTCCTGTTCAGTATCGCTGTCATGGTTACTGTTCCTCATGATCCTCAGTTTCGGATATAATATCACCCTCACTACGCTCTTGCTGTAATATTTCTTCTATAGTGCTATCTGTAATTGGGAAATCCATGGTAATAAAGCACTAAAACAGAGAAAAAATATTTAAAATTCATCAAAAAATTCACACGTCTGCTAAGGCCGATGGCGTGGTGCAAACTGACAGCTGTGTGGAGAGCACGTTTCTTGTTTATATGTAGAATAGATACTAAAAGCGGGAAGTCACCAAATTTTGTAGAAAAAAATATGTATTTGTTTTTATAACGTCTGTGAAAAAAATATTTACCCGGTAGCGGCGAACCCCGGGTTAAAAAAAAAATTATTTTTTTCTTATTCTGTTCCAAAGATATAGCCCAGGAAAATAGGGTATAATGTATGGCCCACCTTGTATCATTTCGTGGTACCTTCATAAGCCGTACAACTCGCCTATTAAATTCGTGCGTTAATCTCTATTTTCTAGTCATTATAACCTGCAAACATTCAAGACCACCGGACATCGGTATCTCTCTTACTTTCCTCCTTAATTTTCTTTCATCCGGCGCTGTATGCTAACATTTTAAGGGAACAGTAAATCTCTTGAACGCGCGCTAATTATTAAAAAAAAATATATATATATATAAGTTTTGAAGACTGAGCTTTCGAAGAGGCTACAAAGCTTTTTTTTTGATAGCTTTAAGCATATGCCTTGTTCAGTATCAGTATCAGTTCAGTATCAGTATAGGAAACTGATATTGTGGACCTACAGACTAAGACCAAACACAACGCGGTCCGACCTTCTCCTACCCTTATCACTGTGAAAATATTTGACTGCTTGACTTGAGGGATTCCAACCGTCTTTCCAAGAGTAAGGTTCAGCCGATCGAACGGTTCGTACACCCGACTTTTTTTTTCTGTTGAAATTGAAAAGAGCGTCTTAAAGGCCCTAGTTTCTGTCGATAGTTGACTAGGTGTTATGTAATTTATTGTAACTGTGGCTAGCTCCCTGTAAAATAGGTCAAAAATCTTATTATGAATATGAACATACTACCAGTAGCCAGATTGTCTAAATCCTACTGCGTTACAGAATTCGATATTTCTCATGTAGAGGCAAAGAAGTGGAATATGTATGATTAGGGTTAGTGCTTTAGCTGGTTAACCTTACGGCTTCTGGTGTTAGTATTCAAGTCATTATTTGAACATTGATGAATTTTGTTATCTTGTATGCATTGCTTAGGTTGGGCCTGAAAATGAGTGATCCATAATGAGGATAGGTCCATATTCTGGTCTAATTGGTCTGAAAGTCGGAAAAATCTTTCGATTGAATATTTATTGCAGTTCTTTATCTAGGCCTGTTCTTAGCCTTGCGTATGGCTTTTTTTTGTAGTGCTAAAGGCTGTCTTTGTAGGGCTTCCAGAATACTACCTTGAGCAAAAATAATAACCACCGTGTGGCGCTTCCATTGTTCCGATTTGAGTTATGTTTCTTTTGTTAAGTTGGTAAATATTTTGTTGGCATTCCTTCTAAATCTTCATAGCTTGACATTTGCAAAAGTTACGTAGCCAAGAATACATCTATCTCTGTGTCCATTTTACAATTTTAGAAATGGATTTAAATTTGCAACAACGAACTTGTATTAAATTTTGCGTAAAAAATGATTTAATGGCGCGCGAACGTTGGAAATGGTGGAAAAGCGTTTCTGCAACGATTCTCTAAAGAAAACGGTCCTTTATCAGTAGTACGAGCTGTTCAAAAAAGGTCGTGAGTGAATCCAAGATGATGAACGCAGTGGCAGACCATCGACATCGAAAACCGAAGAAAACATTGATGGAGTAGAAGAAATGTTGGTCAATAACTGCAAATTCACCATCAGAGAGATAGCGGAGGACTTGAATATTGCCAATGGATCCGTCCAAGACATTTTGGTTAATGATTTGGGTTTCCGTCGTGTAGCAGAAAAGTTGGTGCCAAAAGACCTTAATTTCATGCAAAAAAGAGACCGTGTTGACGTCGCAAAAGAGATGATTTGTGAGGCTGAATCCGATCCCACATTCATCAAAAGGATCATTACTGGAGACGAGACGTGGTTTTATGGGTACGACACGCAATCCAGACATCAGGCAAGTGAATGGCGTTCACCATATGAGCCGAGACCAAAAAAACCAAGTCGTTTTCAGTCAAAAAAAGAAGGCAATGCTCACGGTTTTCATGGATTACAACGGTGTAGTACATCATGAATTTTTGCCAGAAGGTCAGACAGTAAACAAAGAGTATTATTTGGGCGTTATGAGACGTTGGCTTGAAGCAATTCATCGAAAGCGACCAAAATTGTGGGCAGAAAACTCGCACCATGCACCATGCTCTACGCACCGTCGCACAGTGCCATCGTTATTCGTAATTTTTTGACGAAAAATGCAACAAATACCATCCAACAGCCACCGAATTCACCTGATTTGGCTCCCTGTGACTTCTTTCTATTCAATCGAGTTAAAAAACTACCACGAGGAACGCGTTTAAGCAGCTGAGAGGAAGTAATGGAAAAATCGCAGGAAGCACTGTTGGGCATACCGAAAACCGAATATAAAAAATGTTTCGAGGATTGGATCAAGCGCTTGCATAAGTGTGTTGCATTCGATGGGGATTACTTTGAAGGGGTCAATATAGATTTAGATGAATAAACCGGTTTTTTTAATTTTCTGAATTAATTCAGGGAATGATCTCCGGGGTAATGATCAAGGTGGTATGTGAAGAGAGATCTTCGTTTCATCCTGAATTTTTGTCATCCCTTAAGAGGACACGGGTTCCTCACAAGAATAGCCTTTTCAAAAGTACCTATTCTATTGTTTATTTCTGCAAAATTTTCACTTCTCGGGATGAGTGTAGGATGAGTTGATTCGTTTTAGGTTTCTTAAAGGAGCTTCTATGCTGATGCTCTCGCTATTCATTAGCGATGACGATAAAATCAAAACGAGACAACGGACATCCTGGGATTACTTCGTTTTGCAAAATAGCCATCTCCGGAAGTTTGCCTTCTATTTTTGTTAACGCTTTCGCCATTAGCAATTTAAATGAGATTTCTATGGTTGACTTCCATATCATTTTCAATCGATCGTGACAGAATACGATTAAAGCATTCGTGTAGATTCTTAGCTGACACTTATCAACCCAAGGGGAAGATGTTTGCTCTCACACAGCATCATCATCATCGTCGACCTTGTCGAAGGAAAAAAAAAAAAAATCACTTCTTCCTGACAATGAAATAGATTCTCTGCCATATACCTCGCTGTTTGGTTCACTTTTTCTCCACGTTTCATTGATTTTCGTTTCTTATTTGCTACCATCGACTCTGCAATACGACTGCAATACGAGTGCATGCTACAATTCAGTTAATTGCCTGATTTATATCAAAACTACGTACGTCGACCTTTTCTGTTTGTGGAAACTGTGTTTCCCTCTACAATAGCACAGCTGTCAGTCCAGTGAACTGTCATCCAAGATTGAATACCCGAGAGCACGTATCTGACATGCTGTTCTGCTCATATGAGTTCATAAATGCACAATCTCTTTTTAAGGAAAACATTAACTGATCCAAATTAATTCATTAAAAGTCGAAGCCCAAAGCACTGGGACTTGGCTGAAGCTTGGACCGGTTGCCCATGTGGTGTGCCCATCAAAAAGGCCATCATCGTTCGATACTGGCACACACATATGGTATACCACCCAGAGAATTCTTCTGCAATAATATGAGTACATATCGACTATAGACAGATACGGATACCAGGTACGAACACAATCAGATAAATGCGATCGTTTTGGCAACGACAGTGCGTAGTACGCGACTAGGGTATTCGAATTCGAATTCGTATTCGTATTCGTACTCGTATATGATTGAAAGGAGGGCAATCTGACGAATTGGATTGAAGTGGCTACCCCATCGGGGGTATATGGGATCGCAATGTGACAGTAAGACAGAGAGAACAAGTGGAATCTATTTGGAGTTAACTTAATTATTCAGTGATGAAATCAATCCAAACGTCAGCCGAGAGTAGCAGTGGTTGATGCCGACGACCATGTTTAGCGGCAACTACTGCGACTAGCTGCTCTGGGGCATTCTTTGTAAATGCTTATAAAAGTGAAGTTTACCGAGAAAATGTATCTCAAACCAAAGTTGTAATCTTCTAAGTGCAGATCGACGCAAAATGATGCTTGCTAAGGTAAACTCGATGGTAGCCCTTAAAAGCATCCTTTCTCGTTAAAGGATACTCACTAATCAGTGTTTTGTGTGATTTGTAGATATTGCTGTCCATCTGTCTGGCTGCTGCGACGCAGGCAGTTCCTCTCGGCCATCTTGGATTAGGGGGTCATGGATTCGGAGCGCTTGGTGGATATGGCGGTGGTATAAGTTATTCGGCTGCCCCAGCTGTATCAGTATCAGCCGCACCATCAGTTTCGTTGTCATATGCAGCTCCAAAATTAGTTGCCGCTGCTGCGCCTTCAGTTACATATGCTGCTTCGGCTCCAGTTATATCGGCTGCCCCATCGATTTCGTATTCAGCAGCACCATCAATTAGCATCGCTCGTCCATCTATTTCTTATGCTGCCGCGCCATCTATCTCGTATGCTGCAGCCGCACCATCGATTAGCATCGCTCGACCATCTATTTCTTATGCTGCTGCGCCATCTATCTCATATGCTGCTGCGGCGCCATCCATCAGCATCGCTCGCCCATCTATTTCTTATGCTGCAGCACCATCCATCTCATATGCCGCTGCTGCGCCATCCATCAGCATCGCTCGTCCATCTATTTCTTATGCTGCAGCACCATCCATCTCATATGCTGCTGCTGCGCCATCCATTAGCATCGCTCGTCCATCTATTTCGTATGCTGCCGCACCATCTATTTCTTATGCTGCAGCGCCATCTATCTCGTATGCCGCTCCTGCACCATCCATCTCTTATTCCGCCGCACCAGCCATTAGTATTGCACGTCCAGCAGTAGCGGTAGCAGCTCCAGCACCAGTTGCAGTAGCCGCTCCAGCACCAGTTGCAGTAGCGGCCCCAGCACCAGTTGCAGTCGCCGCAGCACCAGTTGTTAAAGCAATCGTAGCCGAGCCAGTTGACCCCAATCCACAGTATAGCTTCAGCTATGGTGTATCTGATCCAAGTTCCGGTGACTCAAAGCAAGCATCAGAGACTCTCATTAATGGTGTGGTCCATGGCAGCTATTCACTTAGTGAACCTGATGGCTCGATCCGCAAGGTCACCTATACTGCCGATAAAATCAATGGATTCAATGCTATTGTTCATAAAACAGCTGGTGCCATTAATGCTGGACCTGCACCATCAATTAAGGTAGCTGTTGCAGCTGCAGCACCAGTTGCAGTAGCCGCCCCAGCACAGGTTGCAGTGGCCGCCCCAGCGCCGGTTGCAGTAGCCGCTCCCGCACCCGTTGCAGTTGCTGCCCCAGCACCCATCGCATATTCGGCTCCATCTATTTCATTGGCTGCCCCAGCACCGGTCGCATATTCCGCTCCATCGATTTCAGTAGGTGCCCCAGCACAAATCGCATATTCCGCTCCATCAATTTCAGTAGCTGCCCCAGGTCCATCAATTACATATGCCGCCGCTGCTCCCACTGTTGTCGCTGCCCCAAGGGTGACCTACGCCGCAGCTGCCCCAACGTATGTATCCGCAGCTCCAGCTATCTCTAAAATAGCGTATGCTGCAGCTGCTCCTACGTTTGTAGCTTCAGCTCCAGCCATCTCTAAGATTGCCATTGGCGGCGGTGGAATCTCATATGGCGGTGCACTTTCCTACGGCGATGGACTCTCCTATGGACATGGATATCATTGAGAGCGGCGGCGGTGGCAGCGGCGGTTTATTACCCCACTGCAACCATCCAAAGGACTCATAATCATCGAAAACATAGAAAAACATCGAAACTTAATTTAATTATTATTATTTTATAATTTCTCTTTTTTAATTTTTGTTAACGCAAGCACTTGATGCGACCTAAAGGAGCTCCGCCCACAGGACTCTGTCGTATTTATGTACTCATTGCTCCTTAATTTAATTAATTGTTATTTTTAATCGTTATGTATTTATGTATATGTAAATGTATGTAATCGTTAAAGCAGAACAAAACCCAAAGCAAAACAAAACTGAAAGTTGTAGCTTTTAGCCAATTACCCTGCATCTGCTGAATAAAAAAAATTCGGTACAAAAACTGTTTGGTGTTTCGTTTTTTTTTTTTTTTTGTTTCTCGCAATCGAGGTTATTGCCAGAGGTAGGAGCTCTAATCTAAAATCAGCTCGTGAGGTTTTTGCCAAATTAGGCTCTGATTATGTGTATATGTGTTTATTTGGCGACACGCTAGCGAATAGTGTTAATATTTTGGGTGGATAAATAAACAGCGCCTTGGTGTGGTAGCATGATATACATATCTGCTGCTCATAAATTATGTTTGGAGCAAACTTTACCATATGTATCTCAATTAGAATAGCTGGACGTAGCACGATTATTTAAATGACCACATTGATTCCGTCAATACTTTGAGCTCAATGTATGTTACTCGTACCAAGTGGCTGACACCAAAACTAAAATTTCATATCAGTATCACAAAAGCTGAGGTCGACTGAAGAGGTAATTTTGCATTACTCACTTGTATGACTTACCATCCCAGGAACTCTCTTCACTGCCTAATGTAAGAATACAGATATCGGCCTTTATGTGCTCATTCCAAGCCATTGTAAACTATCTATCTATCTGTCTCACACGTCTGTTTTCAGGCAGACTGAAGTTATACGTTCCTTTCGGATCTCTCCTTTCTACAGGATCCAGCTGAGTATGCCATTCGACGCTTATCTTGCTTATCCTACGCTGAGAACCCTTGTGGACTAGCAAAAATAATTTAATAAATTGCTTGCGCAACAATCATGTATGTGTATGGACCTGGACCATAGCCTAATCTACATACGAGTATATACGAACAGAGAAGAATTGAGGGAGTTTTTCATCAGCAAACGTTTTGATTTTTCAGAAATCTACCATTGCGTATGGAAAGGGTGGAGACGTCCGATTTTTTTTTTCCTGTTTTAAGGTATCTTGACTAACTACTAAAGGAAGGAACCGTACCCTTGCGCTACGCCAACGTCTTATACTTACTTATTTACTGAACAGACTACTATCTCTATGAATCCCAGATACGCTTTCGTATTTGCCTGGATTTTGAACAATAGATTCATCCCTTCTCTTTCAGTCGGCTTTATGATTATCTTCCTACATGCGTCGTGTGAAGAGAAGAATAAGCAAGAGCATCATCTTGGTTTTTCGAGATGCCGTTGCCACGCAAAACCAATGTATCATAGTTATAGTTTACTTGAGTCAATCTTAGTCGGGGTAGGTGAACTTCTGTACTACATATGTACTCCGAAGTCCGAAGTTATATCTGCCAAAAGTGACGATTCCTTCCGAACGATAAGATGGTGATTCTTTATTTCCATCTATTTCTTTAGTTGCTATTGGCGATGTCGATATCGACAAATGCAGATGTTAACAAAGTCCATCTGCTGGACGGACTTGGTAAAGTGAGTGTGTGCTATTTTAGCACTTGCATTACGCACTATCTGCTTCAGCACTAAATTGAAGCATTTGATAGCGCATCTTTTTGCCGTGATTTTGGGAATGCATAGAATAGCTCCGAGGAGAAGCTTTTAATTTACACAGCACACCAAGTGTTGTCTGGGATCCTCGGGTACCCTGTCAGAGCCGGTGACCTTGTTGGTTTTCCGGAAGGACTGCTTCGTTGTTGAGTTAATCGGGATTTTCTTTGTAGGCTATCAATTCCTCTACCTCATGTCTACTAAATAGCTGTTGGCAATGCTCTCCAAATAACCCTAAGATTCCTGTTAAAATCAGAAAACTCATACGTTTCGATTTCGTACCCATCTGCTGCACTCCGGACTCCTATACAAACTGTGGTTGGTTTCACTGTCGAGCAGCCCTTCGATTTCACCTTTTTCTTCGTCACTAATTTTTGTTGCATTTTTTCTGTGTCTGTTTAGTTTGCAGTCGATTCTTCGAAAAGAGTGGCGATCAATAAGCAATGGGAATAAAGATTTGAATCTATGAAAGTGCATATATTCAATAGGTAAGAGGCATGTCTTGCATCAATCAGCACGTGATATATTTGGTTGGTAGGTCGTGGGAGGTGTAAAAACACCTGCGAATTCTACGAGCTACGTTTTCGACACTTTTTTAGTGGCCTAAGTGGAGGAAGCATCTCGATACTAGTTACATGTTACACGTACATTATGGGATACCAGGCGAAGGATATATTCTTCTCCCTAAGGCTAACGACGCTAACACAAAGAAATTGTGATCTTTGACCGCGACATATTTATTGAAGTCAAGTCAATCGAGTCTCTTCCGAAGATTGGAAAGAATCCTCTGTCAAATAGCTGACATTTTTACTTGGTGTAGCACGGCCGATGACTACTGGTAGCTCTGTGATTACATTTAGGAATCAACCTTAAACAGACCAACTGTCAGTTTGGTTCAAAAGCATCTGGTTTCTCAGTCATATTCTGATTGGATTTTTCATTTACGCACTCTCAGATTAATCAGACTTATCTTCGTAAATTAACGCCAACGGAGGTGCTGCTATATCTCAGCCAACATAAAGGGAACAATCATCCACATGGAGTTCGGCGTAAGAAAATTAATTTGCCTAAGAAGATTATCACTGGCTCGTGAGTAATCATTATCCGGACAACACTGTAGCGATCTAAATGGAATATTAACTCCATGAATGAAAATCTTCTAAGTTTCGTCGTTAGTGAGGCGATAATCGAAACGAAGGAATTGTGTAACCCAGGTATCGCGGTTAAAAATCAATCCATGACCATCAATGTCTAGACTGGAAATTGATCGACTTCCGAAGTCGCAGAACTAATATCGATATACTACGGAAGAAGAATAAGTTACCAGTGTTCCCGGCCTTGAGGTGCCGATGACCAGCAAGTTCAATGCACGTGATATGTTATCATGTATCGAGAAGCAAGAACCCAACTACAAAAGAAAAAGCGATTAATTCTAGCAAACGCCTTTGCTTTGGAGATCTTTGCAAACAAATTAATTACAATGTAGGGGGTGAACCTTATCAACAAAGAAAGAACACCACATGCAATGGGCAACATGCCCGGTATTGTTGCAACGTACAATAGTCTCGTCAAGAAAGTAGGACAACGATTGGTCTAATTCATTACGAGAGTACACCCCCATACCTTTGATTAAACGCAAAGAATTGCTTAAAGCATGTAAAAATGTGCGACAAAAAATCACCAGACTGGACGGTATTCCAAATAAAGCCTTAAAGATCGCTATTAAAACAGGACCGGATTAATTTTCGGAAATGTTTAACGCATATCCATTTACAATAGACACCAGAAGATCTTCACGGTCAACAATGGACGCAATTAAAGCGGTAAAAAGTAGAGTAAAGAGGCACCAAAAAATACTGCCCAATTTTAGCCCTGGACGTGAAGAACGTGTTTAATTCGCAAACTGGGAACGGATTATGAACTATCTTTATCGGGCTTTAAGCTTTAAACATTACTTAGAGCAGATATGCGAAAAAACATCAAAAACTGTTAATGCCCTTACGTTCAACATATTCTCGGTATCGGGGTGAAGCTGTGGTTGTATATATAAATTGACTTATTTATCAAGTAATACTATTATTTTAGTGCATTCATGTAAAATTTCATATAAATGTGATTATTAATTCGCGTTTTATCTCTAGTTAAACAGAATCATAATGGCAACTGAGACGATGATGGTGAAAATTGAGCATCGCGCTGTAATTAAATTTCTCACTAAGCAAGGAAAAAGTCAAAAAACTATTCATGAAGAGATGGTGGCTGTTTACCAGGGTTCCGCACCTTCATTATCAACTGTGCAAAAGTGGTCAAGTGAGTTCAAGAGAGGCAGAGAGAGCATTGAAGACGACCCCCGCTCCGGCGCCCCGGCTACTGCTTGTACGGGAGAAAGCATCAAAGAAGTCGAAAAACTTGTTCTTGAGGATGCCCGAATAAAGGTGAAAATGATGGTAGAGATCACCAAGCTTTCAATTGGTACCATTCACACCATTCTTCATGACCATCTTAACCTTTCAAAGGTCAGTGCAAAGTGGGTGCCACGAATGCTCACAGCACCTCAGAAAAAAGTGAGAATCGCATGCTGTAGAGAGCTTTTGGAGATGTGTAGTGAGAACGCGGACGGTGTTATGGATCGAACTGTTACTGGGGACGAAAGATGGGTCCACCACTATGACCCTGAAAGCAAACAAGAGTCCATGTAGTGGCATAAAAAAGGAACAGACCCCCCGAAGAAGTTCAAAGTCACTCCGTCTGCCGGGAAGCTCATGGGCACAGTTTTTTGGGACTCAAAGGGAATCTTGCTCATTGAGTACAAAAAAAAAGGTGAAACCATCAACGCCACATCCTACGCTTCCACTTTGCATAATTTGCTGGAGGAAATTAAAAAGAAAAGACGGGGTAAACTCGCAGCGGGTGTGTTGCTTCTTCATGACAACGCTCCTGTTCACACGGCGCGAGTTTCCAAGGCTGCTGCGCGAGATTGTGATTTCGAAGAAATCCAACACCCACCCTATAGTCCAGACCTTGCCCCTAGTGATTATTTCCTGTTTCCGGATTTGAAAAAATGTCTTCGTGGAAAAAGATTTTCGGATGATGAAGAACTCAAGTCGGCAATAAATGGGTATTTTGCAGAGAAAGAAGAAATTTATTTTTTTGAGGGTTTAACAAAGCTTATCTCAAGATGTAACAAATGCATTGATGTTAGGGGAGATTATATTGAAAAATAAAAACAATTTAAATTGAATTCTCATTTTCCTTCATATCGATACCGAGAATATATTGAACGCCCCTCGTACAAGGAGGATGTGTAATATCGGAGGCCCAAATCAAAATAAAAGACTCCTTATTGTTGAAGCTTCGGGTTCTAAACTCATGTACGCTGCGGAAATATGGTCAAGTGCTGCAAATACGTCGTCGTATAAACGACGAAAAACAGAAACGTGGTATCCCAGCCTGGCAAAAACAATGAAACATATCCTTAAAAGGAAGATGGAAACATCGTCTTATACCTGTGATCGATGTATGGATTAAATAGAAGCACAGCAAAATCGACTTCTATCTGATTTCGTTTTTGATGGGACATGATTGTTTCAGAAAGTATCAATTTAAACGCAAACAGGAAATTATCCCAAACTGTACATACATTCTGTGAAACTGCGTCGGAAAACGAAGAACACGTGTTTTTTCATTATCCATGATACGAAACCGAGAGAATAACCTTAGGGAAACAGATTGGAGAGTGGCCCACTCAGGATAATACATGTAGTTGCTATTGTTAGTAATATAGCAGTATACATACTCAGCGAGGGTTAAACAATTAACGTAAAGCGTGCAGTAAGTAAAATAATTAAATACAGTGTGTTCAAGAAAAACGTGCGTCAAATTACTTCTTCTACTTTACACATGTTTGTGGCCAAATTAGTTTCTGCGACCGGCGAGGTCGCGCATTTTTTTCATTTCCCAGTATATGCACTTTCATACCTCGGCGGTATAACATCATTACAAAATGAGTGTGGCTTTTAAAAAGCATTTTGAAAGTATTTCCTTAGCAACTCACCAAAAAGAGCCGCATATGAGTATTAAGCCGGCAGCAAAAAAAGCATTTGTGAGAACGTGGATGAAAAGGTATAAGGAATGCTGTAATGTCAAATGGGTCAGGTAGGCCACATCCAGTAAGGACTATAAAGTAACAATTAGTCTAAGGAACGCAAAGGAAAAAATATTCAGAAAAGGAGTTAAAGTTTCCATCAACACAATAGGACGCTGCTTGTCAGGATCTAGCACCGAAAACAGGAGTACCAATCGTAACCGCTACTGACCCAAAGACAACGGAGAATTTAGACCAGGATTGGAGCAAAATCTTATTTACAGATGAGTCATCTTATTATTATTGGAAGAAGGCTGGACAAAAAAAAAATGAAAAGTTTGTGCAACGCACAGTAAAACCTCCAGCATAAGCTCATGTTTATGGATGCTTCTCGTCCAAAGGATTCAGAAAGTTAATAGTATTCACACAAAACCTCGATCTTCAATTCATGAATAAATTATACCATAGGGGTTTGCTAAATTTCTGCAAAATTCTGCTGCTGAATTTCGGTATGGACCAAAAACTTACCTTGGAAAACCTTGGAAAGATGGAAATGGTAGAGAGACATTTAGATTGGCGCTATCACTCGTTAATGTGACGTTAGGTTAAAGTGATTCTCTTACGCTTCCAAGACGTTTACTTACTGCTTGGATCGCTACGCTCAAATTAGCAGCATCCATGCAAAATGAACTCCTGATTCTGTTTGAACTTTCAACTACCTTTGCCGATATAATTGTCAGATATCCTGTATCCATTCAAGAAGCAAGAGGAATTCGAGAAAAGTCATCGTATGTATGTATATTTTCAAGTGACAAGAGTAGATATTTCGAGCTTTATATCATTGGAAGTCAATTTTTGCACTTCATGGAGCTGCGAAGCACCGAGAAGCTAGTACAATCAAACCTCAAAAACGGCTTCTATTCGTACCATGAACAAAATTGGGTTGTACCACATGAAGTGTCCGATTTTATAGTAAAAATCTAAAAGCCAATATTATTTTTCCGTAAACTTTTATTCAATCAAAAACCAAAGGATGCTTCCCCCCCCCCCCCCCTCCCTAACTCATAAGCACTCCCTTCTTCCCCTGGGCTGGATCAAGGTGTCATACGACCCGTGCTGAAGATCAACCTGGCTGAGGGCCCAGTATCTCCAAAAATAGCTCAGTCGCGAACGGAGTATCCGGATACCTGGCGACCTCCGGATTAGCTAGCCTTATCTGTATATAGCGGATCTCTGTACAGATGGACACCCCTTTCTCCGCTACTCGTGGGACCATTTATGGATAATGCCAAAAAAACAAAAACCGAGGCCGGTACTCTTTCAATACCGGGCGATAGAATGGTGACTACACCGACTACCGGCAAGGCTCCTGCATTGCCGAGAGGAGGCAAAACTGTGGCAGGCCATTGCGCGCCATCCTCTAAAGGCAAACGCAACGAGCCTAAAAATAAGAAATCAGGAAGTGTTAAGACTGTGGCAAGCCATGGTCCTATCACTTCCTCCACCCCTAGCAGCAGCAAGTTTGTGGCAGACCACGGACCTGTTGCTGCTACTAAAACTCCTTCAGGGAGTCTTAAGACTGTGGCAAGCCATTGTCCTATCACTCCCTCCGCCCCTAGCAGCAGCAAGTTTGTGGCAGGCCACGGAGGTGTTGCTGCTACCAAAACTCCTCCCTCCAAGGAGGAATCTGGAGCTCAGCCGCATCGGCAGGCTCCATCTAAGGCGCTCTATATAAGACGCGGAAATGCTTCACGCATTATCACAACCTTCGGATCCATTCCGGAGGTTGAGAGAAGTGCGGAAATAAAGAGCAAGGTTGAGTGGGCTGAAAACATCCTAAAAGACGGATTACCCACTGCTTCCACTGCTTCCACTGTTCCCAAAACGTCAACAGACTCGTCTAAGCGCCAGAGATCGTTGGAGGAAGCCGTACCGGTTTCCAAGAGGCCCAAAACACATAGTTCTACAACCCCTAGGCCATCCAACAGCACATCTCTGAGGTATTACAATGAAGTCCTAAAGGACGCATTGGTGATCACGGTGATCGACAGGAACGATACCGACGGTTCCATTACACCGGAACGGTGGCAGCTGGTCAAGCTGAAGCTTTCGAGCAACTTCTTGGCCATCATGCGGGAATACCCCGGACCACCTCCTATCACAAGCGACGCTGGCTGGCACCAAGGCCATGTCAAGCTCATCGCATGTTCCAACCAGAGATCTCTCGATCTTTTCACCAAGGCCATCGATGGTTTAGGAGCGATTTGGCCAGGTGCAAGAACCGAGGCCGTGTCTAAGGAAGACATTCCTAGCAGACCTCGAACTCGTACCTGGATTCCAGCCGAACCCTCCTCTCCAGAAAGTATTCTGGAAATCATCCGGCTCATTAACCCGACTCTTCCGACTCATGACTGGAAAGTCACGAAACTGGAGGAACTAAGGGGTTCTTATAGATGCGCGTTAATTGTGATCAATAAGGAATCCCTTAATCCTCTGGCGCAGACGAAAGGCATGATTCGGTTCGGATTCGAGTCCATACATTTAAGGGTGTACAAAAATGATGAGCTGGATACTGATAAGCAACCTCCTCCCCTGGTGATAACCTAGAAAGTGTGGTACTGGAAGCTGGAAGGCAAAAAACTGGCCTCATCATCGGATGTGACGCTAACGCACATCACACGATATGGGGCAGTACCGACATCAATGATAGAGGTGAGTCACTTTTAGACTATATTTTAAGTACTAACCTCTTAATTTGCAATATTGGCAATGAGCCCACTTTTATAATAAGAAACCGACAAGAAGTGTTAGATATTACTCTTGTCTCCGACAGCATCACCCAAAGGCTAACAAACTGGATGATATCGTCTGAAACTCCTTTTCAGACCATAGATAAATCCAATTCAGTCTGAGTGATGCTCCCCCCAGCCAACCAGCTTTCCGGAATTACCGGAAAACTGATTGGTCAAAATACAGAGGAATACTGTCAAAAACGTTATCCTCTGAACTATCAAGTCCCCCGCGTGACACCAATGAGCTTGACATGAAAGTCAGGGAATTTACTCTGGCTCTCAATAAGGCTATGGCCGCTTCCTGCCCTCTTATTCAACCAAGAGGCAAGCCACATTGGTGGACATCGGCACTGGGACTGCTCAGAAACGCCTGTAGAAAACTTTTCAACGCAGCAAAAAGCACAAGAAAAGTGACCGACTGGGACTCATATAAAGAATCCTTTAAATTATACAAAAAGAACTGAGGAAGGCAAAGCGTCAATCCTGGAGGTCATTCTGTGACAAAATTACAGAAACCTCTGAGGCATCGCGGCTAAGAAAAATCCTCTCTACAAATCCTATGATGCCTAGCTGTTTGAAAAAAAAAACGATGGCTCTTGGACAACCACAAGTGATGAATCACTCCCACTTTCCAGGTAGCTCCCAACTCGCGGCCAGTAGCAGCCCAAATAGGCCTACTGCAACCGTGACCAAAATTCATGGTCTGATTACGAGAGACAAACTGCTCTGGGCGCTGCATGGCTTCAAACCATACAAGTCTGCTGGTCCGGACGGTATTATACCTGCCGAGCTACAGAGATCCTCAGATATTATTCTACCAGTGTTGGAAAATATTATGAGGAGCTGTGTAGAACTTATCCACATTCCACTGTTATGGAGAGAAGTCAATGTAGTATTCATTCCCAAAGCTGGAAAATGTTCTCATGTAGTCCCAAAGGACCTCAGACCTATAAGTCTATCATCATTCCTTCTGAAAACTTTAGAACGACTGATTGATATCCATATTCGAGCTAAAGTTGATCCAAGACTTCTGTCTACGGCTCAACATGCCTACTGTAAAGGAAAGTCGGTGGAAACGGCTTTGCACTCTCTGACTAGCCACATCGAACGATCCCTACAATATAAGGAGTACACAATGGTTGCTTTCCTAGACATAGAGGGCGCCTTTAACAACATCAACACATCCGCAATCACGACTGCGCTGTCAACTCTGCAGGTAGACGACTCACTTGGGGAGTTGATCGGTCTAATGCTAAAAAGCAGGATAATCAACTCCAAACTGGGTGAGATTTCTGCTAAAAGATATGTCAGTGGAGGTACGCCGCAAGGCGGTGTCCTCTCTCCCCTTCTCTGGAACTTAGTAGTTAACGAACTACTGATATACCTGGAAGCGGGTGATAGCAGAGTGATTGCCTATGCGGATGACGTTGCTATAGCCGTCTCAGGAAAACATCTAAATACCATTAAAGAACTCCTCCAAGTAAATCTCAATAGATTAACCCGCTGGGCAGATCGCTGTAGATTGGGAATAAACCCCCATAAAACTGATCTTGTCCTCTTTTCTAGGAAATATAAAATTCCGATCATAGACCCTCCTTCAATAAACGGTACCAGTTTAGTTTTCTCCGATACAGAAAAATATCTGGGTCTCATTTTTGACAGGAAACTAAACTGGAAACCTAACATTCAAGAAAGAGTCAATAAAGCTACAATAGCTTTATTCTCTTGCAAAAAAGCCATTGGGAACAAATGGGTCCTTCAACCTAGGATAACCCACTGGCTATACATCTCGGTCATAAGAACGATACTTACTTACGGGGTGGTGTCTGGTGGACGGCCTTGGAATATGCAATCAACCGCATTAAACTAATCAGAGTCCAAAGAACAGCATGTCTATGCACAAGCGGAGCCTTGCGGTCTACCCCCTCTGCGGCATTAGATATTCTGCTTCACTTGGCACCCCTCGACATTTTTAGCAAGCAAGTAGCTGCGACTGCAGCTATTCGCCTTAAAGCGACTAAACAGTGGACAAATAATTCATTTGGCTACGCCAATATTCCTAATACATTAGGAATCCTCACAGAGAACACCATACCTGGACTTTGGTTTGACAAAAACTTCCATGTAAGCTTCCCCTCTAGATCATTCTGGGAGGAGGATGCTTTCATGGAGGACAAGTCAATCCATCTCTACACAGATGGATCTAAAACCGATAACGGAGTTGGTGGCGGTGTTTTCTCAGATAAGCTAAAACTAAGCCTCTCTTTCCGCCTTCCAAATCACTGTAGCGTGTTCCAGGCGGAAACTTTGGCGATGAAAGAAGCTCTGTCCTGGCTGAAGAAAAGCGTGATATCTGCAAACGATATCCGCATATTTTCGGATAGTCAGGCCGCCATCAAGTCCCTGGACTCGGTTTCATTATATTCTAAAACCGCCCTTGAATGCCGATCATCTCTCATGGAGATGGCAGAGCAGTTCAACATTGGGTGCCGGGCCACAGAGACATTCCAGGGAACTGCAGAGCCGATGAACTCGCCAAAATTGGAACCACTCTACCTATCCTACCGGACAAAGGTAGTGTAGGTATACCAATCGCTACGTGCAAACTAACACTAAAGCTGGATGCCAATAAAAGAACAGACCTTAGGTGGACTGCTGGACAAACATGTCTAGCGACCAAACAGATCTGGCCAAGGCTGGATCTGAGTCGCTCTAAGTGTCTGATCCTTTTAGATAGGAAACATCTCAGCGCCATACTAGGTGTCATTACTGGACACTGCCTCATAGGCAAGCACGCAAGAAGGCTTGGCGCTTGTACTAATGACTTCTGTAGAAGCTGCATGGACGAGGAAGAGGAGGAGACAATCCTCCACCTACTCTGCGCATGCCCAGCTCTCTCCCAGGGAAGAAAGCTTCATCCAGGAGCTTTCTTCTACAACGACCTAAACGATCTAGAAAAATTAGACGTCTCCTACGCTTTATTATAAGCTCAAACTGGTTCCAGTAGTAAGAGGATGATAGATCCACGTGGCATCACAACGGGCCAATAGGCCTAAGTGGGTTGGTATTTCCAACAGCCACTCTTACCTAACCTAACCTAAAATAAGATCAGTTTTTCAGTTTTAAATGCATTTTATTTTCCTACTCATTATCTCTTACATACTAACAAAAAATGCTTAAATGCTAGCTTAAAATTACTTAAAATTACTTAACAATTTTATACTAACTTACTGGTCCCACACAGGCACTCTAAGCTACTCTAAATTCTTATGTCTATGTCTTTCGACTTTATTTACATTTTACTTAGAAATATTTATTTTATATACTTAAAGCTAAGAAAAAAAAATTTGTTTACAAAAACTTAGCATATGGACATTTTTTATTTTTATAAAAACTTAATACGTTGGCATTATACACAATAATATACATATATTAGTATATACCTAGTATTATTTTCGCGCTGTTGTAAAGGACCTCATTAGGATAAAAAAATTTGTACTCCGACTCTGGTGTTCTGTATAAGCGAAGGCAAGCCCTAAGGCCTGATAAGCGCCATGTAGCAGAATACATTTACCCTCGCATCGAGTTGGCTGCTATAAAACAGTCTCTCTGTAAGGGCAAAAGCGCCTTTAGCTCTGGCCAGAACAGCATCTACATTTTTGTCAAAATACAGAAACTGATCCCACTGACTACATTTCGACAGGTAAGAGGCAGTCCGTACTGTCCAATGATCGAGAACTTTCGCCAATTTTTTCTGGCATCCCTAGAGGCTCCAGACAACGGCGTCCTAAAGAGAATGGTTTCCGACTTCTGAAAGTTGATTTTCAATTTCCAGTCATCACAAAATCGTCTTATCTTATCGAAGTCACGATGCAAGAGAGTATTAATGACCTCGATTTTTGGAACTGTTCTGTACTATCAAACTATCAAATCGTCTGCGTACGCAATAGTATGGGGAAGTGAACCTATCAAGTCGCTTGTATAAACAATAGGATCGGCGAATTGACCGCGCCTTGCTGAAGACCATTTTTAATTTGAAATATTCCAACAGAAGTCACATCACCATTTTTCACGATGAACTGTCTGTTGGTTAGCATGGGCCGCCGCCCAATTATCAAGGCTTCGCCCTTTCATGACGTTGTCTAATAATGAACGGGGTCAGAGTAAAGTACTGGTCTTATTGTAAACATCTTCAGATGACGCTACCGAAGGTTGCTACCATTCGATCAGTCACAAGTTACCGGTCATAGGTCTTGTTGGCGGCTGGACCACCGGTAGTCCCTACCAGGACTTAAATCACGGTACCATGGGAGTCAGGAGCCCCTCGGATCTTGGTCTGGGCCTGACTTGTTAGAGGTAGGCCCAATTTTGGGAGCGTCATGGTGGCTGTGGTTTAAACCCAAAATCGCGGGAAGGGTTTCGGCCCAATGTAGAGTTGCAATTAGTACTGGGTGCTGCGACCCTAAGAGCAGTAAGAGGTTTTAGGTCGGCCTCGACTCTTACCAAGGGTGGAACTTGTGCCGGCAACACAGTTCCGAATTGGTATCTGAAACAGTGAATTGACGGTGAGCGATGGCAAGGCGTATCCTTGCTCCCATGGATGTATGGGCATCCCGTAAGTTTAAGCCCACATAACAGGTACTTACGTTAAACACATGAGACGTTCTGTTGGTTAGCATATTATAAAGAATGTATAAGAGTGGTTTACTGATCCCCAGCCTAGTCCGCTTATAGAAAAGACCCTCTAGCCATACATTGTCGAAAGCCTTCTCCAGGTCAACAAGGCAGGCACCAGTACATTGTTTTTTGCCTTTATTCCATTGGATATCGGATACCAGTTTAGACGCGGCATGTGAGATACTCGTATCATGTTCCGCCTTGAAACCGAATTGATTATCCGGGACTATATGTCTGTCTACAACCCACCTAGTCAGAACTCTATTGATTACTTTTTCAAACACCTTACTGATATTCGGAAGGAGACTTATCGCCGTATTGGATATATCCTTCCCCTTTTTGGGGATAGGTTGAACCACCGCCGTTTTCCAATGCCCTGGATAGTGTGCATTATTCATTGCATTATTAAACAGGGTGGTGTAAATGTCCACCGCTTCTAGAGTAAGATGTTCGGAATACCATCGGTCCCCACTGATTTCTTAACTCTGATTGTTAGTTAGTTAGTTGACTTTTATTTTCAATAAATGTTTTACAATGTAGCGATTAACCTTGTTTTGTTTGGCCTGTGGCCGTCTACCAGGTTGACAAAATACATACTTAAGTTTTACATTAAAAATCTCCATCTATGATACGCTTTCTATAATAAAGTGCTGCTACTGAGTAATCATATAAGACTTTTCATCCTTTTTCTCCATTTAAAATGCTCATTACTTCATCTTCGTCTAAATCATGTTTTCCGAACAATGATAGTCGAAATTCTTTTAAAATCGAATAAACACCAAGAAAACGTAAGATGTCTTCTCTCTTCTTCATGTTGCAGAGGTCACAAAGTATTGGTAAATCTGGTCTATGGGGTATAAAGTTTAGTTGAACGAGTTCCCCACTCAGTTTGAAAATGGTACTTATTTTGTCAACTGCGTGACTATCTAGGAAGTATGTTTTTTCAATTAGAAAATGGTTTAGTTTGCTGTAATAGTTCCTAAACACCTTAGTTCCTAAATCGCCTTTTTTGTATAGGGGAAAAATTATTGCTTTCCTGAATACGTCGGAGATATTAGCAGAGTCGAATATTCGATTAAATTCAATTGTGAGAGAATTCATAAACTCATATGTGCAATTTTTATAGAACTCAAACGGGATGCGATCAATACCAGGTGCTTTATTTGATTTCGATTTGCATATTACTTCATTGTCTTCTTCCAGGGTAAATGCAGAGTCGAATTCTTCGTCTAAGAGCAGAGGGGCTGCATATTGATGTAGCGGCGAGGTTAATGGGGCATTAAGAAGTTTATCGAAATGAGTCCTGAGTTGCGGGGCTTTAAGAGTTACAGAGATGTTAGACGTGTGTCCGTTTAGGTATTTGACAGCTTTCCAGAACTGAGCAGAAGATTTTGAATTACTTTTTTGATGTAACAGATGTGTTTGTATTCCTTGCTGGCATCTTGATAGAGTGCTTTAAAGATATTGGAGTTATTCGACCTTAGAAGTTTGAGAAATTTAAAAGATTTGGTTCTAGCTTTCATGCAATCAGAATCATACCATTTTTGTTTATATATTTTATGAGTTTTTAAATCTTTCTGTTGCGGAATGGATTTCTTTATTATTTCCGTTAGAGCTTCAATATTGGCTGTATAACGCTGTGTGCATAGTTCCATAAGATTCACATTCATGTTTCGCTGATACGATTCCATTATTCGGTCATTCCAGACAAATTTCGGCAGAAGGCTTAGTGGTTACTTCCAAGGGCATGTGGTCTGAAAAGATCTCGGTTCCTACTTGAAAACTGTCTAGAAGCTTGAGCCAATTTCCCGAAACAAAACAGTAATCTATTATTGAGCATGATGTTCCTCTGATAAAGGTCAATTCGCCATCTGGATCTCCTTCGCAACTACCATTCAACAAGCACATGTCATACTCGTACTCATCAGCAAGTTCAATTATTTTTGCTCCTTTGTTATCACAAGTTAGGTCTTTAGATTTGCGACACGGTTGCAGCAAAGTACTGTTGTATCCCGATGCGAAATTATTTTGTGTGAGCCCTACACGACTATTAAAATCTCCAATAAGCATTATATCCGTACAGTCCAAGGAGTGCAGTGAGTCGCAGAGTTTATCGTTGTTGTTGTTGTTGTTCCAATACAAACTTACAGAAATTCTGTAATTTTCTTTTATTAACGTTTGGAGATTTTTAATTGACGACTTCAGTGTCCTAATCTCCGGGTATTTTTGGTCAGTTAACTGTCTGTACAAGTTCTTAATTCTTGACAGAAGTCTAATTTTCTGTCAGTGTAGTGCGTCAATAGTAGGATTGCGGAACAGATCTTCGTTAGGCGTACGTCGATACCGCGGTATTGTAGCGTCCATAGTTTGTTTAATTGTCTCATCCATTCGTTTTAGGTACTTGTCGATCTTCTCGTTTTTGACAAATTCCCATTGGACCGTGGGTGGAGCGTGTTAGACGAGAGTGCTCTTTTCAAGGTTGCGGCGAAGCATGTCCATCGAGTCTTACTGTAGTTGTAAGAATATCTTTGGACAAACTCCTCCAATTCCGCAATTTCGTTGGGAATTGTAATTTCGGTGCTAAAACCGCAATGGTCGCTGTCATACACGAATGTGCGCAGACAGTTTAATGTTTGTAAATTCGTACCTGTCAGTCGTATACGTTCGTCGTACAGCAGTAGATCCAAATAAGAGCTCTGGGAAACGACGGGTTATCCGTCGCTTTAAGACTGAGTCTGTACATGAAATCGTGCTGACCCCACCAATCGAGTAGTATGTTCCCTCTAGTATTTGGCAAATTATTTCCCCTATCTCTGTGTTTAGCGTTGTAATCGCCGCCAATTATAAAATAATTCTTCCCCGATTCCAGCCTCAGAAGTCGAAAAGTCGAATCAAAATAAGATCCGTTGGCATCTATGACATTGTTCCAACGTAATACAACGTAATTTTTCGTAGAAGTGCTGACTTTTTGAGGCAAAGAAATCTTCAAAGGATTTTATGACCTCTGCTCGGTTCCGGAAGACATTCTGCCGGCAAAATGAATCCAGATTGCTGAAAAGATGGTAATCCGTTGAATTTCAAATTCCAACGGCAACAGTTTTTGCACCGTTACTTGTGAGGTATGGGGTCTAGCATTGTCATGCAAAAGGATCGGACCGTGCCTATTGATCAACACAGGTTGCGTTTGCACAGATTTGGCATGCCGATTTCCTCACAATATTTTATTGGGTTTATCGTTTCTCCTGGTTGAAGAAATGATAAGTGGATTGGTGCTTTCGATGTCCACCAAATTGTCACCATAACCTTTTTTGGGTGAAGATCGGGCTTGGGGGTGTATTTTGGTTTTTCATCTGCATCCAACCACGACCAGATCTCTTACGATTATCATACAGTATCCACTTTTCATCACAGGTAACTATCCGGTGTAAAAACTGTTCAATTTGGTTTCTTAATGTAAGCGATGAGCAGATTTCCAGGCGCCGTAGTTGTTAGGATTCGTTCAGTTCATGGGGTATCCACTTATCGAGTTTCTTTACCTTTCCTATGAGAGAAAGGTGTCGACTTATTGTCATTGGGGATACTGCATGCTTTGTGCAATCTCCCGCACCGACTTCGTTGGGTCTACATTAATCGTTGCTCTTAAAACATCGTCAACTAACGTTTCCGGCTTCATTTTCATTTCTAAGCTGAAATCTCCCCAACGGAACTTTCCAAACCAACGTCGTATAGTGCGTTCATTTACCGCTACACCCTCAAATTCGTCATTAATGTTTCTCATTGCCAATGACGCATTATCTCCTATTTTAAATTCGTAAAGGAAGAGGGTTTGAATTTGAACTGCCGGCAGTATGGTAAACAATTCCTACAACAAAAAATAACGGTACTTGTGGCGAATTCTCACACACATTAAGCACACGTACCACTTTATTTTATAAAAAAATAAAATGTAACGTTCTGGCACAGATGTTCGGACATTTCATGTGGTAGAACCCAATACAACCTATGAAATTGTTAATTGCAGAACCGTCCTCGCTTCCATTATTTTCTTACTCGGACGATCCAGGTTGGACATGGGCCTCAACCAATAAAATTGTTCAGTAATTGTTCGCTTCTTTCCTACACTGGTATTGTTATTTGTGTCAACATTATTAGTTTCTGTCTAACACGGCGCTCTATGTGTCATTTTTTGACGATTATTTTACTTACTTTACTTATGTCATATACCCCCTCGTGGGTCCTAGGGCCTCTACAACGCCTAGCCGCCATCGTGTGCGGTTTCTGGCAATGTGCCTCAGTTCTCCCCAACTCTTTCCCAATTGTCGTTCTTCCTTTTCGACTGTTCTACGCCATGTACTTTTAGGAGCGCCGCGTATCCTGCCATCCTGAGTAAGCGGATTCCATTGCATCGCGTGGTTAGCTATGGACCTGTCCCCTTTTCGGAAAGTGTTACCAATCCACTGCCATTTTCGTCGTTGTATAGTTGTGCCAATAGGTTCATGGCCGGTTCTCTCATAAAGCTGTTTTGCCAGAAAATCCTTAAGATATTACGCAGGCACCTATTAACGAACGCTTGCAGCTTTCTTGTGATAGTAGTGGTCACTCTCCAAGTACCACATCCATATAGCAGCACGGACTCAACGTTGGAACGAAACAGTCGTACCTTGGTTTTTTAGCTAATTGCATTACTTCGGAAAATTTTAGATAGCATCCCAAACGCAGACTTCGTTTTACCTATTCGGCTGGCTATATCCAGTTCTGTTTCGCCATCGGTTGAGACAATACTCTCAAGGTATTGGAAACTCTCTTCTCTCTCAACCGTTTGTCCAGCAATGCATATACGAGTATGAGTTGGTGAGTTCGGTGCCAGGCTGATCATTTCCCTCTCCACATTTGCTATCATTTGGTGAAGATCCATTATTCTGTGAGATAGTAGGCATACATCTTCAGCGTAGTCAAGGTGTTTGAGTTCAGATCTAAGAGTCCATCGAATTCCTCCATTTCCCATCGATAAAGCCGTATTTAGCACATCGCTGATCACTAATAAAACCAATATTGGTGAAAGAATGCAGCCTTGCCGAACTCCACTTTGAACTTCGTATTCCTCAGACAGCTTTCCTCTCTGCAAAACGTGACATGTGGACCCATCGTTGCTATTAATTTATGTGGGATACCTCTCCTGCGCCAGACAAGCCAAATAAATTCCCGATTGACAATATCAAACGCCATTTCGAAATCGATGAACAGCAGTTGGAGTGGCGATCGATATTCAACGCACTGTTGGATGATGATCCGCAGGGTGTTGATGTGGTTGACACAGGAGGATCCACATCGGAAACCTGCTTGTTTGGCGTCGAGTGTGTCTTAAAAGTGTTCTTTAATTCACCCCAGAATAATTCTAGCTATTATCTTAGCCACAGCAGGCAGCACGCAGATGCCTCTCCAGTTTTCGCACTGCATTAGGTTGCCTTTTTTAGGGAGCTTGGCGGTTCCACTCATCCGGAAAACTCAAACAATTGGTGCAGCTCGAAAAAGCTCTGCGGGTATGCCATCACCGCGTTATTGGTTTTCAGTGCTTTGATCGCGGTTTGGATCTCTTCCTTACTGGGGGGTAGTGATGCGAATTCGGCCTCCTCAGTCTGACTTGGGTGCATATTGCTGGCGAATACTCGGTTCAAAACCGAAGCAAAATGCTCTTTCCATCTCTTGAGCTGATCCTCATCCGATATGAGCAACTAACCGCCTAGGCCTTTCACTGGGCGTTGAGTAGAGTTTCGGCCATCTATTAACTCTTTGGTGATTCTTTAAACGGTTCTGCTGTCACACATAGCTGCTGCTTCTTCTGCTTCTGTCCAGCGCTTGTTCCTCCGCACGCTACGCTGCACTTCTCTCATCTTCATGCGATATAGGGACTCTAGCTCGATCCTCCCTGCTGCTGGAGTTGCTGCAATTCGAGTTCTAAGCTGTTTACGTTCGTCGATCCTTCTCCAGGTATCCTCGGAAAGCCACGCCCTATGACTTCCCTGCGATCGATCGACAATCCTTTCTGCACCTGATGTGAAAACAGTTTTCACAACATACCAATGATCTTGTATGGTGATGGGCAGTGAGCTGCTGATTGTTTCCACTCCACGTGAGATGTGGTCCCTTAGTTCTTGGCGCACTGTGGGATCTCTCAGTCGGTCGGTGTTGAACCTGGGCATTCTCGTGTCGTTAGATCTTCGAACGCAGCAGTACGTAATTGGACAGTCGCTATCATAAGATGGTGATCTCGTACTAATCCCATGTCCGCTCCTCTTCTGTTTCGGACGACTAGAAGACAGCTTCTGAAACGGCGACTGATGGCAAAATGTCAGTTGACACCCAATTGAGCTTATAGCAGGCTTTGTGCTCAAGTCAACGAATCTTTCGCCGTTATCATTGCGGTTGCCTAGTCAGTAACGTCCCATCACATGTTTGAGCCCTTCGTTGTAGCTACTTATCTTGGCATTCAGGTCCCCCATCACTATGACAATGTCACCGTTGGGTGTTGCATTAAATACAGCTCCCAACTGGTTGTAGAAGGTCTCCTTTTCTTCCTCAGACGAACCATCCGTATAATCAAAAAACCACTGTATAATTGTGACGCGACATACTCTAGTCCGGAATCTGGCCGTTAAAATTCTATCACCGTGAGGTTGCCAGGAGATTAAGCCTCTGCGTGCTGTGGGTGCTAACCGCAGTCCAACTCCATATCCACGGGAACTTCCGGTTGGTCTTCCGGACTAGAGTAGTACAGTGTTACGATTTTGACGATAAGAAGTTATAGTTAATAGAGCATATTAAGAAGGACCATATTCCGGCTTCCGAAATATGTTACCAGGCTGAGATTCAGTCACTTCTGACAGGACATTATATGTGTTATGTGCTCACTCTATGTGCTATGTTCCATACTTGTGCTTATAAGGTTGGCAAGTCAGGATCAGCTGGACGAGATTAATACTTGGTAGTTGCCACGAGGTAAAATAAGTACAATTGATGTGTATTCATAGTTGCATTGGCATTTCAAAACATCGCTGACTTCACTCCCATTCTAATTTTTAGGAACAAAAGCCATAAAATACGAGTATGCCAGATATGCTCTACCGATATATCGATTTCAAAATTCAGTTAAAAATGCTCACTGTCATGTTAACACGACGAGATTTGTAGAGTGGATTAGTATTGCATCCCAAATATTGTACTTATTTCGGTAACGGATTCAGTATTAAATTGTACGTGTTATGACAATTGGAAAATAATTTCAAAAAATACGCTGTTACTCGTACAACCTGATAAAATGTATCTACACATATCATCATCGTGGCCACGAAATAAATGATCGTTTTCAAGTATTTCATAATTCCTGTTTTCGTTATGGTTTTGTCTAGGTGGGCACTTTAGGAAATTTGTACTGCAAGGTTCTCAGATCAGACGCCCAAGTGCAATATCAAGTTTCACGGAAAAAAGCCCCAGGTGGCTGACGAACTGGACAATCAAGGCAATCTTTTTAAATAATTGCAAATCTGTCATAAATCTGGAATCCAATCGTATCGGGCTTCTTGTATCCGATTACTTGTACCACTTCAAATTGAAACTCCTCTCTAGCAGCTCCTCTCGCTCAACGGAGACTAATTACAAGTCTCCTAGGAAGGATAAAAAAATATCCGTATATGTGTTGACTATGTGTTGGCATAGTCCTATTCTTTTTAAATCCTTATCGTGCTCCATGATTACCAGACACAGATTATTTCGAAATATGAAACATTGGATGTGTATCTGCAACATTGTCTGCAAAAATGATTTCACAGATCTCCTCTCTATTGAGACCACTTCAATTTGGTGATTTTGCGAATAGTTTCAACTTTTCTCAACTGGCAAAAGTGAATGGCATCGAATTGAACCATAAAAGTGCATCAGATATCGGGCGTTTTCTGTCCAAAATACTTGCGTCCAATATTCGTATCTAGGCAAAGTCAGGATTGTCTTTTTTTTCTTTTGGTATTTCAGTCTTTTCCTTAGCAAGTTAACCGCCACCACTCCGTGGGATATATTTTTTTATTAAGACACGCAGCCATTCACAAAAGAAAAAAGGAAAATTCATTGGATAACCGCTAAGCGACACCATGATTGTTTCTACCAAAAAAGGGCAGAGTTGTCAACCCAACCGGCAGCCGCCTTCCTTTCAAATGATAAAATGACCACTTTCCACATTTGGAATATGAGAAATAAGAAGTTGCAAGAAGAAATTAAAAAGAGTAAAATAAATTGATGTTGCAACCCCATGAAACTAATTACATTCGAGGAATAACTTCCAGGAATGCTGTCAATTGTTTTGTGATCGAATGTAATCACCGACAGTCAGCCAGTGTCGATTAATGAATTCCTCTCCAGCTGCAACAATTTTCTCAGGCTTCAGAACTATTTTAAAAACTCTTTGGTCAATGTTATTGCATTTTTGTCATGGGCTAATGAGAAAATGTTCCCATGTAAGTGGTCTTTGGTAATACCTGGCATTACAACTTCTGACTCATGGTGGCTGACTTTGGTGTTCAGACCGATGAAATCTGAAAAATTTAATTAACGGAAATTTGATATGGTAAAATAATTTAGATGGCACTATATTTGGATCTCAACGTCAACAGTTGTTTACATTAAGCAAAGACCTGCGGTAATTGTCTAATGATGCGCACGCCAATTTGTTCACTTGATCGCGCCACCTAAATTAGAAGACGCTCCTGACGGAGCGATTGTGGTGCTCAACATGTCCTAGCTATTTTAGTCTTCCCAATTTTTGTACCTTCTTCTCTTAATTCCGTTTATGCAGACAAGACAAGACAAGATCAGAAATCAAGCGATGATGGAAGCAACCAAAGACAGTTTCATTTGTTTTTAATAAAGTTCATTCTTGCCCTTCATATAGTAGGCTTGGGATGTTAGGGGTCTCAGTTTTCAGGGATTTAATTTTCAGTTATAATACCTTCTTACGGGATTCCCTTCTCAGGGAATTTACTCTGACTCTCAATAAGGCTATGGCCGCTTCCTGCCCTCTTATTCAACCAAGAGGCAAGAAAAAGCCACATTGGTGGACATCGGCACTGGGACTGCTAAGAAATGCCTGCAGAAAACTTTTCAACGCAGCAAAAAGCACAAGAAAAGTGACCGACTGGGACTCATATAAAGAATCCCCCAAATTATACAAAAAAGAACTGAGGAAGGCAAAGCGACAATCCTGGAGGTTATTCTGTGACAAAATTACAGAAACCTCTGAGGCATCGCGGCTAAGAAAAATCCTCTCCACAAATCCTATGATGCCCAGCTGTTTGAAAAAAAACCGATGGCTCTTGGACAACCTCAAGTGATGAATCACTCAACCTGCTTCTGGACACCCACTTTCCAGGTAGCTCCCAACTCGCGGCCAGTAGCAGCCTGAACAGGCCTACTGCAACCGTGACCAAAATTAATGGTCTGATTACGAGAGACAAACTGCTCTGGGCGCTGCATAGCTTCAAACCATACAAGTCTGCTGGTCCGGACGGTATTATACCTGCCGAGCTACAGAGGTCCTCAGATATTATTCTACCAGTGTTGGAAAATATTATGAGGAGCTGTGTAGAACTTATCCACATTCCACTGTTATGGAGAGAAGTCAATGTAGTATTCATTCCCAAAGCTGGAAATGTTCTCATGTACGTAGTCCCAAAGGACCTCAGACCTATAAGTCTATCATCATTCCTTCTGAAAACTTTAGAACGACTGATTGATATCCATATTCGAGCTAAAGTTGATCCAAGACTTCTGTCTACGGCTCAACATGCCTACTGTAAAGGAAAGTCAGTAGAAACGGCTTTGCACTCTCTGACTAGCCACATCGAACGATCCCTACAATATAAGGAGTACACAATGGTTGCTTTCCTAGACATAGAGGGCGCCTTTAACAACGTCAACACATCCGCAATTACGACTGCGCTGTCAACTCTGCAGGTAGACGACTCACTTGGGGAGCTGATTAATCGAATGCTAACAAGCAGGATAATCAACTCCAAACTGGGCGAGACTTCTGCTAAAAGATATGTCAGTAGGGGTACGCCGCAAGGCGGTGTCCTCTCTCCCCTTCTCTGGAACTTAGTAGTTAACGAACTACTGATATACCTGGAAGCGGGTGGTAGCAGATTGATTGCCTATGCGGATGACGTTGCCATAGGCGTCTCAGGAAAACATCTTAATACCATTAAAGAACTACTCCAAGTAAATCTCAACAGATTAACCCGCTGGGCAGATCGCTGTGGATTGGGAATAAACCCCCATAAAACTGATCTTGTCCTCTTTTCTAGGAAATATAAAATTCCAATCATAGACCCTCCTTCAATAAACGGTACCAGTTTAGCTTTCTCCGATACAGCAAAATATCTGGGTCTCATTTTTGACAGGAAACTAAACTGGAAACCTAACATTCAAGAAAGAGTCAATAAAGCTACAATAGCTTTATTCTCTTCAAGAAAGCCATTGGGAACAAATTGGGCCTTCAACCTCGCATAACCCACTGGCTATACATCTCGGTCATAAGACCGATACTTACTTACGGGGTGGCTGCCTGGTGGACGGCCTTGGAAAATGCAGTCAACCGCATTAAATTAAGCAGAGTCCAAAGAACAGCATGTCTATGCACAAGCGGAGCCTTGCGGTCTACCCCCTCTGCGGCATTAGATATTCTGCTTCACTGGACACCCCTCGACATTTTTAGCAGGCAAGTAGCTGCGACTGCAGCTATTCGCCTTAAAGCGACTAAACAGTGGACAAATAATTCATTTGACCACGCCAACATTCTTAATACATTAGGAATCCTCATAGAGAACACCGATTACACCATACCTGAACTTTGGTTTGACAAAAACTTCCATGTAAGCTTCCCCTCTAGATCATTCTGGGAGGAGGATGCTTTCATGGAGGACAAGTCTGTCCATCTCTACACAGATGGATCTAAAACCGACAGCGGAGTTGGTGGCGGTGTTTTCTCAGATAAGCTAAATCTAAGCCTCTCTACGTCTTCTAAATCACTGTAGTGTGTTCCAGGCGGAAATTTTGGCGATTAAAGAAGCTCTGTCCTGGCTGAAGAAAAACGTGATATCTGCAAAAGATATCCGCTTATTTTCGGATAGTCAGGCCGCCATCAAGTCCCTGGACTCGGTCTCATTATATTCTAAAACTGCCCTTGAATGCCGATCATCTCTCATGGAGATGGCAGAGCAGTTCAACATTCACCTTTGTTGGGTGCCGGGCCACAGAGACATTCCAGGGAACTGCAGAGCCGATGAACTCGCCAAAATTGGAACCACTCTACCTATTCTGCCGGACAAAGGTAGTATAGGTATACCAATCGCTACGTGCAAACTAACACTAAAGCTAGATGCCAATAAAAGAACGGACCTTAGGTGGACTGCTGGACAAACATGTCTAACGACCAAAAAGATCTGGCCAAGGCTGGATCTAAGTCGATCTAAGTGTCTGATCCTTTTAGATAGGAAACATCTCAGCGCCATAACAGGTGTCATTACTGGACACTGCCTCATAGGCAATCACCCAAGAAGGCTTGGCGCTTTTACTAATAATTTCTGTAGAAGCTGCATGGACGAGGAAGAGGAGGAGGCAATCCCCCACCTACTCTGCACATGCCCAGCTCTCTCTCAGAGAAGGAAGCTTCATCTAGGAGCTTTCTTCTACAACGACCTAAACGATCTAGAAAAAATAGACGTTAACAGTCTCCTACGCTTTAGTATAAGCTCAAACTGGTTCCAGTAGTAAGAAGATCATAGATCCACGTGGCATCACAATGGGCCAATAGGCCTAAGTGGGTTGGTATTTCCAACAGCCACTCTTACCTAACCTAACCCTAACCTACCTTCTTACTCCAAATGAAACCAAAATCTCCTAAGCTTATGGCACTGTTTTAGTTTACAGCAGAGTTTAGGTTGATAAAGTCCTTTAGCAAATTAAAGCCATTTCCTTTTCTGTCGGAATATTCACTCAGACCAGAAACTTGTCCATTCTGCTCCTTGTATGAACCTTTTATCAATCTGCATCGTGGTGTCTCTGTCTGTCCACCACTCACCGGTTAACTCAATTTGATTTCAATAAACTGATTCTGGAAAGGAGCAAATGGAAAAAACGTTCAAAGACAGTTGTGAAATAGCTGAAGGCAATAGCGCAGGACCTATTCATCCAAAAATCCTTCAGTCTAGCCACACATTGTAACGTCTTCAAAGCCGCTGTGTCAGCTATTTATTATTTCGAATATTGCAATAAATAAAGCCAGTCAAGCAGAAATCAAATTCCCAGCTTTGAATACCATGAAATGGTTGAACCGCACAAGATCGTAAACTGTTGAGATTCTGGACAATCGGATTTTAAAAAGAATTCCGTCGCGAATGTTTTGGCCATACATGGATCCTTAGGAATAGTTAGTAGGCCAAGGTCTTACGTCCAGCAAATGGCATGCTTCTAAACACTCTTTAATATAACAGATGAATTCATCGGGATAACTCGGAAATATGTAGACCTCAGCTACCCATACTCGAACTAAAACGATCAAGAGAGCTGATCAGCCTCAACGATTAATTAATTGACGGTAAAGGCATTCTAAGTTGTACTGCCTTGCGCACCGTCCTGCTTTGTCACGCATCAGAATATAATCCCCGGGCAGTTAAAAGCTCTGAGATCTAAATGATCTTCTCTACAAAAATCACCGACCTCGAAAAATTTATCAAAAATGGTTCCAAGAACGCCTAGTGCATCTCCCGGCCATAGTTTCTCAGTGGTATCACAATGAATTTGCAACTGGCCCAAATGTATCGTAACGAGAACCACTCTAGCCAAACTTAACATATGTTCCTCTTAAAGAATTTCTCAATCATTCGTGGAAAAACGTGTAATAGATGTGGTAATGTGCATATGGCACGAAAACCCACCACATCATGGCCAAGTACCGGAAGGTGGTAGCACAAGTCGGTCATTCACAGTGGAAGTGTTCTGCGGTGTTGTCATTGTTCCACAGAAAGCATTGCAGAAGTTGCTATTACATACATATATCCAGCGCCCTATTGTGCTAAGAAAAAGCGTAGTGTCCTGTCATGATGACAATACGCAGTCCTACATCTGTTCTCTAGCCATCTTTGTAGATCTGACTACTCTCTTTTTCTGGTTCAGATTCTAGACGAAACCATTCCCAAATACAGAGAAAGTCGACTTCACTAGCAATCAAACTTCTCTTCAGAGTCGCGAGCAGCGAATCTAAACCCCTTTTTAACAGCTTAACTAAATATATTTGTAGTTATAGTCTCATTTTAGAGTGACACAATCATTCCAGCGGCGCTCTAACATTTCTATGCTTCACGCTACAGTTTCGGCGATCACATCTTCATAAGAGCCATATATCTTTCAGGCGAGCATTTTTTTTTTTAGTTTTGCGAAGAGGTAATACGATCCATGTTTGATCCATTGTCACATAGATACAACTCATAGGTGAAACTAATATCACTCAGGCAATGGACACCCTCGAACACTGACGTAATATCTCGTGTCTAACTCTGTTTTATCGCTATTTCCACCACCAGTGCTACATAGAAATCGCCAGTAGCATTCCGCCCCTTCAAACTTTTAACCGTAACACCCGTCTCGCCTTCAAGTCCACCTTCGGACATACTCTGAAATATAGTGATTCTTTCCTATGCCATGTAACTCGCTTATAGAATGTCCAAGTCATTATAACCTTCAAACATTTAAAACCATCGTACATCAGTACCTCCCTTTCTTTCCTCCCTGATTTAATTTTGCTTTGTCCGCGCTGTGTGCAAACATTTTAAGGATACTTGAATCCCTTGAGCGCGCACAAATTATAAAAAAAAAAACAAATACCGCATGAAAAAGTTGTTTTTATTTCGCTTAAAAAGCTCCAATCAGCGCTTTGAATCTTCAAAATGTTATTGTTTTTGGTCCAACCGCGGTACCCACTTTCTCAAATACTCGTGCAAAATATGATGTATACGATCTATTGACATCTTTATGATGCACTTTCGCTTTACGGTTGTTCAAAACGATTTTGCGGATTTTTTTGTATGTTTTCCGGTGTAACAGCCTTATTGGGCGCCCAGAGCGTTCAGCATCATCAACCGGAGACAAATGGTTGCTTTGAACGGGGCAGATTCCTTATAACAGTTTTTAAAGCAATTCCAGAGCTTTAATGATATTTTTTCCCATCAAATAACAGTGTTTTATCAACGTACGGAACTCATTCTTTTCCACGGTCTTGAAAATATCAAAAGGTGCGTTACTAAAACTTCAATATTTTGATGACTAATGGTCGAAATGTTATAAAATTTTGACTCGTGTGAAGATTGGTACTAACTAAAAATCGTTTGTCAATAGGAGTATAGTCGCCATGTACAATATGGTATATACGAGTACGTGTCAGTCTCGAGACTTTACGAACCACCTGTTACGTGTGTTTACCATCATTGCTAGGTGGCTTGATGTTATCGCACCAGAGCCGATGAGAGATACCAGCTTAGCTAACTTACAGATAGTCTCTGCATTCGACTGTGTGTATTTTTCAGTCTGTTTGGCACTTTCGATGACTTTGACCAGTGGTTCAATCTTTTCGCAAGTCTTTACTCGTGTAAGAGGTGGTCTTCGAATCCGAATAAGCTTTTTATATTCTGTTTGCTTTGATCTATAAAAGTGTCTTAGTACAAATTACACTTACATAAGTGATCTGTTAGTAAGTTTTCGGACTTCCTTACGTAGTCAACCTAACTATGCGTTCCTCAATGGAACTGCCGACCTACAGGAGTTTTTCCTGGCTGAACATATTGGTTCAATACATTTGGTGAGTTCACCGTTTACGTTCTGAAAAGCCTCCTTTTCTTCAAGTTGTTTAATTTTTGGGACACTGCTCAGTAAATGAGCTCAAAATCGATACACACCGCCTATTCATCGATTTTAAGGCCGCGTATGACATCATCTATAGAGACGAGCTACACAGAGAGCAATGTCTAGTTTTGATATCCCTGCCAAACTCGTCCACTTGTGCAGGATTACGATGGAGAGTGTGCGCTGTTCCACCAAGGTCGGTAAAGAACTCACCGAGAGCTTGAAAGTCAAAAAAGGATTTAGACAAGGCGATGCGCTGTCATGCGATTTCTTTAACATCATTCTTGAAAGAAGCGCAATCATTTAAAAGTCCTTCCAATTACATACTCGCATACGCCGATGATATCAGCATAACTGGAAGAAAGCAGCGTGATGCCAGTGGCGCTTTCACGAGCGGTCAACTAGGGCAAGACCAAGTATATGCCAGAAAGGAAACCCGGCACCGACGTCTCGGACAGAACATCACCCTCGACAGATATAACTTTGAGGTAATTAAGGACTTTGTCTACTCGTACCTAAGCTCCGCTATCAATTCAGACAACGACACCAGCGCTGAGATCAAACGAAATATAACTCTTGTCAATCGCTACTTCTTTCTGCTTAGAAGGCAATTAACTAGCAAAGCAGTCTCTCTCGGATAACAAAAGTGACCCCATATATGACCTTAATAGTCCCAGTCCTGCTCTATGACGCAGAGGCACGGACTTTATCAAAAATAGATCTGGGTGCTCTTGGCTGCTTTGATTCGGATAGATCGAGCTTCAATGTTCCGGTCCGAAAAGTATTCGGATCCGACCCCGAGGGATAGCGCAGTAGAGAAAGACCGCGACTCAGATGGCGCACGCAAGTGGAAGGAGACCTCAGCCAACTTAGCGTGCGAAACTGAATGCAACTAGCTAAAGATCGAGCCGGCTGGAGACGGTTGTTAGTTGATGTCCAGGTCCACCCAGGACTGTAGCGCCGCCTTAAGTCGTTAAGGGTAATTTTTTCCACATATCGCTGTGCAGTGACGTTGCTTTGAATATCGATGCCAATGTAACAATAATTTGGAGGAGGTTGTGTAATTTACTATAGTTCGCAATTCCACCGACATTTACTGGGGATGGTGGAAATATTTTTGGTTGCGACTCTTTACAAGTTCTTTCCATGGGTCGAGCTCGGGTGAAGAATAGCCTCTTCGTTTCTTGCTCGGTCTTTTCTTTGAAATCCAATTCGTTTCTCGTTCATCTCGCTCATCTTTGCCAGTATTAATTCACGACTAGCTTAAAGAGGGGAACTATCTCTGCCTTCTTTTTAGAGATAAGGGTTCTTCAGAGCTTTATTTTCTTTACGGAGTAGATTTAGTCGTTTGTTAAGCTCCTGGGAGCTTTTTTTCATTCTTCACAAAATTTTGTTCATCGCGCAGTGTTCGTCGAGTTTTTTTTCTGGATATATTCGATTTTATTGATGAGTTTCTAAGGGTAAATTTGAGTGGTTTGAGGTCTAACCCTCTAGTCAACTATGGTTAGTAGATCATGGCCTGTATTTCTAGTCGGCTGGCAATTTTTGTGTCGAAACGGTGAGGACTTTGTGGGAACTTCTTTACCAGAGACAAAATGCACCCCGATATGTTCTGATGGGAGGAAACCAAGTCAAGATATGGACGGCAGTACGAGTATATACTTCGAAGAACTGAAAAGTCAATGAACTTGCCAGATATAAATTCAAGCTCAAACTAGATACGATAGAATAAGTCTATTTCAAATAGTCTGAGGACACAAATTTCAATTTGACCTAACAGATCAAGAATAGGTTGGATCAGAGGCAGACAAAGAGTATCCAATCCCTAAAACAGTCACTTATCGGTATCATAGTGGTCATCGCTACAGGTCACTTTTTTGTGGGGAGACACTCCAATACATTTGGCGTCACTTTTAACTGTTATCACAGTATCTGTAGAAACCAAGCAGAGAAAGTGAAAATTGGTCTTCATCTTCTATGCACCTGCTCTGCTCAGGTTCCTAGATTTTACTAAAAGAACTAAATGGTTCGACCTTTGATGTATGCAATCCCTATCAACTTCTGGTTTCTTCTTCTAAGTGTGAGGACATCGAAATCAGATATGAAAATGTCCTCTAGGTGCAGTTGCACGATACTGGCTATAACTGAAACTTAACCTGACCTGAGAAATTCCCTTAAGAATGCAATAGTCATGTAATATGTACATTAGAAGCGTTTGAAGTGCTCTGTCATATCGTTGGTCAATATTTCTAGTTCAGTTTTCTTTGGTAATAAAAATGTTTCACCAAGAGTCCTTGTAGCAAAGCTCTTTGCTCTACTGAAAATTCGGATTTTAGATTGTTTTTTGAGACAATGTTGTCATCGCCATTGCATATATTACACAATCCAACTGCGGCGTGGATGTAGGCTGTCCACTCTCAAAAGTTCCTGAAGACTATCTGCTTTGCCTTTACCATTTCTATATTCAACTCAACTCGATTGAACAGAATGAAGTCACAGGGAATCAGGTTAATTCGGTGGCTGTTGGATGGTATTTGTTGCATTTTTCGTCAAAGAATTACGAATAATAATGGCACTGTGCGACGGTGCATTATCATGGTGGAAAATCCACGAGTTTTCTGCCCACAATTCTGGTCTCTTTCGGCGAATTGCTTCACGCAAACGTCTCATAACGCCCAAATAATACTCTTTGTTTACTGTCTGGCCTTCTGGCAAAAATTCATGATGCACTACACCGTTGTAATCCATGAAAACCGTGAGCATTGCCTTCTTTTTTGACTGAAAACGACGTGGTTTTTTTGGTCTCGGCTCATTTGGTGAACGCTATTCACTTGCTTGATGTCTGGATTGCGTGTCGTACTCATAAACCCACATCTCGTCTCCAGTAATGATCCTTTTGATGAATGTGGGATCGGATTCAGCCTCGCAAATCATCTCTTTTGCGACGTCAACACGATCTCTTTTTTGCATGAAATTGAGGTCTTGTGGCACCAACTTTGCTGCTACACGACGGAAACCCAAATCATTGCCGAAACACTTTTCCAACATTTTCATTGTTCGCGCACCATTAAATCCGTCTTTTACGCAAAATTTAATACTAGTTCGTTGTTGCAAATTTAAATCCATTTCTAAAATTATAAAAAATCGCCAATGAATGTCAACAACAGATTCACCAACTTAACAAAAAAAAAACAGAACTCAAATCGGAACAATGGGAGCGCCACACCTTGGTTATTCCGGGAACTTTGATCAAGGTGGTATATTATGTTTCATCCATTGTTACGAAACAATGCCTAAAATCTAGTGAAACCAGCTGTAAGTTGTCTGCGAAACTCACTACACAATTTGGTTTTAGTTGGCAGTGAGAAACCAGGGCTTCCATCTTGCAAAATAGTTTTAGATGAGATTAGATTAGATTTATTCCATTTCAATACAAATACATTTTTTTTACACTATTAATTTTTGGGTATTAAAGATATACAATTCAGTAGTTGGAAAAGTTTCAGTTCTACTAGTTTACATGGTTTTTACAAACTTTATTTATTACAGTTATACATATGATTTGTCATTTGAGAAACTTTGAGACACAAAAATTCTAGACCCATGAATTAAGTAATTATACTAAGTTGGAAGGGTTGTTCTTACACACTTTGTAGTAAAAGAAATACCAGTAACAAGTGCGTTGATTATATAATTGTTTAAAGGTTTTGAAAGCCGCACTGAGAAAAGAAGTCATGATTTGTGATGCAAACGGGAAAAGCATTATATTTAATATTTAAAATAGTAAACGGGTAAAGAGGAGAAAGTAAATGGATAAATATGGAATACATACGAGGGGCGTTCAACATATTCTCGGTATCGGGGTGAAGCTGTGGTTGTATATATAAATTGACTTATTTATCAAGTAATACTATTATTTTAGTGCATTCATGTAAGATTTCATATAAATGTGATTATTAATTCGCGTTTTATCTCTAGTTAAACAGAATCATAATGGCAACTGAGACGATGATGGTGAAAATTGAGCATCGCGCTGTAATTAAATTTCTCACTAAGCAAGGAAAAAGTCAAAAAACTATTCATGAAGAGATGGTGGCTGTTTACCAGGGTTCCGCACCTTCATTATCAACTGTGCAAAAGTGGTCAAGTGAGTTCAAGAGAGGCAGAGAGAGCATTGAAGACGACCCCCGCTCAGGCGCCCCGGCTACTGCTTGTACGGGAGAAAGCATCAAAGAAGTAGAAAAACTTGTTCTTGAGGATGCCCGAATAAAGGTGAAAATGATGGCAGAGATCACCAAGCTTTCAATTGGTACCATTCACACCATTCTTCATGACCATCTTAACCTTTCAAAGGTCAGTGCAAGGTGGGTGCCACGAATGCTCACAGCGCCTCAGAAAAAAGTGAGAATCGCATGCTGTAGAGAGCTTTTGGAGATGTGTAGTGAGAACGCGGACGGTGTTATGGATCGAATTGTTACTGGAGACGAAACATGGGTCCACCACTATGACCCTGAAAGCAAACAAGAGTCCATGCAGTGGCATAAAAAAGGAACAGACCCCCCGAAGAAGTTCAAAGTCACTCCGTCTGCCGGGAAGCTCATGGCCACAGTTTTTTGGGACTCAAAGGGAATCTTGCTCATTGAGTACAAAAAAAAGGTGAAACCATCAACGCCACATCCTACGCTTCCACTTTGCATAATTTGCGGGAGGAAATTAAAAAGAAAAGACGGGGTAAACTCGCAGCGGGTGTGTTGCTTCTTCATGACAACGCTCCTGTTCACACGGCGCGAGTTTCCAAGGCTGCTGCGCGAGATTGTGGTTTCGAAGAAATCCAACACCCACCCTATAGTCCAGACCTTGCCCCTAGTGATTATTTCCTGTTTCCGGATTTGAAAAAATGTCTTCGTGGAAAAAGATTTTCGGATGATGAAGAACTCAAGTCGGCAATAAATGGGTATTTTGCAGAGAAAGAGGAAATTTATTTTTTTGAGGATTTAAAAAAGCTTATCTCAAGATGTAACAAATGCATTGATGTTAGGGGAGATTATATTGAAAAATAAAAACAATTTAAATTGAATTCGCATTTTCCTTCATATCGATACCGAGAATATATTGAACGCCCCTCGTAGATGGGAAATTACATTTAATGATGACAAGCAAGAATAGGCAAAGAGCTTATTAGATTAAGACCTGCATTAAATCCTCTACACTCGATCTGGATAGTAAGAAGATTCTTAAGTTCTTTATGAATCTGAATTTGGATTGAACATGGCTTAATACATCAGGGGGCAGTTTGTTATAAATAAAGGGAGCTACGATATTCGTAGCAAAACGTCTGCAGTGTTCCTTACATACTCGCGGAACTACTACCGTGGACGTTGGTCTCAGTGAATAGGCTGTATTTCTACTTTGAGTAGTGTAACCGCTTCGCAAGTAGAATAGCCTTAATACTTTAAAAACGTATAGATGTCTGAGTGATAAGGCATTGAGATATTGGAATAAGGGGAATGAATGTTCCAATCTTGGCTTAAAAAGAGTAGTCCTGATTATCTTTTTCTGAGCTGTTATAAGGGGCTGGAGGTTACTCTTGAAAGCACTACCCCAACAGCAAATCCCATATTCTAGCCGAGAATTAACCAGTGCGTAATATATAGTAGACATTAAGCTAAGAGGTACCAAGTTTTTTAGATGAAATATTTTATTTAAAGCTATATATACACATTTTCTAATGTTTGTTATATGTGCTTTCCAGTTTAACTTGCTGTCTAAGGTTACACCTAGATATTTAAATTCGAAGATAGATTCTAATTTTATACAAGCATCACTGCAGTTAGCATGTGTACAATTTAAGACATGAAGACCTATTCCATCAATGCAGTATTTATTTGCGAGCGAGAAAGGCATGACTTTCTATTTGTTACTTAGCACCATTTGATGAAAAATAAACCAATTATTAAGTATAGCTAGGTCATCATTCATTTGACGTCGTATAGTGTCAACAGAAGACGCTTTATATGAGATCGCCAGATCATCAGCAAAAGCACGAATTTTACCCTTTAAAGGCAATTTAAAAATTGAATTTATATAAATAAGGAACAGCAAAGGTCCAAGGACTGATCCTTGGGGACGCCAGCATTTGGACTTAGTAAAGGTTCACTGAAAGTTTCATTTATACGAACGTGTTGCCTTCGATGTTTTAGATATGACACGAACCAGTTATGGGTATTACCCCTAAATCCAAGTCTTTCAAGGATCTTGAGTAATAATTTATGATTAACTAAGTCAAATGCCTTAGTCAGATCTAAAAAGAGACCAGCACATTTGTTGTTTTTATCCAACGCGTCATGAATATCCTCCAAGAATGAAACAAGAGCATCTTCGGTGGATTTACCTTTCATAAAGCCAAATTGGGATGCATTTAAGAGCTTGTATTTATCTAAAAACTTGTACATTCTTTTCGCAATCAATTTTTCCATGATTTTTGAAAAAATTGACAATAAGCAGATTGGTCTATAATTGTTAGGATCACTTTTGTCATCTTTTTTATAAATTGGTACTATAATGGATGTTTTTAGGCACTCTGGAAATATCCCCCTTTCGAAGCTTTGGTTGAAAAGGTACGTTAACGGCTTAATAATTAGGCTACTAATTTTTTTCAAGAGTGAACTACTAATACCGTCCATCCCACAAGAGCTTTTAACTTTTAATTTCGATATGATATCGGACACTTCAGTTTCGGACACCGTTCCAAATAAAAATGACGAGATTACTATATCATCAAGGAGGGAATTATTAGAGGCTGTACTTGTAGGCATTGAATGAGTGGGTTTTGCATTTTCAGCAGCATTTTTAAAGAATAAATTGAAATTGTTTCCCATTTCAATATCCGAAGTGATTTCCTCTCCTTCGAATTTTAAACATCTTATAGTATTTATTTTACTGTTTTTACCTAGCAAATCATTTAAAATATTCCATTGTCGTTTTGGATTGGACCTATTTTGCTCAAATTTGTTTTGATAATATATCTCTTTTTGCCTTCTTATTTTTTCGAAAATGTCCTTTCGCATCTTACAGTAAGTATTTTTTATGGAGGGTAGATGCAAGTTGTTTTTATTCAACACATAAAAGTTATTTTTTTCCCGAATTCTTTGGCAGAGATTAGCAGTCATCCATGGTTGGATCTTTTGGAACTTACGTCCCAGTTTTTTTTGTTTTATTTACATTTATAAGGTTAGATAGCTTTTTCAAAAATTGTTCAAATGCATTTGAAATACAGGTAGAGTTATATATATCATTCCAAGTTTCCTTAGAATGACTCTCTATCAACGAAGCGTAGTTTACTTCTGGTAGCGATTTTTTATTTTTAGAGTCGGTTACATTTAGGTTAGTGTTATTTTTTCTGAGTAGATTTGAAACCGATATACCAGTAGCAAAATGGTCAGTTTTATCCCATTCCAGTACAAACGGACAGACATTGGACAGATTTTTCGCTCGAACAAATAAATGGTCAATACATGTTTTCGTTGTATCAGTTACCCTAGTTGGAACGTTCATGAGTGATTCATAACCCAGGGAAGACAGAAGAAGTAAATAGTTATCACAGCTCAAAGGAAAATCCAATATGTCAATGCTTATGTCACCAACAAGGCAGACATTTTGACTTTTGATTGAGTTGAGAAGGCCTTCGAGTTCGGTTAAGAATATATCCCTGTGAACAAACTGCAGCCGATATATGCAGACAATATCAATGGTTGTTTTTTCAAACTTTAATTTTAAAAGTACACAATCTGCACTATCCAGATCGGGTACAGAGACTTCTGCGACTTCAATATTGTTATTAACAAAAATAATTATTCCCCCAGCAGGGTAATTTTCATTGCACGCTGGGTAAGGAGTATAGCCCGGAATAGAATAATTACCTAATTCATGGTTAAAAATCCACACTTCAGATAATATAATTAATTGTGGTAATATTGAGAAAGAACTATACAAATACGAATAAAATCTATCAAAGTTCATTCTCATACTTCTTATATTCAGATGGCATAATGTAAGATCATAAATAGAAGGGCAAAAATCTATGTATCATTACTTGCACTAGTACTATCAAGATCAATTAAATCCTTATGTGATAACAAGAATGTATTATTTTTGTTTAGAAAAAATTATGACTTAATCATAAATGATTAAGATCATCAGAGCACTTAATAAATTTGCTTTCAGCAAATTGAAGTAAGAATGTATATATACGAGTACTGCCAGATTTTTGTGACGCCATCTCTTAAACTTTCCCGAAATAGAGAGATTTGTTTTTATAAACTGAGGCATGACTTCAATAGGTTTGCACCGAATTATTATTAAGTAAAATCAATCAAAAGTAGTCGTACTTTCGCTTCTTTCACCAAAGCGTGTTATCGATGAGACAGATTGCACGTGCGCCTGGAAAAGGCTGTTTAAATGTCCAAATAGTGGCAAAGTGTAAAATATCTACGCCCGATTACTCTTGCCAATATGCGTGTATAGTGTGTTCGCAGCATATACAAGTAGATACTCCGACGCACTCTTTTTCTTTGAAAACTCGTAGACCAACAAGTTATTTAAAAGAAGAAAAAACACAGAAACCCCAAGGTCGTTAATGTGAGCTTTTAATTTATAAAACTAATCACGTACTCGCATCTAAATAACTCAGTTCGCATTTGACTGACTTTTAGCCTCCAACTCACTTGCACCTGCAATTTTTTATGTCATTAAATATTTTAGTAGAGATGACGTTTAAGTGTTTAAATTGAGACATACGGTATACTACGAGTATGTCACGATTTTTTTTTCTTTTTTTATAATCTGCGCACGCTCAAGGGTTTTGAGTAGGTACCCTTAAAATGCTTGCACACAGCGCAGGCGAAGGAAAATTAGGGAGAAAAGAAAGAGAGATACCGATGAATGTTGGTTTTAAATGTTTAAAGGTTATAATGACTAGGAAATAGAGAACTGGGCAGGACACTCTATCAGCGAGTTCTGCAACTTAGGAAAGAATCATGATATTTCCGACTACGTCCGAAAGTGACTTAAAGGTAAACTGATGAACATAGGTACACAGCGAGACGGGTGTTATGGTTGAAGGTTTGAAGGGCTGTTAATTTTAATAGAGCACTGGTGATGAATAAAGCACTCTAGAAAATAATGCGGGGCTTTACGAGCACCTGTACTCCAATTTTGAGCGGGTAAATGCCTTATATGTATACTGTGGCCCGATCAGAGGGGTGAAGTATTTCTTACATCAATTCAGGAAACCTAGACATTTCGTAGCATTTTTGACGTCATCGAATATGTGTTCGTTCCAACGTAGGTTGTCATTGACACACATACCGAGAATAGAAAGTTTTTCGGTTTCGGCGATGCAAGTGCCATTCATGGATAATGGCTGGGTGTTTACATTTCGCTTTAACGACAGCAGGCAGCATTGCGTTTTGGAAGCCTCAAATTCCACTCTGTTTGTGGTTCCCCATTTAGTAATGTTGTATATGAAAAGCAGAGAGTACTGCTGGCAGCAAAGGAATATATTGGATTAGAAATAGCTGACAAGAGATCATAGATGAAGATTGAAAAGCAAGCATTTATTTTGTGGATATCAGACAATTTGGAATGATCATACCGAAAGGTAATTTCTCATCCATTGAAGAAGAGAGTCGTCGATCTCAAATGCGCTCATATAAAGAAAGCCTGATCCAAATTCTGTCAAATGCTTTAAAAATATCAAGTGCAACTATCCTGCTTTCGCCAGATTGCGTACATCAATTGGTTTCAGTTTTCGGTTCTACGTGCCATCAAATCACCAGTGGACCTTTTGCTGTGAATACCATACTGCCGGTCATTGAGGAGTTTTCGTGTTTCGAGGTATTTCATAAGCTGACGGTTTGTCAGGGTTTCCATGACCTTGGTAGGAAGGGACGTAACTGCAATGGGTCTGTAAGAAGAGAAAGAGGAATATTTGACTTTTTTTAGGAACGGGCTAGACAAATGCTATTTTTCATTTGCTTACGCTGTGGTTTTGGAACGGGAGATGTACCATCCGGACCAGAGGATTTGTGTACTCGTATATTAAGTTATTTAAGTACTCTTACTTAAGAGGATTCCCATTGTATCCCATTGAAAATTCGACGCACTCGAGAGTGATCGGACACAAAACTCAATCTGGAAATGTTGAGCTGGCCGCAAAGTGTACAGCATGCAGATTGGCCTTTTGACAGCTGACAGCTGGACTGTCATAATAAATGATCGTTGGGGTTGAAGATGAAGCAGAATTTCTAATATTTTTGACGAACGACCGAACATTTTTACTACCTTTCGGACATTGTAGTATATTTTGCCTCAGCTTTTGGTTGTATTGAAATTTCACACGCTTAAGAAAGGCGCTGCAGTCATTCTTGACTCGTTTAAACATTTTTCGGTTGTGCTCTGAATGTGCAACATACACAATTAATAAGTAATAACAAGAATTGTGGCCTTTTGTCCCACTTTTTTTATATTTTTGTTTTTATAATGAGCTCGCGCTCAAGGAGTTTGTGTACCCTTAAGGTGATTGTTCACAGCGCGGGCAAAGGAAATTTAGGGAGGAAGAAAAGAGAGGTACCGATGTACATTGCTTTTAAATGTTTGCAAGTTATAACGACCAGGAAATACAGAGATCGGCAGGGCATTCCATAAGCGAGTTGTAGTTGTAGGCTTAGGATCGAATCACGATATTTTAGAGTACGTCCGAAAATGGGCTTGAGGGTATACTGATGAGCATTCATAGCGAGACGGGTGTTACGGTTGAAAGTTTGAATGGGCGGAATACTACTGGCGGAATACTGAATGGTGGTGGAAATAGCGATAAAACAAAGTGAGACAGGAGACTTTACGTCTGTGTTCGAGCGTGTCAATTGATTGACTGGTATTAGTATCGTCAATAAGTTTTATCGCACCGTTTTGAATCCTATCTAGCAGGTGCAGAGATGTTTTAGGAGCACCTGACCAGATGTGGGCATTGTACTCCAATTTTGGGCGGATGAATGCCTTATATACTGAGGCCAGATCAGAGGGGGTAAAATATTTCTTACATCGCTTGAAGAAACCTAGACATTTCGTAGCATTTTTGACGTCATCGAATATGTGTTCGTTCCAACGTAGGTTGTCATTGACACACATACCGAGAATAGAAAGTTTTTCGGTTTCGACGATGCAAGTGCCATTCATAGATAATGGCTGGGTGTTTAAATTTCGCTTTAAAGACAGCAGACAGCATTGTGTTTTGGAAGCATTAAATTCTACTCTGTTGATAGTTCCCCAATTGGTTATGCTGTTGATATCGGAATTTAATGAGCTTAGCATACGCTGCCGTTCTCGTTCTACAGCCGAAAAGCAGGGCCGTGAGTCCGGGAACGAATATGAAAAGCAGAGAGTACTGTCATCAGCAAAGGAATATATTGGATTAGAAGTAGCAGACAAGAGATAATTAATGAAAATTAAAAAGAGTGTCGGAGACAGAACAGAGCCCTGGGGCACACCAGCATTTATTTTGTGAATATCAGACTTGAAACCGTCCAAGACAACTTGAATTGAACGTTCCGAAAAGTAATTTCTAATCCATTGAAGAAGAGAGTCGTCGATCCCAAATGCAGGCATTTTTGACAAAAGAGCCTGATGCCAAACTCTGTCAAATGTCTTAGAAATATCAAGTGCAACTATCTTCCTTTCGCCAGATTGATGTACGCTTTGGTTCCACTTTTCGGTGAAACATGCCATCAAATCACCAGTGGACCTGTTGCTATGAAAACCATATTGCCGGTCATTGAAAAGTTTTCGGATTTCGAGATATTTCATGAGCAGACGATTTATCAGCGTTTCCATGACCTTGGAAAGAAGGGACGTAAGTGCAATGGGTCTGTAGGAGGAGAGAGAAGATGATTCGCCTTTTTTAGGGACGGGCTGGATAAATGCTGTTTTACATCTGCTCGGGAAGAGTCCTAAAGTGTAGGATTGATGAAAAAGCTTACGCAGTGGTTTTGCCAGCGAGGAAGAACACCTCTTCAGAAGAAGGGGAGATATACCATCTGAGCCAGCGGATTTATGTATGTTGAGATCTTTTAGGGCTCTTGCTACTGATGCTACGTGATTTTTTCAATCTTGGCTCATTTGGAGCACGCCATTCACTCGCTGCTGATATCTGGTTTGTGGTACTCATCCACACCTCATCACCAACGTTTGATGAATGTTTGGGCGTAATCAGCCTTGTTAAAAATTTTTGCAAGGAGATTCAAGTGCTTCGACAATAGCCTTGCTGCGACACGCCTCACGCTCAATTGATTGGTTAGTCCTGCATCGATCCAATCGAGATGTTCACACAGTTGTCGTTGCGCTCTTAGATGAGTAAGACGTTTTTTCCTTTTTCTAACGAGTTAAACCGATAAAAAAAAAAAAATAAAAATAAAAAAGCAAAACGAAGCGAGTACGCAACATAAGCAACGAAGATCTTAGATCTTCAATGGCGAAAGTGCAAAAGAAAAGCATAATTATGTCAAAGCAAGGTGATTCATCCAGTAGCAATTACTGGCAACCCCTGCAAGTTTTAAGTGACACCGGTGGAAATGATGATGATATGTCCACGACGGAAAATATCACTAAAGCCATTGCCCCTCCCATTAAGTTAATTCAAAAATCAGCAGAGTTTGTTCATACTTTGATGAAAGAACTTAAAATTTAAAATTATTCAATTAAAAAAATATCCATAGGGATAAAAATTTTTTGTGAGTGCATAACCTCATATAATTTAGTGTGCGCGGCATTAAAAACGAAAATGTGTCAATATTTCACTCACGACCTCAAAAGTGAAAGAGCGTTTAAAGTTGTTCTCTTTGGATTAGACGAAGTAAAAATCGATCTTCTCAAAGGCGAACTATCTAAACTCGGTTTACAGTGCAAGGACATTAAAATGATTAAAAAGAACTATGAACACTATTCTGAAGTTTTCTATATAGTTTTCCTCGAAAAACAAAGTGTTAAAATTTCGGACTTAAGAAAAAACATTCGGTACGTCCTCCATACTCAAGTGCGTTGGGAGTTTCAACGGAGACTAAAAAATAAAATAACTCAATGCCATAACTGCCAAATGTATGGGCATGGGGAGAGAAATTGCAGTGTCAAAACCTACTGTGCAAATTGCTCTCAACCCCATAAAACTGCCGATTGCACTGCCGCAGGCATTTCTAAATGCGCAAATTGCCAGGGAAATCACAAATCAACTGATACCAACTGTCCTCGAAGAGAAAAATACCTCGAGATAAGACGTAAAACAAATAATAACAAAAATCCAGCAATGACTCGCGCTCAGCCAAAACTTCATAGAAGAAATGTTCCAAACTTCATGAGCACAAGCGACTTTCCTAGCCTCCCGAGGCAAAATAGGCCTTCTGAGCCTACACCATCAACATCACCAGCCGCTCTCCAAGCACGTGCACCGCAACATCAATGGAGCCAAAATGCAACTGCATACAATCAAAATGCTATCGTCAATGAGAGTGATCTCTTCACTCAAGATGAACTTTGCTCTCTTACCATGGATATGATAACTAAGTTAAGTACATGTAAATCTAAATATGACCAATTTAATGTTATAACGCAGCTTGCGACAAAATACTTATACAATCATGTCAAGTAAAACAAATTCTCTTAATGTATTATGTTGGAATGCCAGGAGTATTCGTTATAAATGCACTGAGTTTTTCAATTTTCTCTGTGATAATGATGTCGACGTGTGTCTTGTGTGTGAAACGTGGCTTAATAGTAGCATCTCCGTCTTACACAATGATTATTACTGTCACAGATTTGATCGTAGTGATGATGAAATAGGGGGTGGAGTTGCCATCGTAGTCAAAAAAAATTTAGTATATAATTTAGTACCAAATGTAAAAACGGTTATTTTTGAAACAATTGGTGTTGAATTAACATTAAATGATAATACTAAATTTAAAATAGTTTCCGTTTACTTTCCCGGGGGAGTTTCAAATGCTGAAGTGATTGGCTTTTATAAGAGTGATCTTAGAAAGCTTATCACAAATAATGAAAAATTTTTACTCGGCGGTGATTTCAACAGCCGGCATCGTAATTGGGGTTGCAAAAGAGCAAACAAGTGGGGAAATTTGCTACTGGACATTATTATGAAGTATCCAGTAACCTTGCTCTATCCAAATGGGCCAACATATTTCCCAACCAACAAAAAGTCTTCGCCATCAACTTTGGACATGATAATAACGAACTCGCCTGAAATCGTTACCCAGCCTTTGGCAATTAACGCTTTGAGTTCAGATCATATTCCAATAAATTGTGATATTCTCCTTAGTAGTAAAATAAAAGATGTTCAATACCTAGATTTTAAAAACGCAAATTGGGATAGATATAGAACAAAAATTAAACAACGCCTTAGAAACATACCCTGTGATATAGATAATATAAATAGTTCCCATCAAATTGATGAAAAAATTGAATTTTTTACAAATTCCTTACTGGAAAGTGTTGATGAGTCTATTCCCAAAAAATCAAAAGCAATAAGAACAACTGCTCTTCCACAGTACATTCTAAATTTAATCAAACAAAGAAATAGATTTAGAAGTCAGTGGAAAAGATATAGACAGGTTTATGATTTCAATGAAATGAACATATACACAAAACAAATAGCTTTCGAAATTTCAAAGTTCAGAAACAAAAAGTGGAACGAGAAACTTTGTACTCTTGATCCAAATTCAAAACCATTTTGGAAAATTGCAAAAGTGCTTAAAAACAAAAACAAATTTATTCCTCACTTAGAACACAATAATTCCTTGCTAATAACTAGTGAAGAAAAGGCAGAAGTTTTTGCAGATTCCTTTGAAAAAAATTTTAATAATCCGTTGATAAATGAAACCAGCTCAATTGACAGCATAGTAGTTGAGACTATAAGTGTTATAAATAATACTAATGAATCCTTAGCAGCAGACGTTTTCATTTGCAACGAAGACATCAAAGATATTATTCAAAATTTACGTAGTAATAAAGCACCAGGAATAGATTCTCTTAAAAATATATACTTCAAACAGCTGCCAATCATTGGAGTAACTTTTATATGCTTTATTATTAACGCTTGTATTAAGTTACAATACTTTCCAAGCAAATGGAAAACGGCGAAGGTTATACCAATTCCCAAACCAGGAAAACCACCTAAAAATCCCAATAGTTACCGCCCAATAAGCCTGCTTAGTAATTTAAGCAAAATCTTAGAAAAAGTGATAAAAATAAAACTTCTGGATTTTCTTGAGTCCTCAAATGTCGTGCCAGACCAACAATTTGGTTTCAGACAGGGGCATAGCACTACACACCAGGTTTTAAGAATCTGCAAACATATTAAAGAGAAAATGAGAGTAAAACAGTCTACGGGTCTTGTCCTTTTGGATGTTGAATTGGCTTTTGATAGCATATGGCATGAAGGTATTCTGCATAAATTGAAGTTATTTGGTTGTCCTTTATATCTCATAAAAATAATACAAAGTTTTCTCGGGAACAGAAAATTTCAAGTAAATTTAAATAATATACATTCATCTTTAAAAAATATAACATCGGGTGTACCTCAAGGATCAGTATTGGCTCCATTGTTGTACATAATCTACGTTGCTGATTTTCCGGAAATATGGAACTGTGAAATAGCAATGTTTGCAGATGACACCGCAATTTACAGCTCAAATAACTTTGACCATGAAATTGAGAAAGATTTACAACATGCGTTAAACAAAATCTACGATTATTTTAAATCGTGGAAAGTCAAACTCAACGCTGACAAAACACAGGCCATATTTTTCACTAGAAAAAGGAAAGCCTGTGCCTTACCACTTGATCAGCTTAAAATGAACAATTGTGATGTCCCGTGGGTTAATTCTGTCAAATATCTAGGTGTATATTTAGACAAGACGTTAACTTTCCGAGACCATATTACAAATACCCTCAACAAAATAAGCATTGCTACTAAAATGCTATACCCTCTTATATGTAGGAAATCACCCCTGAGTAAATTTAATAAGATTATAATATGTAAAGTAATATTTCAAGCTATAATCGTGTATGCATGTTCAGTATGGGGAACTTGTGCTAAATCACACATTAAAAAATTACAAATCTCACAAAATAAAACTTTGAAAATGATGACAGATCTACCTTGCCTTTTTTCAACCCAACTCTTACACGAGCAAACCGGAGTACATCAAGTTGCAAGAAAAATTGAAATTCTCAACGAAAGATTTAATCTAAGATGTAGTGATTCAAAGAATTTATTAATACAAAATTTAATAGATCAATAAAAATGTTCCTTATATAAATTCTTTATACTCACCAAATTTTGTACACAATATATATAATAAACATTTTTAACATATTTATTTATTTATTCAATTATTAAGTTAAGTATTATTAAAATCATATTAAATGAAGGTTTTAATCATAGTTTTCCTTCAAATGTATTCTATAATTCAAATTATCTTAAAATGTTTATAAAATTTTTCAGTTGTAAGATATAATTTAAAAAATCAAATCTCTGAACAAGCTGCGTAATATTATTAAGCCTTTATCTATGAAAATAAAATATCTAACTAATCTAAAAAAAATCGAGATGTTCACCATCTTTGGTAACCCTCTGATGATCAATTGGTAATAATTACGTCCAGTAAATCTTTAATTTCATCGACCTGTTCCTCAGTTGTTTATGTTAATGTCGTCATCTTCGATGGCCTAACGACCAGTTCTGAAGCGTGCTGCCAGTCATAAAACATTGTTTTCTGTAGAGCAAACATTTTCAGTGTGTTTATGTCGTTTATTTAATTTTTATTATAAAATATAGTTCAATTCGTTGCTCAGTTTCTACTTCCACTTCAAAAATCGCTGATTAGAAAGAAATCGATCTAAACACAACCTTTAACAAATGCTATGACGCCAAAATTTGGTCAGAGTTTCTGGAGGTTGGCAATAAAAGCCAGCCAAATCGGTTAAACGAGAGCGTCATACGTTGCCTACTTGCGAACTTTTTGAACAAGGTGGTCTTTTCCCAAACAAATTACCACTGAAACCACGTATTGCATGGTTCGAAAACACATTGCCTAAAGGTAAGAGTTGCGGTCTCTTCTGGAAGTTGGAGAGATTTTGGCCGCGGATTAGAAGAGAGCATGCGTTTGTAAGATGTACTAAAACGGCATTTCTCTGTTGGCAACGTGATTAGGAAGCCTACTGCATATTTCAATCCATCACGGGAGTATGATGTTTTCGTTTATTTTGCAGTAGTCGTTCAATTAAAGCGGTGGCACCTCTATAAAGGTGGTTGTATAGGTCGTCCTATACCCGCTTCTCTTGTTGCGTAGTACCAGAAAATTGTGATAACTTTTTTTTTCTCCTATATGGAGATTTGATTTGGTGCGGTTCTGCTTTTGTGAGTTTGTATCCTTCGTTGATTCCACGTGTACAAAGTGAACTTCAGAAGTTGAAGAAAGTTTAATTAAATTAAAACAAGCCAATATGAGAATTCATTTACCACAATTCCAAAAGCTTCTATACCCATCCATTAGATACTTGTGAAGTGAAAACCTCAAGTGTATACTCGTACTTTGCGCTTCATACACACTTAAACGTTAGTATGGCCAAATGCATTTCAATTCGATTGCAACTGTTTTGCTCTGAAACAAACAACTTTGTAGAGATTTTTATCGAATTTGGCTTTAAGTCGACCAAAGCTAAGTCTTCAAATAAAAGCCACTTTATCCAATAGCTTTTAAATAAAAGTTAGTAAGCTCTGGTTGCTGCAGTTAGAAGCTTGATTCTTCAATTACATTCATGAGCTACTACTTGCGTAGGTACTGCCAACTTTTGGGTAATTTATTGAACTCAAAATGTTACAGATACAATATTGCCTGTGACTAAATTACCGCACTTGCTATGCCTAGCACGAATCATTAACACTTGGCACGCTTTTTATGTTGAATTTGTAAAAAAAAAAATTAAATGGCACCTGCAATGAACAGTTCTTATATTCGTATTTGTAGAAATACGGGTAATGGAGGTGTTATAACGGGACGTATGATGAACTGAGCTAGTTGATGAAATAAATGAAACAATGATTACCGCGACTACCCCTGAAGAACTCAAGGATGAACATTCAGTCATAAAAAGAAGAGCAATTTATTTATTTTTTTTTTATTTGGCCTCGCGATTTTTACGGTTCTAGGAAGGCTATACGACTATACCTTTACGACTTTACGATATATAAGAATGACCCTACCTGAGCAAAATCACAAAATTCAAGGCCATTAAGAAAAGTATCGATAGGAAATCAAGAATTCTGCGTTCTTACAGGTTCCAATTGGGTAAAAATTCTCACACCATGAAACCACTTCGAATTCGATGGATTATTGGAAATATAATATGCTCTTAGTGCTTAATTATGATTTCAAGTCTGGCTCGAAAAAGGTAAAATCAGGAAGTTCAGTTTTTCAAGCATCTAGAGTCATATATCGGCAATCAAGCGGTGAATGTTGGCTTTCAAGACGTCTATCGTCTTCGTTTTATGGGTGAATTCACATATCTGCACGGAAAATAATCCAAAAGTGTTAAAAGATTTTTTGGGGCCATTGCAAAATAATGCGCATGTCAAATGCGTGGCATATTGTGCGGTTTTATTGAAAAAATAGCTCTTTAATCTTAATGTCATTTAATTGGGAAGCGCCCATCATTTTTGAAGCCTATGAAGCCAGCAAACAGTGACCTTTTGTGAATGTAACGTCGTCTCAACTATGGCTTGTGGATTTTCTTCACTCCTAATGCGATAATTTTACTTGTTAACGTAGCCTTTCAACCAAAAGTAAGCATCATCGCTGAACAACGTTTTGAAATGAATAGAGAATCAAGGGCAATCTCATTTTCGGTCCATCCACGGAGCGTACACGATCTTCAAGCGGTTTTAGTTCTTAGACGAGCTGGATCTTGTTAGCTCGTAAACTAAGATCTTTCCGCAAATTTCGATCATACAATGCATTATCATAGCTCCAATTGTTGTGGACCATGCCGAATCGTTCATCGCTTCGCAACAGCTACAGATTCTTTGCTCCGGACATCTCTGTGGATAAGTTTATCAATTAGTGTATGTGTGGTGTGAAAACGATCCACGGTTATTCGAATTACTTGCTCAGATGGACAATTATATCCACCGTAAAATGGGACTTGCGCACGGTAAGTTAAGCGAACTGATCCACGATTTTCGAAATAAATTTGCACAATGTGCAGGCGTTGTTCTGACATAACTCTATTCAAGTCAGCTATCAAATTGACTGTAGCTGGAAAAAGTATTGCCTTTTCAAAAACAAACCCCTAAAAAGAATAACCATTGTATGAGACGCTTTTGACCCCAAAATAGGCAAAGATGACATATTTGACTATACAGTGGGAAAGCATAGCCTACACTAACATATAACACGTCCGTATATAGTCTCGGTTTCTTCGCCTCAATATTCGCAAAGCAACATGGCAGTCAACTTATCCTTAAATAGTCAACCAAATTGATCAGTCAGCGAACGACGCAATGCACTCCTCTAGCATTATAGATGTCCGAACATTCCGAACGTTTAATATACAGGGTGTTCCGCATAATGTGTCGAAAACTTTAAGGGGAGATTCCTTGAAATATTTTGAGATCATTGCGTGCTTGGTCGGGAACACATGCCCTAAGAAATACAAAGGTTTTAAGCAAAGCTTTCCGCTACCTTACGAGGGGCGTTCAATATATTCTCGGTATCGATATGAAGGAAAATGCGAATTCAATTTAAATTGTTTTTATTTTTCAATATAATCTCCCCTAACATCAATGCATTTGTTACATCTTGAGATAAGCTTTTTTAAACCCCCAAAAAAATAAATTTCCTCTTTCTCTGCAAAATACCCATTTATTGCCGACTTGAGTTCTTCATCATCCGAAAATCTTTTTCCACGAAGACATTTTTTCAAATCCGGAAACAGGAAATAATCACTAGGGGCAAGGTCTGGACTATAGGGTGGGTGTTGGATTTCTTCGAAACCACAATCTCGCGCAGCAGCCTTGGAAACTCGCGCCGTGTGAACAGGAGCGTTGTCATGAAGAAGCAACACACCCGCTGCGAGTTTACCCCGTCTTTTCTTTTTAATTTCCTCCCGCAAATTATGCAAAGTGGAAGCGTAGGATGTGGCGTTGAGCAAGATTCCCTTTGAGTCCCAAAAAACTGTGGCCATGAGCTTCCCGGCAGACGGAGTGACTTTGAACTTCTTCGGGGGGTCTGTTCCGTTTTTATGCCACTGCATGGACTCTTGTTTGCTTTCAGGGTCATAGTGGTGGATCCATGTTTCGTCCCCAATAAAAATTCGATCCATAACACCGTCCGCGTTCTCACTACACATCTCCAAAAGCTCTCTACAGCATGCGATTCTCACTTTTTTCTGAGGCGCTGTGAGCATTCGTGGCACCCACCTTGCACTGACCTTTGAAAGGTTAAGATGGTCATGAAGAATGGTGTGAATGGTACCAATTGAAAGCTTGGCGATCTCTGCCATCATTTTCACCTTTATTCGGGCATCCTCAAGAACAAGTTTTTCGACTTCTTTGATGCTTTCTCCCGTACAAGCAGTAGCCGGGGCGCCGGAGCGGGGGTCGTCTTCAATGCTCTCTCTGCCTCTCTTGAACTCACTTGACCACTTTTGCACAGTTGATAATGAAGGTGCGGAACCCTGGTAAACAGCCACCATCTCTTCATGAATAGTTTTTTGACTTTTTCCTTGCTTAGTGAGAAATTTAATTACAGCGCGATGCTCAATTTTCACCATCATCGTCTCAGTTGCCATTATGATTCTGTTTAAATAGAGATAAAACGCGAATTAATAATCACATTTATATGAAATTTTACATGATTGCACTAAAGTAATAGTATTACTTGTTAAATTAAATTACTATTGAAAATAACATCTTTCAAATTTATGCGTGTATGGGTATCGCTAACTCGTAATTGTTTTAAAGTAAATTAATGTGTCAAAAGTTATTGAAGACCAAAAGTAATTTTTTTGTTCGGAAAAATGTGTAATTAAGTCCCACTTTTTGCAACTTTGAAACGTGTGTCAAGTATTTACAAACAAAAAAAAAGGTCAAGTCATTTCATCTCAAGTCAGTAGTTTTCAACATACGACCCACTTGTTCAAACTATTTAAACCAAAAATGGGGTGTTCTTTTACAACAGCCCTATACAATTACCTATTTGACAGCTGCTTACGAATTATTTTCCCGTAAAATAAATTTTTGAAAAAAGAATGCAAAATTGTTTGCAAAACCAATTTATAGTTTTAACCGAGATATTGATGGTCAATTCATTATATACTCGATGATTGACTTTACATCACAACCCCTGTGTTGGAGTCGAAAACTTTTCGTGCTGGGACGCTGGTGTGCATTCGCTGAAGGTGACCTAGCCATCATTCAACTTTACATAAGTATCGCTTGTCCAATCCGAATCTCACCAAGATCTTTGATGTCAGGGTCACATTGTGATGTGACTTTTTTTTAGCATTTAACTTTAGAAAATAAGAAGACAATTGAGTAATAGGTTATTGTCAAGAAACTATATACCCGAAACATTCCAGTCCTTCTCGGTGGTGCGGAATCATGAACGAAAGCGAGGGCTCATAAAGATACCCTTGTCGTTTTGAACGCAAGATTCATCGAGTCTCACTTCCGTTTACGAGCTTTGAACCTGATCAGAAAAGTGTGCATCTTTCAATTGAGATGGCTGGGAAATATATAGCGGATGGATATTAATGGCGCAAGTGAAGGGGACAACCAACCAACTTGGATTACGCAACTATAATAGATACATTTGGCCAAAAATATGGTTAAGGGCCACCCCAGACTCATCTAAGTAAGTAAGTAAGTGAGTTGCAAGTCGAGCTCTTCTCTATGCCTGGTATGCCTAAAGGCAATAGAAATAGCCCAGTCAAGCCATTATAAATTTATGCTGTACTATACATCCGTCAAGTTAGCATTTCAAAGTGTACGAATGTTTTGATTAAGGAGCTGTTTTTCTTTGCCAGTTCCTTTTGGCATCTTTTTCATCTTTTTGGCTTTGAATTATAGGTATAGGGTGACCAGATAGCAATGACAGTTTTTCCAATTGCTGTCAAAGTTACCAATGACATCCAGCTGTCAAAATATTCAGTAAGGTTTGCCATTTCATCATGCTTCCTTTTATGCTTTATGAAATTCCGGTTCAGCTATAAATACGGAACGTGAATTTCGTAGTTAGGTCGGACGTCATCATGGCTTTAGTGTGCAGGCAAAAAACTATTTTGGATCTTAAGTCACCAACCAGACAGAGATTGGTGACAGCCGTAGCGGCCAATATCAAAGAACACCCAGAAATGTAGATTCGGCGCCGATCAGCTAAATTGGGCATCGCCAGAGAATCAACCCGGCGTATTTTGAGGTTGGATTTGGCCTACATCCGTATAAGATTGTGCTGACGTAAGAATTGAAGCCGGACGATCATATACAACGCCGTGAGTTCCCTAATTAGGCGCTGGAAATGTTGGCCGGAAATCCGGATTTTGGCCAAGAAATCATCTTCCCGGACGAGGCCCATTTTTGGCTCAACGGCTATGTCAACATGCAAAATTGCCGATATTGGAGCAAACACAATCCCCAAGCGGCCAAGCATCAATGCATCCGCAAAGATTGACTGTTTGGTACGGCTTATAGCATGCCGGCATCATCGGACCTTATTTCTTTCGAAACGAGGAAGGGGCCACCGTTGCCGTCAATGGTCCCAGGTATAGAGCGATGTTAACAGACTTTCTGTGATCAGAGCTTGACAACATCGATATATCCGAGCTGTGGTTCCAACAAGACGGCGCTACATACCATGCAAACGACGACGCAACGCTCGAAGTTGTGAAGGAGAAATTTGGCGACTAGGTCATCTCATGGCGAACGTACATCAATTGGCCGCCGGGTTCATGCGATTTGACACCACTCGATTATTTTCTATGGGGCTATGTCAAGTCAACCACTTTGGACGAGCTCGAGGCCAACAATGCATATCAAAAATTGGACCCACCGCTTTAAACATTGCCAGCGAAGCCAATGAATGATTTGCTATTCTACACATACATTCTCTCCTCCTTTTTATCCAAGCTGTCCTCGTCCAGAGTTCTTTAAAAAAAATTTTCTTCCTCTGCAAGGGACTACTTCAATATTAAACGGCTAACGTGCGCTATGATCCAGTTCGATTCAATTAAACCTAATTGAACCATTTATTCGATCCAAATGACTGCAATACAGTAATAACGACGAAATCGTAACAAAATTGGCTCAAGAAGTTCTGTATTTTGTTGCAACCAACAGACAAAGCGTACGGATGAATTAGCTAAACTGACAGTGAATTACACTAAACTCATCTTACAATGTGATTCTGACGCATCATTCTACGAGTATTAGAGGGGAGCACAAATGTCCACAACAGAATTGCACTAATTTAAAATTTTGTGAGTAATAGAAATCCAAGCCTATCACTATCATTATCAGGGAAGATATCCCTGGACAACATTCCCTCTAACCAAAGATCCTTTTAGTGAACAATCATTATATCTAGCCTGCGTTTGAAAACCATCAAAAGATAGAAAGGATGGTTTTGAGCCTACTTCTTGGTCGGATCAGCACACAACAAAAAACTTCGAGAAGGCCAGCCCCCTTAGAGACAAGCCGAAACCACTTTGATGGAATCTCAAGAATCAACAACCTTCAAAGCCAAGCTTAGGAAAGTTTAAAGGAAATCTTAAAGATTAGATTAGACTGGCGTGCACATTCCTAGGTTATGAACGGAGGTCAAAGAGAAGAAGAAGCAGAAGCAGTACCTTCTGAAAATTGTTGGTGAGAGCACAAATCCAACCTGGCTCTCGCTATATTGTAAGGGTAAGATAGGAAAAAAAAACAGGCCTTCACCCAAGCAGTAGCATATAATATTACACGAACTTTTAGTGCAGGGATTGCATTTTTTTTTTAAATCAGAGGCGATTATACGAATAATAGCACTGTTGAGGAATACTGTCATTTCCAAGCGTTCCTCACAAGAAGAATTAATAGCACAAGGTTAATAGGATCGATTGCTCGGGGACCTGTCCATCGAAGATCACCGCAGGGTGGTATTTTCTCTTCCCACACTTAAACATCTGGAAAGGAAATTTCTAACTTTTAGAAACCAACTGGACCCTCATCTCCTCAGAAAAGAAAAGAAAAAGACCGCGAAAAAAGACTGTATAAGACTCTTATCGTCGTTCTCGAGTGATTTTGATTCCAACATTTACCTCGTCAGAGAAGTCAGAAGTGGGGACTGAGGCCCCATGTACAATATTTGGCTTAATGCAAGCTTAATAATACTAGGACTTAAAAATTAAGTAATTACAAATTAAGAAAACTACTTAATAAAGAGGAATCAAAGGAATGGTAAAGGAGATAGTGTTTGAGACGCGGAGTGCTCATGTTGAAATCAAAAACGGAGAGGTTTGAGTAGAACTTTCGGAGCATACAGGAGATTGGTTCGTTGGTGCCATAAGAGGTGCGGTGGACCGGTAGATAGAAGAGGCAAAGACGTAGAGTTGTACAGGGATGCGCAGTCGATGCTGAGAGCAGTCGATGAATGAAAAGGAACTTATTCTACTAAGGAACTTATGAAATTGATAAGTTTAAGGCGGTCCTGATTGGAAAGTATGATTAAAGGCTCGTTGCAGAGCAGGTCACGGAGTGCAAATCGTAGAAATCGACATTAAATACTCTCGATTCGAGAAACATGAACTGAATGAAAGCTTGACTGGCATACTCAAGTAAGGGACGCACATGTTATATAGAGAGATCTGGTTACGTGCGGGTTGGTAAATTCCTTGGACCGCCAAAGCCAAGTGATGAGTTGGCTTTAAGGATTGTGTTATCGATATGCGAACGGAAACTAAGCTCCCTGTCGAATAATATGCCAAGGTCTTGAAGAGATTGAACCAGGGGAATAAGTTGGCCATAGAGAAAATAAAGTCGGAAGGAGACGGGTTGCATTTACGTGAGACGATTATTAGGTTGGCATTTGGCGCTATTAAGTTATAAGCAGTTTTTGACACACCAGATTGAATAACGATCGAGGTCTTCTTGTAGAAGGGTGGAGGCCTGAGGAGAAGAAATAGTTTTAAAACATTTTTTAACGTTAGTGTAAAAGGAGAAGGGGAGTGTTTAATGGCCCTCTCAAGATCGTTAATAGTAATAATGAAGAGAAGGGGACCAAGATTGCTATCTTGTGGAACCCCAGGGGAGGCCTCAAAATTAACTGAAAGGGCAGATCTAAACCGAACACTACTATTTAATATCGGTTTACCAGGTAATAGAAATCCAAAAAGAGCTTCAAAGGCGAGAGTAGACAATTTGAAGAGGATCAATTGATGAGATATCTTATCAAAAGTTTTAGTAAAATCGATGCGATAACATTAATGGAACGATATTTGGTAATTTCTTTCTTTGATCCTTTTTTGTGTACCGGAATTAAATGAAAGGTCTTACAAATCAGGGGAAATTGAAAGGTTGGAAGAGCATTTAGTTAAAAAAAAAACAACGGCGGGGAGACCATCTGGGCCGGATAGAAATTCACCTTAAGTTTTTGTAACTTTTCCTCAATAACAGCTAGATCGAAATTTTCAGTGAGAAAGGGACCAACGGAGAAATTCGATAGATCATTGAAATAAGAGAGATCCGGTGCGACGGAGCAAACGATTGTTTGAATAGTAGGCGATGGTAGGACGATCACTTGAAGATTTGTTTTCGAAATAGAGCGAGGAAGGATACCGTCGGTCTTACTTTTTCAATTGACTTGGGGTTATATATCATATAAGATTTGTTTGCGCACCATTTAGAGATCCGGTGCGACGGAGCAAACGATTGTTTGAATAGTAGGCGATGGTAGGACGATCACTTGAAGATTTGTTTTCGAAATAGAGCTAGGAAGGACACCATCGGTCTTACTTTTTCAATTGACTTGGGGTTATCTATCATATAAGATTTATTTGCGCACCATTTAGGTAGCGGTGATAGAGAGAGTTGTAGAGTTCAATGAAATGAAGAAGAGTAGATGCGAAGGAATACCACTCATAATTTGTTCCTTTTGTTTCGTAGAGTGCGAAGTCTACAATTATACCAAGGAGGGGATTTGGAAGATGTTTTATGGCGGGAATATGATACATGAAGAGAAATGGATTTGAGTATCTCTCTGTAAAAAATGAAGCGAGCATCGACCAGAAATAGTTAGGCAAACTCGAAAGAAGCCGTGCTTAGATAGGTATTGATTTTACGGAAATTATAAGAGGAGATAATTGCTGGAAGTTTGTGAGGCGACTGGTGGGGAGACTTGTGGAAAAATGAAAGAGAAGAGGATAGGGGACAACACGATACTGCAGAGTTAATGGCATCAGTTATGAAAATAAGGTCTAATATGACATCAATAGCAAGTTGGTAGGATTCGATAGGTTGGGCCGGAGGAATGTAGCAACATACGACGTACAAGGACCTATGTGTAAGTGTTATTTTAACTGACACAATGGTCAGTAGGACACCTCGATAAGAAGAGTCAATCAAAGGGGGTGTGCGAGCATTATCCCGAAAAACATTGACATTGATAGAAAGAGGGAATAACTCCTGTTTTTTTATGGATCAGATTAGTTTTATTCCGATAGTACATATCAAATAGGAAAGAATGAGATTGACGCAAAACGGCATGGGTTTTAGAACACAGTCCTCTTTCATTCTGGTAATAGAAGGTGAGAGGAAGGTTTTCGCATGACTTGTTAGGTTCGAAAAAATGTATCTTGGTCAAATCGGCTGCGTTGAAAGTGTGAGACTCTTTTAGAGTCTAGAATCCATACCAAATGAATAACGCTGTAAAAGAAGTCCTCATCTTAGGTGGCGGAGTCCACTCTGGACTGAAGTCTCACCTTCAGAAAATCAATGAAATTATCACGGCGGTGCACTTGAAGATCTCTGTATAAATCACAAGGAGGGCAGATCGGCTAAAACTTTGGGTTTGTGAGGACTGCAATTGGGCCGTTAAGGCCCCATCCTTCAGCATCTCTTTTCCAAGGCCCTCGCTAAGTTTTTGGAGAGCTTAAACACCTGAGGTTCTAAACCTTCGAATAAGGCCTGATAAGGCGTTAGTATCGCTACGGGAATAGCATTAAAGTTGATTCCATTATACTCTGGATTTTCGGTTTTTTTTTTTTTGTATCAATTCCTGTCCGGATGGACAGCAACCAGTATCCAATGACTACCACTTCGAGGTAAAATTAGCAAATCAATACGAAATCATTGTTACAAAACTGAACAATGCCGGGTTGATGCCAGTCAATGTCTACTCTATCCAGCATCCATCTGTCCGGGCACCTACGGGTTGTGGATCCTTCCTCATTTGCCAGGACTGAACCCGACCCTATGTTTAACCGTGAAAAACTCTCTGCTGGATAGTCTCTAGCATTGAACTGAGCTCTTCAGATTGGACTTTAGCCACTATGTGCGTAAGAAAATTGGTACTTAATGGCATTTTTGAATTAACAATCTTAAAAAAAAAAAAACAAAAAAAAAACGATTACATCAAATTTTTGTAGAAAACCAACTCAAGTATTTGTATCCTTCACGTGTCTTGTGCCTGTCTCCCCAATTTCCATCTCCAAGAACCATATATACGAGTGTGTCTCCAGTCGTTACATTTAGTCTGAGAATGTCAATTAGTCTAGTTTCACACTTCCTTATGACCCATTAGCATACGTTTGGCAAATCTGCTAAATTTTCAGATTCTACTCGTACTACGAGTATGCAAGGAGGATACGATTGAAAGTGCTATCGCATACTTATCACTTTGCGTATCTCGGTTGTTTGAGTAGATTTTTTTTTTTTTTTAGAAATCCGCGCTTTAGGTAGTAGAAGAAGAAAAAGCAGACAAAAGCATGCAGGCATTCAGTGTTCCGCTTTTGGTTTTATCTGCTAATTTTTTGTTTCTTCAATTTTATTGTGGGCAAGAGGACACAGTATTGCCAAAAACCCAAACGAAAACCTTCTCAAACTTCGAATATCGAATATTTTATCGTTTTTTTCGGTTTGTTTTTGGTTATTTTAGACGTTCACCCACACCACGGCTATCTGCGAAGTGAAGTTCGAAACTAAATGGTATGGAAATTGAATAACAATTATTGCCGCTTGCATATTGCCGTGGTATTACCCGATTTACGTGCCGCGACTGCGAAGCAAAGTCCGATTTTGAAATTGAAAAGGCAAAATTTACGTTCAGATTCGGTGGTGCCCCATCTGCACGAAGAAATATATTCAAATCCGCGGATGGTATATGGGAAACTTTTTTGGGTATAAAAAGACGCACAGCCGTTTCAACGGCATGTCAGTTCACTTTAGAGCATCAGACAGTGAGAAACAATTCTTTCCAAGTCTACAATGAGTCCGCTTATTGTAAGTAGTCATAGTTTCTGTTTGCCTTTTTTGTTGTTGTCACCCTTTTGGATTACGGGATTACGCACAGGGATTAACAATTGAATTCATTTGCAGATTGCAGTTCTCTCCACTTTGGCTATCTCGGCTAATGCTGGTTTAGCTTCAGTTGCAGCTCCTTTGGTCGCCGCTGCACCAGCACCATTGGCCTACAACGCTCAGTACTACTCAGCCTATAATGCCCCTTTGGTTGCTAGGGCTGCTTATGCCGCTCCATTTGCTGCTCCAGTCGTTGCTGCAAGGCCCGTCGCTGCTCCAGTCGTTGCTGCTAGAGCTTTAGCCGCTCCAGTTGTTGCCGCCGCCCCAGCACCAGTTGTCGCCGCCAGAGCAGTTGCTGCACCTCTTGTTGCCGCCGAAGAAGTTGATTCCTTCCCACAATACAGATTCGCCTACGACGTACAAGATACCCTTACCGGTGATTCAAAGACCCAAGAAGAAAGCCGTGACGGAGATGTTGTTCGTGGATCATACTCCTTGATCGAACCAGACGGTTCTCGTCGTATTGTCAACTATTACGCTGATGACATCAACGGATTCAATGCTGTCGTCCAAAAAGATGTGCCAGTTGCCGCTGTTGCCCCAGTTGTTGCTGCCAAGGCTATTGCCGCTCCAATTGTTGCTGCCCCAGCTCCAGTTGTTGCTGCCAGGACCGTTGTTGTTTAAATGATCTAATACAAGCCGCACCCAGCCCTACCACATGGATCACCTTACTGCCCCCACATAGCTAATTCATTGCCACAATCGGAGTTCGTGGAATAATAAGCGACATATCCATTGTACAAAAATTAGAGACCTATCATCATTGTCGTTGTTGTAAATTACTTTCATCACCATTTTTTTTTTCCATCATATCGGAGAAAAGAAAAATTAAAAAAATTCTAGATCTTGTTGAAATTTGTTGATTTTTTTTTTCTTTTTTTATAACACCACTGACAGCACTGTTGTTTGCTGCATGTGATTATGAATTCCGAGCACGCGTTGTTGGAATCGTTTGAAAGCTACAAGAGAGCTGTGCAATAGGTCGGCTTATTACGTAAGCCATAGCGTTTGGAATTTGAAAGATGATTTCACTTTGTTTTGTTAATATTTGAAGAGTCGCGCTTAAGTAGCTCTAAAGAATGGGTACTTGGAGCTGGGCTTGCATACAAATTTTCGTGATCACTGGAATGGGAAATGAATAGGGATATTATTAGAACCAAGTTGTATTGTTGGTTTGCATTTGTGTAGTTAAATGAATGATGTTTGCATACACTGTGTTAATAGTCTTTTGAATATGCCGAAAATCCGGTCTTCAGCTGATCCGTTTTCTGTCAATGTTGAATTTCCTTGTTTTATTAGAACACGGAATCTATTCTAAAACCATGGAATCTGCCTTGTGCGATCGGTTGGTTGATCATGTCCTTTTGCTGACAGCCTTCTGATAACCCTTCGCCTCTGTACGTGTATTAAAAATTTTTCACAACGCACTAGTTTATTTGTTATTGTTATGTTATAGATTAACCATTATTTTGGGGTGATGTTTTTGAGAAGGCCAACTTAAAAACCATATTACGTTAAGCTTTTTTGGGCAGCTATCAAGACGCCCTTAATGGGATCATTTCCTTTTATCCAGTCAGGTCCTCTGGTATCAGTGTCCGGAAGACTCCGAAAGTGGTGTTTTGCATAAATGACCCTTCGAACTGGCCTTTGAACACTGTGAACTTTTACAAGTAAAATTGCTAGAATGAGAGCGATTTGCAGCAATGTGTGTAATGTGGGCGTGGTTTGTGTAAAATAGAGCGGAAATTGCCATTGATTACAATTGACACGTATTCGCAGACAGGGTCACACGGATAGGAGCGATCAGTAGAAAACCGGTTTTGATTTCTAATATCTGGAAAGTTTGACATCTAGGTTAGATTATCTATGGCCTATACTGTTTACCTAAAAGAAATTTTGAATTCTTAAACTAAATAGTTTAGAAGAAGATATGAAAACAAAGCTCGGAGAGATTCATTTATTTAGAATAGAGCCAGATATGTTGGGCAAATGTCTAGCATCCAGTTATCGAGACTGACAATTTTTTGCATACTATATATATATGGTGTCTTGCCGAAAAGTAAAAGAGCCCAGGAGTTTTCTTCTCGCTTCCAATGCCTTTGAGTGCAGTCTGAGACAGGTTTGCCGGTTTTCGAGGAATAGACCGAAAGTCCATAAGTATTAAATGATCCAATTAAGACTGCCTACGATTTGGAATAAATAGTCCCTAGACATGTATGACATATGGTATAGTACTGTAGTACAAGCGTCAATCAGAGTCCATCCGTATTCGCCCTAGAATTGCAGACAGAATGCCATCTTTTGGACAACCCTTTTCCATGATCTAATGGCCCCAAAACGCGTTCGTAACCAAGATTCTGTTCATTGCTTTGCCTTTGTGAAAAAAAAGAAACTGATATTTCGTCGATACCGAGCTGATTTCATTCGAAATTTTGAAGTACAAACTTCAATATTTTTCACGTAAGTCATATCTTAACTTGGAAGGTGAAGAAAGGGCTAGCAATAAAGATCACCTTCAGACTCGAGACTAGCATAGTTGAATAAATGACATCAGGCAACTTTAAAGGACTCGATCGGTGCCACATTTATTACCTCCATCACCACAATCGATGACGGATATCAACTGCGCCGTGATCCCAAATTCTTTTACAATCCCAATAATTCAAACTGATTGTGAAGAGAACTCGATTTGATTAGGATGCAGTCGCGCTGATTTGTGCCTTTCGGGGATTTTCGGTCTGCTGGGTTCACCAACTGTCAAAGTCATCTGCTCAACGAATTACGAGTAGCTTCCTCTACCAGCAGCTTCTGCTTTGTTCCTCAAAGCAAACATTTATTCAGTCGTGAAGGCTGAGGATATTCGTCAATTTGTCCTTAGCAAAATATATTGCCGTCGTGAATTGACTAGAATTAATTTTATATTTCTAACTTGTGCCCGAATGTATATTTTTGTTTCGCAGAGTCCTACAGTCCACAGTAAATCGTCCCATTTACCCCAAAAGGTAAAAAGGTAAAAATATAAGATATTACTAGGTGGGGTGAAAAGAAGTAACCTCTTTGGGAATGAAAACATTTTTTTTAAATGTTTTTTTTATTTTATGCAATATAGTCCCCTTTTAGCTTGCTATACTTATTCCAGCGATTTTCCAACTTCTTGATCCCGCCCGAAAAGTAATTTTCCGGAAGGTCTGCAAAATACTCCTCCGTGGCGTCGATGATTTCCTCGCGTCAGCTGAATTTTTTATTTATGAGCCATCTTTTGAGGTTTGGGAAGAGATAATAGTCCGAGGGAGCCAAATCGGGCGAATACGGTGGATGCGACAGCAATTGGAGCCGTAAGTCATTGATTTTAACCGTGGTTGCGATGCAAAAACAAAATTTTTTGTCGCTTCATGTGAGGCCGTTTTGCAGCGATTTCGGCCTTCAATCGCTCCAATAATGCACAGTAATACTCGCTGTTGATGGCTTTTCCTTTTTCGAGGTAGTCCACGAAGAGTATGCCATGACAATCCCAGAAAACCGACGCCATAGCCTTACAGACCCATCGAGCCTCCCTCGGCCACTTCGAAGCACTCGTGCCGGCTTCAGTCCATTGCCGGGCAATCATTCTGTTCTCTGGTGTGTAATAGTGGATCCAAGTTCAACAGTTACCAATTGACGCCAAAAGTCCGCACCCAGCGGCAGGATAACTTTTTCATATGCAGAATATTGACCAAAATATAGCGTGTGCGCTCAGTACTAATCTTTGTTTTATCTGCTAGCTCGCGCACCTTCACTTTCCGATCAGCCAACACCATTTCATTTATTTTTTTGGCATTGTCCTCTGTAACCGCATCGGAGGGCCTGCCGCTGCGGACTTGATCGGTAGTGGAGTTGCGGCCACCACGAAACTCTCGAAACCAATATTTGACGGTGTAATCTGACGGAGCATTAGCCCCATAATGTTTATCCAACTTTTCTTTTGTTTCCTTCGCCATTTTGCCTCTCAAAAAATAATGTTTTATGAGAGAACGAAAATCGTGTTTGTCCATTCTCAACATGATGCCAAACACGTCAACAACAATCAGCTGTCAAAACAAAACCAAAGACAGTATCGCACTGAAATTTTGCATCTCTGCCTAAATATGAACGGACTTCAAGGAGCCATAACCTTATTTGCAGGAGCCGCACATTCTGGTGGTCAAGGAGGTTACTTTTCACCCCACCTAGTAGAATTCCGTATACCTAGTAATCAATGGCCTGTCAGATCATTGATCATTAATATAAAAATTGATAACGATTAAATGCACTTGGTTTTTAACTCAGACTGATTTTTTGAATAAGGTTCAGTTAGAAAGACCACCTTTTCCTTGTCCATTTTAACAATTCGGGTGTTCCAAAGTCACCTGGGTTATGGCACCATGGACTGACCAATACATCCCGATTCTCTGCTGATTGACTCAAACTGCTCGGTCTAATTTTTTTGAAACAGTGTCGCGAAGGTAGGTCCCAACCTAATGTTTACCCACTACCAATTGACCAGCTCATGAAATATCTTGAGACGCAGAAATTCCTCAAGGACTGGCAGTTCAGTTTTCGCTCTTACGAGGGGCGTTCAATATATTCTCGGTATCCATATGAAGGAAAATGCGAATTCAAATTAAATTGTTTTTATTTTTCAATATAATCTCCCCTAACATCAATGCATTTGTTACATCTTGAGATAAGCTTTTTTAAGCCCTCAAAAAAATAAATTTCCTCTTTCTCTGCAAAATACCCATTTATTGCCGACTTGAGTTCTTCATCATCCGAAAATCTTTTTCCACGAAGACATTTTTTCAAATTCGGAAACAGGAAATAATCACTAGGGGCAAGGTCTGGACTATAGGGTGGGTGTTGGATTTCTTCGAAGCCACAATCTCGCGCAGCAGCCTTGGAAACTCGCGCCGTGTGAACAGGAGCGTTGTCATGAAGAAGCAACACACCCGCTGCGAGTTTACCCCGTCTTTTCTTTTTAATTTCCTCCCGCAAATTATGCAAAGTGGAAGCGTAGGATGTGGCGTTGATGGTTTCACCTTTTTTTTTGTACTCAATGAGCAAGATTCCCTTTGAGTCCCAAAAAACTGTGGCCATGAGCTTCCCGGCAGACGGAGTGACTTTGAACTTCTTCGGGGGATCTGTTCCTTTTTTATGCCACTGCATGGACTCTTGTTTGCTTTCAGGGTCATAGTGGTGGACCCATGTTTCGTCCCCAGTAACAATTCGATCCATAACACCGTCCGCGTTCTCACTACACATCTCCAAAAGCTCTCTACAGCATGCGATTCTCACTCTTTTTCTGAGGCGCTGTGACCATTCGTGGCACCCACCTTGCACTGACCTTTGAAAGGTTACGATGGTCATGAAGAATGGTGTGAATGGTACCAATTGAAAGCTTGGTGATCTCTGCCATCATTTTCACCTTTATTCGGGCATCCTCAAGAACAAGTTTTTCGACTTCTTTGACTTCTTTGTTGCCATTATGATTCTGTTTAACTAGAGATAAAACGCGAATTAATAATCACATTTATATGAAATTTTACATGAATGCACTAAAATAAATAAGTCAATTTATATATACAACCACAACTTCACCCCGATACCGAGAATATGTTGAACTCCCCTCGTATATCCACTAAATAAATGCGGGTGTACTGTAGAACTTCGTTCTGTTTCCGACATTATTTTTAATTTTCATTACTGATATCTTGTCTGCTCATCATCATTTGTATTTCTCCACTGATTTTTTTTTTTAAGTAGCGCGCGCTCAAGGGGTTAAGGTTAAAATATTTGCACACAGTCCGACAGTTATATGTGATTTTCATATTCATTGTTGCTGCTCTTCTCGCCAACCACTAACTGAAGGGATTTTAAGGCTTCCAAATCAAAATACGGTCTGTTGTCGTTAAAGAGAAATTTTAACATTCAGCCATTATCCATGAATGGCACTTGTATCGTCATAACCGAAAAACTTTCATATATCGCTTTGTGTGTCAATGACAACATACATATCGACGTCAACAAAAATTTTGTGAAATGTCTTGGCTTTCTGAAACGATGATGTTCAATATCTAAGGCATTTATTGGCTCAAAATTGAAGTATAACGGACAAATCTCGTCAGGTGTTTGTAAGACCTCTCTGCACTTGCCAAATAAGATTCAAAACCGTGCGATAAAACTAATAGGTAAAGCCAATATTAGAACTCAGTTGACACCATCCATCACCGACGTGATATCATCTATCGTATCTTATCTTGCCAGTACCATTCGGCCCTTTCAAACTTTTAATTGTAACACCTGTCTCGCTCATAATTTCACTATCAAATCCACTTGACATGAACGTACTCTGAAATATGGTAATTCATTCCTAAGTCGTACAACTCGGTTATGGAATGCCTGGTCGATCTCTTGTTTTTCTAGTCATTATAACCTGCAAACATTCAAAACCAACGTAAATCGGTACTTTTCTTTCTTCCCTTTCTTATTGTCTTGCAAGATGGCATGAAACCTCTAAAAAAATTTAAAACGTGCTTTAACCCAATGCATGGATGTTGGACGAACTGCGATAGTTCCGTTTGAGCCATGCGATCTACTCGTACTTCGCATTTCTGCCGATAAAACCAAGTACAAGTTGTGCAAGGTCCACAAGACTCAGTTGGGTTCAACTGTAATTCCATTCCACGTGATACACGATGTCAGAACTATTCTTATCCGGAATCATTGATCAAGACACCGCTCAAGTTGGTAACTAGACCGGAAAGCTCACCGACTACATCAAATTACATTTCAACACTGTTCATGTCAAGGATATTCTGGACCATGTGTTCGCAACCATAGTGACAAAGATTTTCATTATCAGCAAAGGTAATAAGCCATACAGTTCGCTCCCAAAGTGCAAGGATGTTAAATTGAGCATTTCCAAGAAGCATGACAGGAACTTGCCCTCCAAGCATGTTCATTTAGATTTTATAATAAAGGACTACACACAAAGTAAATTCGAGAACTAATTCAAAACTTAATTACATAACATTTTTCACATCTTAACATTTAAATGATAACTTGAAAAAACGCCTATGCTTCGCCCAAAACAGCGTTCGAAACCACACACTACGACTGACTACTTCAAAGTGTTATAAATCCGATGTCATTCCCCAGTAGACCTCAACCATTTCAAATTCCATTTGAATTACGCGTCTAAGGAACTTTATAATTTTTAGAAGATTCAGAAGATATAGGTGTATGTGAAATAAAAATAGCTTGTAAAGGGTCCGCCATCTAACGTTTTTTTTTTTTCAACTAGTGCTTATTTCGTGAATGGTAACACTTAGCTCATGTCTGATTTGACAGATAATTAGTTTTATCCTTCCGCTGAACGAATATGGTTGTGTATACGCTTGAACAACGCTGGGAAATATTGCGACATTACTTTGAAAATTATGGTAATGTTGCAGAATGTGTGCGAAAATTGCGTACGGATTTTGGAAGAAGAGAAGCACCGTCAGCTCCGTATGTTCGTTATCTTGTGAAAAAAGTGAAAGAAACTGGCATCCTCATCGATAAACCAAAGCGTGAAAAGCCAAAAACAGTGCGTACACCCGAGAATATTGCTGCTGTGGCAGAAAGTGTACGTGAAGCGCCATCAATATCAATTCACCGTCGTTCTCAACAATTGAACATTTCGGAGACATCATTGAGACGAATTTTGCATAAAGACCTTGGTATGACGCCATACAAAGTCCAATTGGTTCAGGAGTTGAAGCCAACTGACCATCCAATGCGTTTTCGCTTCGCTAAGTGGGCCTGCGATCGACGATTGATGCCGATTTTGCCAAAAAAAGCATCTTTTCAGATGAAGCTCATTTTGATCTTGTCGGGTATGTAAACAAGCAAAATTGTCACATTTGGGGCACAGAAAACCCGCACGCATACATTGAAAGGCCGATACACCCAAAACGAGTCACTGTTTGGTGCGGATTTTGGTCCAGAGGCATAATTGGGCCATTTTTCTTCGAAAATGAGCAAGGAGTGGCCGTTACAGTCAATGGCGATCGTTATCGGGCCATGTTGAACGAATTTTTGTTCACAAAAATTGAAGAGGAGGATATTGGCAACATTTGGTTTCATCAGGACGGCGCTACGTGCCACACAGCCGAAGCTACACTCGATGTTTTGCGCCCTGTTCTTGAAGATCGCATTATCAGCCGCAGAGCTGATACCGTTTGGCCACCTCGGAGCTGCGATTTGACACCGTTGGACTATTATTTGTGGGGTGCCGTAAAAGATAAGTGTTACGCCGACAAGCCAGAGACAATTGACGCATTAAAGGACAATATTCGTGAAGCCATTGGTGAAATACAGCTGCACACAATCGATAATGTGCTTAAAAATTGGACCGATCGTGTAGGCTACTGCATGGCCAGCCGAGGCAGCCATTTGAATGAAATTATTTTCCATTATTAACCGGAAGGATAAAACTAAGTGTTACCATTCACGAAATAAGCACTAGTTGAAAACAAAAACGATAGATGGCGGACCCTTTAGACCGCCGCATCATACTTTAGTAGAAAACCTCATTGCTGTTGGACGTTAGTCTATTTGTAAGTGTCTTTAGCTCCGTGATACAATTAACGGGAATAAGTGGTTCAACAAATTTTCCCCGTTTCTACGTAATCATAAACTCTCATTTGTATTCCGGATAGAAAGACTAAGATATTTCTTAGCTTATAAATTTACAAACATAAAACTTCTCAATCTTTTAAAAAACAATCATTTACAGCGTTTTATCTATTGTATATATTTTGTACTTCCAGACAACCAGTAGAAGAGTTTTGGACTCTTTCCAACCACGAGAATGTTGCAAGAATGCGACTCAAACTCGAACCGCAACTCTATCCAAATAAACACGAAAATGCTGCCAATCTAAGGGATAATGCCGCAAATGCTTGTGATACAAAGTAAGTACCCAACAACTTAAGTGTGGAAGACTCAGTACTTAGACTTAGATTAGAGTACTCAAAACCTCCTATTTAAATGTTGCCTTGTAGAGAACTATCAGAATTCGATTCGACTATTAAAACCGCTGTCGTTCGTGATTTCCTGGACGATGACAATTCAATGTTGGAAGAAGAACTTCGTCTAACTATCGAAGCACAATCTCAACAAGATGTTCCACTAGAAAAAGCTGTAATCTCTCAGGATTGTGAGTTAATTACTTTAATGACCAAAGTTAAGGGGCGCATCGAAGTCAATCAAGCACTTTTTACTTTTGTCGATTTAAGTCCACCAACTGATGATGGTTCCAAGAATGATTTCAGGTAATTAAATCGGTTTTCCCGGAATTTCACTAGTCTTATCCTAATTTTTTTTACAGGTTTTCTATTAACAAGATCCGTGAAGTTCATCTTCGTAAATACAATCTTCGTCGCAGTGCTTTGGAAATATTTTTAATCGATCAAACGAGTTATTTTCTGAATTTTACAACAAAAGTAAGTGTTACACTGTGTCACAAACAAATTTGTCCCATGGATGCTATAATTCTTGCTATTAATCAAATCCCTTTCAATAGACAAGAAACAAAGTATTTACGAAGATCCTCAGCCTGCAGCCACCGAATATTCTCTACGGTTCTGGACGGTCTCCTGCCGAACTCTTACGGGCTTCAGGACTAACTCAGAAGTGGACTAACAGAGAAATCTCAAATTTTGAGTATCTTATGTATTTAAATACAATTGCTGGTAGGAATTATGAAGCTTTTCATCTGTATTATCGTGTAATGGATTTTTATGTCTTTAGGTCGTTCCTATAACGATTTGAGTCAATATCCGGTATTTCCCTGGATCTTAGCGGATTATACAAGTGATATTCTTGATCTTACTGATCCCAAGTCATTTAGAGATCTCTCCAAGCCCGTCGGAGTGGTGAGTCAAATACGATTTCATCTAAATATCGATTTAGACCAATAATGGTATTCTTTGTCTCCAGATAAACCCCAAAAATGAAGCCGAAGTTCGAACGAAATATGATAGTTTCGAAGATCCCTCTGGAATGATACCTAAATTCCACTACGGCACACATTACTCTAACTCAGCTGGTGTCTTACATTATCTTTTACGTGTCGAACCTTTTACATCTTTGCATATTGAACTGCAAAGTGGGCGTTTCGACGTTGCCGATCGTCAATTTCATTCCATTCCACAAACTTGGAAACTACTTATGGACAATCCTAACGATGTAAAGGAATTGATTCCAGAATTCTTCTATTTCCCGGAATTTCTAAAAAATCTTAACAAGTGAGTTTATCTAAAATTGAAGCTTCGTTTTTGGTAAATATGTCGTTTCCGTGGACTAGATTGGATTTAGGATACCTTCAGCTAACAAAAGAAAAAGTCGATGATGTGATACTACCTCCATGGGCTACCACACCAGAAGAATTTATTGCAATTCATCGACGAGCACTGGAATCTGAATATGTTAGTCAGAATCTTCATCACTGGATCGATTTGATTTTTGGGTATGGGCCTGAGAAATTTCTCACAGATTCCAGAGATATATACATAAATTCTCTTATTCATTTCAGTTATAAACAAAAAGGTCCGAAAGCTGCTGAAGCTTTAAACGTCTTTTATTACTGTTCTTACGAAGGTGCAGTGGATTTGGATAAAATCACAAATCCTGTCGAACGAGAGGCAGTAGAAGGTAAGCTTACAAAAGCACACTTTTTCCCCGCACTACTTTCGATTTTGTTGTTTTTTTTTTTTTCTTCAAAGGAATGATCAACAATTTTGGTCAAGTGCCTTCGCAATTAATGCGTGAACCACATCCGAGGCGTCTAACTCAAGATGAAACTGCTGTCAAACTAATACGAGCGGAGCTAAAACGACCGGATCTGACACAGTTTCTCGATAAAGTTGTTCAAGTTCACTGTGAGCTATCTACACCGAAAGATCCAATTGTCTTCCTTAGTCCACCGAGAAGTCCACCGCGTTCATTCCTTCAACTTAGCCCTGATGTGCTGGTGAGCATATCGAAATCCAGCATTCTCGGTTGCAATTCTTGGATGTCCTACGATAAGGATCGAGGATTTCTCTTGGAAATCGATGCTACCACAACAAACCTCAAGTGAGTTAATTTTTCTGATTTGAATTTATCTTTCTCTATTGGTTTAACTATGCTTAAAGGAATCGTAAACGTATTTTTGGACCTTACCACCCATCACACAGCCTTAATTCGCAAATATTTGCTGTTAGTACGGATGGAAAGTATTTGTATTCTGGTGGCATTTGGGATAATTCGTTGAGAGTTTTTAATGTACACAAAGGAAAAGCCATCGCATCTGTGACCCGACATTTAGGTATATCAAAACGACACGAACTTTCTAAAAATAATCTGCATCATATATTCTCTCTTAGATATAATTACCTGTGTGTCGTTGGACAATTGTGGTTCATACCTAGTGACAGGATCAAAAGACTGCACATGCATCATATGGAGCATTCAAACGAATCAACATGGTGGGCAAAACACTCCTGTTGGGGGTCAATCACATTCAGGTGTTGCTCAGTTGAATACACAGAACAGCTTCTCACCAAAGCCACTCACTACTTTATATGGGCACGATGATGCGATATCCAGTGTGGCGATCTACACTGAACTGGATATGGTTGTTTCGGGTTCTTTGGTAAATTGAACGGCAAACATGCAAACTTGAAGAGACTTCATTCAATTTCATTCTTAGGATGGCACTGTTAACGTGTATACAATACAAGATGGTCAATTTGTGAGAACTCTGAAGCCAATTGGATGCACTGGATCGTGTGTACATATATCATTTGTTACATTGTCTTATCAAGGTAAGTGGTCTTAAGTGTTTAAACAATGAAAGCAGAGGTCTTCAGTTCTTTGTTTTCACATAATCGAAAGGGTTCTTGCGCCGGCTGACAAAGGTTCGCCTAGAGATATGCTTCTTCTATTTTGTATCTGTGGCATAAATTTTCGGTGTAAAATCTAACTAGGTTAATGTCTTGGATAAAAGCTCTATTATTATCGGAATGAACTCGAAGGCAAAATCAAAGGGATACACAGATCTCCCTCCAGTATTCTCAACCGCCGATGGGCGCATATCATCCAGAATATCTGGTATTAAGATGTCTAAATATATAAACACGTATACAGATGGTTATAACATAGAACTGAAAGAGCAGGGCGCCTGTAATCGTTTTTCTTCAAAGATCTTCTAACATTTGTCGATCTTAAGAACACCTCCACTACAAAGGCTCCTAAACTTTTCGTATTCGTATTTTATTAACCGTTGAAATTCGTAATGCGTTTAGTTATTATACATATTTACATTTAATGCTTCATATTTCTTCCCCTTATCTACATTGCTGCTAAGGCGCTTTTGGGATTGGCTTAATTTGCGAACCGTAGTGTCATTCTACTGGTCACTGTTTTTGAAACTCCACGTTAGTGAAGCCAATTCTCTGCTGATGTTTTTGTATTTGAGTGACCCGATCATGTGACCGATGATGTGCTTCTGTTGCTTTTGAACTATTGTAGATTTTATAATGGCCTTCGTTGAACATCCCCCAAACCAGCTGATTTACTCAGCCTGAAGCTTTTCTACTATCAGCTTCTTAATGTACAGTCTTCCGTGAATACACGTACTCCTTATTAGGTCAGGTTATGTCGCACTCATTGGCATTTGTAAGATTCTCCTTTCCCTCTCTTTTATTTTATCCTTATCGTGCAATATTGTGATACCTATATTAAAGCTGGACATTCAAGTTTTTTTTTTTAATCCAAATTCGTGAACAATTACGACTACGTTACGCGCGTTAATTTAAATTTTCGGTCGTTATAAGCGGACAATTGAGTGTTTAGTGAGGAAATTCGAATAGACTTATTTATAATGTTGCCGAGCCAGTGAGACAGAGAAACGCTATAAATTAATAAAATCTAGCGATGTACGCTCGTCAGAAGTGTTCCAGCAGCACCAAAATTTACTGTTTGGTGTGGTGTCTTTGGTCCGTACGTCTTCCGAGATGATGCCGGCGAGTGGGTTACAGTTTGACAGACCGCTATCGCTCCATGTTACCCAATTTTTATTTTGGATAAAATTTGGGGATCGTTTTGTCGTCAGAAATGGCGTCAATTGGCCGCCTCGTTCATGCAATTTAACGCCTTTAGACTATTTTCCTTGAGGTTTTATCCGGTCTCTGTTTATGGATAATTTAGAGTCGAACACTCGACGTGTAATTACTGGAATATCGGCCGAAGCAGTTATTGAAAATTGGGTTCCGCGTATCTACTCACGCCAGCGATTCCGTGGAGGTATCATATTTCATAACTAAAAATCTTATTTAAGGTGCCAAACACACAAAAGACAAATTAGGGCGCATCTAGTGATACTGTATTTAAATTGTTTGCACTTCAGCACGATGACTCCTTCTAAACATGAGGAGTTGGACTTGCGTCAATGTGGTACTTCAATTGAAAATCTTGCTCGACATTAGAAAACAACGGACTCTGAACACCGACTTGGTATACTTCGACTTCGACGAACTCTCCGGCTATTCGCGCTGGGTACTTAACTTTATCGTGTACAACTCTTTTCTACGTCTCGGGTAAGATCTCTGAGAACTATATCGAATGCTTTTCTCCAAATCAATGAAAACGATGTGCAGACCTTTCGAAGCGTCGAAATGTTTCTCCATGTGTAAATTTTGAGTCTTGCTGTATTCCCACCTGCCTCCCACATTGACTGTCATTAGGCTATCGATAGTGTTAACAACCCTGACATCGAGGTCAAAAACTCTCTACATCTTTCGAGCCTGGAGCGTAAGATGTAGAAGATATGGCAGTTGGCTCAAAAGTGCTGTCATCATGACAACACTAATAAAGAACCATAAATTGGATTAATATCTTTAATAAAAATAGGAATTTTGTAACGCTGGATAACGAACTTATTGTTGTCCATGTTTTATTTAATCCTCGTTACAAAATCTGAATTTGTAGTTGTCGATAGCACGATAAGAAATTACAAAATTCTTTGACGGTGAGTTGAACATCAAAATGGCAAGTTCAGACCCTTTCTCCAAGTCTAGAACAATGCTTCGATCCCCAATGGCCAACGCCAACGGAATGCAATACGAAATGAATCTCTGAGGAGTACAAGTGCCAATCTTGCAATGCTCCAGATTCACAAGAAAGTATGGTTCAGTGCGACAGTTGTAATATGTGGTATCACTTTTCTTGCGCAGGCGTTGACAGCCAAATCGCTGATAAAGATTGGCTTTACCCACCATGTGTTAAACATGCTGCTACTGTAGCCTTAAATCAGCGAAATGAAAGTGTCTTCGCAGCACCGTCTTGCTCTGCCGTACCAGCTAGGCGCGTTTCCACAGCGTCTAAATTTAAGAGTTCCAAATCCTCAAAGGCTTCTTCACGTAAACGGCTCCAAATTGAGCTGGAAAAGTTGGAAGAGGAACATAAATTAGCAGAGAAACGCGACCGAGAAGAACTTGAGCGAAAAAGAAAAGCTGACCAGGAGTACATCGACAAAAAATATAAACTCCTTAGTCAAATGAAAGAAGATTTGTCCACAACTGAGGATGAGTCTATAGCCAAACAATGTGTTAATCACTGGCTAGACGATCCGCGAAACAACACATATAGCTGCCCGCATTCGACGAAGGTAACAAGTGCCCCGAATTTCGTAAATGAACCCCGAAACTATAACGATGGGCATGTAAAAGACACATGTGTCGGTGCACAAAGTTGTTTCCAATAACCAGCACCACTATGTACTATGCCCGGAACGTCACATGGCTTTCAAACATATACCTCCGAAGCAAACGTCAAAACCACACCGAAAATACAGGAAAGACTGTTCTAACAATTGCCACTTACAAATGATCGTGCTCAAACCACCTCAGCTGTTCACCAGCAGCCATTTAATCAGCGAAGAGAACAACTACAGGCTGCCGCTAATACGTCATTGTGCCTCGCTCCTCAATTTCCACACGCTGCAAGCTCAACCACTGGTGTACTGAGTAGAAACCAAATTGCAGCGAGACAAATCGGCTCTCGCGATCTGCAAATCTTTGCAGGAGATCCGGAAGAATGGCCTCTATTTATAGCCACTTTCCATAGAACGACAAACCTATGTGGGTTTTCGGACGAAGAAAATGTTCTCCGTCTGCAAAGAGCGTTAAAGGGCAAAGCTCTACAGGCAGTTCGAAGTTTGTTAATACAATCGAACTGTGTGAGCATAATTATCAGCACGTTGCAGTTAATGTTTGGCAAACTAGAGCGAATAATAAACTCTCTTATTCATCGCATACATATCCACCTCTAAGAGCTGACAAACTTGACAGCATTCTATACTTTGCGGTTGAGGTTCAAAATTTATGCGCTACGTTAGAGGTCACTGGATTAAATTTCCACTTTTTCAATCCGATGCTGCTCTAAGAGGTTGTAAATAAGTTACCACCAAGCATTAGACTCAACTGGGGCATTTATACTGCGAATACTCCACAGTGCACAATAGCTCAATTCAGTGAATGGCTTTACAAAATTGCAGAAGCAGCGAATCGAGTGGACGTTCCAAGTCCTTCCACACTGAGCCACGAAAGCAAGGCGTATGAAAGTAAGAATCAGAGCAGAGGTCTAAGAGGAAAAGGCCTTTCAAACGCACACTTAAATGGTGAAGATAAAGATGCGGAGAAAACAGCAAAGTTGGGTTGCATTATTTGCGGCGGCAAATGCTCATCAGTAGCAAATTGTTCTAATTTTATAGAAGCGTCTAGACTTGAGAAATGGGCTGGCTTAAGAGAATATAAACTTTGTCGAAGATGTCTCACTAGGCACGGAAACAACAGATCTGCAATCTTCTTCAGTATGCGGCAAAAATGGCTGTATATTTAAGCACCACAGCCTCCTACACAACTATGACAAAGATGGTGCATTAGTCATAGGTGCAGATCCACAGCGAGCGGTCTCAACAACGTCACAGCAGCACTGTAATACTCATGATCATGGGGGTGAGTCTATCCTGTTCCGGATTTTACCTGTGATACTCTATGGCAACAAGGGCGAAATCCATACTTTTGCATTTCTGGATGAGGGATCCTCCGTCATTCTTATAGACAAAGATGTTGCGGAAAATTTGAATATAAGAGGCATTCCACACCCACTTCACTTGAAATGGACCGGGGACACTCACAGGTATGAACATTATTCCCAAATTATAAATGTTCGAATTTCAAGTACAGGACACGGCGCCTACAAACATCTACTAAGCAACTTTCATACTGTGGACAGCATTCAGCTTCCAACGCAAACAATTAATGTATCAGAGCTACAACATAAATTCCAGCATCTGCGAGGTCTTCCGATCGAGTCGTATACGCGGGCAAGGCCGCGTCTTCTAATTGGGCTTAACAACGCTAAGCTTGGTTTGCCAATAAAATGTAAGGAAGGTTCGATTGGACAGCCAATTGCAGCTAAAACACGTATGCGGTGGACAATACATGGAGAAGTTGAAGAGCAGAATAAGAAAAGAGCAACGAAAAACATCCAGCATAGCTTCTACACTTGTGAGTGTGAAACCCTATATTCCAACGCAAATCTTGAAAGGCTAGTTAAGTCCTTCATATATATTGATAATTTTAGGATTTATAATCCTACGCATAAGTTGATGTCTGATGATGACAAAAGGGCCTTAGATTTACTAAATACTCATACCTGTAGAAAAGATGGTCACTTTGAGACGGTTCTGCTTTGGCAATTTGATAATTTCAATCTTCCCGACAGCCTCTCTATGGCAAAGAAACGATACGCTTGTTTGCTCAAAAGATTGAGTCAGATCAAGAGCTTGCAGATGCTTTCGATATTAAAATATCGGAGTACCTAGCAAAGGGTTATGCCAGAAAACTTTCACAAGGTGGTGAACTAAGCGAAAGAAAAAATTGTTGGTATCTACCTATATTTCCGGTAAAAAAACTAAATAAGCCAGAAAAGCTTCGTATTGTTTGGGACGCTGCTGCAACGGTTCCAGGGGTTTCACTGAATTATGTGCTTCTTAAGGGACCAAATGAATTTGCACCACTTATGTCAGTACTTTTTAAGTTTCGAGAGAACAGAGTTGCTATATGTGCTGATATTATGGAAATGTTTCGCCAGATCCAGATAAGAAAGGAAGACTAGCATTTTCAAAGGTTCTTGTGGGGAAAAGAGCCTGATGTGTACATTATGACCGTGATGACATTTGGAGCGACATGTACTCCCTGCACCGCACAGTTTGTTAAAAATAAAAATGCTGATGAATTTGAAAGTGAGTTCCCTAGAGCAGTAAAAGCCATCCATCAAAACCACTACGTTGATGGCTTAATGGACACCGCTGAAACAGAGAAAGAAGCTTTAAAGCTCGCAAATGAAATCCGATTTATACACCAAAAAAGTGGATTTCTAATAAGAAATTGGATATCAAATAGCAAAGCAGTTCGAAAAGCGTTACAATCCAATCCAGTTGATGAGATTAGCCTGAATGTTGAATCGGAATTAGAAACAGAAAAGGTTCTTGGAATGTGGTGGTGTACCAACACAGATACCTTTATTTATAAGGTGGGTTCTAATAAAAAACTTGCTGCTCTTCTTTCCGGAAAATATCATCAAACAAAACGTGGAGTTTTAAGAATGTTGATGACTAATTTTGACCCACTTGGTCTTCTGGGAAATTATTTAATGTTTTTAAAAGTCCTGTTGAATCGACTGGGACGAACAAATAAAAGACGAACAGTTTGAGAAATGCTTACATTGGGTGCGTCTATTGCCCGAAGTTGAAAAGGTAAAGATACTAAGATGCTTCCGAACCATCAATATAAGCAGTTCGTTAGAACGACAGCTACACACATTCGTTGATGCGAGCGAAAATGGCTACGCCGCATTGGCATACTTAAGATCTAGCTCAAGAGAGTCGATAGAATGTATCCTAATTGCGTACAAAACTATAGTAGCACCTCTAAAGCTTCTTTCAATTCCTAGGCTAGAACTACAAGCAGCCGTTCTCGGAACCCGACTAGCCCGCACTAAAACACGCTCTGATCATAGAAAGTATAGGCAATTCGTAGCCTTTCGCGTAAGTGAGATTCTTGACCATACAGATCTTGCTGAGTGGCGTTGGGTACCCACAAAATCGAACGTGGCAGACGAGGGTACCAAATGTAAAGGAAACCCGAACTTTAAAGAGTCAAGTAGATGGTACAAAGGACCAGCATTTTTATATGAATCCTACGAAAATTGGCCACGTGAAAACATTAGAAAAGACACCACAAACGAGGAAATAAAAACCCAGTTTGTCAATGTTCACATGCAAACCAAAGCAAACCTCTTTAATTTTGAAAAGTCTTCATAATGAAATCGACTGCTTCGAAGTACTGCTTTCCTTTTTCTGTACATAAACAACCTGCTCTCATTATTAAAACATAGCCAGAAAACAACATGCAAGTATCCTTTACAAATTGAGCTTCAATCTGCCGAAAGAGCGCTATGGGACTACAGCTATGGGAGATTTTAAAGATACTGTAGAAAATAGTAGAAAAATGCCACTGAATAAAACGCGCTTAATTTCGTTATAATAATTTCAAACTTTATTGTAGAGAGCGTTGGTTCGTTCGAACGAGTATGAAGGTTTTTTGGCTGGGAAATTAGGGTTGGGATGCCTTTTATATGGGAGCAATAGCAGGTGTGGTGAATATAATTCTGGGGAAATTAGTACTGTTGGGTAAATTGGTACTGTTGTTTAATATTGTACAATGAGTCAATTGTTATTTGGCGCGAACATTCCGCCTTGATGGGTTGTACACCGTCAATCACCGTCTTCTAGTATTGGGGCGATCTTTGCTATAGGACGCCGATAACTTCCGGAACTAGTCTTCAGTTCAACTACTCGTACCTTCCCGTCGCCTCCCTTAATGGTCTTAGTTACTCGAGCAAGTTCCCACTTGTACGGGGTTAAGTCGTCTTCGTGGACCATCACCAGACTTCCTTCTTTGATGTTCGGCTGAGTTGTGAACCATTTGGAGCGAACTTGGATATTTTTGAAGTACTCGCTTAACCATCTCTTCCAAAAGTGTTGCTTGATTGCAGATACACGTTGCCATCTGTTAAGATAGGAAAATTTGTCATTAAGAAAATTTGGCTCTTGGAAAGAATTGATCGCAGATCCAATTAGAAAGTGCCCTGGAGTTAGCGCACTGATATCGTTGGGATCCGAAGACACTGTAGTGATTGGCCTCGAATTTAGGATGCCTTCGATTTCAACCAGTGCTGTCGCCAGTTCCTCGAATGTCAATAGCGCGCTGCCCAAGGTTTTGTAGAGAAGTCCCTTTGCCGACTTCACAGCTGCCTCCCAGAGTCCTCCGAAGTGCGGCGCTCGAGGTGGGATGAACTTGAACTCCATCATCTTCTCTGAAGCGAAACTTAAAATATTGGTTTTATTATGGGATGTAAAAAATTTGTTGCGAAATTCTGCTAATTTGGTCCTAGCTCCTACAAAATTAGTCGCATTGTCGCAATAGATTTTTGTTGGACAACCTCTTCGCCCTATCAAACGCTTAAGTGCTGCTATAAATGCATCGGATGTTAGATCAGAAACAAGTTCCAAATGCACAGCTTTTGAAGAAAAACAGACAAATACTGCTATGTAGGTTTTATAGGGTTGCTTCCCGCGAATCTTCCATGACGTCAGTATCGTATCGGGCCACAGAAATCCACCCCGCAGACAGAGAATGGTCGGGTGGGTGTTAACCTATCCTTTGGTAAATTTCCCATAATTTGCTGCAACAGTTTTGGCCTATACCTTCTGCAATGGACGCAGTTGCGCACAATCTGCCTAACGACTATTCTTCCATTCATGATCCAAAAGCGATCCCTCACGAAATTGAGCAACGCCTGCGAACCAGCGTGAAAGTTGCTACGATGCACGTACCTTACATAACTCTTGACGAAAGGATTGTCGTTTGGCAAGAGCATAGGAAATTTTTGGTCGAGCGCTATATCGGCATTGCCTATCCGATCACCTACCCTGGCTATACTCCTTTTTCCAGTCTCGTCCAAGACCTGACACAATTTCGCAAGTTTTGGGTTTGACGTAGATCTTCCAGCCTTAATTTCTGCTATCTCCTTGGCGAAGTTTTTTTTGTTGGATATACCACACAATTGTAATCAATGCGTTGTTGAGATCTTCTCCCGACAGTTCTATTCCAGCGGATCTATTACCTCTAGCAGCCGTGATAAATTTTAGCATATACGCTACGATCCGGAGCGTTCTAACGTAGGAACTGTGTCTGTAGAAGATTTCTGAGAAGTCTTTTCCTACAACTTTGCATGCGAAAATGCTTTTTCGTTTCTTTCGTTCTAATAACGGTTCACGTACGTTGACTTCAGCTAAATTCGCGTTGTTTGGCCATTCGCTGTATACTCTTCTTAGGAAATCCGGCCCCGCAAACCAAGATGAATGTTGTAAATCATTGACGTTGCATCCTCTTGAGATTAAGTCCGCTGGATTATTCTCCGATCTTACATGCCTCCAGTAGACACCCGAACTTAACGAGTGTATGTCGCTTACTCGATTTGCGATGAAAGTTTCCCAAACACTTGGTGACGCATCAATCCAGCACAACACAATCTTGGAATCTACCCAAAAATAAATTTGCTCAAAGTCAAGCTCGAATGCTGCTTTGACCTTGCTCCAAAGTTTGGCAGTGACAGAGTTTTCTCGGGCGCAACCTTGGATTTACCAGCAATTAAATTAACCGAGATATTTCCGCATTCGTCCTCACACCTTGCATACAAACAGCATCCGTAGGCCTTTGTTGACGCGTCCGAAAACCCATGAATCTGAACATTCCTAAAGTGTGGTTGAAAGATGAATCGGGGAATGCTGATAGCATTCAAGTTTCGCAAGTCTGCCGTATATTCTTTCCAACAAGCGTCAAATGCATCAGGCAGAGCATCGTCCCAGTCGAATTTTTCTATCCACAATGATTTTTGCCTTTACTACGATTGGACAAATTAAACCCAGAGGATCGAACAATCTACTCGCAGACGATAGGATGGTACGTTTAGTGAGCTTGCTTGGTGAAAAAGAATCTTTGTAGCAGTACTGGAACGTATCCTGTCGTGGATTCCAAGAAATCCCTAACGTCTTTGTCGTTTCCAGGTCGTCTACATTCAGCTCTACGTTCGTTGTTTCAGTGGATGTATCTAATGATACGTTAGATTGCCACTCGTGAAGCTCAAAATGAGCCGATTTGAGGATAGTATTTACTTCCGTTCGAATTTGACGCAAATCGTCGACGGAATTAGCTCCTGTGAGAAGATCATCAACATAAAAATCCCTCAAAACGACCTTTGCTCCTAATGGGAACTCCTCACTACACCTAACACCAAGTTCTTTTAGACATCGAGTTGCGAGAAATGGGGCCGAAGAATTTCCGTATGTGATGGTATTAAGTTGGAACGTTTTTAGATCCTCCTTTGGATCATCTCTCCATAGAATCAGCTGATACTTCCTGTCCTCAGGATCGATTTCAACTTGGCGATACATCTTTTTGATGTCAGCTGTTAAGACATATCTATGACACCTAAATCGAAGCACAATCACGGACATTTCTTCCTGAATCGTTGGACCTACCATCAAAATGTTGTTGAGGCATATATTAGAGGTCGTTTGACACGATGCGTCAAAGACTACCCTAAGTTTTGTGGACAAACTGTCAGGTCGGAGAACGTACTGGTGTGGCATGTAATAATGCGGCTGTGTAAAGTCAATTTTACTAATCATTGACATGTGGCCCAAATCCAAATACTCCTGAATGAATTTCGCATATTCGATCTTCAAATCTGGATTTCTGTTCAACCTTCGTTCGAGCGACAGAAAACGCTTTCTGGCTATTTCGAAAGAACTACCAAGTTGACGTGGATTATCCTTGAATGGAAGCTTTACCCTAAATCTTCCACTTTCAAGGATTCTAACATTTTCGACAAAATGCTGCTCGCAAATAATTTGTTCAGGAGTGCGAATAATTTTATTGGAAATCTCTTCCGTTCTCCAAAACCTTTCCACCAGCTTCTCTAAATCACGACATGTTTTGCTCAACGATTTCCCCAAGAGATTACACGACGGTCTACTTACTCCGTTTGCACAATAAGCCTCTGAAACTATCCATCCGAGAAGAGTGTTTTGCATAATTGGCAAGTTTGGGCCCAATTTAATGTGACCCTTTATCATCAAATCAAAGAACAGATCTGCACCCAGTAGCATATCTATTGTTTGAGGCTTGTAGAACAATGGATCCGCCAGGCTTACTTCCCTGGGAATTCTCCAATCCTTTGTTTGCAACCGATGTTGAGGTTGGAAATCTGTTATTGAGCGAGCGATCCAAAACTCAATGTTTTTCTCGAAATTGTCTAACCTTGATTGCACTGTTGTCCTAGTTTTCGAATAAATTTTCGCAGAAATATCTCCAACGCCGCTTATGTCTATGGGGCTGTTCAATGTTTTTAGACCGAGATTGTTTGCTAAGGCCTCTGTCATCAAATTAATCTGCGAACCTGAGTCGAGCAAAGCTCTGGCAAACACGAAACATCCTGCCTGATTCTTAACCTTTACTACTACCGTTGCTAAAACTACCTGAAGCTCAACGTTGACATCTATCGCATTATGCAGAGTGGTCCTTGCATTTCCAACGAGCTGAGAGGAAGTCGACGGTTCACCCTGTGGCCGAGACGTATTGTACCTATGCAGCAATAGATGATGAGGGTCTGAGCAAACATCACTCCTTTTTGAAGAGCAGTTGCTTACCTCATGTCCTTTTTTCAGGCAGTTGATACACAGTGACAACCGTTTTGCATTTTTGAACCGATCATATACATTCAAATTTTTAAATTTGTTGCAATCCACTATTGCATGATGCGGTGACTTGCAAAAACTGCAAGATGAATTGGTTACCGGTAAAGATGTGTGAGTTGGTTTCCAATTATGTTGCCTAGACCTCATATCTAATCTTCCGGTATCGGCGAACAAACTCTTTGATTCTCTACTTTCCAAGAACTGGCAACGTTTATTTAGTACGGTGGTACAATCGGTCCACTAGGGCAATTTCGTATAATCGAGTGATTCATCCCACGTAATTTGGGTCTCTGTGTCAACTTTAGACATAACCAAATAAATGATTATCGCATTGGAGATGTTTTCATGGTTGCCTAAGGGAATCGAATAGTGCCGAAACATTGTCAACCAGAGCTCTTAGCTGAGTGGGCGAGTCATTTTTCATTTTTGGAAGGTCAAAAAGCATCGAAATATACTCCAGAAATATCAGACAGGTGTTGTCATATCGCTCTTCTAGCCTTTTGAGCGCCTTTGGATAATTTTCTTCAGTAATTTGGAAGGCCTTCACTGTTCCAAGTGCTTGCTCACTCAAACAATGCACTAAATGGTTGAATTTTTCAATCCCACTGAGAGAATGTCTTGAAGGTGCTTATAAAATTCTTATACTCAGAGTATTTTCCTGAAAATTTTGGCAGACGAAGCTGTGGTAATCGAGAACTCGTCTGAGGAATAGCGAACGACATTTCCTTTCCACTGGGTCTTCTAGTTGGTCCCATCAAAGATAATATTCTCGCTTTGGTAACACAATACAGCAATTCTAACTCACCACGACAAGTGTCCGATGGACACATGTCTTCTATTCTCGTTTGAACGACTATAAACTGTTGTTTGCAAAATTTAGTGCTAAGTTCAGTGAACTTGACCAAGCTGAGTGATCAAACGGTGTTCGAAAGCTGACGACGATACGATTGAAAGCTTGAATTGCGAGAACTAGGCGAAATGCAGCGAGTTGCAACTGAAACGAATTGAACGAAAATTTCCTAATTCCAATGATGATACGAATAAGCTTAAAGTGTTGAATGTAATTTGTAACGAATCAAAGTTGCAATTTATGTATGCATACATATATTAATTGCCCTAATGTAAAACTTCTCTCGAATGGTTGGGAGATAACTCGAATGGGGAATTGTATGCAGCGAATTAATAGCCCAAGGGCGAAATGGGTGATGACGAAGGTGAAATTTCGTTTCAACCAAAGGTTCGATTGTAGCGACTAACGATTGTTGCAATTTAGTTAAATAATTTATTTTGAAAAAGAAACGACACAGACTCACCAATAAATGTCTGGGCATACATGTATGTATGAACATATACTTAGCTGTTCCTCTTGCTGTAGGTTGATGGCGTTGTGTAGATCCGTACGCGATCGCGAAACCGTAATCGAAAACTTTTTTTTTTTTATAATTTACGCGCGCCTAAGGGGTTAGATACCCTTTTACTGTTGCTTGGGCGCGGGCGGAAAGGTAGAAAGTAGGAGAAAGGAAAATTGTTTTGTAGTGGTTTGAAACTCAGGTGTGTTTGGTTTCGGTATTTGCTCTCCAGGGGTGGGAGTCCGAATAGGACGGAGAGTTTTTTCTTCACTCAGAGTGGAAGGTTATAATTCGCAGTAATTATTTGTGCTTGAAACTCTACAACAGCCAAATCTACGTGTCAGTGTTATGCCTTCACAAGCAGAATTTTTCTGTCTGAGTTCCAATTACACAACTGAAAAAATTGAAAGACTTGTTCATGGGCAGGATTCGAACCTAGACCCCTCCGAGTGAGAAGCGATTGCTAGTACCACTACACCACGGCCACCACTTTCTGTTAATTTGAACTTTGTCCGTTTTGTTCAAACACTATCCCGAAATAGTCACTGATTTTTTTTTTTTGTTTTTTGCGAAATTGGGTATTAACTCACTTAGGATTTCTTTATTGACTTAATGTCCTGTCACGGTCGCCATGTAGAAAATAGTAGAAAAATGCCACTGAATAAAACGCGCTTAATTTCGCTATAATACTCGTAATTTCAAACTTTATTGTGGAGAGCGTTGGTTCGTTCGAACGAGTATGAAGGTTTTTTGGCTGGGAAATTAGGGTTGGAATGCGTTTTATATGGGAGCAATAGCATGTGTGGTGAATATAATTCTGGGGAAATTAGTACTGTTGGGGAAATTGGTACTGTTGTTTAATATGGTACAATGAGTCAATTGTTATTTGGCGCGAACAGATACTATCATCCTTTCTAAGAGTCATCCCCTCACAAAGCTAATAATTATGGACTACCACGCTCGATACAAGCACCAAAATCACGAGACCGTTGTAAATGATCTTGGACAGAAATTTCATATTCGCTCCTTAAGAACCACTTGAAAAGGTGTACGAAGATCCTGTCAAGTGTGCAAAAATAATTACGCAGTACCCGAACCACCAATGATGGCTGATCTTCCTTCAGCGCGACTTGCATCCTTTTGTCGCCCATTTTCATACGTTGGGATCGGCTATTTTGGCCCTCTGCATGTATTCGTACTAAGGCGAACAGAAAAATGATAGGGAGTATTCCTAACATGCCTAACTACAAGAGCCATCCATATAGAGATTGCATACACGCTTTCTACAGATTCTTGCATATTAGCTCTACGAAATTTTATTGCTAGACGCGGAAACCCCTTAGCGATTTCAAGGAATTTTCAAGGAGCCGAACGTGAATTAAGGGACGCATATAAAAACCTAAATCTGGATGCAATGGCGGAAGAATTCACTTCTAGCACTACAAAGTGGAGCTTCATTCCACCGGCTTCGCCTCACATGGGTGGGAGTTGGGAGCGACTAGTTTGGTCCGTTAAGCCCGTGTTGTCTAAGATAATGCCAACCAGAAATCCGACTGATGAGTTGCTACGAGTACACAGTATGCTTATGGAAGTAGAGAATATTGTTAATTCTCGACGGCTGACATACGAGTATATTCCTACAGAAAGTGAAAATGAAGGTGCCCTGACACCGAACCATTTCCTTCTGGGATCTTCCAGTGGAATGAAGCCTCCGGGAAGTTTCGAAGATGATGGGGTTGTGCTCAGAAGGAGTTGAATGACATCACAGCAGTGCGAAGAGCTTTTGGAAACGTTGGATAAAGGAGTACCTGCCTACAATTACACGCCGGACTAAATGGTTTTCCAATGTTAAACTACTTGAAATAGGAGATATAATCGTTCTTGTGGATCCGAATAGTCCAAGAAACACCTGGAAAAAGGTTGTAGTTGTCGATAGCACGACAACAGATAGCTTCTTATATATTTTCGTATTTTATGTCAACTGTTGTTTCAATTTCTCGTGTCATCTTTGCGATACATAATTAAAAGAGAGCTGGTTAGACGTCCGATTAGATTGTGAGAATATATCTTCCGAATCCCGCCACAATGCCTCTACTGTTACTGCAGGTGCTCTAGCCCCCGTTTTTTTCGTCTCTTTGCAAAATCCATAGTCTAACTCAAGAATCGGTCGCTTTTGCTATCTTCGTTATATTTAGTCCTCCTTTTAAATATTTGTCTTTTTTCCTTAAACGTCATTTTCGTCTCATCGTTTCATCATCATATTTCTCTGCTTAGGTAGAGGTGGTTTTCTGAAACACCTAGCAGAGATTTTGCGGTACTCTTGCATTTTTTTTTAAGGGAACTTTACTTTGCGCGCTTAGCTCTTTACTAGTTTTTAGAACCATTAATCGGTCGCTGATTTTTGATAGCAGTCCAGCTGTTAAGATAATGGCCTTCACGTAGGTTAGGTTAGGTAAGAGTGGCTGTTGGAAATACCAACCCACTTAGGCCTATTGGCCCATTGTGATGCCACGTGGATCTATGATCTTCTTACTACTGGAACCAGTTTGAGCTTATAATAGCTTATGAGCGTTTAGGTCGTTGTAGAAGAAAGCTCCTAGATGAAGCTTCCTTCTCTGGGAGAGAGCTGGGCATGTGCAGAGTAGGTGGGGGATTGTCTGCTCCTCTTCCTCGTACATGCAGCTTCTACAGAAATTATTAGTAAAAGCGCCAAGCCTTCTTGGGTGCTTGCCTATGAGGCAGTGTCCAGTAATGACACCTGTTATGGCGCTGAGATGTTTCCTATCTAAAAGGATCAGACACTTAGAGCGACTCAGATCCAGCCTTGACCAGATCTGTTTGGTCGCTAGACATGTTTGTCCAGCAGTCCACCTAAGGTCTGTTCTTTTATTGGCATCTAGCTTTAGTGTTAGTTTGCACGTAGCGGTTGGTATACCTACACTCCCTTTGTCCGGTAGGATAGGTAGAGTGGTTCCAATTTTGGCGAGTTCATAGGCTCTGCAGTTCCCTGGAATGTCTCTGTGGCCCGGCACCCAACAAAGGTGAATGTTGAACTGCTCTGCCATCTCCATGAGAGATGATCGGCATTCAAGGGCGGTTTTAGAATATAATGAGACCGAGTCCAGGGACTTGATGGCGGCCTGACTATCCGAAAATATGCGGATATCCTTTGCAGATATCACGTTTTTCTTCAGCCAGGACAGAGCTTCTTTAATCGTCAAAATTTCCGCCTGGAACACGCTACAGTGATTTGGAAGGCGGAAAGAGAGGCTTGGATTTAGCTTATCTGAGAAAACACCGCCACCAACTCCGCTATCGGTTTTAGATCCATCTGTGAAGAGATGGATTGACTTGTCCTCCATGAAAGCATCCTCCTCCCAGAATGATCTAGTGAGGAAGCTAGAATATTGGGGTGACCAAATGAATTATTTGTCCACTGTTTAGTCCCTTTAAGGCGAATGGCTGCAGTCGCAGCTACTTGCTTGCTAAAAATGTCGAGGGGTGCCAAGTGAAGCAGAATATCTAATGCCGCAGAGGGGGTAGACCGCAAGGCTCCGCTTGTGCATAGACATGCTGTTCTTTGGACTCTGCTTAGTTTAATGCGGTTTACTGCATTTTCCAAGGCCATCCATCAGGCAGCTACCCCGTAAGTAAGTATCGGTCTTATGACCGAGATGTATAGCCAGTGGGTTATGCGAGGTTGAAGTCCCCATTTGTTCCCAATGGCTTTTTTGCAAGAGAATAAAGCTATTGTAGCTTTATTGACTCTTTCTTGAATGTTAGGTTTCCAGTTTAGTTTCCTATCAAAAATGAGACTCAGATATTTTGCTGTATCGGAGAAAACTAAACTGGTACCGTTTATTGAAGGAGGGTCTATGATTGGAATTTTATATTTCCTAGAAAAGAGGACAAGATCAGTTTTATGGGGGTTTATTCCCAATCCACAGCGATCTGCCCAGCGGGTTAATCTGTTAAGATTTACTTGGAGGAGTTCTTTAATGGTATTTAGATGTTTTCTTGAGACGGCTATGGCAACGTCATCCGTCATAGGCAATCACTCTGCTATCACCCGCTTCCAGGTATATCAGTAGTTCGTTAACTACTAAGTTCCAGAGAAGGGGAGAGAGGACACCGCCTTGCGGCGTACCCCTACTGACATATCTTTTAGCAGAAGTCTCGCCCAGTTTGGAGTTGATTATCCTGCTTGTTAGCATTCGATTAATCAGCTCCCCAAGTGAGTCGTCTACCTGCAGAGTTGACAGCGCAGTCGTAATTGCGGATGTGTTGACGTTGTTAAAGGCGCCCTCTATGTCTAGGAAAGCAACCATTGTGTACTCCTTATATTGTAGGGATCGTTCGATGTGGCTAGTCAGAGAGTGCAAAGCCGTTTCCACCGACTTTCCTTTACAGTAGGCATGTTGAGCCGTAGACAGAAGTCTTGGATCAACTTTAGCTCGAATATGGATATCAATCAGTCGTTCTAAAGTTTTCAGAAGGAATGATGATAGACTTATAGGTCTGAGGTCCTTTGGGACTACTTGAGAACATTTTCCAGCTTTGGGAATGAATACTACATTGACTTCTCTCCATAACAGTGGAATGTGGATAAGTTCTACACAGCTCCTCATAATATTTTCCAACACTGGTAGAATAATATCTGAGGACCTCTGTAGCTCGGCAGGTATAATACCGTCCGGACCAGCAGACTTGTATGGTTTGAAGCTATGCAGCGCCCAGAGCAGTTTGTCTCTCGTAATCAGACCATTAATTTTGGTCACGGTTGCAGTAGGCCTGTTCAGGCTGCTACTGGCCGCGAGTTGGGAGCTACCTGGAAAGTGGGTGTCCAGAAGCAGGTTGAGTGATTCATCACTTGAGGTTGTCCAAGAGCCATCGGTTTTTTTTCAAACAGCTGGGCATCATAGGATTTGTGGAGAGGATTTTTCTTAGCCGCGATGCCTCAGAGGTTTCTGTAATTTTGTCACAGAATAACCTCCAGGATTGTCGCTTTGCCTTCCTCAGTTCTTTTTTGTATAATTTGGGGGATTCTTTATATGAGTCCCAGTCGGTCACTTTTCTTTTGCTTTTTGCTGCATTGAAATGTTTTCTGCAGGCGTTTCTGAGCAGTCCCAGTGCCGATGTCCACCAATGTAGCTTTTTCTTGCCTCTTGGTTGAATAAGAGGGCAGGAAGCATAGCCTTATTGAGAGCCAGAATAAATTCTCTGACTTTCATGTCCAGCTCATTGGTGTCACGCGGGGGACTTGATAGTTCAGAGGATAACGTTTTTGACAGCATTCCTCTGTATTTTGACCAATTAGTTTTCCGGTAATTCCGGAAAGCCTTCAATGATGTGATGGCCTTCAATGGAAAAAAGAATGACATTTGCATAGTGAAAAGAAAGAGCATGTCAATGGATATGAAGAAACCACTTTTTTAGACTATTAAGCAGTAGATAAACCCCAGGCTTAACGAACCATTCTAATTGGACGATAAAAGTCAATATTTCTACCCATTGGACTAAAATAAAGTCAGACGGCCTACCTGCAGAGCTTTTTAACACAGCAAGAAGTGGTTTGGTAGAGAGCTCATTATTAATTTGGACAGAGGATGAATGGAACCTCAGCATCGTTTGTCCGATTCACAAGGAGGACTTCTAATCTGCGTCAAGTATTGAGGCATCAGTTTCCTTTACATCGTGTACAAGATCTTGTCTGCCGTATTCTAAACAATACCTATTTAATTGGGCCTTATGAGTGCGGTTTTGGGCTACGTAAGTAAGAAAATGCAAAAAGTCCAGACCCAAGCACATTACTTCTTTATCGATTTTAAAGCTGCATTTTGTATAGAGCTCCGTGGTCAATGCCGTAGGCAACATCTTACAAAAGTCTGTGTAACTTCTACGCGCACAAGTGTAGGGGATCGCGATCATCTTGGAGTATATAACTGAAGGCAGTTGCCCAAATACTGCCCTAAGTGGAGAGACCATGCTGAAAATGGACAGCAGAGCCATCTCGGTTAGTAGCTAAAATCACACCATTAATGCTCATCACATGAAACTATTTAAGAGCTCTTTTTACGTAAGTAGCACACATTTATTGTCATCCAGAGGTTCGTACGAATGTTATACGTACATTTTTTTATGGTTTAGGACCTTTGAGCCAAAATGCATGTGTACTTAACACTCCCGTGCATGTCATTACTGTTTGCTGTTTTGTCAGTTCACTAACATGAAATTCATCTTACTCCAGTAATCATCAATTTGGAAACTAATTAACTATACATACATACATCTCAGGAAAAAAGAATACTCATACTTAACCAATCGGGTCATTAACTATTGAATTGTCGCAAAGTCAACTTTCAAACGAATGAATGACTCAATATTGTAGAACGTAGAGACTTAATTCATTCATAAAACCGAAAATATCTGCCTTGTTAATGTTTCCTTTTGCTATCTTGTGACTTGTGAATTTTCGATTGGGAGCCTTGTCAGCAGTTCGTCAATTAAGTTTGATAGATACAATTCCGACGCGAACGAACTATTAGAACGAACGTCACATTTACGTCGATTTCTTGGAATATTTTTTTACTCTATTTTGTTGTGGCACCCTTTTCCAATGATTGACGTAGATCCGAATTTGTTATTTTTTTTTTTACTGACTTTCACCTTTTGCTTTATCTCGGAATTTTTGCCATTAGACGCCTTGAAAATAAAAATGACTCGCATAGGTTTTTTGCCACATGGTGAAATAGTTTTTTTTGTAATTTGAACGAAGGCAAACGCCATTCGGATTAGAAGAATCTAAGAATAATAGAATTTATGTATGCGAGTGGGGCGTAACGGTTGATAAAACTGCCCTGGGAGGGCACAGATCGTAATTATGTAGATTAAAATGCTTAGAGTTAAGCCAATTTTTTTTTTGTAAGGGATCTGATCCACGCAATCAGTATTGAGAGGCCAAGAGAGGCTCAACTCTTTTGAAAAAATTGAGAATCTCTCTGGTGGAGATTTTAAGAATTTTCCCAGGGATTCAAATTTCTCTGAGGATGTGTCGTCTCCTCATAAAATGTGTTACGCAGTTTCGTCGTATCCCATGCAAAGGCGACATTCAGTTTCCTATACCTGTTTTGTGTAGGTTATATCGAAGGCTTCAGTGTCTGGTTAGAAATCCAACCAGTGTTCTGATATCATTCCTTTTGAGTTGTAGGGATTTTTTGGATTTTTTGTGATGACTCTGTTATTTTGTTCTTCCAACTCTTTATTGCTGTGTTAATTGCGGAATTCAGAATATTACAGAACGGTTCGGGGCCGATGAATCAGAATCAGCCGAACCGTTTCTAGCCAGTTCGTCGGCTATTTAATATCCGACAATACGTTTATGACCTGGCACTCAACAAAGTTTTACTTTGTTCCTATGGGAAAGACCTTGTAGTGTATTGAGGCGGTGCAAAACTGATTTGGAGTCAATGGAGCATTAGGCTGCTTTAATAGCTGCTGAATTGTCTGCTAATATATGGATGGGGACGCCCTTTGTTCGCTTATCGAGGATGAGATTCGCGCACTGAATCTGAATGGCATGTATATCCGCTTGAAATACACTGGGACTTTTTCCCATTGGTTGTGAAATTCTGCCAAAAAACCAGCACCCACCCCGGTGTCCATCTTCGTTCCATCCGTATACCACTTGATACCTTTAAGGTTTGAGAATGGGGTTTCTGTAGTTCTTCTGCCGAATCATAGAGTCTTAGGTAAGCGGTCGTTTATAGTACTGCGCAGATGATGTCAAGCTCGGGGATTTTGGAGAGATGATTCATTTGATTCATGTGATCTGAGTGATTAATCTCTCCTGTTTGTAGTAGCGTGACCGTGCTGCGAATTGTCATCTTTTTTTATAAAGAGATGGAGTGGCGTTAATCCAATGAAGGCTTCTATATCTGCTGTGAGGCATACAAGTCTTTCTAGCCGCTGCAGCTTTTGAATGACAGATTTTTCTTTTGTTTTGTTTCACCATTCTACTGATGAGTAGGTTATGATGGGTCATATCATCTTTGTATATATCCAATGGGTGACCTTTGGGGTTATTCCCCAGGTCTTACATCCATACTATGGCCAGCCCACATGGTCTTAGTCGCTTTGGCAATTTTATTATTAATATGTGAGTTCCAATTTAGTTTTTTATCGAGTACCAATCCAAAATATTTTACTTAGTTGGAATACTCGTACACAATTTCTGTGTTAAGTGAGATCTTGTCCAGACTCAGATTTCTTTTACGAGTGAAGGGAACTAGTATAGATTTACTTGGGTATACAACCCAAGGGAGTTTGTTTGCCCAGGTTACTAAGTTTTACTAGCAGGTCGTCAATGACCAGTGAACCACAAGGGCGGTAAAATAACCCCTCCGTGTGGAGAATTGACGGCTGAGACAGAGATTCTGGTCTCACCGGAAGATGTATAGATTTCCCAGCTTACGAATAGCGCTCTAATCCAACGTTTAGTGGGATGGTCAATATGTTTTTTGGGCATGACGCCCGAAATGGATTTATATCCGGTATTATTTCATTTTTTTCATTTTCATTTATATATTTATTCAGTTTACAATTGACAAAATTAGATACAAATATAGAATGCAAGATCTTATTCAAAACAAATTCAGAAGTAATAAAGAAACAAGCAGTTACTTAATAGAATAACAATAAAGAGAGATTAAAAAGTAAATAATTTATCAATTGAAGAAATGAAAAGATACATTCTGTAGTTAACTAAAACTAGTGTCGAATGCATAAATTATAAAACTATAATTAAAAAATACAAAACATAATAAATTGGTGTGAAGAGAGGAACAAAACAAATGTTAAGATTATTTCATCGATTATTAAAAAATTTCATTTAATCATTCAACAAAATTAGACCATTAAATGGTTTATTTCATGTAGGTCGAAGTGAAATAGCCATTCCTTAACTTTCCTATTTCGAACGACAAGATTTCTGCTTTGCCTAATTTCAAGCGGCAATATATTATATAATCTTAGAGCAACAGAGGAGTAAAAGTTCAAAAAGTGATGTGTGTTGAAAGATGGAATGAAAGCAAGATGGTTATTGCTAGTACGCAGTGACTGATGGGTTGGATTTCTGTCACTGGAGTAAGCAATCCTAGCGAGAAAAATCCTTAACACTTTGTAAAAGTAAAGATGCTTGAGTGGTAGCATTTTAGAGTTTACAAAAAGCAAATAACTACTTTCTCGGCGATTCTTTCTCCAGATTATTCTAACTATATTTTTTTGCACAATGAGTAACGTATGGACTTTATTTTTATGAGTTCCTCCCCAACAGATTAAGCCGTACTACAACTTTGATTGTACTAGTCCATAGTATATTGTTTCCATCAGTTTTTTTAAAACAAAATTGCCTCAAATGGTACATTAACTTCGTAGTTATTAACAAGTAAGATCTTAGACTGGCAGTATGATTACTCCAATTCAGTTTGCTATCAATTTCCAGACCCAGATATTTAAAAACTGAGGTGAACAAGTTAAATCCCGATTAAATAAGGTAGAAGATGGTGTCGCTTTGCATGTAACAGAGCTAAATAATAAGTGCTTACAACTTGCACTATGAAAAATCAAAGGTGGGTAATCGACAATGTTAGAAGACAACTTGAAGAATATTATTTTAGTTTTATCACTGATTACCAATTTATGTAAACAAAACCAATGTTTCAGCTGCTCTAAGTCATATAAAATGTTAGCAATTAAGTCTAATGCAGAGCTATTAGATAAGCTATATCATCAGCAAACCCTATTTGTTTACGTTTGATATCTAGGTTAAAAATTTAATTGATATAGATCAAGAAAAGGATTGGACCAAGTACTGAGCCTTGTGGAACACTAATTTTAATATCTATCGATAGGCTAAAACTATCATTAATCTTTACAACTTGTTTGCGGTTGTTTAAATAGGAAAGAAACCATTTAAGCATAAAACCTCTTATGCCCGCTTTTTCTAACTTTTGTGTTAATATCATATGGTCGACAGTATCAAACGCTTTAGTAATGTCAATAAAAATAGCAGCCGTATATTTTTTATTGTTCAGGCTTTCGTAGTTAAAGCAGCAGAACTCTAAAAGAGCATCCTCTGTTGACTTCCCGGCTCTAAACCCAAACTGATTATTACTAAAAAAAAAGAAGATGAATCTAGGAAAGACATTATTCTATTTTTCACTGCTTTTTCAAGGATTTTAGAAAACACTGGAAGAAGAGAGATTGACCTATAGTTATTTAGATTTTTACTATCACCTTTCTTTAAAACAGGTATTACTTCTGCAGTTTTTAAGGCAACAGGAAAAACACCACTGTAGATACTTTTATTAAAAATATCCGTTAAGACATCAACAATATTTAGTGAGACCTTCTTAATAAAATTGTTAGACCAACTATCTCTCGTGGACGAATTAGAATTTTTTAGAGAGTTGATAATCCTAAATAATTCTAAAGAAGACATCGGGTTGTAAAAAAAAACTATTGGCTTGACTCCATTCATTGCTAAAGCAATCTTATACACAATGATTCGACGATTCAGAGAAAGAGTCTTGTAAGCCACACTTGTAAAATATTTGTTAAAAACATTAGATATTTCACTAGGATTAACTATATTATGTCCCTGATAAGATACACAATTGAGTTCATTTAAAGCGGGTAGTTTTTTATTTATAAGTTCGTTAATAATTGTACATTCTTTCCTTAAATTGCCTCTAGCTAGATGTAGTTTATTGCAACTTCCTTGCACACTCTATTATATAGAAGTCTAAGATTGATATTATTTGGTTTCTTTTTGCATTTAATATATAATTTACTCATCTTTGCAATCTTCTTTAATAAAGTTGTAGACATCCATGGCTTAATTTTTTTAACTTTACATTGTCTTTGGGTTTCAGTAAGACATTCACTAACACGAGTTTTTAAGATATTAGCAAAGATGTTAAAAGCATTAGAGGGATTACTTTCAAGGTACACATCGGTCCAACTTTCGTGTAGTAGAAGATGGTTAAGACGCTCGTAGTTCAAGTCTTTAATTTTCTCAAACCGTACAGACATATCAATTTGTTTCATATTGGCGCATAGAAAAACTAAACCAACCATACAGTGATCGGTGATCTTAAGATCTGAAATGGAGCTGGTGATAGTGATAATCTACCAAAAATATGATCAATACAGGTTTGTGTTGAAAGAGTTAATCTAGTAGGTTATCTAAAACACGATTCCAAACCATTTGCCGCTAAGACAGATAAATAATTTAAAACAATAGCAGAATCAGATAAAATATCTAAATTTATATCACCAAGAATAAATAGATTCTTTGACTTTTCGTCAGACAACAGAGTAGTCAATTCTTCAACAAAAACATTTTTACTTTTTTCATGTAGCCTGTAGAAGCACATAAAAATAAACTTTCTAGACTCAATTTTGCAAGAAACTTTAACCATATCAGCACTTTTCAAGTTATTGCAGCAACACTTATACTCCAACTTATCACTTATAAAGACAGCCACACCACCAGCAGCATAAGAATTATTACATGTAGGATGAAATTTATAACCAGGTATACTAAAAAGATTAGCTTCAGTTTCTGATTCTAAATGAGTCAGAAACAGATAAAAATTTGTACGCATACTTCTAATATTTTGATGAATGATAAAAAATGTTCTCTTTTGATAAAAACTTCTGAAAATCTCTTTATCAAAACTACAAAATTTGAAATAACTATCCCGATTTTGAATACATTTTATTTACCCACAAGAACGAAAAATTATTATCATTTGTAAATGTTTTAGCTCTATTATTTACTGCTCTATTATAATTAGTTAAACTCTCATTAATATAAATATAACTTATTTTTCTTTTTCTTTTGCAAAACCATTTGCTTAACTTCATAGTTTTTAAATTTGACGCGTAAAATCCTCACAGTTTTTGCCCGTGTAGATAAAGGGTTAGAGTTGAGCTTACGTGCGATGTTCTTGACATAACAATGTTTTATGTCATCGGTCTTCAAATCTTCATCGATTTCCTTTTTTAATAAATTGACAACTACGTCCAAAGCATTACTGTTGTCAACATTAGGAACCCCAATAATATCAACATACGAGGGGCGTTCAACATATTCTCGGTATCGGGGTGAAGCTGTGGTTGTATATATAAATTGACTTATTTATCAATATCATCAGTAATACTATTATTTTAGTGCATTCATGTAAAATTTCATATAAATGTGATTATTAATTCGCGGTTTTATCTCTAGTTAAACAGAATCATAATGGCAACTGAGACGATGATGGTAAAAATTGAGCATAGCGCTGTAATTAAATTTCTCACTAAGCAAGGGAAAAGTCAAAAAACTATTCATGAAGAGATGGTGGCTGTTTACCAGGGTTCCGCACCTTCATTATCAACTGTGCAAAAGTGGTCAAGTGAGTTCAAGAGAGGCAGAGAGAGCATTGAAGACGACCCCCGCTCCGGCGCCCCGGCTACTGCTTGTACGGAGAAAGCATCAAAGAAGTCCAAAAACTTGTTCTTGAGGATGCCCGAATAAAGGTGAAAATGATGGCAGAGATCGCCAAGCTTTCAATTGGTACCATTCACACCATTCTTCATGACCATCTTAACCTTTCAAAGGTCAGTGCAAGGTGGGTGCCACGAATGCTCACAGCGCCTCAGAAAAAAAAGTGAGGATCGCATGCTGTAGAGAGCTTTTGGAGATGTGTAGTGAGAACGCGGACGGTGTTATGTATCGAATTTTTACTGGGGACGAAACATGGGTCCACCACTATGACCCTGAAAGCAAACAAGAGTCCATGCAGTGGCATAAAAACGGAACAGACCCCCCGAAGAAGTTCAAAGTCACTCCGTCTGCCGGGAAGCTCATGGCCACATTTTTTTGGGACTCAAAGGGAATCTTGCTCATTGATGGTGAAACCATCAACGCCACATCCTACGCTTCCACTTTGCATAATTTGCGGGAGGAAATTAAAAAGAAAAGACGGGGTAAACTCGCAGCGGGTGTGTTGCTTCTTCATGACAACGCTCCTGTTCACACGGCGCGAGTTTCCAAGGCTGCTGCGCGAGATTGTGGTTTCGAAGAAATCCAACACCCACCCTATAGTCCAGACCTTGCCCCTAGTGATTATTTCCTGTTTCCGGATTTGAAAAAATGTCTTCGTGGAAAAAGATTTTTGGATGATGAGGAACTCAAGTCGGCAATAAATGGGTATTTTGCAGAGAAAGAGGAAATTTATTTTGTTGAGGGTTTAAAAAAGCTTATCTCAAGATGTAACAAATGCATTGATGTTAGGGGAGATTATATTGAAAAATAAGAACAAATTAAATTGAATTCGCATTTTCCTTCATATCGATACCGAGAATATATTGAACGCCCCTCGTATCTTTGCAATGTTTTATGTTGGAGGAAGTTCACAGTACTTTGAAGTTTGTTTATATGTTTACACAATGTTTTATTTTCGTCTTGCAGGCAGTCAATTCTTCTTAAAGCATTAGAGTTAACTTCTTTTAGTGCAGCAATTTCATTATATAGAATGTCAAGTGTGATAGGAGTTGGTGACGTAATATTATTATCAGCAGACCGAGGGGACACTAAGTTAGAGTGAGACAGATGCACTTCCTCGACAGGTGACTGGACATTTACTTTATTATGCACTTGTTTTACTTTCCGGGTTTTCAGAAAAAATGATGCTAGGCTTATGAGTCGATAAGATTTAGGTACGAGGGCGGGTCAATAAGTCCGTGACTTTTGGAATAAAACACAGATTTTTTGATAAAAAAATAATTTTATTTTTCAACGTAGTCTCCCTTGAGCTCTATACACTTTGTCCAACGCTTCTCCAATTTTTTTATCCCTTCCAAAAAAAATGATTTGTCGAGGTCCTCAAAATAGGCCTTTGTTTGCGAGATGACTTCATCATTGGAGTCAAATCTTTTTCCACCAAGCCATTTCTTCAGGTTTGGGAACAAGAAGTAGTCGCTCGGAGCCAAATCTGGAGAATAGGGTGGATGAGGGAGCAATTCATAGCCCAATTCATGGATTTTTGCCTGGCAACTGCACATGTGTGCACCCTTGCATTGTCTTGGTGGAAAAGAACTTTTTTCTTGGCCAAATGAGGTCGGTTTTTTTTTCAAATCGTCATTGAATCGGTCCAATAAGTTGGCATAATATTGATTGTTCTTCCCTTTTGAAGGTAGTCAATGTGGATTATCCCGCGTGCATCCCAAAAAACAGTCGCCATAACTTTATTGGCTGACAAACCCACCTTGGCGTTCTTTGGCGCCGATTCACCCACTGTTTTGACTGTTGTTTGTTCTCTGGTATGTTGTGATGGATCCATGTTTCGTCCACGGTTACAAAACGGCGCAAAAACTCCTCCATATTGCGATTAAACAACGCCAAACCTTCCTGTGAAGTGAAGCACACGAAATTCACTTTTTTCCATTTTCTCCTCAAATTAGTGAGTAGTCTGATAAAAATAGCTGTCAAACACAAACTAACTGACGCAGCAAGTTTAAATTTTGACAGGATTCAACTCACAGATGCCTGTTGACAGGAGCAGTGTTGCTGTTTCAGTAAAGAGGTCAGAAATTCAAAAAGTCACGGACTTATTGACCCGCCCTCGTAGTTCACCAGGTTTATCTGGTTCGAGGATAAAAACTACGTTTACCTCCCCAGGCTTGTGGGATGTATCTCCAGTTGAAGCTATACCTAAATAAGGCTATTCAAGTGAGAAAAATCTGGACCTGACCTTTCTCAATCAGTGCTGGGATCGTTCCGTCTTTCTCACTATTTTACGCAATTATTCAAGTTCAAGTACATGGTGGAATGGTATACACCTTTTGGCCATATTGTGTTTCAATTTACAACTGCATTTAAATTGCTTCATTTACGCCCCCATTGGAATGTAGAGATGAAGGCAGTAAGTAGTTTTGATAACGAGATTTTCTTGATTTTTCGGTTTGACCCTGTCCGATATTGCATCAGATATTGAACTTAATGTGCATATGGTCCGATAAGGATGCCTCATCTGACACATGTCAGTCCTTGATAAAAGTATGAAGGATGGGAGACGAGACGAGTCAAGTACCTCCTCTCTTACAGAATTGATAAAAGTGGATTTATTACTCCTATTACATAGAAGCAAATTTTTGGTAAAAAATATTTTTATTTGAAGTGAACGCTGCTACCCCAGATGTTGTTGTATGTGAACTACTCTAAAGTAGTTCGGTGATCGCTGCCACTAGATGTCTAGTGTTAGACCCTGGAATGAGAAGATATTTAATGTTGGAACTGATCAGTAAAGCAGACCTCGGGCAAATTCTAATATTCGCTCACTACCCTCAATAGTCCAAGGTCCTTGGATTAGTCCTAGGGCGATGTTCTCTCCCCTGATGATGCGTGGTTTCGGAAATAAATCTACCTTTTTGAGAAATTACTCTTCAACCAATTCGCAGTGGCTTCATCGGAACAAATAAACACGACCCAGACAGCCCTGACTGTAGAGCTGTCTAAAGACGGCTTCAACTTTTCATCTTGAAGCTCAATCGAAACATCGATAACTCCCTCCAATATTTGAGCCATTTGCTCAATACTAAGTGGGTTGAGATTGATGTCTTCTTTCTGTTTTGCTTCTTGACTTTCTTTGCTTCCGAAGTCGGGAGAGTGTATGTCTCAATATCTGTATTGTATTATCCTCAATATATTGTATTATCCTGGAAAATGCAAAGGGATCGCTATGCGCTTCCACTCACACTTACTCAACGTGTGTTTTTGCGTAGCCACTTATCAACCGATCTTATCCAGTTAGATCATATTTATAAAAAGAGTAGTTCCGATTACATGTAGTGGCCGTGGTGTAGTGGTACTATCAATCACTTCTCATTCGGAGGGTCAAGGTTCAAATTTTTCATTTGGGTGATTGGAACTCAGACAGAAAACTTCTGTGTGTGAAGGCATAACACTGACACGTAGATTTGGCTGTTGTAGAGTTTCAAGTACAAAGAAATACTGCGAATTATAAACTTCGAATCACTCTGAGTGAAGAAAAACTCTCCGTCCTATTCGCACTCCCACCCCTGGAGAGCGAATTTCGAAACCAAACACATCTGAGTTTCAAACCACTACCAAGTGGTTTCTTTGGCTTCTTAAGTTTCTTTGTGGTATAGTGATCCTTTTGAGTACTTTGCTAATAAACAGGTCTTGGTCTCAGTGCTGTAAACACGGTTTTTACAAAATGTGGAATAGAATGCTGAACGCAGTTCTTACCCTTCCGATTCTGCTACCAACTTTTTTTTTTATATAATTTACGCGCACCTAAGGGGTTAGATACCCTTTTACTGTTGCCAGGGCGCGGGCGGAAAGGTAGAAGAAAGAGAAAGGAAAATTGTTTTTGTAGTGGTTTGAAACTCAGGTGCGTTTGGTTTCGATACTCGATCTCCAGGGGGGGGGGGGGGGGGGGGGGGGGGGGGGAGTCCGAATAGGACGGAGAGTTTTTGCTTCACTCAGAGTGATTCGAGTTATAATTCACAGTATTTTTTTCTGTGCTTGAAAATCTACAACAGCCAAATCTACGTGTCAGTGTTATGCCTTCACACGCAGAATTTTTCTGTCTGAGTTAGAATTACAAATGAAAAACTGACTTGCCATGGGCAGGACTCGAACCTAGACCCTCCGAGTGAGAAGCGATTGCTAGTACCACTACACCACGTCCACCCCTGCTACCAACTTCAAGTTTGGAGACGCCGTCAGCCGAAACAGATAACGAAAACTATCAATTTTCTCGATCTCCAGTCTAGCACTGCTTAGTTCAGTAGAAGACCCTGTATTGAGGATTTAAGACTAAGTTCTGAATAATCTGATCATTACTCGTAAATTACATCACATTACCCTAAATATCAGCATAGTCAGGTTTTTCTAGTTAAGATTTCATTGTCCAATGTTTTCCTCTACTTCAATTAACGTATCATCCAGAAAAACAACGGTGATAAAATGTAGCCTTATTGTACTCCGCTTTGCACTTCAGCTTACTGTTGCTAAAAGCAACGTTTTTTCAGGTATACTCTCTCCTTTTAGGACAGCAAAAAGCATCCAGTAAGCGTCTCACGGGGTGTTGTTTGAGCTGTTCTCTCTGATACGGTCTTGGGATATTAGAATGACCTTTACGTCCTACTATCGCTGCAGTTTGCCTCATCTTCGTCCTGTGCAGCTATATCACTGATATAACTAAGTTAATCACATCTTACACAACGCTGGCCTTTCTTTTTTTTCACACGATACTGGGCCTGAAGTCAGGTCTCTCTATTGATGTGGCTGCTGTAGAAATAAGAAAGTGGAGAGGTAACGGCGTTAGAAACTCATCATTAGCTCAATTCTTTAGCAAAAACTCAGATGAACAAATAGTATTTCGCTTTGAAGAGTGTGCGATAAAATTGACGACTAAAGCGGCTGTTAGCGTCTAGCCGCACAAGATTCCATTTGGAAAGGCGTAAGTAATTAAAATTTTGAATCGATCTGGGCCTCCAACGCCGACATTAATCAGAATCGAGTCTCCTCATTTACTATGCATAGGTAGTGACCAGACCACCTATAGCAAGCACTGGAGAAGGCTTCTGACTGATCCGAAGGACACAAAAATTTCCTTCCTGAGAAGGACAAACATCCCGTGATGTCGGTATTCAAGACAACAGTGTCCAAATGAGATGCATACCGATACGTCATCATCCCTTGTAGTTGGGATCCTTTTACAGAACAGTAAGAAAAAGGTTAGCTCATTGTGACCCATGGCCATAATCTAAAGTTCCACTCATACGATCTAGATATTCTGTCGTCAAGAACTCTACATCCATTGTTGGATTGGTCCGATGGAGTCTCAAGCTACAGGAATTAGAAGGTGCGCATCAGATAGGTGAAGCAGGTGCTTGCGCCGCACAGTGGATCATTTTGACTTTTCTGCTTGCAAAAATCATACCTCTTAAACGAATAAACATAGCTATCGTGGCAGGTTTTTTTTCTGGTTAAAGGAAAATCCCAGGGCTATGAAATTAGTGAATTTTGAGAAAAATGATTCACAGGGTGTTTCAGAAATAAATATTTTCAAAACTCCATGATTTATGTAATAGAAGAGTGTTTAAAGCTAATCCGAGTAAAACAGTGTTGAATTAAAGTAAACGAACCATTTTTAAAATAATTTTTTTTTTATTTATATCAAGAGGATTTTTGTGGCACATCAGAGTACCTACATAATAAAATATTTCAGTGATTCATTCCAAGTCAAACAGTGGAGAAAAAAGCAAAACAAAATTTAAACAAAAGAAAAATCTGATTTCTTGGAAACTTTCATCAACATCTAGGGTAATGTCTAATAAACTTATCATTTCTGGAGAGTATTGTGCTTTGAGATCTTTTCCGGTTCTGATATGCCTAACCGAAGAAATGAGTGGATCCGATCAGGCTGCAAACATGTTGAAAAGGTCTTCATTCTGCTGCATCCTTGAAGCCTTGCACTTATTTTGATATCTACATATATTTCTTGTGGTTTTTATTTTTGGATTCGTGAGGTTCTTCTGACAATTTTTTTAAGTCACTGATACTCGATTATATTTTGACTATAAGCCAACATTTTATGAAGAGTAGGCGTAAGTTGTTTTTCGGGATATTTTTGCTTTAATAACTCGATTGTTTCCTTGGCATACTCCAGAAACTTGACAGTGTTAACCTTTTCCCTGCAATTCGAAACATTAAGTATTCTCTGATTCTTTAAAAAAATATCCTCGAATTATGTCCGTCATTTGTGTTTCCAAATCCTTGTTCTGGTCGATCCACATCGAGCCCAATTCGAATAGATTCATCAATATCCTCTTTCTCTCTTGTCGAACTGCACTCGTATATGCAAGTTTCAAAATAAATGGAAAGATTTCATATTCGTAGTCATGTTCGTCATCATTTTATTTATCTTGATTGTTGAAGCTTTTTGTGTTCTTTGCATATGGGACAAGACCGCGTTGACTTTGAATCTGTTATTTCATTCAGATTCTATCAATCATAGTTAAAAGAGCTCATGGTTGACAATTATCTCCATTTCGTCATTAGATAATAGATAGGTAATAGATAATTTATTTAATCCATTTCAAATTTACAAATTCATTATTTTACAATTAATTATTCTTAGAACTAATAATTTAAAAGGTACATTCACAGGTATTAAGATAGTTTTCTAGAATTTTAACCATAGATTTTGCAGTTAATATACTTTATGAACGTATTGAAATGGTGTCTTTTGAACACTAGGTGGTACTTGGAATACCAGTGGTAAGTGTATTATTTATTGAATATATTAATCAATTTCATGAAAGCCGCGACAAGAGAAAGAAGAAATGTTCGTTACATGCAATGAAAGGTAAACAGTATGAGAAGAAAGGCAAAAATTTGGGGGCAAAAAGATGAATTCGTACGAATTGTAATGAAACACATATAAAGTTTAAGAAATGACACCTGCATTAGTTCTTCTACGCTTGATCTGGAAAGTAGCCAGATTTAGAGTTGTGCTAAATCGTTCCTTTGCCGGAACGAACATGGAACGGTTCCTTTCTTGAATGGAACTAGTTCCGGGAACTAGTTCCGCGGAACTATTTAGTTCCAACGATGTATCCGAATTAAAAAAGGTTCATGTCCGCGGATTTAAGTAGTTCCACAGACATGTTCTTATAGATAGAATGATACATGTCCACAGAACTACGTAGTTGAAGTTGAACAGATTGAATATTGAATGACAAATACATGTGTGGAAATGTAGAGGCCGATCTACATGCATATTCGCTTTGCAGGAAAGGATGGATTTATTGGTGTAAGGAAGATTATCTCATCTTGATATTGATGATTTATGTGTATTAATAACAAAAAAAACTTTGAGATATTCGTTTGAATTTTTTTAATTTGTATGATATATGTATGTTAATCTAAAAAAAAAAAACAAGTCTTGCTCCATTGCATACTCAGTTCAAATATTTGAACATTTTATAAAGAGTAAAAAAATAATAAAATAAAAGCAATCCATAATATAATAAAAAACAAGGTACGTTTTCTTCACGTAAAGGACAAGAAATTTATTTGTTACGTAACAAACAACAGTATACACATTATTTTCACCAAATTCATAGAATAAAAAATCACATTTCAATATATTATAATACATAGTATCACAATGAATGTAAAATATCACACACATTAAAAACAAAAGATAAATTCAAGTTCAAACAACAAGTTCATTTTATGTACAAGAAAGTCACATATTGCTGTTTATAAATAGCAGTTGTGAGACTTTGCTGGAAGACAACCTATTTCTTCGTTCCGATTGTACAAGTCCTGCTTTGGAGAAAATTCGTTCGCATGGAACTGATGTTGCTACCAGGTTTAGGCGTTTCATAACATATTTGTATATTAGTGGGTATACACATCTTCTAGAGTGCCACCACTCAAGGGGATTCTCCAACCTGTTGAGTATTGGTTCGTTAAGATACTTTTGTACTTCTATTATTCCAGCTGCAACTGTATTTTCTGGAACCAAACTCGATATTTCTGTATCGAAGTCATCCCAAAAGCATGTGCTTTTATATTGGACACAGCTAGAAGATGTTTCTGGCACGGGTTCGACAGTTTGAAAATGAGAAGCAGAGGTTCCAGGCGTACACTCAGAAGGCTGGCTGGCAATTTTTTTCTTCAGTACCTCCAACGCCGCCTGAAAGTTTGTTACGTCCCGAAACCCTCTGCTTTTGAATCTGGGGTCTAAGATGGTCGATTCTGCGTATAACAATTTTTCTCAAGATTGTAAAACCGCCTCTTAAGTTGTTCACTAAGGGTTTCCAATAATTTTTGCACCAAACGGGGGGTGGAATGGTCACCAGAAAAATATTGCCCCTCAACTTCTGCCAGACTTTGTCCAACTTTCCGTTGAAGAAATTTGCAATAAATGATGACTTTGGACAAGCTTACGTTCTTTTCTGTTGAAATCTCCACAGTGACGTCCAAAAACAGCTTCAAAATTGGAATAACTCTTTCCACAATATCCCACTCTTCGTTACTAAGAGATAGGTCATTCTTTATGATAGCTAGAGTGGCAATGACGGCATTTTTTAGAGTAAAAATTCTCTCATATCAAATGTGGAATTCCATCTTGTTGGGACGTCCTGCTTTAATTTCAACATAGGTAGATCCATTTGTTTCTGAATTTCCTTCAACTTGTAGAAGGCGTTTGAGCTTCTCTTAAAAAATTCCACTATGGTTTTCACTTTGGATACAATGTCACCAATTTGGTCTACTCCTGCTTTTACGACTAAGTTCAAAGAATGCGCGAAACAACTAATAGATCGCCATCGTCCCATCTGTACAGCGGAAACGATGTTGGCAGCATTATCGCTCACAATGGCCTCAACTTTATTCTCGATTTTCCACTTCGAAATATGGTCCTTCAAAAAATTGCACAAATTTTCATCATTATGGCGCTTATCGTATTCTATACAGCCTAACAAATTAGAACACAGATTAAAATTGTCAATTTCAATGTAGTGGGCTGTAATGGCTACGAAACTTTGATTGTTTAATGAAGTCCATGCATCTGTTGTTAAGCAAATAGCTGGGGCCCTTACAATTTTACTGCGGACATCCTCTTCCAGCTTTAAATAAAGCTGCGGTAATAGTGTTTCCGATAGTGTCTTTCGGGTCGGAAGATTGTATGAAGGGCACAACATCGCTACAAACTTTTTAAATTCAGCCTCCTCTACAAGGCGTAACGGGTGGTATTCTTTCGCAATCATTTTAAGTAATTGCTGGTCAACTTTTGTTTTTTTTTGTTGGGAAATTGCTCGAATATTGTCCGTATAATTACAGATTTTTGGTTGTATTGTTTCTTGCGGTTTTGTTTTGGTTTCTGTGCAAATTACCTCTACATTTTGAATTGGGTCTATTTCAATTAAAGTTGGGGTGGGTGTTGTAATCTGTCGTTCTATTGCATTTGTGTTGATTATTGGATGCCTTCTTTTAAGATGCCTAGTTAAGTTGCCTAAGCTTCCAGATGTAAATGAAATCATTTGGGAGCAATATTTACATCTGGCTTTTTGTTGCTCCTTTTCTTCAAAATGATGCCACATTACACTGCTCTTCCTTCGCATTGCCATTTTCAATTGAAACCAAATCCTGTATTCAATACATACAAATCCTATATTAACATACATTCTACACATTTGTTTATAAATAATACAAAGTAAAGCATACCAATGTTTCAAGTAAAAATATATTTAATTTGCAAATATTCAGCTACAGATTTATAAAAAAAACGTTATCTGCAATTCAAAAAAATAAAGAAATATCCACGAACTTTTATGTATGCGTGCATTTGTAGTTATACAGCAGATGCAGACACGAAATGTCCCATTTTCATTTTAGGCGGATTGGTAGTTCCAGTTCCATGACAGTTCCAATACTGCGAAAATACTAGCACATACGAGAACGTCAACGCTCAACTACATACGAATGTGAACATTTACGAATGTAATAGACGAAGAAGGTACACGCAATGCTGTGAACTACTTGTGTGTGAACTATCGGAGTATCGGACATGTCGGAACTATCGAACATGTTTAGGTGGAGTATGTGGAACGATTGGAACTAGTTCCGACAGCGGACATAGTTCCAGGAACAATGTAGGTCCGGAACGACTCAACTCTAGCCAGATTCTTAAGTTCTTAAGCAATCTAAATTTGCTTTGGACAAGATTGCACATATCTAAGGGAAGTCTGTTGTATATGAAGGGTGCTATAATGGTTGCAAATCGTCTGTAGTTCTCTTTGTTCACTCTTTGCACTGTGGCTGCAGACGGTTGCCTAAAAGTATATGTTAGGGTAACACCTCTTCTGCGGTTCAGGTAACCGCCTCGCAAATAAAACATTCTCAGCACTTTATAAACAAATAGGTGTCTGAGTGGCATTATATTGAGAGATTGGAACAATGGAAATGATGGCTCCCATTTGGATTTAAACATCATTACTCGAACTACCTTTTTTTGGGCGGTGATAACAGGTTGTAGGTTTTTAGCATAGGCATTGCCCCAGCACGAAATACCATATTCTAAACAAGAGTTGACAAGCGCATAGTAAATAGTGGTCAGTAGATTTGATGGAACTAATTTACGTAGGTGAAAAATCTTGCTCATAGCTACTGTGAGCGTCAAAAGTGTGTAAACACCCATGCGATTTCCGAAGTTACATGTAATTTAAGCAAAAACATAAACAAAAAGAGGATTCCAAAAATACCAAATAAAAGCTTTATTCGATTGTAATGAAAAAAATACGAATAAAAATTCAAAATAAAATTAATGCATTTTTTTTTGTAACAAAAACTAAACATACTCCATATTATACGCGTCAAAAGTAAGTAAACATCTGTAATTCGTTAGAGGAATTTGTAAATATAACATCTTAAATTAAGGAGTTAGTATTTAGTTAGACCACCTTTAGACTTTATAACTTCTTTAAGTCTGCGTGGCATGGATACAACGAGGTTATTTGTAATATCGGAAGATATTTGGGACCATTCCTCAATTAAAGCCTTTTTTAGGTCATCTTTGCTTTTAATACTCCTTTTGCGAATTTGCCGGTCCAAATGATCCCATAAATGCTCTATGGGGTTTAAGTCCGGCGATTGTGGAGGGTGATCGAGCTGTTTTGGAGTCCTGTAAAGCAACCATTCCTTAACGAGCCGCGCGGTATGCTTAGGATCATTGTCTTGCTGAAAGATCCAATTGCTAAGCATACCTAATTTATCCACGCTCGGTTGCAGGTTATTCTTTAGGATGTTAAGATAGTCTTGTTTATTCATTGTACTTTCAATGAAAACAAGATTCCCAACCCCTGACGCCGCCATACACCCCCACACCATCACTGAACCTCCGCCATGTTTTACTGTGCTCCTTACATTTTGTTCACTGAATTCTTTGTTTTTTTCTCTCCAAATTTTTTTATTTGTATTGCTTTTAAAAATTTCAAATTTACTTTCGTCTGTAAATAAAATGTTTTTCCAAAACGAAATATCATTATTTATATATTTTTTTGCAAATGTTAAACGTTTTTTTTTATTGACTTTAGATATCAGTGGTTTCTTTCTAGCACTTCTACCATGTATGCCCGATTTGTACAGTGTTCGCCGAACAGTACTCGCACTGATTGATTTTTCGGTTGTGATTGATAGATTTTCCGCTATTTTAACGGCACTTGAACTGGGATTTTTTTTCACTTCAGTCACAATTTGTCTTTCTTCTCTTTCATTTAGCTTTTTTGGTCTACCTGTCCGTTTAAAATTTTCCAATGTTTTAAATTTTTTGTATTTATCGATAATTTTTTTCACCGAAACATGGTTCCTTTTAACTATTTTGCCAATATTGCGATATGATTTCCCGGTTTTACTCAAATCTACTATAATTTTCCGCGTTTCCAAAGAAATTTCACTCCTCATTATAAAAAAAAATCGGATTCCACTGCTATTAAGCCTTTAATCACAATCAGCGTACACTCTAAAGTGATGTAAAGAGATGAACTTACCTCAGCAGTAATATCTATGAAAAATTATAACAGTAAATCTAACTGATTAATATTAAACGATGGGAGATTGCATGATGTTTACTTACTTTTGACGCGTATAATATGGAGTATGTTTAGTTTTTGTTACAAAAAAAATGCATTAATTTTATTTTGAATTTTTATTTGTATTTTTTTCATTACTATCGAATAAAGCTTTTATTTGGTATTTTTGGAATCCTCTTTTTGTTTATGTTTTTGCTTAAATTACATGTAACTTCGGAAATCGCATGGGTGTTTACACACTTTTGACGCTCACAGTATATTCAAACATTTTTTAATATCGGCAATGTGGGCTTGCCAATTCAGTTTGCTGTCAATGGTCACACCGAGATACTTAAATTCTGAGACAGATTCTAGTTGTATACAAGTATTTGTGCAGTTATCATCGTTACAGTTAGAATCGTGGAGACAAACTCCTTCGATGATCAACTGATTACAAAGAGAAAATGACATTACTTTGGATTTGCTGCTTAAAACCATTTGGTGGAGCGTAAACCAGTTCTTTAGTATGGAGAGGTCAGTTATCATTTCTGTTTTTATGTTTTTATGGTATGACGTAGGAGGAGAACCAAATCATCAGCAAGTGCTCTAATACTTCCCTTTAGTGTTAATTTAAAAATCGAGTTTATATAAATAATAAAGAGCAAGGGCCCAATGACCGATCCTTGGGGAACGCCAAGACCGGGGCTGTCTAAAGACGCGCTTAGACTAGCGTTTACACGCACAAGCTGTTTACGATTTTCAAGGTACGAGACGAACCATTTATTAATATTGCTTCTGAATCCAATTCTATGAAGAATTTTTATTAAGAGCTGATGATTGACTAGATCAAATGCCTTTGTTAAATCAAGAAAAAGAGCAGCAGTTTTTTTTACTCTTATCGAGTCCATCGTGAATATCTTCTAAGAACAACAATATGGCATCAGTCGTTCATAGACCTCGACAGAGGATAGACGTGTGATTTGTTCGTGTTCGGCTTCACAGTATGAAAGACAAAAAACAAAAAAAAGCAAAAAAAAAGGAGTATACTTTTACTCAGTAATTGCTCGAGTGTTCGGTAACCTAAGTGACAAAAACGCGGACGACAAATCTCGGGGTTGTGGGTTCGCTTCCCAGCCTCTGCGAACGTTTTTTTCTTTTCATTATTTAATTTATTTAAAAAGACTTAAGAAAAATTAAAGTGTTTACAACAAAACAAAATAACGAGATGGATGGTGGAGAGCACTCCGCTCTTCCCATAACGGAAGTGGAAAAAGGCAAATATAGTGTTGCCGGTGCCGTGGCGAAAGCCGTTAAAAGGAGGAGGAGTTTGAAAACTCCTCCTATTCTTACAAAAAAGAGAATAAATGACGCTTTAACGGCTGATGAGGTCAATTACGAGGGGGGCAATAACAACTTTGCCTCTCTAGCGGCATCCGAATCGGAGGATGAGGATCAGCAAATAAACAACATCACCAGCAGCATACAAAGGCTGGAAAAGGAAGTGCTTGCTATTAAGCAACGGCAAACAGCACGCAGGCAGAGGGAGCAATTGGAAGTATCGAGCTCCCAACAACAAATCCAGCAGCAGCAGAAACAACAGCAGCAGCAGACACAGCAACAGCTGCAAAAACAAAAGCTGAAACCACAGCAGCAGAAAAAAAAGCAACAGCAGCACCAACAACAACAACAACAACAACAACAACAACAACAACAACAGCAGCAACAACAACAACAGCAGAAGAAGAAGGAGAAGGTACCTCCAATTAATACCTATAAATTAGAGGTGAGTGCAACCAAGGACCTGTGTAAGTTGGTCATTGGTAACAATTTTAACATTAAAAGATTGGGGAACGAGCGTCATGCCATCCACTGTAATACAGTGGAGGGCTATGCGACAGTGAAAGAGCTCCTGAAGGAAACGACGACGGAGCACTTCTCATTCACACCGAAGTGTGAAAAGCGGCAATCGATGCTACTGAAGGGGTTGGAACCGTCTTCTGATCCTGAGGAAATCCTGGCACTGCTCAAAGAGAAGGATTGCGAGGGACTCAAGTTTGTAGGGGTAAAGCCATTTACCACAGCTAGAGCCAGGCGGGAGAAACGGAGTCTGCCGTTCTTCCTGGTGCAGCTCAGTCCCGAAAGCCGTCTGGATAGTCTAAGGAGTATCAATGTCCTAGACTACCAGGTAGTTCACTGGGAAAAATTAAAACGGAGCGAAGGCGTTATACAATGCGTTCGCTGCCAGAGGTTCGGGCACGCCGCGTCGAACTGCCAAATGCAGCCTCGATGCGTGAAGTGCGCTAAGAACCACAGTTCCGAGGAGTGTGCTCTGGGTGTTGACGGAGCATCCGATAGGTCGCAGCTCTCGTGCGTGTTATGTGGAAACGTGGGACACACCGCAAACTATCGGGGTTGGCCTAAGTTCGCTGACATAAAGAAAGCAAAACTGGCTCGGCAGCAGAAGGTGGAGGTCAAACGTTCACCTGCAAGGTTTCAAACACCAACCACGTCTCAAATTTCCTACGCCCAAATGGTGTCAGGTAGGGGGGCTACGGTACAACAAGCGACTGTTGCTGCTCCGGCGTCAATGCCAAAAACAACGGAAGCTGCACCTAACATGTTGGCCATCTTGCTCGCAATCCAAGGGCAGATGGCTCAGCTGCAACAGCAGGTACAGGAACAGGCCAAGCGGGTGGACCAGATCTACGCGCTGCTGCCGGGCCTAACGCAACACATGTCGTAATGGGTACGCGCATGGTGGAGCAAACTTTGAAGGTCCTTGCGGTGACTGTTAATTCACTGATTACGATCGAACGAAGAGCCGCGATGTTTAATTTGCTACAAGACCAAACTCCTGATGTGCTTTTCGCTAGCGAAACCAAGCTAACCGATAATCACAAACTGGAGTAAAATAATTATATTGTTAGAAGAAGAAATCGGCCCAGACCCAAACGTGGAGGCGGTGTCGCGATCTTTATTAAAGAAGGTATAAAATTTCACAGAGTGTACAAGGGCGTGTTGCACAGGTTCAGGGTGTTGGAGGCAGTCGTCATTTACATCCCGCTCCGCAGTGGAAAGCGGCTGTACTTGGCCTCTGTTTATGCACCTGAGGCTTCACAATCCACCCTATTTATTACAGAACTCGACACGCTTTTTCGACTTCGGAGGCTGGAATCGGGGGAGAATTATTTTATAATCGGCGGGGATTTCAACGCTAGACATAGAGATTGGGGAAATAATTTGCCAAATACTAGAGGGAACCTACTACTCGATTGGTGGGGTCAGCACGATGTCATGTACAGACTCGGTCTTAAAGCGACGGATAACCCGTCGTTTCCCAGAGGCGGGTCTTATTTGGATCTACTGCTGTATGACGTATACGCACGTATACGACTGACAGGTACGAATTCACAAACGCTAAACTGTCTGCGCACATTCGTGTATGACAGCGACCATTGCGGTTTTAGCACCGAAATTACAGTTCGCAACGAAATTGCGGAATTGGAGGAGTATGTCCAAAGATATTCTTACAACTACAGTAAGACTCGATGGACACGCTTCTCCGCAACCTTGACTAGAGCGCTCTCCTCGAACACGCTCCACCCACCGTCCAATAGGAATTTGTCAAACGAGGAGATCGACCATTACCTAAAACAAATGGACGAGACAATTAAACAAACTATGGACACTACAATACCGCGGTATCGACGTACGACTAACGAAGACCTGTTCTGCAATCCTACTACTGACGCACTGCACCGACAGAAAAGTAGACTTCTGACAAGACTTAAAAACTTGTACAGACAGTTAACTGACAGACAAGACCCGGAGATTAGGACACTGAAGTCGTCGATTAAAAATATTCAAACGCTAATAAAAGAGAATTACAGAATTTCTGTAAGTTTGTATTGGAACAACAAGGTTCGGGCTGTAAACACCAGCAACCCGAATATGTTTCCGCAAATAAATAAACTATTTCGGAGAAAAAATCAAAACGACCTTCAGTGTCTTAAAATAGCCTGGACAACAGACAACGAACGGTTACTGACAATAGCAGGTATTGATCCAAATGTGGTCGCTAATAATGACAACTTCTTCGTGATCGAGGATCCACAGGAGAAGGTTGAGGCCATAGGGGCGACTTTCCAGGAAGTATACAAGGCCATTGATATCATTGGCCCTAATTATGACCTGGACAATCGCGTCTTGGTGGACAACTGCTACATTCGAAATGAAATAGAGAATTGGCGATCCAACGGCTCTGGTTTCACCCGGTTTAGCGACGAAAATATGGCAAATAATGTCATTGCCAGAGAGGGTGACCTACCCCCTTTCATTTCGAAGGAAGAACTCCATGAGATCTTCGACACAATCAGGGCAAAGAAATCAGTGGGGACCGATGGTATTCCGAACATCGTGCTTCGACATCTTCCTCTAGAAGCGGTGGACATTTACACCATCCTGTTTAATAATGCAATGAATAATGCACATTATCCAGCGCATTGGAAAACGGCGGTGGTTCAACCTATCCCCAAAAAGGGGAAGGATATATCCAATCCGGCGAATCTCCGATCGATAAGTCTCATTCCGGATATCAGTAAGGTTTTTGAAAAGGTAATCAATAGAACTCTGTCTAGGTGGGTTGAGGACAAACATATAATTCCGGATAATCAATTCGGTTTTAAGGCGGGACATGATATCTCACATGCCGCGTCTAAACTGGTTTCTGATATCCAATGGAATAAAGGCAAAAAACAATACACTGGTGCCTGCCTTGTTGACTTGGAGAAGGCCTTCGACACCGTATGGTTAGAGGGTCTTTTCTATAAGCTGACTCGGTTGGGGATCAGTAAACCACTCTTGTACATTCTTTATAATATGCTAACCAACAGACAGTTCACCGTGAAAAATGGCGATGTGACTTCTGTTCGAATATTTCAAATTAAAAATGGTCTTCAGCAAGGCGCGGTCAATTCGCCGATCCTTTTTAACATTTATACAAGCGACTTGATAGGTTCACTTTCCCATACTATTGCGTACGCAGACGATTTGGTAGCGTACAGAACAGGTCCAAAAATCGAGGTCATTAATGCTCTCTTGCAGCGTGACTTCGATAAGATAAGACGATTTTGCGATGACTGGAAGTTGAAAATCAACTTTCAGAAGTCGGAAACCATTCTCTTTAGGACGCCGTTGTCTGGAGCCTCTAGGGATACCAGAAAAAATTGGCGAAAGTTCTCTATCGTTGGACAACACGGACAACCTTTTGCCTGTCGAAATGTAGTCAGATACCTTGGAATCTGGCTAGATCAGTTTCTGTATTTTGGCAAAAATGTAGATGCTGCTCTGGCCAGAGCTAAAGGTGCTTTTGCCCTTACAAAGAGACTGTTTTATAGCAGCCAACTCGATGCGAGGGTAAAGGTAATCTGCTACATGGCCATGCTGGTATTTGGGTGTCCCGTGTGGTTCAATGTACGAGCAAGCTTAATGGAAAAGGTTCGGGTGTTTGAGAGGGCTTGCCTCAGGGCTTGCCTTCGCTTGTACAGAACACCAGAGTCGGAGTACAAGAAATTTTATCCTAATGAGGTCCTTTACAACAGGGCGAACCTAATACGAGTGGACAACTTCGTAATTAAGCTGACTCGAAGGCACATTGCAAGAGCAATGACCTCGACGAATAACCTAATATCTGGGGCTTACTACCCCAATTACCTTTACCACGAGAGTATGCGCTCTGACGGCTTCGTTCCACCGGAAGCATTCCTCTACCTAGATCAGAAAGGGTTTGTCCAAAGCGTTTTTTGGACTTTCAAATTTTGAAGGCAAATCTTAGTCAACTATATGAATGCGGCAACGAATAAAAGATTTTCACCAAATTTTTAAATAAAAAAAGAAGAAGAATTTTATTTCGCTTTTGCATCGCTCTTTTATACTAATTACATACAGCTTAGATTCCACAATATTCAAACATAGAAAATTCATCGAAAAAAAGTGATTACAATCTTATCTAATGAAATTATAGCAAATATTTGATGAACATAAACAGATAATTAATAAGTATGATGCAAAGCATCAACAACGGAAAAGAGACACTTCAACAATTCGGTAAAGGAGCCAGGCGATGAATCGGTCTTCTTAGGATAGTTGCTTTGACTTTTACATCTGCCACACGAATCTTTCCATCTGAACCAGGAATAAGTCTGTCAATTCTTCCTAAGAGCCATTGCTGAGGCGGCAGATTATCGTCGCTGATCAATACTACTGTACCCACGGTAGCGTTCTCGAAAGCAGTTTTCCATTTCGCCCGCCGTTGTAACTCTAAGAGATATTCTTTTGACCATCTCGTCCAGAAGTGTTGTTTTATCTGCGTTATTCGACGCCATCGCTTCAAAAGAGATATATCTGCTGGGATGGTAGGCTCCGGAATCGAATTCAATGCGGTGCCAATCAAAAAATGGCCAGGAGTCAAGACTTGTTCGTCATTTGGATCTGGCCCTAGGACGCAAAGTGGGCGAGAATTCATGATTGACTCTATCTCTGCGACTACGGTCGAAAATTCTTCATAAGTCAGGAATGATTGCTTTACCGTTTTGTAGAGATGGGATTTTGCCGTCTTAACCGCCGCTTCCCACAAGCCACCGAAGTGTGGTGCTCGAGGTGGTATATGTATAAATTTAACCCTATGTAAAGCGCACCATGATGAGATGATATTCTCCTTCTGCTGATTCGAGACCATAGTATGCATCTCCTTAAGCTCATTTCGGGCACCCACGAAATTCGTTCCGTTGTCGCAATGTATTTCCTCACATAATCCACGTTGTGCAACAAAGCGTTTTAGGGCTGCTAGAAAACCTTGCGTCGATAGATCCGAAACGACTTCCAAGTGAGAAGCCTTCGTCGCAAAGCAAATAAACACTGCCACATAGACCTTATGTCGGCAGTAGCCTCGACGTCCTTGTGAGATTTGGAAGGGTCCACAAAAATCCACACCAGTTTTAGCAAACGGCCTTGACATCGTAACTCTGTTGGCTGGTAGATCACCAATAATTTGCTTCAAGAGCTTTGCCTTGTATCGAAAGCAGTGATGGCACGCAAATACCGTCTTCTTAGCTATACTTCGCGCGTTGATGACCCAGAATCGTTGTCTCATAATGGCCACCAGAGTTTGGATACCTGCATGAAAATTAGTAACATGCAAATGGACAACAAGATTATTTACAAATAGGGAATTTTTGGGTAGGAGAATGGGACATTTGACATTATAGGGTATGTTCGCATTCAGCAAACGCCCACCCACTCGTAAGAGCTGTATATGGTGTTCATCATCAAGGAAAGGATTGAGGTTGCTGATGACACTTTTTGGGCTTATCTTATTTTTTTTCCTTAGGTCTTCAATTTCCTCCTGGAAATGAGTTTGCTGGATGTTCCAGATGATTCTTAGTAGAGATTCTTCAAGTTCTTCTGCTGTTAGAGCTATTGACTTAGATCTTACGGGGGGGTTAGAAATTTGATTATACGATTTTGGTTTAAGTGATCTTATAAATCGAACTACGTATCCAAAAATACGAATTACCTTTTGATAGCTGCTAAATCGCACAAAATGTTCTGAAAACTCATCCGAAACTATCTTTGCTATCAAAACTACAGGGTTGTTGGTTTCTAAATTGACTATCGGGGTAGTTACCTTTTGTTTTGGCCAATTCGCTGTAGGTAAATATAAAAATGACGGACCATTGAACCACATGCTTTCGATGAGTTCCGAAACATTGGAACCTCTAGATACCATATCCGCTGGATTAGACTTCGAACTCACATGCCTCCAGATCGCAACTGGCAGTTCAGACTGTATCTTTGAAACCCTGTTGGCAACGAATATTTCCCACGAGGAAGGGTAAGCAGAAATCCAGCGCAGCACAATCTCTGAATCCGACCAAAGAAAAATTTCTTCAATGTTTTCGCCTAGATTCGGCAAAATTCTTTGCACCAAATCGACTAGTAGTACTGCTGCACACAACTCTAATTTTGGCAGTGACTTAGTTTTAATAGGAGCAACTTTTGACTTGGCACTCAACAAATTGCAATTGACATTGCCAAAAGTATCTACGGTCCGTAGATACACAGCACAACCATACGCACGGATCGATGCATCTGCAAATCCATGTAGCTCAACCTTAACATTTGATCGACACGAGTAATGAATGTTTCTAGGTACTTTTATTGTACCTAACCGCATTATATCCTTACGATATTCTCCCCACTGCGAATGTATTTCCATCGGAACGGACTCATCAAAACTACATTTGGAAATCCAAAGATCTTGCATTATAATTTTTCCCCTTACAACTATTGGGTTTATTAAACCTAAGGGATCGAAGATTTGTGCAAGTTCTGACAGTATTGTTCTTTTCGTAATGCATTTTGAAGTATCTATTTCTGGGACTATGTAATGAAAATTATCTTCTGAAGGATTCCATACAATACCTAAAGTTTTTATGACGTCCTTATCGTTTATACGCAACGCATCGCTAACCAGTTCGTTGCCAGAAATCTTTTCTAAGACGCTAGGGTCATTACTGCACCACTTCCGCAAATCGAATCCAGCAGTTTGAAGAATGTGCTTGGTCTCACTATAAATCTTATAAACGGACTCCAACGAATCTGCCCCTGTGATCATGTCATCCATATAGAAGTCTTCGCCTATAACTTTCGACCCTAAAGGAAATTGTGATACATTTTCATCTGCCAACCATTTCAAACATCTTGTAGCAAGGTAAGGTGCTGATGTAGTCCCGTAGGTTACTGTTTTCAATCTATATACTAACAGCTCCTTTTGTTCGTTCGACCTCCATAAAATGCATTGAAGATTCTGGTCCTCCTTATCCACCAATATCTGTCGATACATTTTGGAGATGTCGGCTGTAATTACAAATTTATATGACCTAAAGCGTAGAATAATATCATAAAGATCATCCTGAATTACAGGTCCTTTCAACAGAAGATCATTTAGGGAAACATTGGAGGAAGTTTTTGCGCTACAATCAAACACAACCCTAAGCTTTGTACTCAGTGAATCAGGCCTAAGTACGAATTGGTGAGGAGCAAAATATCGATTCAGCGAAACTTGATCCTTCGGGACAGCTTCCATATGTCCCAGACTCTCGTATTCCTCCATGAATTGGACGTACTGATCTCGCACTTTGTCATTTTTCTGAAGTCGCCTTTCCAAATTGAAAAATCGTTTCCTCGCCTGCCTTAACGAATCACCCAATTGTCCCTTATTTGGATCGAAGAGAATTTTCACCACAAACCGACCATCATCTTGGCGACGAACGCTATTCAAAAACTCGTTCTCACATTTTTCTTCTTCCAGTGACTGGAAACTTGGTCTTCTATTTACTTCTTCCATTTCCCAGAACTTGCTTACTGTCTCATTCAGCGAAGCGTCTTCAAAGGTCGAAGAACCAACTACCATGCACGCAGCTTGGGGCATGTCAGATAACCCATAACTTCCAGAAGCTATCCAACCCAGCAAAGTTTTCTGTAAAATCGGTAGCTGGGGGCCAAGTCTAATCTGCCCAACACAAAGTAGATGGAAAAAGCTATCTGCGCCAATTAAGAGATCTATACGACTGGGAATGTTAAAATAAGGATCAGCCAAAGGTAGATTCATGGGAACATTCCACTCGGAAATATCCATTTTTGTTTCAGGTTGAATATTAGTGATTGATTTTAGAATCAACAAGTTCAAATTTAGTTCAAAGTCAGAAATTCGTGACTTGCAATTTGCTTCTGTCTTATAATGTATGATAGAATCTGATTTTCCTATCCCAGAAACGCATGTATGCGTTTGAACTTTATGCAACTTAAGCTTCTGAACCATATCCTCGGTTATAAAGTTCAACTGGGATGCAGAATCCAACAAGGCGCGAGCTGGTTGAAATCTACCACATTTGTCTCTTATGTAGACTATAGCAGTTGCTAAAATAACATTTGCATTGCAATGTTCACCTGCATTTGAAACAATAGTACTAGTGCAACTGGTGCTGGTGTTTGCCACTGGGTCTCTATCTGAAGCTTTTTCAGTTACCTGGTTCACCGTAAATCTGTGAAGTAATCGATGATGTGGCAATGAACAAATAGTGCACTTTCGAGAATTGCACCTTCTTACTGAGTGACCTTTCCCCAAACAGTTTATGCAGAGAACACGTCTCTTAACCTCTAGGAAACGTTCGGAGACTGGCAACTGGTTAAAATCTCGACACTCAACTATACAATGCGTGCCCGACTGACAAAACTCACACATTGCCTTGTTCACAACTAACGAGGTATTGGACGACTGATTCCTATGCATGTTTCGAGAACGGCTGCGGCTATTATTCTCACTTTTATTTGGTTCTACCTTACAAATCTTTGATTCTCTTGCTTCTAAGGTTTGGCAACGACGATCCAACAGTCGCGAAAAATCTGACCATGACGGTAGTTTGGAATGATCAACTACTTCATCCCACTTGGCTTTTGTATCCAAATCGACTCTATCTAACGCAAACGAAATTAAAATAGATTCTGCAATATCTTTATAATCACCTATACTAAGCATCGCCGCAAGATGAGTGTTGAAATTATCTTCCAAATTTCGAAGATTAAAAGAAGAACACTTTGAGATCTTTGGAATTTGTAGAATTCCATTAATGTGCTCTTGAAACATCATCGCCTTGTTATCAAACCTTTTCCTTAATCGCTGTATTGCTTTAGTGTAGTTTCCACTCGTCAGATCGAACTCCTTAACTGCACTTAATGCTGAGCCGGATAAGCAATTTCGCAAATAGTTAAATTTTTGCAGATTGTCCAATGTATCATCCTTATCTACCAAACTATCAAACAATCCTATAAAATTTGGAAATTCTGAAAACTTCCCAGAAAAGGACGGCAATTTAATTTTTTCTAACCTAGATGGCCTAGACGAATGTTGCAAAGGTGCCAATGTAGCATTCAAATTATCGCATATGCTAGCATTCGGTTTCTTCTCCGCCAACAACATTAAGATATCCGATTTGGTAACTACATACAGATCCTCAATTTCCGCTCTGCTTGTAGCATTTGCTTTCTCGTCTCCAACAACATTCATCTTCTCTAACGACATCTGAACATTTAAATTCTGTTTAAAATAGGATTCGAGAATTCCTAACCGGCACTCCAATTCAGTAACAGAGATTGTTGAATCTTTTTCCTTTATAAGCCTTTTGATTCTACTTATATTTGATTTTGTTGTAGACCGCAAAACCTTCAACTCAGCTAACTGCTGACGCTGTTGACTATCTAACCCCTTTACACCCGCCTGCTCTCTATGATCCTGTTCACCTGCCTCTCCTCTCTCCTCATATTCATTGTCAGAATTACTCATAATTAATTTTCAAGAACCCAATCGAATCAATAAATGGACAAGAAAGAAATCAACAACTTCTAAATATTTCTTGAGATAAGTTTATCCAAAATGATTTTTTACGGAAATTAACGAAAAATTCTTCAACAATTTTATTCCAACGATGAGTGTGTCAGTGAAATGAAGAGCTTTTTATAGGTGATGACTTACAACAACGAAAGTAAATGCTTTTAATCGACGACAAAATTTAGCAGCAACAAAATTCTCCTCCAAACTCCATCCATGAACAATGCAGTGCGGCAAACTAGGCAAATCACTTGCACTGTTATTCTTCTTCTTCTTCTTGTGCAAGATCAGCGAATATAAATGCAACAAAAGAAATAGAGCTTTTTTCTTCGACGATCGAATAGAACAATATTCGGCGAATTCGGAAATTAATTTAAAGCTTTTTTCTACAACACTGTTAATGACGGTGGTTTAAAATTCACCGGAATGACGAATAGACGGAGGCAACAACAACTCTATTCGTAATTTGCAACAAAAGAAAACTTTGAATCTTCTCAGGCTCTCTTAACTTTAAGCGACAACTCTTAAATTTCTTGCGACAAAAAAGTCTGCACTAACTCCTTATCACATCTAATATATTTGATGATTATATTAAATATATATGTGGATAATTTATCAATAATTGAATTAATTTATTGTTTTAGTTTTTTATTGTTTTTACCCACAATTTTCTTCGTGTCTGCGATGTTTCCAACGATGACTCTCTCGCTGATGATTGCTTTTTCGAATCCAGCGATGGGGCAGCTTTTCAATGAAGCAATCTCTTCCTGTTCCAATTCGAATCTTCTCTTTAAACGTCCGTTACTTTGGAATTTTTCTTTATGTTAAATTTTGATTTTAATTTTATTCCACAACTATAAATTACTGTCCCGGGTTTCGGCACCAAAATATGTCCAAAGCGTTTTTTGGACTTTCAAATTTTGAAGGCAAATCTTAGTCAACTATATGAATGCGGCAACGAATAAAAGATTTTCACCAAATTTTTAAATAAAAAAAGAAGAAGAATTTTATTTCGCTTTTGCATCGCTCTTTTATACTAATTACATACAGCTTAGATTCCACAATATTCAAACATAGAAAATTCATCGAAAAAAAGTGATTACAATCTTATCTAATGAAATTATAGCAAATATTTGATGAACATAAACAGATAATTAATAAGTATGATGCAAAGCATCAACAGGGTTGATCCAGGATATATCAGCGGTTCCGTTAATCTTCCATGTCGCTCGGACAGCTGGGGACAGGCGACTCAACTACAACAGAGACGTCGCACACGGCAGTGTGGATCGCCTCAGATTCAGTAGGGCGGTGGGGAATCGCGATAAGAGGGATGTCGTTCGGCAGCACCAGCATTTCTGGTGGTTGAATGATGGAGAAGATGTTTCGTCGTCGTTTCCGTCAATTATTGACCAGCCTCACTAATGAGGCAGGGCTGAACAATATATTTGCTTTGTAAATAGCGATGGCCAGCTTACATAGGTTTAGGTTAGCATTTAAGTAATATATACATGCGTTAGTGTATATAAAGGTATATACTAACATATGTATATTATTGTGTATAATGTCTAAGTGTGTTTATGTGTATTTTGTGTATGTAGGTTAAGTAGACTAAGGTTGTTTTTAAGTTAGATATTAAGTTTTTATAAAAAATAAAAATTGTCCATATGCTAAGTTTTTGTAATCAAATTTTTTTCTTAGCCCTAAGTATATAAAATAAATATTTCCAAATAAAATGTAAATGAAGTCGAAAGACATAGATATAAGAATTTAGAGTAGCTTAGAGTGCCTGTGTGGGGCCAGTAAGTTAGTATAAGATTGTTAAGTAATTGTAAGCTAGCATTTAAGCATTTTTTGTTAGTATGTAAGAGTTAGTGATTAAGAAAATAAAATGCATTGAAAACTGAAAAAAAAAAAAAAACAATATGGCATCTTCAGTAGACTTGCCTTTGGCAAATCCAAATTGATTCTTGTTCAAGATTTTAAATTTATTGAGGAACTTAAGCATTCTATTTGTAATTATTTTCTCCAAGATTTTTGAAAAAATCGACAACAATGAGATAGGTCTATAGTTATTTGGATCACATTTGTCTCCCTTTTTGTGTATTGGAACTATTATAGAGGTCTTGAGACACTCCGGGAATATACCACTTTCAAAACTGAGATTAGTTAAATAAGTTAACGGCTTAATGATGTGGTCACTCATTTTTTTACGACTAAGCTACTAATACCATCTATCCCACATGAATTTTTCAACTTTAAGTTGGATACAACAAGAGATACTTCATCTTCAGATACAGTACCGAAAAAGAATGTTGAAAGGACTTCATTGTCTAGAAGATATTCCGAAGTGCTTATTGCATTAATATTGCAAGAATTTGGTCTGGAATTTTCGGCAATGTTTCTGAAGAACGAGTTTAAATTGTCGGCCATTTCTGCATCATTTGTAGTGGTCGTATTATTACAAAATCTTAGACATCTTATGGCTTTGTCAGAATTATTTTTACCAAGCAGATCATTAACAATGTTCCATTGCTGGAACATTGGATTACATCTGCATTCGTTAAACTTATATATATAATAGGATTCTTTTTGGATATTTATGTACTGCAGTATATCTTTCCGCATCCTTTGATAAACTTTTTTTTATTGAAGACACATGCTTTTTATTTTTAATATAAAACTTGTTTTTTTCTTTAATTTTTTCGCAAAGTTGGTCAGCCAGCCATGGCTTAATTTTTTGTGGTCTACGTTTAGGATTTGAACACCGACTCAGAGCCATATATTTAGAAAGAATCTTCACAAATACGCTAATAAACCCTGACGAACAACTATTGTTATAGACACTATGCCATGTTTCCTGTGACAAATATTCCTTCAACTTACGAAAATCAACACGTGAAAACTCACCCACTTTTTTCGATTTTGGTTCATCATCATTGTTTAATGATTTTCCCAAGAGATTGACGAGCGATACACCTGTAGCATAGTGATCGGTTATATCCCATTCAAGTACAAACGGACGAACATTTAGAATATTGTTTTTTCGTGCGGAGAAAAATATGGTCAATACATGTTTTGCAACTATCAGCTGCTCTTGTTGCCTCATTAAGGAGAGATGCAAAACCCAAGGAACATAAAAGGAGTATATAATTATCACAACTCGAAGGAAAGTTCAATATGTCAATATTAATATCACCAACAAAGCAAATATTGTGACTCTTCATCCTGCTAAGAAGGTCTACAATTTCTTTTAGAAAAATATCCCTGTGGACAAACTGCAGCCGATACATGCATATAATATCCAAAGAAATATCATCAAGTTGAAGTTTCATGATTAGAGAATCTGCAGCTGCACTAGTTAGATCAGGCGTAGAGAATTTCACGACCGTTAAATCGTCTGTGACAAAAGCTACTACACCACCGGCTGGATACTTTTCATTACACTTTCCGTATGGAATATAACCCTCAATCGAGAAATTGCTTAATTCATGTTTAAAAATCCAAATTTCACTTAGCACTATTACATGTGGTGGAACTGGAAAACAACTGTACAAATATGAGCAAAAGCTATCAAAATTAGTTCTTATACTTCTAATATTCGTGTGGAAAATGGTTAAATCCTTTAACGATGCTCGAAAGATTGTATTAACTATTGTTTCATTACTTAAACTAATATTACTGAGATCAATTAACTCGTTGTTACGTGACATAATAATAAAAAGACTAAACAATATTAAGTCTTAATCATAAATTATTAAGATCATCAAGACACTTACCAGGTTTCCGTCTCATCATAATTTTACCAAATCGTACCCAAAGAAATTCATAGTTGAAATTTTGTTTTGCCTTTTTTGCTTCCCTCAGCAGTGCTTTAGATTCGCCTGATAATCAGCCAGCCGTTGATGAAAATGTTACCGATCGGTGACTTATTGGCATACGAAGCGGCTAGAATTTGGTCTTTGAGCCGATTGCTACGTAGTTGTACCACCACAGTGGCAGTAGGTTTCCCTTTGCTCCTCTTTCTGTAACATGTATCAACATCGTCATCTGCTATCTGCACACCTACACCTTGGTTGACAATTTGGATAACCGTATCACGCACATTTTCTTTCTCCAAAAAGGGCACCTCTCGCAGTTCGATGTAGTTTCTGTGTATCATATACTCAGCATTGCTAAGTTTCTCTCCAGTCTCCTTGAGTTGAAGTTTTAGCTGCTCGTTTTCTTTTTTCATTTCAGCTAACAATTGCGTCGACTGTTCCAAGGTCACAAGCTGCACTTGCATGCATTTTATGGTTTGTACGAATGTCGCGAGAGTTGCACTCAATTCTATTACTTGAAGGTGAATGGCCGCAACAGTAACATTGTTGTGGTCACTCCCGCTGCTGGTAGCACACATTGAAGAAGACATTGATAATCTACGCGGATCATTTCTTTTTTGTTTAATACATATTTGGCAACTCCACGGTTTGTTTGATTTTGTTATGAAATCTACATCAGCAGGTTGTAATTTTGCACAATTAGCATGCATAATGTTGCAGTCACTGCAGATAATCTTGCAGGAGTCTCCCACTATTTTTACACTACAGATTTTACGACTCATCGTCTATGACTTAACTCTTCGGCGGCTAAACACGAACTCCCTACAAACTTTATATAAAGTCTTTATATAGAGTAGGTTGAAGATCAGCAATTTGATTTTGATATCATTGAGTGTGCTTTTTATGAATTCTCCAGTTTCCTTTGCATACTGGAACATAATCGGTCGGCAAAAGTGAACTGATGAAGGACGAGGGTTCCTCCAATGTTCACAATTTGAACTGTTAAGCCTCAGTGGAATAACCGAGACCATAAACATGTTTGCATTTGTTTCACCATCTGATGTATTAATTTTTTGCTTGTAGGCACCTTGCCCAGACTCGCTTTGTAATGTAAGAATTCTCAGAAGTAATTCTCCCTCACTTTTGCTTTCTAAAAGCCGCCTTGCAGTATGATCCATCATGTCTTGAAGTTCCACTCTAGCTAATTTTGTATTTCCGTGATTTCGTAATTTCCTGGAACTGCCTCCTTCTTCTGAACTTCTCAAAATCTGATATTTTCCTTTTGACAGACCCAAATCCATAAACAAAGCTGATGCAGTACACAGCGTGACAAGATTTTAGTAACATGAGTGATGATGTGTGCAACTGTTTCTCTACAGTTCTTCTTTCGTCTTCTTTAAGTGGCGCTACAGTCCGGGGTGGACCTGGGCCTCAGTCAACAACCGTCTCCAGCCAGCTCGATCCCTAGCTAGCTGCCGCCAGTTTCGCACGCTAAGTTGGCTGAGGTCCCCATTCACTTGCGTGCGCCTCCTAACGGAATATTGGTGTCCATACGCTCTACATGACCCAGTCATCTCAGTCTTTGGATCTTCACTCTTCTGGTTAGGTCGCTGTCGCTGTACAGTCCGTAGAGTTGATTGTTGTACGAGTATCTCATCCTCCATTCATCGTCAATGCAGACGGGACCGAAGATCGCCCGAAGAATTCTTCTCTCGAAACAACCAAGAACACCCTCATCCAGGACCGGGATTATTAAGGTCTCATAAAGGGTGACTTTTGTTGTCCGAGAGAGGGCTTTGCTACTCAATTGCCTTCTTAGCCCAAAGAAACAGTGGTTGGCAAGGAGTTATTCTTCGTTTGATCTCAGCGCTGGTGTCGTTGTCTGTATTTATAGCGGAGCCTAGGTAGACAAAGTCCTTAACTACCTCAAAGTTATAACTGTCGAGGGTGACTTTCTGACCGAGACGTCGGTGTTGGTTGTCCTTTTTGCTTGACAGCATATACTCGTGCTTGGTTTTGCCCTCGTTGGCCGCTAAACCCATTTTCGCCGCTTCCGTCTCAATACTCGTGAAAGCGCCACTAACATCACACTGCTTTCTCCCGATTATGTCAATATCGTCGGCGTATGCGAGTAGTTGGACGGACTTTTGAAAGATAGTGCCTCTTGTGTTTGCTCATGAGTTTTGCACTATTCTTTCAAGTACGATGTTGAAAAAAATCGCATGACAGCGCATCGCCTTGTCTAAATCCTTTCTGGACATCAAAGGTCTCGGTGAGATCTTTACCGACCTTGATGGGGCAGCGTGCATTCTCCATCGTCATCCTGCACAGACGGACGAGTTTGGCAGGGATGCCAAAACTAGACATTGCTCTGTATAGCTCGTCTCTATAGATGCTGTCATACGCGGCCTTAAAGTCGATGAATAGGTGGTGTGTAGATCTGAAGCTCATGGGTCTTCTCCAAGATCTGCCGTAGTGTGAATATTTGGTCGATAGTGGACTTTCCTGGCCTGAGGCCACACTGATATGGACCTATCAGGTTGTTGACGAACGGCTTCACGCATCCACACAATACAGCAGATAAGATCTTGTATGCGATGTTAAGGAGACTGATGCCTCTGTAATTGGCGCAGTTCAGAGGGTCTCCTTTCTTGAGAATCGGACAAACAATTACAGTTACTTAAAATAAAATAATGGAAAGCAAAACTGTCCCATCACGTCAACTTCTCATGTTATTGATGCATTTATGAAAGCTACTTTCATGTGTTAAGTGCACCAATAATTCAATTTAGGTGTCTCGCTCGGTCCGTTGGCAATCGGAATAATTTAAAAAAGTGACTTAGGTTGTGTAAGGGAAAGTACTCGTGCAATATGTTACAATCTGTAAACTAAATATTGAAAAAATTGGTCGTCGCACTTGTGAAAATCACCCCAATAAATTTTGTTATGATTGTGGCCAATATACTGTAAAGGCCCAAGGAAGGGATTTATTTTAATGGTTCTATAAAACAAGACAAAGAATGGATTCCGAAATTGTTTTGTATCTCGTGTTATGTTACACTTGTCGAAGGGTTAAATGGGAAAAAGAAGTCGATACCGTTTGCTATTCCAATGGTTTGACGTGAACAAGTGAATCGTTATGATGGTTGTTTTTTTTTTGTTTAACTAAAGTCGAAGGGTTTTCAATAAAAATTAAATTTCCTATGCCCGCGCCAAGAATACAAGAACCAAGTGCAAAGTCAAGTGATGCGGATGGCTGTAAAGAAAATTATGCGCTAGAGAAAGAAATATCAGAATATGTACCACCTAGAAGTTCATGGAAAGAATCACACATGATTCAGCAGCAAGAGCTGAATGATTTGTTCCGTGACTTAAATTTATCCATCGGACAGTCTAGACTACAAGAATAGAATCTGTTGTCACCAGAAACTAAGATATTTTTGCCAAGGAAAAGGAACAAACATTTAGCTAGCTTCTTCACATACAACGAATCCATATGCTACTGTATCGACATTAATGGATTGATGAATGAATTATAAATCACTTACAGCAAAAATAAATGGCGTCTCTTTATTGATGGATCTAAAACGATTTTAAAAGCAGTTCTTCTAAATAATGGTTTCGTTACCATTATCGCTCCACAACTGTAGCATATTCAATCACTTTAAAAGAAACATTCGATACAATGCAATATATATTAAACTAAATAAAGTATAGAGACTCAAGTTGGAAAGTTTGTGCTGACTTAAAAGTGATATCCTTGTTACTAGGATTTCAGGGTGGCTTTACCAAGTATTGCTGCTTTTTATTTATGTATGTGTACGAGCTACAGAGAAACACTACTTGGTTAAATATTGGCCGATGAGATCGGAATTTGTTGCTGGACAATAAAAAGTCAAATATTCACCTGTGATAGAGCCACAAAATGTTCTTCTTCCACCTTTACACATAAAGCTGGGTTTAATGAAGAATTTCGTAAAAGGTATGTACATAACTGGTGAAGTCTTTTTACATTTAAAATATGCATTCCCTAAATTAAGTGACGCCAAACTTAAAGAAGGCATGAACGATGTCAATTTTGTCCTTAAACTAAATACAGAGGAACTAGCACATTGAACGGGTTTTTAGGAAGTCATCGAGCCGACAATTCTGAAATGTTAGTCGCAAAGTTGTTAAAAACTTATAAGGATTTAGATTGCAGAATGTTATTGAAAATACATTTCTTGCATTCACATTTTGATTTTTTTCCAAAAAACCTTGGAGCGGTGAGTGACGAACAAGGTGAATGCTTTCACCAGGACATAAAGAAGATCGAAAATCCAGGTCGATGGGATGCAGCCATGTTACGGGATTACTGTTGGTCTTTAATGCGAGAAGATTCAACAAGTCACAAACGTAAAAGCTGAATCATAGAATACATGTTTTATAATGAGTTTACTTTTTGAATTTTTAAGTTTCGATGCCAATAAACGTTTTGTCACTTCTAATTTTGTATGTATTTTGATATTAATTCTCACGGAAACGGTACGTGTTACATGATAATCATTACTACAAGGTGCTGCAAAATTAATCATCTAATTTTGTTTTTCAATTACTTTTTTACTAAATAAAAACAAATGATTTTGAGTGATGGACATCTTTACTTAGGCCTTTACAATTGTTTCTGTTAAGTGGAAAAGATGATATCCGCCGAGTGGGTGCCGCCAGTGTCCGTTTTATCGCATTTTGTATGACCTTCCGCAAGATTTCCGGTGATAACTGTACGCATTACTGTCGAATATTCTCCTTAAGGGCTGCGATTCTCTGAGGCTTGTTGACATAAACCCGCGACTTCAAGCAGCCCCAAAGAAAAAAGTCTGGGATGCTTAAATCGGGCGATCTTGCTGTCCATGCCAAATCACCAAAACGGGAGATTACGCGACCAAGAAACGCTTCCTTCACAATATCCACTGTGGTTCGTGCTGTGTGTGCAGTTGCACCGTGTTTTTGAAAGTCGCTTGTCATATCCCTGTAGCGTTCGCCAGTAACAGCGACCGTATTGTCGATGGTGTGCTCAAAAAATACGGCCCAATTACTCCTTCCGCGTGAACGCCGCACCAGACAGTGGCTTTCAGTGGATGTAATGGCTCTTCGTGCATCACACGCGGATTTTTAGTGTCCCAAAAACGAAAATTTTGCTTATTAACGTAACTGCTTAAGTGGAAATGCGCCTCGTCGCTCATGATGACTTTCGACACAAAATCGTCCACTTCGTTGTTGAGATTGAGGATGGCTTTACAGTAATTCACAGGCGACTGACGGTCAGGAGGCATTAACTAATGCACTGTTTGCACTTTGTACGGGAATATGTGTAAGTTTTTCACTAAAATTCGCTGTATGGTGATGCCCAATTGCGTGGCCCGTCGTCTGGTTGATGTTTTTTCGTTTTCAGCGACAACGGCAGCCACAAGTGCGATATTCTCGGCCGAACGACCAGTCCGGTGGAGACCACACCCTGCATGGTCTCCTGTGGTTCCACTCTATTCGAGTCGAGTAGCTAAGCTCCGGAATGTTTTTCCAGTTGGCGCGACACGATTAGGAAATCGACGTCGAAATTCATGCTGCGCTAACACCATCGAATGATTATTGGTCAAAAACATCGACACACTTATTGCGCGCTCTGTTTGTTTGTACGAGTATACTGCAGCTGTCTAGTTCACAAATGTGCACGACGCCATTTGCAAAAATTATACCATCTTCCGATAAGGTGACTAATTTTGCGCCACCTTGTTAAGGATAAGAATTCACAATTGATAAAGGAATACCTTATTTTACTAATGTTACGCAAAAAAAATTATAACTAGCCACACAGTGTTCTCACTATTATACTTGATAGGAGTAGAAATGCTTTCTTTTCTTCATTTGACTCGCAGTGAACTTACGGCAGAGACTGCCTTGGTTATATCAGCTTCCATCTTTTCATGATCCTTATTATTCATCTTAATGCCTTAGGAGGCATTAGAAAGATCTCCAAGTCAAGGACAATCTTCCAACCATTCCGTTCTTTTTGAATATCTTTCTCGATCTGATCATTTGATTGAAGATACCCATTGCTTTTTTTTCAATTTCGGACACCTTTCCACTGAAAATCAGGACACATGGAACCTGTTTGATTCGAGACGTTGATAAAAATTTCTAATAAATTGTTTTATGAAATGTTCATTTTCACTTTTTAGCTAATATTTTCTGATAAAACCGCTTGTTTTAATGGTGTAGTTCTTTTTTTTTACCTCGAATCGTAATCGTAATCCTTGAATTGGTATCGTATCGAAATATTTTGGAACAAACCCAATAATAAATGTTGTAGAGGGAAAATTCGTCCTCTCGATGAAACTTGTGAAAATTGGTTTTGATTTATGTGAAAAGACCAAAACTTGGTCGAAGACACACGAATAAACTTAGACCTCCAATCACTTACGAAAGGCCAAGTCTTGGTCGAAACGTATGAGTGATTCCTTTTAATCGGAGCGTAAACTTGTAAAAGCTGTTCTCTAAATAAAACACTAACAACGGTTTACGTGGATTTTTCACAATATAATAAAATTTTATTCTTCTATTAGAGTAATTTGGTACTTGAAGTGAGTGTGAATTATATGATGCGACACAAATAAAAGTTGAGAGTTGCCACATCATTATATTTTGTTTGGTACATAAATTTAAATGTTGTCACATCATTATTTTTTTATTTGGTACATAAATTTAAATGTTAATTAAAACTGAAATAATGTTAAATAATTCACAAAACAATTAATAATTTATTTATAACAAAATAATAAAATAATAGCTGTGCTACAATCTCCCCCTCTGGACATGAAGTCGTCTCGACGATTGTACAGGTCAGCGTCGGTTGGAAGGTCGTCCCCTCCTTCTTATGGGTCGTATTGGCTTATTTATTGTGGATGCGTCCTTCGCTCGGAATGGAGTTAGCGCAGACACATGATAGGTTCCAAGAGGTACATCTAACTTATCCGCTTCAGCAATTTGGAAAAGTGTTTCGCTGAATCGCCGTATAATGATATATGGACCATCTCGCCTAGGTGCAAATTTGGATGTATTGTTTTGCCTGCGTTACTAAGAACGTGTGTTGTAATTAGGACTTCATCCCCGAGTTTATATTCTGGAGCCTTTTGGCGCCTTCGATTAGCGTACTGCACATGTTTGTTTTTGTTGTCATCTTCTAACTTGGATACTGTTTCCAAGATGTTGGGTAGTTCTCTTAGGACAGGAAGTATTGTAGAGTCGAAATTCGGATCATCAATGCTGCTACTGAGATCATGGGAGATATGTATTGGTGCTTGCAGCTCGCGTCCAAAAGTAATATAAGCTGCTGTTTGTCCAGTTGTAGAACAGACTGCAGAATTCATCGCGAAACGAATGGATGATAGGTGTTGTGACCATGTGTCATGTTGATTTTCAACGAGGATCGCCAACTGTGTTTTTAGGTCACGGTTCTTGCGTTCCACCATGTTGGGCTGTGGATGATATACCGGTGTAAGCATCTGATCTATTCCGAGACGTGTAGTTAAATACTGCATTATTGCAGCGATAAATTGTGGACCATTGTCGCTAATTACTCTTCTTGGGATTCCGTATCGTAGGAAGATTTCGTGTAACAAAACATTTGAACATTTTTCCGCTGTTGCTTCAGTAAGAGGGAAAAGTTCTACCCATCTGCTAGTTGTGTCTTCTACTACAAATATCCATTTGTTGCCATTGCTGACAGGTAATGGTCCAAAAAGGTCTATAGAGAGTGCCTCGAATCTTTGATTGCTTGCTGTGGTTTTGTAAAGTCCCATTGGTCGTAGATTACTTGGCTTATATCGCTGACACTTGTCACACTCTTTGACATATTTCTGAACCGTAGAGTACATCTTATCCCAATAGAATTTTGAACTTATCCTTGATAAGGTTTTGTCAACTCCGTAGTGTCCAGCAGTAGGGGAATCATGAAGGGCTTTCATGATTGTTTCTATTTCTTGGTCTGGAACTACTAGCGCTGCTTCTTCAGTATCTGTATACTTGTATAATACACCATGAGTCACAATGTATCCCTCATTGGCATATTTTTCACCTTCAGTACCATCGGTGCTCTCAAGTGCTTCTAAAATAATTTTAATTTTATCATCTTTTAGTTGTTCTTGACGAATTTCTTGGCTTCCACGGGTTGGAATCGCGACTTCTGTGTAGCATATGTCACAGGATTCAATTGGCGGGCGTGATAATATATCGGCTACACTATTCGTTCTCCCTGAAATATACTTTATTTGAATATTGTATGGCTGAAGTTGTAACGCCCATCGTGCCAAGCGCCCAGTAGGTGACTTGATCATCATTAGCCACCTTAATGGCTGGTGGTCCGTTAAAAGGGTTAAGTCTGCGCCTTCAATATAGCCGCGAAATTTATTGGTCGCCCAGACGATCGCTAGTGCTTCTCTCTCTGTCGTCGAATAGTTCTGTTCTGCTGATGTCAATAAGCGACTAGCATATTCTATTGGGTGCTCGTCAGGGCCCTCCCCCTGGACTAAAACTGCTCCCAATGCATAACTGCTGGCGTCTGTCTTCAAAAGGTATGGCTTTGTTGAGTCGGCTTGACTTAGAATAGGTGCAGTCACCAAGAGATTCTTGAGTTTTTGAAATGACTCGTCTTCCAATGCACTCCACCTGAATACAGCTGATTTTTTTGTAAGACTGCTTATTGGTTTCGAAACTTTAGCGAAATCAGGTATAAAGCGTCTATACCATGAGCAGGTTTGTAGAAACGTGAGAACTTGCTTCACGTTTTTTGGCTGTTGCATATTAAGTATGGCTGACACTTTTTCAGGATCCGTTTTTATCCCATCTATCGTAATAATGTGTCCCAGAAACTTAACTTCTTCGCAACAGAAATTACATTTTCCTAGATTTACCCGCAAGCCGAACTGCTTAAGCCGGTTGAAAACTTTATCTAAATCATTAATATGCTCTATTAACGTTGATGAGCAAACAATTAGATCATCTAGGTAAGCCTGGACCACTGTGTCATCTAAACCAGATCGGACTTGGTCCATCAGGCGTTGAAATGTAGCGGGTGCGTTCCGTAATCCGAATGGCATCCTATTAAAACGAAAGGTACCAAACGGCGACGTGAAGGCTGTCTTATCCTTATCCGATGGGTTTACTCCGATTTGCCAATATCCAGCTTGAAGGTCAATCGTAGACATGTATGGCGTGGATTTGGCTGCATGGAGCAAGTCATCTATCCGAGGAAGAGGATACCTATCTGGTGTGGTGATGGCATTGATTTGTCTGTAATCAACACACACCCTGATGTCACCATTCTTTTTGGGAACCAACACTACAGGTGAGGCCCATGGTGAATCGCACGGTTCAATGATTTTCTGCAAAAGCATTTTCTGTAACTCAGCTTTAAGCTGTTCCTTCCTCACAGGTGATAGACGATATGGAGGGGAAGCTACTGGTTGATGAGATCCGGTTTCAATGGAATGAACTACACCACGAACAGTTATCTCGTCCTCCCATTTAAAAATATTGTCGTGCTTCTGTAATAAATCATCTAATTGTCCCTCATCCTTCTTTATAATACTGGTCAAGTTTATGCCCAACTTATAGGGTGGCCCAAACAGTCTGTCATTTAGCCGGTCTTCCTCTTCATTAGAGTAATCGAGGAATACGTTTCGTATCCGATTGTTACCTGGTTGTCCTTGGTCGTAGACATGTAGTGGTAAGGAATCCTCAAATACTTCGTATATTTCTTCTGCAGAATATTTCTTCATAGGTGGCAATGGCATGGGTTTTTTATACCTTGGTGCGTTATCAATCAGCTTATTTATTTTTTGTACTATCGCCGGATCGTAAATTGGAGAGACTGGGCTGATTTCACCGTATGCAAAATTCGGTGTTGTTGCAATTTCTGTATATTTAAAGAAAGGAACACTAAATTCGGGTTGATCGGCAAAATACCATATGTTCTTGGCTGGGTTGATTATAATACCAGAGCTTTCTAAATAATCGATTCCCAATAACGTGATATTGTCATTGGCTTCTGACAACACACTAATGCTTATTTTGGTTTGTCGGCGGCCTATTTTCATATAAGTGGTTGTCGTCAAGATATCTTGGGTTCTGAGAATACCATCTGCCAGTCTAATTTCCGCTTTCATTTTCCGAAAGTCGTGATTTTCCTTTCTTAGCTGGGCACTCAGCCTGTTGCTGGCAATACTCGTTTTGGCTGCCGTATCTAAGTAAGCAACATGTTTAATACCGCCAAATTCTACTACCACTGCTGGTATGTTACCTCCCTCGCTAATTCTCAAGTCTAAGGCATTAATGCTGGCTCCACTTCCAGAGCTGATGCCTTTAGAGCATTTTGGACAATTTCTTTTTATATAGCCTATGGTTCCACATCCAAAGCAAACTAGCGGATTTTCCGGACCTCTATTATTAGGCCCTAGTGGTCGTTGCTGCTTGGACTGCTCGCTGCTATTAAATTTACGGCAATTTTCTTTCATATGTCCTACAAAATGACAGAAGCTACATCTTATAACTTCCTTCTTCGCTACTGGGTGGAGTCTTTCGTATTCTCTTGCGAGGGCTATGAGTTGGGTAAATGTTTTAAACTCGCCCCTCCTAACACCCTTCTTGATATTATCATGTAGCAGGCTGTATATAATGTCTATACAGTGTACCTCTGGTATGGGTGGCTGGGGAATTTCGGCCAATAATGCTCTTTTTGCACTGATAAATTGGTCCGTTGATTCACCCAGTTTTTGTTTTTTTTTCAAACAATAGCTCAAATATAATGTACACTGGTCGTCGTGGAGCGTATTGGTCTCTCATCATTTCGATGGCATTTGACCAAGTAGTCATTTCCGTATGGATGCCTTTCCACCATGTCGCTGCTTCATTCTTTAGAAGCAAGGGAAGCTCTATAAATGCATCTTCATCGGTGATGCGGCGAACCCTTTTAAAAATTTCAACGTTCGTTATAAAATTTTCGAAACGTTGGGCGTCAAATTCGCCATTAAACCGCTCCGTGCAATCGCACAACGTCTCTTTAAACCGCTGGGTTCCTTCGGGAATACGGTGTTCCATGTCCGTTGTATTTGCTTGTTCGTTGGTCGTCATCCTGCTGGTAGTACCTGTTCTTGTATTTGCCGCTGGACCGTCAAACATTCCCTCCAGTCTTCTTGATCTACCCCCCGAGCCTTGCCTGTCAGAGGTCTTACTGCTGCTTAGTAGGTCTTCTTGCTCTTCCACGTACGTTCCAACAGAGCCTTGCCTATCAGAGGTCTTACTGCTGCTGCTGGTGCTATCTCCTGTGCTGAGCCTTGCCTAAACGCCAAAACGGAATATCCGTTTACCCGCGACCGCGACTCACGTTATCGGTTTCACTGACTCGCGTTATCGGTTTCACTGACTTGCGTGAATTGCCGATAAATCCGTGGGGAACTCGAGCCTCACGTTGGGCGTCAATTGTAGAGGGAAAATTCGTCCTCTCGATGAAACTTGTGAAAATTGGTTTTGATTTATGTGAAAAGACCAAAACTTGGTCGAAGACACACGAATAAACTTAGACCTCCAATCACTTACGAAAGGCCAAGTCTTGGTCGAAACGTATGAGTGATTCCTTTTAATCGGAGCGTAAACTTGTAAAAGCTGTTCTCTAAATAAAACACTAACAACGGTTTACGTGGATTTTTCACAATATAATAAAATTTTATTCTTCTATTAGAGTAATTTGGTACTTGAAGTGAGTGTGAATTATATGATGCGACACAAATAAAAGTTGAGAGTTGCCACATCATTATATTTTGTTTGGTACATAAATTTAAATGTTGTCACATCATTATTTTTTTATTTGGTACATAAATTTAAATGTTAATTAAAACTGAAATAATGTTAAATAATTCACAAAACAATTAATAATTTATTTATAACAAAATAATAAAATAATAGCTGTGCTACAATGTTCATTACTTTTTACAAGAAAAGTGAAAATTCGGGTTTGAGTTTGTAATTTTGCACATCGCTGTACTCCCCAATGAGAGGGAGCAAAAAAATTAAATTTAGCTGACCACTTCAAATCATATCTCTCTAACAGAAAGAGATGCAAGTTGACGCACCTGAGTTAGATAGATTGCAGCTTTGACTGAAAGATCCCATAGTAGTTATTCTTTAGAAGAATTGTGGAACAGACATTTCGCAAATAATAGAAGTATCTCAGTGTGGAATGGAAATACTTCCTCAGAGAATCCGTGTGATTCGAAAAGCTCATATTGGAATCGATAGTAAGACCTAGATATTTATATTCATCTACTTTATCGATAAGAAAACATTTATCATTACAACTGAGAGTACTACAAAAAGTGGGACTAGTAGGTTTTGATGCAATTGCAATTGAAAAATTTGAATTTTTGACACTCGGGTGCATGAAAGTGGAAATTTGCTCCGAAGCTGTGTACTGGTGACAAAGTGAAATACATAATTTTTGTTTTGGAGCTAATTAGCAACTTGTGATTTTCAAACCAGATTCTCAACAAATTCAAATCGCAATTTATGTCAGCAATGAGTTCCAAAGGGCTACTCTTACCATTTGAAAAAGCTATGTCATCCGCGAAGGCAGTTGGTGAGCCTTTAAAATCAAGTGCAAATAGTGAATTAATGTATATGAGAAATATGTAGAATTGGCCCCAAGACCGAGCCTTGGGGTTAAACAAATTTATTTCGCTCCTTATCTCATCAATCTTCACACTTTGTGACCTATTTTTTAGGTAAGACTCTAACCAATCAAGCATAAAGGCAAGAAATCCAGCTTTTTCACAGTTTACCCAACAAAATATCGTGATTGACCATGTCAAAAGCTTTGGTAATGTCAATGAACAAGCCAGCTGTACACCTTTTACCATCAAGATTATACATTGTTTGGGCACAGAACTGAAGTAGAGCATCTTCAGTAGATTTTCCTTTCCGAAAGCCAAACTGTTTAGGACTAAAGTAATTATTGATATCTAAAAACTGTACTATTCTGTCTTTCATTAGTTTTTCAAAAACCTTACTTAGCACAGTTTTTAGGTATACATATTACATATATTTACAAATATACAGGGAGTCCCCTAATTCGTCAACGATAATTTGAAAAATGATTCCTGGACATATTCTAAGAAAAAAATCGTTCTACTGTAAGGGTCTATCTCCATCATCATTTATCGAGGATTTAAGAAAAGGCCTACTTTAGTGTACCCTGACCCATGTTAACGGAAATTGCTCTGTTAGTACTAATGGCAGAAACTTCATGTAGGACTTTATTTTTAGAAGAAATACTAGGCTTCGTAACGGCGTTTAAATAAAGTTGATATCTTGTTTGAGCCTAATATATCTAATTCAATATCTAATTCAATGTCAAAACCTGTTCTATTTTCATTGCTCATGCTAATTTTTGACTTTGAAGTCACTTTTCTCTAGAAAATCCCTAGTTAACATAACGTTTTACTATTTTATTCTTATGAAAGTAACAACAATAGAGAAGAAATCATCGTCAAGTTTGCACAAAAACCCATAGATTTTATGATACTTGGGAAAACCAACGTTTCTAACAAGAGCTGACAATACTCATAAGAGTGGTTTTCCAAGAATTACTAATTTTCCAACAATTTTTTTTAGTTAATTTTATTTTTCAAAGCGTGGTCTTTTACTTGACTACCTGTCGAAACCCTCACTTCCTTACCTTGTTCCTCAAAAGTACTCAGAAAGAGATCGGTTTCGGGTGTGAAGGCCTATTCGGAAAATTTACCAAACAAAAATGGTTAAAAAGATTAGAAAAAAAATTAATTCATCAGTTTAATTTTTTACGCCAAGGTTAAAGTTGCTTAGAAACCCTATTTGAAATGTCTGCACTTACAAAACAAGAATACACAGTCTTTATTGACGTTTATGGGCTGAGCACAGGAAGTTCAACTAGAGCGCGACGACGGACGACGCTACCATGAACTTTAACCTAACCGACGACTTCCTAGTGAAGGAGTTTTTGAAAATACGTATCGAAGGCTTTGAGAAACGGGATCAGTTTCAAATACACGAACTAACGCGAGAGCTCCGCAAGTAAGAAGAATTTCGGCTGATTAAAGAATACTGGAAGCTATTACAACTGATCTGTCAATTAGCATCAGACGCTCAGCTTTACAATTCAACGTTTCCAAACATAAAATTTCGAATGTACTGCATGGAGAACATCTTTATCCATACTAGCATGCACCTCTACAAGAACTTCTTCCCAATGATTTGGAAAAGAGATTTGAGTTTTCTAACTGGTTGCTGGAGCGGATGACAACGGGTTTATTAGCAGAATTCTTTGGACGGACGAATCTCAATTTACAAGAGATGGGATAACAAATTTTCATAATCTTTATACGTGGGCTGCGGACAATCCATATACAAGGAGACATAAATCATTTCAATACAAATTCAGCGTCAATATGTTAACAAGTTAACTACCACTGAATTCTACAAACTGTCTGGAGTTTTTGCGAAATGATTTACCAGAACTTTTGGATTACATTCCACTGATTCAACTAGCTTCATCATATTTTCAACAGGATGGTGCTCCAGCCCACTATGGTCTTGAGGTTAAAAATTGGCTAGATGAAGAGTAGGAAGAAATGGACCAGACCAGTTCACTGGCCTGCAAGATCTCCTGACCTTACAGTATTGGATTTTTTTTTGTATGGGGAAGAATCAAAGAACTTATTTGTTCAACCGAAATAGCAACTTTAATTGAATTATAGGAGCGTATTCTTCGTATTAAAATTCAGGCAGCAGTTAGCATCAATAAACATTTGCAGTGAAATCCAAAACCAGGCTCTAGCATTCATACTGGACAGCAATTCAACTATTAACGAGTTTGATGCGCTGTCTGACTCCATTCAAAGAATTGTATCCCTGTATCCTCATACTGAAATCGCTATTACGGGCGACTTCAATATACAAAATTCTGGGTGGCTTCGACATTCTGGACAGACAACACCCGAAGGACGGTGTGTTGAGATCTGCGCTGCGGAATACAACCTAACGCAGCTTGTAAATGAGCCCACGCGAATACCAGACGTCAACACCCTGGACTTGTTTTTAACTTCTCACTCTGATAAGTACAACATTGATGTGCTCTACCCTCTAGGCTCGTCGGACCATTGTGTCATATCAGCTAATTTCTCGTACACCGACCACACAGTTAGAGAAAAAATTTCTAAAAGAAGCGTATAGCAATACGAGAAAGCCAACTGGAGTGGTCTTAACAGCTTCTTTAGGAATTTTAACTGGTCGTTATGCTTCCTCCATAACGACGTGGATGCCGTTGCTGATATCATTACAGACTCCATTCTCTTTGGAATGAGATCCTTTATTCCTCATCGGATCAAGAGTATCAAACCAAAAGAAAAGGCATGGCACGATTAGAGCTGTAAAGAGGCCGCCAGGGTTAGAGAAATGTTTTTTCAGTCCTACAAGACCAACCCGACAGAGGAAAACCGAAAAAAGTTCAAACGAGCCAGAAATGAATGCAACGCCTTTCTTAAGCGTGTGAAATTCCAATACGACTAAAATCTGAGGCAAAAAATACTGCAATGTCCTAAAGGCAGTAAACATTGTTGGTCGTTCGTCAAAAACATCCCAACGCTCATTTACAATGATATTTCAGCTGTCAGCTCTTTGGATAAGGCCAATCTGCTTGCTGCACACTTTGCGGCCAGCTCAACACTCCCAGATTGTGTTTTGTCTCCGCCTACACTTGAGTGCGTCGAATCTACTTTCGCACTCGTGTAGTAGCAAGAGTACTTAAAGATCTCAACATACATAAATCAGCTGGTCCAGATGGTATAACTCCCCTTCTTCTGAAGAGGTGTTCTTCCTCGCTGGCAAAACCACGGCGTAAGCTTTTTCATCAATCCTACACTTTAGGACTCTTCCCGAGCAGATGGAAAACAGCCCGTCCCTAAAAAAGGCGAATCATCTTCTCTCTCCTCCTGCAGACCCATTGCACTTACGTCCCTTGTTTCCAAGGGCATGAAAACGCTGATAAATCGTCAGCTCATGAAATATCTCGAAACACGAAAACTTTTCAATGACCGGCAATGTTTTCGTAGCAACAGGTCCACTGGAGATTTGATGGCATGTCTCACCGAAAACTGGAACCAAAGCGTACATAAATCTGGCGAAAGCAAGATAGTTGCACTTGATATTTCTCAGGCATTTGACAGAGTTTGTCATCAGGCTCTTCTGCCGAAAATGCGTGCATTTGGGATCGACGACTCTCTTCTTCAATGGATAAGAAATTACCTTTCGGAACGTTCAATTCAAGTTGTCTTGGACGGTTTCAAGTCTGATATTCACAAAATAAATGCTGGTGTGCCCCAGCGCTCTGTTCTGTCTCCGACACTCTTTTTAATTTTCATTAATGATCTCTTGTCTGCTACTTCTAATCCAATATATTCCTTTTCTGATGACAGTACTCTCTGCTTTTCATATTCGTTTCCGGACTCACGCGAAATGTCTAGGTTTCCTCAAGCGATGTCAGAAATATATTACCCCCTCTGATCTGGCCTCAATATATAAGGCATTCGTCCGCCCAAAATTGGAGTACAATGCCCACATCTGGTCAGGTGCTCCTAAAACATCTCTGCACCTGCTAGATAGGATTCAAAATTGTGCGATAAAGCTCATTGATGTTACTAATACCAGTCAATCAATTGACACACTCGAACACCGACGTAATGTCTCCTGTCTCACTTTGTTTTATCGCTATTTCCACCACCAGTGCTCCACTGAAATCGCCAGTATCATTCCGACCATTCAAACTTTCAACCGTAACACCCGTGTCGCTATGAATGCTCATCAGTATACCCTCAAGCCCATTTTCGGACGTACTCTAAAATATCGTGATTCGATCCTAAGCCGTACAACTCGCTTATGGAATGCCCTGCCGATCTCTGTATTTCCTGGTCGTTATAACTTGCAAACATTTAAAAACAATGTACATCGGTACCTCTCTTTTCTTCCTCCCTAAATTTCTTTTTCCCGCGCTGTGAACAATCACCTTAAGGGTACACAAACCCATTGATCGCGCGCTCATTATAAAAGAAAAAAAATACAAAACCAAACAGGACACTTTGAGCACCTGTTATAACTTTTTTAATACACGTACTCGTAAAATCATTTTTTATTCATAGCCTTTGGAGCTTAAAGCAAAAAAAAATTTTACCTGTTGTTGTAGGTTTTTAGAATTATTATAAAATCTATCAGTTTTTCTGCAAATTTATTGATGATTTCTTTTTTATTATTCTTACTTTCATAAGAAAAAAAATATGAAACGTTATGTTAACTAGGCATTTTCTGGAAAATGGAACAGGCTTAGAAATTGGATATCTAAAGGCTCAAACACGATATCAACTCTATTTAAACGCCGTTACGAAGGCAAGTATTTCTTCTAAAAACAAAGTCCTACACGAAGTTTCTACCTTTAGCACTAACAGAGAAATTTCCGTTAACATTGGCAGGATTCACCAAAGTAAGCCTTTTCTTAAATCCTCGATAAATGCTGTGAACATTGGAGATAGACCCTTACTGTAGAACGATTTTTTTCTTAGAACCTGCCCAGGAATCATTTCTCAAATTATCGTTGACGAATTAGGGGACACCCTGTATAAGAATTAAATTTCTGTTGAGCTTAGGCCAGACCCTTTCGGACCTTTTCTTTAAACTCAACCTAAAGCTTAAAAAGTGCGCCGGAAATAGTGTTTCAAAAACCATTAAATTAAATTGTTTAAAAAAAAATTATAAAAAAAATTAAGTTTCACAAATGAGCAAGTATATCATACAAAAACTATTGAACAGAAAAACAGAACTATTGAAAAACAGAGCTCCAAACATTTGTTAATGCAGTGAACTGAAAAATTTCGCATTATAGGCCCACCCGAAAATAGAATTATGCAAGCACCTTTGCCAAAGTGAGCCACTGTATGCCGGTCCAACTTGTTTACTGGTAAATTTCTGACGGGAGCCGGGTAGCAAGGAATTACGAGACACGATCTCAACGCTTAAGTCAATGGAAATGAGCAGATAATCAAATTATTCTTCTTCCTCATTCTGTATAATGTGGACATCAACTATTTTATGACTGAGACATAAGACACCGAATATGTCATGGCTAACGAGTAGACGTAAGAGAGGTGTTTAGGAACTTATTTAAAAACGATTTCTATTCAGAAGATAATGCCAGACGAAGACCATCGTCTAAACTAAATTAAACACAGAATTAAATAGATTAGGAATTAGACCACAGTATTTTGGCACTCCCCGGAGAATTATACAAATTGTTGCGAGCGTCACTCTTGATCAAAATCACACAAGTATTTTACTATGTTGTTGATATTATGCCACACGACAATTTACGTTTGCGATTTCTTTGTTTCCGATAAGCCTCTGACAAGTCATGATATCATGCATTCTGTGGAATATTTTTGTTTTCTGTGCGCAATTCCTTTAACATTCTTTACGACCACTTGAGTGATAGGCGCCACCCAAAAGTCCGTCCGATTGGCAATATCTCAAGCCAAATATGTATGTTGGACAAATAGCTAGCATGTACGAGTATATGTGTAACTAAGATACTTGGAGGGTTCAGTGCTTAAAGGTACTCCGAATGTTAACGTACACTAATGCACATTCGAAATATCTTTTGAATCATGATAGTCAACCTATTAAAACCAGTAAAATTTAGCTCTTCAAGTCTCAAGATCCACCCTTAAGTGGTTGTTTCATTTTATAGTGACTCGGCTATAGACTTCTTGGCTTTGAATTGCTTGCAAACAACTGCGTACTGCTTCATGCAGTCTACGTGCCTTTCAGTTGCACTATGATGTATCAGCACGTGATAACACTGACAGTAATCTCGTGATTTTTAATTGGACTCTGATTTGTTCTTATCAACTGAAACGAGAGTGTGTTCCTATTGAACACACATCACACACACGGCTGCGCCGCCGACTAAACCCGAACGAAGAAATTAAACGCCTGAGATTCGCAGATACACTCCTTTCGTGGAAATGACGCCATCTGTGGCCATCAAACGCTGTGATAAGTGCCTCACTATTACACATCTCTTGACCCTTGTGCTAAATTGTTTGCAGCCAGTCACTGTAGCTAGAGCGGTTATACATCATAAATGTGAAATTTTTATTCGCTTCACTTCTTTCCGTCCTCTACCTCATCACTCGCAGAGGAACAAATAAAAGCTGGGAGAGAAGAAAGCACACAAACGGAAACTCGTTACCACAACTGTATCGTTGTACATCCAAACATACGCAGATATGTACATACCTCCGCTTATAATTTGGTGGCTTTGTAGCTCGGCCAACTCCCTCACAGGCGAGGGGGTCCAACCAATTTCATTGCTTCATGAAATCGCCTTCTACTCTACGAGTAAATTCTATTTAGTTGCTCAACAACTCATTGCGTTTTTTCATTTGATTTTCAGGTCCATTTATGGGGCAACTTCATAATAAAGGGTTTTCCAATAGGGACTTGACAACTTTGAATTTAATTTGTGAATGTACTCTTTCACTAATCATCAAACTGTCACTGTCAATTTATTCAGTAAACTCAGCATTTTCATCATGGTAAAGTACACGAACGACCAACGTCTGCAAATTATAAAAATTTTCTACCGAAATTCGGAGTCGGTGACTGCAACTTTAAGAGCTTCAACTCCAATTTTCGGTCGTAATTCTCGCCCTAGTAGACAGACAATAACAAGTTTAGTGCAAAAATTTGAGTCTACATATTCGTTGTGTGATGTTGCCGTGTCAGTGAGGCAACGGGTTAGTCGAGGTGTCGAATATATCGCTGCCTTTCAGGCATCCGTAGCAAACGATCCAAATCAGTCAATTCCACGGCGTTCTCAAGAATTGGGCATCGCTCAGACCACATTATGGCGTATTTTGCGTAAGGATCTTGGTTTACACCCATACAAGATCAAGCTGACTCAAGAATTGAAGCTGATGGACCATTTGAAGCGACGTACATTCTTCGATTGGGTTCTGGAGAAGATGCGCCAAGATGATGAATTTCATCGCAAAATCATCTTCAGTGACGAAGCTCATTTTTGGCTCAATGGGTTCGTCAATAAGCAAAATATGCGTTATTGGTCGGGTGAAAATCCACATGTGCTTCATGAATCACCACTTCATCTACAAAAAATAACTGTTTGGTACGGTTTACATGCCGGCGGCGTTATTGGGCCATATTTTTTCGTCGACGATAACGATCGTCACGTTACTGTGAATGGTCAGCGTTATCGCGCCATCATCGCCGACTATTTTTGGCACGAATTGGAAGATATGGACTTGGACGACATGTGGTTTCAACAGGATGGTGCCACAAGCCACACTGCCCACGCTACAATCGATTTATTGAAGAGTAAGTATGGTGAGCGTGTTATCTCAAGAAATGGGCCAGTCGTGCGATTCAACGCCGCTTGACTATTTTCTGTGGGGCTACGTTAAGTCGTTGGTTTATGCCAACACGCCGTCGACGTTGGAAGAGCTCAGAGCCAACATTGAACGCGAAATAGCGGCCGTTTGGGCCGAAATGTGTGGCCGAGTCGTTGAAAATTGGGTCCAACGAATCGACCGCTGAAAACGTGCCCGCGGTGTCCATATGAACGAAGTCGAATTCCATTCATAAATGTTTTGATTGGACTTCAAGCCGATAATAAAGTTTTTGAAATATCTCAAATCGTTTGCGTTTTATTTAAAAAAAAAGTTGTCAAGTCCTTATTGGAAAACTCTATAACATACCACGTTCCTAAAACTTCCTACCTTTCTCTGCAAGAAACTTGTCAAGGTGCTGTTTGATGGAGTCTTTAGAAGCAAGCGTTTTACCATTCAAGGAGTGTAATGAAGCGAGATCTGGGTTATACGGTGGATGTGGCAACACATTCCAACCAAGCTTAAAAAAATTTTGCCGAGTGACCAAACTTGTGTGTGGTCTGCGGAAACACCACACACTAAATTTCGGTAGCTGCTAACAAGAGACTTTGAAATTAATCGTTTCGTTCTTTGGAAGCAGCTCATAGAAGACTGGTCCCTTCCAACCCCACCAGATTGACAACATCACCTTCTTTTGGTGGATGTCCCCCTTTGCTTGCCTTTCTGGTGGTTCATCTCTCTTAATCCAGTTTTTTTTTTGTTTTTCAACTGACGCTGTTGTAGACAATCCATTTTCCATCTCCTGCGATCATACGCTTCAAGAATGGATCATTTTCTTGGCGTTTGGTGAGTTGATCGAAGATGCGCTTCGCCAGATGAATTTCTTTCAACTCATGCGATGGTCAAATATCGAGTTTCTTTACAAAGCCAAGCAATTTGAAATCACCATGCACGCTTCCAATGGACATTTTTAGAGTGTTAGCAAGCTTCCCAACCGTTGAATGCTTATTTGCTTGCACCGATGCTTTAGTTTTACTGTCGTCAATCTTGGAAGACCTACCGGAGCGATGAGCGGAATCGGGCGAACCAGTTCCGACCCTGGCGTTTTTCGATGACACTTCTCCGTAAACTTTACGCAACTTTTTCTTTCCTAATAAAGCAAAATATGGCGAATATGCTCTTCAAATTTCTCCATGTTTGAATCACAATTGCAAGCACAAAACTCCATCGAATCGCGTCAAATTTTGTTTTAGGTTAAGTGTTAACAACAAAACGCGAGCAAACATTACATTTGACATATATCTCACGCTCACATACAAGTCAACGCGGGCAAAGCCATCTATTGCAAAATAAATCCAGATAACTTTTTGAACAACCCAATACTTCGATTCCTCTACGTGCTGTGACGTGCCTGGGTTCGGTGTTTGGAATTTTTTTCAAGAGGTCTCTAAGCGCTTGCTTTTTCCTCACGTGATGTGGCCACCGACCGTCCTAAATACCATGCTGCGTAGATCAGCGATAGGCAAACTATGTGGCTCTTACGATTAGATAAATAATGCCAGCATAGCTATGTCAGGGCGATTCTGGCAAACGTAGAATTCCTACGCAGTGATGCAATCCATATCAGTTTGTGGGATTTAATTTTTATTTTATTTTCTAGGTGACAGGGGGAAGGTTACTTGATTAGCGCTGTGCGGCACCACAGTCGCACTGAATGTGGTGGAAACTTTTTCGAGTGCCATTACGGCGGCGGGACAGTTTTCGTTTCGGAATGAGATTTTACAAATTCAATGATAGACGAGTGTGTGAATCACGTCAGGGGTGTTTCATTTCAGGGAAGCACTAGATATAATTGGTTTTATTGCTAAATTAAGGGCACACGATAAGGAAATTGGAAGTGTCGACGTCCAATTTATGATCTATCCGCAAGGAATTTTCGGAAGTTTTATGTCGTGATACTCGTATGTTTGCAAGATCAAGGAATGGTTACTAAGGTCAAGTGTTTGAATTCTGTTAAATTGGTTGCTCATATCGATTTTTGATGGGACACGTCATTGCACAATATGATTGGTGAGCAATTGAAGAATGATTAACTTGGAATTTTCGAAATATAGATAAGTTGAGTTTGATGAGTGCCTTGTCAGGTGCGTGTGTTAATCGTACAAGTTGCAGGTGTCTAAAACGAGATTTATTTCTATCGAAAATCATACGACTTTTATTAAAAATGAAAATAATTTTTAGGGAAATGAGTAACATCAAATCGTTTATAGTTAAATTCGTTTATAGAAGACTGCCATTTCGGATTTGAAAATATATGTTACTGTGCTGAGAGACGACAAGCGAAGACCTCAGCTAAGGCTACCACTCCTTCGGATTTGTTGACTCTTTGCTTTGTCCTCGTGATTTCCGCGGTCTTTTTTAGAGTTAACAGCGGCTTGTTCATCTACTTCGTCGTCTTACAGCCTACACAAGTGGTTCTTCTAAATTCTCAAAATTGTATTTGTATTTCTATCACGAAGCTTCCTTGGTCTTCATTGCAGAGTTCGGCTCTTTTACTTACTTACCTACATACTTATGTCCTGGTTCCACTTGTGGGGCCTAGGGTCTCAACTACAGATACACGCCATCATGTATGGTTCCTGAAAGAGAGCTTCAGCTCTCTCCAACTCTTCCCCAATTACAGTGACTCCTCCTCAATTGTTCTGCGCCATGTATTTCTCCGCTTCTACCGTCTTGTGATAACGGATTCCATTGCATCGCGTAGTTTGCCTTTTCGAAGTGTACTCGTATGTGCAATCCACCTGCCACTTGTGCAGTGTGCATATTGGTTCCTGACCCGTTCTCTGATATAGATGTTCGTAAGATGTTCCGTAGACACATATTATCGAACGCTTGTAGTTTTTTGTGATAATACGAGTAGATGGTAGATGAAGTGCTGCACCGATACAATAGCATGGATTAAACATTTGAACGGAACAGTCATAGCTTGGTGTTTAAGCTGATAGCATTGCTTCAAAGTATCATGGAGGACATCATTCCAAACGCAGATTTTGCTTTGCCGATTCCATTGACAAGATCCTGTTCGGTTCCACCTTTGGTAGAGACAATACTCCCAAGATATTACAAACTCTCTGCTCTCTCTCTGCGGACAACCGGTAGCAATGCTAACTTGAGTTAGTACCGACGTTGATGATTTGGCAATGTTAATCTTCAAACCCACGACATTTGCCTCCCTCTCCACACTTGCTGTCATTTCGTGCAGATGCATAATGATGTGAGAGAGTAATCCAGATGTTTGAGTTGAGATGTAAGTGTCCAACAAATTCCTCCGTTTCCAGTAGACAAGCGAAGCACATCGCTAATCAGCTATAAGAAAAAGTATCGACGATAGAATGCAACCGTGTCGAACCCCACTTTGGATCTCGAATTCATCTGACATCTTTCCTCTATGCAAAACATTTAGACCCGTTATAGGTTGCTTTGATAATAGCAATTAATTTGTCAGGCATACCTCTCCTGCGCAAGGTAAACCAGATGAACCGCCAATGAACAGCAGGTGAAGTGGTGACCGGTATTCAACGCACTATTCAATGATGATCCGTGGGATTTTGATGTAGTCGACATAGGCGGATCCAGAGCGGAAACCTGCTTTTTTGTCATTGAGTGTATCTTGCAGATGGTCCTTTATTCGTTCAAGGACTACTTTGGCTATTACCTTAGCAACTGCGGGAAGAACGCAAATGCCTCTCCAATTTGCACACTCCATAAGACTACATTTCTTAGGGAGTTTTACAATCATTCCCTGCTTCCACTTCTGCCTCCCAAGCACATTGCGATCTCACCTTTACTGGGAGTGGATGTGCGAATTCGGGGAATTGTTGCTTCTGGCACCGCAATATGATTTGGGTGCACATCGCTAGCGAATGCATAGTTAAGGACCGTATTGAAATGCTCCTTCCATCGCTTGAGCTTGAGCACATGAGTACGGAACCATCTAAGCCTTTCACCGGGTGTTGGCTAGAGCAATGACTACCTTTCAGCTCTTTGGTGATTCTGTAAACTGTTCTGCTATCACACCTGTTCGTTGTTTCATCTCTTTCTATGGCCAGGGCATTGATATATGTAGTTACGCAATACGAGCTTTAATTTCGGTCACCAAGGCCGTGCTTCCCGATCACATTCCCAATCACGATGTCGATATCTCCATTCGGCGTTGTGTTGAATACGGCGCTTAGTTGACAACAGAATTTGTCCTTTTCGTCCTTGTTACACATTGGGGATTGGTACTCTTACTTCATTCACTCCCAATATGTCCAAGTTATATCCAATTGGAATGATCTGTTATTTTGAGGCCCTCCGCTCCCTGAGTCGGGGAGCATCCACACATTCCAGAACACAATCTTAATCCTGGTACAATAGCCAAAATTCGTCATCATTCGATCATTCCATAACCCACGTTGCTTAGACTAAAAGCGCTAGACTTGTCGTAAGGTAAAGCAAGCACAACATCGCGAACCTAATTGTTGCGCTACTGGCTCAAATCCAATCAACCTCAATGCCGATCCACAAAAAAAAGGGTTTGTTAACTCGCATTCCTGCAGGGCCCTCGACTTACCGTTTCAAGACCTTCCTCTTCCCCCTTAAAAAAAAAGTTGTGTTCGTCTTTCCCACCCCTGCTGGTACATATCAATAGCAGTCCTCGTCTCATGTAGTATCGCACGGCATATATTCTTTTAGACCGCACATGTCTGCCAGTACTCATTGCCAACCTATGGGTTTATTGATTTCTGGTTCACAGTCACCTCATGACAGCATCGCCACTGATGGTAAAAACAGAGAATACGTACGACAAAGGCTCTTGTAGTCTGTTGCGATTGATGCTCGAAGTCGAACCTTATTATATTGTGGATTGACTTTCAACAAAGATTGAAAGAACCATTTAGGTGCTGTTTATGCACGACATTATGCAGCCAAAAATATATTTGTGACTGCCATTCACTTCCTTTGCACAACGGTGAATTGCCGATTTCAAGAATTGCCGAGAGCCGACAATATCGAACTTTCAAAAAATCTACTTCATACTACATCACAGTATGTGATTAACTATTCTCTCGAAGTGTAAACGAAGGTAGCCGACCAAAAGGCACCAAAGCTGGATGATATTTCAAATAAAGCCTAAAGCTTGCTATTAGAACACGACTCAATTTATCTGCTTGTCATAATGAAAACTATTTTATAAAGCTTGGAAGCGCCAACTATAATTTCAACTGCTAAAAGGGAAGGAGAATCTAAACGAATTTCCGTTCTTTCGACCCCTTTCTTTTTACAAGTCAATCGAAAAATTCGTTAAAACAACAAGAGGCCTTTCTACGGTTCAATCCGAGGTCTAGCATACAAAGAGACAGGCACTGGTAACTAGGCATCTGACGAAACAGCGCTACTATGATGCTGGACGTAAAAAATGCGTTTAATTCGTCGAAATGATAATGCTGTATTTATTGGATCAAAACACCGGACTATCTCCGTAAAATGACAACGAGCTACATTACGAATAGAGTCCAACTCCATGATTCTGAAAAGGGAACTAATACATACCTCCTGCTGCGATGGAATGCTTTGTAAAATAAAGTTATGCAATTTTTAGATAGACATCACCGTAGTGTTATGTCAAGCAATTGAACTCAATAAAGTGCCTTTGACTGAACATAGACGCTCGTTTATGTTTCAAACACTTTCTTGCCAAAGTCATCATCAGCACTTATTTTACATTCGGATTCTGAAGTCAAATATAAATATCCACCTCCGCGAAGCAACATCCTTAGGCAATTCCGCTCAGTACATGTATTGGTCTGCTCGGAATTTTAGCATGCCTCTTGCAACATTTTTAAGAACAAACCTAGCGCAATATGTTTAATCATCACGGCAGTCAATGCGGTTTTGTGGCAGCAAGTTAGCTTACGATACTCTTCAAGGGCTACATATGTACAAAAAAAATCGCCAATTATCTTCAGACTTTGGTAAATCTAGAAAAGTACCGATCAATAAAACACTCGTATATACTTGCTTTTTAATTTTGATGCCACTACAGTCTATGGTGGATCAGGCCCTCAACTAAGCAATACAACTTAGATAGCTCAACCCTTGCTTAATCAATGTTGCACATCGTTTCTTTTGGCTTTTAAATCGTTCCACTGACAGTCCGCTGCGTCCTTTCTATTATGTCAGTATCATCATCGTATGAAAGCATCTGTTTTGATTTGGAAAATATTATCCCGCTGGTATTGGTTTGCGGGTCTATACAATCTTTTTGCGAATGATGTTAACAAGCCGCATGGCAACGATTCGCAGTGATTGAATTTAGCTTTTGTTGTCAAAATGATTTTTGACGATTTTAACAAAGCAGCTGTTATTTTGCATATGCGGACGTATTTTACAAGGATGCGAAAACTAGACATACGAGGGGCGTTCAACATATTCTCGGTATCGATATGAAGGAAAATGCGAATTCAATTTAAATTGTTTTTATTTTTCAATATAATCTCCCATAACATCAATGCATTTGTTACATCTTGAGATAAGCTTTTTTAAACCCTCAAAAAAATAAATTTCCTCTTTCTCTGCAAAATACCCATTTATTGCCGACCTGAGTTCTTCATCATCCGAAAATCTTTTTCCACGAAGACATTTTTTCAAATCCGGAAACAGGAAATAATCGCTAGTGGCAAGGTCTGGACTATAGGGTGGGTGTTGGATTTCTTCGAAATCACAATCTCGCGCAGCAGCCTTGGAAACTCGCGCCGTGTGAACAGGAGCGTTGTCATGAAGAAGCAACACACCCGCTGCGAGTTTACCCCGTCTTTTCTTTTTAATTTCCTCCCGCAAATTATGCAAAGTGGAAGCGTAGGATGTGGCGTTGATGGTTTCACCTTATTTTTTGTACTCAATGAGCAAGATTCCCTTTGAGTCCCAAAAAACTGTGGCCATGAGCTTCCCGGCAGACGGAGTGACTTTGAACTTCTTCGGGGGGTCTGTTCCTTTTTTATGCCACTACATGGACTCTTGTTTGCTTTCAGGGTCATAGTGGTGGACCCATCTTTCGTCCCCAGTAACAGTTCGATCCATAACACCGTCCGCGTTCTCACTACACATCTCCAAAAGCTCTCTACAGCATGCGATTCTCACTTTTTTCTGAGGTGCTGTGAGCATTCGTGGCACCCACTTTGCACTGACCTTTGAAAGGTTAAGATGGTCATCAAGAATGGTGTGAATGGTACCAATTGAAAGCTTGGTGATCTCTACCATCATTTTCACCTTTATTCGGGCATCCTCAAGAACAAGTTTTTCGACTTCTTTGATGCTTTCTCCCGTACAAGCAGTAGCCGGGGCGCCGGAGCGGGGGTCGTCTTCAATGCTCTCTCTGCCTCTCTTGAACTCACTTGACCACTTTTGCATAGTTGATAATGAAGGTGCGGAACCCTGGTAAACAGCCACCATCTCTTCATGAATAGTTTTTTGACTTTTTCCTTGTTTAGTGAGAAATTTAATTACAGCGCGATGCTCAATTTTCACCATCATCGTCTCAGTTGCCATTATGATTCTGTTTAACTAGAGATAAAACGCGAATTAATAATCACATTTATATGAAATTTTACATGAATGCACTAAAATAATAGTATTACTTGATAAATAAGTCAATTTATATATACAACCACAGCTTCACCCCGATACCGAGAATATGTTGAACGCCCCTCGTACATAGCACTGTGTACAATTTGGAATTGTTCCTTTTTTATTAATCGGGCGAATGATGCTCTGGTTTCATTCACATTTTGCAGATAAATTGAGGCAGGCACAACTTTAATTATCTCGGCGGGTAGACCGTCAGGATATCTATCAGACTATCACTGGGAATGGCTGCTTTCCTCACCTTACTTTGTGTTGGTCAGGTGAACGGAATAGTTGACAGCCATTATCTGTACTGAGTTTATCATTCTCATTGATGGCGCAAGTTTGCTCATCTTCTAGCAAATTGAACCCTCTAAGTGTGAAGTGGCCTACCCCTATGTACATATGTACTCGTACCTTGATCATATTTGGCATTAGGCAGTTGTTCCTTTTAAAGTCGCAGTATCGACTTAGAGTCTGTTACTAGGTTTCCTGGATCTTTACTTAACCATTTGGTAAAATTTTCGAAAATCATTCCTCTTTAACCAACTCACAATATCCAATTTTGCGCATTTCCTGTACTCTCGTGCTATATATGAGGCATTTTTTGCTCGTTTGTATATTTCATTAAATTGGGGGCTCCGTTGTGGATCCCGGATGTAATCCAGCACATCAAAATCAGCGTTTCTGGTTGCCTGTTGGCCGTGGTGTCACTGGTTCTATATTTGATATACCATCTTGATCAAAAAGTTCCCGGGATTACCACCGTGTGGCGCTCCCATTGTTCCAATTTGAGTTCTGTTTTTTTTTTTTTTGTTAAGTTGGTATATCTTTACATTCCCTCTAAATCTTAGCGTCATAGCTTGACATTTGCAAAAGTTACGTAGCCAAGAGTACATCCATATCTGTGTGTGTTGGCGATTTTTTACAATTTTAGAAATGGATGCAACAACGAACTTGTATTAAATTTTACGTAAAAAACTGATTTAATGGTGCGCGAACGTTGGAAAAGTTGGAAAAGTGTTTCGGCAACGATTCTCTAAAGAAAACGGTCGTTTACCAATGTCACGAGCGGTTCAAAAGTGGTCGTGAGTCAATCGTCGTTTTCAGTCAAAAAAGAAGGCAATGCTCACGGTTTTCATGGATTACAGCAGTGTAATGCATCATGAATTTTCGCCAGAAGGCCAGACAGTAAATTAAGAGTATTATTTGAGCGTTATGAGACGTTTGCGTGAAGCAATTCGCCGAAAGAGACCAGAATTGTGGGCAGAAAACTCGTGGATTTTGCACCATGATAACGCACCGTCGCACAGTGCCATCATTATTCGTAATTTTTTGATGAAAAATGCAATGAATACCATCCAACAGCCACCGAATTCACCTGATTTGGCTCCCTGTTCCTTCTTTCTGTTCAATTACCATTAACCAATGTGGAACTTTCTTATTATATTTTACCGTTGCTATCTGATATATCCGCATCCGGATTTTTGTTACAAGTAGGAATATCTTCTTATACTAATGTGAGCAGCTCAAAAGTTTTAAACATATTCAATGTACTGAAGACATGTATTACGTCGATCGCAGTATGTTTTATGAATTGAGAGTCTGAATATCACCATGTCCCGTGTGAATGTTGAGAAGCTCAAACTGTCTGTTTCCTACTGCAGGAAAGTCAATCAGCTTCAGTCCGTTGGTATCGTGTAAACCCTGATTTCCGACTACGCTACCAAAGATTTCATTCCATCCTATTTTCACATTAAAATCATTTTGCGCATTTTAAGAATATTTCTTGTACAATATATCCTCTCGAGGAACTCATAGAAGCGGTTCTTCGTTACGGCATGTTACTCCTGTGTGGGGGCGTGCGAGTTACATATTTGTATGGTGACCTCCACCAATAAAGATGTAGAGCAACAACTTTAAGTTGTTGCTATATGCTGATACATCATTTTCAAATTTTTTGTTTATAGATGGCGAGCATCATCCTTCTGTCGTTGCCCCATTCAGCACTTTTTTATAAATCAAGCGGATGCGAATATCAATAGCATTTCCGTTTTCATTGATAGCATTTTCTTAAACATAATAATTTTAATCGAATAAATAGTAATAAAAGATCAGTCAGCGATAGACACCAGAACACCAACTAGAATATTTTTGACGAATTTTTCCTCGAAGCGATTCGGCATAAGGAGTTCGCTCTTATGCTGAAAGCTCAAGTTGTCTGCTTCTAGGAATAAAACCCCATCGAAATATGCGCTACTTCTGTTCTCTATAGCAATCACCGTAGCCAACGCTTATCATCCCACCAAACTGAGAGATACGCTTATAAAAGTTGATGGCTTCCGCTAGTTGTTTGGCTGCACGTGACTTGTTGTTGTAAACGGTTAAATCAATCATATCTGATGTTTGTTCTGAATGTCCCAAATTGACGAAAAGAAGGACAACATGTGAATGGACGAACTTTTGTTTTTCTTTGCTCGGGGCACCCCTTTGCACAAGTATTTGCTCGGAGAGCACCGGTAATAGGTAATGTTTTACACATTTTTGCACATTCGATTTGCATACCTATTGGTTCAAATAATTTTTTAAACAATCAGCGGTTGCTTGCAGTTAGGAAATTTGAACAAACTTCAAAGTCCCTTGCTTTTCAATGTTGTCCAAGATCTATAATATATGTATTCGGAAAACATTTATGATGCAAAACTACTTTTTTTTCTGTCAATTAAGCAGCGGTTTACACATCAGTCGTCCTGCATTGCTAATTTTGTTAATCCGTAAACTTAACTCCAGATATTTTGAAATGATCATTCTTCCGAATTACGAGAAATATTGTACAATAGATCATTGAAATTACGATGTCCACGCATTACCATAACATAAGTAATCCCACTATCCGTCATCTACTTTTCTGCGGATTCAAAATAAAGGGGATTGTTGCCCCTAAGTTGAAGGGCCCTCAATTAAGAAAAGATCGTTTTTCCATCTTAACCCAATTCAATTTTGAATATAAACATCCAAAACACTTGTTCGGGTAGACTCTGTATTTGTAGCTTCGATCCCTGCTGGTCAATTTTTAGCTGACACAACTTTCAAATAAAAAAAAAAAAAAAAATTGTCCATACTACTGTAAAATCCATCGACACACGATACGATTCTCATAAAATTCATTCATATGATGAAAAAAAAAAGAATTAGTAAATAAAATTAGTAAAACTCATCACAAAAACAAAAACAAAAACAAAAACAACCAAATCGAAATCGAAAACACAAAAATAAAAGATGCCAATAAAAATGGGTGTGTTTGCAAATTAAGCGATTTTTCTATTCTCGCATTGGCTGGTCCATGGATTAAGCCCCCTCAAAAATGTCAATGAGGTCTTACATGTGACGTGACGTGATGTGGCTGCCTTCGTGCGCTCGCGTTCCGGTGACGCAAATCGACATTTGGCAGCTGACCACTGAATCTCTGATATTTTCAACAAACCGAGTTAAATGCGTGTCAAAACATTCAACCGATAGTCAAATGTTATCAAATGAATTCGAATACACATACGAGTAGTAAATATTATTGTTTTTAAATTGACAGAGTCAATGTATCTCGATGGATTTTAATTTAATGAAAAAGAATATTTGAGTAGAAAAATAAAAACACAAATCGCAAGTTACACGAACGGATTTTTTTGCGACAGAATAGATGATACTAAAATCACTTGACGTCTATTATTTAATAACGGATCAGAGTTCGATGGATTAGAAAGGCATCCATAAATTCAATCAAATACGTAGGTACTTAAACATTAAAGTGAGAACTACTAACACTTTCAAAAATCTATTAATAACTATTTCAAGAATTGAGATAAGATATTCGACATTTATTTTAAATTGCCATGCCAAATATACATTTAAGTGAAAAATAAAACATTTATATTTATAACAAATAAAACAAATTTCATTAACTGTGAGTAAATGGCTTTGAAATCATAAGAATCAGAAAGAAGGCACATTCACTTGAAATTCAACTTGATGTCGTCGTAAGATATGAGGTTGACGTCACCATACATTAGGTGCATTCCTTTGGGAACACAGATAGCTGTCATGGCATCCAGATAGTAAATCCAGAGGTGCAGGGCAAAAGTGGACGTCGAGGGAGTTGCGCGAGTGACTGTGTGCTATCTTTTATTTTTGATACTTTAATTTTTAAAAAGAGACGAAAATTGTGGTAAGGAGTAAAAGGCAAGCCTTTCAATCGTGGACGTAGTACAGCAGAAAATCGTATTAGGTTACAAAGGAGATGCATAAATGTAGCTAGGGCATGAACGAAAGCAGTAGAGGCATTGCATCCTGAATTAGAAGAGGTAGAGAGGCTCACAATGAAGAAAATAAAATAATACAGTCACAGCATTCTTACCATTTCAATTTTCATATGGCTAATTTCGCAAAATTGAAATTAGTAGTGCTAATTTCGACAGCATCTTGAAATGCTCTAAAATTTCCATAGATAATGCTATTGAACCCAACACAATTTATTCCCAAAAAATATCCCACATCCTTACCACCCTGTCTAATCTCGGTCTATAGTCCGTTTTAAACCACCGTGCAATTGGAAAGCTGCGCAAAGAGAGCCTGGAAGCGCATGCTACTCATCTGCTCACTGGAAAATGATATTTACGAAACGGCTGAACTTTCTCCACTTCCTTTCATATTTAACCCATTTCCATCATCAGCGCATATATGCTCGTATTTTGCCTGGCCCCTACTTTTTGTGGCAAAATTCAATACTTTCTGCAATAAATGTATATGTAATAAAAAAAGATTCAATTCGAACAGATATTTTTTTATGAAAAGGGTTAGGTAAAAATATATATTCTGACTATTTTTTGCAAATATAATTGCGCAAAAATGGAATTTTTAATCTACTCGTAGTTTTAAAAAACCTTTGCAAGGAGTAGAAGTAAGAAAAAAGTAAATTTATATACAATGGACTGCTTTAAGGTAGAAAAGCCTTTAACACGCCAAGCAAAAGTGCTTACGCTGAAAATTTACCACAAAAACTTGGATTATGAAAAAAAAAAAAACATACACATGAAGGTCATACGAGAGCAGCTGTAAGGAAAACAGCTGAATTTGTTGGAGTTTCGCATAGAACCATGTACAAAATATTAAAAGAATAAGAACTAACTAGAACAGTACAATCACCCAACAATCGGAGGGTCCAGGTTCGAATCCTGCCCATGGCAAGACAGTTTTTCATTTGTGTAATTAGAACTCAGACAGAAAAATTCTGCGTGTGAAGGCATAACACTGACACTTAGATTTGGCTGTTGTAGAGTTTCAAGCACAGAAAAAAATACTGTGAATTATACCTCGAATCACTCTGAGTGAAGAAAAAAACTCTCCATCCTATTCGGACGGTTTTAACTGAACTGAATAATTGTCTCCAAAGCTGTCTGTTAGATTTGAATCTTATTAATGTGTTCGGATGGTATTCAGTGGTTTGGATGGTATTCAAGGTTTGTTAAATATTGGAGGAGTGGCGTTGTTTCGCAGTCTTCATATAAAGGGTTTTCCAATAGGAACTTGAAAACTTTGAATTTAATTTGTGAACGCACTCTTTCACTAATTATCAAACTGTCACTGTCAATTTATTCAGTAAACTCAACATTTTCATCATGGTAAAGTACACGAACGAGCAACGTCTGCAAATTATAAAAATTTTCTAGCGAAATTCGGAGTCGGTGACTGCAACTTTAAGAGCGTAAACTCCAATTTTCGGTCGTAATTCTCGCCCTAGTAGACAGGTAATAACAAGTTTAGTGCAAAAATTTGAGTCTACATATTCGTTGTGTGATGTTGCCGTGTCAGTGAGACAATGGGTTAGTGGAAGTATGGAATATATCGCTGCTGTTCAGGCATCCGTAGCAAACGTTCCAAATCAGTCAATTCCACGGCGTTCTCAAGAATTGGGCATCGCTCAGACCACATTATAGCGTATTTTGCGTAAGGATCTTGGTTTACACCCATACAAGATCAAGCTGGCTCAAGAATTGAAGCTGATGGACCATTTGAAGCGACGTACGTTCTCCGATTGGGTTCTGGAGAAGATGCCCCAAGATGATGAATTTCATCGCAAAATCATCTTCCGTGACGAGGCTCATTTTTGGCTCAATGGGTTCGTCAATAAGCAAAATATGCGTTATTGGCCAGGTGAAAATCCACATGTGCTTCATGAATCACAACTTCATCCACAAAAAATAACTGTTTGGTGCGGTTTGCATGCCGGCGGCGTTATTGGGCCATATTTTTTCGTCGACGATAAGGATCGTCGCGTTACTGTGAATAGTCAGCGTTATCGCGCCATGAATTGGAAGATATGGACTTGGATGACATGTGGTTTCAACAGGATGATGCCACAAGCCACACAGCACACGCTACAATCGATTTAATGAAGAGTAAGTATGGTGAGCGTGTCATCTCAAGAAATGGGCCAGTCGATTGGCCGCCTCGTTCGTGCGATTTAACGCCTCTTGACTATTTTCTGTGGGGCTACGTTAAGTCATTGGTTTATGCCAACACGCCGACGACATTAGAAGAGCTCAAAGCCAACATTGAACGCGAAATAACGGCCGTTTCGGCCGAAATGTGTGGCCGAGTCGTTGAAAATTGGGTCCAACGAATCGACCGCCACAAACGTGCCCGCGGTGGCCATATGAACGAAGTCGAGTTCCATTCATAAATTCCATTCAAGCCGATAATAAAGTTTTTGAAATATCTCAAATGGTTTGCGATTTATTTAAAAAAAAAGGACTTGAGTCCTTATTCGAAAACCCTATATTATCTTACTTGCGAAATATTTTTTATTCACTCTTCTAAATTTGGAACAGCAAAATCTAAGAATTTTCCTCTCAAATTTTTCAAGTTCCTTTGCTATTGTGGGTCGGTCGAATCTAAGTTTTATAGATGAGAACTTTTGTATTTTTGGGCTTTCATTTTGAATGAAGTACTGGCTTCAGCCTCGCCGTAACAATTTTTGCTTTACATAATATCTTTCTAGCGTGTTTATTAAAAATGAATCTCTAATGAAAGTTAATACCTCAGTATTTAATTTCAGATCGCAGTGGGATGGGTACGTTATTAATTTTTAAGGAGAGTCTTTTACTCTCTTTAACTGCCATACGATGACCTTTTCCACTAGCGTTTCGGAAACATGTTAGACTACATTTTTCAGTGTTTATATTTAAACCCCACTTTTAGCAATAGCCCACTAATAAGGGTACTTTTTGTTCTATTTTAAAAAGATCAATTTTAGGTCTCACATCACTGGCTATTATGGCGGTGTCGTCTGCAAATAGAATTCCATTTGGTTCTTCATCTGTAAAGTTGGCAAATGGAAAGTCGTATAAGTATATGTTAAACAAAATTGAGAAAGGGTCTGATTGTTCAGATTTAACAAATACTGAAGACAATCGATTTTCAAGAAAGTTTTGAATAGTTTGCATTAATCACTTCGGAAAATTAAGTTTTAACAATTTATAGACCAACCCTTTCTGCCAGACAGAGTAAAATGCCTTTTCAAGATCTATGTTCAAGGAAATCGTGCATTTTTTAGATCTCAGGTTTTGGATAATTTTATTACAAAGAAGAAGAATGGCATGTTCAGTGGAATGTTGTTTTCTGAACCCAAATTGAGTTTGGAGAATAATGTTTTTATCCTTACAGAAGATTTTGACTGGTTCGACTAATATTTTTTCGAAGAGTTTTCCAATGTTGGGAAGCAAAGACATAGGTCGAAAGTCTTTTATTTCTTTGACAGATTTATTTTTACGAGTAGTTATCGGTAATAATTTTGCTATTTTCCATGCTGAGAGAAAGTAGCCATTATTAATGCAATGATTGAATAGAGATGGCAGTAAAACATCGAGTGAATGGCAGCATTTTCGCAGAATAAAGTTAGATATTCCATCAAATCCTGAGGATATTTTTTATTTTTGAGGCCTTTTCTGCACATTTTTAAATGTGTGATGTGATGTGAAGGGTGGAGTAACTGGATTATATGACGGCCTGTATGGCGAAAAGGTGATTATTTCCCGATTTTTTTTAGGTAGGCGAAATTCGGTTACCTTCAAAAGAACTTCGTTCATTAAACCTGCGTCGTAAGTGGGATTTTTTTCTGTATAAAGAACCGAAAAGAAATCTCGAAAAGCATTAATTTTTGATGGAGTATCAACTAACTCCATCCCGTTGTTCAAAAGTACATCTTGTGAAATATCTATTCCAAAAAATTTCCTTCCAGTGATCTTGTCGGTTTCTTTAAAAGCTTGTGGCGATGGGCTAATATTCTGTAATCTGGCTTTAAAGGTATTATTTAGATCGGTGTTTACTCTTTGCTTGATCAGTTTACTTAGGCACTGAATTCTAGCTGATACCTGTTGATATTCGATACTGACCCTATTAAGATGTTTGTGAAACTCCGAGTTCTTATGAGTTTCAATGTGAATTCAAACACATCTGAGTTGACTTCAACCGCCGTTGTTAATTGTGAATTTAGATCAGATCAATACCCGCGCTAGATGACCTCAAGGTAAATGGACTCGACGATTGGAAAGTTCAACTTCAATGACCAACCCTTCGACAGCAGGCTAAGGCTGATGGAGTTTTCCGCAGAAAGAAACATTATACAGAAGGGTTCCATTCTTCGGACGTAAGCATGATTCGTTTAAAAGCTACAGTCAATATATCCCTTGTTCTATACGGATAACCTCAGTAGTTCCTCTAACTACTAACAATCTCTTACAAGTCGTCATGAAATTGCCAAAGTTCTCTTTAAAAACTTTTGTGGCAAACAATATCAGTTGCAAGTCATACCGATTACTGCAATCCATCCCTGCTTACAAGAATTATATTATCTTTGGCTATAGCATCTTCAAGTAGATTTCAGGCATTGGAACCTGCAAACAAACCCATACGAAACCCAGCACTCAAGAAAAATAGACCTGTATGCAAGACATACTTCAGTCTAATCTAATAACATTATGCCTACTCCTAGAAGAAACTGATAATCAAGGCCAGCTAAATCAGGTACATAAGTACGTTGAATTCATATCTCCACGTTGAGTTCATATCTCCACACACCAGCTCTTTAAACAGATCTTCGACGATGAGAACTGGGGGGCTTTCCGAAAAGATCATTCCGGGAAAACGCAGAATGCCTTAACATGACATTCGTCATCAAACACGTGAATTATACTAATTTAAGCATGATTTTTACAAAAATTAATAGAAAGATTGGATTATCTGAAATTACTATGTACGAGTATGTAGTTCTTTTCAATATCTATGTCACTTTACAAGTACAATGCTGATACTCGTAGACTCATTTGTCAATTTCCAAAGATTCTAGAGTCTAGAAACACGATTAAAAATCAAATCAATTAGTGGCTGCTTTTTTATGTCAATCATTACCCCGTTTGAGAGCTTTCTGGAATGGCTTTTCTATATCAGTTAGGCTCACGTTTCATTATCTCCTACACAACTCAAGACTGATCGTATTGCGATGAAAAGTGTCGTCTAGTAACCTCACATAACCCCATATTGTGCCCATAATTACTCGTAAAGTGACACTTTCATCAACTGGAACTTAAACGAGATGTGCACGAGAGCAATTAAAATAAATCCTCCATCCTCTATCACACATAGAGAGGCTATCGGTTGCGGTCAAAAATCAAATTAACTGGCGATATGCAATTGTGATTGGGCGCTTTACTTTGTATTTCATTAATAAAGTACGCAACATTAAAACAGTAGCATCTCAAGAGAGCTTCATTCATCTAGGTCCCTCATAGTCGTCGTAATTTCCGATCATTTTCATTTTATTTAAATTATTTTCTGATTTTTTTTTTTTTCTTTTTTTTACTCGATCCATCTTTGATAGGCTAATGAAAAATCTACGACGCAGAAAACCAATCACTCAATCTTTTCCATTTCAAATAAGTTCGAGTATTTGTATACGAGTATCTGCAAAAAATACGATAATTTAAGTGGCAACATACAGTTTGTCAGGAATATTACGATGTCTCTTACTTTTCAACTGTGCTCTAGGATATCAGCTTACTTAATGACTTTGGATATGTGTGGAAGTGCTTTCTTGAAAGAGTGGAGTGTTTGACTTTGATGTCACTTTCGTAATGGATGAATGTATCCCTGTATCCCCCTCTACTCCATAGCTACTAGTACCATAGCTCTAAGAAAATATCAAGTCAGAGCGGTACAACCTTTTAGACTAGACTACATGTATGTTGCTAGCTCAAATTGGCGCCACTTTTTTCACATTCCGCCTTCATTAAGTTTATTTCTAGCCCCAGTGTTAGAATATACGAGTATACGAGTAAGTTGGAAAAATCTCTTAAGAATATCGCATCTCTAGGAGGATTAATGTCAAAAGATCACTTGACATTTCCGTTCTACAGATTTTGCAAAATAGAAAAAAATACTAAAATTTGGAATACCATCAGGGTAGGTTAGAGAATATTTTGATTTAGTGGGGGTAGTCATTGGAATAGGTATACGAGTACGAGTATAAAGACCTCACGTAACAATATGGGATTTGAAATTTCTTGAATTTTTAAGTGACGTCAATACCAGCTGGACTTACGTCAATAGGGTGTCTAAATAAATTTATTACGCTCAACCTGTCAAATAGTGAAGATTTATTGAACCCAACACAACGAATTTAAACCGGCGGCGCCGATATACATGGAATTTAGCTTAGAACTTTGATCCAAAGTGATTTTGATTTGCTTCAGGATAGACATATTTAGTTGCCAATAAATTCTAGACAAACTGATATGTTTTTTTTCTTTGGAAATCTACAAAAAAAAAACAACAACTCTGGATGGCTCCTTTATAAAACTACGTTCTATAAATATAGTATGAGTACAAGAGTGTGGCAAAAATGAGTCACTACTTTTCATAAGTCACCTACTCATTACACATCTTATAAACGTGTTACGTTTTGATCTTTTATTTTAAGAAAAATCATTCACTTCGAATAATTTAGCTCTTAGAAATAAATTTGACTGCCCTTTCACGAGGAATGTGTTAAAAGTTATACCACGGAGACAAGCAGAACCAAGTTACACTCGGTTTCTTTGCACTTATAAGCTGTACATATGTTTTTTCTTGTCAAAATGTACAATAAATTAAAACCTCATCAGCCATTTTTTTTTGCAAATATAAAACCAAACGTCAAATATATGAAAATGTTCCTTCTTCGTGATTCTCACAGCTTTAGGGAGGTTTCGTTTTAATGTAATTTGATGTGTTTTTTTTTTATTGGATAGAACTTTTAGCTGGAACTAAGATTTCCCCGAATAGAATTAATTTCTTGAGTTTCTAACCAATCGAATATGGTCGAAAACCCTTTTGGCTTAAACGCCTACAATCACATAGTTGATACTCGTAGTTGATTAGGTGTAAACATTGAAAAAAGTTTGAAACCTTACATCTTTGCTTTGAAGAAGATGAAGTTTGTGGTGTCAGAGTTATTAATGTTAATTTCTAAAACACTAATCTGACTTTTCAAAATAAACTGCTCAACGAAACTTAACGTGAATTGCCAAGGGTCAGTAAGATTCAGAAGCACTTTCACAGTCTGCCATTATTCAGATGAAATTATTTCCCAAAGTTCAATGGATGAAACTTTCTGTAATTATATACAATCCGTTCTAAATCGCACGCTAATCAGTTGAGATGAATCTAATTTCTGTGCACTACGTCGCGGAATGTGCCGCAACCTACTTGTGAAAAGATACACGTAGCATTTGGTTTAGATGTTTGTGCGGATTAGAGATAGTTGGGCTTTCTAAAAACTTACTCGACACATAGAAGTCACGGCTTCTCTACGGAGTATCGAAATGAAAGCACTGCCTCTAGCCCACAATTACTAAACTACCATCTACTAGAATCCCCTCTCACTAAACTTTACTTTATTTATTGTATTTCGTTTACAAGAAAAAAATTACAGTTTGTAATCGCACAATTTACAGAGATTTTAGTATATCTTTCTACTGAAGAATTGTGTACAAATTTAAGAAAAACACAAAAGGTACAAATATGATATTCTTAGGGAAAAACGATTAAAAACCCAAATTTTAATAATTAGTAAACAAAAAAAAATTAAATTTACATAAAAGTAATAAAAATCTTAACAATATAAGTACGAGTAATTAATTAACAAAAAGCCATATCAACTCAAAAAAAAAAACAAATAAATTAATACATAAATAAATAAATTAATTAATTATTAAATATATAAATAAATAAATAAGTATAAGCATCACGCACTTTAATCTATATATACAAGTAATTGATTAATGAGAGGATTCTCAGGAATGTCGCATCTGATCCTAAATGATTCGTTAAGTTTATTTATTCTATTAGAGATCAATTCAACATTAGCTACTCAATGAAGGTCTGATGTGGAATGATGCCATTGTAGGTTTAAGATCATTTTTAAAATTTTGTTCTGAGTTATTTGTAATTTTTTTATGATACGTTGCACATCTACCCCAGGCCTGGCATCCATACAAAAGAATTGCTTAGAAAACAGTTTTGTATACGAGGGTTGTCTGAAAAGTTTCCGACCGAATAATGATACAAGACATTTTTTCTCAATTTTTTTATTTTTATTTTTCTACATAGTCTCCTTGTAACTCTACACACTTCTCCCAAATAGTACTTGGCGTTTTTCTCTGCAAAATAATTGTTCTCGAAGGTGATTGCCTCCTCATTTGCTGAAAATCTCTGTCCTCCGAGCGCAGTTTTTAGATGAGGGAACAAAAAGAAGTTGCTTGGGGCTAGATCTGGTGAATAGGGCGGGTGGTTCAAACAGTTCAAACCGTAATTCATGGATTTTCGCCATGGCAACCGCTGTGGTGTGAGACGGCTCATTGTCTTGATGAAACAGGATTTTCGTTTTCTGCAAATTTGGCCGTTTTCCGTAATTTCTACCTTCCGCTTGGCAAGTAATGATGCGTAGTACTCGTATGTCCCTGCTCTGGTTTTACCTTTTTGAAGATAATCAATTAAGATAACTCCTTTACTATGCCAAAAAACAGTCGCCATAACTTTCCCAGCCGAAAAAACTGTTTTTGCTTTTTTTGAAGCCGGCTCGCCCTTTGCAGTCCAATTTTTTGACTGAATTTTTGTTTCTGGCGTATAATGGCATATCTAAGTTTCATCTACAGTAATTAATCGGCGCCAAAACTCTGAGTTATTGCGCCTAAACTGCGCCAACAGAGCGTTGTTGGAAATGTTCATTCGAACACGTTTTTGGTCTAACGTAAGCAAAAGCGGCACCCAACGCACGGACAGCTTTCTCATCAATCTGATTTAATATCTAACAGACATGTTCTTTGGACATTTTCATAACCTCTACTATCTCTCTCACTTTAATTCGGCGGTCGTCTAACACCATTTGTTGAACTTTAGCAATGTTATCGTCAGTGGTTGCAGTTTTTGGACGTCCCGAACGTTCATCATCTCCCAAGCTTTTACGACCACGTTTAAATTCAGCTGCCCAAAATTTCACTGTGGTAAATGATGGTACAGAGTCCCCATAGACAGAGTCCAACTCATTTTTGATTTGCGTAGGAGTATTACCTTTCAAAAACAAGAAATTAATAACAGCTCGATACTCAATTTTTTCCATTTTCACAAAAAACACTCACATCGACTCGCTCAAACGACTGTCAACTAAAAACTGCGTGTCAAAAATGACTGAAACTTCGGTAAGTAACTGTCAAAAGATGCACAACTAGCATTCACTACTTTTTATTGACGAGGTCGGAAACTTTTCACACAACCCTTGTATTAATAATTTATTTTCATTCGAAAGCAATGATCTTCTGTTTATAAATGGGTACAACAATTTAATGGCAATATTTATTTTTTAATTGTTTTAATGTTATGCTCTTGAAAAGTCAGTTTCTTGTCAAGATAAATGCCCATATATTTTTCAGATGGTTCCCATGTTATGGGGTGCCCGCCAGTAGTTAACTGGTTAGACGGAAAGAAACAAGGTTTTCTTTTTCTGGTAAAAAAGATTGCTTGGATTTTTTCCGCGTTAAGTTTAATTTTCCACTTAGTGTAACATAGTAATCTTGTAATATTTTCACTGCATTTTTAAGATTCGTCTCAATACTGAGACCAACTTCATATGACAAAAATATTGCCTTATCATCAGCGTATATTGCTGCATTGCAATCTGGAACAAATGGGAAATCTGCAGTGTATAAATTGTATAGCACTGGTCCAAGAACAGAGCCCTGGGGTAAACCAGCGTAAAAGTTAACCAGGTCGGACACACCACAATTAACTTGCACCTTAAAACACCTATTCGACATGAAACTTTGAACGATTTTAGAGAGGAAAGGAGGAAAGTTTAAGTTTAACATTTTGTATATGAGACCTTTGTGCCACACAGAATCAAATGCTTTTTCAATATCCAGTATGATCTTACCTGTGGATCTACCTATTTCACGGTTTCTTTTAATGACATTGCATATCCTGAGAATTTGATGCGAAGTTCCGTGGTTTCGTCTAAAACCAAACTGTTCATCAGGATATTTTAATAATTTTCTCCTTTAAGATTTTTTCATAGATTTTACTTACAGAGCTTAGTAAACTTATTGGGCTATAGCTTTCTGTTCTGTCTAAAGGTTTACCTGCTTTTGGTATTGGAATTACTTTCGCATGTTTCCATTCATCTGGAAAGTACTGTATTTTAAGGCAAGAATTGACTATAAAGGTGAGACATTTTATTCCATAATTAGGCAAATTTTTAAGGTAAATATTTTTTATTTGGTCCATTCCACTCGATTTCTTTGTAAGAAGATTACTTACAAGAAATTTTATATCAACATCGGTTATCAGTTCGTTTGGTGGAGTTTCACAGCTTACCACAGTAAACGACTGAAAAACATCTTCTACAATACTGTTTGTATTTGCATCCCCTAAATGCTGAGATACAGTGTGATTTTGAGAAAACTTAGAAGCTAATACTTTCACCTTTTCGGTGTCTGTATAATAAATATTGGGACCACTTTAGAGACAAGGCATATGCTTGGCTTTATTTTTATACTTTTAACAATGTTCCGAAAGGGTTTGGAAGCTTTTTATTTCACTGGTTATTTCGGTGAGCTTGAATACTCGTATTGATTATTTTATTAAAATAATTTATCAGAATTTGCGTGACAGGTTGACGATACCTTTGCCAATTTCGTCTGTGCATGTTCCTCATTCTAATTAATTCTAAGATGTGATATGGAATCTTAGCCCTGTAAGTTTTTATCGCAACTTTTGGGATGTTGTTTTCAGCCGAACTAATAATGTCCTTGGAAAATTTCTGAACAATTGAGTCAACATCCTGTTTGCTTTCAATATTCTCAAGATTCATTGGAATAGTTCGCAACTTTCTTTTTACTTCTATTCTAAAATTAGTCCAGTTTACATTTTTCAAATCTAGAAAATCTATTGATCAATAACTGAGGGACTTCCACGAGAACTAGATGGAACATAAGCAGGACTAGGTGGGACATTGGCAGCACAATAGCGAGACTAGACAGGACATTACCCCATGAATTTGCAACTTAAGCAACCCCAATCTCTGTGCCTGCAGTTTAGGTCACCTCCCATTAAAAATTCAAAGTTCATACTAAATAGTTTTCTAAGATCATTTTTTAGACCAAGTCTTTTCTCTTCAGCCGTTAAGGCACCCATAATTTTTCCGGGAAAATACACACAATAAATTTTCAGGTTTCTTTGTTTACGCAAAGTGACTTCAATTCCTACATTTTCCACGTATCGAGTCTGCACACAGGGCACACACTAAAGAGTCGGTGCATTGTACGAGTATAGCAAAATTATGCAATTTAAATAAAGCTCGAGAAGAGTATCATATTCAAAATACGCGGCGAATTAGTTTTTGCAAAAACTAATGGCCAACAACTTTTTTTTTAATGAGAATGATGTAACACACCCAAGAGCTTCAGATTCAATGTAGCTTTGTCCGTATTTAAAAAAAGGAAGCCCCAGTGACTTAAGCAACTAGGGAACCATATGTGGCTCCTGAACTCGGTTATCGAAATATTCAAGGCTATGACCTTCACTTACTTCAAACTGGGTTTGGAAATAAATATTCCATCCTAGATAATATTGTTACTAGGTCAAGTTTCACTAGGTATTATATTGATAAAGATAAGAATCCTTTAAATTAAAGTGGCATTTCAGTTTTTGCATTTTATATACATTTTTCTAAAATTCACAGCTAAACAAAAAAATGCTTAAACATTGGCTTAATCAACTTATACTATCTTACAATAACTTACTGGCCCCATGCGGGCGCTCTTAGTTAAATCTAACACTTATACTATGTCTTTCGACATTTCTTACAGTGCGACGTGGAAGATTAGCGGCACCGCTAATTTGTCCTGGATCAGCTGCTTTTTATCAAAATAGAGAAACGCCTCTGGAGGCACAAAGCTGTTGAAGCGTAAGCTCTCGTGATATACATAATTGGGGTAATAAGCTCCACAGATCAGATTGTTCTTCGAGGTCATTGATCTAGCAATGTACCTTCGAATCAACTTAATTACGAAATTGTCCACTCTAATTAGGTTCACCTTATTGTATAAGACTTCATTTGGATAGAATTTTATGTACTCGGACTCTGGTGTTCTGTACAAGCGAAGGCAAGCGGTCTCAAACACTTGAATCTTTTCCATTAAACTTGCTCTCACGTTGAAACACACGGGACATCCAAATACAAGCATAGACCGGATAACCAGTCGTTCATTGATCTCCGTAGAGTATAGACGTGTTTCGGCTTGCGAGTGAATAGTAAAATCAAAAAAACAGTAAAATCTGTAAGAAAGAGACATTTGAGGAATTTCCTATAGGCTCCAATTAGCGTGTTGGCAGTGTGTTCGGCCGACGTGTCATAAGTCGTTTGTTCGATTCCGTATGCAGTAGACTTTTTTTGCATAAAATAAATACAAAAACAATTAATTTAAATTGTTCATCACGTGATGGATTGTGGAGAGCGGCCCACTATGCAAATAGCGGGATCTGCTGAGAAATCGGGTGAGGCATCAAGTGGTTCAAGCCAAACTGCAGCAATCTCAGAACCAAAGACTAAGAGAAGGAGGAAGCAAAGCAAATCCCCAACTCGATACAACGTCCCAACCAACCAACTTCCGCTGAAAAGCTGCTGGGCGGAGTGAGGGAAGGGGCGCAATCAACGTCATCGACAGCAGCAAAAAATCGTACTACACAATTTATTGTCGACAACCCAAATGTCTCAGATGGTGGTGAAAGCCACTATCTGAGAGAGAACACCTTCGCTTCCTTGGCTCCAACCGAATCAGAAGACGAAGAAGAAGAACTTGAGTCTCTAAGCAGCAGCATCAAAATGCTGGAACAAAGAGTTCTTGCTTTAAAGGAACTGCAAATGCTTAGAAGGAAGAGGGAAGAGCAAGACCATTCACAAAAACAACAGCAGACGCAGCTAGCTCAAAAACAGACACAACAACAACACAAGAAAAACACAATAACAAAAGTGCTACAGCAACAACAACAACAACTTATTAAGCACCAGCAACAACAACAAGTGCAGCCACAGAATGTGCAACAAGGGCAGCCACAAAAAGGTAAGCAGCAAAAACAGCAGCAGCAAAAACAGCAGCAGCAAAAACATCAGCTGCTACAAAGACAGCAGCAGCAGCAACAGCAGCAACAGCAGCAAAAACAACAAAGAGTTCCACCTATAAATACTTTTAAGATGGAACTAAAGGAAACAATAGAACTGTGTAAGTCGGCCATAGGCAATAATTTTTATATTAAAAGGCTTAGCGTAGATAGGCACGCGATCCACTGTAACACAGTGGAGCGCTATTATACAATTAAAAAATTACTGAAGGATTCGACGACGGAGTTCTTTTCCTACACCCCGAAAGGGGATAAGCTGCAAACAATGCTGCTGAGGGGATTAGAACCGTCGACTGATCCGGAGGAGCTCCTTGCACTGCTGAAAGAGAAGAAGTGCGAAGGGCTCCAGTTCGTTGGGGTCAAGCCATTCACCACAGCCAGAGCCAAAAGGGAGAAGCGGCACCTGCCGATTTTCCTTGTCCAGCTAAGTCCCACCAGCAATCTGGATGGTCTAAGGAGTATTAAAATCCTAGACTACCAGGTTGTCCATTGGGAAAAATTAAAGAGGAGCGAAAACATTTTACAATGTGTTCGCTGCCAAAGGTTCGGGCACGCCGCGTCGAACTGCGAAATGCTGCCTCGATGGGTGAAGTGCGGAAAGAACCACAAGTCCGAGGAATGCGCTCTGGGTAAGGACGGAGCGTCTGAAAAAAGCCAACTCTCTTATGCTTTATGTAGGAACACGGGACACACCGCAAGTTATCGGGGTTGTCCCAAATTCCAGTACATCAAAAGAATAAACCTGGCCCGGCAGCAGAAAGTGGAAGTTAAACGTCCACCCGTGCATTTGCAAACTCCAGCCGTTACTCCCCATATTACCTACGCCCAAATGGCGGCAGGCAGGGGAAATACGGTACAGCAAGCGAAGGTTGCTTCTCAGGCCCCAGCGCCCAGAGCACCTGAACCAGTACCTGACATGCTAGCTATCTTGCTCTCTATCCAGGGGCAGATGGCTCAGCTACAACGTCATTTAACTGAACAGACCGCGCGGGTGGATCAAGTATACGCACTGCTGCCTGGCCTAACGCACCTTTTGCCGTAATGGGTACGTACGTGGCGGAGCAAAACCTGAAGGTCCTTGCTGTGAATGTGAATTCACTGATTAGGCTCGAACGACGAGCCGCACTATTTAAGTTGCTTAAAGACCAAGCCCCCGATGTGCTTCTGGTTAGCGAAACTAAGCTTACCAAGAGATACAAAATAGTACGGAGAAACCGACCCAACTCCATTCAGGGAGGTGCCGTTGCAATTTTCGTACGAAAAGGTATACATTTTAAAAGAGTATACAGTCGTGTAGTACGTAGGTTCCAGGTGCTGGAAGCATGCATCCTGTATATCCCTCTCCGTAGTGGAAAGCGGTTGTACATGGTGTCTGTCTATGCACCTAAAGCTACTCAATCCACCTTATTCATCTCAGAGCTCGAGACTCTTTTTCGATTCCTGAGGATGGAATTGGAAGACAACTATTTTATTATCGGCGGAGATTTCAACGCCAAACACAATGATTGGGGAAATAATACACCAAATACTAGAGGGAACCTACTATTCAATTGGTGGGGTCAGCACAGTATAATGTATCGACTCGGGCTTAAGGCGACGGATAGTCCGTCGTTTCCCAGACACGGGTCCTATTTGGATCTTCTCCTGTTCGACTCACGAATACAACTGACATGCACTAACCAACAAACTACAAACTGTCTACGCACTTTCGTGTATGACAGTGACCATTGCGGTCTCAGCACCGAAATAACTGTCCCCAACGAAATTGCGGAATTGGATGAGTTTGTTCAAAGGCATTCCTACAATTACAGTAGGGTGCGTTGGACACACTTCACTAGATCACTGACTAGAGCACTCTCCTCGAATTCGCTCTACCCACCGTCCAACAGAAATCTGTCAATCGAGGAGATTGACAGGTATCTAAGACTAATGGACGAGACAATCAAACTAACAATGGACAAAACGATACCTCGGTACCAACACATTGACGAAGAAGACTTATTCCGCAACGCAACTATTGACGCACTGCACCGACATAAAAGTAGACTGCTGTCAAGACTAAAAACCTTGTATAGACAGTTTACTGACAGACATAACCCGGAGATCATGACACTGAAGTCTTCGATTAAAAACCTCCAAACATTAATAAAGGAAAATTACAGAACATCTGTAACAATAAAATTCGGGCTGTAAACACCAGCAACCCGAATATGTTCCCGCAAATAAATAAAATATTTCGGAGAAATAATCAGAACGACCTTCCATGTCTTAAAATCGCCAGAACGACGAACAACGAACAAATACTTGTAGCAGCAGGCATAGATCCAAATGGGACTGTTGATGATGACAACTTCTTTGTGATCGAGGATCCGCAGGAGCAGGTAGAGGCTATAGGAGCGACTTTCCAGGAAGTGTACAAGGCGAATGTTATCATTGGCCCGAACCACGATCTGGAGAATCGAGTCCTTGTGCACAATTTCTACCTTCGAAATGAAATTGTGAATTGGCGATTCGAGAGCTCGGGTTTCACCCAGTTCAGTGACGAGAATATGGCAAATAATGTCATCACCAACGATAGGGTACTACCCCCGTTCATTTCGAAGGAAGAGCTCCAAACGATCTTCGAATCACTTAGAAGTAAGAAATCAGTGGGAACCGATGAAATACCGAACATTGTGCTTCGACATCTCCCTCTAGATGCGGTGAACATTTATACCACCCTGTTTAATAATGCAATGAATAATGCACATTATCCAGCGCATTGGAAAACTGCGGTGGTACATCCCATCCCCAAAAGGGATAAAGACACTTCCAATCCGGCGAATCTCCGATCGATCAGTCTTTTTCCAAACATCAGTAAGGTGTTCGAGAAGGTGATCAATAGAGTCCTGACTAAGTGGGTTGAGGACAAACATATAGTTCCGGATAATCAATTCGGTTTCAAGGCGGGGCATGATATCATTCATGCTGCGTCGAAACTGGTTTCTGATATCCAATGGAACAAAGGCAAGAACCAGTGCACTGGTGCCTGCCTGATTGACTTGGAGAAAGCCTTCGATACCGTATGGTTAGAAGGACTCTTTTTCAAGCTGGACAGGTTGGGCATTAGTAAACCACTGCTGTATATTCTTTTCGATATGCTCTCCAGTAGACAGTTCATCGTGAAGAATGGCGATGTGACTTCTGCTGGAACATTTAACATTAAAAACGGTCTGCAACAAGGTGCGGTAAATTCGCCGATCCTATTCAACATTTACACGAGTGATCTGATAAGTTCACTTCACCATGCCATAGCGTACGCAGACGACATAATCGCGTACAGATCGGGTCCTAAGATTGAGGTCATTAATATACTTTTGCAGCGTGACTTCGACAAAATTAAGCGATATTGCGATGACTGGAAGTTGAAAATCAACTTTCAGAAGTCGGAAACCATTCTGTTTAGGACGCCTTTGTCTGGGGCCTCTAGGGATACCAGAAAGAATTGGCGAAAGTTTTCTATCGTCGGACAACACGGACAGCCACTTGCTTGTCGAAATGTAGTCAGATACCTTGGGATCTGGCTAGATCAATTTCTGTATTTTAACAAACATATAGAGGTTGCTCTGGCCAGAGCCAAAGGTGCTTTTGCCCTTACAAAGAGACTGTTTTATAACAGCCAACTCGATGCGAGGGTGAAGGTAATCTGCTACATGGCCCTTATCAGGCCCATGCTTGTATTTGGAGGTCCCGTGTGGTTCAACGTAAGAGCAAGTTTATTGGAAAAGATTCGGGTGTTTGAGAGGGCTTGTCTTAGGACTTGTCTTCGCTTATACAGAACACCAGAGTCTCAGTACATCAAATTCTATCCCAATGGGGTCTTGTACAATAGGGCGAACCTAATAAGAGTGGACAATTTCGTCATTAAGTTGACTCGAAGGCACATTGCAAGAGCAATGGCCTCATCAAACAACCTGATCTCCGGGGCTTACTACCCCAATTATATGTATCACGAGAGAGTTCGTTTTGACGGCTTTATTCCTCCAGAAGCGTGCCTATATTTAGATAGTAAAGGTCTGATCCAGGACAGATTGGCGGTGCCGCTAATCTTCCACGTCGCTCGAACAGCTGCGGACAGGCGACTCAACTACGACAGAGACGTCGCACAAGGCAGTGCGGAGCGTCTCCGGTTCAGTAGGGCGGTAGGGAGTCGCGACATGAGGGATGTTGCTCGGCAGCACCAACACTTTTGGTGGCTAGGTGAAGAGGATGATGCTTCGTCGTCGAACTCCTCCAATAATACGTAGCTTCATGTGAAGCAAAGTGGGCCAGTCTAATTTTTTTTAGCCATGGTCGGCTTACGTAGTTTTAGGTAGGTTTAAGGTAGATTTTAAGAAAAAAATATAAAAAAGCAAAAAAAAAAAAAATGAAAAAAAAATATATATATATACATATATGTATATATTATGTATATATGTAGTGTATATATATATATATATAGTATATGTAGTAGTAGGATATGTAGTATATATATATATATATATATATACGTATGGATTAGATGTAAGTAGGCTAACCTACTTAAAAATAAATATTTTATTTATTTGCGGAAACATATTCGGGTTGCTGGTGTTTACAGCTCGAATTTTGTTGTTCCAATACAAACTTACAGAAGCCCTGTAATTTTCTTTTATTGATATTTGGAGGTTTTGGCCATGATCATGATCTCCGGGTTATGTCTGTCAGTACAAGGTTTTTAGTCTCGACAGCAATATACTCTTGTGTGCGTCAATAGTTGCGTTGCGGAATGAGTCTTCATTGTCAGTGTATCGGTACCGAGGTATTGTGCTGTTTGTCCATCGTTCGTTTGATGGTCTCGTCCATTTGTTTGAGTTGCCTGTCAATTTCTTCTCCATTGGACAGATTCCTATTGGACGGTGAGCAGAGCAAGTTTTAAGAGAGTGCTCTCGTCAATATTCATGAGAAGTGTGTCCAACATACACTACTTAGATTAATGTGGCGTCTAAACAAAAGTTCTTTAAGTTGCACAAAAGTCTTTACGAGGAGAATAAGGGTGCAGTATGAGTTGGAAATATATTTCAAACTAATTTGATCCGCAGATGAGTTGACATATTTTCCTTTTTTTTATTTTCGTAAGCGCAAGAAAGCTGCCGAAATTCGCAAAGAAATATTTGAAGTTTATGATGTTGACTGATTAACAGAACGCATGTGTCAGAATTGGTTGAAGAAATTCCGTTCCAGAGATTTTTCACTCAGGTTACTAACGTTCTGGGAGACGAGATTAGATTAGATTAGATTGTTGCGGGAGGTGGTATAAATAATTCCAGGTCACTGCGGCCACAGATGGGCCTATTGTTGTATCCTCCATTTAGAACTAATCTACGAGGCTGCAATTTGTTAGGAAGACGGCTACGTCTTTGTGAGCTATATCTGCCGATTCAAGATAGAATTTACTTAAAGTTGATGTGTATGTGTTCTGCTGTTACCACGTCCTTGTTGCACAGTCTGCATATATTGTGTTGTGCTATCCCCAGGGTATCAGGTTTTTTTTTTCTCACGGCAGCGTCCTGTGACGAAACCTGTGGTCACTCGAATCTGACTTCTACTTAGTTGTAGTAGTTGTTTTGTTTTTTTGTGGCAACAGCTAGGCATAAAGTTTTCGGTTTGTCTGTTTCCTCCCGGTTTCTCTCCAGAAATGAAGCTTCTTTTCCTCTAGCCAGGTTTTAATTCTTCCTTTAATTGTATTAATTGATAGCCCACAGAACGGTCTTGGCATCATGAATTGAGATGCGGATCCTCTCTTGACTAGCTCGTCTGCTTTTTCATTGTCTTCGTGTCCGCTGTGTCCTGGCACCCAAATCAGATGAACTTTGGTGGCCAGTAATAGTAGGAGTTGAAGGCAATCCCAGACCAGTTTTGATTTTATTTCGGCGTTAATTCTTGCTCTGCTGTCGGAGAGAATAGAAATGTTTTTGTTTGTTATACTGGTATGTCTGTTTAGATTCTCTCGAATCACAAAGCTATATTGCATGTGTTTCAGCCTGAAATACGGAGCAGCTTGTATCCATGTATATATGGCATAGTGCGAGGACCGTATACCCCGGCTCCAACTCCTTCATTTGTTTTGGATCCGTCAGTGTAACACACATGTGAGTCCTTGGCAAATGTTGGTTATATCGTGGTAGACATTTGTCCATTAAGTGTATTCCAAGTAGTTCGTTTCTTTTGAACTCATGAAGAACTGCAGCATGAACTACATTGTTTAGAATTGGATTTACTCGTATCTTCTGCGATGAGCATGTAGGCATTTAACAAGACCTCTGTGTAGCTTTATGCCACCAAACGGCGACGGCATACGTGATGATAGGTCTCGTATTGCCGTGTACATCCATAGTGTCATTTTGGGATTAAGTCCCCAATTTTTTTCAGCTAGACGCTTGCTGGTCCATAGTGAAGTCCTGGCCTAGTCAATAATCTTAGAAAGATAAGTGTTCCACGTAAGTTTGTCATTCAGTGTGATTCCTAGATATTCGACTTCCGTTGAACTCTATTGTTTCACCGAAGAGAATGGTATTTCTAAGTCTTTCTTGGCTTCTTCTTTTGGTAGACTAACTGAATTTGATGACGACCAGATAAAGTCGAATCAGATCGTCATATGACTGTTCGAGAGAGTACAGAGAGGTTAAATGCATCAGACACAATAATTTAAAATCACTTAGAATCTTGGACTCATAAAAAAGCTCGATATTTAGGTTGCACATGAATTAAAAGAGATTCGCATACAACAACGAATCAATATTCGTAATATTGACGCAACAAATCATCACTGGTGATGAACGTCTACAACAACATCCATCTAAGCATGATGGACCAACACAAACCACATCGCAAGCTGAACTGCATCAAAAAATGGTAGGATTATGAAGGTGTCGCGTTTTTTGAGCTGCTTCCAAGGCAACAAACGATCAATTCAGATGTTTGCTTTCAACAACTAATGAAATTGAAGGAACCTATCAAAGAAAAACGGCCAGAATTGGCAAATTGCAAGGGAATCAATCTGCAATGACAACGGCCACATACATCTTTGGAAACAAGTGAAAAATTGTTGAACCTTGGTTGGGAAGGATGTCACATCCCCCATACAGCCTCGACTTTACACCATCAGATTTTCATTTGTTTCCAAGTTTACAAAATTATTCGAATGGTAAAGCTTTCACCACTGATGATGACCTGAATTCGCACTTGGTCCACTTTTGTGCTAATAACGACCAGAACTTCTATGAGCACTGAATCATGAAGTTGGCAGAATAATAGTAAATAGGATCTTATACGCGATGTTAAGGGGACTGATTCTTATATACTTATATAGGGTTTTCCAATAAGGACATGACAACTTTTTTTTTTAAATAAAACGCAAACCATTTGACATATTTCAAAAACTTTATTATCGGCTTGAAGTACAATCAAAACATTTATGAATGGAACTCGACTTCGTTCATATGACCACCGCGGGCACGTTTGCAGCGGTCGATTCGTTGGACCCAATTTTCAACGACTCGGCCACACATTTCGGCCGAAACGGCCGCTATTTCGCGTTCACTGTTGGCTCTGAGCTCTTTCAACGTCGTCGGCGTGTTGCCATAAACCAATGACTTAACGTAGCCCCTCAGAAAGTAGTCAAGCGGCGTTAAATCGCACGAACGAGGCGGCCAATCGACTGGCTCATTTCTTGGGATAACACGCTCACCATACTTACTCTTCAATAAATCGATTGTAGTGTGTGCTGTGTGGCTAGTGGCACCATCCTTTTGAAACCACATGTCGTCCAAGTCCATATCTTCCAATTCATGCCGCGATAACGCTGACCATTCACAGTAACGTGACGATCGTTATCGTCGACGAAAAAATATGGCCCAATAACGCCGCCGGCTTGCAAACCGCACCAAACAATTATTTTTTGTGGATGAAGTTGTGATTCATGAAGCACATGTGGATTTTCACCCGACCAATAACGCATATTTTGCTTATTGACGAACCCATTGAGCCAAAAATGAGCTTTGTCACTGAAGATGATTTTGCGATGAAATTCATCATCTTGGCGCATCTTCTCCAGAACCCAATCGGGGAACGTACGTCGTTTCAAATGGTCCATCCATTTTCGACACTTCGACCAACCTGTAGTCTCACTGACACGGCGACATCACACAACAAATATGTAGACTCAAATTTTTGCACTAAAATTGTTATTGCCTGTCTACTAGGGCGAGAATTACGACCGAAAATTGGAGTTAACGCTCTTAAAGTTGCAGTCACCGACTCCGAATTTCGGTAGAAAATTTTTATAATTTACCATGATAAAAATGTTGAGTTTACTGAATAAATTGACAGTGACAGTTTGATGATTAGTGAAAGAGTGCGTTCACAAATTAAATTCAAAGTTGTTAGGTCCCTATTGGAAAACCCTTTAGTTGACGTAGTTTAGAGGGTCTCACTTATTGATGATCAGTCAAACGATGCTGAGATTCTATTCATGGGGCATATTTCATCTTTTCATGTTTTACAGATGAGTCAGTGTTTGCTCCCCACCAAATTAACCCCTCTGTTCTGCAGCAGCCTTATTGGGCCTTAGTTAGATATCACCAACCAGTCTCCTTCCTAGCCGGTGGACAATATTGTTATCGTCATTGTTCAAGTTGAATGGTTAAACAGTATATTGAAGTAATTCTCCTAAAATCAGTCAGTTACTCGTACCTACTGTGACTGATATATTCTAATCCTTATCTTTACATGCTCTTGTTTGGTTTTTGCACAATATCTGCGCAAGTTCAACTCCATGACCTCAATAGTGCGCATCTTTGTTTTTCTTTTTTTCTTAAAAGCCAAAGTTCCTCCCCTCTTCTTTGCTCATAATGTTCCTAAGCAGCTCTCGTCCTTCTTTACAGCGATTCCTTTCTGGCATCTTGCTTCGCAGCATGCTTTTACCGGCAATATTCATCAAACCAGGAGTTTCGTTATGCTACCACATCAGATGCGGCGTTTTTGATGGCTTGCTGAGACTGTCGCCTCTGTTCTCCTGAGCTTGATGCTGACATTATTGGTCCTAGGAAAATCAATGAGTAAAGGAGTCTCTTGCGATTGTAGCCGTTTGGTATTACATTTGTTAACTGTACTTTCTTCGGTGTTCTGTAGACTGGGATGTATGCATTTGCAACTCGGCGGTGGCTTGAATCTATATTGCCTCCTCGAAGCGTTCGGACATGCAGAATAGAAGTTGTTTTGGTTAATCGACTGTTGGTGGATGTTGCGACATGGGATACGAATGCCAGATATGATGACTCCGCTGCTCGTGCAGGCTATGTTTTCCAATAGCCGTCAAATACTTCTTTTGCCCGGCACATCTCATCGTATTGCGCTAATACAAGATGGCGCAAAATTAATCGGAAGATGGTATAATTTTTGCAAATGGCGTCGTACGTCAATCATATTTGACATTTGTGAACTAAACAGCTGCAGTATACAAACAGACAAGTAATGGGGCGTTATACTCCACAAGAGCATTGAATAATTGTGTCGATGTTTTTGACCAATAATCGGTGGGTGGTGTTAGCGGAGCATGAATTTCGATGCCGATTTCCTAATCGTGTCGCGCCAACTGGGTAAACATTTCGGTGCTTAGCTACTCGACTCGAATAGAGTGGAGTGGCGTGGCCGCCACTGGACTGGTCGTTCGGCTGAGAATATCACGGCTGTGGCTGCCGATGTCGCTGAGAACGAAGAAACATTAACCAGACGACGGACCACGCAATTGGGCATCACCAGACTAACCTTACAGAGAATTTTAGTGAAAGGCTTACACATGTTCCCATACAAAATGCAAACAGTGCATCGGTTAATGCCTTCTGACCGTCAGTCGCGTATAAAGCTATCCCCAATCTCAACAACGAAGAGGACAATTTTGTGTCGAAAATCATCATGAGCAACGAGGCGCATGTCCACTTAAGCGGTTACGCCAGTAAGCAAAATCTTCGTTTCTGGTGCACTGAAAATCCACGTGTGATGCACGAAGAGCCATTATATTCACTCAAAGCCACTGTGTGGTGCGGCGTTAACGCGGGAGGAGTGATTGGGCCGTATTTTTTAAGGACGCCATCGGCAGTACGGTCATTGTTACTGGCGAACGATACAGGGCCATGATAAATGACTTCTTACTGAAGGAATTGGATGAGCGGGACATGGTGAACATGTGGTTTTAACAAGACTGTGCAACCGCACACACAGTACGAGCCACAATGGATATTGTGAAGGAAGCGTTTCCTGGTCCCGTAATCTCTCGATTTGGCATGGCCAGCAGGATCGCCCGATTTAACAATCCCAGACTTCTTTCTTTGGGGTTACTTGAAGTCGCGGGTTTATACCAACAAGCCTCAGACAATCGCAGCCCTTAAGGAGAATATTCGACAGAAATGCGAACAATTATCACCGGAAATCTTGCGGAAAGTCATGGAAAGTGCAATAAAATTGGCACAATTATGTATCAACAATGGCGGCAGCCACTTGGCGGATATCATCTTTTCCACTTAATAGAAACAATTGTAAAGGTCCAAGCAAAGATTTCCATCACTCAAAATCATTTTTTTTTTATTTAGTAAAAAAGTAATTAAAAAACAAAATTGGATGATTAATTTTGCGCCACCTTGTACAAGTTCAAATTCCTACGAGTTCGTTGTGTGGATCTGTGGACTGACTAAATTTCTAGCAATACTTATTGGGCTACGATAGTATATAGATAAAGCTTTCAGCGCACCCGTAATGTCAAGATCTTATGTAGCTTTTACGAGTAGCTAACACTCCTATCACTGTGTGTAGGTAGTAGACTAATATATTTGCTTGAAAGTCTTATCTGATGATACTCACATCTATAAGGCAGCTAATGGTTTTCTAGCATATCCTCCGATATATCCTTTCTGCGAAGTCTTTCTGTCTGGGTCCGGTTAAAGGTATTGTACCATATTGAGAAGGCTTCGAAAAAAAACAACGAGTCAAACAATTGATTTTTGTGTTTCTTGTAAACGGCATACATTACTTACTTAAACTGATCAGTATCTAGACCAAATACGTTTGTTAGTGGATTTAATAATGAGAAATCGTTAGGCTACAAGGATGCCAATTCTGCTACCTTAATTTTGACACACTAAAGATACCTTCAAATTAGGTGTTAATTTGATGTGAGCGATTAGTTTTCTCCAAGTATGGCAGACAATTTTTGAATGCTTACAACTTCCTACAGATTTCTCGAGATGCAAGAGAACCGCAGACATTGTTAAAGACTTTATTTACTTGTAACACAGTTTAAAGGGTCCTTGTTATAGCCTTTTATCTGTAATGCAACAAAGTGGATTTATAGTTTTGTTGATCCTTATTATTTGACTAAGTTAAGCGCGTACTTATTTCTGCAGCGAAGGACTTTTAATTCTGTATTCCATCGTTGTCTTTGCCATTATATCATAAAGGCTCTATAATATGAATGTTAAACCTATAAATTCTTATTTTTTTTCTATTTGTTCTCTCTTATTTTAGTTCCGCAACAGTCCGGTGTGGACTTTGGCTTCACTCGATTTAATGCATTCTTCAGTTAGTGGAAACTAAATCGTTTCAACTTCAGTGAACTCTTGTTTTGCGGCCTTGACATCTAGATTGGATGCGAATACTATCTTGGCCAGAACGTTGGTAGCCAATTCTTATCCTTCTGAGTCAACTACGCTAATACCTTATAATTACTTGTTTCGTGACATTTTATTTTTCAACAATGCCTTTCGGAAATGTAGACAATCAGTCGGCAGGATTACAAGATATGGAGTTTTTAGAAATTTCAATTACGCCACTCATCCGTAGAAACAAAGAGACTATCCGCAATTTTCAATAATCGATTCGAACGAAACTTGACATGAACTTTTACAATCTCTAAGAGCATCATTGTAACATACGATTGGTCGTGTCAGTGGTGCATCAGTCAAGCCTTTACAAATTCCCATCCACCAATATTGAATTTCTTAATAACTGAAAAATCTAAACGAAAACTCCCCGCTTTAGGGTAGTTAATCTATGGGAACCGTTTAATGTTAATTCCCTCTGTCTAATAGACTGATTCTGATTCATTTCGCGTTGCTAATTAATAAAGTTGTGAATGAATAGCGACAATTACACGTAATTAACGTTAATAGAAAGTCAGTCCAAATCATTCAAATAGAGAGCGGGAATTCCAATCAAACTTCGCTTGGATACAGATAAAGTGGGATCGAGCGGTTCCATAGACTATGGTAATTCATCTCATAGAACGCTGTCACGTCATGCTGATCTAATTGTGTGATAACTTTTTTTTTATTCGAAAATCAAATACTCGATGAATGAGCATAAATTGGCGCGATTCACGTTTTCTAAACCCATTAATGGTGAAATCCACGCAAATTACTCACTCTACTCGGAGACTTGTTCATTCGTAAAGATCTAGTTGTAGGTTTTTTTTTTTCTAAGGAAACCTAAGATTTCCGTCCTATTGAGTTTAAGAAACATACTTTCTCTGTTCATGTTGCTATATGTATGCTTAGGGGATTTACATTTTGGGGATTGGCAATTCTAAGTTTAAATCTGAGATTAAGACATACAGTTAAACCCGGGGATTCGTTGTGAAGCTACCGACCTTTCTTGTCACAAGCGAGCAAAGATCTTCTCCTGAAGGTTTTGGGGAGTTTTTTTTTTTTTAATTTCTATAAAAATATTTCTTTACTTAAATTCCATGTTTTAGCCTGGTGAGTCAAAGCTAAAAACAAAAAAGAGGTCTAAGTAATCATGCATCAAATGCGCACATTCAACCAGCCTGGTCATGGAATAAGGTTTAGGTTAAATAGAATTGTATGTTAAGGACACAATTAAAGTGTAAGGGCTATATAAAACTTCCATGATTACTTACTTAGATGACGATAAACAATAGGACTCTCCAGTTACCCCGATCTATGAGTAATAGTTTCCAGTTGCGTACTCAGAATTGATTTAGGTACCATTCCACTTGAGCGCGCCACTTAAGGCAAGTACTTTTTCTGCTGGGTTGTATCTCAAGAATGTAATCTACAACTTTTCGGACTGAAGCGATGGTGTTCACTCGCTCTTCATATTTTAGCCATCTTACACAACTAATCTGCACTTTTCTAACCAGGTCAATGTCACTGTAGAGCTCGTAGAGTTCATAGTTTAATCTTTTCTCCCAAACCCCGTCAACGAAAACAGAACCAAAAATCGGTGGAAAAATGTTGATTTAAAAACTGTCAAGGATATATTCCTCCACCTTCGCAAACGTCCATGTTTCTGCATCATAAAACAGTACTGGGATGATGGGGGTCTTATAGAGTCTATTTAGTATTGGCATGACCTCATTACTTATTTGCCTTTTAACCCGAAGAAACAGCGATTGGCCGTGGCTCAAGGGGTAGTGGACTGGCTTCCAAATCGGAAGGTTCGGTGTTCGAATCCCAGCCTCACCCGAAAGACATATTAATTTTTTTCAGTTAACGAAAATCAAGAATCACTAAGAATTTATAGTCTCCCCATTAAATGTTGGATGCCATCCATGAAGCGAAATAATCACTGAGCCCAAACATCTTTCTTTCTCTCTCCATCCCATTTTCCAAAAAAACTTAATACGTGCTCAGGCACTTTGAGTGTATTCATACCCACTTGAGTGTTAAGTTCTTTAAAAAAAAAAAAATCATCTGCTCGTTTGATTTCTGATGAAATGTCATCATCAGATTTAACAGCGGAGCCGAAGTATGTAAAGTCCCTGCTACCTCAAAATTGTAGCTATCTATTGTGACGTTCTGCCCGATTCGCCGATGTTGAATGTCAATTATTGTTCACAGCATATACGAGTACATACATACGAGTACTTAGTACGAACGCACTGACAGCTTCTGAGTTCTATCAATCAATTCTACGTTCAATGTTAGCTTCCATGGCTGGAATCGTTATTGGCTTGTCCGCTTAGACCAACGACTTCAAATACCCCCACAGAAAAATCACACAATGTTGGAGGCCAGGCCATTGTTCCATTTCTGGAAATAGTGTTGCCATCGAACACTTATTTCAATAAGTGGTTTCTCTGGCAGTATAGCATGAAGTACCATCCTGTTGAAACCAAATATGAAGCTGATCTAATCACCTTTAGATTTTTCCCACTCCAAATACGACAATTTTGCTTATTAACAGAAGTGAGCCCTCATCACTAAGCTAAATTCTAAATTTAAAAGTTAAAAAAAAAGGATCAACTTCCAACTGTTCATGCGCCCAATGCGCAAAATCACGACGCAAACGATGATCGCCTGGCCTCAATTATTGCAGCAATTGAATCTTGTAAGCCTGAAACCAAAATTCCGATGCAAAATCTTCTACAAAATCGACCGAAACAGACCAAGTTTACGGATCGATGAACTAGGATCTTCCTCAACACTGACCTCAACGTCGGCAATATGTTCATCTGTGCATTCTTGTCAGACCGGGAGCGTTTAGGTGTGGCTGGTGCCCTAAGACTTATAGGTCATAGGTCATAGAACTTAAAAAAAAAGAGGTAAGTTACGAGGGCTGAATGATAAGTACCTGTGTTAGTCAAGAAAACGCATTAAAAAAAATTTTTTATTCATTTCTCAATATAATCTCCTTTCAGCTCGACACGTTTAGTCCGGCGATATTCTAACTTTTTCAAGCCATTCAAAAAATATGATTTGTCGAACTCCGCAAAATAGGCCTCTGTTTCGGCGATTATTTCCTCGTTCGACGAGAATCGCTTCCACCAAGCTTTTCATGTTTATAAACAAAAAGAAATCACATGGGGCCAAATCTTGGGAATAGGGTAGGTGAGGCAGCTATTCGTAGCGTATTTCGAACAGTTTTGCTGTGCTCCGAAGTTGTCATGCGATTTCGTTTTTGCTGCACTGTTGGCAAACGCGCCACCCATCTCGCCGATAGCTTTCTCATGCGCAATTTTTCGTGTAGGATATTTTGTATGCGTTCAATTGAGATGTGTACAATGACAGCAATCTCTCTGACCTTCAGCCGACGATCTGCTAACACGATATGATGGATTTTATTAACCGTAGTCACCTCAATCGGACGACCTGGGCGCTCTTCATCAAAAACGGATGCTTGAATTCATTAAACCAATATCTGATGGTAGTCATCGAAGGTGCATGTTCCTTCTAAACGGCATACAACTTCACTTTGATTTCCTCACACGTCTTCCCATCCAAAAAAAGAAATCGAATCACTGATCGATATTGCTCTTTCTCCATGATTGCAAATAAACACGAACTTGATGACTTTCAACAGCTGTCAAAACAAAACTACTCGATACATCTATCTGACAGTCATCGTTGTAAAAATGGCGCTATACGATGGCATACATTTTGCATCAGTGGTGCCATCAGTCGGTAAACACGGGTAATTATCATACAGTCCTTGTATATTCAAATTAAAGTGGTTGGGTGTTGTAAGATTGGAATGCGGTGAACTTGCGACTTTCTGTGCTTCAAATATGACTATACGTCAATTGTGCTTTTTACCTCCTCGTAGAAACTACAAGCAGAGTATGACTGAGCCGCAGAAGTAGAATTACCATGGATAAATTCACAGAATTGAATTCAGTCACCATTGCAGATAGCTAATATGAGCTATTTAGAGCTGAGATCAACAACAAGTTTCAGGACTAGTCAGAGTACTAAGGAACAGATTGCGGCGGTGGCCGAGCCCTTAACAGAGCAATGACCGCTTAAATATTCCCGAAGAATACAAACTTCTCAATAAAATGTACCAACAATGTAACATTGATAGTTTCGTGACTTACACACGAGACACTCCTCCACTATTATAAGTATCTGAGCGACCCGCTCCACCACCTTATTACAGACGGCTTAACGTTGAACGGGTGCAATGAATCTATTTCAGAGAGCCCACGCATTAAAGAAAGATCTCCTCCCTTTAGGATTCGCTTTTTAGTAGATAGTGGCCTTCACTAAGCAAAAAGTCGAGTAAAAGTGCATTTTTGTAACTTTTGCCAAATCGCTTTAAGACTGTAATGATAAATGTTCCATGACATCTTCTTTGTGCTCGTTTTGCTCATAAGATATTAGTTTTTAACAAAATTGCATTTAAAAATCCTCGTATATGGTACATAAACAGTACATGCATTTATTTTCTTTAATCTTTTAGGTCACATCGCCTTTAGTGCCATGGATGATACATCTCACTCAGTCCATGTGTACAACATAAATGGCACAAGTCTGGGATCTAAATATGTATCGGGACGTGTGACTGGTTTAACTACCGCCTCTGATTATTTGGTTGTTGCTGACGATGCTGGTGATATAACAATGAGCAGATTAAATGGGTAAGCAAAGTTCAACTACTACTCGTACATATGAATTTATGCATTTAAAAGTACGAATATATGTACTATTATATGTATATTCGTATTTCACTTTAATCCCGACGTTATAATAAAGTATACATTTTGCAAACGGATGCTTATTTCAGTTACGAAGCACAATAATTATCAAGGTCTCTCCACCTTCTTTCTAATTACATGATAAGGAGCTAATTAGCTTGCTAATCTATTATTTAAAATAACCTCTCATGTCATTTCCTTTTTTTTTGAAATTGAATTTTTAATTTTTCTTATATTTTTGTATTCAAAATTCTTATCTCATAGATTGAAACCAGTGTTCGACATTCCACTGCATATACCAATACAAACTGTAGTTGTCACACCTGGTAACACTCATATATTAGCTCCATTGCGAGACGGTCGCCTAGCAGTGATAGCTGTTTCAACTCCAGTTGCTAACAAGAAACATTCCGTACTTAATGTGTAGAATCATATCTCTAACTATTGTAGTATCTATCGCAACACCACACAAAAGTAGTATAAAACTAACAACAATAATTGCTATACTGAATCATGAGTAAATGGAAATTAATTCGAGCATGACAACCAAGACGAGATACTACGAGTAGAACGAGTAGAGCGAGAAGAACTCTTACAAGGACCTCCTGGATCTCTGGCATACTCTATCATAGAATGGACATTCGTTAGGAGGATTGTGGGCGAAGGAATTATTTCAATTTCAATTTCAATTCGGATTCGTATTCTAATTTTTTCCCTAGAATTTTATTTACTTTCCACATCCTTCTACTTCTCATCAATCAAAAACAAAAACAACAAAAAGGATTCTCTAGGCACGCACAGAGCCATTATCCGTTGATTGCAAATACAGAAATAGATTCGCCATGAGAATCGAATTGAATTCTTTGCTCGTTTGTATATCTTTAATTACATCAAAGTCATCCATGAGACTCTCTGTGTGGTGTACTATTTCGTATTAATGTATATTTTACCTAAAAAGTTTCAGATGTGTATTATTATTATTATTATTTTTGTTTTTTTTTTTGTAGATTTATATAGAGGACATTATTTTGAATTTATTTATCTTATTATTATCAATTTGTTTGTTTATTATCTGTGTACACAATTTTGTAGTAAACTCAGTGCTGGACCAACAATTAACAACGAAATGGTTTTAAGCAAAATATTAATAATAAGAATAATTAGTATGGAAAAGTTTAGTATTTCATTATTTAGTATTAAAGTGTTAGGAAAAATGTAATTGTAATTGGATATAGTTTATGAATTTGTACTCGTGTACGGACTCATATTTGATCTTAATAAAGAATTGTATTTTTTTTTTTTTTTTTTTAGAACTTAACCGAGCAGCGAACTATCTTGAATTTGCTATTGAAAGTAGTTTGTTCCAAATTCTTGTTAGCTTGACATAAAATATAAAATCGAGCCTCTACGAAGCATTTTGAATTTTTTTTTGAACGACCTTTGGAGATTAGGACAAAACCAGTTGACGCGCCCAACTTGAGACTTCGCTATGATTAGTCATTTCGCACAGAGACTATTCCACTATAGTGCTCGCGAATAGAAGAACATACGTTCCGCATTCATCGCTGTGTCCGTTTTATAAAAATGACAATCTACACGACAATGAAATGCAAGTGTGTTTCAAGACTGTTACGGTGAACTCTAATTTTAATTTCGAACTCTCTGATTCTTATCGCTGTGCATTTTGCTAGGTTGAGTATGATATCCCGAAAAGTTTCCACTTGAAGCTAAGAAAAGTAGAAGACAGTTTTTTGACGATATTTCATGAGGCTATGCATTTTCATTGGCAGACTGGATCATACGAGTATATGAAAGTCGTGTATTTGTTCGGCAATTATAGTTTTTACCTTCTAAAACGAGATTATAGCTTTTTAATCTTACATTCATCTTTTATCATCCAAGAGCTCTAATATTTTCCTTGGAATGATCATATACGAGTATATACACTGGCGATCACTAAGATTCATTCATTTTGTAATCGATTTTTACTCTTTATACCTGTTTGAAAGTTTGTACCCGCAAACTTTTGCTACCTGTGAACAGATACATATTTTCTCAACAGGAAGTCATACAATTAAATGAGAAACGACCATTGGAATTTCCCAAGATCAAACAATGAACTTCTTGAAAAGCTTATAAAAAGATGCGCCACTAGGATGAGGCCACATGCAAATTCTTCGAAAGAAAGGAAAAAATTAATAAAATGTTTACATTTTATGGTTTCAAAGCATTTATTTATTACGTATCTTTACATTAATAATGAGTATGCCCGCCATTTTTCGATATGACCTCTATAAGATGGGTTGGAATAGAATCATATAGTTGTTTTTAAATAATCAAGAGAAATGTTGGCCCAAGCATCACGAATAGCTTCGATTAAAGTGTCCTTGTATTTAAATTGTCTGCCGCCTTCATACACTTTACGAGATAACCATGTCCGAACATTTTCGATTACGTTTAAGTCCGGTGAATAGGGCGGCCATGGCAAAAGTTCCACGTCTTCTGATTGAATCCAACTTCTAACAAGCCTGGAAGTGTTTTGGCATTGTCTTGTTGGAATATCCATGGCAGGGGTCCGAAAATGTTTTTCACTTTTGGAAATGACTGTTCCAGCAAACATTTGTAGTTGTTTCCGTTCGTTGTGGTGGACAAAAACTCCAACCCGATTGTGCCATAGTAGGTAATAGCTACCCACGCCATTACACCTGATGTACGGCTGTGATGTCTTGCCAAAATAAGCTCCTCCTTTCTTAGATCATGAAAATAAAATTTGTAACCATCGGGGCCGTCAAGGTTAAACTTTTTTTCATCCGAAAAGACAACGCGTTTCCAATCACTGCTCCAAGCGACATGTTTTCCTGCAAAATTCATTCGATGCTCCTGGCACTTTAAGGCACTTGCCTCAAAACAGGTTTCTTTTTAAGTTTTCTACTCTGTATAGTACCACTTTTTCGGATTATCCTTCGGACTGTTGCTATGTTGGCTTATACTCCGCTGTTGGACCTTATTTTAGTCGCTGGTAGAGTAGAATTTGAGGCACGCCGTAGAATTAACCGCTTTTCTCGCAAAGTTGTTGCTTCTGCCGTGCGTCCTTTTTGATTTTTCCCATAGTGTTATGGGCCTGAATGTCCTTACTCATTGAAAGCATCATTTTTTCCTCTTACTGTCGCTGCAAAACTTTCCGGAACCCATTTTTTTAAACTAAATGTTCAGTTCTTTTCAACACTTTTTTGAATATTCTTAACAAAAATTTGAAAAAAATCGCTGATGTGAACTCCTGCGCATCTTTTCATACGCTTTTCAAGAAGTTCATTGTTTGATCTTTGCAAATTCCAACGGTCGTTTCTTATTTACCCTTTAATTTTATGACTTCCTGTTGAGAAAATATGTACCTGTTCACAGATGTAGCAAAAGTTTGCGGGTACAAACTTTCAAACAGGAAAAAAGAGTGAAAATCGATTGGAAAGTGTATGGCCTCATAATAGTGATCGCCAGTGTATTTCTTATTTCACTCGCTGTTTTTGGGTCAAAATATGAGTACTCGTGTCTGAACACGATGCTCTTACTTGCCTCGCAGAGATAAAAGAGGATGCTACTACAAGTTAATGCTTCACAAACATTTTTTTGTTTTTTAAATAATTTGTTAAATAAACATAACCGGATTTTTAGTTGACAGTATACTGTGAAACAGGGCCCACAAAACACAGCCATTATTATGTCAAATCATTGCCTTGAAAATGCAGCTAAAAAAAACGAGTTAATATCGTCGTAGATCATAAGAAACATTTTTGTCGAATGCAAATCTGAATGTTGTTTTGACTTATCTACTCGTACACGTTAAGCGTAAGAGGAGATAATTACACGAGCAGGGGCTTCTGCACTCAATTAACCTTAAATCCGCTCTGTAATCAACGTATTATCAAATTTAAAAGTTATTGAAGGTGAACTACGAGTATGTACTATTATTCGTCTTCGAACTGAAAAATGACATGACGTTTGACGTTGCTCTACCTAAATGTTTTAGCTATTCTCTATTTATGGTAGAGTAGAGAACGAGTCCTTACCACTTGTTTTGAAAGATCGAATCTGCGTACTTCGAAATATCCTGAAACTGAAATATTCCTCTAAATCTCGAGAGTATTATCTCCGATTTTGCAAATGTCCCACAGAAAATTTTTTAATTTGATATTTTTTGAAGGATCTTTGTTTAAATTCTGCAAGCTGCAGAAGCTACTGTCCATTTCTCTGATCGGAAAAAAGATTACAACGCTACGGAAACTCTGAAAAAGGTTATAAGGCAGGCCAGATCTCATCCGCAAGTGAGCAGTGAGATTCAGGTATCCCCAGGAGTTCTGGTCAACAAGTGGAACCACTTTTTTAAGAGCACTCGTTGAGTCCTGACTTTGGCGCCTAAAAACTAGGGCTGTAAAAGGGACACTGAAGTTTACCAGTTGATAGCTAAGTTCTCTAAAGAGTTACTTAGGCGTACACTTAACTCAAACGTTTATGATATTTGATCATTCTTTCTGTTATTAGATGTTTTTTTCTTCTTTAATTTAACCAGATATTGCTCTTTGCATTTAATTAGTATTTTTTGCATATAACAGTTTTTTTTATACAACTTTCGTCACAAATTATATTGAAAGTTCACCGTGCACACAATTATAATAGCAACTCTTGGTATTTTCAAAAACTTTTTTATGTTTGTTTAAATAATCTTTTCTCAGTACCTACTTAGAAGCATATCTTTTATCTATGGATTAAACTAAATGTTGACACGCATTCAAAGAAATATTGTAGATTCCCAAGCGATTTTGGTTTATTCATAAAAATTATAAAGAATTCCAATTTCTTTGTAGCTTCATTTTCTTTTAATATCCTGCCACAGGTTTTAGGATTCAGATCTGACCAATCCAATGCCCTGATACGGTTGTCATCGATCCATTTTTTTGTGTTAGTGTCCGTGCGTTTGAGATTAGGTAAGTTGTCATCAGCATATAATAGCATTGGACTTTACGGCATTATACTTGTACAAAATTAGAATCTGTAAATATGCCTTCAATTTTGTGAATTGGACGCACACAGCGCCAGGTACCATGATCTTCCACTCTCGTGCTTCAATATTGTCCAGTCATTTTCTAATTCTTTCTACCCTAGACTACGCGCTGACGACAGTTCGGTTTTTTTCCCCAATAAAAAGCCTTTTTTATAGAAATACGACCCAAGAACTTTGCTTCCTGTAATTATTGTTTTATTTTGTCTAGAATAAGTCGACTATCACTGTTAACAAAAAAAAAACCAAACCGTATTTCCGGGATAATTGTGTATGGATTCTAATTTCCAGAATGCAAAGATACCCACTTAAGGTCTTTTTAAATCTCTACGTCGGGATTTCTTAACCTGACTACGTGGACTGTTGATGGTATATATTACTTACACTGTCAGGACTAAGATGTCCAACAAGTTTTCAATCATTGCCTTTTTATGGTGTATTAGCTGACCATTTTATAAATTATGAAATTGTTTATAGGGAGCATTTAGGTCCTTCAGAATCCGTTCGTCCTTTTCCAGTATAAATTTCGCTATTCTGTGAGGAGAAAGTTGAAGCATCGCCAGCCCATCAGACCTTCATACCTTATTTGGCTTGTTCTAATGGCATATATTGAATGAATTTAGTGCGGCGTCTATTCCCATACTGCTCTCATAAGGCCTCAAATGAGCTTTCAGCTTCGAAATTTCTTCAGACTAGTGAATCACTCTTGTAAAATGGTTGTCAGAACGAGTAAAACTTATTCGTAAAATGATTTGGAGTCGGTCAACATACATGGCTCAATTATAAAAAGGAAAAGCATTTTGTGTCCAAAGCTAGCTTAATTTTTCTTGGCTGGATTTCTGGATGGATTGCAAGCTGAATCAAAAAAAAAATTCTCAACCCTTTATCAGTAACTGGAGCCAATGCAATAACTATTACTATTACAATTTTATAATACAACAACAAAATATATCCATTCGTAATCACGAATGATATTATGAGCCCTATGACGGACTAAAACAGTTTATTTCTTATACCTTTCATTATTATATAGTATAGGCCACAAATTTTCATCATGTACACTCTCATCGTTAACAGATACCCTGTCACTATTCAGCTCTGCATTGAACTCTTCGTAAGCTATTTCAGCATCCGAATATGACAGCCTAATCCGAAAAAATTGACGAATACTTATATTGTATAACGATATAACAGTGTGCAGTTTCGATTCTGAAAAGCATATATAAATTTCAAACAATTTTTTAACCTTAACAGAGGTCCTGCTCTCTAGTCCCATGAAACAAGGCTACAAAGAAATCGATCGGAAGCAGTTAAATTCAGTGAACACGATCCCCATTGAAGTTGCCCGCAACAGATCAGCTGTGTACCTTACATACTCGTACACTATGGTTCATCCTTTAGTCATCGCAGTTTCAGAAGATTTTGCACAGCTGGTTTTAAAAAATGTGACAGCTTCGTTTAATATTGGCCAACATTAATTGGAACGGCCGGCGGCATCAGGTTCATTTTTGACCGAATGTGGGCTAACGATCCTTTCGGAAGATACACCGCACCGATTGAAGATGGGTGTCACCTTGGCATATGCAAAATTATATGGTCTTGCAGGGCCTTGTCCTCCCCACTGATTCTCACCAAGATCAGAGCCATATTATTGTAAAACGTTTGTGTGGGTAAAAATGATAGAAGTTATTCTTTTCAATACAAATCGCTTTATCTTATTTAATCGTTTATCTCTATACAATCCAATTTTTCAACCGCTTAAACTTTTATTATCTTTTACTTAACACGTTCAGTGCCATGTGTCCACGGGTGGTACATTTTTGTACCACCACAATAGACCGCCATGTCCACCGGCGGTACATGTGCCTATATGACTTTAGTGCCATGTACATGTTTTTTATATGCTGATCGTTTTCCTAGTCCCTCAGTATGCTAGAGAAAGTTTTGGGTCTACCAAGTTAGGTCCTTGTTACAAATTATGAGTAAAAACTTAAAAACTTTTTTATTTTTATTTTTTGTAAGAATTCATAAAAATACTCGTATACTTAAAGAAATAAGGAACAAAGTAAATTTTAAATTGAAAAAAGGTTTTAGGTGTACTTGTGTGTTAAATTAAAGCACGAAATACATAAAGGGGTCTCACATTGGACGCAGATGGTGATAATCCTTTTGGCATTTTGCCGAGCATACGCAGCTCCTTGTTCCTGGGACATATTTTTATAATACGTAACACATCGTTTTCGGGTAATTCTTTTCTGTCCAGGCACTTCCTGAAGAACATGGCCGTTTTCGAAAACGTCATTTGATCGTCATTTGCAATACTTAATGGTTGCGAACATCAAACTGCAAACGTCATTTGGTATCGTTGATCTGTGTCATCTACACGATTTTTTTCTTGCAAGAGCATTTGATGTTTTCGAACAGAGCAATCATCCTTGAATGCATGTTATTACGCAGTGAAAATTTCTGGCTGCTTTTTTGCAGCGCATATGACGTTTATGAACATCTGTCCTGCAAACACTGCATTATCGAACATGCTGCAAAGGCAGTTTGATTTGTAATGTCGTTTTCGAACAAATGACTTTCGCAGCTTGCGTTTAAAAACATTTTGCAAAAGCAATTTGATGCAGATGACGTTTTCGAAAATGGCCCATGTTTGCGCTTTGTTGCAGTTCCAGCAGACGTAGACGGGACCAAGAGTGGTAAAGTATTTGGTGCATCAGATGTCTTCCGCGTTAAGCCTTCGACGAGTTTTTCCTTGAATTTGGTTATATTAATTTTAGTGTCGTTTATTTTGTTGTATAAAACGAGAGAGTTTACAATGGATGTAGCAGTAACCAAGTGGAAAAATAAGCGTTTGTACCACTTAGGTTTCCGGCGCAAGTACGACGAATATGCCGACATTTGGTCCGACAGATCAATAAAGGTTTTTCGTTTATTGTTTGCTGATGACCGGTCTTGTGGAAGTTACAGGCACCAACGAATTATCGTATTTTGAACTCAACATCAGAAATTCCCTTTTATCTTTCCACTTCATCACAACGATTTTATCCTCGTTCTGCTCAGCAAACGTTTCGCCTTTTTTTAATTTGGCCTTTACGACGTTTACTAGGTTGTTCTTCCAATTAATTCGAAGAGTGCCTACCAAATGGGTTTGTCTGCTGACCAAAGACTTTGCCACTGAAACGCTGGTGTATCAATTGTCACAAAACAGAGTCCTTCTGCTATCCAAAAGGCCATCCATCAATTCCATTACGACTTTCTCGGAAACAGATAAATTGTCCACTGTTTCCTTTCCAGTATAGACTTTGAAAGTCCCCGTGTAGCCGCCTTGAACACAAAGTTTGAAAAGCTTTATGCCGTATCTATGCCTTTTGTTGGGGATATATTGACGGAAAAAAATTCTACCACGCAATGTAACATTGCTCTCGTCAATACAAACATCTTCTTCAGGAATGTAGGCTTCTTTGAATTTCGCTTAAAGCAGCCCTATCAAACTTGACAGTTTCGACAGCCGATCATTTGCAGCAATGCTGCAAATCCGCGAAGTACAGCATTTTTAACAGAAGCTCGAAACGGTTGTTACTCATGACTTTGCTCATATTATTTTGGTAGAGGGGGCTTTTAGACCAATAATCTCTTATTTGGGGCAGACGAACAAGACCCATCCACTGAATCAATCCCAGGAACTTGCGAATCTCTGGAGCTGTTGTTTCGGTCCATTTAGGCAACCTTGACTTTTGGCGCGATGAACCGGTTGTTTGTTCCAATTTTTGAGCAGCGTACCGACCTCAGCAACAATGAGTGAGATAAATTCGTTAGAAACAAAAAAAAATGATTAAAATCAAGTGGATCCTTTCCAAACAGCTGTTCATGAACGTCAGATACTATGCCATTGACTGGAAAATTAGCAGCAAATATTTGCCTTGAACCCGCAACAGACTGCCAATGAAGAGTGGATGTTTGATTTCCATCAACCGAGCGCTCAGGTACGCTAGGCTCATATTCTTCATCATCTGAAATGTGTTCTTCAGAATTTGAGCTTGATGTTTCGTCTTCGGTTTCATAATTTTCGTTGTCCAAAGAATTATCGGAAAACCCCGGAGCGCCATCGCGCGTTGTACTTCTCTCTCCAACTCTGAATTTTTTAAAATTCTGTCCATTTCTATTTACTGTAAACAAGCGAAAAACAACATACAAAAAAAGTGGACACCAGGGGACACCGGTGGACACGTGGTCCCACGGTGTAATTTCACATTCTGCGACCGCGTCTCCACGGATGGACACATTTACAGTTTGACGGTTTTACACTTAATTTACATAACACAAACAACTGTAAACGACATTGCAATCACTCATTATTAAAAAACAGCACGGAAAATTTTTCAGTCCCAAAAGGTAACTGGAAAAATATACGATGGCGCTAAACGTGTTAAACCACTTAATCACTTCTCCTAATTAACACTTTAAATTCAACTGATAAACTGACTTGCATACCTTTTGGATGCTGATATTTATACTCGAATGACCTAGAATTTCCATTTTGCTAGAAAATTCGATTCCGTTTTCCATTCACCAATGTTTGAGGCTTTGTTATTTAAGTATCGAAATCTTCTGCTCTTCGAGTATCGAAGTCTTCTGCTATGTAAATCTAGATGACGCTGCTCACATTTAAATGGTTATCACATTATTAATTTATTATCGAAGTGTATTTTGAAAATAAATTTTCCGTTCGCATTTCTTAGTTTCAGCATGCCTATCCGGTGTGACAAAAGCTATTCATTCTTGTCTGTGTTCATCGAGCAATCTCGTCCTCTATTTTCTTTTCTTTCTTTTTCCATGTAGGGGAGTGGCTCTCCTTACAATTTGCATATAGTCAAAAGTCTCCAACCACTCGACATCTAAATCTTCACATTCATGGTAGATAGGTCTTGCAAAATCTATTTCATCGGTATCATGCCATTATGAAACGAAGTGGATCTATTTTTTCGACATTGCTTCATCATTAAGCCTAAACAGCACAGTCAACAGTCATATTAAATATGACATATCTTCGCCGAAATCGACAGTCTTTTTCAATATCGAGCTCTCTTTTCAACACTCTAAGTAATAACAACACTCTTGGTAATTGCATACCAAGATACTGTTGTTGATAATCAAATGAGAAAAATTCGAATACAAATATAACGTATGTTTTATTGGATTAGAGACTTGGGTTTGTTTTTGCACAAAACACCAATTCAATAGTTGAAAAATATTTACTGATTTTTTTTAAGAAATAGATTTGGAAAGTAATATCTTTTCGGAACACTTAAAATGAAACATCAGTCACTGAATGACAAGGTGTCACAAAATAAGACACTGTTTGACTAGGATAAACTAGGATATAACCCTAACCATGACGCTTCCAATATGAAAGGAGTACACTTCTCTATTTGGAAATGTCGAATTGACTACTGTTCTACGATTTTTGTGTATACATATTTCCAATTTTATAAATGTTGGGCCATGAGAATATGAGAATCACAAAGAAGGCACTTTGTTCAATACAAATCAAATATTGAGTTGTTTGTTTCCGTAATCTTTTTGTTTTTATACCTTCGTGGACATGGAATCGGTAGTGGAATTTAAGGTTAAAAAAATAAAACGAAATTACATATATTGCGCTTGTTGTATAAGTTGTATAAAAGCGTCACTAGTCTGGCTTCGTTCATATCTTCTCACATTTTACATTTAAATCATAGCTCTCATTTACATATTGGTTTAATTATATTTTGCCAAAATGTTTTTTTTTTTTAAGTAGATAAAGTATTTGAAATTCCGTCCAGCACTGTATTTTTTATTTGTCCTGATGGAAATAATTATTCAAAGGCCTTTTTTTTAAATAGAAATAATATTTAAATAAGCCAAAAGGAATAAAGAAAAAATAAAAACAAAAGAAGTATAAATAAATAAGTGCTACATGGTATAGAAGCAAAATATTGGTTTCGCTCTTAGTCAAATTTTTAAATTTATAAATTGCTACTGAGAATGTGAGAAAATAAGAAAAAAAAATTAAATAATACAAAATTATATATTAGAGAGTTAATAATTATACAAAATGCAAAGAAAATTAAATAAAAAACTGCAAGCAAAACTCGTTGTATATCGATTTTGTTTCTGTTGTTGTATCATTAAATGTGTTTATTTTTTGTCTGGCGACTAAACATATATATTTGTTATAAATGTAGTATTAGAAATAAATGAAAAATAAAAAAAGAATAGAAATAAAAAACATGTATACACGGAATATCGATGGATTTTGAATTGTGCATTTTTTTCTACGTATTTTAGATGGTTTGGTTCTTCTCCATTTGTTATTTATGTATATATATGTATGTATATATAAATTAGTCTCGCAAAAACTCGAGAACGGTTCAGCCGATTTGGATGATTCTTTTTTTTTTCTCTTTCTCAATACTGAAGTTTTCTCAAAGGAAAAGCCGGATAATCGAAATTTGCGTTTTGTTTGAATGCACTTAACACCACGAATGAGAATTGTATTTCGACAATGAGCAATCATTTATATAACCATTTCGGATTATTTTCAGTAGATGGTGTTGGTGGCGTGGCAGACCTATCGTGTGACAGCTGCCACATGTTTACACCTTGCGGTTGTGCTCAAACATTTTAGCGAGAATTTGTGAAATCAAATCGATTTAAAAATGTTTTTTTGTAAAAAAACAATGTAGTGAATTTTGCGAATAACCATTTTGATCAGTTATTCTATTCAGATAAATGGACTTTGCAGGCTTAGACATAACCACAATTTCATTCAAAGTTTTTGTTTTTTTAGCTAGACTCGATTAGTTTTAATACACGAGAATTTCAATATTGTAAAGTTCTCAGTGAAGAATAACAAGGTAATTTCAACAAATTTGGTTCGTGTACACTAGTGAAAACAAATCCGTGTCGTTTTACAGTGTCCATTACAATGACAAAGAAAGGACGAGCTAATATAGGTCATCGCAGTCAGTCAAATGGGCGGCGATCTACTACTTCACGTGTGAACCGCAATGATGAGCAGCTTGCGACAGATAATGAAAATTGCCATATTGGCATGTCCCAATTACGATCGAAATCAACTGAATATGAACCACAAGCGAATAGTTTCAGAATGCAACAAGTTCGTACACATCAAACACAACGCCAGTGAGCACAACACAATGAACAGGACCAATTGCGCCAACGCGGTGCTCCTATAAACCTGGAATGTGCGGCATTCCATTACGGTTCCGATATCGATAACAGTGCGGAAAAGTCAGTAACGATTGGAGAAATGTCAGCCCTTTGTGCCCATTGTAAGGTGTTAAAATTCAGCGGCAAAACTCCTGGATTGTGCTGCAAAGGTGTGAAAGTGAAATTGTTACAATTGGTCCCGCCTCCAGAGCGATTACGCTCATTGGTTTCTGGAACAGGAAGTGGTACTACCCATTACCCAGTTGCTTCCAAATGACGTCGTTTGGCGCAACGCTTATTGTACGGTGCAATTCCATGCCCGCTTTCAAGGTAATTACAACACAATTCTCTTTCTCATCAGAAAACACATTGAAATCATTCGACACAGTCAATTTAACATCACTATTGCAGATTCAATGGCAAATATATCATTTAGTAGGAACGCAGTTGACACCATCTAATGCTGACCATCAGTTCTTTCAAATTCACTTCATGGGCAATTCGGATGCTGAAGTTAATCAGCGCTGTGCTCACAATCCAACAACGAAGCGAACCATTGTTGGAAAATTGCAAACTCTTCTTCATCAGAATTACGAATTGATCAAATTGTTCAAAATTGCGTTGTATCGGATGCCATCGGACAGCCATAACATCTTCTACCATCAGTTCGCGGTTCAAATATACATATGTCAAAATTGAGACTGAACGACCGACATATACGAGTATTCGTTTGACCCAAAAGCAGCCCCGATCTGAAGAATATAATTATCTCCGCCGGAGTGGCGATGCAAACAACTTGGAAAAAATAACAATTGACAATTTGCCGGCCACTTACATCGAAAGCGCTCGCCACATGCGCGAATACGCGCAAGGTGCGATACCGTATGTTAGACAATATGACCGCCCAGACCTATTCATACCATTTACCTGTAACCCTTAATGGATCGAAATCAATAAGGAATTGCTACTCAATCAAACACCAGCTGACAGACATGACATTACTGCCAGAGTTTTTAAACAAAAATTAAAATCTCTGATGGATTTCATCATAAAGCACCGTTTATATGGCCAAGTTTGTTGTTGGATGGCAAAAATGTGATCTGCCTCATGCGCACATTTTGGTTTAGTTCGTTGACAAAATCAGACCGGATGAAAGCGATTCCATCATCTCAGCTGAAATTCTGGATGTGTTGACTAAGAATATGATCCATGGACCTTGCGAAGTCAAGCGGTACCCGAGAGACATGATTGCCGACACCATCACAGGCAATGACGAATATCTATTGTATCATAGGCGATCTACAGTTGTGAAGGTCAAAGGGCGAGATTGCGAGGTGGACAATTGTTGAATTGTGTCAGTTCGTACAAATATTCCGTAATTGAATCAAATAAAAGATTGCGTACGACTCTTTGATGGAAGCTGCGGACAATGGATCTAGTGGCATTTATTATACTTCCCAGGTGCTCTCGGAAGGTCTGGAAAATGTTCTTAATTTCATTGCTTTTGGTGTCGATTCGATCGCAGCATGAAGTTGCCATGGCATTGGCTTCATCTGGAATAGCAGCAACTTTGTTAGAAGGCGGACGTACCGCATATTCTGCACTGAAATTGTCACTGAAAATGCAAATCAGCGAAACATCAACTTGCAACATCGCCAAAAACAGCGCAATGGCAAAGATTCTACAGAGATGCAAATTGATCGTTTGGGACGATGCACGATGGCCCACAAAAGGTCACTGGAGGCGCTGGACAGAATGTTGGAAGATCTTTGTGACAATCAAAACATTTGTGGTGGAGCCATCAGACTCTTCCTGTCATTCCACGTTCAACTGCAGCTGACGAACTAAACGTGTACTAGAAATCATCAAATTTGTGGCGGCCGGCCCTCTTTTTGCAATCAGATCAAACTGCAGATGTGCTTTCGAAGCAATTGTTGGACATTGATAAAGGGAAAATCGCTGTTGACATCTCGATCGGATCCAGTCGAAGTAAGAGCTCATTCGACGTGTTTTTCCGAACATAGTGCATAACTTAAAAAACCATAATTCAATTCATAATCGCTTATGAAAAGTTACAATCAAATAATTTTTTTTAATTTTAGGTGGTGCTTACTAACTTCAATAGATCCAATTTGTTTTTCTTTGTTTCTTGAAAGGAAGAAACAGGTAATTAATGTGCTTTAAAATTGGGAATAATTATTTTTAAACTACAAATTACTTTCACATGCCGAAAGATGATATAACCCGTGGTGGATACCCCCTATAGGGTTGAGCTGGCTAATTTGTCGTGACTTGTGAAATTTAATTGGGAGATTATAGTCGTTGTTATTAAATCCACGCGCAGAATTTTATTTTTATTTTAACTCTGATTATATGCTATCATGTGGGAACGATCTGATAAATTGGTATCTTGGAGAGAACTTATTCAAAATTTCTAGGAAAGTCTCATGCAGGTGTTTTGCTTTAGGTCATAAACCAATGAAAGAGCTGAGTCATTTATTTAGTTTACTTTGATTCATTTAGTAAGTGTATTTGGTATTTCACTTTTAATTAAAACGAAAGTCTGTAAAATTATTCTGCAAATTTACTTTGATTCATAGATTTAATTTGGCTTATTTCACTTGGGAAATCCAGATAATCACCGAAGTTAGTAAGAAAAAGTGAAATAATACTTTTTTACAATACTTTTTTACTAATTTAAGGTAAGAATGAATATAAAATTATTAATCATTCACTAAGAAAGTAGTTTAGCTAATGATTTGTGTTATAATAAATTTTCATTTTCCTCAAAAACTATTTGAAACGCCGGAAAAGTGAAACACCAAAAAGTCTTGTTATCCAGTCTAACAGAGTAAACAAAGGAAATTCAACTGTTTCCTTAATAGGTACAGTTAGGATTAAATAGCAAATTGCAGTGTCAAATTCAGTTATTGAAATTATTGAATAGGCGAAGCACTACTGAATGGATGACCACGTATGGAACGCAATAAACATAGATCATGCACTTCAATTACTTAACTGATTCTGATCTTATCGGCGAACGAAATGGCAGTGGTAAATAGGGAATGCGTTGATAGGTCTCGGTATCTATCATAAGGTCAGTTAGGAGCAAACAGTCAGGAGGATCTCATTGTGAACTTACTTACTTAGGTGGCTCTTCACTCTGGGATGGACCTTAACCTCTCCAGTTAGCTTTATCATTGGCCAACTGAATCCAGTCACACACTACAAGATGGTTGAATTATCATCTTTACGCATAAAAATCTGACTTCAAAACTCATGCCTTCCAGACGATCAAGGTTTTCTTCAACTGCATTCTCTATTGTCCATGCTTCTGCGCCTTAGAGAGGGCTGGGATGAGTGTTCGTTTGATAACAGATAAGGTGCCATTTTTGGGGTTTATTGCCGGGCGGAAATACGAGGGTTGTCTGGAAAATGTCCGACGGCAAAGTAAAGATAGCGGCACTCGTCAATAAAAGCTAGTAAATCCTAGTTGTGCATCTTTTGACAGTTACTTACCGAAGTTAAATGCTTGTTATTAAATTCTTATTTTTGAAAGGCAATACGCCTACGCAAATCAAAAATGAGTTGGACTCTGTGTATGGGGACTCTGCACCATCATTTACCAGAGTGAAATTTTGGGCAGCTGATTTTAAACGTGGCCGTAAGAGCTCGGTAGATGATGAACGTTTGGGACGTCCAAAAACTGCAACTACTGACGATAACATTGCTAAAGTTCACCAAATGGAGTTAGGCGACCGCCGAATTAAAGTGAGAGAGATAGTAGAGGCTATGAAAATGTCCAAAGAACGTGTTTGTTACATATTAAATCAGGTGTTAGGCATGAGAAAGCTGTCCGCGCCTTGGGTGCCGCGTTTGCTTACGTTAGACCAAAAACGTGTTCGAATGAACATTTCCAACGCTCTGTTGGCGCAGTTTAGGCGCAATAAATCCGAGTCTTGGCGCCGATTAATTACTGTAGATAAAACTTGGATACACCGTTATACGCCCGAAACAAAAATTTAGTCAAAACAGTGGACTGAAAGGGCGAGTGTTTCTTGGGATAGTAAAGGAGTTATCTTAATCGATTATCTTCAAAAAGAAAAAAAAACATTATAGGAGCATACTAGGCATCATTGCTTACCCAGCTGAAAGCAGAAATAGCGGAAAAACTGCCACATTTGCAGAAAAAGAAAATCCTGTTTCACCAAGACAACGCGCCGTCTCACACCTCAGCGGTTGCCATGGTCAATAGCCATGAATTACGGTTTGAACTGCCTCATTCACCAGATCTAGCCCCAAGCGACTTATTTTTGTTCCCTCATCTAAAAACTGCGCTCGGAGGACAGAGATTTTCGTCAAATGAGGAGGCAATCACCTTCGTGAACAATTAATTTGCAGAGAAAAGCGTCAAGTACTATTTGGACGGGTTAGAGAGATGGGAGCATCGCTGGGAGAAGTATATAGAGTTACAAGGAGACTATGTACAAAAATAAAAAAAAAATTGAGAAAAAATGTCTTGTATCATTGTTCGGTCGGAAATTTTTCAGACAACCCTCGTAGACAAAATACCTATGTAAAAATCATAGATGTCTGTTGTGACGTTCTGTCCGGTTTTTCGATGTTGTGTATTCTTTTTTCATTGTAACCATATTTGGTTTTGCCCTCATTCACACGGGTAAACCCATTTATGCCGCTCTGTTTCAATACTTGCAAATGCACCAGTAGTAGTTCTCTGCGTTCTGACAATGATAGTAAAGTCATATAATTAGTTGCAGAAACTTTTGTAAAATTATCCCTCTGGCATGGGATCCGCAGTTTCACACAACTTTTTCAAGTATGATGTTAAGGAAGTAACAAGCCCTTTTTCTAATCTAAAATCAAAAGTATTAGTGAGATTTGTTTGAACTTTAAGGGACACAGAGCGCTCTCCCTTGTCATTCTGCACAATCTGACGATGTTGACAAAGATACCAAAACTAGATATGGACTTGTAAAGCTCGACTCTAAATATGCTGCCACATTTTACCTTGATCTTGAAAAGAGTCTGGACGTCCTGGGCTTTCTATGGGCTATATCGTTGTGTGAATATTTGATGAATTGTGGAATTACCCAACCCAAAATCGCAACCATTGACAAATGGTATTTGGTGTGCTGTAGTCTCCATTCATGTGGATCCGGCAAATTGTGTATGCTGAAGTCAAATTCATCAGGCATACTTCTTTTCTCCGATCAAATTAATTAAGTTGGTGTACACATACGCTCTCTGTCAGGTCATCTCATGCTGCCTCAAATATCTCAATAAATTTGACAAATCGAAGCACCATTCCTGGAGTTTATATTTGCTCCGAGGTAGAGCAACTCCTTTTTGCATCAAAGTTGTAGCTATAAGTAAAAGTATTTTTTCCTAGATATTGAGCAGACAATTCTTAAAGGATTGTGTACTGTATCGCACAATTTTTTTTTTTAGTTTTTTTGAAAACAGAGTATGTAGCTTACACTTGATATAGTTAACTGTAGAATGATAATTCCAAAAATGCAGAAATGTTTGAGACTTTGGGTGAGTTCACAATCGTCAGCATTTCTAACATATGTAGTACAATCGCAAGTTTCCTCGCGTGTTTTTGGACGCATTCACTGCACAGAAAAATCTTAGTATGATCGCAATTTGCTTTACGCTCAAAAACGTCATGTCAGTGCAAACAAGGTAATATTCAGTCAAATATTATTTGTTGTTTATTTTTATTACATATTATGTAAATACAGGGTGCGTATGGTATTTGAGAACATGTACCATATACATACTCGTATATGTGGCTATAATTTCTTGAAAAATTTTTTATACTTTTTATTTCTTTTTAAATTAACAATGGAGGACTGTAACCTAACACAAGAAATGAAATGTAATGCTGTTATCGTCGCTATATGTGCGAAACACACCGATTTAGAAATCTCAAATTTTCTCAAATGCGCCCGATCATTCGTACATAAGGTTCGCCGTGAATTAGAAGCATCAGGTGGGGATACAGAATCCGTTACTAAACGCAAGAAGCATGAGGAACGTTCAGAAATTGTTAGAACAGCACAATTTGTCCAACAAGTGCAAGCGATCATTGACGAAAACCCTTTAAAGTCAATGAGAGCGCTTGCAAAGCAGCTTAATGTTTCTGAGGGACTGATCCGTCGAGTTGTCCATGAAGGCCTTTGCTACAAATCTTATGTTATGCGCAGAGGATATTTTATTACCCCTATTCCCGTACGCGAGTCGCGCAAAAAAACTTGCGAATTTGAATATTGGGTATTATGGTTCGCGAATCGCGAATGTTCATTCGTCTTAAATGTCAAAATACTAGCGAATGTAATTTCGTTGAATTACGGTTAGCGACTCGCCGAGTTTTCGTTCGCTTTAAATGTCAATTTTAAGCGAACAAAGAATTTGTGTGACACGGTTAGCGAATTTGAAAAAATGGAAACCTCTATGAACAAATGGTAATAAATAAAGCAACAAGATAAGTGAAATAATAATAAACAATTTATTTATAGCAAAAAGACGAACGTTCATCAATTTAACAAGTTGGTGGAGGTCATGGAGCAAAACCGAGAAATTGCCAAAGAACTAGGTAGTTTTGGGTCCAGCAAAAAAATCAGCACTGATTTTTGGGATCGGTGCGCAATTGACCTTAATTCTCTGGGACCTCCAATGCGTGAAGGAAAACAGTGGCATAAGGTTAAATTTTCAACTACTTCAGTGCTACAAGTTATTCTGCAGCCTTTCATTTCAGGTATGGTTAGATTAAAAACTGAAGCTAAAAAAGAAAATCGCCAAAAACAAAAAAGATTCCGTTGCCACTGGCGGTGGACCATTTGCAGTTGTCATTGTCTCCATTAGAACAAGCTGTCGACTCGTTACTCAGTCTTCAGCATGCTGCTAATCCTTGTGGACCATTTTTTGGTGCTAGCACAAGCAACTCAGCGAGGGATGAAATGATGTCTGAAGATGAAGAAAGTATTGTGCCTACACAGACAACCTTATTTAGCCTAAAATATGAAATGAACCTGTAAAAATGAAAAAATAACAGCATTGTTAAAATAAACTATTGAATGCACCATACGTGTGACTTGGGAGTTCTAAAGGATTAGAATTGTCCCTTATATTTCTCCTTATTCTATACATTTGCGCGTTTCTTTCATAGCGGTATTCGTGCTCGAAAAATAAATCCACACTACTAATTATTTTGCTATTTTCTACTGTAACTTAAAAAAACAAAAAAAAATTGCAACATTCAAAACAGACAACGAATTTTAAATTTTTCTGATATTTGAGTTGCTGTCATTCTGTTTCTTTGTCGTGGAACAACGATTTCCAGGCAAATCAACAAGCTCGCTAACCATAATACCGAGTAAAGAAAGATTCGCCGAGACTGTCGACTCGCGCAGTTTCGGCGATTTGCGAACGGCAATAAGGGTGTATGTCAGAAAAAACATGTGTACAGTGACCTATCCGATCTAAACACCCTTAAACACCCTGAGACGCCTAAGATGTTATGGTTTTTTTTCGTCGAAAAAAATGTCGTAGGAATGACCGCCTAGCTCTCCAGCCCTTAATCCCCTGGATTATTACGTATGGGGTGTAGTTGAGCGTGAGTCTAATAAACATCCTCAACCGGTCAATATGAATAAGGAACATTTAATCCGTGCATGCAATCGTTTCCGTCACCGGATAGACTAAGTTATTGCTGCTAATGGAGATTTTATTGAATAAATTTATCGTTATATAATAAGTAAAAAATGTGTAAAAATTTCATTGAATTCTAATAAATTTTGTAAAAAATACAAGCAAACTAGTTTTACTCTCAATTTGTCCTCAAATACTGTACGCACCCTGTACATAGTTCTTTCATGATGCCGCTTCAAAGAACACACTAAAAACTTCTAACTTCTTCTGCAATTGAAATGCCTATATAATCTGCACAAGTTCGACGATATGTTGACGTTTGAGTAAGTTAGTTCTGCAGACAATCTGCATTATTGAACGCAAGTAATGCAGTTCTTTGTTAGTATGACGTTTTTGAGAGCATCCTTTATTTCAAATAATTTAAGAAACATGCCGAAAAGTATCAAAATAGCTCTGGAATTATTATTATTTTCAAGAGCTTTTCAACTCTTTTTATTTTGTCGAATTTTCCTTGAATTATTAGGAAAAAGAACATGGCCTATATTACTGCGAAAATGCCTTTACACTTCACGAAACCTGTCAACACTTTGGCAGTTTTTGTCTCAACTTACGTACTTCCAAGTGTCATAGCTATCTGGTATTTTTGTGCTCCAATTCGATGGAAAATTTGCATGAGAAATATTAATCCTATTATTATTTATTATAGGTGTGTGATACGAAACTGTCGTATTATTGATGGGCTTTCCTCATACGTCGGGTAACAACTTCCCTAAAGGTTACATCTAGAATTACCTCGAATGAATTGATGAAAGTTCATAATCTTCATAATATTGTGCTCGATAACACCTCCGAAAATAGGGTTAGGTTTGCCAACTTTGCGGCGAAATATACCCGTAGTTAGTACAAATTTCCCATATTTCATCATCCACAACATCCGATGTTTTATTGCAATCTACGAAAGACATAAGTTCAGTATTTTGGATGAGCAAACTTTCCAAGGAACTAATGTTAATTTGAGCCATAACCTTATTGGTGATACGAATGCAGATATATCAAAATATTGAAAGGGAACTATAAGGCAGCTCGACGATGAATGGCTTTCCAAAATTATGCTAACTATTGTATTGTGTGGATGATTTAAAAATTTCTTTAATAATTTTATTGGGCATTATCAAGACAGTAAGTCTTGGTAAATACACCAGCGACTAGATATTCGCCTCGCTCCGGACATTGGAGAAAACCCTCAAATCATATTTTAGTTTTGTTGGTAACTTGGTAACTTAGTAACTCATAAACCAGAAAGTCCTGCTTGATAGAAAGATACAACAAAATTCATCTATCGGTATCCTGCACTACCGATCTACAATATATACATATACTCGTAGTAGATGGCCTGCACTGACGCTCCCATAATCATCCTTAAAATCGATAAAAGGTGGGTGACTTCGATTTGATACTCCGGAGTTTTCTAAGATCTAAGAAGCCGATGGTGAACTTACCAGTCTTAAATCCGAACCAACACGTGAATACTTTTATACGTTCACATAATGCGACATCAAGCAATTTGTAAAATAGTGTCCGGGTGTTGTACAACTATGTAGAAATCAGTGCTTGCCGGGGTCAAACTGTCAACGGGGTACTAATTTCATGCGACTGGGCTAAACTTGACTAACCATCAAACAGATGGTCAACAGTCGGTATGGTGGGTTCATTAATGGGTCAACGGTAGCTCCCATGTCACTGATGCAGATTACTGTAGTCACCGGGTACTAATCTCATGCGACTGGGCTCCTCAGAAAGAGGACTTTTTTTTTTTTTTTTTTTTTATTATAGGGCGTCAACAGTCAGTATGGTAGATTCGTAAATGGGTTGATGGCAGCTTCCAAATCTCCGGTATGAGGTTACGAGGCTGCGCTATTACCATACATGTTACGGTGACTTCTATAGAGAATCGTGTGTTTGTTGTAAGCCACTTGAGCTTTCGTCACGTAAGCGAATACATTTTAATAATCCGTATCAAGATGCTCCCGCTTCCATAGAAGTAATAGACTATGCTACGAAAGAATTTTTCTACGAGTTCCTCTACAAAATCTATGAGTGATGTTCTAAGCACGAAGTTAAAATCGAAAAGAGGAGATCTTTCGGATCACAATTAGTCTATGCAACACCACTTCTGTAAATGGACACTGGATGATTCGTCTTGCTGCAGAATGAAATATCACTGTAGATAGTATACGGTTACCTAAATTCATTATTCATAATGGAATTTATCGGTCCCCCGATCACAGAGCAGTCAACCAAACGAATTACTTTGCGATCGATCTAAGATATTCTTACAGTATTATAGATGTCCAAACAATCCGACGGCGAATTTAGACTCGGACCACAACTTAGTTCCAGCAATTCCAACAAACCTGCAAAACCTTTGCCAGTCGCGTGTTCTTCACCCTCTAGTTAAAATGCTGAAGATCAGAGCAATCTACTCGTATGCCAAAATGGAGTCGAAAGTGCCGACACATGCAGCAAACCATTTCGCCTAAAAAGAAGTCCACTTGCACTCTACGAACAAATGACGATGAAAGCACTTCGTAGCATCCACGACGAAAATGTGAGATCATTTGAAGCTAGTAGTCGGGGAAATGGATGAGCTATTTCAAAAACAACTCTCGAAATTCTTACCAAAATTTGAAAAGAACTTCTCAAACCAGCAAGAGACGAACAGAAACCTACAAAAATGGGCAAGCAAATTTAATAGTAGAGTCGATGCTGAGGATATAGAAAAACGTCTACAGACTGCTATATACTTCAATGAGAGATTGGATTACCGACGAAACTGAGGTTAGGATAGAAAGGTTCAGGATTGGATGCCCTGCCTACCCAGTTGTTTAATGCAGCGAGGGATGATTTGGTAGAGAGCATTCACTAATTCATTCCAAAAAATGGGTCATAGACAAGTACGCCGAATGAATGATGCCTTAGTGTCGATTGTCCGATCCATATAAGATAAAGCCAACTACTCGTAAATTATACTTGTGAGTGAGTCCCAAATTTACCAAATATTTACAATTCCTATTGTAGAAAAAGTTCATGAAATGTAGATCACTTCTTTATCGTTTCAAGGCCGCATGTATCATCATCTGTAGAGAAGAGCTACACAGTTTCATGTCTGAGATGAGACTCCATTGTTAATCAGCTTAAACTCATCAACCGTGATCGCGCCAAAATCCTCTATTTCCCTCAATGACAGACCTGATCTGTCATGCGCTTGTGATGGGTCATGGCCTAGATGTCCTGTCTTGTGAAATGGCACAAATTCATGAACACTCTCAAGATCAGATTAAAGATCTTTCTAAATGTAGTCCCACACAGTTGAAAAGGCACCTCAACTAACTTGATGTACGTAGCTTGAGACAGGGAGTTGACTAGATAGGGATGTTCCTTGAGCCCAGGGACCACCCCATTCTGTAAGACGTCACCCAAAGTAAAGGAACAAAATCAAGTGGTTCTCTCAAATAAAAACGTTTGCTAACCTTTGATTAAAGGCATATGTCAATTAGAATTGCAAGTTTTCTTTACGTTTTTATGGAAAAAAAAAAACAAAAACCCTGTTAGTTGGATATTCATGGAATGTAAAATTAAAAAACCGCTATTTTCAAATACTATAATTCAATTTTTATTGACACGTAATATTTTGTTTTATTTTTTAAATTATTATTATTATTTTTTTTCATTTAAAATGTTTATTTCATTTTCTTTTCTAAAATTAATCAGTTCATAAAAAATAATAAAACATTTATAAAAATATTCATAAAAATAAAATAAAAATAAAGAAAAAATAAAATAATTATTTTCTTAATAAAAAAAATCTTAAACTAAACAAAATAACTTAGGAAACATGTATTTGTGTGTTCATGTGCATAGCTTGTAAATAAAAAATAAAAAATAAAAAAAAATGATTTTGTGCTATTTTATGGAACTGGAAAGTATTCGAGTAGTTAATAAATTAAAATAAAAAAATTAAAAACAAAATAAACAATATAACAACAAATGCGTAAAATGTGTATAACAGATATATCTATATGTAGGTATGTGTATGTACTTGAATGTATTTCTTAAACTATTAAGTAGCTGCCGGCCAATAGAATTAACGGTTTTGCTAACACAAACACAAATAACAACAAAAATTAGGACTCAACTTAAATGCTAACAAACAAATCATTTTTTTTTTCTAGTAAGAAAACCTCATACTGCTAGACTCTTGATCTTGAGATTCTTAGCAAAATAACAATAAAAATTAAAAACAAAACAAAAATAAATGAAAAATGGAAATAAATTTAAATTAAACTTAACCTTAAGACACACACAAAAATGGGATAATTAATGGAGATAGTAATAGTGCTCTTAGTCTAAACACAAATTTATAAAAAAAAAAAATAAGAAAACAAAAATAGAAGTAAAAGTCTTCATCGTCTTGTCGGCATAAGTTCCGGTAGTAGTAAGGGTCAAAAAAAATAATTATTTCGAGATCTCGTTGTGATCCCTTCAAGTGGGTTATACGTTTAATTTGTCTAAGATGGCTTTTGTTTTTGCTTTTTTTTTTGTAGCTCTCATGGATTTAGGATTTTTATTCTTTCTGCAAAGATAAGAGAAAATAAAACACAAATTCATTATGAATGTTAAGAAATGAAGTGTTCATTTGAACTTACAAGTAATGGATAGACGAAGGTTTCAGCAACAGCTTTGCCTACTGAGTTTCGTGCCACACACTTGTACGAACCCATATCTTCCCATTTCAGATCGGAGATCAACAGCTCACCAGATTCAAGGACCTATCAGAAACAATTCCAATTTTAATAGGAAATACAGAAACGATCCTCTTGTAAAAGCTTACCTTGTATCGATTACTCTGCTCCGTGACAAGACCATCCTTGCCCATCCAGAAAATCTTGGCATGTGTCCTTGAGTATGCCTTGCATGGCAGTACAATATTCGATCCAATAAAGTCAATATGTGTTACATGATTGAAGGTGATTATTGGTTTCCTAGGTCTTGATAGCGCTTTATTTCCAAAATGTGCCAGCTCCTTGGATTCAGTTGGGGGATACACCGTGGTTGAGCCATATACAAATTTAGTACCCGATCGGCCAACACATGTGAAGACTTTCGGTTCAGTAAGTATATGATCAATGACGTATACTGATCGTACATTAACAATTGCACTTGGACTAGAGTCACTCAAAGCATTTGTCTCATAATTGTCCATCTAAAATGAAGGAAAACCGAAGAACACGTCTATTTAAATCACATCCAATGTAAAAGATTTCATTTTTCGAACCTACCTCAGGCAATGATGTATGTCCAGATATCCATTGAATAGTCGGCGCTGGTGTACCACCAACCTCACAAACAATCTCTACTGGAGCACCAAGCGTTTGCAATATCTGTGGTGGTGGCATGTTAACCTTCCTAAAGCCATCCGGTGTAGGATTACGTGGCCTCGGTCGAACATCTTCAATGGAATTATTATCTAAGTCGTTCCTTTCGAGCTCATCAATAGCTCGACACTGGACATCTAAGGCCCCAAAAATTAGCAGTGCTATTATAAACACGGATGAATTCATTTTCTAAAATTCCAACAAAAACAAAAGAAAAAACCATTCAAAAATCAGAAATCATAAATCGGAAAAAAGTCGTTCAATTTTATTACAACATTAATGGTGCCATAAAAAAAAAGAAACGTTCAATAAAAATTTAGGTCAACGAACCAAGCGTTTAGCGTCATAAACGTCGTAAATGTTCGCCGCTTTTAATTAACAATTTAATTGGACGTATGATAAGGCTCATTATGATCACCCCATGAGTTTGACTGACGTGATGACGTAAATTGTCAAGATTTAAAAATTCATCATTTCTTTTCTTTTCCAGAATTAATTGGCGCCGAGAAGGGAAAAGAAGGCGTGTCACAATGGCAACAGCAACGGCAGAGGTTCTTATCAAACTACAAGCATGCAGCTCAACTTTGTTGCAAATCGCATAAATTTTCAGACCAAAAAAAAAATTCAATGTGATAGGAAAGTGTCAGAAATCAAATGTCAAGGATCAGTTTAAGGCTTTCTTGTCAGCTTAGCGCTTGTCAAAATTTTATTTTCTTTTAAAAAAATGATATCAATTTCTGCTAGAAATTGCCTCCAAATTGGGGTGGCATTTGACAGTATTCTATCTCATTATAATATATGTAATTAGTATTCTAATGTATGACAGATGGTGTCAGTATCCTCTTATGAATCTATAATTGGGGGTTAATCTGAATTTCTTGGTCGCACGTTGACGTAAATGAGTGAAAAAGGAAATGAGAAAGTTTTGTTGGAGGCGTTGAAAGCTTCATTTTTCATTAGTGGACTGGAATACATACACAATAAAGCTGTCAAAATTGTCCATTAGTCATTTATGGATATAAAATTAAAACAGAACCTACGACATTTACATTATAAGGATGTGTCACTTATTATAACAAATGTTTGAATTAAGGCGACAATAAAATTCTTCTTCAGAATTTACAGAATTCAATGTACCCTGTCACAATTTGACAGGTGGTATCAATATCTGTCAATCAGCATCGTTCTGATTGATGTTTTGACATACATTTGATACAAAGCTATGACGTGAGCGATGACACTGGAACGATAACTGAATACCAACAACGACGACCTTCGCAATGTACATTTAAAATAACGTATCCGGTAGAATCGTAATGACATATGATTACTTAGCCGATGAGAGATGAGATGCTGGTAGATCTCTTAAAAGATACACCAACAAAACCAATCCTTCTGACAAATTGTCGATATGGAGTTTCTTAAAATCTATGTCGAATTGTATCAGTTTATACTCTTATGATGGCTGAAAATTAATGAAGGCGGAAGTTTTCAAAAATTATAAAATTCAACCAGCTCAACTTACCCTTCTCGAATAATATAAAATATGATGGACCGGCTTCTGGAAAGCTGTCACTCACTCAATCAATTATTAACAAAATCCAAAAAAAAAAACAAAAAACAAATTCTATATGGCAAACCCTTGTAATCAAAAAGTTATAATCGAATTGAAAGGATAGATGTTGCTCAATGGCCACTCGATTAGCGACTGATCTGAATTAGCCCTGCTTATATAGTTATGTGATAAGTCAAGGGGCCAAGTAATAATACAAAATGGCGTTGAGAGATTCAAGAAGTCGAGAGAGAGCGTGAGAGGCGAACATTAGAAAAAAAAAAAGAGTTATAGCTAAAAAAAAATTTAATTAACTCAGAGATGATGTTGGCACCAATTCCGACCAAAGAGGGAATTTCCTAACATTCAAAAAATCATGATGTAAACGCTCATCCAACATACAATACAAAACACGAAAAACGACTAAAGAAAAGACCTATTAATCAGTAAGTGGTTTTCACACATTTACGGAAGCACGATCTAAAATATGACTAAAGAAAATAGAACCATCATGCCAGCGGTAAATGATTTAAAGCCTCACTTATCTGCGGATACAGCGTCTTATATGGTGGGAAATCATAGATTGACCTCACTGTGATCTTAAGTGCTTGGCTTTAGTCATAAGTTGAGAAGTTTCAAATTGGAAAAGGTAATTCTTCGAACGTGCTGAATATTTGACTTAAAGCAATTTTCGTTATTTCAATAGAAAAACTAAAAGGTAGTTAATAAAAAATTTGAGTTCCAAACACCAAAAATAAGAATTTCTCCAAATATTAACTACAGCTGAGTGAGGACATTGAGATGAATTCTGACCGTTTATACTGAGGTTTAACCGAATACAGTTTGGCTTAGAATGTAGAGTAAATTGTTGACTCTCTAAGTGTTTAGTCGGGGGTTCGAGTCGATTTGAAAGTGTGTGGTTTTTTTTATAAACTAGCTCAGTTTTGATATCTCGAAATTTTAAAGCAAGCTTACTTAGTGTTAGAGAGTAAAAATTGAAATACTATTTGTTCTTCATACGCTGAATTAGCTGAGTGTCAGAATTTTACCGATTTTGAGCTATTTTTCATATTGAACCTAAATTTACTTGCAATGGGATACCAAGCAGGATGTGGTGAGTATAGTTTTTTTTTACAATAATTAAAACTAACATAGCATATGGTTTTTTATATACATATTTTTTTTTTTTCATTTGAAATGATATTTTATATTTATTTAATAAAATGTGTAGCTTTCCCAAGGCGCAAAATAGGCTTGTTATGATGGTTTTTTTATTTAGAGCTCATATCTGAAAAAATGTCATACTTAGTCATAGAGACTGTGATTTTAAACATTATCATCAAACACACTGCTCCTTAAATGTTTGGGTAAACATTCCTTACTCTCTTATCGTCTGAGTGTTATGATATGGTAGGTTAGAAACTCCCTAAAGGTATAAGTTTGCTCGAGTATAACGACTCAAACTCCATCTTTTGAGTTGAGCTGACATCATTTACTTTAAATATCACACATTTTACTTCGTGAAACGAAGCATGTGATTCGAGTATTTAGCTCCCATCAAAACCAGAATATAATTATTTGATCGCTTCGGAGAAAGGTATGGTTTCTTCTTAGCTTGTTCTCTAATTAAAATACCCGGTTCCATTAGTGACGATATTATCATTCAACCAACCTGTTCAAAGTACAAATCCGACGAATATGTAAATTCATAAATTCATTCAAATCTTGTGAATGAGAAAAAAGAGGGAAAAAACGTTTGTAAGCGAGTAAGCATTTCCCTTGTCTACGTACAATTTCTTTAGGTGGGATACCGTACAGAAATGTTGAAACTATGCCATGCGACATAAGACATGCCCCTGTCTTAACCGAATTACCCACAGCTGAATACAGAGAAAAAAAAATCAACTCAACAAATAGAAAGCCAACATTGCATCAGACATTTCGAATTTGAATTTTTTTTGTTACTTCTATGCACAGTGTCATTCAGCGCACCTGTTTACACGGCGTAACAACCCCTAAACAGATTTTTGAGAAAATAACTAAAAAAGTATCTATTACAACCCAGCAATGTTCTTTCGATTTATTAAACACTCACCAGTATCATTTGTTTTATTTCTCCTTTCGGTTTTTGAATGATCAAAAATTTTCTCCTTCAAATTCTTTGTAGAAAAATCTTAGCAAAAATAAATTTGCTTTTTCCGATGACAAATCAAATTTTAAAATTTTTCTTTCCGACAAAAAAAAAGCACGTATTTCCGAAAACAAAAAATTTGATCTTTTTAATTGTTTTTTAAATTAACTGTTATGTTATAAACGAATTGTTCGCATGTAGATTTTTTGTCCTTGTGTATAGATTGTTGCGATTGGAATTCAGGACTAAATCACTTAAAACTGACATAGGTCCTGTAAATGCTTCCGTGGTGGAAATTTTTAAAGTTTCTTTTCGTATAGGCGGAATTTTGACTTAAATTTTCTTAACAACGAACTTAAAATACTTCAATTCGACAACACTCGAGCGGAAGGATCGAAAGAACAAATTGCACATTCGCTGCAGTAATTAGATTTTCACAAAATTGAAACAAAAAAAAAACACGATTTTTTCTTTTGAATTATATATTATTAATTTTTATGTAAATACTGATTAGCACTTTTTGTGAGGTTTGATTTTTGAACTTCGGAATACTTTTTTTTTTTTTTTTTTGAAATGATTCAGAATTGTGTTGGCGGGGAAGTTGGTTTATTTATTTATTTATTTTTTTTTTTTTGTAATTTACTTCTGTTGATAGTGTAAAATGATAAATCACGATTGGAATAAATGGTTAAATCGTCACGAGATACGCTCACATTGAATTTCTCTCTTTTTACTGAAAAAAGTTATGTTTAACAGCCAAAAACTGTAACAGAACTGATTGTGAATTCCCACCAACCGATCAATTTATATATGCCGTGCGCTGTCGTCTACTCAATTCGATCATCGTTGTCATCGTTGATTTGCTTAAGGCGGTCGCAACCAGCCAGCACCAATCAAACACAGTCCAACAAATTTTATTCCAACTACGACACGGTGCCATACCGTAGAAATTATATGAGAGAGCTGAGAAGACATAAAATAATGCTGTTACATATTGTACGAGTAAATCGGGCAAGCAGCTAGAGTGTATGAGTATATATTGTACATATGTTCATATGTATGTATGTAAGTGGCTTCTTTCTGTATATAGTACGAGTATATGGAAATTAATTATTTCCCAATAGTCTGTCCCCCTATCTATGAGGAAATACATAGATTTATATGTATCTATAGGTATATACATAGTTAAGAACATGATAGTGTCTTAATTTATTATTTTGGGACAGACCTCGGAATATACAGATAATAGGTGAGTACATTTGGATACAGTGAAAAATCAGTGATCTTCGAGGATTCTAGAGCGATCATTCTGAAAATTTTTCCAAAATTCTATTAAATCACAACTGATGGCCATTGATCTTGTCGCTGAATTTAAAACAGCTCTACGACTTTCCGAAAAAAAAAGAAGAAACCAAGTGATCTTTTCATCTACCGTAATACTGAGTTTTAATAACTTTGATCTCTGATCTTACCAGTTCAGCATTTGTGATTTAATTTTTCATGAAAATGTCAATAAATTACATACTTGTACACTTTTCTCTATATATGTACTGATGTCAGTTAAAAGATCACTTTCCAATATTGAATGCGGCACGACCTGACTAGAAAGATCAGCAAGTGATCTGTAATTAAACCCAGTACTCCTTGAAGTTACATTTTGTTATACATATATTTTATTTTATTTCTATTTAAATGAATTTTTTGTTCTATTGTTACGTGTGAATTCAGATTTTATGTACACTATCGAACAGAAGTTAACAGATACCCATAATTGAGACAGTTAAAAGTGGATATTTTTCTCAAGGGATTCTTTCTTCGTTTGTTTTAAAAAAAAAGCAATCCCGTATACCATATGACACTTAAGACATATGTACATATCTCGTGTTAAACACAAATGTACATATATTATAGGAATTGAGTGATGCAATATGTTAAGGGTTTCGTTAGATGATAATCTAAAAGGCATAGCGCACATCTTCAATATGGAATTCACAGAATAAGGGTTTTTTTTCCGGATCAGCGTTATGGGAATTTTCTGAATGCGCATATAGTAGGTCACACTAAATATGCCTGTATGATGCAACATAAACAGCTCATTGGGATGAGCTTTTTTGGACAATCTTTTTTGTACAGATTTAAGTGAATGCTTAATAAAATAACATACATACATGTGTATAAACTAAGATCACATATGGGTAAACATTTCGAAAAGATGAAATTTGGTATTTCCTATTTTGTTTCTTTCATACTTTAGACCTTTGAACGACTTTTAATTCAATTATGGTAACATAATCGGAAAAAGAATTAATGTTACTTTACAATGTTGTTGCTGTAATGACTGACGTCATGACCACCTCTTCATCATTAAATCCAATGGTCTTACCACCAGATTCGAGGAGGTTAACATACTACCAAATTACGAATCCTTGTCATTCAACAGATGGTTCGAAAAGTCCGGAAACTCACATATATGGCAACCTGAATAACGATGACCATTAGTCATCGAGATATTGAAGTTATATTAAAATTAAATTAAAGGATAACTTCGATTGTCTGATTTATCTTATTCAGTTGCTAAAAAGCTTTCTAGACAATAACAACTTCAAAGTGTTCCTTAATAAAAGTCATTCAACAACTAAGACAATTCATTCGGACGTTCCTCAAGGATCTGTACTGGATCCCATTCTCTACATTTTATTTGTTGCGGGCTTACCCAATATTCCTTACTGTGAAATTGCCATGTTTGCGGATGATACCGCCATTTACAGCTCAAACGATCTGGGTTCTGCCATATTGAATAATCTCTTGACATCTCGATGGAATATTTATCTGAATGGAAGATTAATATAAATGGGAGTAAAACGCAAGCTATCTTTTTCACACTAAAAAGAAAAGCTTTTTTTTTACCCAATGGCCAGCTAAGGATAAGAAATTGTGACATCCCGTGGGTTTTTTCTGTCAAGTATCTAGGTGTATACTCAGACCAGAAACTGACCTATGGTGGACATGTTAGAAGCACTCTGAACAAAGTTAGTTTAGCTATAAAAATGCTCTATCCCCTTATAAACCGCAAATCGCTACTAAGGAATAACAACAAAATGCTCTTACATATATAAGGTTATCTTCCAACACATTATACTCTACGCATGCTCTGTATGGGGTGCTTGTACCAAACCCCACATAAACAACTCCAAGTTGCTCAGAATAAGGTATTGAAGATGATGTTCAACCTCCCATTGCTGTTTTCTACGATAATAATACATGAACAAGCTGAGGTCTTGAGAATAAAAAGGAAGATTGAAATTAGAAATGAAAAATTCTATACAAAGTGCCCATATTCAGATAATCCCCTTATAACAGGTCTAGTAAATAATGTTAATGTTTGATGTTGAACGAATGCCTTTTGTCGTATTGTTTATTCATTTATATACATAAATACATATTTATAAGTCTTATTTAACTATTTATTTATATATTTATTTATTTATTTATCTATTTACTTATTTGTTTATTTATTTTTTTTTTGTTTATTTATTTGATCACGTCTTTATCTAAATGTACTCTTTATTTGCATCCAATTATTTATTTATTATTACTGCATATTTAATTGAATACCAATTTCTGGTCAATTGTTTATTTATTTATTAATTCTTTTTTACTTATTTACTTTCAAGTTTTTTTTTTTTTTTAATTTAAATTTGAAAGCTTCACATTAATAAACGCTCAATTTATATTTAATACATTTCTCAGTAGTAAGATAATCTGTTATCGTATCTCTATGTAAGCTGATTTCCAAACGAATTATGTAAAATATATGTTAAACAATGAAAAATAAATATAATTACTAAATTAAAGGACAACATTTTTCCTCAATCATGTAGTTGAAATCTGATCACTTTATCGATGAAGAGACATACGTCTCTTAATTATCAGCATTCAATAGAGAAATAAGATGAAGTGCCCTAATATTTCTTAAAAGAACATCCTTGTATCGTATATACAGGGTGGTCCGGATAATGTGTCGAAGGCTTTACGGGGAGATTCCCTGACATATTTTGAGAAGAAAATCGAATTTTTCCAAGCAAAGCCTGACGCTGCCCTGTTCTGATTCTTACTGAAAATAATATCTTACAAATTTACGCATATATGGTAACAAATGGGGTGTCGTTTAACTCATAAATACGGGTACATACATTTGTTTGTTTCAAGGTAATTGTTGGCCGTCCCCAAAGCCTTTTCAGGCGGCGACGTGAGCATCCAGATCCCGGAAGGTTTCAGCGCCGGTTCCTATCTCCATCTCCATCTCCATATCGACGCTTCTTCCATTTGGCTTTTGTTTTTGTCCCATGCCTCACTGCTTGAGAAACTAAGAGTACAGGGTAATGGTGTAAAGTGTAAAAGTCATGATGTCAAGCAGTGTTTTCAAAGTTTTTAGAACAAACAATATTAGGCTCATTAGCCTGAAGCATTTTGGATAAGTATGGCTGGGCTTACTTTCCTTGGGAATGAAGACAAACTGCACTTCCTTCCAGCATTTTAGTTCGTATACATATTTAATGCTACAGCTGAACAGTCTTTTTAGGAACAGTATCACATGCTTCATTTTGTGAAGCATGATTTGATATGATTCCTTCCAGTTCAGTGGATTTGTAAGTGGACAATGAATCTACAGCGGGTGACCATGGCTCAAGTGGTAGTGTATTGGCTTCCCAATCGGACGGTTCGGGGTTCAATACCAGCGGTGACCGAAAGACTTTTTTCAGGCAACTAAAATCTTGTGAGATGAATACAATACAACATCCAGCCTCCCCATTAAATTTTGGATGCCACCCATGGAGCCAAATAGCCACTGAGCCCAAACATCTTTCTTTGTCTTTCTGTCCCATTTTCCGAAAAACTTAACACATGCTTTAGTAGCATCATAAGTGTAGTCATACTCACTTGAGTGTTAAGTTCATTCATTAAAAGTAAAATGTTGCAACTGTGAAACGTGTACTAAGTACCTAGTACTTGCAAATAAAAATGTCAGGTCATTTCAACTCAGGCCAGTAGTTTTCAAGTTTTCAAGTTTTCAAGTTTTCAAGTTTTCAAGATACGACCCAACTTATTGAAACAAGTAAAATATTAAACCAAAGTGTTCAATTTTTGTTTTTGATACAATGTTTTCAATTGTTCAAAGTGCAAACCATTGCTTTGATGCACGCCAGATCTCGTCTTTGAAAGACTCTAACAATGTTATTTTCAATTCTTTTCGGACTCTCGTAGCTGCCTTCTCAATCCTATGGTTCAAGTCATCCAATATTATTATTTCTGATGAGTAAACAATGTCCTTCATCCGTCTCCATAGATCAAAATCCGCTGGGATTAACTCCGAAGACTTTGGGTGCCACAGAATGGGTACATCCCGCTCTCTCTAATAGTGTGTGTGTGTGTGTGTTTGGGGAAGGGCAATAGCTGTTCTTTGTTGCAGTTGTATATCACCTAATAGTTCTGCTAATTTTTTTCGCAAAAATTCCAGGTAGACATTCGAATTAAAACCTGGTGGAAGCCGATAAGGTCCGATCAGCTTATTACCCAATACAGACGTTGAACTTATGCAGAAAAGTTCTGTGTTCATGAAGTGGAGTTTGCTTTCTGTCAGGTCATGTAAATTGTGGAATTAGCCCACAGAATCCGGCCAATAAATTTATCTTCACCAAAGTTTCTTTCCAGAATGTAATTGCATAATTCCAAACGCTTCTCTTAGTCCACGGATTGTAGCTCCTGTACTAGTATAGGATAGAATGCATACATGCCTTCCAAATGCAGAATACTCTAAATCTAAGTCCTCCTTCAATTAAAATGCGTAATGCAAAACCTCCGCACATAATCCGTAACACCCTTCGCAAATAAAAGAACTGCAGCTACTGCAAGTTTCAAAAATCACATTATTCAAGTAAACATTGCGAATATCGAAATATTGAGCAGTGACTTATGCTCGAAATGCACCTTCAATGTAATGCGATCGAAATCAGCACGAAATGAACTACAAGTCGCTTGGTATAGCTAGCGAATATTTAGCTACCCAACAAAAAGTATTGACCTGCTTCTATCATCTGTGAAGAGGATTTTAATTGTTAGTTAGGCATCAGCCTACATACCAAATGTCTTACGAACTTGTGTCAGATTTCCTGCATGCATAAGTATATTCAATCTTCAAATACGCAAAACTACCCTGCGAGTGCAAACTATTTCTTAAATCCAAAATGATCTACTCTCAGTCATATGCTGAACTGTCCATCGGATTTTATCCGGTGACAGGAGCTATCCTGTTCAGAAATCTTCATACGTGACTTACGTGATATCGAAAGCTGTCAAATCGGTGGCAGTTTTCTGGCAGTGAAGAGGAACTTTCATACGTCAGTACTGCTTTCACTAGTCTCGGCAGGATAAGAGCCGTCCCCTAATGCCCCTGACTCCCTTATTTTATTGTATATATATCCTGTGCTGCAACTTTCATTTTGTGAACTTCGACACAATCAGCAATGGAATTCCGATGAACTGACAATTTTTTTGTTGTAGTATTTTGGACATCTTCATCAACTGATTGTTAGTTAAATATAAAATCGATCTCCCCTCCATATAGACTTTGTTTTGATTAGAATTTGAACTAACAAAGGTCTAAGAAAGTAATGTATTCGAATCATTACGCCCGGTCAGGATAAGACTTCACTTCGTTCAAGAAATGTACGTCTCTCTTATAAACAGAGATAAAATGCAAAAGCCATGAAATATGTTTATCACAAGGAACAGGTAAAAGGGAGTGACTTTCAGCAATGATAATTAACCTTTGATTAACGTCTTTTTTCCATGGTTTTGTCGCCGTAACTGGCTTAATAAGACTCAAATGATCTTTCTCCGACAGGACTTTCATTGACATTGGGGTTAAGCGAATGCTTTTTAGAGGACTGCTAACTTGAAGGTCGGTAAAAGAGACCTCAGACTTCTTACTGGCATGTTAAAGACAAACGTCGAGCTTTTCGATGTGTCGAGCAACAGTGATTCTATTTCTAGCCATGTTTGCTGAGCCAGCACATCCGTTTCAATTTCTCCCTGCCACGTAAAGCAATATCTTCCTTTCTCGCGTTTACCCGGAAGAAGTAAGAAGAAGTTCGTGCCGAAACGTGGCTCAACACACCCAAATAAATGTTATTCAAGAAGCATCTTAATCTTGGTATTACAAGACCTTTAGGTAAATATCGGATGCAGCTGAAAATCCAAAAATACAACAAAATACTGAGCTGACAAGTGATGTGGAACTTATTACGGTATGTCACATGAACAGGGAACTAGCCATATTAAAATCTTTTAAGCGATTGCTACCATCAGATTATTTTCATCCGAGGCCATATCTGCAATCGACCGACATTGGGCCGTATGCATAAAAACTAATAAATGCTCCTACTGGACAATTTTTAGGTAAATACTTGACTTTAATATGCACAAAAAATGCTGGAGAAGAAACATTTACTAGGGTACATAGTAGTTACTAGATGCAGATGCATAAATATTGCATAAAAACTAGTAGGTACTTATTTTCTCTAGTATTTACATACTTGACTTTTTTTACTTGTGTTTAATACGCATTTTTATGTACAATATTAATTCCGAAAATGTTTACAACAAGCAAAGGGTTACTGAGTCTAGATAATTTTGAAATGCTATACTGTTTGGAGGAGGAAAACGTGGATTGGTTAAGTGAATACTTTATTGGTAAGCAATTTCTATTAGGATATGATTTTACTCGAACAAACGAATTGCTTCATAAATTCGTATATGTTACAGTATCCAAACTGAAACAAGAGGGGGGCTGACTTACCTCAAAAAAATATGAGGATCTCATGACAGATAAAGCTTGTCATTGGATAAAATTTGCTTCGAATTAGCAAATACAGCTTCCCATCATGTATAGGAGCCTTCAACTGCACTCATGTAGAAACAATGAACCAGCACTTCCATTCAGAAGAATATACGAGTATTTATCGAAAGTGATATGTCTCCATCAATTCAATATTGATGTGATGCAGTTGAATGTTTTGCAAGTGCTGATTGCCAATGACCAGGCTCAATTCACGATTCCAGAAATTGAGAAACAGTTTTCTTGAACCTAGGACGAGAAATTTCACTAACAGCGTTTTGTTGCTCCTTGGTTAATGACGCCCGTTAAGAATCCAACAAATAATCAATAAAAGCCATTCAATAAATTGCATTCAAAAAGAAATTAAAGATGTTTTGGTCAACGTCTTAATTTAGAACGTATTCCAAATATATTTGTGGCACGCTTCGGTCTGTACAATGTTGAAAAACATTTTCAATTGCCAGAATGCATGGAAAAAGAGATTTCTGTTCATGGCGATGAGGAATTAATGGGCAGTGAGCTTCAAATCCGATGATTGGGACAGATAAAGAGAACGGAATTAGCTTGGAATAATATGTAACTTAAATTCATAGAACTTTATTGTATCTTCATAATACAAGAAAATATAATAATAGTAAATAAAAATTTAAATAAAAAACGCTGTTCAAAAAAAAATATTTCAATAAAAAACTAAATATTATTTTTTCCTGGCTTCATAAGTTCATATTTTCAATTAAAATGTTATAATGAAACTATGAATTACATTCTTCGTTGTTTTTCTTTTTAATTTCCTTCTGCTGCATCCATATTAAATATAAATACTCGAGCAACACCAAACGTTAAAGTTCTCCATCAGTCAGATTTTTTATCTCCTTAGTCTTATTAAACTTCAATGTTCTTCTTTTTTTTACTGAAGAGTTAATTTTATCTGGAACTTGGTATATAAATTTCAATTTCACTTTACATTCGATTGGGATTATCTGCTCTCACAGATAAACCATCATTAAGTGTAGTAATTAACTTTATAAAACAATACGAACCAGGAATGCAAGAGATAGATAGGTTTTTATCAGCATTCAACAGCTCTCAAAGAATTACTTCGCATTCTTTGAGCTTTATAGGCTTATTTCCCGTTTACTTTAGGTCTACCTTCTTCTTAATATTATTGAGCCTCTTCTTAATTTGATCTTCCGATAGTTGAACATCGGTCATAGCCTTGTATTCATTAATAAATGATTGCATAGCTTCGGACTTCTACCTTTTATTTGGACGGTTGTTGTGACTTATTCATAGGTACGGTATGCTCTTTTAAAATTTGCACAAAGCTGGTTGCATTTGATTAGATGGAGAAGCTTCGTTTGTCATGGCTGTTTCTTTTGAGTATTCTTTAAGAAATAAATAGACGAACAAAATTGCTTTTAAATCAAAAATAAAAGAAGCAGTAAATGACGATAAGAGCTACCGGTATAGCTTTCAAAACAAATTCTTTGCAATAACGATTTAGAAATAATACAAAATGAGTATATACTATTGTACCAATTTTGGATGAACTGGTAGTATCAAATTTACTTGAAGGCCTCCAGTATTTGCTAGAAGTAAACTTATTTTTATACATACCAAATATAGTAAATATTTAAGATATTAGGTTCTACAAGTCGTACGTGTATTTACTTAAATCTTTTACTATTAGTATGTACCTACCTACATTACTTAAGTTTAATGCATACGGCCCATTATTTCAATTGATATCGGAATGAACACAATAGTAGCCTTTACCAGACAATCGTTCTAAGGATTCACACATATCTCTTTGTGTTGAAAGTACATAAATACACAATTCTGGATTTTGAGTTCTCATTCAACCCACACTCCGTGAAAATATTTTATAAAGTCATTCCTGACAATGATAAAGTCTGTTACTCTGTATTGTCACATGTGAGTGTCATCATTTAATAAAATTTTTTCCCTGTGACCTGAGAAAATTTTCATATGTGCAAAAATGATCTAATTGAGCACTGTAAACTTAGAATTAATTAAAAAAAATTTAAAATCTACGAGTTGTATCTACAAGTGTCAAGTATCAAAAGTGGCATATCAGATAAGTCTGAATATAATCGTTTCAAAGCTCATGAAATTGTTTCTTCTCTTTCCGATTGTCGAAACTTCTTCAACTTCTTCAAGCTCACCTTATTTAGGAGCACGATCACCATGGACGTCTTGTCAAAGTAAGCCATTCGAATAAAACTATAAGAACCGCACATATGTCCAGATGTATCATAGTTAACCAGACTTGTAATACACTTTGCAATACAATAAAACATTTTGCAAACAGTCCTACTTTGACAAGTATCATAAATTTCGAAAGCAATTGCAGCAACTGTCAATTAAAATGATATCGATCAGTATCAGCTGTCAAATACCTGCACCTTCTTATTACCATCCCCTTGCTTTAACAAATAAATCAATTTCTTTTCGGTACAAGAGAATACAATTTTTTGACATTTTAAGACTATTTTTTGTAGATTGTAGAGCAGATACATCATCATTCCAAATAGAAGTACAGTACTGTTAACGTAACATCACTTCTTTCAAATGTCATATGAACACCGCATGCATAGATAGAGACATTTGTACACATGTCAAAAGGAACCACTCACGTGACGTGATAATAAAAGCGACATACATAAGTACAATTTTAAACGAAAAAAAAAGTATTCTGTGTTGATTCATGATTTAAAAGGTAAACATTGCCAGCACGATTTCCAGATCTTCAGAAAGAAATTTAACGTTACATTTACGACCTAACTTATCACTACCCGGAAAAGTTGTCAACTTTAATGATAAGCCCTCAGTCTAGACTAATTATCATTAATTTACGATGTAAAATAGTTTTAACAAACTCTTCCAAACCGGTAACTGCCAAAGTTTCAATATTAAACAAAGTACATATTCGAGAATATGCACATTTTTTTTAAAATACCTACATTAAACAGTTTACAAAAGATAAGACATTAATAATTTTCTAATATGGCGCGTAAAAAAGTTCAACATTTTTCTTATTGTTATCATTGTCAAGATAAAAATCTACATCTAATTTGATAAAGAGTGTATCACTCAACAGCTTATCCAACATCTGAACATTGGGCGCAAAAAGAAAAGAAAAAGATCTGAATCTACTATGCAGTGGAAAACAATATAAACTGCGCAATGCCATGTCAAAACTGGAATGCCTCAAAAAAATACGGTCCTTCTTATTTTCACTTAATAGAAATCTGTTAAAGCAAAGATGGGGGCGAACATCCAATTGAATTATTCACTTTATGAGCATACTGATTACTACCGAAGCAAACAAATTAAACTATTAAGTTCAGTTTTTTCGTTTATGTGAAAAAAAAAGCAGACAAAACCAAATAAATCCAAGCAAATCACAAATTATCATCGCAATATGCGATGCATCATACTTTTCCGCGCTGACTTAGTAAAGTAATTGAAGCTGTCAGTAGAGTAAATGGGTTTGATTCTTGTTTTATCTTCTACTGTCATCGTTATGTGTGATACAAAAAAATAAAAGCTTATTGATAAAAACTGACAGTTTAATAGTTTATGGCGAATTTAATTCACAAAAATTTGCTAAACATGCAGTTTATGTTAGTTGAGGATACTGGTCCATTCCAGTTTTAATCTACCGTACTTTGACGTATGTGCATACGAGTCTATATGAATTAGAAAGTACTGATTCCGCACTGACAAACTATTGGTTTGATGTGCTCTCATAACTTATCCATGCACGGCAAATTATGCTCAAAAATTATTGCAATCGGGTTGTTCATTTGCTCCCAACAAGTAAAAGAAAACAACACTAAGCCTAGTTGTGGTACTATCCATTGATATACTCGTCTGTGTAATACATATATCATACATTGTGACCGTGTCTTTTTGAATTTCCGACGTTGTAACTTGAAAAACAACACTGCTCTTGTCAACTACCATCTGTCTACAGATTTCCGTCAAATTTTCAGTTAGCTGCATCATATATGGCGTTTTCGATTGTTTCTCTCTGGCAGTTGTGCAATTTGAACTCCAATGGAACACTAAAATCTTCTTTTAACTTTGAAGTCAAACAATGTCAATTGCTCGAAAATAAAAACCTGGTTTGACACACAATGGACCTTACTAACAACGAATCCTTAATTCGAATGACTTAAAAACGGTGTCGACTTCAATATTAATACACACTTAAGTCTAAAGTGCACTAATAATGTTTTAATAGTCAGCTTTTATTAATACTTAACTCTTTCAAATAATCTACTATATTTTCATCGAATCTACTACATAACATTGGTTTGATATTTTATATTAACACTTGAATTTGAATTTATTTTGAAATTGTGTTTAAATATAAAAATCAGTTGAGGTTCTTTTCTTCGTTGGTACATACAAAACGGTAATGCCAATGGCTCAAGCTAATACTCATTGTTGGTTCGTTTTGTCTTTCTTAAAGAGTTAAGAGTTCTTTTTAAAACCCTAATATAATATTATTTTCATCAATTAATAACTTTTTATTATGAAGTATGTATTATAGTACTTAATTGTTTCATTAGGTTCTGTGTGACAGCTGCAACCGCGTGAATTTTGAAGAAATGGAAAAAAAGCGATAAAAGAATGTTTGGTGTTGTTTAACTGCAATCCGGATGAGTTCATAATCGTGGACGAAACGTGAATCGACCATAAAAACACCGGAGACCAAGCAGCAGTTGAAACAGTGTTTCTCCTACTTTTGTGACGCACACAGCATAATCCAGATTTAAAGATAAACGACAGCAATTGGCCAAAAAGAAAGTGCTCTTCTATCAAGACGGGTTTAGCCCCCAGTAAATATTTTCTGGAAGGGATTAAGGACCTCGGTAAATCTTATTGAATGGAAGGGATCAAAAATGTTGAGAAAAACTGGATGCAGTACATTAAGCTCAGAGGCGACTCGGCTGAAAAATATTTCTTTGTCGAAAAAACGATTATTCTTTGAAAAAAGCCACGGACCTCTTAATTCACACTCGCATAATTCTACTACTGTTTTTCTTATGAATGTTAAACAATAAAACCCTCTTTTTAAATCTTGGTGATGTATCGTGATGATGGACGTGCGAAACCGACATCATTTCTAACCTATTCTATTGGAAATCGATCAGTTCTATAAAGTTCTATAAGCGAAACGCCAGCATTTTAAGTATTAAGTACTAGTGGACTATAGCGGATAGAATCTATATAAAAAAATCATTTTCTCACCTAAAAAAGTAATATTATAGAACCTCGGGCAAATTATGCAAAACAGAGCGACCGCATAACTGTCGTTTTGGTTGCATTTGACAACTTCGTTTTTTTAAGTAATGAACGTACATACTCATATTACGATATTTAGTCTGTTCATTATAACCTTTTTCTTTTTGTTCAGGGCAACGTGAACTGCTGTAGTGGTTGAAACCATATGACAGTATTGTTCTTAGTCAATACCTGACGAATTGTTAGCATTTTTCTTTGCAATATTTGCTTTATGTGGAATGTTTTATAAAGTGAAGTCTACCAAGTATTTGAGCAGCGTGTAAACTATGCAGCTCTGGTACATAACCTCTAAGTGTCAACTCAGATTCTCACTCACATTTACAGTGAGTTTAAATCTTATTTAATTAATGCAGGTAGGTAATGAATCGAAAAAAAAACAGAAAACAACGTTAAATATATTGAATTGTATGTAAGATACATGCTACACATGTTGGTATTGAATTGAATTTCAAATTAATATTTAATCATCTTCTAAAAGGTAAGGCCCTCCTTGTAGTACTTGGCATTTTTCCTAAAAGTCTGCCTAGAGTGCGATCCCAGCTAATCATTCCCAGCCTGCTAAATACGGCAAAACAAAACACCTTCTAACTAATTGACTTCGAACAGCTCGTAGTATGGTCATAAAGTTCACTAAGTATCTAACCCTTTGGTTTCATTCAATTCATCTTCCGTGTGATTGAATCACATATAATAGATCATCCAGATATCAACTTCTACCATTTTGTTGTAGCAACTAAGGTCAAAGGTCAGTTTTCCAGAAGCAAGAAGTTTCAAACCGCCCAGAAATGTTAAATAACTCGGCATTACTATTATCTGCTTGAATAACACAACCTCTAGACGTCAATAAGGTGGTCTTTACGAGTAAGAGCATCGTCCTCTAGAACTAGTATGAGGATATGTACATCAGAAGTCGGCAACATGTACACTAATATATACTTCAGCCCACATCTACACCTATAGGTAGAAAGCCTGCAAATAGTACCGAACCACAGGAGAAGAATATTCTATGTACAAAAAGTATAGGTTAACTCATGGACATCAAAACAACATCCGGATATTTTGTAATGACGCCAGCAATGCTGAGGTGAAAAGTGCTTAAGGTTTTTCAAATTATACATTTTGGTCCAGGCTATCCGGTCTATACCCTATCTACACGAGATTACAGAATGTCTAATCCTTACGAAATATCATCTTTCCATGGACTTCAAAACACAGAAGGGGTAGTATCCATCGCCTGGAGCTCTTAAAGACGATTATTGAATTTTAGGTCACGAAGAAACGGAATAACTTGTGTCATGTGGCCTTCAACGGCCGAAGAGATGTCTTTTTCGGAACAGCACTGTTTAAAAATCACGGATGGTTTACCATTTAATATTTTGAGGGAATATTAGGGCGCGCGTCTACGCTGAGTAATATCGATTCTAGTATGGTGAGCTGCCGTCAATATGTGCTATCTCAGTAACTTACAGCTTATCGTCATACGAAAAAGTTTCCATGATAATTAAAAATTTGACGAAAGAAAGCCTTCCACCCGTCCAGCTGTTCTGTATATGCCCAGCTCTCTCGCAAAGAAGGAAACTCTACTTAGGAGCTTATTTTTATAGTGTCTTGAGCGATCTAGACAATATAGGCGTTAACAGTCTACTACGCTTCATCATAAGCTCAAATTGGTTTCAAGAGTAGGATCACAGATCCACGTGGCATCACAATGGGCCAATAGGCCTAAAGGGGTTGGTCTTTCCAACCGCCACTCTTACCTAATCTAACCTAAGGCCATGTCCTCAAGAAAAAACAAAAAAGAATTGCCTACGTCAACATAGTAACTTTGACAAAAGCGCCTTCGAACTAGTTTTCCCCGTCTAAATATCAATCTCTCGATGTAACATACTCGTACCTCCTAATAAAGCTTCAAAGCAGCCTTTGCCATAAAGCCTGCTGCATTCTTGGTTTGACAAAACAGCTGGATTCAAAGATACTACATATATCAGCGAACAGAGATGAATAAAAGGTATGTTCTTTGGAACAAGAGTGCTGCCAATCTGATTACATGACATCGGACAGATCATCATCGATTTCTACAACTTGTGATGTGCTCCTAATATTCCGTTGCAATATTACTATGTCCACGAGATTTCGGAAATTCCTTCAAGTTTATCATGCATTTACCCAAACTGGTATATCTCAGGGAACTGTTAATCCGCTGTCCGACGAAGTGAATGATGTACCATTTAAATGGATCAGCATGTAGATCATTTACGCTGTCAGAGCCAATAACTTTTGACATTTAAAATAATCTGACGTTTAACAAGTTTCGATAACCAATGCGGAGATTATGGAAACGCTGCTACGAGTAAGCGAACACTAAATTTTGTAAACACCTTTTTTTGCTTCTTTATAAAGGTGATCTTGACATTCTAGACTGAATCTTAAAATGTCTATTTTCAATAAAAACTTGATATTTATGTAAAAACAGAAACATATGTAAATGCCTCATAACTTTTGCCAATTACTGTGTGCTTTGCCTCTCATGCTGTGCGGTAAGTTTCTGTTAGAATACTTCCACCGATCGATCGCACTGCAACAGTGAGATCTTAACTGATCTGTCGGAAATCTGTAATTAATTAGATGGCAATTTATCTAAAAAGAAAACCTTCCTCCCTCCCTCCCTCACCACAATTCCGCCCATTTTTAACTACATCATTACCGTCAAACATATACAATTTGCACTGCTGCACTCTTTAGAGGACAATACTAACCGCTTAGCGCTTTCATGTGATATGTGAGTCAGACCGGCAAAAGCGAGTACCCACCCCGTCGCGTCCACGTCGCACGACCGACGGGCTCGGTCGATATGCTCGTATCGTATCATACTTGTACGTATATACAATACATACGTATGTACATGGTGGTTTCCTATGCAATTAAATTGTCTTAACGTCTGTTGGCTTCCACTACTTAGTTCTGAGCAGTGCCAAGCTCTGGTGACTACATAGACAGAATGACTGCGGTACGGCCGGCACGATTTACAAGGTTGTTGGGGATTTGCCGATTCTAAGGCGGACTACGACAAGTCGATTCGACATGATCGGGTTTATGGGGAGATTGCGGAGTCAAGGGTTGTAATCGCTTGCTGTCACTTCTTCATTTATTCGTTTTCGTTTTGTGATTTTAATTTCTGTTTTATTTTCTGTTTAAAGTATCTTTTTCTTTTTGATTTTTATTCGGTTGATAAACATTTAACATGTACATTTTATACATAGAAGGCGGGTTTGAAGCGGTTTTATTCAGTTCAATTGGCAATAACGATTAGATTAATATGCGTAATCAATTAAATTAATGCGGGGTGGTTAGGGTCTTTAAATCTTTTTAATTTGGAATCATTACTTCAACGCTGAATCGGTTTGAAATGCGTTTTAAATTTGGTTCAGTCGTGCTTTTTGGAACGGTCTTTTGGACAGTCGTCCATATGTATTCGGGGCATTAATTTTAATTAAACTACTGTGCCTGGCTGTTTGACAGAGTCAGGGATTTAAAAAAAAAGATAATTTAAAAAATTTGAGGTAATTTGTTTGTGTCGAAAATATGGCACGCTATATTCAAAATTATTATTACAATTTCTTATCACAAATGGACTAGAATATCATATTTTCAAAACTAACTTTAAATCTGAAGTTTAACGTTAAATTGTTTGATGATAAAGAACTTTGGCAAACATACCCGCAGATGTGATAGGTTGGTGGACGTCATTGAATGACAGATACGATCGCCTTGAGAATCACTGCGAATTTAGTCTATTTCTATGAATTGAGGATGTACGCACTTTTTGTTTTGACTCTAACCGATTAGTGTGATAACAATCAGCAGGAATCGTCACATGGTCTACAATTTCTTGTCACTCAGTCAGTCCAATTTCAATTTGGATTCTCAACTGAATATATCGAGTGTTTGGTGGCTGGTTGAGCGGTGTCAATGAAGAATTTGATCTGCTATTATTATATCTTAATTTTTTTCACCACTAGCTGTCGAAGTATGTTATGCATATATTGTTATGCGATCGAATATTTCTTTTTGGAAATAATTCAGATTAACGCTGCCCATCAATTTGCAACAATCTGAGACGCTTTAGTAATAAAGTGCCTATCATTCCAGCAACATTCACTACACCCGCGGTGTCGTCATCATTCTCATAACAAGCGTCGCAAGATGTTGTGTCGCTTATGCCTAGGACACTTGGGAGGCTACCAAAAGCGTGGTGATGCCAGTTAGCTGAGGAATAGTAGAAACCTCTCAGAGATGTCAGAAATCAACTGTTTAATCCTTCGACATCCTGGAAAGTCAAGCCATCTGCAGTTATACTCACACGAAACCAAACTGTTCGTAGAAGCTCGAACTGAGGACTCAGGCAGTCCTAACGCAGGTGTGTGTCCCCAGGAACTCTCCTCAAAAACATTCAGAGCTAATTCATCGGCTATCTTACTTTTTGTGATCCAATTTTGACCTGGAACCCAAAAAAGATTCAGTGAATTCAGGCTGCTCAAAAAAGCTTTGCATTCCCGAATTGGCTTGGAAGTGGTAAGTGGGCCGTTCAGAACCTTTCACAATATAGTTTATTGCCATCGGACTGTGTATGTTATACCTCCGCTTAGAAGATATACGTAAGATGGCCTAGGTTGTATCTACCGCTGTCATCAGTCCATAAGAACACCAGGTCCGTCAAAGTCAAAGTCAAAGAACGCCCAAGTCGATTTCTTATTTTCGCAGCAACAGGAATTATAGTGTCATTGCATCAGATCTCTCAGTATCTCTGCCTGTCCTTAAGCCCTTAGACTTAGAATACAGTCGGTGAGCGAGGCCATTTAAACTCCAATGGGTTATTTATCAAAGGCCACATATTTTCGTGATATGAAAATTGATGGTAGATTCATCAGCGCGTCTAAAGCAAAGACGGGCGTACTAGTGGAAACCCCTTTGCACCCGAATCAGACCGTTATTTTGAGTTTAGCTAAGTTTAAGAGTTAAGTCACACGATATGATTTGACACCCCCAAAACGTAGCGTAATGAATTTATTAAACTTTTCACTCAAAACTTCCATCGTGTTGGAGGTTGTGTGGGATATCGTACCATCCTGTTGGAATTTCAAATGATCCAGATATATCATAGAATTAATGACAAAAGTAATCAGTTAACATGCGTCTGTAACCCTGGGTCTAAAACTATTAGAGTACACATCCAGATAAGTTATCCCGGCGATGTCCAGTGCTGTAATTTTGACAACACAAAAATAGTGCTTGGTCAACAGTCAGTATGGTAGGCACCTTTATAAGCTACTTCAAACAGTAGTGCAGACTAAAGAAAAATGTCTTGAGCTGACGTATTATAATTTACATTAAGCCTAAATTTGCCAACATCAGCCCAATATCCGTCCCATGCTTCCACAGAAAAAATAAATGATGCTTCCAGAGGATGTTTCGATGAGTTCAATGACAAGATATACGAGAACTGCTCTTAGTATAATGTTTAAAGCAAAAAAGAGGAAGTCTCGCTAGCACAATTGGAATGCAAGGCCTACACAAATATACTTGGACAAATATACCCAGCAGTGCAAGTGACGGAATATCACTATAGCTAGCACACCGTTTCCCCACCTCAATATTCATAAAAAAAAAACGCTCCGATCACCGGACTATAAAACAGTCGGGCAAATTGATCATGTTACAAATAACGCAATGGTACCCTTCAGAACTGTAGGTGTCCAAACATTTCGGGTGGGCCATTTGGGCTCACAACATTACCTAGTTGCTGTCAGGATACGTCCATCTAAGATGCTAAAATAATGGATAAATACTGCGACAATAACGTCAAACAGCTGCAATCATAACAAATCGGGATAACCCTTGTCATTGTTTCCCTAAACTGTTTAGCACCAAGTGCTAAACACCAATGGCACTGATACCGAGGAGCAGTCGAAAATGTGCCGCGCCAACTGATGTACTGGTCAAGATCTGAGGAGGAAAGTATGCCACATGGAACCTCAGCAATGTTTGTCCGAATCACAAGAAAGAAGGCACTCTATGCTGTACCAACTATAGTGACATCAGTCTCCTTAATATTGAGTGCTAGATCTTTTCTGCTGTAAGATCTGCTCGGCTGAAACCATTTGTCAACAATCTTATTGGTCCCTTTCAATGTGGGTTTAAGCCAACGACTAAAGAAATCTCAAAAAATCCAGATCGATACTGATCAATAACGATTAAATATGCTCGCAAAGCTCGGAGGCGAATATTTGATATCAAAATAGAGACACAACAAGGTGATACGCTGTCATATGCTTTTTTTTTTATCATACTTGCAACTTTTACTATACGCTGATGACTGGAGCATTTGCGAGTATTACAACAAAAGTAGCTAAAGTTTCTTTGACTGTAAATGAGGTCAGAAAATCGGTCAGAATGTCACAATAGGCAGCTTTAACTGTGAAATACATATCTCGGAATTTAGTGTATCTCGGCTCTGCTACTAACTCTGAGAATGGCACCTCTTTAGAAATAACATGATGAGATACCCTTGCCAATCCCTGTTTCTTTGTAATAGACTAGACCTGGTAATGTGCAAATCAGTCACCTAAGGTGTCTATGACATATAGAGACTTCGATTCGAACCTGAAGGAACAACGCAGAAGAGGATTACCTTGCATTAGATGGCGCACACAAACAGAATAAGACCTCAACCATCTGAATAGGTTTATTTGTTGTGACTCAGGTCCATTACAGATTTTAGCTTCATCTACGTAAGCAAGTAAGTAAAACCTTAATGCAACACTTTTTATTTAACACCGCCATAAAATTATATTTGACAAGCGACACTAAGATAAGATTAAAGCGCAATCCTGTGAGCCAAAATATGCAATAACAGTACACAATGACTCGTGACTCATTTCGTCTTAACGTCAATACAATGAAAAGAATTAAAAGAATCATTTAATACGAAGCAAAGCCTCCGCGCCAAGTTGTAATAGTATTACGTAATATCGCTGATAATTTATGGCGAAAAGTTTATATCAATTACCATGTAAGCATTGTAAATGTTAATTTTATGGCATAATAAACGACACAAGACTGTGAACTGATTTGTTAATGGTTCTGGTTGGAGTACTTGATGTTAACAAATTATTAAATAGATAAGCAAAATTGATTTTGTGTGAATAAGAATTTATTTTAAATTATTTTAAAGCTCTCGTCCTGAACTATTCTCCTGAAGTCGGCTTAAATCCGTAAAACGTGAAAGAACTTACTAAGAGAAGATGTGTTCTTGAAAGTCTTGTTGATTGATGATCGTCAAACATCAGTAATGTGTAAGAAGAATGTCATATTATTTTATGATTTTTAACTCAAGAGGATCCACAAAGGAGGCCTAGTTTTAAAGATTGAAAGATCAGACAACATATCCATTATTTTTTAAAGCCCCGCACGCCCATCTTACCCTGACCCTAAAGATGTTGATAAGCAAAAAAAATACAAAAAATCGAATTTGTATTCGAGATTACACCTGTAGGCGTTGTATCCTGATGCAATGGTCAACTAAGGCTACTACAATAGAAAAGTTTCTTAAGCGTCAAAGGCTTGTTCTTTGGAGGAGATACGAAACGGAAGTCACATAGCAAAAGGCTTTCAGGTATGTATGGTCTGTAGGAAGAACCAAATAAAAGCATTAAGTCGACAACAATAAATGTCCAGCCTTTAAGAGAGCTATCACAATCAAATAATCATAAAGATACTACCGATAAGCCTTCATAAACCGCTGTGATATTGCTTCGGACATCCTAACATATGAGAGAGGGAGCGGACTTCATATTGATGAGCAAAGATTAAAAACTTTTGATAACACGATCCGGATAAGTAAGAATCTAAGTTAGAGCCCAATACAATTATTCAAGATACCAAGAAAAACTTCTTGTTGGCAAAAGTTAATTACGAGTATGTGAAGTTCTAGATCCAGTTCAAGGTTTTGTTAACACAAAAGGGACATAAAATGTTTCGTGAGTGAAGCACGTTCATTACAATACAGGCAGCACTATAGCCAACTCCAGTACAACCAGCACGGAAGGAAATATTTTATGAACTCGCACCTAATAAGAATAATTTTTAAATTAAGAGGTGAACTATTATCCCTCAATTATGTGGTATACCCCACCGACCAGAGCTCCCAATTTTATGCGGCCTTTTATGAGGGAACGGGAGGATGTGGCCCATTTCCTAGCAAGATATCCCATTCTTAAAGAAGTCCGTTACACCCACTTTGGGTCCTATACTAACTAACTAGACGCAGGTAGTTCAGTAGGTTTAAGCGGCTACTTCTATGCCCTACGCTGAACTTAATGTCGAAGAAAATAAAGCCATACTTGCACACATAACTCAGAATGGAGAACTTGATACCCTGCTCCTTCCACAGCATGCGACATAGCTATAATTGGATAAACACCTGCCAGAGAAATGCTTTTTCAAAAACAAGAAGATGATGCCTTCAGGTCCGATGTAGAGTTCAGTGATCTATGAGGAAAACTGACTTCCAGTACCATCTGGCCATAGTCAGGCTAGCCAGGTATGACTTTGAAAAGGCAAAAAAGGAGTATAAATAAATTTTCGAACAGGCAATACGGAAGGTCATAGTAGAACATTTGTAGACCCTCCGCGTTGTGGAACCACAACAGAAAATATCCCTGAATCACATATGATGAATTTTTTCCACGAAGAAAGAAAATAAAAGGCAGCAAGACACCAAAGCACCAACGCCCCCTGGTAACTTAAATATAGCATTGAAAACGACCGTTCAACAGAGGCTGGGCATTACAAAAGTGCCTAGTAGAGAGGGTTTTTATAAGGAACATCATAGGAATCAGTATCCAAGGACTCTCTCACAGAACATCGTGTGTAAAATGATGTTTAAAATCATGCCAACTTGATTACGCTGATAATATCGATGGTATTACGCATGCAAAACACATTCATCAAACAGAGACCGCCATGAAGGAAGTAATGATTAAATTTGAAAACTGGTTTATATCTATTTGTTGTGTAATAAGTTAGAGAACTTTGATATACCAAGAGTATTCCGTTATCCATGGTTGAGGTTTCTCTATAGAATATCAGTGGTTTTGGAGCTATCTCGAACAAAGAAGAGTTGGTCATAGCTGGAGTGGTTCCCATTAACATGTTCGCGTGTCAGATTCTATTTCAGCACGAAAACTTCCAGAAAACTAGACGCAATCCTAATCAAGAGGATTAATTACAAAAAAGGAAACCAAAAACTGTTTAAATGACGGTGCGACAAGTCCAGTAGTACGAGTATAAGGCAGATATAACTACAAGTTGTTCCCGACTGGTCGAACCAAATTTATGGGAACTGCAACTACCTCAGTTGGCAACGGTGGATATTAAAAATTTCTACACCGATTTGGATATGATGGCTTTCTTTTTTTTCTTATTAGGAGGAAGATGCGAAAAATATTTATTTATGTAACTGTTCGATTTGACAATTCTGGAGTTTCTTAGTACTTTGGCAGGACGTGGCCGCAATTAGTGACTTTAAAACACTTTGAATTCGATAGAAATTAAAAAAGTTTGAGCTAAGGAATATTGGAATACAAGCTCTTTTTCTAATTAAGAAGAGCTATAATAAAATAATGAGAGTTCTTGGGTCTGTCATCAATTTGATGTTTAGTCGATCTATTGCCCACCTTTTGACCTGTCACCTACTTGACAGTTCTTCCAGTGTTAGGTAAAGAAGTACATTTTGATATTTATTTTCGTAAATCTTTTCTAGTGATATTTACTAAGAGTTGTGAAACTAAACCGATGTTGCACCAGTCTGATTTGCGTCAGTGATTACATTATAATCGATGATTATTGACACAATCGCTACACAGCCATATAATTGAAGGCAATTATTATCTCTCCCACCCATTGACAAAAGAAAAACGCTGATATTCGTTTGAACTGACAGTCGGTCACGCCAGTCTTGCAAGTACAATTAAATGCCTCTATCAAGTCATTGTGTAAATCATTTACTAATAACTCAGCAATTTAAATTGCTCGTATCTCAGTGCATGTTGTTAACTTTTTTCATACAATTTACTTTATCACACGATAGTACTCGTATGTATATCTTTTTCGAAAAACTTGCTGCTAAAAAGAATGCGAACGGGCCGTAAATATTTGGATACTTCACACGTATAAGTGTAGAAGTCATTAGATTCTTTCCCACCGAACATTTTTTTGTCACATGAATTTCTGCTTCTGTTTATTTTTGTAAAGTTTCCGGGCCTCCGAAGAATGCGATTCAGTGTACTTATCTACGTATTGTAGTTCCACTCGGAATATTGCATCATTTCCCTTTTGTAATAGGAAATACCGTCTATGAAAGAAAAGCGTGACACATTTAAGTGTTTTTTTTTTTTTGTGCATTCTTGTTCCTGGAAAGGTGTTGTTAACTAATGGATTCGAGGAATTTTTTAAACGCCGCCGTCAGATAAGGATTTGGGTTTTTCATTTTGAAAAATCAATGAATGACTTGGAGTTTTTTGGATTGATAGATACGAGTAAGTTCGCAGAAAACGAACGAGAAGTACTCACTCACGAGGGAAAATTACGCATTTAATTTAACACGTTCGCTGCCATGAGGACGCCAGCGGTCTCAATATGTGATACCCCCAGTTGCCATGAGGATGGCGGCGGTCTCAGCACACATGGTTTTTGGATTGGTTCCTTTTCGTGATGATTTTGTGGTGAAACATTAAAATCGTGCTGGTGGCTTCACAATATAAAAAATAACAAATATTCTTCATGGTTTTTAGGTGGTAACACTGCACTCGATCCAGTGACAGTTCTTTTCATCCCACGCCAGTGGCGTATGGGGAGTCCAAAATTACTTTCCACTGTGGCAGTGAACGTGACAGAGGAACTGTGTGAAGATTCGATAGTTCTGATAGCTCCGAGACATGAGTGAAAAGCAACGCAGTAATTTATCTTGATAACTACAATAGTATCCTGATAAGTAGAGTAGACTGTTAAGTGATTACAGATTAGATATATAAAAATAATTTCGATAACATAATACATATGTGAAATAAGCAGGCCCAGATACAGTATATGTGTTGTACCTATTTCAGTGGATAAAGTGAATTGTATTAAATGATTTAAAAGCCTGCAATGAGCAGCAATGGCGTAGATAAACCTATGTATAATGGTCTTCTATTGGGGGTAGAACAAAAATAATCTTTATTTTAACGACGAGATTGTAACCTGATTGCCAAAAATAAGCAACTTGAACCTTATCAATAAGACTATATAATCGAGAAGGACGTTAGAAAAAACAAGTCGATACACTTGGAAATATACAATAGTCAGCGAATTTTCTTTCTGGATTGAATTGTAAACTTGTATATAGTAGAGCAGCCTGAGGTACCTACATTCGGCGCTGTTTTAAAGCTAAACTCTAAGGAAATATATCATACCCTTGTCTCAATTGATTGGTATTCGTCTTCGAGTTGCATAGCGAAAGTATATCGAATTGCTTGCATTTTAAGTTTTAATCACTGATTAAGGATGTGCTCCTCGTTCCAAATTGAGCATTCCCCAATGTGTCGCACACATAGCATGTTCTCTTTTAGTTGTAATTCCTGGTATTTTATTAATTTTGATTTGTCAAATCAAGTAAGGCCTTTCATACAAGTTTAATGCAAACTAGACTACTCACGATCAAACGGCAGTAACATCAAAGGTCATAAAGGTCAGGGATGGCTATGCTGATGGCTATGCACACGTTCTAGCCTTGTTACAAAAGTAATTAATCAAATGACGGCGCTTTGGCAGTGATTTGTCGTGCATAGAAATTTCTAGGTGTAATGACCGGTGGAATCGCCTAATAATCACAAATCCGACTTTGTATATATATATATGTTATGTATGTATTTCTTTGCAATTTAATAAGCAATAATATTTCATAATACACTGCGGTGATGCTCACACTTGCGTAGCTAATCAACAACTGCTCTCAAACTCCTCGCCGAGATACCAAGTGGATAGAGCAGGTGTCAACACGTTCGAATATCTGCAATCAGGGGTCGGCAGGTTGCCATATCCCTCCAATATTTTTCAGCTTCAACGTCAACTTTTGGTTGCGGGTCTTCAGCTTATCTTGCTCTTGTACAGGATCGGGTGTAGAACTGAACTGTTTGTCATCCTCTAATGTGTTACTCAAAATGTTACCTGAAAGATTAGAAGGAACATTATGATTTGTGTTAGAAATTAAACCTGTTCCTTGGTCAGTGGATCGTGTTTCCCGGAGGTTGGGTATTTTCTTGAGGTGGCTTATGTTCCGCCTAAAAACTTTACCATTTACATTCACTATAACCTCATTCCCTGTTCTTTCAATTACTTCGAATTCATCCGGCATAAATGTAGTTGTCAGCTTGTTTGATGGTATCAGATTTTGAAGCAAAACCTTGTCTCCTACCCCTATCTCGCATCTCTTTGCCCTACGATCTCTATCAGCTCCCCTTCTCTTTATTTTTAATATCTGAGTCCCTTGCTTCTGCGTCTAGAATATTTTCTGGGATGTCTTGAATACATGGAATTTTATCCCTGATAATTCTATTTAACAATAGTTCTGAAGGCGCTTTTAATGTTGTACCATGTACCACTTTTACATAGTCTTCACCTTTGGAATGTGCAATCTGAAGTCTTTTTAATATGGACCGGTTCATATTCTCTACCTCTCCATTAGCTTGCGGCCAGTATATTGGGGATGTTATAAGTTCTATGCTATTGTGAACGCAGTAGTCTTTAAATTCTTTACTTACAAATTGTCTTCCATTGTCAGCTTTGATGGATTTTGGATAACCGAGTCTAGCAAAAATTTCCTTTAAAATATCAATGATTACGTTAGATGTTATTTTCTTTATGAATTTGATTTCGTGGTATCTCGAGTAGTAATCAATAAGGACAAAAATATAGTCGTGGTTTGGAAGAGGGCCTAACAAATCCATTGCTAGGCATAACCATGGACCCTCTGGGAAAACGCGCCTATGCATTGGGGCTGGTTGGATTGGTCTTGATACAAGCAAACAGTCGCGACAGTCTTTTACAAACTTCTCTACGTCTCTATCAATCAGGGGCCACCAGACTTTTGAACGCACTCTGCGTTTCATCACGGTTTCACCTGGATGTCCTTCATGAGCCAATTCAGGAACTCTTGACCGTAGAGCTGTGGGTATAACTAGCTTAGTTCCTCGTAGTAAAATATTCCCCATGGTACACAGTTCTAAACGAAATGGGAAAAATCTGTTTGCTCTGTTGGTAGTCCACGTATTTTCCCCAATGCTGTTAACCGCTTCCATAAGTTCTGAATCAGTACTATTATGTTCAATAATTTCAAGAATGGTAAGGGCCCGCGGTATTGATTTTTGAACTATTTGGCAGATGTTTTGTTCACATTGTCTGTCAAAAGAGTCAATAAATGATTGCAATCTTAAAACCTATCTTTCAATTCGAGCTGGTGGCTTCGACGTGGGCTTGAAGATAGCCTCCAAAGGCTTATGATCTGTTACCAGTTCGAATTGAACTCCAGCTAAATAATAATAAAATCTTTCTAAGCCCCATACCAATGCAAGACTTTCTTTTTCCGTCTGGGAATATCTCCGTTTAACTTCGGAAAGAGTTTTACTTGCAAAAGATATCACTTGAGGGTTTCCGTTTACAAACTGCAAAAGTACCGCACCCAAAGCTACAGGACTTGCATCAGCAATTAAGCGGATTCGATTTTTTGGATTGTAATATGACAGCTTTGGGATTTTTGCTAGTCGCTTCTTTAATTCCTGAAAAGACTTATCTTGGTTAGATCCCCATCAAAATGGTATTTCTTTCTTAGTCAATTTCCTCAGTGGTTCTGCTATATCATCCAGATCAGGAATGAATTTCCCCAAGTACGTAACCAGACCTAAGAAACTCCGGGTTTCTTCTTTGCTGTTTGGAGGTCGAAACTCTAAAACTGTTTTTACCTTCTCTGGATCTGGGCGTATGCCTTCTGATGATAAAATATGTCCCAGGAACTTTAAGGTTTGAACTTAAAACTACATTGAAATCTTTAAAAACTCCCAACACCGCTTTCAAATTCTGATCATGTTCATTTTCTGTTTGTCCAAAAACAATTATGTCATCAAGGTAGTTAAGAGCATTTTTGCAGGAAGTCAGAATGTGTTCCATGGTTCTCTGAAAAATCTCCGGGGCAGAATTTACACCAAACAATAATCTCTTGTATCGATAAACTCCTTTCAGCGTTATGAAAGTTGTAATCTCGCGACTACGTTCATCCAATTCCAGTTGGTGATAAGCGTTTTTAAGGTCCAGCCTAGAGAAATACTTGGCACCTTTCAATCTTGTCATCACGGAGTCGAAAGTCGACAAAGGGTAGTTTTCCCTCAAAATTGCTGCGTTCGCACGTCTCATGTCGATACACAGGCGGATGTCTCCATTTTCCTTGAACACTACCACAACTGGAGATATCCACCGACTTGGTCCAACCACAGGCTCTATGATGTCTTGCGTTATTGCTTCATTAAGTTTAGCTTCAACTTTGTCCTCAAGAGCAGATGGTATCCGACGCAAAGGCTGCTGTACTGGTCTTACGGTTTCATCAATAGACAGAGAGATTTTGATACCCTTGATTTTTGGAAATGCTTCAAAGTCTTGGACTTGATTTATCTGAAGCCCTAACTTCAGAACATTGAGTTCAATGGCAGTATCTTTGCCCAATAATGATTGTCTAGCATTTTCTATAACATAAAATGTAGCAATCAAGTCAGAAATCCTATCTACGCTTATTACGGCCTCAAAAACTACTTTGATTTTAAGCAAATCAGTTCCAGCATAAGCACGAAATCGGTTCTCTGATTTTGATCTCACGTTCCATACAATAGCGTTTTCTTTGCAAAGATGTGCCCAGTCTTTTCCGCTAAGAAGATTAAACTTGGACCCCGAATCAATAATCATTGCCAATTTTGAACCTCCGATCAAACAGTCTATGTGTTCACTCGTATTGTTTATCGAGGAATTTCCGTCAATTATTTTAAAACAGTCATGATGTAATCTATCCATCCCGTCTTCGGAATCCGATTCACTCTCTTTTGCTACAAATCGGATTTTAGGAGATTTGAACCGTTATCTTTTTATGTCTGTATTTCTATAATCCCTTGATTTCCGCTTTACGGACTTAGTTTTGCATTTCCTAGCGAAATGGCCAAGATACCCACATTTGTTGCATTTAGAATCTTTGGCGGAACAGTATGGACTACTCCCTAGATGTCCGCGCTTGCCACATCTACCGCATTCTGTGTCTATGAACTTACTTTCACTTTTAGACGTGACTTTATTGATATTTGCGGATGTTCTTGGCATAATCATCTCCTCAGACTGGCTGTTTATCTGTTCGTATATATTACTCATATCAATTACGTCTTTCAAGTCATATTCTCTTTCCAATAGTCGTTTCTTAAGCTCTCTAGGGGCCCACACGTCTATCAGTTTATCTTAAAGACTGGTATTAATTATTTCTTCCCTAGTTTCCCCAAACTGACATTTTGCCGCCTGGTTCCGCAATCTCAACAGAAATTTATTGAGGTTTTCCCCTTCATCCGGTCTTAATGAGCGAAAAAGATGCCTTTCAAATGTTGAGTGCCTCTTAGGAGAGAAATACTCGGTCAACTTGTCAATTAGGATCTTAAAAATATCAGTACCTCCTTCTTCTTCTCCTGGCTTAACTAAAGCATCCGGAGTGTTATAGATAACTTCTTGCAGTTGGGCCCCTCCCCCAGGTGTAAAAGCTTGGTAAAGGCTCGAAGCCATTTCTCCCATTCCGATCGAATTAATGACTTATCTATGACGTCGCATAGAAATGGTGTTATACCGTTCCCACTCATTCTACAATCAATATTTCTCCCCCTACGCTGTTTACCTATATAGAGAGGATTTCTATCAGAACTAACAAAATTTAATGCCGTCCGGTCAATCTTCGATTGTTCCCCTTATTTTTTCAATTCAATGGCACTCTCGCTAACAATTAAATGTTTCAAGTCTGGTAATTTCTTTGCAATTTAATGCAAGCTCCTTTACCTGCAGCAATTTAATGCAAAATGGACTTCCATATTACCAATCAGTTATTAATTACTTCACATGCTTACCCAATTACAATTAAATGTAATTCCTCTTTTCCTAATAACATGGATTCCTTACTTCTCCTCCAATTAAATGGAATCATTGATTAGTACTGAAACCAAAATAATAACAACAAACACAGTTAGTCGCAGCACACAACACACTTTGTACATACCTATATGTATACTTAGAATTTATTTTACCTCGTCGCCAATGTAATGACCGGTGGAATGGCCTAATAATCACAAATCCGACTTTGTATATATATATATGTTATGTATGTATTTCTTTACTATTTAATAAACAATAATATTTCATAATACACCGCGGCGATGCTCACACTTGCGTAGCTAATCAACAACTGCTCTCAAACTCCTCGCCGAGATATCAAGTGGATAGAGCAGGTGTCAACACGTTCGAATATCTGCAATCAGGGGTCGGCAGGTTGCCACACTAGGAGCCATTTCAACAATATCTAACCTTAACGATCAGAAAACTTCAATAGCAGAGGCCATCATCAAAAAGTCAAGATCAACTGGAAGTTGACGTAACTACCATCCTATTTAATATTTCTCAGTAAAAACTCGAGATGACTTTAGTCCTTCCATCAACCCAAATTATTTGTATGCCAACCAAAGACAAACTTCGTACCATGGGCAGACTTTGTGTTAAGTTGATTTATTTGAAGAACCAAGAAGCGAATTGAGAACATCTGACGGTAAAGGGCTTAGCTAAGGACGAGTTCACTGACTGGTATGATCTGATAGTTAGCACTTCAACGATAATAACACCTTAGACTTGACAATAAATTCAATGTTTTCCGTGGAACACACAGAGCCAAAAATCTATGCAATTAGTGGGTTTAGCCAAATAAAACTCACTGACTACGTATATATTATATATCACACCGTATGCTACACTCGCCTCTTCTTCTGGACACCACCAAATGAAAATGACTATCGTATCTGATGATTAGAAGGGATCCTTTCACAAAGGCATGACATTCTTATGTGGTTTAGCTCAGCCAAGCATGATCGATGACTACGGTTAGTCTTGTGACGTCTTTGCATGTTCAACGAAGCCAAGTGCCAGTTCTGTATTCATTGCGTTTCGTTTCTCAGACATATTTTGGATGAAAAGGGTGTGCATCGAGAGTACGATCGTATTTCAACTACTATTAACATGGAGCGACCAAAGAATCTACACGAGATTCGCATTCTGATCAAATTAAACAATTATTTTACCAAATTCTTACCACGATTACTTGATGAATAAGGAGCGTTCATTCGCATGGGATCCGGCGCAGAAGGACCACTTGTCCAAGTCAAGAAATATCTCACCAGCTGGCAATATATTACATGAACAAAGAATCTATAGTATCATTAGGCAGTTCGTCATATGGAATCAGAGCTGTCATTGGCCAAAATTAATACGACAGTTAGTTAATGTCAATCTTTTATCTCTGTAGGACCCTTAGATATTCCGAAAAACGCTATGCTCAAATTGAGAAGGAACCCATGGCTCTGCCTTATGCCTGTAAGCCATTGTAAGACCTATTTAATGGTGTAGTGAACTAAACTGTAAAGGCTAACTAACCCATCAGTTGATGATGTGTGTCGGTATGTGTGTCTTTTAATGAATTACCTTGCAATCAATTGCAACCCAAGCTGCTAAGAAGCAATACAGAGAAATGAGAAGAGAAGGGAAAAGGCTTTTCAGATGCAAGCAGAGCAAGGCCAAATAGCCCGAGTGCAATGACATCGAGATGCCTCTCATCCCGCGAAGTCGAAAAAGGTAACCTGATAACAGTTCTCCAGATCGTGCTAATAATATAGAGTGCTGCCCATAAATGCCAAAGCTGCGGAGGAGGATGTCCTGCAGACCTGATAGAAAGGAGCCTTCACAGTGCACGCACACACTATTGTGTACAATTTTCTCAGAAAAAATCATGGCAAATTACTATGATCTTAGTGTGCCTTCGTAAGCCTCCCTCCACCAGCGCTAGATTCTGGAGATATTCGGCAAAAGTTGGGTCGACCACCATCTAATCGTTCATTATAAAGATGATTCGCTAGTAAGACAAGAAAAGTGTAGCTTGTCAACGACAAAAAACAATGAAATGATATTGGAAGCAATCAAGAGGAGAGTTCTTCTCCCGATCTGTACCGTATTAAAAATTAAAAGCTCTGCGAGCTATGTATCAATATGGGCATATCAAAAAGATGGACAACAAATCTCAAGCCAAGAAAAATTCTTTTCAGAATGAGTTGCAGGAACATTCTTATCTCCGTTGTCACCACCAAATCATCGAAAACTCGAACATGCTTGCTGCTTCTACCAGGAGTCATCGTATGCAGAGAGACACGAATGGCCTACGATTCTAGAGACAGCTAAGACTAATGCCAGGCAAGAAGAAGAAAAAAAATCAGATTTCCTATCTATGATATTTTTAGCAGATATTCACGTACGTATATATGATATGTACGTACACATTTCAGCATAGCGGTAATGTAATAAATAAAAAATCTGTGCTACATTTCAAGTAAGAACATTTATGCTTTTCTATCAAGGTACTTATAAATTTCAAACACTAACTAACCGTAGAAAACGCCAGTAGCACTCTGCCCCTTTAAACTTTCAACAGTAACACCCGTCTCGCTATGAATGCTGATCAGTATACGCTCAAGCCCACTTTCGGGCGTACTCAAAAATATCGTGATTCGTTCCTAAGCCGTAAAACTCGCTTATTAAAAGCTCTGCTTAGCTCTTTATTCTCTAGTCATTATAGCCTTCACACATTTAAAACCAGTGTTCACCGATACCTTTCTTTCCGTCCTCTCTGATTTTCTTCGCCCGCGTGTACAAATATTTTAAGGTAAGCACGTGCAAATTATTAAAAAAACAAAAACTGAAACATTTTGCAGGTAATCCTTAGGCTACACAATTATGATACTTGAGAATTATACAACAGGAAACTACGTCAAGGAATTTACTTCACTTTTTATCTTAATCGTATCTAACCGCAGTGACGAAATGGAAATTATAAAAATTAAATGGATTAGCTATTGTGATCGCATGATTGAGTAAAACGCCTCTATTTGCATGCCTGCAGCACTACCAAAGATATCCCCCAGATTGAACCAATCGCTTGATTCCATATATCATCAGGATACTCGTATGTATCTACCTGTTTACAATAAATACAGGTGACGTACATGAGCACTCTGATGAGGTGAATGTTCCTTATGAAATGTGCATGAGTATATAATTTTCAACTATTCAGGCTATATACTCGTAGAAGCCTTAACCTGTTCGGAAGACTGTGATTAATGTCTGAAAAAGCTTACTAACCACAGCGCTCCAGTCCGCCTTCCAAGCCAGCTGAAGTTGTTAAGGCGAAGATTGAAGGATGTAGTTTGTACTGATAGAGAAAGGAATTCATGCAGAACATTGAATGAAGAATACAACAAGTGCAAGTGCTAAGCTTTTAGAATTTACATTCTTGGGAGGCATTAAGGATACTCTGTTGAGAGAAACACGACTATTAATACCAATATCCACGACTACTGTGCGGAATGACTCTAAGGCTTAAATATAGTTACAGAGTACAACATTATCATGAGAGTTTACAAAATTTATGTGTCAAACTTTGCTGAAAAAGCGTCGAGATCTGCATACAAGTCTATCTTACTTACTTAGGTGACACTACAGTCCTGGGTGAACCTGGGCCTCAATCAGCAGCCAACGGAGCTGCTGTGGTGTGCACTCGTTCAATATGACCTAGCCATATCAGGTGTTAGAAACGTAGACGCTTGATTAGACCGGTTTCGTTGTAGAGCAGTGCAGTTGTGGTTAAACCACCAACTTCATTCTTCGTTAATACAAACGGGATCGAAAATCACGCGCAAGTTCTCTCTCTCGAAACACCAAACTTCTTCTTCATCCACTTTGTATAGATCAGTTTAATTTAAAGAGAAAGGGCTCTGTTACTCAAATCCTGAGCCCAAAGAAACAACAAATTGGCAAGATCATTTCTGTGCCTCATTTCCTCGCTGATGTCGCTGTTGGTATACGATGTCCTTAACTACCCCGAAGTTATAATTGCCAACGATTGCATTCTGGCTAAGCCTTCGGTCTTACGTTTCTTGTAACTGTCTTCATGTAACTGTCTACATTCGTCGTCTGTAATAAAAACCTCTCGGCAAAGGGTCCGGCTAAACGGTCCTAAGCCAGTAACTTCACTATTCTTTAAAATTATTATATTCCCAGGCTTCACCAGGTGGAGGTGATAGACAAAAACTTATGTATCGACTCTGAAACATTTGACCACCATTCGCAACTATTGTACTCGTATCATAAGTCAATTAAATCACCAGATAGTTAAAATTGATTCCAAAGTCTCTCTGTGGCAGAAAATTTCCTGCATGAACATTGTAAAATAGTGTGAAAACTTTTAGAAATACGAGTATAATTGAATTGAAAATATAATTGAAAAATAAGGCAGATGGCAGGGCATTCCAACGGACTTGAGGGTAAGCCGACGAGTATTCATTGCGAGGCGGATGTTGCGGTTGCAGGTTTGAAGTGCATATTCGATAGAGCACTGGTGGTACTCAAATCCCAGATCAGAGCGGGAAAGAGTTTCTTACATGACTTGCAGAAACCTAGACATTTTGCAGCATTTTTGGCGACATTGAATATCTGATCATTCCAGCGTACGAGTATGTGTAGGTTGTCGTTGACACACATACAGAAAATTTAATTTTCTTTTGGTTTCGGCGATGCAAGTACCATTCGTGGGTAATGGATGAAAGGATATTTTACTTTGGTCAAAGAGCTTACAGAGGGCATGTTCGTAAAAAATTAGCCTTGGCATGGAGAATGAGAGTTTCTAACGCTTTCAAAAACGTTTACTACTTTTGGGACACTGTAGTATTTTTTACTTCAGTTTTTGACAGTATTTGAATTTCATACATTGTCGTGCCTGGGTCGTTTAAAGTTTGTCAGGATGCTCTTGTAAAACCGAGAAGTAAGTTTTCTAACCTTACAGCCTCTTTACAGCTACACCTTTTCTTTTAGTTTGACACTCTTTATCCGATTAATATTGTTCGCGATGATACCAACAGCTGCATTCACGTCGTTAATGTTAGTTAAATCTTCTAAAGAAACTTTTTAGTCCGCAATAAAAAAATAAAAACGATTCTTATAGGAATTTTTTCTCTAGATGTATGACTAGTTATTTATCAGGATGAAAAGTTGATAGAAATTTCAACGTACTGGCTCAATTTAAAATTGGGTCAAGTTTTTTTCCGCAGATCTCAGCACACTGTCCTTTGGATGTTGTATGGCCGAAGCCACCGAGAATAGTGTGCATTAAGATCACCCACGCAAACTATTTCAGTCTTGAACATAAGAAAATATAAAAGAAATTATTTAAATAAAATCCAATCCAATTAAAGAAAGGAAAAAAGAAAAATTTACGAAATTTTCACTCTCTACAATATTAATAGAATTTCTGATAAACAATTTATGACACAAGCAATCCATGATTCGAGGAAATCTACATTGTTACATACTAGGTCCTAGGTGAGATGCATTTATTTAGACCTCTTCCCTACCCATATCTGACGATGCAAGGAGAAACTAAAAAATTTGGCTAGATTGCAAAAATAACATTTAAAATTATAACGATACCACAGACTTTCTTTGCATTGTTGTACATATTATACGGAACAGTGACCTCCAAAAATTAGCAACCCCTTAAGATCAATAGGAAGCAATTGGGATACAATAGAGAATATCATACTGATGATACATACTCAGGAATCTCCCCCCAGAGAATGAATATTCCAACAATAAGGCAAACACGAGACTGTGGTGTCTATCGGATCCTATTTTTTATTATTACTTTTTTTTTGCCTCCATTTTACGATTCTAAAGTATTTCCATCTGCGAAATACGCTTTAGTCAAATTATTTTAAGTGTGGATTAAAAAATTTAAGAAAAAAGAATTGTGTCCTCTCGGCAAATCCCATCTAAAAATACACAAATGGTCTGAATAATTCAGAAAAGATTCACTTTTTTGGTTGCTCTTTTTTTTGCATTTTTTGCTTCATCAATAATATAATATCTACATAACATATGTAGGTACGAGTATATGGTAATTTGTTTGAGTCCCAAACTTGATTTTTCGTAGACATTGCAATTGCTGTTCGTGTTTTTGTTTTAGTTTTTCTTTTTTTTTGCTAAAATTCATTTTGAAGAACAATTCTTTGGATATGGGCCAAATTGGCATGCCATCGTAAATTGGGTACACAAGTGGTCAGTAAGTCAACACTTTGCTCTGCGCCGATTAACCAAAGAATTTGGATTAATAAAAAAAACAAATAATTAAATGAAGTTAATTATAACAAATCAAATAAATTAGCAATATTCGGGCAAATAAAAACAAATTTCCTTTTGCTGGCTTGTGTTATAATTGATTGAATAATCCTTCGCTGCGCAGTTGCATTTAGAGGTGCAGACAGATACGACAGAATAAACCAGTTTGTCGATTAAGAGTATAAAATATATATCTACCGGAATTAGAAACTCGTAACAAGTTGCTTAGTGAATTTAGGTAATATCATTTATTTTAATTGTATTATTTAACCATTTAACCATTTGCAAATATGTAAAGTCTAGAATTCAAACAAAAACGGACTTATAAATAGTAATTCAAATGGACATGGACATCCCTGCGAGATAACTCGGACATATATGCCCCTCTGTTAAAGGATTATCCATGCCCTCACATACTCAATTGTTCCACGAATTCCTAATATATGCTTTTCTTTAATCAACAAAAAAATAATGGAATATTGAGAAATCCTTTTCATACGAACTAATCACGGCCTACTCAGGAAAACATGAAAGATACTCAAAATAGCCTTGAGAACACCTTTAATCTAAATTATTTACTCTCAGCAGTTCTTAGAATTAATGATAAACGATGGTAACAATGGTAACTATAGTCCGTCAAATATAGAAATTGTTAGAGCTCACCTCTGTATGGATTTCGATTGAACAATTTAAAATTAAAAGTGAGGAATGTTTTCTTAATGGGGTTTAGCATATGCGGATTCACTGTTGATGACCCTGCTGAACGAAAAGATCACAATATTAGGATCTGTACATGGAATATTCAGGCTGCTACTTGTATATGTAAATCGTAACATCAGATACCACCCAAGAGAATACAAAATTGTGCCAAATGAAAGGTGTTTCTTTTTATTTCTTTTTTACTGATAGATCTTCCATGTTGACAGATATTTATCATGAATATGATTCCAACTTATTTTGAAAATCTTTTTTTTAATTCTCGAAAACATACAAAATTTCGTGATTTATTTTGGTCCTCGCTATTTGCTTCCTCAAAGTTGTGTGCTTACAAGAAGTATGTAACTGTTGTGGTAGTGTGTGAAAGTGTGGCGTAAAAAAGTTTGGACTCTGTCAGTTAACTATGCGAAAAATTTTGCAAAAAGACTTCAGCCTGTGCACGTATAAAATTCAGCATGATCTAAAGCCACAATACCATGACTCGTTACGGAACCTCGCTGATTGGGCTCTTTCTGCAGTGAAACAAATCCAGGAGTTACTTATAAGACTCGATTACACTCACATACCATCTTAATCAAGTTCCCGGAATTTATTCAGAAAATACAAATTTATTCATCTAAATCTATATTGTCCCCTTCAAAGTAATCCCCATCGACTGCAACGCATTTATGCCAGCGCCTGATCCAATCCTCGAAACATTTTTTATATTCGGTTTTCGGTATGTCCATCAGTGCTTCCTGTGATTTTTCCATTACTTCCTCTCGGCTGCTGAAACTCGTTCCCCGTAGATTTTTTTTTATAACTCAATTGAACAGAAAGAAGTCACATGGAGCCAAATCAGGTGAATTCAGTGGCTGTCGGATGGTATTTGTTGCATTTTTCGTCAAAAAATTACGAATAATGATGGCACTGTGCGACGGTGCGTTATGATAGTGCAAAATCCACGAGTTTTCTGACCACAATTCTGGTCTCTTTCGGCGAATTTCTTCACGCAAACGTCTCATAACGCCCAAATAATATTCTTTGTTTACTGTCTGGCCTTCTGGCAAAAATTCATGATGCTCTACACCGCTGTAATCCATGAAAACCGTGAGCAGTGGCTTCTTTTTTGACTGAAAATGACGTGATTTTTCTTGGTCTCGGCTCATTTAGTGAACGCCATACACTTGCCTGATGTCTGAATTGCGTGTCGTACTTATAAACAAACGTCTCGTCTCCAGTACGTAATGATCCTTTTGATGAATGTGGAATCGGATTCAGCATCGCAAATCATCTCTTTTGCGACGTCAACACGGTCTCTTTTTTGCATGAAATTGAGGTCTATTGGCACCAACTTTGCTGCTACACGACGAAAACTCAAATAATTAACCAAAATGTCTTGGACAGATCCATAGGCAATGTTCAAGTCCTCGGCTATCTCGCTGATGATTAATTTGCGGTTATTGACCAACATTTCTTTTACTCCATCAATGTTTTCGACGGCTTTCGATGGCGATGGTCTGTCACTGCGTTCATCATCTTCGATTGACTCACGACCACTTTAGACCGTTTTCTTTAGAGAATCGTTGCCGAAACACTTTTCCAACATTTCCAACGTTCGCGCACCATTAAATCCGTTTTTTACGAAAAATTTAATACAAGTTCGTTGTTGTAAATTTAAATTAAAATTGTAAAAAATCGCCAACACACACAGAGATAGACGTACTCTTGGCTAAATAACTTTTGCAAATATCAAGCTATGACGCTAAGATTTAGAGCTTATGTCAACAACAGATTTATCAACTTAACAAAAAAAAAACAGAACTCAAATCGGAACAATGGGAGCGCCACACGCTGGTTATTCCGGGATCAAGGTGGTATGTATACTGTTTGGTGTAAGACCATTGGTTTTTCTTATGTAGTAATGTAAGGTTTTTCGTATATGCTGATAAATCGAAAACTACGAGTATTTAGGTATTGGAAGCCAAGAGAGCCCGACAGGATTCACCTCGTCAAAAAAAAGCCCAAGATGGCATATCTCTGGCCCTCATGGGCCATTCTTCACAATAATTAATGATTTTTAATTTTATATTAATTCTTGTTGTTATTGTTGCAAAAAAAATTCAAAAGCTAAACAATTTAATTCTATTTGGGTGGGAATTTCATGTAAGCGGTAGAGCCTTAGGTATAGAAGTCGTAAGTTTTTGATGATACGCTCACTACTTCACAGAGGAAATAAACGAAACTGCCAGAAACTATTTCTACGAGCTTCTTGATAAAAGCAATGTCCTAAGTACAATATGATGTCAAAAGGTTAATTGGATTTTAACGCCAAAATAGCAAAAGACGACATGTTTGGAAACACAATCGGGAAGCATAGAGTAAACGACACCACGTCTGGAAGCGGAACGTGACTATATCTAGCACACGAATCACCAGAACAAGAAACAGTCTATCATCATGTAGGTTACGATACTCTTACAAATATTATAAGTGTCGGAAGACTCCGAACGACCAAAATATAAGCTCATACAACTACCTATTTGTAACCAAGGTATGTCTACGAATATCTGAGATAACACAACGTAGAGAAATAATAGGAGGAGATCTAACGTTGCATAGTATCAATCGAAATAACCGGCAGAACCTTTTCATATTGCGTTCCTCTCAACCACTTGACAAGTCCTACATAACCTGCAGCAAGTGCTGAAGACCGCCTTCGCGAAACACCTGACTTGATATAGATTGTACGCTAGCACACGTAGTAAAACAAATCGCCTAAGGAGTAGCACTGCCTAGTAGAATTAGACCAACTCTTGCGTTGCGAGTTAAAAGCAAAAAAGGGCAAATCGGGAATTCGACTTTCCGAAGGAAAAACAAACATCACATGTCTCGAACTACACACAGTGTGCGGATTTACATTAAAAAAAAATCCAAAATTCCACTGTCAGGCAGGATGAACCATTCAGCCTGGACGATGAATTTTTCGTTGAATCGACAAAATGAAGCTGAAATAGCAACATCTTAGCTTAAGTATACAAAGGCTACCGGACCGGATGGCAAACCTGCAGAGTATTTAAGGCAGCGGAAGATGGCTTGGGAAGGAGCATACACGAACCCATTTTCAAGATTTAAACCGAGGAAAATATGGCATTAAATCAAAATATCAGCATTATTTGTGCAATACGCATAAAAGAAGACCTGTAAGGTACACTACCTATAGAAACATTAGTTTCTTTAATTTTCCATGTGCCGTGTTACGTGAATTCCAGAAACCATTTATTAACGATGTGATTGGTCCCTACCAGTGCGATTTCAGGACGGATAAGTCCACAATTGATCGAATATTCACACTAAATCAGATCCTAGAAAAAATCCAAGAATCCAGATCAATAGTCATCACCTCTTTATCATATAGCAGCAGTCAAACAGATCAATGTCCAAACTCCCAAACTCATCAGATTGTGCATAATGACGATGAAGAACTTTCGTTGCTTCACAGTCCGGACACAATCTCAACATGACGTTTAAACTAAAAAAGCAGTCTACAGAAGGCAATATGACTTCATTATGAAAATATTATGCGAGGCCCTCATACCGACACAAGAGACATAAGCTGTCACTAGTGCGTTTACAAGTTCCAAAACTACGATTCGCTGTGAATGAGGGCAAAACAAATGCTATCAACATGAACAGACACACAACATCGACGAATCCGTCAGAACGCCAAAATAATGATTATGGTATAGTATATAATTTGGTATATGTATATATATATACATGTAATATAGATTAACTCAGATAATGACACCTGATCAGAAATTAAACAAAAAGTTGCACCTTCCAATCGCCTTGTCAATTCAGTGCTACTCTATAGCCTTTATCAGGCCTTAGGCTTAGGTTGTTCGGAGTCAAACATTGCCCTTACTGCTTTTAGTGGATGATGAGGTGATACGTATACGTAGTGTGCATCTTCTATGCTTAGATGGTGCGAACATGCAAATTAGCTTGGTAAAGGTGGCTGCGAATATGGAGGAAAAAAATGGCTTAAAAGTGTTTAAATATCTTAAAAAGCTTCGGCGCGAACCAACTGATCAGCATTGCTAAAATACCTTCTCGGAAGTATAATAATCATAACTATAATCAGTACCGTTTGGTATGGAGGTACCATTTTAATCTCCCAAACATCAGTCTTGATATTGTAGCTCCTGGAATTTATTATCTACACTTAAACCGCCTGCGATTTAATCACTCTAAACCCTTCAAAATTATGATAAGAAAACCTGAAAAGAAAACGAAAATCTAAACTACGAATGCGGCACTCTAAAGTTAGCTGATATTTAATTGGCTTTTAATTACGGTCCAGTTTGGTAATAAATCACTTAAGCTATTAACTTGTCCTGAGTTGGTTATAAATTGCTATTAAAGCACAATTTACTCGTAAAATATAAAAAAATAAAAACTTTTTGATTAGATCAGATGTCACACGAAGACCACGACAACACTGTAGCCAGCTGCTGCAATCAATTGGGTGTGATATTATAGCAGCAGCCATGAACGTCAAGCGGACAGCACTTTATTTCTCCGCTAAGCAAATTGCCAGTAAAGCTCGAGCAATTTACACCGTTGAATATTGCGAAAGAGTGAGTGTGTGTTGGGCTTAATAAGCTTGGGAATCGATGCTCATCAAAACGATTTAAGTTTTAGAACGCGTATCTTTATACCATATGGTACTCTCGTGTCTTTATATTATATTGCTGCTTGTTGTCAGGAGCACTTTAAAAGCAAGGTGCAGCATGAGCAAACTTAAATGCCCGGTATCATGGTACTCGTATACGAATACGAATATCAATGGCGGTGAGATAAAACCAATTGTATTTAGATTTCTCTCACCGAAAAGATCCAGATGATGTAGGACATTTAATTGCCAATAAATTTCAATTTATCACTATGACGAGTTTCGAATAAATTATATCTACTCGCAGCATGTGCGGATGGTAACAGTAGGGACACCGTATCGGCTGTCGTACTCGTATGCAAGAAGAAGGAAATTGATCGGAACATCGCGCGTTACTTATTGATGATTGATTGGTCAGTTTATTCACAGATGGTATCTGAAAAATTGAAACAAGTCAATTGCTGTTGAAAGCAGTGTTATTCAGTAAGTTCTGCTTCGAACATCTTTGTCGAGATGACGTTATGCTACATAACCTTGAGATGAAATTGCATTCGTTAGAAGAAGAATGCATGTTGGCATGATTGGAAAGTTTCCCAACTTTTAAGAAATTCATTAGCAGGCCACAGTCGCATTGTCATATCATAATGGGGGGCAGTTATTTCCTCAAAATTCCCTCAAGCAATGAGTTTTTCCCAAAACCATTAGCAGCATTCTAAACAAATGGGATGGATTTGCATTGAATTTTTTAATGTTGAGAGAATACTGGTTAGTGTTCATATGGATAGATCTGTCGGTTGGATGGGAGAGGGCCTTTAGAACTCCTTCGGTTCCTGACAGCACACGTAAATTAAACTTGAGTCTGTCTTGGATAAATGTTGTGCATTTGTTGACCAGAAACTTGCAACCGCAACTGCCAAATTTACACTTTCAAATCAAACTTAGTTCCCACAATTCGAATTAGATGAAACAACTGACTAGAGGTCACCTATTTACGAGTATATTAGTATTCAGATCTTTTAGGAGACACAGGAATAAAATATCTACATTTTACGCGGCTCAAAACTAATCCATAGTGAGCGATCGATTTCTTCATTTCTACGGAGCTGGCTTCTATGATATTTGGTCCTATGGTTTTATTGTAATTTTAATTAATTTTAAGCAATATAAGTAAATGAAAAAAAACATACAATACATAATTCAATTACTCATTCCAAAGAAAATGATAAAAAGGAAAATTCGACTTCGCTTGAACGTTAAAATACAAATAAATGTATTCGAACTGTGGCAGAAGAATATGATGCACTCAAACAATTTAATACGTGGAACTTGTTAACTTGATGTAACGGCAGCATATTTAAATTGAAATTTTCACGGAACATTGATATTTCGTAGATAAATGGAATCCGAGCAAAGCTGCCAACTTTAAAAGGCTTTATGCGGCATGACCCGTTCAGCAACGAGACGTTTGAAGTTAGATAGTATGATATGATGAGAAGAATTCTGATGTGTCTAGCAGAAAATTTCAAAGTTCAAAATGAAATCAAAATTCATTTTCTTAAAGGCAATATCCAAGGCATTCTAGCAGACGGACCCTTACGTTCATAAATAAGCAAGGACAAGGCATAAGTGCTGTCGCCTCAACTTTCTGGTGGATGTTTTCTTGTAGAGTCTGAAAGAACCTTCGACTTGAAGTATCACCACAAAAAAAAAACCACCAAAATCGGTGTATGCTGTGAAATCCGGCGAGCGCAAGGCCAGGGAATTTTCCATACTTGCTAATTGTATTATTGTAATTTGCTCAGCAAAAATTGTCCTCAACTTCTGCATTTAGACTGTAGCGGTGTGCGGAATAGCACTGTCTTGCTGAAACATCTTTCTGTTGCTGGCAAATTTCTGCACTTTTGGTAATAGAAACTCGTCAATCATTCGCCTATACACTTCAGTTGTTACTGTTAACCACTCTGATTTTTAGGCAATGTTAACTTGTTGTATGTTTCCAAGCGCTTTTTCTGTTTTTTCTCCGTTCCAGCATCGTTCAGGCGTAATTTTCTCGCAAAATAAAGTCATCTTCGTTAAGAGCCTACTACACCTTTTGCATCTTTTATGAATGAAACTTTAAATTCTTTTCGAAATAATGGAATAACTAATGGAATAAAATTCCAGTAGGAGCCGCAATCTTCCTTATCAATTTTCGCGTAATTTCATCTCGAACTTGAACCAAAATTCTGGCGTTGCTGATTAAGTGATCATTCCCCGATGAATTCTGTTGACCATTGTCAATTCCTGGCCATCACTTAATCGTCGAATATTGAACTAAATACAAAAGGTATGGCATGCATGAATCAGTGGTTCACTATTCTTTCATTGTTGCTCAAGAATGAATTGTGGAACAACCACTTACTTATCGAAATGTAGTCAGATATCTGGGAATGTGGCAAGATAAATTCCCAAAGGTGCTTCTGCCCTCACAAAGAAATTTTTGATGCAAGGGTTAAGGCAATCAGGAACATAGTCCTTATGCTTGTATTTGGATTCCTGGTGGTTCAAACTAAATTTAAGTTTATTGAACAAGATTCGATATATAAAAAACGGAGTCGAAATATAAAAAACATCATTCTTAGGAGGTCTTGTTCAACTTAACTAAAGTATACAATTTTACTCGTACTACTCGTATCAACCTGACTCGAAAGCAAACTGCACGAGCAATAACCTTGACGAACAACCTGATCCCCGAGGATTACTAGCGAAGTTATCAATATCACGAAAGTGTCCGCTTTAGAAGGTTTTGCTCCAATATTGTAGATTAGATTCAAAGATGCAAAAAGGGTTGCTTAACTTTGATCGGGAGAACCTTGTTAAGGACTTTTTGTGCGATTTTAATACGCCAATTGTAAAAAAGTTTATATACTAATAGATCCTGGTATGCAATTGTGAAAATGCCATGGATGCAAAAATCATTTTGATATCGTTAAAAAGCAATACCAATCTCTTGTTTGATCATTAGGTTAGGTTAGGTAAGAATGGCTGTTGGAAGTACCAACCCACTTATCCCTATTGGCCCATTGTTATGCCACGTGGATCTATGATCCTCTTACTAATATAATATTTTCTAAACCGTTTAGGTCGTTGTAGACAAAATCTCCTAGATGAAGCTTTCTTCTCTGGGAGTGAGCTGGACATGTACAGAGTAGGTGGAGGATTGTCTCCTCCTCTTCCTCGTCCATGCAGCTTCTTCAGAAGTCGTTTGTAAAAGCGCCAAGCCTTCTTGCGTGTTTGCCTATGAGGCAGTATCCAGTGATGACACCTATTATGGTGCTGAGATGTTACCTATTTAAAAGGATCAGACATTCAGATCCAGCTTTGGCCAGATCTCTTTGGTCGCTAGACATGTTTGCCCAGCAGTCCACCTAAGGTCTGTTCTTTTTATTGGTATCCAGCTTTAATGCTAGTTGGAACACAGCGATATATATACTACCCTTTTCCGGTAGGATAGGTAGAGTGGTTCCAATTTTGGCGAGTTCATCGGCTCTGCAGTTCCCTGGAATGTCTCTGTGGCCCGGCACCCAACAAAGGTGAATGTTGAACTGCTCTGCCATCTCCATAAGAGATGATCGGCATTCAAAGGCGATATTAGAATATAGTGAGACCGAGTACAAGGACTTGATGGCGGCCTGACTATCCGAAAAGATGCGGATATCCTTTGTAGATATCACGTTTTTCTTCAGCCAGGACAGAGCTTCTTTAATCGCCAAAATTTCCGCCTGCAACATGCTACAGTTTAATCATTCGATCATTAGATATTTCGATAACAAGACAACATTAAGAGATCAACATTGGAAATATAACTAAGACCTGTTGAAATAAAGAATGTTTTGTTCCATGATATTGCGATATAAGTTTTTGTATTTTGTAAGAAACACCGCTTAAAGACCCCTACATCTCTGCTCTCTAATAGACGCCAATCAACGTTGACTTCTACGTAAAAATCATCTAAATTGCTTATGTTTTGCGAACTAAAATCATTCTTATGATCAAACCCAAAAACTTATAGACCTAAGGGGTTAAGGTCTAGATTTAATGAGATCCACTCGAGAAGCCTGACGAGTTACTTTTCGCTAAAGTTGGTTAATTCCTCTACAAATTCTGGTATTCTGTAGTTCATCTAATTTCAGTCTAGGTGGACTAAGGTTTTTAAAAAGAGCATTTTCCTAGATTGAAGCAGTTACTTCATGCCACAAGTGGCTGATCTGAAAATCGAAATAGCAACACGCAAATTATCTATCCTCGTTGGAAACAAGAAAATTTTCCTTTTGATTTTAGCACCAATTCCGGTTAGTTTTTGATATTTTTTCTTAACTAAAATTGTAGAAATTGTTCTAATTATAATAAACACCAAGACGTACGACTCTAATTAAACTGATGATGAATGGGGCCAAGTGCTGTCGAGCGACGTCATAAAGCAAACATCAACCAGGAATACAGTAAAACCCAATTGACTTTTACAATGAGAAATACTAAAATTTATCGAATTATTAGTTATACAAAGTAGACCATTTGGGGTTTACGGTTGGTATTTCTGATGATCATGTCAGCATATTGTAACTGAGTAAATATTGGGATTTTGGCGCCAAACGTAGGCAAAACATTCATAACAGAAACAAACGGAATAACCGAATTATATGCTACTCGTATTTGTCGGAATTTGTTTGAAACACACCAATTTTTTCTTTTTTTATAATCAGCGCGCGCTCAAGGGGTTTGTGTATCCTTAAGGTGATTGTACACAGCGCGGGCAAAGGAAATTTAGGGAGGAAGAAAAGAGAGGTACCGATGTACATTGTTTTTAAATGTTTACAAGTTATAACGACCAGGAAATACAGAGATCGGCAGGGCATTCCATAAGCGAGTTGTACGGCTCAGGATCGAATCACGATATTTTAGAGTACGTCCGAAAATGGGCTTGAGGGTATACTGATGAGCATTCATAGCGAGACGGGTGTTACGGTTGAAAGTTTGAATGGGCGGAATACTACTGGCGATTTCAGTGGAGCACTGGTGGTGGAAATAGCGATAAAACAAAGTGAGACAGGAGACTTTACGTCTGTGTTCGAGCGTGTCATTTGATTGACTGGTATTAGTATCGTCAATAAGTATTATCGCACGGTTTTGAATCCTATCTAGCAGGTGCAGAGATGTTTTAGGAGCACCTGACCAGATGTGGGCATTGTACTCCAATTTTGGGCGGATGAATGCCTTATATATTGAGGCCAGATCAGAGGGGGTAAAATATTTCTTACATCGCTTGAGGAAACCTAGACATTTCGCAGCATTTTTGGCGACATCAAATATGTGGTCATTCCAATGTAAGTTGGCGTGGACACACATACCGAGAATGGAAAGTTTTTCGGTTTCGACGATGCAAGTGCCATTCATGGATAATGGCTGGGTGTTTAAATTTCGCTTTAACGACAGCAGACAGCATTGTGTTTTGGAAGCATTAAATTCCACTCTGTTGATAGTTCCTCAATTGGTTATGCTGTTGATATCGGAATTTAATGAGCTTAGCATATGCTGCCGTTCTCCTTCTACAGAAAGAAACAGAATATGAAAAGCAGAGAGTACTGTCATCTCCAAAGGAATATGTTGGATTAGAAGTAGCAGTCAAGAGATCATTAATGAAAATTAAAAAGAGTGTCGGAGACAGAACAGAGCCCTGGGGCACACCAGCATTTATTTTGTGAATATCAGACTTGAAACCGTCCAAGGCAACTTGAATTGAACGTTCCGAAAGGTAATTTCTAATCCATTGAAGAAGATAGTCGTCGATCCCAAATGCAGGCATTTTTTAAAAAAAGAGCCTGATGCCAAACTCTGTCAAATGTCTTAGAAATATCAAGTGCAACTATCTTGCTTTCGCCAGATTGATGTACGCTTTGGTTCCACTTTTCGGTGAGTCATGCCATCAAATCACCATCAAATACCTATAGGGATCGGTTAGAATATCATTGAGTTCCTAGAAGAGCTCCCCCGCAAAGAATCACTGAAAAGGAGCACGATCATCAGGACATAGAAACTGATCAAACTACTTTTAAAACCCCCAGACGAAGCAGGCATAATGGAAAATATAAAATATGATTTATCAATAAAATAAAGACGGTAAGAAGTTAAGTTGACTGATTTTTGCAATGAGAATTGTATACGTATTACAATTTATAATGGGGCAATCGTGGAGTCATGATATATTCACTGCCACTTCTACCTACTATAGTATATCAATATTTAGAAAATGTCGTTGCAGATTAGGTTTGGCCAAAATATTATAAGTTTGCTATACTGGAACCTATTTGAAAATGTTTTCAATTTTCGCATGATTGTGTTAGTCATGTTTGAAATACTGTGTCTCTTTGCCAGTGTTGATCAACGATGGATCGAAACAACCTTCGATTGCTCGTTTAAGGACGAAGATATCTTCTCATCATTTTTGATGTTCAGGTCCAATTCGATGACAATATCTCAGGATTTCGAAATATTGAATACACAATATTCAGCTTTCTTTACTTGGAGCCGAAACGTAAATATTCATTTGCTCTACATGTTTCATCCAGTTCAGGCGACAATATAAAATACGTAGATTTCTTTACTATATCTCCTACTCCAGAGCACATCTGGCAAAGAACTTTTACTGGTGCGTTTGCAAGTATTCAAACAGAAAAGCAGAAAAGGAAATATTTTTAACTTTCAGTGCATACAGAGTCAGACAGAATGTCAGAATAGACAGCTTTAACTTTGGGGTATGTAGTAAATTCGTACTCTGTGAATTCCTAAAGACATCTAATCAGAAATTAAACGAACTACTCTGAACAAGACCTCCTAACTACGCTTTTTTATGCCAAATAAGGGGATTAAGTAATAAGGACTAAGAAGACTGCACTTGTATAAGATACTAATCATTTCAGTTCTGTCCATAGCGAAGACAGATGACGGTATCCTTGGTAGTTTTTTAATTCAAGCTTCTTCGAGCGATTTTTGGTCTCGGTTGCATTTACGGGCTTTGGACGAAGAAATTTAATAGAAAACTCTACGAACTGTACAGTGGCATAGACCTAGTTAGAAAAATGCACATCCATCGTCTGAATTGACTAGCATATGTACAGCGAATGTATATCAACCGAACAGTCGGCTCGAAGAGACTTTGATTTCTACCCATCAGTAGAGGAAAAGCTCGCTTTCGATGATTAACCATCTTGTAGTGCGGGATGTATGACAGTTCCGTACTAACAGGAAAAGTTTATCGGTTGATGCACATGTCCTTCCCGAATTTTAGCGCTATCAAAGAAAAAGAAGGAATGAACGAAACTGTTGGCTGTTGATTACTTAATTTTATTCGTAGTTATTTTATTTTGTGACGCAATGGAGCAATTACAATTTGAAAAACTATGCGCATTTTTGTTGTTCTTACTCTTGGCTACATTCAACAAATAGATGACAACTCTCCAGCTGAGATGCTCTTAAATTTTCAACATTCTGGTCCCAGACGTCAGAAATGACTGAATCTTCGACTCAGGAATCAAACGTTCGCTAATAGCGACATGCATCGGAAATCCAGGAGGGTAGCATAATCATAATTATACACTATACAGGTCTAGTTGTTCAATTATCAAATTTTAAATAATTTGAAAAAAATTTAACAAAGTTCGCGAAAAGCGTAGATAACTTTACAGGTATGCTTAATGCATGTTATTTGTAACCAAATGTCGATGTCAGATACAACACCATGCCAGCTTAAATGAAAAGAAACCTAGATGTTCTCCCTGTGTGAATTATCAAACACAAAATTTTACAATATCAGCAGATATCACATCAACATGAATAACATCACGTCCTAAATTTCATTGCCACCTGTATCTTTCTTTCATTCCAAGAAATGCAACTGATTGTTAAATTTAAATCCACTCATTTATCTACCTATACAATCATGTTAACATGTATGTATGATGTTGTAGTTTATGGGTTTTATTCGAACGGAAATGTTCGATACGAATACCATGCGGCGGCCACCTTTGTGACATACTTTAACTGCGACTTGTGCGATTGTACATATCCGTAGGTACATACATATGTTAAATGTGAGAGCGAGAGTGGCTTGCCTACATGTGCATTTACCCGTAGATACTTGTACATAGAACTGTGATAAATTTTCTCTATATAAAATTTGTATCATATCTAGTATATATTATGTAAATGTATATATAGATAGATATATTCCAACTGGCTGATGCAATTCGTCGTCAGTATACTATCAGTATAATTTCCATTGTATGGCTACGAGTATCTACACTAAATGTTGAAACTCTCACCTTCAACATCTAGTGTGAATGGCATTTATTTTCGAAAGGGCCTCAATGACACACTCGTACTACTATACATTTTCTGAATGTATCTTTAGAATGTTCCGCATATAAAACAGCTCACGCCAGAACCCAGATAACACGATACATATCGCTACTATGCCGCCACACACAGAGAGATAAGCGGAAACGCGACTATAATTTATCACGTGGTTTAAATTCTTGTATGTACGACTAGTTGGAACGCTAAAAGTCACTTAAGAAATAAAAATAAAAGATTGGTTAAATCGCCTGATATCACAAAAGATCTAATTCAAACTGTCCCATGAATCAATTTAAATTAATTCAGCATACGTAGGCGAACTTAGACTCACCATCTGTCTGCTAGAATTGGCAACAGAAAGAGCAAAATCTTAATTCAATACCTATTTATAATTCGTTTCCAGAAATGATGTCCACTTGGATGTATCGTCATTGAACGAGTATGTATTTCCACCACAAAAACGAGCGTAAACGGACGCCTCACCCTTACTAAGAATAATTATTCAAAATCGTTTGACAGTTGAATTTTCAGATCACAGCAACCACTTATAGCCTTCATTTACATAAAATTCGACAGAGCGACTTGTTACTATGGTAGGTCCCTCTATGATTCTCAGTACTAGTCATAAGATACTTATATATGGAAATGTACTCGAATTTCAATTCGAAAAATAACTAAAACGTATATGCACGAGTATAAAGATGACACTCGGACTGAATAGTGATTTTGAACTTTTGCATCTGACAGTTGAAGAAGTTAGAAAGGCGAGTTTACATCAGCCAGTTTTATGACAAATGACGTTTCCATCAATATTTATATTTAAGATGCTTCTAGACTAAGCTCTAGGAAATGCTATACTATTTCAAGTGTGGTAAAAAATTTCAAATTGGAATCAGAGAGAAGAGAACCAAATTGAGGAAGTAATGTGAGCACGTTCATGTCAATGACACTATCTCTGTCATGCAGACCCAATCATGTGGGTTTGTCACAAGGGCATGTGGCATGGCAACGAGAGAAGTATTTCATTTGACAGAGAAAAAAAAAGAAAAAGAAGGAGCACAAACACAATAAGAGAAAGCCGGTTGGAAGCAGAACGTACATAGGTATTGCGTATTGACAGTTCTGAGTCTGAAGCTGACCACGTGGTGGTTGCTGCAACTTCCATCAAAGCACATCACCATTTATACCAAATAGCCAACGAAACCTGCTTGAACCGGCAGATTTGTTGACTGTTCCAGGTAAGTATGCATTGCTGACATACTATCAAGGTTATCCGGACCATGGGTTGCATTATTGGAAAACTTCTGCTATACGAAAAAAATATTAATAAATAAGTAAATAAAAATAATAGGGAAACAAATGAAACAGGAATTCCCACTGTTTAAACGAACGGTGACAAACCAGAATGAGATATGTCGTACGGCGATTAATAAACATTTCTTTCCGTTTTACCGGCTTGCGTTGTCGTGGATTCTCACATTTGATTCGTTTGCACATGCTAGAGGGCTTGGATTCACTTCAAAATAAAAATAAAAAAACAACATACCTAACTTCATAAGAAATCATGACTCTGCTATGGCCATTCATAAAGAGCACATGCATTCCTTCACGTATGCAGAGACAGACCAGAAATGAATGGAATCAAATGTTGAATAAGGTTGCCATTGCCGGGGATGATGACACAAAGGTAATTAGTCCAAGACTGGTTATTAAGATCGAGCTCCAGATTGAGATCGAGAATGTATCTTTCTTAAAAGAAATCGGAGGATTTTTTTTTTTATTTTTTTTTCCCCCCCTTATTTTTACTTCACTTCTTTTACGACAAAAGAAATGACGAAAATGTACGTATTACTGATGCGACTCATCATACGTCAGAAGTGTGCTGATTAACATACTTTGACCGTTAAGAATTTATTGGCACTTCATCTTATTTTTTGCCATAGGTAATAAAGTTGACTTAATTGTCTGTCTATCTATAGAAATATACAATTTAATCTGGATTTTATTGATGTATTTTTTTGTTTTCGCTGAAATCTGAACGAGGTAAAAATTCAAACGGTTGATGATGATTTTTTTGCAAGATTTATCTGGCTTGTTTGCATTTCGAATTAAGTCATTTCATGAAATTGGATTCAAGGCAGACAAGCAGCTAACTGGAATTTTCAAGAGTACATAACCATGAGTTTCTCTATGATATCATCTTAGTTGTCATACGTTTAAAAAATAGATTAACTCTTCTGTTGCATATGGAATTTAAGTGACACTTAGCCGAAATATGAAAAACAATCTGCACTTTGAACGTATCTTTTTTGTTCTGTTTTTCTCTTTGCTATTGCCGAGCGCTTAAGATTTTTAGTGTACCCTAAAAATGTTTGCACACAGTGCGGGTGAAGGAAAATTAGGGAGGAAAGTAAGAGAGATGCTAGTGTACGTTGCTTTTGAATTTTTGCAGGTTAGGTATAATTATCAGGAAATAAAGAGCTCGACAGGGCATTCCGTAAGCAATTTGTAAGGCTAAGCAAAGGATCACGATACCTCAAAAGTGCGTCAAAAGTGGGCTTGAGAGTAAACCGACGAGTATTCATTGCGAGATGGATGTTGCAGTTGAAGGGGCGGAAGCAACCAGCAATTTTGATGGAACATTGATGGTGAAAATAGCGATAGAGCAAGATGAGCAAGAGACATTAGTCGATGTTCAAAGACGTCAAAATTATAATCACATATGAGTTTTATCACACGGTTTTGAATCTTGTTTGATCACCTGACCAGATGTAAGAATTGTACTCCAATTTTGAGCAGACGAATGCCTTATTAGGGATGAAATAACATATTTCTTACATCATTGGAGGAAACCTAGATATTTCGCAGCATTTTTCACGGCATCTAATATGTGGCCATTCTGGCGTAGGCTGTCATTGACACTCATACCGCTATTCATGGACAATAGCTGGGTGTTTAAATTTCGCTTTAACGACAGCATTATGTTTTGAAAGCGTTAAATTCCACTCTGTTAGTGGTTCCCCACACTAGTGCGCCCTACGAATTCTAGGAGGCTGCCAAAAAATCAAGTTTTATATCGTGAGCACAATACTTCCTACCTATAACAAGAGTAACGTAAATATGATTCCGTTGTAAGTATTAAATAAGTTTTTGATAAATTGTAAACCCATTGCTTTTTGAATTTGTCAAATTTTTGAAGTGATTTATAGAATATTAACAGCACTTATTTCATATGCCGAATCTGTATGTAAACCTAGTGTGACTTTATCGCAAATAAAAAACACATTCCAGAGGTTTAAGGTCGTTGACTAGTTGACAAAAAACACAAACGATTTAACGCACATTGAAAAGACTAGGGATGACCAACCTTTTATTGGGAATGCCTTATAACTTAAACTTCAGCTCAGTATTCACACGATAAATGTTCGAATCGACTAAATGAAGATGAAACTAGACTAATGACTTTGTAAAGGATTTGTCCATTGTAAATATTGTGGCAACTAATTAAAAATAATCACAGACGCCAAATAATAATATTTGGGATAAAACCATCACTCCAGAGAATAAATTTCCACTGCTCTGTTGTCCATGATGAATGAAGCCGAACAAAGTCTAGTTCTCTGGTAGTCCATATTCAAATTATTAAATCGTTGATTGTTGTTGATTTGATAGATTTTTGACAACTTGGACATGTTTCTATCATCTCAAACCGTAGTTCAGTTCAAAAGGTTTAACTACATTAAACACTCTCTTCTTCGATCAATTCAACTGGTCAACAATTTGCGTATAGGACAAGCCAGACATTTTGGACTTCAAAATAACTTCCGATCGGATAGAACACTGTTAGCATTTTTCGCAATTTATGACTGTTTTTTCACGGTTAAAACGGAGGAAGTTAAAGGATGAAATCCTGCTTTCTACTTCTTATGAAATCAGAAACAAGTGAAACAGCTGACTGAAGGTGAACAAAGATCTTAATTTGTTAAATAGAAAACAATTCAATTCTTCAATTGAACTTCCCTCCGATGCAAGTTATTTTACAATGCTTGGAAGATCTTTGAAAAACAACAAAACAAATATAAATAGGTTCCAAGTTTGACTCACATGGAGCACTCACGTTTCCTACTAATAAAGTAAGATTAAGTTAGATTTTTGCCTGTGACAAAGAAGCTGAACATTGTTCAAAACTTTTCAATAATAAGGTTTTGTTTCGTTGTTGAGGACCTACAAAAATGTAATAATGTCAAATTTTAACTCAAACTTCTAGCGTAGTGAGAGTTTACTATGTCTTTCTTGAACAAAGTTTTATAAATCTGAGCTCCAGATGTCACAGCAAATAATACATAATTGGAATTGAATTGCAATAAGTGCTCTTAACATTGGACTTGACGTAGCGATGACATTTGACAATCGTTCAGGAATGAAAATTTACTGATCTAAACTGAACTGATTGCTAACCATAATCATAAGTTCTTTTACCACTCAATCATCTTCTATCCGGATGATATATGCATAAAATCAGATGACATATGACAAATGGAGGATGATCTAATACTAAATTATTGCCAAAATATGGGCAGGGAGTGATTTTATGCAAATGACATTTATAACACTTCAGTGAACTAGCTAAAGGCTTCAACAAAAATAGCAATAAATGGATGATTCAATGAATTTGTTGTTTTTTTTTTGTCCTCCAATCCAATGAATCATCTGGCAGACGATACAAACTCTACGTAAAAATTTGGCAAACTCAAAATGATTTCCGTCACGAATTCCGCTTAGTTCCTATTTCACTATTTTCTACTTATCTCAACTGATCTTTATAAAATTTTCCATTATAAATGCCAGCAATTATCTAGATGATTTTCTGTGAGTCAAACGTGGAAATGCCATTAAGTCTGGGAATCATGTGATCATTATTGGCGACGTGATCTCTTACATGGCAAAAGTGATGCCATATGATTCAGATCATACAATTGGCTTTTTTAAAGGAATAACCAGATGATGTTAGCAGTTTTTTTTATTTGATTAAACAAGTTTAAACACGCAATCCTATTTAACCAACTAATTAGAGTGAGAACATTTTTTTTTAGTAAAAACAACTGTATGTCAAATATGACAGAATAGTCATCCTATTTGGATGCAATAGGATTTTACCTTGTCATATCCGTGCTGACATAACGTTATCAAACTAATAGGTATGTTCCAGGACTCCAAAATTCCACAATTTTTTATAAGTTTTTGTTAAAACCTGTTCCCGCGTGAAAAACACTGTAAAGAGAACGTTTTCGAGATTGTAATTCATTTCCTCACCCTACCAATTGTTAAAATTTTTTACACGCTTTTTTTTGGGCAGAAATTGTAAAACAGGCGTCAAATCAATTAGATTTTAAAAGAACTGTCAAACTCGTAAAAATTTGTGTGGATTCCGACAATTTTATGGAAATGATAAACTTGAATATGGACATGGAAAAAGTGGAGAAAAAGAGCTTCAGTTTGAAATGAGTTGTTCGCCTAATACAATAAAACTTATTACATGCATATTTAAATAATAGTAATACAAAAATAAAGTAGTAATAATTACTAATCAAATAAAAATACTGCTTTGGAATTTCTTTTTCGTTTTGATTTTAATTGTCACCTTTGACGTTTCGCAGACATTTTACCAAAAGCCGTCCCGCGAGATTTTGAGTTTAAGAGAGAATTCGCCCTACTCCTCAAACTTAAGCAAAAAATTCTCTTTTACAATTTGGTACAAAAATCTCGCATGAACAGACCTAATAAAGTAACGTGGTTCTTAATGATGACCGAATGTCAGATCTCTTAATAACGATTAAACTGATAGCTTTGAAATATTTCAGCGACCCGTAGAGGTATAATAACATTTATAAAATACTTTATATAGTTTTAGTGAGTACTTTTGCTAACATTACTTTGATGTGTATGCGAAGCTACTTGGCTATCTATCATAATATTGTCGCACTCAAATTCAGAGACCGACTGTCCAACGAAAAGAAGCTGCGGATGGCCGAAAACAAGACGACATTGGACGTATAAGTACACATGGAATAGCCAGAGACTACAACAAACATCGACACCCAGCGGATTTAGTAATGGTAATCGAATCTATCTTAAGTCAACAGCAGGAGAATGGGCATCTTAAGCCACTGTAAGAAAAGAGTAGCGGAAAGACCAGTCTTCAAATTCAAGGAAGATGAAGTGTCATGCTATGCTTTCAACAATGTTCAAACTTCTTCAATTATTTCATCCCTTCAAGAAAAGAGGCATTAATGACTCTGTCTGCAGTCTGATCCACTTCATTCTTAAAAACGAGTTATAAATGCAACCTTTAGTCGTAACTCCATAAGTCTAAAACTAAATAGAAATAGAAATACTCGATCTAGGCATTACTGATGTGGTGTAGTAGCTTACCCTATATGTCGGGCAAACACCGATATTTACTCTCTAAAATGCTTTCTTGCCCACTCAGCTGCGATATTAGTGTACAATACATTTGGTTAAAAGCAATCCCTTCAAAGAAGAAGACCAAAGTACAATACCATACATCATTCCACTCAACCTCAATGACATCTCTGAGTTTCTCAAAAAGTACCCGATACCCAGATCTCATACTGGATAGCAAACTAAATCATGCACCACCTACGGTCATTAAATGAATACTCAGTTATGACATAGTAGTCTGGTCGTCTGTAGTGGAAAAGAAAACTAGCATCAACTTTTTAGAGACAACGTAACAGACTGGCTACATAAGCATGACTGATGCGTTAAGAAGTCCTCCAAGGGCGGTCTTCCAAATCAACCTTTTTTCACATTATTATCACAGTATTCCAGAAAGAAACAAATGAAAACAGTGCACATTCTCTCTCAGAAAGCTTATTTCCATCTTCACAGACGGCTCTAAGAGGTTGACAAAACGGTCTACTCCAAGGAATTCTGCATACATCAATCCTTTATTCTAGCCACTAATTGTAGCGACTTTCAAGCCGAAGTTTGGGCTATATCATTAATTGGCGCAGCTAGTTGCAATATATGCTGACAGCCAAGCGGTGAACAGATCCTTAATATTATACTTACCGAAATAGTCAAACAGCTCAGAAACACATTCTGTTGGATTCAGGAACATTAAAAGTCCTATATAATTGTACCGCTGATAAATTGGCCTAACTATGATCCCTAGAAGCAAATAGTAGGCAACTTGACAAAGTTGCGCTCACTTTCAGTCCATACCTCCAGAACAGAAGAGGTTAGCAAAAGGATTAAAAAGCTGAAAAATAATAAGGTCGCCGGTTTTAATGGCGTTGGCTGGACTCAAGTACCCCGGACAATAAGATTTACTCGCTTGTAAAAACTACAGAGGCATATCCATGTTTAGTGCGGCGTATAATATATGTACTATCCAACGTCAAATGTGAACGTCTCAAGCAAAAACACTAATCGGCAAGTGACATTCTGTCTTTCAGCCCGGCAGATCAACTTTAGAGAAAGTTGAAAGAGTTAAATAAATTGTAGACAACACACTTTATAGTGTGCAGCTTTTAGATTTTGATAAGGGGATGCTTGAGCATGTGGCTATGCATAATGCCGGTGTTAATATATGAAAAAAGGTAGTCTACATTTTTATACAGTAGTTCGTCATTACCAGTGTGACATCAAAGGAAATTTTACGGCAACCGAAGAACAGTCTTAGAGTAAATGGTGAAAGAGCAAGTGCAAATTGAGGGCAAATTAACAAGCATCTGCCCACCCCCTAGTACAAAATGTCACTGTTGACAATATAACGTCAAGTTTACGCATTTCGCAGTAAACATAAACTTCACGAATAATGCTCCAGTGGAGATTCGATGAAGGTTTACATCATAAGAAATGCTGCCACTTCGGTCTGTCAAAACAAATTGAATAAAGATATAACCACGAACTCCATGAATTGTTTGTAGCGCTTGGTCTAGAAAATTGGAATATGTTTCGGAAGCCCGCTAAAAACAAAAAGATTACTGAGCACTAATTAACTTTTCGTTATCATGGATTTTATGAAAAGAATTAAATTACCCAATTACAACAAAAACCTTAAATGTCACATTTAAAACTGCGCAAACAATCCGTCCAGTTGCAGGTCTATTAAAAATATTTTTAATGCTTAAAAGTGTTCCATTAAATTCAAATTAGTTGTTTGAAAATAAAGGAATTCTGGTAAGTCAGGTGATTTATTTCTATCTGCAACTCAAGTTTCAAAATAACGGTATGACAGTGAACGCATCCAATGCGCTGTAGAGAAACCGCGGTTATTCCGAAAGAAGCAGAATATACATATTTGTATGTAATTTTCACTTCAAGTAATGATCTATTTTAATATGTGTAATGAGCAAATGCATTTCTGCTGATATATGTAAAATCGGTACACAACACTGATTATATTGAGAAAGCTCCTCCTGCTTGGAAAGGCTATCTGCAAGGTCAGATAATGGTTATCAACCTTCCGGGATGATCTATTTACAAGGGATTATCTATCTACCTCTGTACCTCTATTTGTATCCACATACATATGTAATATAAATTCAATTGACGTATGTAAATCAAAAGAAAAAGAAAAATATCGTAGATGCTGATAAGGTGGAGGTAGTCGATAAGGATGTATGTTAAGTCTAAAAACACCAATAACTGACAGCTGTCGATGTCACCAGATTAGAGAATTCTTATATCGAATCCTATAATTCGGGATCCATTAACTCAAACTCGGTTTTATAATTTTATAATTCTACCAAATAACAGAAGCCATCAAAAGTTTTTTGTTTAATTCGGTTACCTTCTTCACTCAACACTTAATACCTGTAAATAGTAGTTATTGACAGCAAATGTCAAAATATCAAGAATAGTTTAATTAGACTTTAAGCAATCAGTCAACAGTGACTTTAAAATAAAAGCAAAAAACACATATGTATATACGAGTATTTGCCATTTGTGTTTGACATTTTCAATTTGCACTTGTCATTTATGATTGTTTATATGTCAAAAACTTAAATCAAGCAAATCCTAGAAAAAATCAATAATTTGTGGTCTCTATTCATTGTTAATTGCTAAGAACACGAGTGAATCGTTTGTTTAATTATACAAATTGATTGGTTTCCTACAGTAAAGCCACCGATCTACTCGTAGTAATCAACGTCAATCACAGCACAAACAAGTACATAACCATAAACTGTTCAACTTTCAAGCGTTACTTGGCTGTCAAAGGCCAACTTTTATTGCCTTCTAAGATAGCATCTGTTTAAATTAAGTTGTATTAAAATGCATTTGTCAGTCATCATGATCAGTAGGTAATCCATAGGTACGTGTATGCACCTCCATTTGACGCATTGACCGCGCATAAATTAAAATCGCTTATCATGTAGCTGTCACGTACCAGTACTATTTCATTCACTTGAATTAGAAAAGACATTTATGAATACGTGTATGCTGATCACTGACATCTGTATTACAGTCGGCCAATACAACGGTGATGACAGAGGCAACAAAGATACCTTATGCAATATTCATTGAGTTAAATTCCTTGATGGACAATGTAACCAACGAGCTGTGGCGGTCCCGGTTGATGCCATAATTAAGTGCGAAATCTTGCTAAGCAACAGACTCGCGATTCAACACTATAGCATGCTCGCATGCTGTTTTCAATGAATTTCATGAATGAACGACTGACTGGTACTCTCTTCAGCTTGATTCGTTCAAATGCATGACGTTGACGTCTTTTGAGACGACAAGTGTGCCTATATGCGAATAGTATTTATATGAATAGTATAGTCGATCATATACAGATGTACCAAGTAACATATACTTAAATCTTGGATCGCGCCCGCCACGATTTTGTCATGCGAGATGCATGCGAGATACATGCGAGATACACACCATCGTTCCCTGTATCCAATAAATCAACACAATTACCCATCTGTATTATGTATAGGTACACTGTGTGCGAATACGAGTACTCGATTGCCGTCACTGTATGCGTGTACAAGTATCTAATTTGCGATACAAAAACCGGAATTCAAGGAATTTGGGGGGCTCGTCTCTCTGTATCTTCTGTAAGTGCATTAGCAAGAGTATAGCAATATACTCGTAGCAACTATTGTAGCTCAATAGCGATTGAACGCAGAGTAAAACGCTACGTGATCATACCTACATTTGCAGTCGATCGAACCAAACCAACTGCATCGAGTGTGCTGAGCGCTTTCATGCAATCATGTGGCAATGTCGGTCGATGACGCACGACACGATCTTATTAGACCGCTTTAACAAGTAATCTGAATACATCAAATATGTATATACATATGTATGTACAAACATTTGGAGCTCACCACATGGCTGAGCGGTCGACGACTTCTCGGAGAGAAGGTTGCGCTAATTAAATGGAAAATCATTTCAATCTACTCGTATTCATGAAATAAATTGATGAAACAACTGCGTGACGAATGACTCCTAGTTCTTAGGAACCAGAATAGAACCAAACCGAATGAGACAAAATGCACGTAGTCCCGTCTAAAGGCCCTGAGATACATAATACATACGAGTACTTACATAAATACATATGTACTTACGAACATACATATAAATAAAAACTCATCAATCATATCGTTCCGAATCAGTTGAACATGTAATTTTTCCGATCGGTAATCAACCCTACTCTACTCACAGATACTCAGTAACAGGTCATTTAATGATCGTATTGCTGAGTCAGCAACTATACGAGTACTAACTGTGAGTTGTGGCAGTCAAGCATTAAGCGGCTTGGTGTGGGAAGTCGACGGCAGTAATCATGTACCGAATTCAAGAGGGTGTGTATTGGAGTATGCGTTTTCCACTAAAATTGTGGTTGGTCAGGTTCTCATACAGGACAAGTGTAGTCGAACGTCACAGTGGCTGACAAAATTTATGAGATACATTTGTACTCGCACAAAAGTGTGTGTTTCTAGGCGCGCTTGTATTTATTTTATTTTATGCCGATCATACCGACCGGTGAGCATTTAAAATCGAAAATTTCAATTTTCTCTATGCATTAGCTATAGGTTATGTTAATTTAGAAATTTCATTATTTATTAACTGTAGTGCAGAATTAAGATTTGACACTGGAAAAGTGCTTTGGATCTGATCTATGCGTGTAGATTGTTTCGATCAATTACTGACTTCAATGACTAAATCTTCAAGTAAGAACTCTAAAGAATTTTCGAAATATTGGGGAAGTAGGAAGCCCGTTCGAACGGGGATGGGCCGTTTGACATCTCTAACTAGAAATGGTGTTCAGTTGCACCAAAATGGAAAAAGATACCTCAAGCTTGGGTAGTAAGCCACTGCAGTATATTCTTTTTAATATGTTGATCTTCTTCAACATCGTTGAACGACCTCGTTGTTTCATTTCACTATGCAACAGACGATTAATATATCCCTGTAGCATGGTAATGATAAGATTTTGCGATATCGGATGCCTTTGCCTAGGGTCTGTACGGGTAGCAAAAATAATTGGCAGAAGTTTTCAATCGAGAGAGAACACAGTGAACCACTTTCATCTTACTCTGGCCACACCGAAGGTGTTTTTTTTTTCTTAAAAACACATTGTTCTAATGGCCCATATTTAGACGTCCAGTGTGGCTCATTGTGAGAACTATTTATTAAACAAGATTCGGCTTATCTCTACATACCTTTCTACATAAAGGTTGATCGAGGATAGGCTAGCAATGCCTCTAATATTTCGCTTTTGTTGGACTTCTGCAGAATGGTGATTGAAGTACAGTAGGGCAGCAGGGAATTGCAGCATGACAAATATTGCTCGACAAATTCCGCAGTCAGATAGAGTGGTTCATCAATGGATCAAATGGTTCATTACAAAAAGATTTTTGTCCATTCAATTCAAATACAGAAAGTATACCAAAAAACAGTTAGACAGACCGCTGAACTGAACGGCCTAGCTGCCCAGATAATTAAGGCAGCGGAGGATTACTTGGAAGAGAGCATATAGCAGCTAATTTCCAAAATTTACTCAAAATAAATAGTGCTGATAAAATGAACCGCAAGCGTACATTGTGTTAATACCTGAAACTATTAGTCATTGGTCTGATAGACCATTATCAGTGCGGTGCTAAGTCCGGAAAGTCCATAATTTACCAAAGATTCAGAATATAGAGGATCTTAGAGGAAACCCAAGATGTCCAGATCGATATTCATCATCGTTTTATCGACTTTAAAGCCTTATATTACAGCATCTACAGACTCTAACTATGCCGATTCATGCCTAATTTTAGCATATCTGCCAAATTTTTCAGATTATGCAAAAAGAAGAAAGAAGACGTACGATGCTTCATAAAATTCGGAAGAAATCTCACCGAGATATTTGATGTCAAAAAAAAGGTTTAGACAATTAGATGCGCTGTCATCGGGCTTTTTTCATATTTAAGAGAATAGTTCGAGGCCCGCAAGTCTACACGACAGGCACAATTTGTTTGCGCTAGTAACCCCGTCTCAAAGCCCGAAGTTACCAGACAGCTTTCGATGTATTTGACGCACCATTGCGTTATTGTGTTATTATGGCGATTTTAATCTACCTAAGCTCAGACAGGGTTCAGATAGATCAAATACATTTTACAGCTGCTAACGCGATATCCAAAAAAAAAGTAACCTTCTTCGAATGTCTTATGAACTCCAGTCTAATTAAGTGGTATCGCCAACAATCTTGTAAAACAGCTCAATCTCATCTTTTCTTCTGATGCATGCGTATATTTCTGCGAGCAATCACCTTCTCTCTAATCTAGAACATTAGCAATCACATCTATCCTTGATGTTTTGGTATGACAACGGTCTCAAATGTGATATGAACACACCTATACCTCTAAATTTTAGTAGAGCAGACTATGTGAAAATTGAAAACTTACTAAGTGAAGATAATTTCAAATCTCTCTATGAAAAGCCTTGCCTTATCACTTATCTAAGACCACGTTCCGATGTAAATTTTCATACCTACCACCTTGTTTACACTCAATTATCTGACCTTTGTGAGTCACTATATTTAAATTATTTAAACCGTGTGAATCACAGTTGAATCTCCGACAAGATAACACTTTTTTTCTATTTATTAATGTCAAAAGAAAAGCGGAAAACTATCCTTCAAAATTAAAACTCGGCAATACATCCTCTCGTGGATCCTCAAATAATCGCTCCCACGCTCCTACTTGGGCAGTTGTCCAGTATTTCAGTGAACATTATTTCTGTATATAACAAGATATGTGAATTACTTGACACAAGCTCGCAAAGCTCTCTTTGAGCTTTCCATTTCACAGGGTATTTTTTCTAACTACTGGAAAAATGCATATACATATAATACCTCTCAATATCACTAGAGTGTCCTCTTTAGATCAACATGTAGATACTCATAAACCCATAAAAGTCCCTTCCGGCGTACCCCAAGGAAGCCCTGTTATTCCCCTGTTATTCATCCTTTCAATTGACGATGTTAACTGCATTATTGTAAATTCATTTGTATCAATATATGCAGATGACATCAAAATCTTTCGAAATATTTCGCTGCAAGAAGACTTAAACAGCATTTCCACTTGGTGCCAAACTATAACATATGTATGTACATTCGAAAACGTCTCACAACTTTACCCCGTAGCGAATTTATTGATAACAAATCTGTTCCCATAGTAACAGAAATGCGAGATTGGAGTGTTATCTGTGACAGTGAACTGTATTTCCGTGCCCACATGTATAACATCATAAGGAAGGTCAACTCTGCCGTTGGTTTCGCCAAGCACTGGTCTAAGGAATTTTCCTATCCATATGTTAGGAAATGCCTTTATACTCGTATAACATTTATTCGGCCCATTCTCTCTCAAATACGCCAGTCAAGTCTGATCGCATAGAATCTGTACAACCAAGGTATATCGTTTTGCATTACGCGGTCTTCCCTGGACTGACGGTTTCAACATTCCACCCTATCTCGATCTACACTTTCACCACGTACGAGTACCTCTTGGTCTGTAGGAGGTATTTTCTCGAATAGTGACCATCGGGCCATACTCTTTGAAATTGCCCAAACCGCTGACAGCAGGTCAGGCCACGTCCGTAGAAGAGGGTGGGAACACCGTCTACTTGATACTGAAGTCTTCAAAATGGTATAGAGTGAAGAGACTGTACTCCCAGACATTGCCCGTAATATGGCCCAGGCGGTTGTATCTAAGCTGGCCTACGATTCTCCAATGCCACGGGTGACCCGGAGACCAACAAGGAAACCGACTTATTGGTGGAATGAGGGGATCGCTCAGAGAGGAAACTCTCCAGCAGCAGCGCCATGAGATATACGTGGACAGCAGACGTGCTTTAAAAAAGGCCACTAAGTGTTGCAAGCTGCGGTCTTTTAAGGAGCTCTGCGCAAGAGCGGACATGGACCAGTGGGGGATGGCCAACAAGATAGCTGTAAACACCGTAAGAGGAGGTAGGTCGCCGCACCCCATAGACTCTCCCCTGATGAACAAAATTGTGGCCACACTGTTCCCCAGGATGGTGGACAGAATCTCGCATCACGCCCCGTAACCACAGGGACCGATCCTGGAAGTTAGTATAGGGGAATTCCTCATGGCGATGAATCGGCTTAAGTCAAATAAGGCCCGCGCCAAATGGCATCCCGAGCGTGGCACTCGCTTTGGCCATAAAGGTAAACCCGGCCCTTGCAAAAGCTATTTACGGCATGCCTGAAGGAAGGCACTTTCCCGAAGCAATGGAAAAGGCAAAACTTAGTTCTGATTCCCAAGGCAGGGAAGAATCTCCAAGATCCCTCGGGATATCGACCAATCTGCCTCTTGGACGAATTTGGAAAAACATTCAAAGGCGTCATCGTGAATGAAGCCTTGGAACGCCCGGGCGGTCTAAGCGAACGGCCCTTCGGCTTCAGAAAACACACATCCATCCTGGATGCCATCGAGATGGTCGTCAGTATAGATCGAGACGCTACGGCTGGGAAAAGATGGAGAGGCGGTTCCAAGAAATACTGTGACTACAGCACGTTGGACGTGAGGAACGCTTTCAACTCAGCCAGATGGTCCCGTATCGTACACGCACTGGAGGCCCCTACCTCCAGAGAATCGTGCGCTATCACTTCAAGGCTGCAATACACAACAGAGTGACATGCGGAGTCCCCATAAGGGGTTATGATAATCTTTTACTGTTGCCTTGGCGCGGGCGAAAAGATAGAAGGAGGAGAAAAAAAAACATTGTTGTGATGTAGTGGTTTGAAACTCAGGTATATTTGGTTTCGATATTAGCTCTCCGGGGTGGGAGTCCGAATAGGACGGAGAGTTTTGTTTGTTTTCTTCACTCGGAATGATTCGAATGTTATCAATTTTCACGCTTGTTTTGTGCTTGAAACTCTGCAACAGCCAATTCTACAAGTCAGTGTTATGCCCTCACACGCAGATATTTCTGACCGAGTTCCAATTACACAAAATGAAAAACTTGTCATGAGTAGGATTCGGAGGGTCAGAGTGAAAAGCGATTACCACTACACCACGGCCACCCGGCTCGGTGCTGGGCCCCACCCTCTGGAACGCGATGTATAACAACGTGTTCGAGATTGCACTGCCCGAGGAGTGCACGATCGTGGGGTACGCGGATGACCTGGCTGTAGTGGCCAAGACTATTGAAGAAATCGCGACTAGAAGCACGGAGGTGGTCGGCATGTTGACCAGTTGGCTGCAAAGAAATGGATTGGACATGGCGCCACAGAAGACCGAAGCAGTCCTCTTGACCACAAGGAAAAAAGAGAAGTGTTTTCCTTCCAGAGTGGCGATTTTACGATCACATCGAAGCCTTTCCTGCGATGCCTGGGAGTCCTCCTAGACGTAGGGATCTGCTTTAAGGGGCACACCTAGTGTGGCAAAAAAAAAAGGTCCTCCACTGCTGCAGTGATTCCGGCCTTCTCCGTGGATGAAATATAAACAAAAACAATTCTCGTTAAACTAGAAGATATTGTCCGTACAATGACCTAAGATCGAAAAAAAAAAATCAAAATTTGACAAAATGGCGGCGTTTTTAAAAAAATAAGTTGAATTTTACCCAAAATTTTGGTCGTTTTTGGCCTGCCAAAAAAAAATCGATTTTTGATCTAATCAAAAAACTGGTAGGTCATTGTATGGAGAACTATATACAGAACATGCAGAAAAAATTTGATAGTAATCGGATCATTTGTCTCCGAGTTATCACTGCAGCAAATTTGAAAAATGCCGTTTCGAGAAAAACGCGCTTAAAGATAAAATGATCGTTTTCACTGTTATAAATGGATTAAAATCATACTTACAGCTAATCTGCTATTCCAGGCCCATATATATACATGGCTCTGTTCCGGATAATGGCAAATACATCGAGCATCCGATCTAGTAAGCGAAGACTGCTAGCAAGGGTCACCAGTGCGATGATTTTGTAAGCGACTCCCATCTGGGCATCGGCAATAGCTAAGCGCTCTTACGCGGCCGAAATAATTTCCACACACCACCTGAGCGCGCTCCGTTTAGTGAGCGCATATAGGACCGTCCCTGATGACGCTGCATGCATCCTTGCCGGCATGTCGCCGATCGACCTGATTGCGTAAGAGCTGCAGAAGATCGAACGGGACAACCTGCCAAAAGGGGATGCCCGGCGCAATACAATTCGTGCACGGCAAAGTAGATGGAGCCGTTCCCAAAAAAGTAGATGGACGTATGCCCTAGTCCGCAAAGTCGATGAATGGCTTCAGACGAGGCATGGAGGGGTAAATACTACCTCGCGCAAGCCTTCAGTGGACATGGCTTCTTTAGAGACTATCTCCATCTCACTTCCCAAACTATGTGAGAACAATAGATGATGCGGAGCATGTTCTCCGAATGCCTGAAACCATTTTTCAGATTTAATTCAAAAAAACTGTCTATCGAGTAGAAAAACTTTTGCTAATTTGCTCAACTTGTGTGCGTTTTATTTCAATTTAAACTCTTATGCTTGATAACCCATGTGCAGTAAAACCCGTGCAGAAAAATTAGAGAACATTGTTTTCTATACAACCAACTACATGTATTTACTGCACTCCATGCGTTGCTGCAATAAAACGCAAACTCTATTTGACATGGCATTGAGTCTTGTCATCACACAAAATAAGGAAACAATACTTACGATACCAATTGGAAAGTAAAGAAAATGCAAAAAACGTGCACAATTTTCGCAATATCATATAAGAAATCGAATTGTAGATTTAATTTTCTGCAACCTACCGTCTGTTTCGGAAATCGTTTACTGAAATTCTTTATTCGTTCGTGAAATATTTCGTCAGGGTGCGTAATATTTTAGTTTATGCTTATCAATATAATATCAATTATACTATAAATATAGATACGCATATTTGACCGCTTACCAAAAGCAGCGAATCAGAACAAATTTTTTTGTTTGTTAAATTTAAACTTTTTGCACACACTGTTGACTCGAATCTATTACTTCCTGTCGAATCTTTTTCAACTACACTGTACCTTCTACTTGTTTGTACTGCCTACACAGCAGGCAGATGTGCCTTTTATAACCAATAATCTACATGAGTGAAGCCAAGTGCTGCCAAGAATTGTTGCGACATGTTCGGCATACAAACACGATAAGTAAGGGTAGGAAATAAAGACATGGTACACACATTCATACTCAAGCATATACTCAAAGGTATTGTTGGATACACGAGTAATGTATAGAAAAATCTTATCTATATGATATCGACAGTTGCTAAGCGAATATTTTTCTTCAAAAATGCTTTTCATCTGAGTAAGATTATTGAAAGTTTGTTAGGTTAATCACCTTGTGCTGTTGTATGATTTTCCAAGATTTCAAAAGATAAAAATATTCCGTAGTCAGTCTAGTTTCAAATTCATTAATCAGTCCCTGAAAACTTTTAACGTAACAATTCTTAGATATGGGGTATTTACCTTTAGTTGCAAAGATGTGTACAAAATTTACATTACAATGCTTGTTATTAGCGCTGTATTTTTTTTTTGCATAAAAAGATCCAAAATAAAACCAATTTTATGCAAGTATGTATTTGTGTTGCAAAATTGTGGATGCATTGAAAATGCCGGGAATAGTTAGACATTTGCGCAGATTTCATAAATATGTGTAACCTTTATTTCCATAATAGAAAAAGTGATCAACGTAGAAAAGTAAAAAAGCAAGCATGTAGAAGGTACAACATGTAGAAGATACGACTGAACGAGATACAGGGTCACTTCAACAGTAATATGATAACTGAAACAGAAAACCAAATGATGAATAATTCCAAATCTAAGGCGGAATAATCCATTTTCCTATAAAACGACATGCCGCAAGGGTCGATATTAAGACCCGTTTTATTCCAATCTGACAGCTGATCCAGTTAACTTCATAGGAGTGCTTCTTTACATCAAACCTGGGCTTAGCCTCAATTTACAAAGCTCAAAATGTGTGAAAAGAAATATATAAGTTCGTGACTTTTTAAAATTCCAACATTTTTGAAAAGCAACAGTTAACTATCACCTGTCAGTAGATTTCTATAAAATTTTGAGATAGCTTTGTTATTTGGTTTGTGTGTGACAGCCATTGAAAGCAGACAACTGCGTGAATTTTGGCGAAATGGAAAAAAATTAATTTCGAATGACAACTTGGAATGAGTGCTTGGTGTTATTCAATTACAATCCGGACAAGTTTTTGCGCTATTTTAAAACCGTGGATGAAACAGATCCACCACAACAGAACGGAGTCCAAATAGAAGTTAAAATAGTGACTTTTTGTGGGTGAAGACCAAGATGGGTCTACTGGCTGAAAAGGTCAGGGCGACATTTTTTTTTGGATGCACGCATCATACTCTACATCGATTATCTTCAAAAGGAAGAAACAATCAACGGGGAATATTAAGCTAAATTATTAGGTCGGTTCGGCGACGATTTGAACGAAAAACAACTTTCATCAAAATGTGAATCCACGTGCTATCAAAGTTGGGAAGGACATAGTCCTGATCAAAGAGCGCTAGAGTTACCATCCTTTTGTTATCTACTTTTAAAAATGAAAAAATATTATTCTAGCATAGGATATCACAGGTTAAAGCACCGCCGTAAGATACCAATATTACGATTTCTAGAAACTAGCTGTTCAATGAAGCTACTAAACCTTTACAGATAACTGGATGGGATTTTAAAAAATTTTCTTTCGCAGCAAATAAAGAGTCACACAGAAACAATAAAGGCGCATTGCTTGGCAAATCTTAGGCTAAGCTGCGCATATTTTTGTAGGCTTCCTGTAACAATCACGTGTTGAATCTGATATTCGGGAAAATTCAAGTACAAAATATAGTCACTCACTTGGTCCGCTTTCACTACTTTATGTTAAATACGAGTATTTTCCTCAAAAAACACGTGCTTAGGTGGAATAGTCATAGTTGAAATGGTTCCGGCAAGAAAAGGGAGGCAACGCATAACCTCTCCAAAACTAAAACGAAAACTAAATTATCAAATACCATATATACTTCAAGATAAAATTTTAACATTTAAATTGCTATCGATCAGTGTTCGTCAAATTTGTGCTGAAGTTGTCTGTCATTCATCTTGTCAGTAGTACCGGACTTTCAAAAGACGGATGCTTTCACATTAGTCTTACTCAAATACTTAATTAGAGGGCGATGCATCCAATTCTAATTATAAGCCTGAATTAATTATAATACTGAATTGATTCTCCGCTTTGGAATTGAATTAGGCTCATCAGGCCGGTGTGCTTTAGTACTGATTTGTTCCATATGTTCAAGCCACCACAGATAACTGATGCGCACTTTCCTTACCAGGTCGACGTCGTTTACGACTTACCCACATGGGGCCATTTTTGTTGACAACATACTTTTGTATATTGTTTTCCCTCTTATAACTAATTAACCTACCAATGGTATCATCAACATAGAAATATTTGAACAGTGTTTCCGAAAATTGTGCCTCTGGTGTTAGCCTGTGAGTTGCGCACAAGTTTATCAAGTGTAATGTTAAAGAAGTCACATGGCAGCGCATTGCTTCCGTCTTTTACGGTGAATCATCCTCCATAATCTGACGAGTTTGGCAACGATGTCGAAACTAGGAATTGCTCTATATAACTTGTCTCCATAGACTGCTTTGTAATCTATAAAGAGAATGTGTGTATCGATGAGAACTTCTTCTGTTTTCACTAGGATCTGCCGCAGTGTCAATTGTTGGCTTAACCGCCCTAAAGTGTACTGACAGGGGTCAGTCAGATCGTAGACAAATTGTTTCAGATGTTTTCAGAATATAGTAGACAAGATCTTGTACTCGTTGTTAAGGAGGCTGGTCCAGTTTGGAGAGTCTTCATTCCAATGGATCGGACTAACGATGCTGAGGTCCTTTCCATTGGCTAAATCTTGGAAATGAATTATTGTATATTCTCTATCAACTCATCTAATTAAACAGTTTGGATGTCTAATCCAGTAGCAGCTCTCTGTTACCTCAACCGATCGCTTATCGTGCTCTTTTTCATTTCTCCGGAGAAGCCGATGTTTTTCTATATTAGATCTTCTATGCAATGACGCTTCATAGGTGAGCGGTTTTGCATGTTCTTGCTTGCACTCTTCATCAAACCAGCGGTTTCTTTGCGGAATGTCTGATGACTTTTTAGCGTTGATGCCAATTGTCTTTAGCACTAAATGCGGCTTGCAAAACTGTTGTCGAAAGGTTGAGAGATACGCGATCGTCGACAAGGGTTTTGACTATTTGTTACGATTACAGCTTTTCATCGTAAGAACTCCTCACAGCGTCTGCAATACCTTAGTGTTCTGAGTGTACACTTAACGCTCGGATGAGTGTCTTGTGTCGATCATAATGTTGTTGGCTGTTTTATGATCTGGTGACTGTCATTTGTAGACATGGCGTCGTATTGACTATACTTTTCGATTGTGCTATCAACGATTTTCTGTTTTTAGTTACGCGATTTTATCGTTCTCCTTATGATCTTCAGTTATTTTGACAGGACAAACTTAATGTTTGTCAAATTATCCGGTTGAATGAAATCAGTACCTGAATGTTAACAACGGATATCACTAGATTTGGAAAGTTTGTCTTAAGCTCCAACTTGACACGTCAGTCTTGAAATAAGTTCTCAATCAAATAGATATTAACACGTTCACAGTCCCCATACAAATGTGTTAAATTTAAGCCCTGCGTCCAACCGTTTTTTCGCAAAAATCTATTTACGTTAGAACAAAATGTTGTGAATATACTCGTATCTTTATTTAAATGGAAAATTCGCTTTTTGCTTTTCAATTTTCCATTTACATTTTTATCATTTTGTGACTCATTGCGTGACGATCATAAAAAATCACCATACGACCATTGTATCAAATATAAACTTGTGAATACGTGATTTGTATCATATCGGATAATAGGCTTACGGTACTGTCGCCGATTTACTGGCAAAGACAAGTTGATCAAAATCAAATAGCAAATGAACGTGTTGAGTTTAGTTTATTGTGCCTAGCAAACGTTTTGTGCGAACTTTTGTAAAAAATGAGCGGTTCAAGAAGAAATTTATTAGATTAAGAACTGTCGCGAATTGTGGAAATGGATATGGTAGATGATGAAATGTCTTCTATGATGACGAATTTTTCCCTTTAGAAGGAGAATCATCAAATGCGGCCTAAAATGATTACCTATTGTACACAATTATACAAAAAACACTTCGCATTTTGTTTTAGAGAATAGGTCTGATTCTTCATCGTTCTCTGACGCAGAAACTGAAGAAACACATGAAAACGATCGGATTCCTGTTGTTCTATAATACTTATTTCCAGAGAAGTCTTTGTTGGACGTTCGGGGGTCCAAGATTTGCAGAGTATATATGATAACAACGGTCAGGAAAATATCATAAACATTTTGAAAATATAATCAATGATGAAATAATTGATACAATGGTGCATTGTATGAATACATATGCTCAAAATTTGAAAGTAACTCATCAGAACTAAAAGTTTAGCAGAATTCATTGATGGAAAAATATTGACAGAGCCGAAATTCAAAAATTTATTTCAGTTATTGTGCCACTAAACTACCCACTATTGAGCATTACTGGAAAACAGATCCGCTATATTATCATTCCTTTTTCATCACATACTCGTAAGCATATCGTATAACAGATGTGCCACAATACTCAAATGCTGGCATTTTTCTGAAACGCAATTCCACAATCCGAGCCTATTCTACAAAATCGAACAATTGCGCAATAAGGTGTTTGAAAATGTGAAGAAGTTATACTTACCCAGTGATACGATAGTCATTGATGAGTCTATGGTCAAATTTCGAGGAAGGTTGAGGTTCAGAAACTACAATCCAGCTAAATGGCTCAATTGCTGTAAAATTATGCGAAGGTTTGTTAAGTGAAGGTAGAATGGTAACTGCTGACAATTATTATAACAGTATGCCCATCGCAACGTATTTGAAAGATCGTAACACAGATCTATGTGGAACTACCAAAAGAAGTAACCACAGCAAAGCTTCGTAAAGGAGAATGTGTGGCAAGGCAAAAAGATAGCTTTATAACCGTGTTGAAATGGCATGATAAGAGTGATGTGCTCATGATTTCCACTTGCCATGGAAACGAAATGAGGGATGTATTGGGAAATCTCGAAGAAAAAACGAAACCAGAAATGGTAGTTGACTACAACAATGCCAAAAAGGAATAGACGTTGCAGACCAGATAAGTAGCTACAACTCGCCACTTCGGAACTCTCTTAAATGGTTTAAAAGGATTGCTATAGATATTATAATTGGAACTGTCATTGTCAATGCAATGGTGATTTACAATGAAATAAATCAGAAAACAATAACTATCCTAAAAACGCAGGAAGAGATCATTCGCCATTACCTTCAAAGTCCTAACATGCAAGGGCCAGGTCCTTCACGGAAAGTGTCAGAATTGCACTTCCTTACATAATCGCAAGGAAAGATGGAAAGCTGATTAGAAAGCGATGTGCATTGTGCTATGAAACTCTAATTGATAATAACCAATCCGGTGCAAAACAAGTAAACACTGAATGTAAGCTCTGTTCCAAACCATATTGCCTCAACTGCTTCAATTTAACGCACAAAAAGTAAACAGACATTGAAGTACCAACTTGATCCCGGAATAACCACCGTTGCGCTCCCATTGTTCCGATTTAAGTTCTGTTTTTTTTTTTTTTTTTTTTTTTTTTTTTTTTTTTTTTTTTTTTTGTTAAGTTGGTAAATCTATTGTTGACATTCCCTCTAAATCTCAGCGTAATAGCTTGACATTTGCAAAAGTTACGTAGCCAAGAGTACATCTATCTATGTGTGTGTTGGCGATTTTTTACAATTTTAGAAATGAATTTAAATTTGCAACAACGAACTTGTATTAAATTTTGCGTAAAAAACGGATTTAAAGATGTGGGAACGTTGGAAATGTTGGAAAAGTGTTTCGGCAACGATTCTCTAAAGAAAACGGTCTAAAGTGGTCGTGAGTCAATCGAAGATGATGAACGCAGTGACAGACCATCGACATCGAAAGCCGTCGAAAACATTGATGGAGTAAAAGAAATGTTGGTCAATAACCGCAAATTAACCATCAGAGAGATAGCGGAGGACTTGAACATTGCCTATGGATCCAAGACATTTTGGTTAATGATTTGGATTTCCGTCGTGTAGCAGCAAAGTTGATGCCAAAAGACCTCAATTTCATGCAAAAGGAGACCGTGTTGACATCGCAAAAGAGATGATTTGCGAGGCTGAATCCGATCCCACATTCATCAAAAGGATCATTACTGGAGACTAGACGTTTTTTTATGAGTACGACACGCATCAATCAATGCGAATGACGTTCACCAAATGAGCCGAGACCACGTCATTTTCAGTCAAAAAAGAAGGCAATGCTCACGGTTTTCATGGATTACAACGGTGTAGTGCATCATGAATTTTTGTCGACCGCCATACAGTAAACAAAGCAATTCGCCGAAAGAAACCAGAATTGTGGGCAGAAAACTCGTTGATTTTCCACCATGATAACGCACCGTCGCACAGTGACATAGTTATTCGTAATTTTTTGACGAAAAATGCAACAGATACCATCCAACAGCCACCGAATTCACCTCCATGTGACTTCTTTCTGTTCAATTGTGTTAAAAAACCACTACGGGGAATAGCAGCCGAGAGGAAGTAATGGAAAAATCGCATTAAGCACTGATGGACATACCGAAAACCGAATATAAAAAATATTTCGAGGATTGGATCAAGCGCTGGCATAAAAGTGTTGCAGTCGATGGGGATTACTTTGAAGGGGACAATATAGATTTAGATGAATATTATTTTATATTTTCTGAATATTATTTTTAATTTTCTGAATAAAGTTTTGATTAAGGTGGTATATACTCGTAAAAGTAAAAAAAAATTAATTTTCTTATATTTGTTTTAGATCTTATAGTGAATAAATGATGAATTTTTGTAATTTTATATTTTGGTAATAAAAGTCAAATCAAGTCAAAAGTCAAATTAGTTTTTTTTTGTTTCAATATAATCTATAAGCTTTTACTCGTACGCTCATGCGCTCATACTGATTTATTCATTTAACTACTATAATATACGATCAGTAACAAAATTGCAGGAACACCAACTCCTACCACGTATCATATCTAATACATGAACTTGGTGGTCCAGGGCGCAATCACGCTTGATGTATCATATATAATACATTGGACTGTGAACGTGTTAAATTTATTACATTTGTATTAAAAAAAATTGTTGATATCATGTCAAACTGTCATGAGCTAAAGGCACGTGGTATCAGGCAAAGGTAATAATAATTAGTTTAGGAGTAACCAGTAGTAATTGTTTCCTTTTTCTCAGAAAAGTAACTTAACACAGCTGTTACATCCATGAAAGAGTACCATCGAAAGCATTTAAATAATTTGAAATTAGAATTGAATGGTACTTAAGCTATTTGAAAATAATTTTACCTTCCCCCTTACCTACAATGCATATGTTACCTTTACAGATTCTAAATTGGAATAAATTTAAGTCAATTCAAACAAATATAAACCTTTTCTAGAGTTCCAAAAATATCTTCAAGTATTTACATATATCCTACGACTTGATCACATTTAGCAAGAACATTTTTTTTCGTTTCGATTTGTCAACTGTTAACTGCTATTTATTTCAATAATGAACTCAGCTCATGTTCCTCCCTCGAGTATCATTGATGAACTCCTTCAATTTATCATTGGTTGTTGCATTTAAATTCAAGTTTGCTATTTATGGCATCTTTGGCAAAAGGTCCTTGAATTGAAAACATTTGCGTACATACTCGGATTTACTCGTACTTAATTTATTCACCACATATGATTTGGAAATGTTCATAAATTATTAACAAATATTAGCATGGAAATGTGTTTCTTATTGACATCCTCTGACAGGATTAAATAATTTGGATGGCATGAAAACCGAACATCCATTCAAGGATAATTTGATGACAAGTTACGTACTCGTGACACGATTTTCTTCCTCTTTTTTTTTTTGCAATCATGAATACGTATTTTGATGTTAATTGAAAATAATGAGAGATATTTTACATTCAAAAACAATATATTGTAACTACATATACAGTAGACCACAGGAAGCATTTTTAATTATTATCCTTTCAGTTTATATTTAGATTGGGAAATTGTTGCCAATTAATTCAGCCTGTTGTTCAGGTTCTCTGAGTTCGATTGTACGTACATATGTACAACAGTTTATATTTTGTAAACACCACAAATTACAAAGTATCTCAAATGAAGAAGGATATCACTTAGTAGAAGGATTTGATCAATCACCTATTGATCTAATGTGAAATAATTGAAATTTATGTATGGTTTACATGAAGCGTTTATCTGCGAATTCAAAATAAATACCTTTTCTTGAGCTTACGTGGTTATTTACGGTTATGTCTGTTTGTCCGGCGTAATCCTGGGAAGGGTTGAACCGATTCCGATGACACTTTTACTGGACGATGGTATATTTTATCTAACGTTTTTTTGTTGCAATGCACCTGATATTTAACACATGTTCAACAGTGTTTATTTGGAAAATATCTTACAGGCCTCTAAAAACTTAATACTCGTAGTTCTCCCATCAATCCTACATACCAATGGCAATGAATAGATACACCGTGACAGTGATATCGATGTGCCACAGCAATTCAGGCTGAGCCCAATGCTGTTTGACTGATGGTTTGTTTCGGTTTGCAATACACGAAATATTATGTATGTACTCGTAGTTGGCGTCAGGTAAAATAGTTTAACCTACGAGGGGCGTTCAACATATTCTCGGTATCGGGGTGAAGCTGTGGTTGTATGTATTATTTATCAAGTAATACTATTATTTTAGTGCATTCATGTAAAATTTCATATAAATGTGATTATTAATTCGCGTTTTATCTCTAGTTAAACAGAATCATAATGGCAACTGAGACGGTGATGGTGAAAATTGAGCATCGCGCTGTAATTAAATTTCTCACTAAGCAAGGAAAAAGTCAAAAAACTATTCAAGAAGAGATGGTGGCTGTTTACCAGGGTTCCGCACCTTCATTATCAACTGTGCAAAAGTGGTCAAGTGAGTTCAAGAGAGGCAGAGAGAGCATTGAAGACGACCCCCGCTCAGGCGCCCCGGCTACTGCTTGTACGGGAGAAAGCATCAAAGAAGTAGAAAAACTTGTTCTTGAGGATGCCCGAATAAAGGTGAAAATGATGGCAGAGATCACCAAGCTTTCAATTGGTACCATTCACACCATTCTTCATAACCATCTTAACCTTTCAAAGGTCAGTGCAAGGTGGGTGCCACGAATGCTCACAGCGCCTCAGAAAAAAGTGAGAATCGCATGCTGTAGAGAGCTTTTGGAGATGTGTAGTGAGAACGCGGACGGTGTTATGGATCGAACTGTTACTGGGGACGAAATATGGGTCCACCACTATGACCCTGAAAGCAAACAAGAGTCCATGCAGTGGCATAAAAAAGGCACAGACCCCCCGAAGCAGTTCAAAGTCACTCCGTCTGCCGGGAAGCTCATGGCCACAGTTTTTTGGGACTCAAAGGGAATCTTGCTCATTGAGTACAAAAAAAGGTGAAACCATCAACGCCACATCCTACGCTTCCACTTTGCATAATTTGCGGGAGGAAATTAAAAAGAAAAGACGGGGTAAACTCGCAGCGGGTGTGTTGCTTCTTCATGACAACGCTCCTGTTCACACGGCGCGAGTTTCCAAGGCTGCTGCGCGAGATTGTGGTTTCGAAGAAATCCAACACCCACCCTATAGTCCAGACCTTGCCCCTAGTGATTATTTCCTGTTTCCGGATTTGAAAAAATGTCTTCGTGGAAAAAGATTTTCGGATGATGAAGAACTCATGGATCATGGGTATTTTGCAGAGAAAGAGGAAATTTATTTTGTTGAGGGTTTAAAAAAGCTTGTCTCAAGATGTAAGGGGAGATTATATTGAAAAATATAATATTTAAATTTAATTCGCATTTTCCTTCATATCGATACCGAGAATATATTGAATGCCCCTCGTAATATAACTTTGTAATTCGTTTTGCTGAATCCTCAAAATAGGTGCATTTGGCTGCAAACTAAACTGTCACAAACAAGAGACTCGAAAGACAGAAAATTTAGATGTTACTCACCCATCAGTTGAAGGCATCATTCATACACTGTATTGACGTATCCTCTCATGACTTTAATAACATGAGAGAGAGCATGATTCCAACAAGACGCAGTTTCTCATGGGACATTGTCTTTAAGGTTGTATAATATAAGTTGAAGTCCAATGAAATGTAAGGAAATATATCTTACATCTGATGTTTACTTAACGATGGAGAATACAACCCAATCCTATAGAGTAGAGAGTAAGTATACCAAAAATAAATAAAAAAATACGATGACAATTGCCAAATAAATTTTGAGTCAAATGCAACTTGTCGTTTAAAAAGCTGCTTCTAAAGAGAACGGCGCGGATATTTTGAGAAAGCAATTGCCCATTTGGACTGAATAGCAACAACAGTGGTAACTTAATGTCAGCTTCTTTGATAAATTCGTTAGTTTAGGTAGTTTGAGAACTGTTCGGCTTGGATAGGTCCAACCACATTACCATACATAACCCGTGTTGATATTGTGACTTCGAGTCACAAATAGCCTTCGTTAAGGACTTGGAATATTCGAAAACTTTATGAAATGAATGAAAGTGCGAACAAAAATGCAAGAGTTAGGATGGTTCATGCTAAGAGAATAGAAACAGCGTCTGTTTGGATAAGCTGGAGGGAGACTAGGCCTAGAGAAATGGGCTTGAAGTATATTAACGAAAAAATCAATCTAAATTTGCCAACCTAAATCAGTTAAATGACTTGCAGTACCCGTCGAATAACATACGAGAAATAAATCATATCCACTCCGGACTGTACCGCTATGAAGAGTAAGACTCGATGGTTTGTTTTCGTTAGCTCTTACAGTACTTTATATATCACACGGTGTTATGAAATGAAGATATTGTAGTACTTAAATTGATAAGTTCAGTTAAGTAAGGTATAAGTCGTTTCTATAAAACGTTCAATTCGTTCGGCTGGAACGATGCAGGGTATGGCAAAGATGCTCAGCTAAGTTCTTTGAAAATAGACTGACGTTTGGTCGGAGTGCTGTTTTTGGCGGCTCAGGAAATCAAAATTCTTTAACGGGTCCCAGAAAAACCAAACCCACTCTGTTGATAGTTTTTCCCGCACATAGCGCTGAAACCAGCAAAGACTATAATTCCAGTGGACTGAAATCGGTCGAAACGATCTCGCCCATATTTATACTGCCTGTGTAGGTGGCAAAGGGAATCTTCCTGGCATTTCTAAGAGTTCGGCGGTGTTCCTGGTGTTCTTTAGTAGGAACAGCTATTGTAGACCACTTAGTGGTATCTGGATGGAACACTAGGCTTTGCCTAGCATCTTAGTGTCCCGGACATAAGTGGCACCTGCGATTTTAGCTGTAAGGATGAGAAAGACATCCTTCATCTTTATATGTCCGGATGATGCTCACATTAGGCTACCATTATACGGCGCTGATGTGGTAAATGTTTATACAAATGCAACTTTTCTCTGATGGTTAATGTACTACTGTCATGCCTTGAAGCGGAGGCGTGCAATATGTATGTTCTCAACCAGCTAATAAAATGGACAGATAGATGTGGATTGCACATAAACCTCCAATGTCCTCCATAAAATCGAACTAATACTCTTCTCCATGCATTTCCTGGTATAAATGATTATGTCCCGTCTGTATGCGGGTTTTCTCTAGTACTATTACAAACATCAAGAGTAAAATATTCCCTGAGGAGCGTCTGAATATTGAGCTCTTGACATGTTGGTAAACTTCTGGAAGATATTTACCGATTTCTTGACAACATTTCATTTCATTCCACAAAATCAGCTTTAACATCTTCCTTCGAATTGCCTCGAAACTAAGAAGCGGTCACCTCAAAATCACTTTAAAAAACAAAGTTTTAATTAATACATTATTATAGCAGTTAAAGGAGAAGTCAGTAGCTAGATTAGTTGGCAGCTTACACTTGGGCCAGAAAAAGTTTTTTTTTAATTGAATGATACGAGCATCTGAAACTATCAAAATTACTCAAAGGTAGAATTATTCAGTTCTTTGAACAAAGCCGAACAGTCCGCTGACCATCACTGCTCACGCAGATCCCCAAAATTATCAAAGAAAAAATCACCCAAATGAAGGCACAGCAGATGAAGAAAGATTTCACGTTGCTCTTCACCCGAACAGCTCCTGGAAGGGAGGCTAAGTCTATTGGCGTACCTACTAATTAGACAGTGGCATGTAATGCATGGGATGCTGAAATGTGATGATTTCACAGACCACATACCCTTTCATGTCTTCGATCCAGCTTTGGCTTAAATTGTCTTGACAGATTGCACCTTGTGCTTTCTGATCACCAAAAATTGGCCTCATCTATCGCATTCAGTAGCGAATAGCGAGTGTCATTCCAATATCCTTAGAATTTGAAAAGATATGTACCTAGGGCAATTACAGTTCCTCCGACTGTTTCGATACTCACGTAACCCGGCACAAATATAGATTTTAAACTATTCGATCATCTCTTTGAGAGATAGGTAGCAGTTTTTAACTACTTTGATAATCGAACTTAAGAATTTAATAGCTGCTTTGCTGTAACTTAGAAATTCAGATTCCCTAGGATATCACACTTCATTTCAGCCATTATTTGGAAGACAAAAAGATAAAATCATTACAAGTTCCTCGGAGAACACACCTCATCCCACCCATGATAATTTTTTCAGCTATCAGTGTATGTATTTATTTTGCTTCCGGCAAATCATTACCCGTCCAGTTTTCCCTGCCTCGGATTGTAGCTTTTAAACATGGACAAGGTCGTCGATATTTTGTCCGAAATCTACTCTTGATTTTAGGATTGATGAGTGATCCGACAACCGAAGTGTAGAACCAAAATGTAATCTGTTTCCTAATGGATTTTCCACACGTGAATAAATAGAAACCAATGGTAAAGCATTGCTGAATGTTTGGCTTCCAATTTAATTCAGTCTCCAGAACCGTAGACAGAAAGGTAACCGCTTTTACAAACTCTATTTCTATTCCTGATAGATTGAGTGGAAATATATTATAGATGGAATTTTATAGATCCTGGTAAGTTAAGTCTACATCCAAGCTACTATTAATGGACCAGCTGGAGAGTTTGTCTAGGACTCTATGCGTCTTTTAAAATATCCCCGGTATTTACATATAATACGAGTACCTTACAGTCTGCCTCTTTCAGAAGTCTACCATACCTTGGCATGTCTCCGAGCCAAGCATCCTAATAGCTTTGTGCAGATACCTCTTTTTATAATGAGTTGATTTCTCAACACCCTTAATCGGGCCTCAACTTCCAGAGCTGATAGTGCCGCTGTTATTGCCTCTGCTTTGACATTTTTGAAAGTACCCGCAATGCCGAGAAAGACCAAAGTCAATAACTAAAAGCTAAAGTATATGTTTTATGTCGTCAGGCACCCAGAACCTCTTCTTTATTTATATTTATTTACTTTTTCTTGATACGAGTAGTATATTTGCATTTGGTGATACTCCTGAAGTCAGATTGCTCATCCCTCATGCGGCGCCTAATCTATTTACGATTATATCACCATATACAGATCAACTTTATCCACAAAGGTGTTGTGTGTACACTAAAAGCTTCAAAGGTAGCTAACCCTTTAAAGAAAAATTACTTAGCAAACAGTGATCGCACCACTTTCAATACTATCCATACCTCCAAGGTAATGTTTACTTGAATAAATCTCCCCATCCAGTCAATATGAACCAAAAAAGAGCAAAAAAAAAAAATTGGGACAATCTCATGAATTTTAACAAGCACAACTTATACAACCCATCTACTTAAATTACCATTTTGGTTGTGGCCAAATAAATCTCTCAGTCATGTGATATCATCCACGAAAGTGGTCATATCATTAGGACGTGCGCTTAGTTCTGACCACAAACAGGTGCGAGGGCACAGATTTTCGATTCACAATCCAAATGGACGATGAATAATGCGTAGATTTGTGTTCCTACATATGAATTATTGGGATACCCGACTTTATTTAAAACAACAAAAAAAAAACAAAAAACATTATATTCGGCTAATTGAAAGACTTATCTAGTGTACAATTCTGTGAATAATGTTTTTCGGAACCTACCCAGTATGCACGACACATTTCGACTCTCAATTAAATTGATTTGTAAACTCTTTGAAATTTAAATGCGATTCTGCTCAGGGATTAAATCACTTGGGGACTCTTGAATTTAATTTTGATGGTTTTAAATAGATGAATTTAAATTTGCCAAGTCCTTGAATGTTAAGGTTTGCACGGAAGGTATAATTTCAAAGAGATGACTTTGAATGCTCCTGTAGTATGAGAATAGTCTACAATCGTTGTGATGCTAAGAAAGTAAGCTATGGATTATAACATGAGAGGTGGTCCAATTCGTAAATTTATTCGACTTGCGACATCCGAAAAAAATGTTGAGGTATATTTTGTATTACTAAGCAAACCACCAGTGGCAATACGACGGATTGCTATTTATTTCAACCCTTTCAAACTTAGTTGTTCACTCTACTCACCACTCAAAACGTTTCTTTAAAAGATTAAGACTGAAACCTAAGGTAGTTCTTCTGCGTTGCTTAAAGGCAACACCTGGGTAGTTGGGTACTATAAGAATAGGATAGACAGTGACTGTCACCAACCTGGCGATGCACAATGTGGGAACTGTGATTATGCATCAATTTCTCTTAGTTGTAGTTGGATAGTTGTTGCTGTCCAGCTGAACTAGAGTAGCTAAACTTACAATACAAACGCAAGTGCTAACCAAGTGACAAAAATAGCAACACTAATAGCAAAACTTCGATATATACTCGTACAGAGTTCAAGTCGATTTCGAAGTCGAATGGTGTTGAGCGGATTGCCTGGAATATCCAGAGACTGCAAAGAGCAGCTGAGTGAAATGCTTTCGGCTGCATACTCACCCTCCTCCTTGGTAAAACCCAAAGATATTAGCGACTCAATATCATTAAAGAAGTTGCATGTATTCGTATCTAAGGCTACCAACCGCCCACAAAAAGATAAAAAGATGCCCGAGGCACGATGATGTCAGCAGAAACCATAAAAAGGCAACGCAGGACGCATACAGTAGAAATACGAGGGCGGGTCAATAAGTCCGTGACTTTTTGAATTTCTGACCTCTTTACTGAAACAGCAACACTGCTCCTGTCAACAGGCATCTGTCAGTTGACTCCTGTCAAAATTTAAACTTGCTGCGTCAGTTAGTTTGTGTTTGACAGCTATTTTTAGCAGACTACTCACTAATTTGAGGAGAAAATGGAAAAAAGTGAATTTCGTGTGCTTCACTTCACAGGAAGGTTTGGCGTTGTTTAATCGCAATATGGAGGAGTTTTTGCGCCGTTTTGTAACCGTGGACCAAACATGGATCCATCACAACACACCAGAGAACAAACAACAGTCGAAACAGTGGGTTTCTAAGGGTGAATCGGCGCCAAAGAAGGCCAAGGTGGGTTTGTCAGCCAATAAAGTTATGGCGACTGTTTTTTGGGATGCACGCGGGATAATCCACATTGACTACCTTCAAAAGGGAAGAACAATCAATGGGGAATATTATGCCAACTTATTGGACCGATTCAATGACGATTTGAAAAAAAAAACCGACCTCATTTGGCCAAGAAAAAAGTTCTTTTCCACCAAGACAATGCAAGGGTGCACACATGTGCAGTTGCCATGGCAAAAATCCATGAATTGGGCTATGAATTGCTCCCTCATCCACCCTATTCTCCAGATTTGGCTCCGAGCGACTACTTCTTGTTCCCAAACCTGAAGAAATGGCTTGGTGGAAAAAGATTTGACTCCAATGATGAAGTCATCTCGCAAACAAAGGCCTATTTTGAAGACCTCGACAAATCATTTTTTTTGGAAGGGATAAAAAAATTGGAGAAGCGATGGACAAAGTGTATAGAGCTCAAGGGAGACTACGTTGAAAAATAAAATTATTTTTTTATCAAAAAATCTGTGTTTTATTCCAAAAGTCACGGACTTATTGACCCGCCCTCGTAGCCTCCCCCAGTATAGAAGAGAAAACATTGGCACAGCTTTAAAAATATAGTAAATAACAACAAGGCCGCCGCCGGGTCCGTAGTTCTAAGAGCGGAGTTTTTTAAACATGGAAGCGATATTTTGGTAGGATGTGTGCGCCAAATCGTCAACCAGATTTGGGTGAATGAAAGTATGCACGATGATTTGACTCTCAGTTCTATATACCCCATCTTCACGTGACGCTGGAAAATGCCCACAATGTGCAATTTTGAAGCAGGTCCTTCTCAATTTTTCAAACGTATACCAGATTTTGGCTAGAAGATGCATTTTCATGTGATTTCTTCAATCTAATGTTCTGTTCTGGGATATGCAGATGACGTCAACATCATCGGTCGCAGCATGACGACATAGAGGCTTTTACGGCAATTGAATTTAATGAGGACAAAACAAAGTACATATTGTTACAAACAAAGAAGCATCTGCACACTGCCTCAGACAAAACGCCATTGTTAACAAAAGGAACATAGTTAAGGAGTTTAAAACCTCCGGAATGACACCCTATTGAAAACTGTTTTCGACGAGCTCAAAACTCCTTCCTCGTAATGCTGCCGGTTCTGCTATATGAAGCCGAGTGCTGGTCGATCCGTAGGCAATAGGAATGCAGAGCTGATTTTGAACGCTTTCGAAGAATAATTCTTCATCTAAAATTTGTCCCGTATGCGAGGAGGGCGAATGGAGAAGAGTGTGGATCAAGATATAAACCAAGAACCCAAAAACCAACACTGGCTGAAAAAATTATACAGCAAAGAAGATCTTCGAATCACCTCCAAGTTCGGTACAACAAGTAAGGCCGAACCTCTACCTTAAGGATCAAGCTATCACGTATGCCAGACGGTTCCCGGCATCAAGACTGGAAGGCTTCAGACAGAATCTGAGTAAGTCAAGTTCAGTGACAGAAAAAAAACCAATTGCTAGAAAGTCCATGTAAGCTGAGTATTTTTCGACGAATTTTGTAGGTCAACCATTTGAAAACAAATGTCATGGGTCGGATAATTCACTATCTGTTTGAGTCAAAAAATAATAATCTTCACCAGAACTGGTTATAACTTGCAGGTATTCGTATTATGTTGTGCCTAAATAGTTATACTCGTGCATAGTTGTGGTTGAAAATATCTGTCCGGCATTAAATCGCAACTCTATAAATTTGAAGGAATGAAAGAAGTTGAAGAGCTCACATATGTACAATATGTATATTTTTCTTTTTTCTACTTTTTCAGATCGCGCATATAAATTTATCTATTTTAATTATCCAATGAATATGAAAACTGCGCCGTAGTTTGTCTTTTCATTTATATGATAATGGTTTCATATAAATTTTTGTAAAATGAAAAAAAATTTAAAAAGAGCAAGTAGGGATAGATTTTACAGAAATCGGATTTCATTATACCGGTTTTCGTAGGAATAAATGAGCTAACACTTTGCTTAAACTTCCATGAAAATCAAGATCCACTCAATTGCTTTTTAATTTATTTCAAAAGTTTTCGATGCGTAGAAGCGCAAGTTCCAGAGTATGCATTGTCATCTAATAAAATATCTACAATCTACAATCTACGAGGAAAAAGACCAGTTTTACGGGATCAAGTGTGATTTTTTTGTCCAATATGTTAAAAACGAAACATTTAAGAATCACCTTGAGATCTGTCAAGAATACTGCTTTAAGGCAACAAATTGCCAGAGCACCACTTTTAGGATCAAGCCTAAGGTTTCTGATAACCATATATTTAGGTATGTTTTGCGGGTTACATTTTAACTAAAAAAACACAGAATTTATTAATAAGTGATGTATATTTTGGTTTTCGTCTTAGTCTTGGGCTTATTATCTTTCGGATAGGTTTCGTCGTATTTGCTCATCAATTTTGAATTTACGAAGTCAGTAACAGATGTGTAGGTATCATAGATCTCTTCAAGACATACTCCAAGTATCACTTATTTACATTTTTACATTTATTTATTTACTTTTACATTTTTCAATGTTTTAAAAGGCGAGTGATTGATTGGCGACCCAATTTACATCAGGCACAAGTTAACAGTTCTCAGCGATACAAAATTAATTTTAAAATCACCTATATGCCATTATACTTGTACTTCTGATAAAAATAAGCTGCAAGTAAGCCATCAATTAAGAATTTTTCGTTAATTTCTGTGAAAATATTGACAAGCTACCACTAAAAAGATGACGAAAACGAACTCTCTGTAGCCTTAGGAGCAGGTTGAAAGTATTAACAGAATCGATTAATAGTCCTTATTATGTAAACGAATATATACGAGTACTACTTGTAATAAAACAGCGAAATTTATGTTACAGACAGTTCATTAGATAAAGGTTTAAAAAAAAAAAAAAAAACTTTTCAAAGTTATCTAACTTTTAGTTTTAATGGATGGATTGATGTACCACTGTGTTGTTCGTTTTGTCATTTTGTGCAGAAAGAGAAGAACCTACGATTATTTACCGTCTCCGTACGACAAGAGAATTAGAGGTACTTCATAAGGAGGAGTCTTCTCTTTCAGGCATTTGCCAAAAGGGTGATGATGACAGAAAATTGTTTTCTCGGTGTATAACCTGGGAATCAAACTCGGAACCTCAGAAGTATTAGTATACGAACGTAACTACTGCGCCAGGTAGCGAATAGGTCTAAGAATTTTTCGTACCTAAATAATGATATTCTTTATTTTCATGCATACGAGCAATGCCCCAAGGACAACATTAAAAATATCCCATGAAAGCTAGACCGACTTGTATGTATAAATGTTGTTGTGTAAATGTTATCGTAGGAAGAAGCCTCATTTTGATGTACTCAAAGTCACTTAGAAATCTAAAGATTAATTCACCGTCAACCAAATTGATTCTAGTACGATACTTCAGATGTCCGAAACTTTGAAGCCGATATGCAGTTCGGGTTATTTCAAAAACCATTCAACCAATTCAATACGAATGACTATAATCGCGAGAGATCGCCATACCTTCTCACGGCCGAGTATCGCCGAATTTATCAAAATTCCGACCACGCCGAATATACTCGTAAAGGCCTTGTGGCGCTAATATAAACGACTAATCAGAATTCTATGGATTTCACACAGAAAAACGAGAAAAACGAGGACTGCTCGAACGTTTTCTGAGCTAATAAGAAAATTTCGGCTCCACCTTCCCAGAAAGAGACTAGACTAGAGGCTAGGCGAAGAAGTACAGACTTGTTAATGTAGGAATGAAATTTGAAAATTATTACAAAATTTGCATAAAATGAACACGGTCCAAAGCATAAGACCTAAACGGAAGAGATTGATCCAGTCGTTCTAATTACCGTATTGTTGGTGTTACAACATTTTGCAAAAATAAAAGAGTCCAACAGTTTTTACTTTGTCTTTCCTGCACGGAATTATGAAAATATGTCTCTCAAAAATTTGCTATTGCCGGCCAAAAAAGTTATTATTGTAGAAATGGTTCTTTATATTTTTCTGAGTGCTGCCTGGACTTAAACCTACACTTCTAGGTGAGTCGTGCACCATCTTGCATGCTATTGACATAAAGTATTTACAGTTTGAACTAAAAACGAATCATCCTATTTTTTCAATAAGTTCTGAGGTAAACTGCAAATAGAGGGTTTTCCAATAAAATGTTTTATTTTGAGTAGTCCGCTGTTTTGCCACCTGTCAAAAGATTACAGCACAACAGATGACATGTTAAAAGTACGTCATTTATAAAAATGTCAGTATGTCAGCTTCAATATCGCGATTGAATTGACAAAATTCACTACAAAATTTATGAAAATTTCGAAGATTACTTGGAAAAGCTTAAAGTGAAGCATCTTCTCGTCCAGCAATTAGTAAATTGGTTCAGAAATGTGAGCTATCGCTCCCGTCGCGTAAGAACAGCTGGAAATATTGCTTCTGTAGCTCGCAATTTGACCAAAAATCCAAATTTGTCGATCTCGGGAATTTAAGCTTGCAATAATGTCGCAACTTTGTCAATTGATTGCTGCATAAAATTGGTTTAATAATCTAACTCAAAATTCATTTTCAGCAATGAGGAAACTTTTCATCTTCAAGTCTTTAAACAGCTAATAAACAGAATTGCCTCATTTGGGTGAGTGATTGCCGAAAAGCCTATCTAACCACAACATTTGAGAAGATACTACTTAAGAGTATACTGTCAGTTATTGAAAGTATTCCTCATCACCAGCTTGGGTTCAGAGGCACGACGCATTTGAGGAATCTTTGGAAGAAGAAAAATTTACTCAGGCGTATTTCCTGATGTCTCGCAAGCTCTTGGCAGGGTGTGGCATGAATGGTTGAAATTAAAATTACAACAGGTCTTCGAGAATGCACATGGATATGAGTACTCGCAATTCAAAGAAATTTTAGACCGCGTACCGCAAGGAAGTGCTCTCAGTCCGCTTCTATATTTTCTCTATTCCCCTAATATAACGTAAGAAGAAAGAACCCTTTTAGCTACGTTTGCTGATGACACTGCTATTTTAGCAGGAGATAAAACGATCGAAGTAAGACCAGTTATTTTACAAAACTCTCTTTTTTAATGTAAATGTATGGATTGCCCCCAATAGAACTAAATCTGTTCAAGTAAATTTTGCTTACAGAAAAAGGAGCAAACTCGGTCTGTATTTTATTTGCAAGTGAAGCTAAATACCTAGAAATGACGCTCGACTCAAAGTTAATTCGCACGTGATAAAGAAACAGAATGAACTCAAAAACAAATACAAAGATATGTACTGGTATTCTGAAAAACATTCCAAGCTTAGCCGATGTTGACCTATCGTATACAAATCTGGGGTTGTACCCAAAAAAAAACAGTGCACGTATTTTAGAAACTTTTGATAGGAGCTAAGAGAAATTGTCGATTCGCACAAGTCCTCGGAATTCCTATATTTGAAGAAGAAACAAAAAATTTGAGGAATTTCAGTCGAGTACCATTCCATCTTGCATTGCGGACGAACGAGCGACGGAAGCCGAAGTTAGCGAATCTGTTTAAAGATTACACCGGTACAACCGGACCCTCCGATGTGTGGGTGACAATCGGAGATCTTTGGTTTAAATGGCGATTTTATTCAATAAAATGATCAGAGGAGATCGAATGCCTAACCAGTGGAGCGAGGGCTTTCTAGTTCCACTGTATAAATGCAAAGGCGACACGAAAAATTGCAACCACTACAGATCGGTGAAGCTAATGTTGCATTCTCTAAGAATATACGAACGAGTTCTTGGCAATCGACAACGGAATATTATGAAACTTCGAGGAAGGTCGAAAAATGGCATGATTCACAGTTTACAAATAATGACAACTGATGGAAGGATCAGCATATCGTCTTATTCGTGCCCGAGACATATGTAAAAAGTTAACGCTTTTGTTGTCATACAAGATTTTCCATTGAAGCAGCACATCAACGAGTCTGGAATAAATTCTCTGCTTTTCATAGACAACGACATGACAGCCCTTCAAACTACCCTGAATAATTGGAGAAATGCACTAGAACATAATAGGCTACGAATCAGTCGTATTAGACCGCATATCTGCATTACCGAAGCTCCTGGCAACTATTTAGAAAGAAACATGGTGCCAAAATGCGAAAATTTTAAATACTTGGGCTCTGTCGTTAATCGCCATGGAAATTGTAATGACGATGTCTCACGTAGAGTCAGTGTGGTGTGGCTGTGTTTTAAAGCAGAAAAATTCCGCTTAAACTTAAGGCAGTGTTAGACGATGTACGAAAAATATATATATAATATATGAATATGAAAATATAACAAACGTCCGCGCAACAAATTGTGATCTTATAAGATCTTCCGCGCATCCGTGGAGTCTCCACATTGAGAAACCGATAGTAGAGAAGCTGCAGGCTGAAGAAATGGTCTGCCATGTTCAACGAAGGTCGTCGGAAAATCCTGTCCAAAAAATAAAATAGAGACTTAAGTTCCACCCGAGATTCAAGGAAAAGACCGAAAGAAAAATAACTGAATCACTGAAGTGAGAAAACATCGACAAACTCTTTACCTCATTAATGAGGTGATCTAAAATAGAGTGATTTGATTTAGCAATTTGAAGTAGCAATGCAGAAACTTGGGACAAATATGTAAAATTAGGTGTGTTTATACGCGTCACAGATTTCAGCAGTTAATAAAAAAAGAAGAAGCCCTTTCGGAGCTTATCCTGGACGAACAGACAGACAAATAGAAAGAAGTTTTAAAATAATTAAATTTTATTTCTGTGCATATTTCAACAAGTTCGAACTTTTCTCAAAAAAATATAAAATCAAAAACAGTTTCAAGAAATCATCTACTCGTATTATTTAATTTTGAAGTAGGAAAAACATCGTTTGCTTTTTTTTGGACTTTCAAATGTATTATATTCAGAGAAACCGAAAATGTGTTTTTTCTTCCTTCTTGATGAATTCAGTTTACTAGTAATTCGGTATTCAAGGGCATGGAAAGTAGTTTTATCAAAAAACCACGGAACCCCACATAATACATTGAACTCCGACTATTTCCTTACACAGCAGTCTTACAATTTTTCTTATTTTTGCAAAAAAGTGAATTCTTAAACCTTGCATATTAATTTCAAGATAAATTCGTTGGTCCATATGCTATAACATTATTATTTATTTTTCACTTTTAAATATTCCATAGTAAGCCATTACTTTTTTTTAACTTTTAATAATACACTTATTTACAGGGAGAGTAGTAAACGTGATTCAGAAATAATGTCTGGGTGTTTTTGTATATTTTCAATCGGATTTAATATTCAACATCACAAGAAACTGTAAAAACACCAACATTTTCAGGAAAAAAGTTTTATTCAGAAAATGTATAAAGCGCTCACTGTTTAAATATTTTTAATATTATTTTTAGTTCTATGCAGAGGTATTTTAAAATTTATTTTATTTTTAATACATACCATATTAGAAAATGTATGTTACATATTTGTTGTAAGAAATTAAAAAAATATATATCCTTTTTTAAGTAGACAATAATTTAGCTAGTTTTACTTTAATCTATTACAAAAATTCTCACCTGAGACATGATTTGGTTTTACAAAGTCTTTTAAATTCTTTTTTCAAAATTTAATTAAAAAAATTGACAACTCCTTTCGGAAGGGAAGTTCAAAACAGTTAACGTTAAACTCAACCGACTAAACAAAAACCGAAGTAAAATTCGAATTATTTTCGATTTATAAAGAAAAACAGAAAAAGTTGATATAACACTTTTGTCGGTATGTGGGTAAAATTGATGACTCTTTATTTTTTGTAAATAAAAATAATCGCCGAAGCGGGTATTCAAATCAATTCACTTCCCCGGTTAGTACAATAGATAAGAGAAGCAACTGCTTAAAACATCCTGTTCAATGTATCTAATCGAATTGGTATCGAAAAGCTTTGAGGCATGCCTTTTTATACAATCGTGTCATGCCGGCAATACAATCGTCAAATGTATCCTTCCGTCGCACCCCCGATGACATCATGAGGTTTGATCTGCTTCACAGTAATCAGAACACCAACTGTTGCTGATGATGAGATGCTTTTTGGGGGGCTGTTAATACTGCTGTTGCTGCTGCTACTACCACCCCAAAAACAAAGTATACTCGTACACCAACCAAGCTCCGTGGGGTTGGTTGCATTACAGTCGTACAAACCAGAGAAGAGACTACAGAACACAACGGTACTAGACGTCACACTATCGCACAACAGGAATTAAGCTCGAATACTTGTAATGAAAGCGATCACAAATTGACTTCCAGTATTGTACTGTTTTTTTTTCTTCTTCTTCTTTTTAATTTTTTTTTCATTTTTTTTGTCGTTATTTTATTTATTGTATTTCAAATAATTCAAATTGATTTGAAGATGTTTGCGGGCATACTACTAGTACATGTGTGTAGGTTTCCCATTTTTCTAATTTTACTTCACAAATACAGGCACATTCTCAGATGACTAAGTATACGGACCCATTGCGTGGGGGGAAGCTGAGCATACGACTACTTAGGCAGTGATTGGGATTTGTATCACTTGGATTTTTGTCAGTGTGTGTCCGTCGTAGATGGATCTGTATGTGGAAGTTAAGTTTAATTCGACTTGGCAACCACCCCACCGTGGATGTGGATGTGGATGTGGATAACGAAGAAAGGTTCGACGAATTAACTAATTATAATTAATAATGATCTGGGGATGTGTTAATTTCAATTCGTCAAGTATAGGATATCCGTTGCATAGCATGTTGCCAAAGTAGGAATGGTCGGAGCTTTTTTTTTCTATCTATATACTCGTACGTACTTCATCCTGAAGACGACGAGTGAAGAGGATCATTAAGCAAAACCAGTAGCAGAGAAATATGCGTGGTAAATTAGTTCAACCCTGTGTGGGATGTTGGCAATAGTAAGAAAATTGATTACTACCCCCCTTCTCAGCATGGTTAATAAGGTCTAATACCTTCACCGTTTGAAACCATTTAACAATGTTGTCTTTTTGATAGGAAGCTGTGGCTGCAAAATTTATTTCGCTTCTTAACAGAGTTTATTGCGGTCGATGAGGTGGAGGAATATTTCTAGTACTTGTTTCAAAATTATCACATTTTAATATGACATCATAAAATTACAGAAATTAACTAAACCTGTACAATCCAAATACAATTCTGAAAAACTAACTTCGGAATTCATTACCACTTTTGAAGTCATTGATTAATATCTCTGCATGGCAGGAAAGTTTTCACCAAAGCACTCTGCAGATGATAGTGAAAGTATTCACCATATGGAATTGTCGGAAGGTCTGCAATTCAGGTTACAGAACCTACTTGATGAACATTTTATATGAGCCTCCCGGACGTACGTATTAGGTGTGTCTATGAGTTGATCTAGCTCTCAGAAAACAATATGTATTGTAAAAATATCGTGTCAAATGCAGTCTAAGAACTAGCCTCATTTAGACTAGTTAGGTTAGGTTAACGGGCTGGTGAGAAAACAAAGTACACCATCACACTTAGATCAATGTAGTTGTTTGTAGTGTCCAATGGGGTTTTCGGGTCGTACGATTATGATAGCTTGTGAGCGGCGTCAACCTGGCGAGAGCTGTAACTATGGCTACCTACATATCATTTGTGCTTATTTTATCTTCTCGTAATAGTCACCAGATACCTCTGGACTTCACTTAATAAACTTATAAGCACGAGTTGTTGAGCAGAGGATAACAGCAAGATCTATTGGAAATGATTGACGCTCCGATGGAGGACGTAGGGCAAATGAGTTGACGCTATAGAATCAACGGTCTCATCAACAGTCAGCATGGGGGGTAAGATACTTTAACGTATTTGGAGCTGAAAATTGTCAGGACTAATCAGGGTACTGGAATTAAGATGACGGCGGATAAGCTCTGGGTCAAAAACAGCTCTCATGTACCTGTAGGAAATTACTGACATCTGAATACACGGTCCATCTTGCGCGGCACACACGTCCCAGGTGTGGGTTATAAGTGGAGTTGTTGAAACGAGCACAAACAAAATTCAGAACGAGAATAACAAAAACGACATTCAGTTCTGTATTTTGGTGCGGATTTGTTCTAGGCGCCAGACTAAGACAAGAAATCTCAAATTTTCAGATTGTGACTGAATGCCATACACTGATCCACATCACGGCTAAATCATCAGCCGGACCAAAGAATATTTTTACGTGCACAAAACCCACAAATTAAGTCTTAAGTACGACATTAAAATCGATTTACATAATTTACATCGTTATAGTCGGAAATTATAACCTTCATGATAACACGTTTGTGTAACGGACTTTGCCAATCAAATTGTCAATGTCTCAAACAACGCAAGGCACTCTTCCAATATTATAGATGTCCGAAAAATTCAAACGGGCACTGTAGACTCGAACTTAGTTATTACCAAGTTATGTATCTGCATATCTCAGACATGAAAAAAATACTATGGGTAGACTTAATGCTGATCGTCTTCAATATCAACAAACCGCCAGAATTTTTTCCGATCGCGTATTCCTCAACCTTTCGATAAGTCTTACACATTCTGAGTCACGCGCCGAAAATCAGTGGAACTGATACCAAGAAACATGAAGCAACATAATTCGCAGTGCTACTCGTATGTATGTAAAATAACTAGGAAGACTCTTGCGCTCTACGAGAAATGGAAAAAAGAAGGACATCCGCTTCTCCGAAGTAAAAAGCAATTGATGACATGGAGAGGTACTTTTCATGAATAATGCTCGAAAGTTTCACACAAATGATAAAAAAAACTTGTCATGCCAACAAAACCCGACCAGACCCTTTAGACATGAATAAAAAAAATTTAGCAGTCAGTGCTGCATTTCGTTCAACTTCAGCGATAAAAGCCAAGAAATCCCAATGAAGTAAAGACAGCAATATTTAATCAGAAGGCTGTCCAAGCCTATGCCAATTTAAGGCAGCGGAAGATGGCTTAACATGGAGCATTTTCAAAATTTGGTCGTAAAATTAGCATTATACAAGTGATACATGATATCACACTCTAAACTGTGATGTATATAAACACATTGGTCTCGTTGACATCGCATACAAGATGTTGTCTGCCATATTTTTTAATGTCTGAAAATATTTGTCAACGATGTGATTGGTTCTTATCAGTGTGGGTTAGGCTCAGTACATTTTTAGTTCACCAAATATCCATAATTTTTCAAATACTGAAGAAAACCCGGAAAGTCCAGCTTGATACTCACCACCTCTTTATCGGTTTTAAAGACGCATAATGTCATTTGCTATATAGATGTGTTACTGCCTAACTAATGAGATTGTACAGAACGAAAAGGCTCGTTACTCTGTAGACGTTGGAAACCATCCCACCAAGGCATTTGATGTGAAATAGGATTTAGACAAGTGTCATGTGACTTCTTCAAAGAGAAAGATGTGCCAAAAATTGCAAGCAAACACAATTTTCCAAATATCTGTGCAACTACTGGCATACGCTGAGAATATTTTCAACATTTTCAGAACGCAACAAGCTATCACAGTAGCGTTTACAAGAATTCAAACAGAAACAGAAAGAATTATGTTTTACTCTGAATGAGGACAAAAACCAAGTTTATTCAATAAACCTAATAATTTAGGATGTTGTCTACCTCTATTGATTCCGATAATGACATCTCCTCGCAAATCAAACGAAAGTTACAGTTTCAAATCGATCTTTCTTTGGCCTCAGAAGGCAACTACTAATAGAATAATAAATATAAGAACTAATATCCTAATTATTCGTTCTTGCCTATGACATATGGTCTTACATTTTGGATGAAGATCGATGAAAATATCCTTGATGGTTTTAAAACCTTCTTCGAGCGATTTTTGGTCTCAATTGCGTTGACGGACTTTGAAAAAGGAAGTATGTTCGAGCTCATCGTGTTGTACAGTGATATTGAACTGTTTAGAAAAGTGAATATTAGTCGGCTTAAATCAACGATTATCAACGAATGTTTCACTAAGCACACTCGTGCATTGTTTATGGCAGCTAAACAACTTAAAGCAGAAAAAAAAATTCAAGTACTTATGGTTTAATAATTGTAACATTTTGTTGAGAAAGGCTGTAAATGGTGAGGTTCTTGTTATAAGATCTTTTGATGACTTAAATGCAATTTAATAATTTCTAATCACATTTTTACGAAATGTTTTTTAATATGAATGAAAGTTTTGATCTTACAAACAATGACCTTACCAATTTTCGATTTCAATCTGGATTTGCTAAATGGTATTGCTGTGTTAGATTTATATCTTGCGCTTATGGCAGTGCATGGTTTAACATCTTTAGTGAATGATATTGCTTGACCAATTGCAGGTACTTGCATTGACCATGTATTTGCTCGTTTTTTAATGATTAGTCTTAATGTTTACATTGGTATCAACCTCTATTTTCAAATATCTGATCATTGTATGACTGGTGTAATTTTTAATAGCTTGGAAAGTTTAAAAGAAAAAACGCATAATTTTCCAAGAAAGTTGAATAAAATTAACTACGAGCTTCTGAATCATTTCCTGTGTTTCAAAAATTGGGAAGAGGTGTACACTCAAGAAAATGTAGCTACGGCTGTTAATTTATTTTTGACTAAATAATTATGTAAGATCAGTTAGCTATGTCACTATCCCTAAAAGGTCAGATTTCAGGCTAAAGCCTTGGATTAGCTGGTTACTTCTTAAGAAAATTAGGCAAAGACACCAAATACGGAAAAAGTGCCTTAAACATACACAGAATGCTAGCCTAAACAGTCGCTATAACCGTATGAGTCGAATCATAAATAATGAAGTACGAAAATGCCGCGATGATTACTATCATAATCAGATAAGGGCTGTACAAGGGAATCTTAAACATTCACTCCTTAAATAGCTCCAACTCCTGTAGCAGCTATAATATTTCCAATCTTATGCTTAAAAACATTTCCTTCAATATTGTAGATATTTTGGAGCATATTTTCAATTTGAGTATCCTGTCCGGATGTTTTTGTGAAGTTTTAAAATGTGCTTTTGTTATATTGGCAATGAGCCCACTTTTATAACAAAAAACCGACAAGAAGTGTTAGACATTACTCTTGCCTCCGACAGCATCACCCAAAGGCTAACAAACTGGATGGTATCGTCTGAACACTCCTTTTCAGACCATAGATACATCCAATTCAGTCTGAGTGATGCTCCCCCCGCCAACCAGCTTTCCGGAACTACCGGAAAACTGATTGGACAAAATACAGAGGAATACTGTCGAAAACGATATCCTCTGAACTATCAAGTCCCCCGCGTGACACCAATGAGCTCGACATGAAAGTCAGGGAATTTACTCTGACTCTCAATAAGGCTATGGCCGCTTCCTGCCCTTTTATTCAACCAAGAGGCAAGAAAAAGCCACATTGGTGGACACCGGCACTGGGACTGCTCAGAAACGCCTGCAGAAAACTTTTCAACGCAGCAAAAAGCACAAGAAAAGTGACCGACTGGGACTCATATAAAGAATCCCTCAAATTATACAAAAAAGAACTGAGGAAGGCAAAGCGACAATCCTGGAGGTCATTCTGCGACAAAATTACAGAAACCTCTGAGGCATCGCGGCTAAGAAAAATCCTCTCTAAAAATCCTATGATGCGTACCTGTAGCTGACGGCTCCTGGACAACCTCAAGTGATGAATCACTCAACCTGCTTCTGGACACCCACTTTGCAGGTAGCTCCCAACTCGCGGCCAGTACCAGCCCAAACAGGCCTACTGCAACCGTGACCAAAATTCATGGTCTGATTACGAGAGACAAACTGCTCTGGGCGCTGCATAGCTTCAAACCATACAAGTCTGCTGGTCCGGACGGTATTATACCTGCCGAGCTACAGAGATCCTCAGATATTATTCTACCAGTGTTGGAAAATATTATGAGGGGCTGTGTAGAACTTATCCTCATTCCACTGTTATGGAGAGAAGTCAATGTAGTATTCATTCCCAAAGCTGGAAAATGTTCTCATGTAGTCCCTAAGGACCTCATACCTATAAGTCTATCATCATTCCTTCTGAAAACTTTAGAACGACTGATTGATATCCATATTCGAGCTAAAGTTGATCCAAGACTTCTGTCTACGGCTCAACATGCCTACTGTAAAGGAAAGTCGGTGGAAACGGCTTTGCACTCTCTGACTAGCCACATCGAACGATCCCTACAATATAAGGAGTACACAATGGTTGCTTTCCTAAACATAGAGGGCGCCTTTAACAACGTCAACACATCCGCAATCACGATTGCGCTGTCAACTCTGCAGGTAGACGGCTCACTTGGGGAGCTGATTAGTGTAATGCTAAAAAGCAGGATAATCAACTCCAAACTGGGTGAGACTTCTGCTAAAAGATATGTCAGTAGGGGTACGCCGCAAGGCGGTGTCCTCTCTCCCCTTCACTGGAACTTAGTAGTTAACGAACTACTGATATACCTGGAAGCGGGTGGTAGCAGAGTGATTGCCTATGCGGATGACGTTGCCATAGCCGTCTCAGGAAAACATCTAAATACCATTAAAGAACTCCTCCAAGTAAATCTCAACAGATTAACCCGCTGGGCAGATCGCTGTGGATTGGGAATAAACCCCCATAAAACTGATCTTGTCCTCTTTTCTAGGAAATATAAAATTCCAATCATAGACCCTCCTTCAATAAACGGTACCAGTTTAGTTTTCTCCGATACAGCAAAATATCTGGGTCTCATTTTTGATAGGAAACTAAACTGGAAACCTAACATTCAAGAAAGAGGCAATAAAGCTGCAATAGCTTTATTTTCTTGCAAGAAAGCCATTGGGAACAAATGGGGCCTTCAACCTCGCATAACCCACTGGCTATACATCTTGGTCATAAGACCTATACTTACTTACGGGATGGCTGCCTGGTAGACGGCCTTGGAAAATGCAGTCAACCGCATTAAACTAAGCAGAGTCCAAAGAACAGCATGTCTATGCACAAGTGGAGCCTTGCAGTCTACCCCCTCTGCAGCATTAGATATTCTGCTTCACTTGACACCCCTCGACATTTTTAGCAAGCAAGTAGCTGCGACTGCAGCTATTCGCCTTAAAGCGACTAAACAGTGGACAAATAATTCATTTGGTCACGCCAATATTCTTAATACATTAGGAATCCTCACAGAGAACACCGATTACACCATACCTGAACTTTGGTTTGACAGAAACTTCCATGTAAGCTTTCCCTCTAGATCATTCTGGGAGGAGGATGCTTTCATGGGGGACAAGTGAATCCATCTCTACACAGATGGATCTAAAAGCGATAGCGGAGTTGGTGGCGGTGTTTTCTCAGATAAGCTAAATCTAAGCCTCTCTTTCCGCCTTCCAAATCACTGTAGCGTGTTCCAGGCGGAAATTTTGACGATTAAAGAAGCTCTGTCCTGGCTGAAGAAAAACGTGATATCTGCAAAGGATATCCGCATATTTTCGGATAGTCAGGCCGCCATCAAGTCCCTGGACTCGGTCTTATTATATTCTAAAACCGCCCTTGAATGCCGATCATCTCTCATGGAGATGGCAGAGCAGTTCAACATTCACCTTTGCTGGGTGCCGGGCCACAGAGACATTCCAGGAAACTGCAGAGCCGATGAACTCGCCAAAATTGGAACCACTCTACCTATTCTACCGGAAAAGGGTAACATAGGTATACCAATCGCTACGTGCAAACTAACACTAAAGCTAGATGCCAATAAAAGAACAGACCTTAGGTGGACTGCTGGACAAACATGTCTAGCGACCAAACAGATCTGGCCAAGGCTGGATCTGAATAGATCTAAGTGTCTGATCCTTTTAGATAGGAAACTTCTCAGCGCCATAATAGGTGTCATTACCGGACACTGCCGCATAGGCAAGCACGCAAGACGGCTTGGCGCTTTTACTAACGATTTCTGTAGAAGCTGCATGGACGAGGAAGAGGAGGAGACAATCCCCCACCTACTCTGCACATGCCCAGCTCTCTCTCAGGGAAGGAAGCTTCATCTAGGAGCTTTCTTCTACTACGACCTAAACGATCTAGAAAAAATAGACGTTAACAGTCTCCTACGCTTTATTATAAGCTCAAACTGGTTTCAGTAGTAAGAAGATCATAGATCCACGTGGCATCACAATGGGCCAATAGGCCTAAGTGGGTTGGTATTTCACAGCCACTCTTACCTAACCTAACCCTATTCCTCTCTTTAAAAAAAGAAGCAAACATGAAAAAAGGAACTATAGACCAATTTATGTTAGAGTATCTGAACAAAATAAAATTCTTCAGTCCAATGCAATTTGGGTTTAGAGCTGGGCTATCTACTGAAGACGCCCTTTTAGATTTTTCCTCCATTATACAGAAAGGTTTGTATGAAAAAAGATCTTGTGCAGGACTTTTTGTTGATATAACAAAAGCGTTTGATATGGTTGACCATAATATTATTCTAAACAAGCTATATAATATAGGTTTTCGTGGTTCGTTACATAGTTGGTTTATGTCCTATCTAAAAGACAGATAACAAAAAGTGAATATCGAATCTAGGTAAGCGATAAGACAAAACTTATGTTTATCAGTCTTACCACGCATGAGTCTCCAGATATTAAGATCGTATTCCATGCTTCTAAATCTGCAAGGTTTAACATGTTTCACTTTCCATCTTCTGTCCAATGCTTTAAAATGTCTTTCGACGTGAATGTTCCCTGCCAGGACAGTTGCTTTAAAATTGAAAATGTAAGCCATTTTAAATACCTAGGTGTTATTATTGACCGAAATTTAGGTTGGTCGAATAATATTTTAAGTTTAAAGCAATATCTGTTAGCAATATCGTCTAAAGAAGTTTTGTCCTTTTAATACTCTAAAAACAATTTATTGGAATATTTCATTCAAAATTGCAGTACGGTATAGAATGTTGGGGAAGTGCTTGCCGAAGTAAAGTTCAGCCGTTGATTGTTTTACAGAAGTGTGTCATACGGAAGATCTGTGGTTCTTCTCGTCTGGCCCACTCCATGGAATTATTTAGATACATGCAAATCCTACTAGTTAGGCATCTGCTCTATTTTAAGGTCTTAAAAATATTTTTCATCTGAGGTGGTTATATGCAGAGTCCGATTTCTGACGCTTACAACTTGAGGAGCCATCAACAATCTCTTGTCGCTATTCCTGCTTTTCATACCACCTGCTACAGAAATTCATATTCTATTCTATCCTGCAAATTATTCAATAGTCTCCCTGTAGATACAAGATTCGTAGGTAATTTGCGTATTTTCATGAAAAGAGTTAAACAATGGCTTTTTAGCTACAATCAGCTAAGGAACCTATGAACAATTATGGATTATTCACCCATCGCGTGGTGTAATGAATTTGTGAAAGTCATAACAGATTTCCCTCCAGGGATTTTATTTCTAGTGTGACAGAGTTCTGGGCAGTAGGACAGAAAGTGCCTATTCTGATCATTTGTGCTAAATTTCGACAACAACGATGACAACATCCATAAAAAGACAACGATTCTTTCAATATTTTTTCACTCTTTTGTTTATTGTAAAGTTGGCACATTTTCTTATTTATAGTACAGTCCTTCTCTCAATTGTTAGAATTTTGTTCCCAATATCAATATTTTGCTTAAAATTAAAATTAAGATATTTAACATAGTACTCGTATTTGCCTCTTTTAAATCAAGAAATGATCCTTTTCTTGTAGATCATATTGCCGCTTGGCTATTAATCAAAAATAAAATTAGCGTCTGGTAGTGCCCTCATTGCAACCTACTTAGGTGCTGTAGTTGCTGTAGTTGCTGCTAATATCTTGGGTTGAAAAACATTTACATAGCGATCGTGTTTCTGATCCATACACATTGCACTCAAATATTGTTGTTTTTTTTTTTTCAGAAAATCACTGCATATAACTACGAGTAGCTCTGCTGTCTTCGCTATTGTTTAGCCTTTGGTTCTGTACCGTATACTAGTAAAATTTGTGTCTAATAGGGCATGCCACTCGTTCTCAGGACTGCTATCATCGTAAAGCATCCCTCACTTAATTGTTTTTTTTTTTTTTTCACCATTATAAAAACCCGCCCTGGTTTTCACACTGACGATTTTCTGCCTATCTCTTCTTGTGAGTGAAAAGATGACCCTTTCATTTTGTGCCCTGCTAACTACTCGTAGACAGCAAACCTCCAGCCAATCATATGTAATCAAGCTGAAAGCGCGTTCCTTAATCAGGAGATACTCAGAAGTTTTTGAGAATATCTCAATACTCTAATCGGGTTCTACAAACTACTCGTATCATGTCACGGATCGTAGGAAAGTCGATCAGTTTCATATTGTTATTTCCTTTTGGAGGCAGAATTCCCACCAACAGACCATTGACCACGATGGCATTAAAACAGCCAAACATAATTTCTTAGCCCTAAGTATATAAAATAAATATTTCCAAATAAAATGTAAATGAAGTCGAAAGACATAGATATAAGAATTTAGAGTAGCTTAGAGTGCCTGTGTGGGGCCAGTAAGTTATTATAAGAGTGTTAAGTAATTATAAGCTAGCATATAAGCATTTTTTGTTAGTATGTAAGAGTTAGTGATTAAGAAAATAAAATGCATCGAAAACTGAAAAAAAAAAAAACAGCCAAACATAATCTTTTCTTGTTCTGGACGAGGCCAACGATTGTGCGCTTGTTAAATTGTCGGGGCACGCACGCATATTAGGTTGACATTTAAAAAGTTAAGCTTCACCTGTAGTATGTAATTCGTAAATGAATGTGAATCTAGAGATAAGGTGTCGCTGGAACCCGGTATGTACTAAATTCATATACAGGGTGTCCCAGTTTAGGTTTTCGTCCTAATAGCTGCAGATTCCTGAAGTACTGGCAAACAAAAAATTGTATTGCAGGTGGGGGGGGGTCTATTTTCACCCCCTCCAAGTTATAGGCCGTTAAAGTGAGGAACCTCTGATTTCGAGGTAAAACTTCTTAAAAGGCCGTAGCTTTCTAACAGATTCAACTTAAGAAACTGTTGTGCACATTTTTGAAATATAATTTCAGTGTGCATAAAATACTAAAATTTCGTCGAGTTCGATGAACGCCAGCCAAAACTGTGGCATTTTAAAACTAACATTTTGAAAAATCGTTGGACCAATTTCATCAAAAAAATTTTTGAGAGGCTGAAAGCAAATTTCTGGTGCATAATTCATAATTCACATCCATCACTGTATGTGCATTAGAACAAACAGTCGCTAGTCATGATCTGACAGTGCAGCTCCATAATCTTCGCATGCTTGAGCATGGAACTATAGAGCTATTGGGAATGGAGCACTGAAGAGAAGACCCCCTGCGAGCAGCTCCCATTCTCTTCGGGATTGGCAAAAGCTGTTCTATACCTATTTGTTGCCTAACATGCTATAGGCGTCGAGTAACGTGAATGCATCAAAGGAAACAACAATGGCTTTAGTGAGAGTAGTGAGTTTCGAACATAAGACTCTCTATTTTCGACTCAGTGTAATAGGATTTTTCGGTTCTTATCATTCTGAGTGACTTGCCCGTTTAGACGATTTTGAAGAGTTTGCTGGTTTCACCTTGTGCAATAGGAGGCACTCTTCGAAATCTGAATAAGTCAGAACTGTATTAGTTCTGGTCTTAGGCTAAGCGTCGACGACTCCATCTCTTTAGCAAATTCAATTTGCTTTGAAATTTGATTTACCTGTTGTTTGGCATGGAAGCCCCCCATAGTACTTCCCATGTTATCACAGTATTTTACCTGTTGGACAGTTGATATTAGATGTCTTCCTTTCGTAAAAAAAAATATTGGCAGGGAGCCAACATTTTGCATAACGAAGTCAGACGATAGTATAAAGTCCATCAGATGATTACCTCTCAGTGATTGCTACTGGCCCGTCCCAAAAAAAACCGTTTTGAACGTTGGCATCACAACATATTATAGGGTTTTCCAATAAGGACTTGACAATTTTTTTTTAAATAAAATGCAAACCATTTGAGATATTTCAAACACTTTATTATCCGCTTGAAGTACAATCAAAACACTTGTGAATGGAACTCCACTTCGTTCATATGGCCACCGCGGGCACGTTTGCATCGGTCGATTCGTTGGACTCAATTTTCAACGACTCGGCCACACATTTCGGCCGAAACGGCCGCTATTTCGCGTTCAATGTTGGCTCCGAGCTCTTCCAACATCGTCGGCGTGTTGGCATAAACGACTTAACGTAGCCCCACAGAAAGTAGTCAAGCGGCGTTAAATCGCACGAACGAGGCGGCCAATCGACTGGCCCATTTCTTGGGATAACACGCTCACCATACTTACTCTTCAATAAATCGATTGCAGCTTGTGCTGTGTGGTTTGTGGCATCATCCTGTTGAAACCACATGTCGTCCAAGTCCATATCTTCCAATTCATGCCGCGATAACGCTGACTATGGTCTGAGCGATGCCCAATTCTTGAGAACGCCGTGGAATTGACTGATTTGGATTGTTTGCTACGGACGCCGGAACGGCAGCGATATTTTCGACACTTCGACCAACCCGTTGTCTCACTGATACGGCAAACATCACACAACGAATATGTAGACTCAAATTTGTGCACTAAACTTGTTATTGCCTGTCTACTATGGCGAGAATTACGACCGAAAATTGGAGTTAACGCTCTTAAAGTTGCAGTCACCGACTCCGAATTTCGGTAGAAAATTTTTATAATTTGCAGACGTTGCTCGTTCGTGTACTTTACCATGATGAAAATGTTGAGTTTACAGTGACAGTTTGATGATTAGTGAAAGAGTGCGTTCACAAATTAAATTCAAAGTTGTCAAGTCCCTATTGGAAAACCCATTTGCGGTGGTGGTAGTACCGAAACATACTGGAAGAAAGCAAACGCAATGACAAACTTATGCAATTTTCGTTCGTTTCGTAAGTTACCTGTAACAACTAAATTTTGGTTAGGTTCTGAGAGTGTATTCGGCATAATAAAACAAGCTCTCGGTCTTTCAGATCGCTGCTCGTTTCCTTATATTATTATGTGATGTTCTATTATAGATATGGAAAGGATTCACTTGTTGGACAGCGCCTTAGATAGGTTGATCAGCTCTGATAACTTGAGTAATGACCATTATTTTTAGCAGCTACTAGTAGTACGATCGTTTTTTGATCGTAGGAAACTTCAAATTCATTAAGCTGCACAGGCAGTATCTAATTTTACACGTAAGATAGACAATCCAGATTTTATACAACTTAATATACAATATTATGCCAGTCTAAAGCTCTTAAATTGCTTACTCACCAGAGTATAAAATATTCTTATGCAACTTTGTACATCCCAAATAGATGCAAACGTTGCCCCAGAATATAGAAATGCAAATTACAAACAAAGATTCGCATAGAGAGATTATTCGAATGCAAATCGGATGATAACTAAGTCAATCCGCGTACTAACAAGAGTTTGAAGGCAAAATGTAAAAAAGAAAATAAAAAGGAATTGGCTAGAGGATCTGCAGTCAAATGCAGATGAAGATAGATGAAATCGAGAATAAAAAGTGCAACCGGAACATGGAGGTACAGGAAACTTTATAAGTGAGAGTGATCTAACACTTGTGATATATTTTAGAAAACAAATGTTGAAATTCAACTGAACACTGACGCAGAAAAGTGTCCCTTAACTTTCCTCAAATAACGGATCAGCAAGAATGTTACAAGTTTCAAGAATTTTTGAATTTTTCAAGTAAAAATTTGTGGTCTACTCAAATACAAATTTTGATAAACTTTGTAACTTGAAAACAAATCATGGTTGCAGAATTTCATCGGCAATTGTCATTATGAAACAACGCTTTCTATGTAATCTTATCGCTGTCTGAAATGCAATTACAATGACAGCTGTCGTATAGTACTCCACGACATCTAAGTTAACTGATAACCATAAACGATTTGAAAGAAACTCATCGTTGTGACAGCGTCAAATGTAATCACATGATTACGATAATTTGACGGCTTGCTAATAAAAACTACACACTACTTCCTCCGAAATAATTTTTGCGTATCTAATAATTTGGAAATTAATAGGTGCGATTTCCATCCAACACACTCGTACCTATAGTACATATATGCAGATATGCGTAACTTTTTTCTTTGATTTCATCATATCGTTGTTACAGAATTTTTATTTTATAAACTTCCTTAACGTCCAGGGATTGATTTGTATGTCGCAGAAACACCGCCGAGGAACTTTGTCCTAATACTAGCAACTCCTCAACATTATATATGAATTTGAGGAGGTTACTAGCCGAGAAATCAGTGATGATGAGCAAGATACGCTTCCTCAGTGGCAATGAGATATCACACAGTTGCCCATGCTCAGGTTGTGAGGATACTGAAGTAGGCCGCTACAGTCTTGGAATTCATACAATGCGAACACATCATATTTGGCGCTGTTTGACTTATTTGTTTATTTACTTAAGGTTGCGCTACAGTCGGGGTGGACTTGGATCTCAGCCAACAAGCATCTCCAGCCAGCACGCTAAGTTGATTAAGGATTCGAACCGGATGCATTGGTGTCCATCCGCTCGACACGACGCAACCACCTCAGTCGTTGGACCTACACTCTACTGTCTTAGTCGATGTCGCTGTACTACCTACTACTACAGTTCGTCGTTGTACGAACTCCTTCTCCCCAGACAGGACCGAGAATCACCCAAAGATTTTTCCTCACTCTCATACACTTTTGATAGCATCTATGCCTCTGCATTATAGAGCAGGACTGGTATTATTAAGGTCTTATTTAGGGTCACTTTTGTTGTTCGATAGAGAGCTTTGCTAGTCAATTGCCTTCTTAGCCCAAAAGAAGCAGCGGCTGACAAGAGTTATTCTTCGTTTGATCTCAGCATCGGTGTAGTTGTCTGAATTGAGAGGGGAGCCTAGGTAGACAAAGTCCTTAACTATCTCAAAGTTTTATCTGTCGAGGGTGATGTTCTGTATGAGACGTCGGTGTTGGGTGTCCTTTCTGGTTGGCAACATATACTTGGCCTTGCTCTAGTTGAGCAATAATCGCGAAAGCGCCACTGACGTCACGCTACTTTCTTCGGATTATAAAAACATCATCGCCGTATGCGAGTAATTGGGCAGACTTTTGAAAGTCCCTTTGCTCGTGAGTTTTGCACTATTCTTTCAAGAATCCATTTCTAAATCCGTTTTAAAATCAAAGGCCTAGTTGAGTTCTTTACCGACCTTTATGAAGCAGGATTATCATCCTACACAAACGAACGAATTTGCAGGGATACCAAAACTAAACATTGCTCTGTATAGCAAGATCCGCCGTAGTTTCAATATTTGGCCGATGGTGGACTTTCCTGGGCTGAAGCCACACTGATACGAACCACACTGGTTGTTGGTCCACAATACGGCAGATAGGATCTTGTAGCCGATGTTAATATGTTAAGAAGTTTCACAAGATTAATTCAAACTTATAATATATATGCCATACGAATAACTCCGATTTTAAGACACTTGGGCACATCCCTAACGCCTCGGAGACTTTGAAATTTGTACCAAAAATTAGCACATGCATCTGAACTAATAAACTCCTCCTGTTAGCGCGGTCTTTGCTCAACCGCCTCCATTTGTATGGTATAGATTTTTATAAAATTGTGACTCTGGAGCTGGCTGAAAAATTTTCGGAAGAAGTTCCATAATAGGCTTTCGCCTTGTTTAATCCCATCAAAGGTAGTTGTCAGATTGCTTCTCGCATTTACGGGGCAGCGTTCTCCATAATCATTCTGCACGATGTAGTACTCTTTGGTGTTCTCTACGATCTTCGGTTTCCCTTGAAAATAGGTGTATAATCTCTGCCAAATCAGCCTCTAATATCTTAAGTAGCTCAACATTAACGCCGTCTGGTTCTATTGCTATCTCAACTCCATTTTTGTGTGGTGGACGAAAAATCATGGTTCGTTTCGTTGTCTTGCAGTCATCTTCTTGATATCAATGTAGATTGTGTGGGACTTGTCGAGAAGTTTATGGATACGCTGGTGGCTATTGTGGTGTCTGAGATATCCGTAAACGCAGCTTGACTGCAACAAGATGATCCGAGTCTACATTAGCCGCTGGAGGAATGCCTTGGATCGTTCGCAAGCTGATCAATTTACTTGACCGTTTAATGGGCTGGTAACCACGGTATTCCCTTGTCAATATTGAGGTTTGTATGTTTGCTAAAGTGAAATACTATACAGTAAAGTCAATTAGCCCAAGTTCATGTGCTCTACACGTTTGACTCGCGTAGGTTATGTTTTCCCATTGTACTTCCAAAGAATTAAAATCACCTAAAACGCTTCCAACGGCACACATGGGACATTGTTAATGTGTTTCGTCGAGCAGATCGTAGAACCTTTCTCTCATAGCATCGTCCTTTTCTTTTGTGGGGATTGAGCACATATCAGACTAATGTTGATATTAAACGTTTAAGATTTAGTCTAAGTCTTCCGTTTACTGCAAATCCACTCCCAAATAGACGTTGCTTTGTTCTTTGTAGTAATTACCATTCATCCTTTTATTTTTGTATGTCCTATCCCACAGCACATTTTAAATGGCTCTGGTATATACTTTATAACAGTCTAGAGCTTCTGCTAATGGCCATTACTTATGCATATCCGAAAGCCCTTGTCTTATTTTCCAGCAGTGGATCTGTCCCTATCCGAGAGGCTTGTGTATTTTGCAACAGAAGTGCTTTTGCATGGACGAGTATTTGATTCCATGCACAATCCTCAAACAGTAAGGTTTTCCCTGTGACCCCTCTACTTCAGAACCCTGCCTAGTCCTGAAAATTCTTTATGATCGCAGCTTAAAAAACGTTAAAGTCGCCCATATAAGAAGTCTACCATGTCCACTGTTCATGTTCAATCACGAGAATTCATCTGTTGGGGGTTAGTCCAGTTCAGACAGAATACTATAATATTGCTATTTTATTCTGCTCAACATTCGTGCTTACAAATTTTGCAAATCATGTCATGTTTTACGAGATCAGCATGCGATTGCTACCACGAGGAAGTAAGATAACTACAATTGATATGTTGTCATAGTTACATCACAAATTTGGCACTCCTCAATGCCTAATCGTATAATCGTAAGACTTAAATTGTTTCTAAAAATAAAGGAAATACTTAATCTTAACTTAAGGAATCTGAAAGAGTAGATTCCTGGTTTCACCTTATCTGGTTTCGCCTGCCCTTTTATTGCCTATTACAGTACAAATACCAAGCATATGAGTTGAAATTGAATTACGTGAAATTGCTTTTTACAACTTAAGAGACTGTATTCCAACCACCTGACCATGTTTTTCTACATTCTTGAATTGAATACATCCAATTCCTGAAAGGAACTGCAAATAAAAACTATGCGTTTAATCATATCCTCATGTCTCATATCTTCATCATAACAAGGTTCCATCACCCCCAATGTTCATCAGCCCCAAGTGCTCCTCCACCAGACCCATCATTAGCTCACGTCAAAACTACAATAAATAAAGTAGGTAACGATGTTGCCGCATCCCATCTACTTCTTGGTGATATCGTTGATGACATTAGAACGACGCTTCACAAAATTGACGATCTTCCTGTTCAACTCCAGCCCCAATCTAACGCAATGTATAATACGTCCCTACTAACTGAAATGCTCGAGAACGCTGTCATCGAACCTTCTGAGACACTATTACAAATACCTCAATCTCCATCTCCAACTCATGCAATCGCAGTCGATCCACCGGAAAACGTTTTGGTACTTCCTGAACATCCTCGGAATGGAAACAATGTCTTCAAAAACTCGACAACCATAACAAGTCTGAGGGCGTAACATTTACTCTCGACTGTTTAGCCGTAACCACAGACTCAGTCTGGCTTGGGAACTTTTTTAAGCGCAGATTTAAAATCACCATAGACAACTGTCAGAAAATCACACCGCCCAATAAATCAAAGTCTTGTCGTTTCAAATTCAACATTCCCAGTAAATACGAATAGCTTTTTCGAAACCCAACTTCAGAGATTTTCCAACTCTATGGGATGAAGATGCAGATTTTTAAGGATAACCAGATCAAGCACAAAAGGGCTCTTAAGTCTAGAGTTAAAACTCCGCTCATACCTCTAAGTCACCCAATCAACCCAAGCTACCTAAGAACCGCAACCCTACGGATAAGCCTAAGCGCAACATACAATCCAAGCCCTCCCACCGAGACCCCAAGTGGAGTTTTAAGGTAGGCTTATTTTCTCGTTTTCTCCACAGAATCATTTGCTTTCCCCTCCTCATGTCATCCAACCAAAAAAGCATAAAGATATCTCCCCTCTTCGAAATCACAGATCCCTGTGATGAAATCATTGTTCTCGGTGATTTTAATCTCCCTCATCTCCAATGGACTCACTCGGATGAAGAATCCTATCTTGTTGCCACAAATGCAATTTCTGACAAAGAAATCCTCTTCACAGATTGCCTCACAAACTCTGGCCTTTTTCAAATAAACCCAATTTCTAACTTCATAGGTCGGAAACTAGATCTGATCTTTACATCCGACACCACGAACTGTCTTGCTCTCGAGTGTGAACTTCTTCTTTCGAAATTAGACCGTCTCCACTCACCTCTCCTCGTTATTTATTCATATGATAACAAAAATTCCTTATCCAATTATCGCCTCATTGCTAAACTATCCTGCATCCCCAAGGTTTTTGAAAGTATTTTTTATGATGCACTATATTTTCAATGTAAATCTATATTTGCAACCAACCAACATGGTTTTCTCAAAGGCAGATCAACGATCACCAACCTCATTCAGTTTTTTTCTAGTTCACTATGCGCACTAGAGCAAGGGAAAGAAATTGATGTAATCGCCACTGACTTCAGTAAGGGCTTTGATAAAATCTCGCACAAGTTAATTTTGGTTTCGAACCAAGACTGACCTCTTCGATTAATTCCTACATTAAAAAACGCTCTTATATTGTTTATTTTCGTTCCCACTTTTCTGACCCAATTCTCGCCACTTCGAGTGTTCCACAAGGCAGTCATCTCGGTCCATTAATTTTTATTTTAACTATTAACGATATTGTTAACGTTATAAAGCACTAGCACATATCTATCTATGCCGATGATATGAAAATCTGTAGACAGATCTTAAGCCTCTCTGACTCTCAACCTTTACAAGTTGATCTTAATAGATTCTCGATATGGTGCCATAAAAACTTTCTCGAGCTCAACATAGAAAAATGCCAAGCCATTTCTTACTCCCGGAGGCATTTGACACTTCCAACCCGCACCTACTATTTATAAAATCAAAGAGTAGCTGTAGTTACTTCAATGCGGGACTTGGGTGTCATTTGTGATACACAGCTTAGTTTTCGCAACCATATTGACTCCGTAATTAGGAAAGCTAACTCCGCTTTCGGATTTGTTAAACGATGGTCAAAAGAATTCTCCGATCCCTATGTCATCAAATCCCTGTACAATACCTTTGTTCGTCCACTTCTCGAGTACGCCAGCGACATATGGTCTCCTTACTACCATGGGCTGACCACAATATTTTACCCCCCTATGTAAATCGACTAAAACTACTCGGTCTCCTGTCTTTGGAAAAACGACGATATTCTCTTCATACACAAATTCTTAACCGGCATCATTGACTGTCCCACAATACTCTCCTAAATCCCAATCAATACCAACCAGTGTCATTTAAGATCTGTTCACCTTTTTCGTCCGAATAATCACAGGACAACTTATGGTCTCAAGGAGCCACTGTGTCGTATGTGTCGTATGCTACGTGAAACAAATCAGATACGTCAAATGTTCGATTTCCACTGCAGCAGTCCAGCCCTTCGAAATTCCCTAAATAACCATTTTTCCCGTCAATAGACCTTAGCTTAAGTAGAAATAGTAGTTATAAATCATAGTTTTAAGTTTAGTTTGTTAAGTTATATGTTTGTATTAAACATTTTCAATAAACTGTCCGGGGTTGACCCGGGCCTCAAATCAAAACAAGAAAAGCCAAAACGAGGTAATTTTCGAAATAAAAATGAGCAGCCTAATGAAAAAAAAGACATTTTGTAAAAATAGTTAAAAAAAAAATGGACTCGTAATCTATGCCATAGACTATAGGGGATTGAAATATTGAATGCATATACAAATTTTAAATGGATACGGATTGTTTTAGGACGATTTTTGAATCATAATACGCAGTGCTAAACCCCTACCTGTTCAGCATTGTCTTCACTTTGACAGTTGAAACGAGCAATTTCGATTAATATAATTAATTAAGCAATTAAGTATATTGGCCTCTATTTCCAAAGAAAAAAAAAATACATTTACAGAATACAAAACACGTGTCCTCAGTTTTTATGTTAGGTCTTCGAGAAACTAACTAAAATTGAAGGGGTGCAGTTAATCAAGTTTGATTGTTTAACTGCGCTGCGCCAAAAACTTGCATTTCTAAATGTGTTGTCAATTAGAATTTTCTGTATCTCATCCAAGTTGCTTGTAGATTGAATGATTTTTTTAAGTTGCAGTCAATTTAACTTTTAATTGCTTTCAACTTCTTTTGCTTATTTGAATTTATTTTCTTTAAACTGCGCATTCGTTCTATTCGATTTGTATGATAAAGGTACACAGTGGTGTTCTTGGCAATTTTTCCCACTAAACACTTATTCGTAGAAGCAATTTCGGGGAATAATCAAACTTGGATTTTAGAAAAGCTACGAGTAAAAATTGTTAATTCCGCCAACTTGTTGATTTGGTTAACGGAGAAATGAAAAATTAAAAGCAGAGATGCTGTGTCTCATGCTTGAGACTCCGATTTACAACAATCTCCCATCGCTGAAGCTGCAAGTGTTCTAAGTAATATAACTCGCCGTTACTGGTATCTACGAGTACCATCGGTTTTGGTGACGAATGAAACCATCAAAGGATTATTAAAAATTACATTTTATTATAAATTACATTTTATTTACATTTTAAATTTACATCAATTTACATCAATTTACCCGCAAAGCAAAGTGCAGGTGGTTGCTAGTATTGGTATCATTATTTGGTTTTGAGGTGATTTAAAATAATATCTCAGTTTCATTATATTTATAAAAGAATAGCATTATTACTTTATATAGATATACAATTAACTAAATTCATTATTGATGACTATTCTACTTTACAAAGTACATCGAAATAAGTAATTTTTTTAATTCTTTTTTTCGTTTTCTAAGGTTAGGAATATACTCGTATTTCAAAGATTGAGGAAGTTTGTTCATAAGTATTGGAATAGTACAGCGTAGTTCTCGTTTTCCATAGATGTTGAATGTTTCTGGTACTTCTAGCATTCCTTGGGCTCGTCTTCTGGTGTTTTGCGTATGACGTATAGATTGCAGAAATCTCTGATCATCCATATTGTGTATCAGTGTTGTCATCTGAAATATTGCGTTGGCATCTAAAACTTTAAAAGATGTGTAAGAAAGGTCTAAAAACTTTAAATATACGATTTTGAAGATTCAATATCTTATCAATATGGGTTTTCGCCGCGTTTCCCCAGGCCACAATCCCATATCTGATTCTTGATTCTGCTAGCGAGTAATACACTTGTTTCTGCAGTTCAAAATAAGAATATCTTTTAAGGTATACCATCGCAAAGAGCGCGCTCTTAAGTTAAAGACTTAGGGTATTTATATGCTCTCGCCATAATAGGTGTTCATCTATAATTATCCCAAGGTATTTCATGCTTTTAACTACTAAAATTTGTTTGTTGTTGGCTGACAATGGGCAGTGTTCATTTCGGTGAAATATTTGAACAATATCTTCTCGCTTAGAGGGGGTGCGTATGTGTATTACTTTTGTTTTGGTCGCATTTATTAGAAGGCCTTTATCATGACACCATTTAGAGACGGTGTTAAATTCTTCTTGCAATATTTCCACCGCAGAGTTTAAACATTTGTGTTTTACCACAACTGCTATGTCATCAGCGTAGGCATAGACAGTGCTTTTTTTTTTAAATAAGCGTAAGAGTTCGTTTGTATAGAGGATAAATAACAACGGGCCCAGTTTGGAGCCTTGTGGTACACCGTATTCACTTGGTTTTTCCTCGCTCATTTTGTCTGAGACCTTAACTTTTATTGTTCTATCTTTCAAATAGCTCTTAAGCCAGTTTGCCATTATTCCTCTCAAACCTATTTTACTGAGGCTTTCGATTAGCTTTTCATGCATTAGTGTATCGAACGCTTTACTGAAATCAATAAATAGCACGAGAACATGGTGATTTCTGTTCAGGCCGTCATTAACAGTATTGGTAAACTCGCCTAATAACATTCCAGTACTTTTATTTTTCTGAAAACCGTATTGGTTTGGATGTAGTATTTGGTGCTTGGTTATAAAATTTTTAAGTGGATTACCAACTACCTCCTCCATACACTTTTCAACAACTGACAAAATTGCGATTGGCCTGTAGTTTTCAGTGTTATTTTTGGTCGCTCCCTTGTATATTGGGCGAATAATCGATGTTTTCATCAGCCTTGGAACAATGCACTGATTTATACTTTGGTTAACGATTGTCTTTATAACAGGAGCTAGATACACTGCATTTATTTTTAAATCAATTGGTCTAATGTTATCGGCACCAGGACATTTATTGCAGTTCAATTGATACATCATTTTATAAATTTCCGCTTCGGTTGCTTCTTCTTCGTAAATACTTTGCTGTAGTTTCCAGTTTTCATAGTTTGATGTTCTTACATTACACACATGCATACTCTTTGTAGCCTGGTTTGAGAATTGCTTCACAAATTTCTTGGCCGTTTCATTCAAGTCTTCGTCGTTACCCGTGAAATTGTTTTTAATAGTATCATCTATAGAAAATTTTTTCCTTCCCAAAAGTTCATTAACAATATTCCATGTTTTTCTTGGATCATTTTTAGCGTTTACTAATTGTTGCTTATAAGCTTTTATATTTTGTATGTTTTTATTAACAATGTTTCAAAAGTGCTTGTACTGGATTTCATAGCTTTGACTTCTTGGGCTGTTTTTCCATCTTCTATAGAGTTCATCTCTCTTTTTGCTCATTGAAATTATTTCTTTCGTAATCCATGGTTTTTGCTTTCGACGACATTTTCTTGTTTTTGTTCTACTTGCTGCAGTATATATAAATATTATTCATTACTTTTACGAAGTTATTATAGAGTTTTTCAACATCCCTCTCTTCTAGTATATTTTGCCAGTTCGTTTGCTCTATTAGCTCATTAACTTTTTGTTGGCTAATATTTTTAATGTCGGTTTGATCATTCGTTTGGTGTTGGCTTACATTTTTTGTTGCATACAGAGTTATGTAGTGATCGGAAAGGTCCGTTTCAATGATTGCTGTGAATATATCTAGTTTTGTAATGGTAACATACTCGTATATGTGATCAATGAGTGTTGATGTGCTCCTTTTCAAATCTACGCGCGAAAATTGTTTGATTACATTTGTAAGTCCTTTCGAGGCCATCATCTCCATATATTTCAAAACTAGTGAGTTATTTTCATCTTGTATATTTATATTAGTATCACCTAACACAATGTTTTCTTTGTCTTCTTTGATATTTTCATTTAATTCGTCAATGAATTTCGTAATACTTAGTTTTAGTGGCCTGTAAATTGCGTGTATGTATGTTTTCTTATTATTATAGTTTATTTCGATGTGTATGCCTTCATAGTTTATTGGGTTTATTGGTATTATATCGTATTTTATATTCTTTTTAATAAATATTGCAACACCTCCGCCTTTCGTTTCATTTCGATTTATGAATTCAGGTTCAAATCCATCAATGTGATATATTCCATTTTTCTGTTTTGATATGTTTATTTCATTTAGTACTATGATATCGATATAACATAAGACATTATCAATTTCTGCTATGAAATTATCCCTCGTTTTGGTTATCGATCTTATGTTAAAACTAACACAACAAAAATTCATATTTTTCAAAGAGTCTTTTTCGATGCTGGTAATACCTTGTATTATGCTAAAGTTGACATCATCTTCACTATGTTCTGTTTCCATTATTTTTGTTTATGGATTATGTAATTCAAATTCGAGCATACAAAGATACACATAGTTTAGTTGGACATCTGATTTATATCGTTACAGGTTGCGATGTGTACAGTTTCACTGTTCTCATGTTTTTTTGCGAGTACTTTTCCTGTTGTCTCCCAGGAAGAATATTCAGCAATCATATCAAAAGGTACAGCCCATCTGCTTACAACTCTAAAGAGAATGTTCACTATAATTTGGCACTGGCATACAGTAACTGAAATCTCTATAACGAAAATCAGAAATGATGACTATTCGCTCGCCCAGGTCGTCAGATCAAATAGCCTTCTTCTTCTTCATATTGAAGACCATGGAGAAAATGGAATGTAAGCAACATATATATGTTGTCTACCAACGTAAAAGATCATGCGACACTATGATTTAAAATCTGCTATGTGAAATTAAAAGCGCATTTTGTGAATAAGAGCAATGTTGGTGAATAGAATTTTGATTACGAATGCTAACTGAGCCCATTTGGTGTAATGGAAATTTCAATCAATCCTTTCGAGACTGAGAAGACATTAGCTGATTGGCATTCTTCATCTAGAACCACATTTTTCTTAAACGTACACTCCGCTTCAACTGAATGGGTACAACATTTTTCAAAAGTTTGTGTTTCATTATTTTCAAATAATGTGCATGGATTTAATATTTCATGCTGTGTAACTGATTGTCTATGATGCTGGGAAAAGAAATTAGAAAGAATAATTCAAAAAGCACCGTTATTTTTTCTCTGGCTCTCTTGCAATGTATCCCATATGGAAAAATGCAGTTTTTTTTGTGCGTCAACTGAATAGGTACGTGGTCATTATATTCATTCTTTTCCTACGTGTATTCTGCGCAGATTGACACATTTAAGCAATTGTTATTTATTTATTTAATCAAATAATTTCCAAAATAAATTTACAAAAATATTTACAAAAGGCATCTGGGCATCAAGGCCATAAGGGATGCCGTATTTTAGGAAAAGAAAAATTTATATACGAGTATCTACAAATATAATAAAATTCAAAAGTTATGTGTATATAATTATATGTCAAGTAAGATTTATTATAGATAATTGATGAGTTTAGTGGAAATAATACTCGTACATTTAATTTAAGAAGAGGTATTTAAAGAGTAAGTAAAGTTAAAATCATATTTCCTTAAATTTGTTGTGTATTGATGTAGCATCTTTTATTCGATTAATTGATCTAATGTCTGCTGGATCCAATATACTTGCTAGTTGGCTTGTTGGGGCTGTTCTATAGCTGCGTACGTCGATTTGGGTTGATATAGGACATTCCACAAAGATGTGTCTTACGGTTAAAGTAGTGTGGCAATGTCCACATACATCCGGGGGCTCGTTATTGTATAGGTGTCGAGTAGTAAAAATTGTTTTTCCCAGTCTGATTGTAATTTTATACAATCTTCTCTTGTAAACAAGTCATTGTACGGAATCCGGGAGTATTCTGGATTATGCTTGAAGGGAGGTGTTGCCGAACACACTCTGTGTGTGCGCCATCTCAGAGTGAGTAGAAGAAACGCCACGAATGCGCAATGAAAAAAATATAGCCTATTCCCTTTTCCTTTCTCTTTCCTGCAATTAGTGTTTCCAACGGAATGCGAATATGGCGTCATTTCAAGGTCAAAAGACCAATCGGATGGATCACAAATTGTGGTAAGAACTTTCCCTTAAAAAGACATATTCTACTACTATATTACCTTTAATAGAAATTAAATACATACTACAATCAACTTGCCTTAGGAGTATTATTTTCGAAGATCCAACTTTTGACATCTTTTATTTCGCAATTTATGATCCCAAGCCGCCATTTGCGTGAAAAATTTGCCGTAATGAAACGTACTCAAACGAGGAAAAGCCCACGCTTATTTTCGGCAGACACAACTGCCGCCAACGCTAAAGACAATCGGGAAACTTCTGCCGCTCTCGACACCACAGTCACAATGGAAATCCCCGCCGTCTATCCAAGTGAAATCGCAGCTGCTAGCTCCGCCACCACATCTGTCGGACCAATGGAAAACTTTCCCCTAGCTTCGGAAGGATCCACCGTTAACACAAATAAAAATGCACCTCAGCTCCAGCTCACGCCAGCATTGTCGCCACAGTACAGCAAGATAGTTTGCTGCAAGAAATGTAAAAACGAATTGCCGCCCTAGAAGCACAATTAAAAGCAAGCCAGGTGAATGCACCACCACGACCGTTGCCAACGGTACCACCCGTTACAGTTGCACTGCCGTCAACTGTAAACTACACGCCATCATGATCAGCTTTATTCGCCGAACAACGCCCAGTTTCATCTTTTCCAACAGTAAGCTATGTGCCGTTTGTCGAACAACGTTCTGCCCCAAATTTAAATACCGTCTATAGCCATATCTGACGGCACCAGTAGCACCGCGCAAAATACAAGACCTGCCAGAATTCAGCGGTCGCCCGGAGGACTGGCCCATGTTCGCCACAGCATACGCCTAGTCCACAGCCTCGTACAACTGTACCAACCTAGAGAGCAGTCAACGACTTCAAATATGTCTGAAATCTGAAGCAAGGGAAACAGTACAGTCACTACTTATACACCCAGTCAACGTGAATGCAGTCATAGAACAGCTACTCGTACGTTCACGATTTGGCCGCCCGGAACAATTAATACGCAGCCAACTGCGAGTCGTCAAGGAAATTGCCCCTATAATGGAAGCGTCTGTTGAAAAGCTGATTCCGTTTGCCACCAAAGTGAACAATCTCGCCGTGTTCTTGCAGTCGGTTAATGGACAACAGCACCTGTGCAATCCAACGCTTTTAGACGAGCTCATAGACAAACTCCCGAAGAGCAAGCGAATCGACTGGGCTATGTATGCAACACCGATACAATCATACCCTACGATCATCGGTTTCAGCAACTGGTTGAATAAATTAGCAAGTGTTATTTGTACTTTAAAGAATACAACAGTGGAGCCCAAACATCGAAGGTTAGTGTTGCATGCAGCCAACGACAACTATACCCCAGAATGTCCAATATGCCATGTCAGACATAAGATCACGGAATGCAAGCGGTTTCGTGAGAGTAGTTTGAATGGCCGATGGAGCGATGTTAAACGCCTAAGGTTATGCTACACCTGCTTGCAACCCGGACACTCATCACGAACCTGCCGCCGTCGAAGACCATGTGACGTCGAGGGATGTCAAAGAAGCCATCACAAGCTGTTGCACGAACCGAGAAGTTCTATCGAACATCCGGCAACATCGCCAAGGGTAGCCAAGTCAAATCAAAACTCAAAGCTGCTTTTTATAATTTTACCAGTTCAATTATTTGGACCAAGAAAACGCATCGAAGTGTACGCTCTGCTTGATGAAGGTTCATCAGTTACAATGATGGATCGTACCCTAGTGGATGAACTGGGTTTGGACGGCCGCAAAGGTGAGTTGAATATTCAGTGGCTTGGCGGGAGGAAAGCTCAAGAGGACACGACTGTTGTTAAAGTGCAAATGAGCGGTGTAGGACAAAAGAGAAAGTTCATGCTCCCTAACGTGTACACTGTTACTGACCTTCGACTGCCGGGTCACTTACCAATTGAAGCCTACTCAGACGTCAAGCCGAAGGTTCTCATCGGGTTAGACCACTGTCACCTAGGTCTGCCGAGCGGACAGTACGACTCAAGGAGAAGGGTCCATATGCCACCAAGACTAAACTCGGATGGGTCGTATTTGGCCCAAACAAAGGTGTCGAGTCATCAGTCGTTCCCAGCCACTCCTGCCTGTTGGTTGAAGACTACATACACAAATTGGTCAGTGACTATACCACACCCCGATGGTGGTATCTGAAGATGACATTCGCGCCCGTAGCATACTTCAATCAACCACAATCAAGGTGATTGGCCGATTCCAGACTCGTCTTTTGTGGAAGAGCGATACTCTAGATCTGCAAAACCACTACGTCATGGCTAAGAAAAGACTGGTAGGTCTGGAAAAGAAGATGAAGCGTGACACTGCTTTCACCACTGCTTTCGAAAAAATAATCCAAAGTTACGTTAGCAAAGGCTATGCTCGCAAGCTGGAGCCAGCTCGACTGGTTGGCCCTAGGACTTGGTATCTACCACACTTCGCCACTATAATGCCCGTGAATATTAACATGACGTGGAAGAAGTGGTGTCAGAAGATTGGTGAAGTGGTTCAGATCCGGATCCCACGTCACTACTCGTTCAGTTCTACGCCGAAGGACGTCCGTCGTGTTCGTGTCCGTCGACGCAAACGAGGAAGCCTTTGCCGCAGTTGCTTACTGGAGGGTGGTCAGAGCAAATGGAGACGTAGTAGTTACTTTCGTATGCGCCAAAACGAAATGCTCACCACTGAAGCCAATGACGATCCCACGAGTCGAGCTCCAAGCTGCCGTCCTTAGAATGCGACTCATGCAGGCAATTACAACGGATCACTCTGTTAAAATCAACCGCCGTATCCTCTGGAGTGACTCTAAAATGGTGATCAAATGGATTGAATCGCAAAATCGCCGTTATAAGCCCTTTGTCGCACATAGGATTGCGGAAATCCTCGCTGCCACAAAATCATCTTATTGGAGGTGGATACCCACTGAGGACAACGTCGCGGATGAGGCCACATGAATGAAATATCAAGTCGACTTCAGAGATTCATCAAGGTGGTTTAACGGACCAACATTCTTGTGGCACGAAGAGGAAGTGTGGCCTGATGAGTTTGCCAAGGAAGAACGACAACAAGAGGATCACGAAGAGCTCCGCCCGAAGTTCGCGCTCTTTGCAGTAAGTTACAAATTCATAAACTTTTCCCGATTTTCTTCCTTCGCCAGACTGAGACGAGCAGCAGCATGGCTCATCCGATTTGTGAATCGATGCCCCCATCTAACCGATTCAAAAGAGGATAATGGTCTTACAGTTACTGAGTTAGATGCCGCTGAGTGTCTTCTATGCCGCGAAGCTCAGAAAGAAAGCTATGGCCCTGAATTAAGCTTGATAGGGGATGGTAACAATCTGGCCAAAGGGAGTAGCTTATGCAAGCTTATGCCGTATATCGACACCAAGGGTATCCTACGAGCTTATGGTCGCATCGACAACGCTGGCTGGTTGCCATATGACACAAGACGCCCCATCATTCTACCACCAGAACACGCATTCACGAAGTTAGTTGTGATGCATTATCATTGCCAAACGAAGCATCAAAACATCGAGATGACGATTTGTGAAATACGTCTGAAGTACTGGATCCCTCGCTTGAGATGGCTTTTGCGGTATGTGTTTACACATGCAAAAAAGAACGCGTAAAGCCTGTCACACCAATGATGGGTCAGCTGCCGGAGGATCGCTTAACGCCGTTTGTGAGGCCCTTTTCGTATACCGGCCTGAACTACTTTGGCCCACTTACGGTAACCAACGGTCGTCGCGTGGAGAAACGATGGGTTGCCATATTCACCTGCCTTGCCGTGCGAGCGATACACCTAGAGGTTGCTAGCGACTTATCGACTGATGCCTGCATTCTGACGATACGTAACTTTATCAATCACGGGGGGTCCCCGTGAGAATACGCAGCGACAACGGGAAGAACTTCCAACCGGGAAGCGAAGCGTTTTCCAGAAGTTTTTGATTGTGAGCGTATTCAGAGCGAAATGTCAGCAAAGGGAGTCGAATGGGTATTCAATTGTCCGAACAATCCATCCGAAGGACCGAAGGAGGCGTGTGGGAAACGATGGTGTAGTGCGTGAAAAGGGTGCTCCGACATACACTTAAAGAGATTTCTCCGCGTGAGCACACGCTACAGTGTCATTACTATATATTGAAGCCGAAAATATAGTAAATTAACGCCCATTGACGCATCTGCCAATTACTGTTGACCAGGAGGAACCGCTCACGCCGAACCACTTTCTGCTAGGGACTGCCAATAATGCCCAGACGCCAGGCTCCAGTGACCTGTCGAAGCAGCTCTGCAGCTCTTGCGTAAACAGTGGAGGATCGCCCGCCAGTTGAAAGACAGATTCTGGAAACGTTGGATAACTGAGTATCTGCCAACTTTGACGCGCCGGGCCAAATGGTGCGAAAGAACGAAGCCGCTTGCGGAAGGTGATCTAGTCTTTATCTGCGACCCTAGCATTCCGAGAAAACATTGGTGTCGAGGAAGAATATTGCGCGTTTACACCGGAACTGATGGAGAGGCTAGACGGACTGATGTGCGCACCGCCACAGGAGTGTTGCGCCGTCCGGTCTCAAGGTTGGCTGTCCTGAGCGTGACGGATGGTGAATCGGATTAATTCACGGGGGAGTGGATGTTGCCGAACACGCTCTGTGCGAAGTGCGCTCAAACTGAGTAGAAGAAACCCCACGAATGCGCAATGAAAAATATAGCCTATTCCCTTTTCCTTTCTCTTTCCTGCAATTAGTGTTTCCATCCAACGGAATGCGAATATGGCGTCATTTCAACGTCAAAAGAGCAATCGGATGGATCACAAATTGCGGTAAGTACTTTCCCTTAAAAAGACACATTCTGCTACTATATTCCCTTTAATAGAAATAAAATACATACTACAATCAACTTGCCTTAGGAGTATTATTTTCGAAGATCCAACTTTTGACAGGAGGTTTGGCAATTGTTCCACATATCAGTAAGCTCGAGTGCCTGATTGGTGAGAAAAATTCTCCGTGTCAGCTGATGGAAGTTCGGTGTTTCAATGATCAAGGGGTAATTGTTAGCCTCTTTCGCCGCAAGGTCTGCTGCTTCGTTCCCTTTGATACCAGTATGTCCCGGTACCCATGCTAGCACGATACTCTCATTGATCTTACTTCTGATGAGTTCAAGTGTAGGGCATTTATTTGCTTTTTCCGTTAGACCTATTAGGATTCCCAGATTATCTGTTAGAATTTTGAGCGAGAGATATAGCCTTGTTAATTGCTCTTAACTCTGCATATATCCTATATACTGCCTGACTACTGCTGCAAAAGGCCTTGTCAGATCGTTGATGGATTTGCACTTTGGTCCAGTTTAATCACTGCGTATGATGAGCAGCTATCTTTATGGGATCCATCGGTGTAAAGTAAATAATCGGCTTCGCTTTCATTTATCATCTCCCTGTGTAACATTTGAAACATTGCTTCCGAGGTATTCTCCTTTTTAAATTTGGTCAGACTTGTGTTAATCTGCAAGGAGTTTCCGTTTCCAGAGAGGAGGACTGTATGCTGTTGAGACTTGACCCGAGGTAAAGGTTCTCTGCGAGGAAACTAGAGCTACCATTTTATTTAGTACAGATATAGAGTTCTTTCGTTTGTTTTGTGAAGAGATAGATTCAATGGCAACGTTGTGGAGGGGATGTGTTAAGACTGTTAAAGCCTTGCTAATCAGATTCACGACTCTTCTTTTCCCAAGGTTCTGAAACGATTGATATCCAGTCTCTAGGCGTAAGGCTTCAATTCTTGCCGATTTTAGTGCCCCTGAAGCTGTTCGAAAGCAGTTGTTAATAGCGACATCAATAATGTTGCTGTTTTTAACTGTGATCCACATGTAGTTTATAACACCATGTTGCAAGGTGCCTTCGACTAAAGTTTTTGCTATTCTCAGCGCTGTTTCAAGATGTGGTCCTTTTTTCTTGGAACAAATTACTTTAAGTGCGCTATTCTGTTGTTTTAATTGATTAACCACTGTTTTGACCTGAATATTCCATTTCATATTTCCACTGAAGGTGATGCCTACAATTTTTAGTTCTTTTGAAATCGTGACTATTGTTGTACCTCGGAGGTTCAAAGGGGTAGGATTACAATTTCTTTTCCTGCAAAGATACGAGGGGCGTTCAACATATTCTCGGTATCGGGGTGAAGCTGTGGTTGTATATATAAATTGACTTATTTATCAAGTAATACTATTATTTTAGTGCATTCATGTAAAATTTCATATAAATGTGATTATTAATTCGCGTTTCATCTATAGTTAAACAGAATCATAATGACAACTGAGACGATGATGGTGAAAATTGAGCATCGCGCTGTAATTAAATTTCTCACTAAGAAAGGAAAAAGTCAAAAAACTATTCATGAAGAGATGGTGGCTGTTTACCAGGGTTCCGCACCTTCATTATCAACTGTGCAAAAGTGGTCAAGTGAGTTCAAGAGAGGCAGAGAGAGCATTGAAAACGACCCCCGCTCCGGCGCCCCGGCTACTGCTTGTACGGGAGAAAGCATCAAAGAAGTCGAAAAACTTGTTCTTGAGGATGCCCGAATAAAGGTGAAAATGATGGCAGAGATCACCAAGCTTTCAATTGGTACCATTCACACCATTCTTCATGACCATCTTAACCTTTCAAAGGTCAGTGCAAGGTGGGTGCCACGAATGCTCACAGCGCCTTAGAAAAAAGTGAGAATCGCATGCTGTAGAGAGCTTTTGGAGATGTGTAGTGAGAACACGGACGGTGTTATTGGTCGAATTGTTACTGGGGACGAAACATGGGTCCACCACTATGACCTTGAAAGCAAACAAGAGTCCATGCAGTGGCATAAAAAAGGAACAGACCCCCCGAAGAAGTTCAAAGTCACTCCGTCTGCCGGGAAGCTCATGGCCACAGTTTATTGGGACTCAAAGGGAATCTTGCTCATTGAGTACAAAAAAAAAGGTGAAACCATCAACGCCACATCCTACGCTTCCACTTTGCATAATTTGCGGGAGGAAATTAAAAAGAAAAGACGGGGTAAACTCGCAGCGGGTGTGTTGCTTCTTCATGACAACGCTCCTGTTCACACGGCGCGAGTTTCCAAGGCTGCTGCGCGAGATTGTGGTTTCGAAGAAATCCAACACCCACCCTATAGTCCAGACCTTGCCCCTAGTGATTATTTCCTGTTTCCGGATTTGAAAAAATGTCTTCGTGGAAAAAGATTTTCGGATGATGAAGAACTCAAGTCGGCAATAAATGGGTATTTTGCAGAGAAAGAGGAAATTTATTTTTTTGAGGGTTTAAAAAAGCTTATCTCAAGATGTAACAAATGCATTGATGTTAGGGGAGATTATATTGAAAAATAAAAACAATCTAAATTGAATTCGCATTTTCCTTCATATCGATACCGAGAATATATTGAACGCCCCTCGTAGAGGGGGAAATAATAGCACCTGTCTCTTGGCACCATGAATAGATAGCTCTATCTGCCGCTTCTAAAATAGATTTAACCTTTGTTGGTTCCCCAGAGGCTACTACGTATATATTATCGGCAAATACTCCAACGAAGTCCAGATTAAGTGCTGGTTGCATTATTTTAACTATGAGTGATTCCTATGTATTTGTTATAGATCACCACAGAGAGAGGAGATCCTTGTGGTGTTCCTTTATCAAATTTGAACAATGAAGAGTTATACCCTGCAATATTAACCCAAAATGTTCTTCCAGTCATGAAGGATTTTATGAGTTTTAGGATTTGGTGGGGAACTCCCCAGCCATTTGTTTGAGAACTGGAATCATTGTCACGCGGTCAAATGCTTTTTCTAAATCGGATGACATGACTATGCTGTGCTTTATTTTTGACAAATTTTCTGTCAGTCTATTTTCAAGCAGATGTAAAAGTGTGCGAACGCCTCTGTCCTGTCTAAAGGCGTATTGCCTCGAGCTGCCTTTTTTTTCTGCTAACCAAAATTTTCAAAAAATTTTGAGAGAATTGGGAGCAGTGCGATTGGGCGTTAGTCCTCGAGATTATGGCAGTTTCGAGGTTTTTAGGTATCGATTTGAGCTGTGCCCTCTTCCAGTCATGTGGGAAAACGCCAAACAACAAGACCACTTTTTTACCACTTTCAGAGTCATGTCCAGTTCCACTCGTGTGATGTCTTCAATTAGAAGTTTACTTTGATTTTGGTGTGCTGGAAGGTGACTAAGTTTAAGGTAACTTAGATTAAAAATAAATTTTTTTTTTAATAATAGATTCAGGATAGGTGGTGTCTTCGCTATATTCTTTCCACTTGCAGCTGAATGCATAACCTAAAACTTTGGGATCGTTCTCAATTCTATTATTTAGATGCACGTATGGAAAGTCTTGGTGGGACCTGGATGATTTAAGTGAACGTATTCTATTCCATAAAGTTTTCGTATCTAATGATGGGTTCATTGTGTTGACAAAGTTTCCCCAAGAAGACCTTTTGGATTGAATTGATTCCCTCTTAAGTTTTGCAGAAGTCCTTCTATACGCGACGCAGTTTTCTGTTGTCGAAAGGCTCCGAGCTTTTTCCCAGGAGAATTTTTTGTCTTTTACCTACTTTGCAATTGTATGTGTAAACCAAATTGGGGTTTTTCTAGAAGTATTGTGTTTGGTAACTGGAATCGATTTTGCTGCAGCGGTTCTTATAATTTTTTTAATCTTTGATGCTTCCTGGTTTGCGTTATTCGTCGTGGGTGTAGTCAGTGATAAAGTTTTAGTAGTCTTTTCAAATAAATTCCAGTCGCCGAATTCTGCTTTAAAGCGGGGTGTAAATTTCGACGTAGACTTACGCTCTGGGGTACGGATTATAATAGGGATATGATCCCTGCTTTCTCCCTGGGGAAGAACCTCCCAACGGAAGTAAGGTACTAAATTTTGGGTTGCCATGGTAACATCAATTGCCAAAAAAGTGCCAAAGAAAGTTGGGGACCTATCATTCATAACTACTAAATTATGGTCATTAGCGAAGTTTTCAAACAATGTGCCTGTTTTATTCGTCGCATCTGAACCCCATAAAGTGTTACGGGTACTTAGATCACCTAGTCTAAAATGATGACTGTTATCATTACTTGCAGGAATTCTATCTAAGATATCTGAACTAATTTGTACATCACGCTCTTTATAGATGTTAGTTACTTTGATAGGTATTGGGCCTGGGATTTGGATCGCGTGGTGAAGCAAATTTGAAGAGGACGTAATGTGTGAAGCTATTGGAATGTTGTTCCTTCTAAGAAACCCTATACCAGCTTTACAGTAGTCGTAGTTCTTATTAAAGTGAAATAGCTCATAGTTTTTCATTTTGAATAATTTTATGTTTTTTGATATTATATGAGTTTCTTGAAGCGCAATTATGTCTAGTTTATATTTGGCTCAAGAGCGTGTTTGTTGTTGCAATAACTTTGTATGTTCCATTGGAGAATGAGTAACTCCATGGTTAACCGAGTCATTGTAGTGGGTTTTGGTTTGCGGAAGTGGACGATGTATTTAAAATATTATTATTAAGTTGGTTTGGGAGAGTTGAGTTTAAATTAGTATTTAAGAGAGCAGGTTTTGTGTTGATAACGGAGTTGAGTGAATGACGCAGCTTCCATGTTTCCATCCTTAGTGGTCATTGATAGATCTGATTTGCCTTTGGTTACATTGTTGTCGATGCTTGAGTAAGATGGTGTGGAGGACGATTCAGATGTTTGTACTTTTGTCAAGCTGTTATTTGTTACTTGGGTGTTGTTTTGATTATGTGTTGTGCATGATTTAGTTTCAGTTTCAACATTTTGTTTTGAACTATTAGAGTTGTATGTTTTTTGTGGTTTTGAAATAAACTGATTGGATTGCTGTGATTTCTCACGTTCATTGCTGTGTTCTGTGTTCGTGTTCTTCTTAGATTTGTTTTCTTAGAGCCGGGAGCTGGTGTAGAGAGGGGTTATCATTAAATATCTGCCAAGCATCCCTAACGGTACACCGACGATCAATTTTGATCTTGTTGACCGATTTGTGTCGGAGGAAGACAGGGCAAGCGGAATCGTTTGATGTGTGGCCCTCGGTATTGCAATTAATACAGTAAACACGCGTGCAATCATTATGTGGGGAAGGGAGACAGCAGTTTTTGCACAGAAGAGTACCAGTGCATCGATTTTTTTTGTAACCAAGTTTCTGGCAAGACAAACACCGTATAGGGTTTGGTATGTACTCGTCTACCTTGCAGTTTACCCATCCAATTTTAACCTCATTTGGTCGTCGAATGAAGTCGAAGGTTAATATAGCCGCACCTCCACGAATTTAGCTTTTAGGAATTTGTTAGCTACTTCCACGTTCAGCACTTTGAGAAGTAAGTGTCCTGACCTCATGGCTTTTACTTCTAGGATATTTTTATTTTTTAATTTCTTTTCGGTTGATTTAAATTGGGTTGAAGGAAGCGAGAGGGCGTACATTTTCACCTATTTTTCCCGTTCCCGTTACAACTATATAACGTGGGATATTGTTGTCGTTGTTAATGATAGGTAGCTCAGGATACTCTTCGCCTGAATGCTTGCGCTTCGTTTTTTTTAATTCGGTTCTCATTAAGGCTTACGTCTGGCGATAAGCCTTTGAACCAGTTTTTTCGAGGGGGATCTGTTCCCCCGTCCATAGATTTTTACTCAGTTATACACTTGTTGTTTTATTTGTGTAGGTATTAAAAAGAAAACAAAAAATGAATTACACTTACCACCGAGAGTACGTAAATAAGTAAGGAGAAAAGGTTTAAGAGAGCTTACACCAGCTAACCAAACAAAATTCTTTCCGCGATACATGTTGACACGGCTATTGCCAGAACAGAACTGTTAGGCAATTGTTGAAGTGGTCTAAGTGAAAAGAATTGTGTAAATTTAAATTTGGATAAGCATGGGTAAAACGAAATCCCTTAATAATATTGAAGAGACTCACATTGACTTACTACTGAAGCAAGGACTAACCGGGCGTGCTATAGCTAAAGAAATTGACCGGTTTTAATGTGGTCTATTCTTACTTCAGAAACAAAAACTTGTGCAGGAAAAACATGAAATGAGGTAAAAAAAATGGCCACAACAGCGGCCGATAGAATGTGCTTCTAATTCTTCTAGGAAAATAAAGCAAAGAGCAGGTGTTAATGCTAGTGTTTCGACAGTTAGAAGAGTAATTAATTGTGCCAATCATCTAAAACGCCTGAAACTTAAAAACAAGTCACCTTTAAACCCTCAGAGAAACCGTATGGGTTTGGAATTTTCGAGGTACCATATGGTTTGGCAAGAAGAACGACGTTACGTGGTTTTCTCAGATGAAAAAAGTTCAATTTTGATGGACCTGATGGGTTTAATTATTACTTTCACGGTATAAGAAAGGACCAGCACTTTTTAGCTCGGAAACATAGTGGCGAAGTTTGTTATGGTATGGATAGCGGTTAGCTATTATGGAACTGTTGAATTTCAAACAGAAAAAATGACCGCAACAACTTATAAAAAAAATATTGAAAAGGAATTTTCCGAAATTTTCTGATATTTCTGGACTCATTAATTGGAATTCCCATCAGGACAACACACCCATTCATACGGCGTGGATAGTTAAAAATTGGATAATGGAGCAAAATGTAGGACCGGACGTAAATCTTATGGAAAACGTATGGGGATGGTTAGTCCGAAAAGTGTACGAATCTCTGGTGGCTAGATTTGAAGACAAAGGATCACTCATTGCAGCTATTAAATTAGCCTGGAGAGAAATTTCGTTAAATTTCTTAAAGGCACTTTACGATTCCATGCCGGACCGAATTTGTGAAGTGATTATGAACAAAGTTGACAGTACACGCTACAAGAGTCAACAAATAAAAACAAATTTTTGTTTTATTTCATTCCATTGACTATTTTGTGTAATTTCATTATTTGTACCTATTCAGTTGACGCAAAAAAAAACTGAATTTTTCCATATGGAATACCTTGTAAGAGAGCCAGGGAAAAAATAACCGTGATTTTTGAATTGTTCATTCTAATTTCTTTTCCCAAAATTCATGCACATTATTTGAAAATAATGAAACACAAACTTTTGGAAAATGTTGTACCTACGAGTATTCTATTGAAGCGGAGTGTAACTGCATTGCTACAAATGACTATAATTGCTATTTTTAATTCTCACCCTGATAAGTACAAGGTCCATATTTCTAATGGTATATTTTCCATTCTTATAAAGCGATATTCTTGCACGCTGGCAAAGCCACTGCGTAAACTATTACTATCCTACTCTTTGGAACGCTTTTGGACTAGATGGAAAATGTTATTTTTCCAGTCCATTGTATTTACGTATCTTCTCTCCAAGGTCATTGAAACGCTGATAAACTGTCAGATTATGAATTATCTAGAGACAGGAAGGAGAGTACGGTTTGCGTAGCAACATGTTCCACTAGTGATTTGATGGCATTTCTCGTCAATAAGTGGAAAAATATTTACACTAATCCAATCTAATCACTTATCTAAGCCAGATATTTCATATTTCAAAGGCATTTGACAGAGTTTTAGCATCAGGATCTTTTGTCGAAAATCTGTGCATTTAAGCCCACAAAATCCTTTTGGGCTCATGAATGTGCAGGCTCAGTATTTTGCATGACATCAAAAAGCAACTGACTTTGCAACATTCTTTTAGTGTATTCCAACCTTAACTTCTAATTATAATTTTATTATCATCCCACCTATCCCTAATCCATGTCCAAAAAAATTCTTCCCTAAACAAAGCCTTAAAGTACCTTTGCCATCTGTTGGAAATTTCATTCTTCCCCGTTAGCAAACTTCACAAGTCGTTTTCAATATATTTCAGTGACTGAATCTCTGGTATGTTTATTCTTCGTTGTGTCGCATTTTAAAAAATGTTAGACCGTTTGCTTGGCTATCGGCTGCTTAAAGGTTGTTGTGAGAATACATATAATTCTTCCTTAACCTTATTTCTGAACGTTCGCAGTCTTATTTAAGACACACTTCATCAGTCACGCTATTACGTGGACTAAGTATCATGCTTAACTATCATAGATAGAGGAAAACGCATCGATTCATGGGACAATTACAGGTTCACATTAACCAAATTCAACACAGAATTGAGAAAATCAAACAGAAAAATCTGAATATAAAACTGCCAAACTCTGGAAGAAACTCCCAGCTTAGCGCGTCTTTAAAGGACTCTCTCTAAAGACCCTTTAAACACTTCACAGGCTCGAATCTATCATAAAGAATCAAAAAAATGTCTATCTGGGAAAATGAGATTCATAACACAAACCTGGAGAGAGGAACCAGGAAGCAAATCAAGTGAGCTCATTGTTTTCCTTAAAACAATGGAAAGACTAGGTCTGTTCGCGTGCTGTCCAAAACCACGAAAATCTACGAAAAACAGTCCAAAATCCGTTCACGTACTAATATTTTTCCTAGTTTTTCGCAGAGAGAGCGAAATAAGGGAGCAACTTATTTCTGCTCTTTTGTCCTTTTTAATCCAAGAAATTTGTTCTTGACAAATTTGTAAAAACTGCTTTTTTTTTATTTGAAAGTATCATTGGGTTTGTTTTTTTACTTGGAAATGGATTTTTTTTACTTTGTTTTGCCAAAAATAAGTGAGATTTGAATAGAAAACTACTCGTAATTAATAAGTAGTTAAAGTTTCAAATCAAAAATTGTTTTTAGAAAGCGTTTACAGATAAAATACGAGTATATTGAAAAGCAGGCAAATGAAATGAAAGTGTTCCCCATACACCTTCCGGCATCTACGAGTACAAATGGCAAATATTATAGATAGACAATATGGATGGAATTTAAAGAAATTTACGGAAGAATTCATTCAGACGTGTTTAGACTTAAATAATCTTCGTCCATAGGTTCAAGATTTTTAATAAAAAACTGCTATATTCATTAATACTTGTTTATACATTTTTTTTCTTTTTTTTTTTGGGAATAAAGCAAAAAAAATCAAAATAAAGACAGTGGACATTTGTCTGTACAAAACAGTCCTAAATCCGTTCGCTTACTCTTTAACAAATTTTCCCTCTGAGAGAAAATTTTATTCTGACTCCTCCAGTTTTTACATACAAGGTGGCGCAAAATTAATCATCCAATTCTGTTTTTGAATTACTTTTTTACTAAATAAAAAAAAATGATTTTGAGTGTTGGAAATCTTTATTTGGACCTTTACAATTGTTTCTGTTAAATGGAAAAGGGGATATCAGCCAAGTGGCTGCCAACAGTGTTGATACACATCTGTGTCCGTTTTATCGCATTTTCCATGACTTTCGCAAGATTTCCGGTGATAACTGTTCGCATTCCTGTCGAATATTCTAAGAGCTGCGATTGTCTGAGGCTTGTTGGCATAAACCCGCGATTTAAAGTATCTCCAAAGAAAGAAGCTTGGGATGGTTAAATCGGGCGATCTTGCTGGCCATGCCAAATCATCAAAACGGGAGATTACGCCACCAGGAAACGCTTCCTGCACAATATTCATTGTGGCTCGTGCTGTGTGTGCGGTTGCGGCGGTTTGTTAAAACCACGTGTTCACAAAGCCCCGCGCATCCAATTCCGGTAGTAAGAAGTCGTTTATCATGTCCCTGTAGCGTTCGCCAGTAACAGTGACCGTATTGCCGATGGCGTCCTCAAAAAAATACGGCCCAATCACTCCTCTCACGTGAACGCTGCACCACATAGTGGATTTGAATGGATGTAACGGGTCTTCGTGCGTCACACTTACTGACGTAACCGATTAAGTGGAAATACGCCTCGACACAAAATCGTCCTCTTCGTTGTTAAGATTGATGATGGCTTTAGAATAACTCACACGCGACTGACAGGAGGAGGATGATTATGGGGTGGCCGTGGTGTAGTGGTACTAGCAATCGCTTCTCACTCGGAGGGTCCAGGTTCGAATCCAGTCAGTTTTTCATTTGTGTAATTGGAACTCAGACAGAAAAATTCTGCGTGTGAAGGCATAACACTGACACGTAGATTTGGCTGTTGTAGAGTTTCAAGCACAGAAAAAAATACTGTGAATTATACCTCGAATCACTCTGAGTGAAGAAGAAACTCTCCGTCCTATTCGGACCGAGAGAGCGAATATCGAAACCAAACACACCTGAGTTTCAAACCACTACAAAACAATTTTCCTTTCTCCTCCTTCTACCTTTGCGCACCAAGAAAGGGTATCTAACCCCTTAGGCGCGCGTAAGTTATAAAAAAAAAAAAACATTAGGCATTAACTGATGTATTTTTTGCACTTTATACTGGTACGGGAACAGTGTAAGTCATTCACTAAAATTCACTGTAGGATCCGTCTGGTGATGTCCAATTGCGTGGTCCGTCGCCTGGTTGATGTTTCTTCGTTCTCAGCGACATCGGCAGCCACAGCCACGATATTCTCGGCCGAACGGCCAGTCCAGTGGCGGTCACGCCCTGCATGGTCTCCTGTGGTTCCACTCTATTTGAGTCGAGTAGCTATGCACCGTAATGTTTGCCCAGTTGGCGCGAGACGATTAGGAAATCCACGTTGAAATTCACGCTGCGCTAACACCATCGACCGATTATTGGTCAAAAACATCGACACAATTATTCCAGGCTCTTGCGGAGTATGGTACTCCATTGCTTGTCTGTTTGTATACTGCAGCTGTCTAGTTCACAAATGTCAAATATGATTGACTAACGACGCCATTTGCAAAAATTATATATATTTTGCTCCACCTTGTATTTATTCCAAAAAATACGCGAAGGGACCTACTAATAAATGTTCATACGAAGGTTGTCCGATAATATATCTATATGCACTGATTCCTTTGACGTTTCCAAATATCGCATTCATAAAATTCGAAACGTTTTGTGGTAAGAAACAGTGGCACGTCAAAGAATGCTTAATGGTTTCATTTTTACAGTGTGTTTTAATTAACAAAAAATGGAAGTTTCTCGTGAAATAACTTGGATAATGTTCTATGATTTTAAATGTAGTGTAACTCAACAACAATGCGTAGATCGACTTCATATGATCGTATTTATAACTAGTCATGCTAGCGTCAGTGACGAATTTTGTGAAGGTCGTCCTTACAGTGCTGTTGTTTCAGAAAACATTGATGCCGTACGCGCCATGTTTGAAAGCGATCGACATGTAACATACCATGAGATGGAAGCTACCTTAGGCATTGCTAAGACCACAATTCAATCAATATTCCATAACCATTTATCTGTGAAGAAACTCTATTCTAACTGGATACCACACAAGCTGACCGATACTCAAAAAAAGGGTCGTGTCAAATCCAATCGTACTTTAAAAACAAAAGTGCACAGCATCGTTGCAGGAGACGAAATCTGGATATACTTGTATAAACCCGAATTTAAGCGAGAATCAATGCTAGTTCACACACAGCCAGTCAAAGAATTACATTTTTGAAGTTTCATATTACATATTCTCCTAATATCGCCTAATGACCTCTTTTTGTTCCCATTCATAAAAAACAAAATGCATGGTCAACGTTTTTTTGAACCCCAGAAGGGAGGCGTTAAAAACCAATGTTTCCGAAGTGTTGGGTTCAGAGTGAAATAAGTGTTTCGAAAACTGGTTCTATTGAATGGAAATATAAATAAGTACATAAATACTTTGAAAAACAATAAACCATTTAAAGTAATAAATTTATGTATTTTCTTAGTTTTTCTAAAAACTTATAAAAACATTACTGAACAGGAAACTGATCGTTGCCTTTATTTGAACCGTAGAATACATACATACTTTGTGAATGCGTTACCCTATGTGTCATAAGGAGACTGGCGTCCGATATAGTAATCCTCAAGTTGATTAAGAAAGTTGATGCTCATCGGGCATCTTAAGCTGACTTTCAGATCCTTTTGGTCAAAGTCAACATAGCAAGGTGGGTCAGCACCCTAAACACAAAATACAGCACAAAAAGTTGAAGTCTGAAAGACTTGTGGTTTGTTTGTTACAGTCATTTTCGACTCAACATTCTACTACCACGTTTCTTTATTTATGTGAAGATAATGTATTGAAACACCGAGAGTAATTTTTGCACATAATGGTGGTGGTATAATACCGGAATGACCCGCAATATGTACTCCCATGGTATTTTACGCTGCTGTAATATGCCCCAAAGTATTTTAAACGTCATTATATGTTTTCATCGTAAAGAGCCTTGTTGGTATTTTATGAACTCAGGCTCTGGTGTACTGTACAATTGAAGACAAGTCCGGAGACATAGCCTCTCAAGCACCGATATATGATAATACTGGATTTACAGAGAACAATAGTAAGCAACAGTTGGGCTGATTAGGCCGGCCGGCGTATCCATATGAACATCATCCCGGAGGTAATGATTCATTATTCTATATTTGTAAGGTATTAACATGTACAGCTTACATTTATTCTAGCAATAAATCGAGAATAGTTAGTGGCATTAGACCTTTGAAAAATAATGTTAATATCACTTCAAATAAAGATTTAAGTTCTGGGGTGAACATATGAAAAAATATAACATTCAAGCCAAAAAATATATGTAAGTATACAAAGGAAAAGCTTTTTATAAAAACTGAAAAATCAAGAAAAAAAAACCAAATTCACAAATTCAAAGATGAAAATTCAAAATGGAAAAATGTATGGTTAAAATTTTATGGATTAAACAATATGGCGAACCAAAATTTCATCATGATCGAAATCAAGAAACCAAAATGTCCTAATGGATTGTGTTTTTGAAACAGCCACTATTAAACAACTTACAAGATAGAATGCTGTAGGATTTTCTGATGTTAGTGGTGCGAAAAGTTGGAATGGCAATAATGGAAAATATATTCCTACGTAAACCATATCCGTCAAAAGTATGACTTTGCATGTAGTCACATCTCATACAGAAAAATGTTAGTACCCTATAATAAAATTTGTATCTCACTGGAAGAATCTTCAGTAGTCTAAACAATTCTGAAGAATGGCCTAGGCGGCTGCACTTACAGCCTTTCCTTATGGCGCTGTTTTAAATGACTGTCAACCGCTACAGATTATTAGTGTAAACACTTCCCCAACGGCTTATGCCATACTGTAGTTCTGAGTTGAAAATAGCAAAATAAATTGTTTTTAAGATATTGTTGGAGCAAAACTTGCTCTGGCAATAAAAACATCGAATGGCGTAAAGAAAGTATTGCTCTAAGATTGAAATCTGTTTGGACCGATTTATTTTGCCAGCAGTTTTCACTCCAAGCTATTTGAAGTGATACACAATTTCAACTTTAACTTCAGTAATTGGATTTCGTGTTAAAGGTGATCTCACAGCAATTAACAGAGCACACAGGCAATAGGTATCTGCGGCAGTCTGGCGCATGGAATATGAAATAAATATCAGGACATTCTGCTGAACTTAGACAGAAAATCATAAACTTTGTTTTATTGCTAAGTGCTTGCTTGTATTCAAAGAACTAGAATCCTAGAAGATGCATATCATAATTAACATCAGCTACTAAATTAAAAAGATTGACTGAGACATAAGCAATTCCTAGGTCACCAGTAAAAGGCTTTAGCTTTTCCCTTGAAAGATAGTGCAAACATGGAATTAATGTATATTAAAAAGAGGATAGGTTCAAGGACAGATCCTTGAGGAATACCAAGATTAAAAGTTCTGGGGAGACTTAGATTCATCCCGTTTTTAACTTGTTTTTATCCTGTCTTTGAAGCAAACCAATTATTTATAACACCGCGAAAGCATGTATTATGTTGTTTAGGTAAAAGAATTCTGTGACCAACCATCCAATCCTTTCTGTATGAAGGAGCTGAATTCCAAAAAAGCAACAGTAGATAAACCTATTCTAAAACCAATCTCCATTGGACTAAGAAAATTGATTTTCCCAAAATACTCCACAATGGCACATTTAGGTTTTTCAGGAAAAAAAATTCTACGATGTATAGAGCGATGTTGTCCAGCAAAAGATGAGAAACGACATCATTTCCACATGAATTTAAATGATTTAAGGAACTAATACGAGTAGCTTTCAATATCTCATAGCCACTAAGATTATTAGTGTTAAGGATAGGATCGTTGCTATTTATCACTTTCCACTCATGTTTTAAATTTCCTCGTAAGATTATAGAAGTAATTATACCTCCAAATTAGTATCTCCTTCTTTACTGTTTTGCTCATACGTTTACAGCATTTTTTTAATCGTAAATTTCATGGATACCTGTTGCATTTTTGATGCAGTTTATTTTTGTGTTCAATTTTATTAAGAACAGAGTTTGTTACCCATGCCTTAAGTCTTAGGTTTGAATGTTTTTTCGCGTATATGTAAGTTGTAGTACTTATGTGTTTTCTTTTAAGGTTATCAGAAATATATCATAACCCAACTTTCAAAAACAATAAATTATTTAATTCCATGAAATTAATTTTTGAAACTGTATGTAAGGCAGATATCTGCCTGATCTGATCTGATGTTCCAAACCATTGAAAAGACCTGTCAAACGATAACCCTTTGTCGGGCAAGATCATATTTTTAACCAAAACGTTTATTATTTTATTTTTCAATTTAAAGTGAATAAACTTATGAAAGTTGATGTGAACGGAAATAGTTGTTGTTTTTGTTATAACATAAGGCAACTCCACATTTTCGCACAGTTCGGCATTTTGCATCTTATTATTTTATCTGCCCATGTTGGCCAATGACCAATCCGGACCAGTCGCATAGCTTGTGGTGGGGCATGCTGTGCTGGTCCCTTGTGTCTTTTAGCCCGTATTAGTTGAATTGGCCTTTGTACCAAGCTTCAAGAGAGTTTCAAAAATCTGGAGACGAAACTCTGCGGCATCCAGCAACTTTTCTGCTTTATTAGCTCCATAATTTTTTCTATACAGAAACCATGCGTTCGCCATAACCAAGTCTAAAAGGTGATAAAACACTCGAACTTGCCATCTTTTGCTGCGAGGTTTAATTTTGTATCTTCCCATAATTACGAGTACATCAGTGAGATCCGCACCTCCCATGTGAGCATTGTATTGACCAACAATAGACGGGCGCTCGATTTCAATGTATTTTTTTTTTTAGGTTTGTCATATCTGTTTACAATGCGTTTTGGCATTTCACCAACAAATGGGGACGCTAGATTTACAATTTTATTATCTTTCCACGAAACAGTTGCAATATCGATTTCTTCAGCATTACAAGGATACTCCACGGAAGATCCTCTTCTTTTTTCATCATTTCTTTTTCGCTTGGAAGCTTACAATCTGGTATTCTATTCCGTCGAATCATTCCAACACTGAATATTCCTTCATTTGTCAAGTATGCGGGCAGTGGTATAGAAGTAAAATAATTGTCAAAATAAAGTTGAAAGTTTTGATTACGTTAATTATCTTAAGTCCAGCTCGTTGCCAACCGCAATATTTTCTTTGCCGGTTTCTGGCTCAATTTTGTAAGCAAATCCCGTAGAGCCACAGAGAACGTATATTTTATAGCTCCAGAGGTTTATATGGGAGGTATCGTTTAAAAAAGTTGCGGGCTTTAGTAGAACTCATTTGTTCATCAACGCAAAGATGTTGTTCAAGAGGAACTTTCCCGAAATTCTTATTTAACTCCTCAATGATAGGGCGTATTTTGAACATTCTGCCGTAGTTTTTATCAGTTGATGGTAGATTTCTGGTATTGCTGTTGAAGTGTATGTGTACGACGTCGTATATATTCAAATTTTTTTAAGAAGCATCACTTCTTGGATTGCCTGTGTTCCAATTTTGCTACTCCAGTGACTTGCTACACTGGGAAGTTGTACCAAAGACATCATATAAACAGCACCAATAAATCGTTGAATATCAATTTCTGACACACGAAATATCTCATTGATTTTGTCTCTTTTTGAACAATATAGAAATTCTTTTGGAAAGAAATAAAGAAAATATTGTATTGGGGTATCAAGTTCGCTTATTGCATCAGGCAATGATATATTCCCTGTAAAACGCAATTGATGCTCCTCCAAAGCTATATTTATCTTTTTCCAAAGAAGATTAGGGTAATGGTTTTTTTTTGTTGTTGTTTACTTATTGCTGCAACATTCCGCAATGTCACATGATTTAATACCTGTCGGTTCCGTATTGTCATTTTCGATCTCTATCATTTTATCTTCAACAAGTACATCAATATCATGATAGACAACTTGGTCCAAATCTTCAGCAACATCAATTTCTTCCAAGTCTACATCATAATCTGGATCAGCCACACTATCTTCATCATAATCGTCAAGCACTTGTAATATTTCATCATTGCTCAAAGTGTTCGACATACTGTATATTGATCCTGATAAAATATTGTCACTACAAGGCAGTGTGACATAAGTGTTACAAACGGTTAATAACCACACAAAAGTTATTTATGTTGTTATGCTTATGCACTATATTTAAAAAAAAAACTTCGTTTATAGCGGTATTTAAAACTTTTTTCATCAGTAAACTTAAACATGTGTTGCGCTGTCGCAAAATTTTTTGATATAAATTTTTATCGCGAAAAAAAAGTAAACAATAGGCTGTTTCGTTCTATCACATAAGCTTTATATGATGCACAGTTCGTGGCAGATACGAGTATGTTGCACTAACCAATTTGCCTTAATTTAAATATAATAGAGAAATTGAGTCAATATTAGGGTTTATAACATTACTGTCACATGGTCCGATTAATCCTTTTACCACTGCATAGATTTGACGAGGTTGACTGGAGACGTAACGTCAAGGACGTGATCCCTGCGATTGGTCCAGTAATATCATCTACGAAGATGGTTTGCACATTCTCAGCAATAAGAGCAAGATAGCAATCCAGGACAGGACTTGGCATCAATAAGTTCGGGTTGAAATCACCTAGATTAACTGTTTTCAGACTGCTTAAAAACAATTGAAAACTGAACATAAAACCGCTATCAAACAGAAAGTATTATTGGCGGCAGTGAGACAAGCATTTACGTGTTTGTCAATAAATGAGTACATATCGAACCGAAATTTCCAATTGAACTTTCCACCGCCAGTAGCGGGCCATGCTGCTCACTGATGGATAAATTTCGCCAGTTGTTTCTGGTATCCCAAAAAGCCCATCCCAAGGGACTTCTACAATAAATAGAATTGTTTCCGACTTTTGAAAATTTGTACTAAATAGTCTGCATACGCATGCGCTCCAAAAAATGATTTTCCCCAGATACATACTCGTATTTGCCTTTTGCGATCAGCTACGCAACGAACTGCGGCAATATTCAACAAGTTAGCAGCCACTGAAATCAGACAATGTCGACCAACATGGTCAAGGTGACAATTTTTTTGGAAAGCACATGGAATACTTCATATCGATTACCTTCAAAAGGGAAAAGCAATCAAAGGCAAATATTATACCAACTTATTGAACCGGTTCGGCGATGATTTTCTTGGCCAAATGCCCACCGCACGAGTTCTCACGTGCGTAGACGCCATGGTGAAATTTCATAAATTGGACTACGAATTGCTCTCACATCCACCATAATCTCCGTATTTAGCCCTAAGTGAATATTAGCTATGCAGATCTGATCTGACTGTCCTATAAGTTCCATTGGGCCAGCAACGCAATAATCAAATTCGTAGCGTTGTGCTTACCCTACTTTACAGTAGTGGTCTCCGACAACAACATGAGTAAAAAGTATACATACTCACGACCCTGGCAAACGATAAAACACAATGATCTTCTGATTTGCACGAAACCTTTACAGAAACAGCAGTGTTTACTCCGAGGAGGATTCACCATCAGAGGAAGACTTAAAGAATGAGTTTTGAGCTTAATAAAGGCCTATTAGCATAAACCTCATAAAAGCCCATTCAACTAGCAATGCGTAAAATATGAATGATGTGAAAATTGAAAGTACAGCCTCCTTGAAAGACATCGCCTCCGGAAACGGACACAGGGTCATTGATTTTTAATTGGGACCGCTGATGTAATGGGTTTCAACCCTCGGCAACAAAGATGTTTAAAGCAGCGGATGATGATTACATACGGGGAATACATCAACTTAGCTTTAAAATCTGAGTAGGCGATAATATGCCCCACAAATGGAATCCCATCGTCGTTTATCCGATCATAAAGAAGAGCTACCTGTCTGCCCTATTATGTGAACGGCCTAAGACTCTTCGACAACAGACTTCTATTAGTATAGTCCACAATGGATCTAATGTTCACAATACGGCAGGTCTTGGAAAAAACTCAGAAATTCCAAACCGATACGCATAATCTTTTAATCGATTTCAAGTCCACATATGACAGCATCTATCGAATAAAGATATAACTATACACAGCCTACCAAACTCATTCGACTATGCATGTTGGTGATGGAGGAAGCACGCTGCTCCTTCAATGTCGGTAACGACAAAACCGAGACCTTTAATGTCAGAAAAGGACAGAAACAAGGCGATGCATTGCCACGTGATTTGTTCAACATCGGTCTTGAAAAAATTGTGCGAAACTCGCAAGTCAACTCCAGAGGCACCATCTTTCAAAAATCTGTTCAGCAACTCGCATATGAAAACGACATTGACGCTGTTTCTTTGGGCTTAGAACACGAAGTAGAGGACGACCTCAAGTGGAAAGTGACCGCAGTCAACTTCGTGTGCGTAACTAGAAGCAGCTGTGTATGTGTTTGATAAGGCCCTGGTCCACACCGGACTGTAGCACATTCTAAGTAAGTAAGTTTATTTCCTGAGGAAAGAGGTTTGACTTTAAACAAACACCTATTTTGAGAATAAATCTTATTACTTGAAAAGCATAAAAAAAAATTAAGAAACAGTGGGCGCAGTATATGACTTCAAAGGAGACTACGCGTACGATAAGGAATAAAGCTTTTTTTTGCCGAAAAAATATGAGTATCTGCGTTCAAGAAGTCACTCTTAAATTATCTATAATTGTAAGAAAATAAAAACACAACTTTAAAAATTGTTATTAGATCACTAACTCAGAAGCAAATGCATTCCTGAAAATTGTTTAACTCACTGTCGGACTTATTTTCATTTGAGCTTCCACGAAAGCAGAAAGAAAAAGCTCTACCTTTACGCTCTCTGTAATTTTCTGATTTCATGATCATCTACGCATGCTTCTGCTCTTAATGCCAATGCCAAATTACGTAAAACTTGAAAATCTCTCTTAAATTTTTAAACAAACTCCAACACACCACCGGCCACAGTCACTTATAACGAAAACCTAATTCAAGGTTGCCGTAGATTTAAATCGGCTTGCTACCCATTCTCGTACCAGTCCATCGGTAATTGTTCAGTTTCGTTCGACGGGCAAAGTGTCCACCTCGTCTTATCTGCTTTTAAATTAAAATTGTACGCTTCTTGTCGATTTAATTTTTGTGAATTTAATTTCAATTGACTAATAAATATTTAAATAAGTGTCGATATGAATTCGTTACAATTTATCTCAACTAAAGTGCAACACGTATATGGTCGTAGCTTGAATGCAGCTAGATACTTGTCAACTTCGAAAGTTCTCTCTCATCAAGAAGAGTAAGTATTTGCCTTTTACCCCAACCTTTTAATCTCTAATTCATAGAGCTAATCCGTTGAACGTCGCATTTATCTGTTCCTCCTTTTTGTATCTTAATGTGATAATTGCAATGCAATTGGGAATCAAAAATCCGAGTGCAAAGTCCGTATGTACGAGAATATTCGTATCTACAATCGGTTAATTGAAGAGAAAAATAAATTGCGGACGGGGCACACTATCACTATGAAGGCTGAAACGCCGGGGGCTTATCATCAGCTGTTCGATATTTAATTTTATTTCTAATTGTTCTCTCTTTTTTTCTTGTCTTGCAGTTGCTGATTATGCGTTTTTCTTAGAAACCGGTTTCGCTTCTGATTTTCTATTACTATTGCTGGTTAAAAATAAGCAAAGAATGGCCGACGAGATCCACTCAAAAGAATAAAAATGGTGAAATACTTTGAGGATTGTTACGAGTATTTGACTTAGCAAAGTCAAATTTAATTAGACAGTTAGTGTTGATTATTGCCTTCTACATTTATTTAATTTGATGAGAATTTATTTCCGATTAGCTACAGTGGGTCTGTTATAAGTTATATGAAATATCGCAATGATAAGTCGTTATTTAAAGTTATTTAAACTTTTTTCCAATTATTTATGGATTGCTAAGGCTTGGCAAATATTTTCTAAATGTTTTCGAGGCTATTTTTTTTCATTTCTTATTCTTCATAACATTACATATAGCGTTCAATTGATGACTAGACATGTGTATATGTATGAACGTGCATACTTAACATTTAGTCATATGTAACCTTATCGCAAATTTTGTGCAGTATTTTGTATTGTTTTGTTTGCGTTTCTTTTTAGAGGATTTCACATATTCGAATGAAACTGGTGACTTTAGGAAAGGTTTACGTGCCGGTGAAATAGAGCAGCCAATTCTTTACCACACTCTGATTCCACTGTGATAACTGTGTATAATAAGGTTGATTACATTTAAGGGGCTTCGTATACTTCCTTCCTACGATCTGTCCAGCCAAGCTGATAGAAAATTCTTGAGACAGAGTCTCAGGCAGTGACCGGAATAGTTAAGTGTAACCTCATAGGTCTATTTATCACCGCACCATCATCCACATATGTATACCTTTATCCTTGAGGTCCACCTTCATAGTACTTACTAACTAAGTCAATGATATTAGGTCATGCTGTAAAACCTTGTTGACTTAACTCTTATCATATTCTAACCAAAGTTTGGATAATATTTCACAAGCGATAATTTGCAACTATTGTTCGCTTTCATTCGAATCCTATTTTCCACCAGTTTCCTGCGATTGCAAAGCTGTGGTATGGGCTGATCAGGGTCTGTTGTAATCGCTCTTTTGCCAATTTGTTAGGCATCTCGTCGTTAGTTATGTCTTCTACGTCCAGGATCCAACATAGTCGTTGATGGATTTTATGTTGTAAGCCAAATCTTTAAGCTAGCTTGGATTTTATTTTAGTAGCAGAAACGATTTTTAAGGCCAAACGACTGTCAGTGATTATGGAAATTTCATTACGTGATATTGCCAACAATGATGCAATGCGCCAGCTTCCATAATAACCTTAGGTTGGGATGGCCTGCCGTTATAGTGTATATATCTGTGTATATTTAATTCCTCTTAGAATAATTCACCTCTAGAGTCTGCCTTTGATTTATCTCTGTAGATGGATACCGATATTCTTTCTGATGATTTATTTTGAGAATAAAAAGGCCTTCTAGTGCCATGTAATCAAAGCTAGTATCGTTGTATGCCTATTTCTTTTTGTTCTATTTCTACCATTATTCTGAGATTGTTCACTTTGTTTTGATCTTGCCACCGGACTAAGTATGCCGCCATATATGAGTACTAACTGCACAATTGTCCTATACATTCACAGAATTGTGAAACAGAATTCGGCTTCCGACTAAGTTTTCAATAAAGAATTATGCCCAAATATGCATGTCCTTTCACCAATTTAATAACTGATCTAGTGATGGTTTGCTTTAATTATTTGTGTGTAACACCAGTCTGGGGAATGACCCTCAGACTATAATGTTGTCCATAACAGTTTGCCTATGGTTGGTAAAAACCTGTCTGTCGTAAGCAATTCTACCTCGTTTACGTACGCAATGACTTCACCTCTCTGTTTTTTTGAATTTCATAAAGGTGTAAGTGAGGTGGGGATAACTTCACTTTGTGGCGTACCTTTGGAGGATGGTACTTACATGTCGATATCCCCTAAATTCGTATTAATAAGTTTTTCATTGAGCAGAATAATAATCACGCTAGTGAGGGATAGATTGGAATACTGCAATTTTCACTTCTTACCAGGTGCATATGTCGAAAAGAACTCTCAAAAATTTATCAAACAATGATGATGCAAAGAGTGCATCAGTTATTACCTGCAGACTTTCAATCACGTGTTCATTGGAACCAAGCCCGCTTAATGTCCACCGCGATGAGGATAGTTTTCCACTGTAAGAGATGAGGCGAATTTCTATCAATACATACTCGTATAACTGAACAAGTGAAATAATTATTTTTATGGCACTGGAAAGAACTATTGTATTTTTGAATTGTTCGTTGCGGCATGTTAGTTAAAAAAAACAGTAAAACAAAATCCGAATACTATGACAAACATTGAATTAATGTCTGCACAGTTCCACAAACAAAACTAATTAATTCTGTTTCTTGTTTCTTACTTATGACCTATCCTAACTTTATGTGGGTTCGCCGGAATTTTGGATTGATGTTGATGCAGAGTTTCCCCTCTTTAAATATAGGCTTGTTTTCTTTGCTTTACCGAAAATATCAAAAACCATTAGAGAATACTGTAACAGAACGTTTTTAATCAGCATTTCCTTTTGTGTGCTTTTGTTAGCTAATGCATGTTACTCGTGGTGGTGGCAAATTGGTTAGCCGATAATTTTTCGAGAACGGCATCGTCAACACTATTGCTGTGACTGGTAAGCGCCACTTCATCAATAACTTCTTCTTGTTGCAAATTACCGAAGTGGTTTTCTCTCTTTGGGAGTTTTTTTAAGTCAGCGTTCTATACGAACAAACAAAAGAGGTTGTCGAATCTGAAGAGGAGCAGAAAACAACGTCAGGAACTTGGAGTAAGTTCGAATGTGCACCAACTCTGGCGGTGACCGATTGGAAAATATTATTTTCGCAGCTCAATAGAACAAAAATTTCAACGTCTAAATAAACATCGAGTAAATTCTTTTTATTTACCAGCAAAATTACTGGCTTAGGAAACTGAATATGACATTTAATTAACTGCTTCAATTGCCACTGCTCAATGGTCTGCGTCTGTATTACAATTGAGGTTGTACTATCTTCGTCTGCATTAAATGCTTTGTTCTATTTCATCTTTTGGCTTTCATCGTCATTATTCTGCCTGCGAAAGTAAGAAGTTTCTGGTAGTCTCTTGTATTTGCAGTTTTTCGATTTAATCGAACTTTTGCACATTACTTCTTTGTTGTTCTGTGGTTCTGAATATCTCCGCACTGGATGCAACATTATAATAGTCCGAATCAACGTTAGTACTGAAACTTAATATGTTCTGTATACATTACTATATTTGAAAATACTTGAAATATTTTCAATTTGAAAGATCGTTTCCAACGATTTTCTATCAGAGATGTTCTTCATTTGTTGTTAGCATAAAAATGAGCATGACATTGAAAATAATACTTGTAAATGTTTTTCACGACCTCATCAAAAGTTTTCTTAGGCGATATGCCCGTTTCCCATATGTTGCATGAATGCGATTTTTGTTCGGGTTTGCCGCGAAGTACAGATCTTCATTCAAATGGGCCCTGTTTTTCTCTCTACGACAGTTTCCATAGTATATGTACATATGGTATATCATTGATTTCGTTCCACTTTTTCCCCGATCGATGGACCACCCTCTTTAAGAGTTTAACTAAAAAAACAGCTCTCTGCTGCTTCACGCACTCCAGCTACGTCGTGCAAGCTTGCTGTTCTCCGCCAGAACTCGCAATGATACAGATATGAAAATGTCATCTAATACAAAACTCTCCTGATTGACTTTGCCTGTTTTGTTCCCGAAATACACACTCGTATGTACTCGTACATCAGCAATTTTTTTTTAACTGTTGGAGCGCTATGAGCGCTATGTTTATATTTTTGTTTATTATTTATTATTTGTATTTTTGAAATTTCTTGAAATTATTATTGATTCAATTATTCCATCGCTCCTCCTTATATTTACCTCCGCCTTTCTCTTCTTACTTTTTATTTTCTTTTCTTCTGTTCTGCTTACAGAATGCTTCTATTGTTTGTTTAGACTATATCAAGCTAATTATAGTGGATGATGCTTTAAGAGTGTTCATTTCAATGCTTGTAGGCTTAGTGTGTCAAAATTAGATTTTGTCAGACATGTATTCACTGATTCTGGAGTTGATGTTATATATGTATATCCGTGAGTGAAATTTGGTTTAAGACACTGCATGAAAAACAGGACAACGAAAAAATGTATGGCCTCCCGGGCTATAAGTTGATTCCGCATAATATAATTACTGTCACTACTGGTGGAGGTATTGCAATTCACCATAAGCCTATCCTGAGTTCTAAAGTTTTGGGAGAGTCGATGGGGAATGACACTGAATTTGTCTAGTTGGTGTATATAGTTCAAACCTTTTTCTATCCTCCGACAGTTCTCAGCATATTAAAAATTATAGCAGATCTTGTCCGCTCTTAGATGGTATTGCTTCTACAGGGCTTGCAGTTGTTAACTCTTATGCTACCCATAAATCAATGTCAGAATTTTCACTGCGCAGCCGGTATTTGTGTTTTTTGTGTTTGTTGTAAATTATGACTAGGGAATTCAGAGTGGACGTAGCCAATATACGCGGGCTAAAAAGTAATTACTTTTCTGCGTACGTCCACGTCTGTAAGTACAGACCAGCTGTTTTGGCACTTAGTGAAACACAGGTAGATCCCCGCCCATACCTCTCAGACCATTCTGATCTGAAGCTACCTGGCTACGAACTAGTGCCATTATTCTTCTCTCACCGCGGTCTCGCCATTTACGTGCGTAGTGATGTAGCTTACCAAACTCCACCACAATGTGATCCATGTTCCAATTCGGAATTCAACTTCATGTGGTTAAAATTCCATCTCCGTAAGCAAATTATCCACTACTGCTTTATATATAGAAGCCCCAAACTGGACAGCAATTCAACTTTTAACGAGTTTGATGCGCTGTCTGACTCCATTCAAAGAATTGTATCCCTATATCCTCATACTGAAATCGTTATTACGGGCGATTTCAATATACACAATTCTGGGTGGCTTCGACATTCTGGACAGACAACACCCGAAGGACGGTGTGTTGAGATCTTCGCTGCGGAAAACAACCTAACGCAGCTTGTAAATGAGCCCACGCGAATACCAGACGTTGATAGTCATACCGCCAACAACCTGGACTTGTTTTTAACTTCTCACCCTGATAAGTACACCATTGATGTGCTCTCCCCTCTAGGCTCGTCGGACCATTGTGTCATATCAGCTAATTTCTCGTACACCGACCACACAGTTAGAGAAAAAATTCCTAAAAGAACGTATGGCAATACGAGAAAGCCAACTGGAGCGGTCTTAACAGCTTCTTTAGGAATTTTAACTGGTCGTTGTGCTTCCTCGATAACGACGTGGATGCCACTGCTGAGTGAATGAGATCCTTTATTCCTCATCGGATGAAGAGTATCAAACCAAAAGAAAAGGCATGGTACGACTCGAGCTGTAAAGAGGCCGTCAGAGTTTCGGTCCTACAAGACCAACCCAACAGAGGAAAACCGAAAAAAGTTCAAACGAGCCAGAAATGACTGCAACGCCTTTCTTAAGCGTGTGAAATTCCTATACGACCAAAAACTGAGGCAAAAAATACTGCAATGTCCCAAAGGCAGTAAAAATTTTTGGTCGTTCGTCAAAAAACATTAGAAATTCCACCTCATCCCAACGCTTATTAACAATGACATTCCAGCTGTTAGCTCTTTGGATAAGGCCAATCTGCTTGCTGCACACTTTGCGACCAGCTCAACACTCCCAGATTGTGCTTTGTCTCCGCCTACACTTGAGTGCGTCGAATCTTTAATGGGACGAATCTACTTTCGCACTCGTGTAGTAGCAAGAGTACTTAAAGATCTCAACATACATAAATCCGCTGGTCCAGATGGTATATCTCCCCTTCTTCTGAAGAGGTACTCTTCCTCGCTGGCAAAACCACTGCGTAAGCTTTTTCATCAATCCTACACTTTAGGACTCTTCCCGAGCAGATGGAAAACAGCATTTGTCTAGCCCGTCCCTAAAAAAGGCGAATCATCTTCTCTCTCCTCCTACAGACCCATTGCACTTACGTCCCTTCTTTCCAAGGTCATGGAAACACTGATAAATCGTCAGCTCATCAAATATTTCGAAACACGAAAACTTCTCAATGACCGGCAGTACGGTTTTCGTAGCAACAGGTCCACTGGTGATTTGATGGCATGTCTCACCGAAAAGTGGAACCAAAGCGTACATCAATCTGGCGAAAGCAAGATAGTTGCACTTGATATTTCTAAGGCATTTGACAGAATTTGGCATCAGGCTCTTTTGTCGAATATGCGTGCATTTGGGATCGACGACTCTCTTCTTCAATGGATTAGAAATTACCTTTCGGAACGTTCAATTCAAGTTGTCGTGGACGGTTTCAAGTCTGATATTCACAAAATAAATGCTGGTGTGCCCCAGGGCTCTGTTCTGTCACCGACACTCTTTTTAATTTTCATTAACGATCTCTTGTCTGCTACTTCTTTTATATAATATATTCCTTTGCTGATGACAGTACTCTCTGCTTTTCATATTCGTTCCCGGACTCACAGCCCTGCTCTTCGGCTGTAGAACGGCAGCATATGCTAAGCTCATTAAATTCCGATATCAACAGCATAACCAATTGAGGAACTATCAACAGAGTGGAATTTAATGCTTCCAAAACACAATGCTGTCTGCTGTCGTTAAAGCGAAATTTAAACACACAGCCATTATCCATGAATGGCACTTGCATCGACGAAACCGAAAAACTTTCCATTCTCGGTATGTGTGTCCACGACAACTTACATTGGAATGACCACATATTTGATGTCGCCAAAAATGCTGCGAAATGTCTAGGTTTCCTCAAACGATGTAAGAAATATTTTACCCCCTCTGATCTGGCCTCAATATATACGGCATTCATCCGCCCAAAATTGGAGTACAACTCCCACATCTGGTCAGGTGCTCCTAAAACATCTCTGCACCTGCTAGATAGGATTCAAAACCGTGCGATAAAACTTATTGCTGATACTAATATCAATCAATCAATGGACACCCTCGAACACCGACGAAATGTCTCGTGTCTCACTTTGTTTTATCGCTATTTCCACCACCAGTGCTCCATTCCGACCATTCAAACTTTCAACCGTAACACCCGTCTCGCTATGAATGCTCATCAGTATACCCTCAAGCCCATTTTCGGACGTACTCTAAAATATCGTGATTCATTCCTAAGCTGTACAACTCGCTTATGGAATGCAAACTTGCAAACATTTAAAAACAATGTACATCGGTACCTCTCTTTTCTTCCTCCCTAAATTTCCTTTGCCCGCGCTGTGTACAAGGTACCCTTAAGGTGTACTCAAACCCCTTGAGCGCGCGCTCATTATATAAAAAAAATAAATAAATAAATTTTGGGTCTGAATCCCATCCGGATTTTCTTGAGCTGTTTGCTACTGGTATATCCGACCATTCTAATGTGTTATTGCAAGACCAATTGTCTCTTTATTTTTTCCTGTAATCCCTTACAGGATTCTTTTAAATTTCTTCCAATATGATACTATTGTAGTTTACTTCAATTGCACTCCAGTTACTTTTTAGCGGATATTAACGGAAAAACTCACTTTGTCCATACGCTAATTAATAATATTGTTAATACGAAATGTCCATTCTTTACTGTTGAGGTACTGAATGCAATAAAAAAAATAGAAAAAACTCTACGCTAAATGGTAATTAAAGACCACCAGTTTGAATAGGTCAAGTTTTCTGTAGACCAAGGAAGTACTCTCCATTTGTCACCAGTAGAGCAAAGAAAACATACTTTCTTTCCAAACTGAGTGCTGACCAACCTTCAAAACAACTTTGAAGCAATTTGCTCTCCATTGGTATCTGTAAAACTCAAGAATTAACGAAAATCCCTAATGTTGACGACTTCAGTAAAACATTTTTATCAAACCGTAGTAGCAATTTCTATTTTTTTTCCGGAAAACAGTGTCCTGATTGGATCCTGTTGTGCATAACATAATAAATGTTCCTAAAAAAGGAAACCCAATATCGACGTCTGATTTTCGACCCATGAGTATTCTACCTTTTTTATCTAAGGTGTCTTTGAAAAAATCGTAACAAAGCAAATAACTAGTTATCTTATTCGCTTAATCGCTATCATCAGTGCAATCTGCTTTTCGAACTGACCAAAGCTGTTCTACTGCTATGATCAAAGCTCTCGATGATACAAGATTAAATTTTGATAAGGAATACCTTACATTGCTCTGATAACTTGACTTCTGAAGAGCTTATGACAGTGTTAATCATGAAATTTTATTTTATGAGTTTGAAGATATATTTTGGATTTCATGAATGATCAGTGAATTCAATAAGAAATTACCTTATGAATCGCTCTCAAAGGGTTGTTGATGGTAAAAGAAAAACGCTCAAAACCAATTAACATACCCGCTGGTATGCCTCAGGCCTCAATCCTCGGCCCAATTTTGAATTTTTTTTATCTCTTTATAAATGACCTTCCAAAAGTTTGTCAAAACGCATCTGTACACATTTATGCTGACGACGCGAATATTTAACTGTCCCGGCCCATTGGTCTAATGGAAGATCTTGTGGCTAGATTTAATTCAGATTTATCAGCAGTAATCAATTGGTCTCAAAATAATGGTCTAATTTTAAATCCTGGAAGAAATCAATTAATTAAAATTTCTAAAAAAAAACGTATTGCACTGAACAGATACCGCCTATTTTCCCTAACAAATCTGGGTTACAAATAAAATAATGCCTTTCAGCTTTAAGCCATGTAAACTATATTGTGTTACGAATTAAACAAGATTGGTTATTTTTCAGTTTTACACCAGCTGCCATCAAATTGAGATTAATCAAAACTCTGCTGGTGCCAATCTTTGAATAAGCCATTCCTGTCTTCTGTAAACTAGATGCATATTCTCAGCACAAACTACTTTTTGCCTTCAATGATATGGTTAGATACGCCTTTGGAATGAGAAGACACGACATACACTGGCGATCACTAGGATGAGGCCATACATTTTGCAATCGATTTTCATTCTTTATACCTGTTGGAAATTTTGTACCCGCAAACTTTTACTACCTGTGAACAGGTACATATTTTCTCAAGAGGAAGTCATAAAATTAAAGGGTAAATAAGAAACGACCGTTTGAATTTCCCAAGATCAAACAATGAACTTCTTGAAAAGCGTATGAAAAGATGCGCTACTAGGTTGAAGCCACATGCAAAATTTTCGAAAAAATGAATAAAATGTTTACATTTTATGGTTTTAAAACATTTATTGATTACATTTTTCTACATTAATAATGAGTCCGAAAATCTTTTTCACTCTTGAAAATGACCGTTCCAGCAAACATTTGTAGTTGTTTCCGTTCGTTATTTTGGAAAAAAAACTCCAACTCAATTGTGCCATAGTAGGTAATAGCTCCCCACACCATTACACCTGATGTACGGCTGTGATATCTTGCCAAACTTGCAAACTTGTGATGTCTTGCCCCTCCCACTCACATCCCGAACCGACATCATCGGTTCTCTAATTATATTGCACCTGCAGCCTCCGTTCCACCCAAGCCACAGCGTCAACGCGTCTCTTTTAAATTAGCACCAACCGCTCACAATAACCCCTCGGAAATACCTAACCCCTCTGCACGTGCCCCCACTAGCACTTCTTTCCCTAATTTTGACCTTAAAACCGGAGCTAAATATCCCAATTTCGTTAGGTCCCATATTATAAATCCCTCACCTGAACATGTGTCTAATGTCCCTTCTATCACCCCTGCATCGCCTTCAAAATCTTTGTCCACCTGCCCCATTTTTGACCCCCTTCTGCCTCCCACAGTTAAAATAACCCAACAAACAGAATGTCGTTATGCACTTTCTAGGCTTAGAGAAAAAAAGACGTACGAGAATATACGTCTCCTTCTAGCGTATCTGCATGACAAATCAGACTCAGTTTGTTATGAGGGGAAAACTAAAATAAGCGTCATGGTCTGAATACAGCAAGAAGGTCTCCCTACTGACCTTACAAGTCTGAGAAACTTATATATCAAGTTCCACGAGATTTTTAATATGTCTCCCCAAAAAGTCTCAGCCGACTTTCGGTAACTATGTGCACTCAAAAAGGATCTCACACCTCCAACGGAGCAGAGCTGACAACGACAAATTTTTTCGTCCCCAATGTGCTACCATTGCCAGTGTTTCGACCATCCACTCCTAGGCCCTCTCGTAATAACCTTCCTCTTACCTTTTACTATCAAAACGTAAGAGGACTGCGATCTAAGACCCGTGCCGTCTTGCGCCAATCTCACGCTCTCCCATTTGAGGTCTACGCTCTGACCGAAACTAATCTAATTCCCGATATAAAGAATCAGGAATTATTCCCCCTTAGTTTCAATGTTTTTCGAGATGACGATCTTACCCGTCCAAATGATGATGCTCCGTGTCGAGGTGTCCTATTCGCCGTCCGCAATGACCTAAACTCTTCACCAATCGCTGTTTCTACTTCCTCTAAGCTTGACTACGTTTCAATAAAGATTACACTCCCCTGCGGGTCCCTGTACATTATGTGTTTTTACATCCTACCGGCCCAACCAATCGAATGCTACCAACTCGCTATCGATGCAATTGATCAAATAATTGACTTATCTGATCCTCTCGATGATATCATCGTATTCGGCGATTTCAATCTACCTCAGCTGCACTGGACTCAGATGATGAACCTTTTTTTATCGCTAACCCTATATCGAGTAAAGAATGTTTCTTCTTGGATGAGCTCACAGACTCTAGCTTATGCCAAGTTAGTGGGGTCTCTAACTATATGGGTAGGCAATTAGACCTCATTTTCACCACTGACCCCATAAACTCCTCTGTCTCGCTCTGTCCCCTTTCACTATCGACCATTGATAACTTTCACCCACCACTTCTTCTTTCTCTTTTCCACCACTCTCCTTTCCGCCCCACCCCATCTGCAGCTACCACTTCTTACGACTTTCATAAAACGTACTCGTATTTCCCCAAAATTAACGCATATTTTAGTAAGTGTTCTTTTGATTTCGCCAATATGCCCCTAAAAAGTGCTCTCTCTATTTTCTACAGAGAGTTATTCAATTCTATTTCTCTCTATGTCCCCTTTTCGCGTAATAGGACCTCTTCTACTAGCTCCCCGTGGTATAATCGTAAACTTCGCTCTTTACGTAACAAAAGAAACAAATTATGGGCAGTTTTCCTCCGATCTAACTCTTTTGCTGACTATTCAAACTATCTCGGGTCATACCTTCAATTCGCCCAGCTCTATAAGTTTCTCTATCAGCGATACCTTGATAGTGCGCAATCAAGGCTTATAAATGATCCTAAGTCCTTCTACCAATTCTTTAACTACAAAAAAAAAATCTGACGGTTTCCCTCGATCCCTATCATACGAAAACATATCATCAACCGATCCGCATACCATATCCAACTTTTTTGCTGCTTTCTTTAAGCAATCTTTTGTCGATAATTCCTTCGTACCGGATCCCTCTTATTTCAATTACCTACTTAACTTCCCCATTGGCCCCACTATCTCGCAAAGCTTTAATCATACAGTAATTGAAAACAAATTACAACAACTTAATGATGAATACTTACCCGGCCCAGATGGCCTTCCATCCATATTTCTTAAAAAGTGTTCCTCAACTCTTTCCCGCCCCCTTGCAAATCTCTTCCGATTATCGCTCTCTCAAGGTGAATTTCCACAGATATGGAAGTCCTCTTTCATAACACCCATACACAAAAAGGGATTAAAGAGCGAAGTCACTAATTACCGCCCTATAGCTAAACTTTCTCATATACCCAAACTCCTCGAAAGCGTTTTGCATGAAGCCTTAAGCTTCCAGTGTAAATCTTTTATTTCCCCCAATTAACACGGCTTTCTGAAGGGTAGATCAACTACTACTAACCTCGTAGAATTCGTGTCCTCTGTTCTCTCAGCCTTAGAAAGTGGTAAAGAAGTTGACGTTATAACAACTGACTTCAGTAAGGCTTTTGACAAAATATCTCATAAACTAATCCTGTTCAAAGTGTCCGTCCTGGACTTTGAACCCATTTTGCTTAAATGGATATCTTTTTACCTGGATAATCGTTTTTATAGTGTTCGTTTCAGGTCTGTCCTATCGGGCCCTTTCTTGGCCACTTCAAGTGTTCCTCAAGGTAGTCACCTAGGTCCACTCCTCTTCATCCTAACTATTAACGACCTTCAAAGGCTCATTCAACACTCAACACTTTCTCTCTATGCTGACGATACCAAATTTTTTAAACCCATTTCCTCACAACAAGACTCCACCCTCCTTCAAATAGATCTAAATAGTTTTTCCACCTGGTGCATCAAGAACTGCTTAGAACTCAATGTCTCTAAATGTCAATCGATTACTTTCTCACGTAAGTGCAAGAAGTCTCCTCAACGAATTTACCATCTCTACGGCCAACCTATACCCCTTGTTGAATCTATCCGCGACCTTGGCATATTATGCGACAGGTAGCTTAATCTCCGCTCGCATATTGATGAGATAATTTCTAAAGTAAACTCATCACTCGGCTTCGTTAAAAGATGGTCCAAAGAATTCTGCAACCCGTACGTGACCAGATCACTATACATCACTTACGTTCGCCCCTTCTCGAGTACGCTAGCCAAGCGTGGTGTCCCTTTCAACGAGTTCATGTATGTCGTATTGAGAGGATTCAGCGTCGTTTTCTTCGATTTGCTCTTCGAGGTCTACCTTGGAACGATCCTCTAATCTTACCTCCCTACCGAGACCGTCTCAAACCCTTGAGGAACGAAGGGACGCAGGAGACATTCTGTTCATTCACCGATTCCTCTCAGGCTCCGTCGATTGCATGCCTCTTTGCAACTCCATTTTCTTTAACACTAACCCTCGTAATCTACGTTCCACCCGTCTCTTTTATCTACCTATCCACCGCACTAACGAACCAATCTCCCGTATGCTGCGTAAGGTAAACTCCAACCTTTCCGTTTTCGATTTTAATCGCAGCACAATTTCCCTCAAGTTCGATCTCCTTCACCATACTTAGCTTTAAGCCCTAGTAAACCTTATTTTATAAGTTACGAGTATCTTTTAGTTTTTAAGCTTGTATTAAGCAAAATAAATGGGTGCGTTAGCCCCCACCAAATTAAAAATAAGCTCCTCCTTTCTTAGATTATGGAAATAAAAGTTGTAACCATCGGGGCAGTCAAGGTTAAACTTTTTTTCGTCCGAAAAAACAACGCATTTCCATTCACTGTTCCAAGCGACATGTTGTCCTGTAAAATGTTTTCGATGCTCCTTGTGTACTTGCCTCAAAACAGGTTTCTTTTTAAGTTTTCTCATCTGTATATGCTGGCTGATACTCCGCTGTTGGACCTTATTTTAGTCGCTGGTAGAGTAGAATTTGAGGCACGCCGTAGAATTAACCGTTTTTCTCGCAATGTTGTTGCTTCTGCCGTGCGTTCTTTTTGATTTTTCCCATAGTGTTGTGGATCCGCAAGATAACTGTTTACAACAGCCGTACTTCTATTCAGCCTCCTTGCAATATCTCGGCCTGAGAGTCCTAACTCATTGAAAGCATCAATTTTTCCTCTTTCTGTCGCTGTCAAAGACTTTCCGGAGCCCATTTTTTTTAACTAAATAAAACAGTTTTTTTCAACGCTTTTTTAAATATTCTTAACAAAATTTTGAAAAAAATCGCTGATATGAACTCCTGCAACGAAATATTCGCAATGGCTTCATCCTGGTGGCGCATCTTTTTATACGCTTTTCAAGTACTTCATCGTTTGATCTTGGGAAATTCCAACGGTCGTTTCTTATTTACCCTTTAATTTTATGACTTTCGGTTGAGAAAATATGTACCTGTTCACATGTAGTAAAAGTTTGCGGGTAAAACAGGCATAACGAGTGAAAATCGATTGTAAAATGTATGGCCTCATCCTAGCGATCGCCAGTGTAACATACATATATCCCACCTTCCTAAGTTTGGCTTGGTGTGTTCATTTCAAATTATTTTTTTGGAATTGGGATGTGCTGTCTTTATGTACAAAGTAATACAATCCCAATCACCATTGTATTTATTTACGCACAGTCGCAGAAAATATTAAACTTCATAACACCATCATCTCAGTATTTGAACACGTCGCCCCTCTTTCTCGCCCAAACCACTAGACTTTGGAACACTCTACCTACAACTATAAAGCAAATAATAGGTGTAAAGCAATTCATTTCGGGAAGCTAATATATAATCTATATATATGTATGTTCTTCATATTCCTTGTTTCTATAGTTTAGTCTTTCCTTGTCTGCTATTCTCTTTTTATTCCCTCATTTTCGTTCTATGCTCAGTTTCAGTTCTCTTCTCATTTCACTTATTTATTTTCTTTTAATATTTGTTTTGTTGTCCTTTAAACACCCAATGCTTTTATTAATTGTTTAATTGAATAAATTTATATTATCTTTCTTTGTATTTAATTAATTAATTTTTCTTAATTATACTGATTTGAGTATGCTTAATTTGAAATCGAAGTGTTTGTTTTTTTTATATATAAATTGTAGTGGATCTGGGTTAAAATCTCGTCAAATACAACAGAAGAAGTTAATTATTTTGGCAATAACAAACCTCTCAAAGTGGAAAAGCCCTTTAAAGACTCCAAAAATTCAAAGATTCCCTCTCATTGTGAATGAAATAGCACGACGAATATTGAATGGGAGAGGCTAGACCTTGGTCTACCCCGGACTATTACACCTACCAATTTATTTATTTCTAGAGGTATGCCAAAAACATTTGCTTGAGAACCTCAAACTTCTGTAGTCGCTGTACTCATACTAATGAATTCAATAATATTGTAAAAAAAAATACAATTCATATAGGTTAATCTTGTACTTGAATGCTCATTAAGGAAATCACCGATTTCGACTCGTACACGTACTGCCCGTGTCTCTGATAAGACATAAGAACTCACTAATTGTTTTATTCTTAACTCATAGGTTACCAGGACACGGATTTAAAATTCCAGTTTAAAAGATTATAAGATTTTCAAATCACATAAATCAATTTAACCTTTTAAGGTATGAGCAATTTCGTTGGAAGGTACAGAAATCTTTAAAATATAAAAATAATTAATTAACACAAACATTCTAACGATATTAACGGCCAAATAAAGTTTTGAATTTCGCAAAAAAAAAAATCATTTGGAATGAATGTATTTTCGAATAAAACCGTGGATGTATTCAAACATTAAAACAATGACACAGTGTGAAATAATCATTAAAAACAAATTGTAGTACATATTAGAAACCGGCTATACAAACAAATTCAAATATGTACATACGAATACGAATTCTTTTAAAGAGAATAAAGAGAAACTTATTTATAGTAGATATGAGTATAAGCTCGAAAAACATCAACACATCTGCTGGTACATAATTATATATGAATACACTAATATGTGCAATCTTTTGTGAACATGTGCAAGCTTTTTTGAAATTAAATTAGATGTCAATGGCAGTGTCAGTGCCAGTGTTTGTATTTATCTTCTGTCGTTTCGTTTCGATATGCGTACTGCAAGAATTGGTTATTTCAATGTCATCCAGTTACATATGCAGTAATTTTTGTAATACATACTTATAATAAAATATGAGAGAGATAGATGCTAATCCAAGAATATGAATTTTAGACTATACGCCTTTATGACCGTGACGTTGCCAGGGGTATTTAATTTTGATCGATGGTTTTATATTTGCGCGATAATTAATTAAACTTTGTTTGTCGTTTTTATTTTGAGCTAATCCAAATACAGATATTAGGTGCTTCTATAGTCTGAGACATAAAATCACCTTTACTCCCATTCGAACATTAAGGAACCAAAAACGTTTTCCATATAATATACGTAGCATTGACTACTTTAACTCTTATCTTCAGTTCATACGATAATAATCAGCTGGTACCTGAGTTTTATGAGGTATATCCACTGGGCAGATTTCTTTTTTTTTAATGTTTTATTTATAGATATAAAACAATTTTTTTAAATAACGCATTAGTTGACTTATCGCGCATAGGTATTGAACCGATAATAAAACAGACCGTTCGCTAAGACGATGCTTATTGGTTCAAAAAATCAGAGAAAGAGATTTTCACAATCTGATAAGAAGGCTATAAATTATGTAACTGAGTGTGTAAATTTGGATCTTAAGTGTTCAGACATGATAAGAATAAGTTGCACTATTAATACAGAACAGACGGTTATTCTTGGTTGCTACAGACTTCATGATATGAGTAAAGAGAAATTTATTGATGAGCTGCGCTATTTATTAAACGAGGAAAAAGTAAGGAATCTTATTTTAACTGGTGATATTAATCTGGATATCTTGTGCGAATCACCTGCTGCCTTAAGATATCAATCATTAATGTGTGCCAATGGCTTAGAGTCGTGCGTAAATATCCCTACAAGACAAGCCTCCAACACTTGTATTGACCATATTTTCTGTAAGCTTGATTGTAAATCTAAATTGTCTCTCGTTAGTAGCACTGCTGATCTGAGAATTTCTGACCATTCAATGGTTTGTTTGTTCTTTCAATCGAATAACGTTCAAAGTAATAAACATGAGCCTTATTATCAGTCTAAGAACGTGAACCTCGTTGAGCTTACTAATGACTTAATGCTTGAAAACTGGTCTGAGATATGGACAGCAAATGATCCCAATGAAGCTTTTAATTTGTTTTCTAATACCCTTAATACACATGTTGCAAGTTGTACGGTGACAGTGCGTAAGAAAAGTAATAAACTAATCAAGCTCAAGCCTTGGATTTCTAACTATCTGGTAAAAAAAATTAATCTAAAAAACAAGTTAAGAGTGAAATATAAAAAGCAACCTAATAATAATCATCTTCGTAGTGCATATGATAAAATTTGTAAGGAAATTGCTATTGAGGTGCCTTTATGCAAAGAAAATTTTTACATTAACAAATTTCAAAAGGTTAAAGGTAATTTAAAAAAGGAATGGGGAATAGTAAATGAGATTTTTAACAGAAACAGTACTAATGATATACCATCTTGTCTTAGGCATGAAAATCAGGATACTATAAATCTAAAGGCAGTAGCTAATAGCTTCAACTTATTTTTTACTAGCGTTGCAAATAAAACAATAACTGAGGCAGGTATAACACAGTAATAATAATAGTAGATGTTTGCTTGAGTGTTCTAACAGGGAAAGATCAGAGCCTCATAGCTTTTTTTATGAATCAATTTCATCAATTGAGGTCTATAAAACGATTATATCTCTGAACAACTCGACCTCCATTACTCATAGATCTTATTCTAATGCATTTATTAAGAGCATCGCATTTTATATTGTAGATATTTTGGCTCATATCTTTAACAAAAGTATCTTATGTGGTATATTTCCTGAAATGCTTAAAATTGCTGAAGTTATACCTATATTCAAAAAAGGTGACAAAAAAGTACTCAACAATTATCGGCCTATTTCTCTTCTCCCAGTTTTTTCTAAAGTTGTCGAAAAATTAATCAAAAAAAGAATGTTGTCCTATCTTCATGGTATCTCATTCTTTAACGATAGACAATATGGATTCCGAGCTGGAAAATCTACTGAGGATGCACTTCTTAGCTTCAGCAGTTCAATTTATGGAAGCATCAATAGCAAGAAGGTTACTGCAGCTCTTTTCGTGGATATAACGAAGGCTTTTGATACTGTTGATCATAAAATCTTGTTGAATATATTGAATAAAACTGGATTTAGGGGATTTGTTCTTAAATGGATTGAGTCCTATCTCACCAACAGGAAACAAATGGTTCGAATAGGAACTATGTTTAGTGAGTGCTGCGATATTACAGTTGGTGTTCCTCAGGGATCTGTTCTGGGACCTATATTCTTTCTAGTTTTCATTAGCTCAATTTTTACTCTTAATATGAAAGGAAAACTTACAGGGTTTGATGATGATATAGGTTGTTCATATTCCAGAAACTCTTGGTTAGATCTAATAGCTGACATCAACCATGATTTAGAAATGTTACGACATTGGTTCCGTGTGCACAAGCTAGTTATTAGTGACAAAACAAAAATTATGTATTTTAACACTTCTTTGCATTTAGAACTTCCAGTTTTTACATTTCATAGTGCGTACTGCAATAATATGTTGATAAGCTCTGACAATTGCTGTGAATCGCTTTCCGAAAGATCTTGTACATATGACACTTCCATAGATTGCCTACCTAGCTGTTTTGTCATTGGTAACGTACAGGTCTTTAAGTATCTAGGACTCGAGTTCGATAGCAGGTTAAATTGGAATGCTCACACTACTTCCTTAAGGAAATACCTGCTGAAAACAACCAGAACCCTTTACCATTTGAGACTTTTTTGCTCAAAAAAACTTTTACAAACGTTTTATTATGGTCTTGTTCAATCCAAATTGCAATATGGTTTAACTTGCTGGGGCGGAACACACAAAAACAAAATGCAACCTTTGCTTGTTTTACAAAAATATGTGCTGAGAATTATCTGGAAAAAAAGGCGCCATGAACATAGTTTCCCACTCTTTACACATTCTTTTATATTGCCTCTAAAGCATCTTTATTTCTATAAAGTATTAAAAATCTTTTTCTTAAGAAGCGGATACTCATTAAATTATGATCCGAATACCTATGGTCTTCGCAGCTCTTCTATGAATCTTGCTTTCATTCCTTCACACAATACTCATCTCTTCTTAAGTTATTACTCTTCTGTAGCTCCTCGTATCTTTAATAAACTACCCATTGAAATAAGGCGCTCTAGTAATTTATTTTCCTTTAATAAAGCGGTCAAGAAGTGGCTGTTTAATTTTGACCTCAATGAGATTGATAATCTATCGAAGTTAATTATTTAGTAGCATCTACTAGTACTTACATCTAATTATTATGAATTTTTTCTTTTCTCTCCACCACACAATATATTTTTTCTATGTTTTTTAATCTATTTCTATATTGTTATTGTCTGACTCAATTCATTCGGCACTAGTTTTATTAACTATAGAATGTATTTATTTATTCATTCACTGATGAAAAACACTTAATATTTGTACAGTACTTGAATTTATGTAATTGCCTTTATGTTAAACTTAAGTTTGTTAATTGAAATCCACTCATAAAACCTTCTTACAAATTTAAGTGCATATATAGCTGTTATGAAATTTGTAAAATGGGCTTAAATGAATGAATGAATAAAAAATGAAATGAAAAAAAAAAAAAAAGAATTAGTTATACGACTGTATCTGCTTTTGCTGTTTATGCGAAATATGTATGTTATTATTCTCCGTCTTATAGCAAAATCACCACCATCTCTAATGGATCAGTCAGTTTTTGAATTTCTCGAATAATACAATTGGTCTTTTGATCAATTTGGCCAAATCCTATTTGCTCTGCCTATAATAACGTATACTGAAAAATTACCGTTAGGATAATCAAAATAAGTCAAGTTCTGATACTATGATAAACTCTGTATGTTATACCAACGGCTCCTAGGGACTTGTGTGGAGTCTGACAATTCGCTACAACATTCGCCATCTTTTTCCCAAATGCAGTGACTGTCTTTCATTTGATTTGCGCGATTTATGTCTCGGTCGTTTCTTCTTTCTAAGTAAGCGGACTCAATTGTGTTGCTTGAAAAGTAAAACCTTTGTTTATCAATTATTCATATCGTTGACAACAAACATCCTCTTGTTGATTCGGCTGGCTATTTTATGTTCCATATTAGTTCCATTCCATGAACACAGGGCCTTGTTTGCACGTCTTTCGCTTATATTCAAGGATGTGTATATCCTTCATGTCCTGAAATGTGACCTTGTGTCCAATTTGATAGCTCTTATAACAATATCACTATAGAAATTATTAAATCGTATGCCACTGACATTTCGCTGTCAAAAACTGAAATTTTGATCGTTGTGATCTACCCGAGCACCGTCATCACCTTGGTTTTACAAGTTTTTCTTATTTTCTACAATCGCAAGATTCTAAGTGCCTTCTAATATCATTACTTTTCTTCCTATTGTTGTCAGGAATCTATTTAACTTTCTTCGGAATTCATGTCATTGCGTTACTTTCAAAAAATCAACTTTGAGTAAACTTGAATTATGCTTAGTTGCCAGTAAGAATATCTCTGGATTGGGGAGTATGTTAACATTCAAGAAACTTATCTTTATCCGAGTACATTTGCCAAAAGTAGCTTTCATCAAATGCGTGTTGATTTCATTAGCAATGAATTTTAAGCAACACAGAATCTGAATCCGCCTTAACCGGGGTAGGCGCTCTCTAAAATATACGTATATATGTCAAATGACACAAAAACTTTAAGATACAGTCATATATCGTTTGTATATATGTATGATGTAAATATATACGAGTACATGCATATATGTAAATCTGATTGACTTACTTAGATGGCGCTACAGTCCGGGGTGGATCTGGGCTTCAGCTAATAAGCATCTCTTGGCCAACTGGATCCAATTTCGCGACACTTAAGACGAAGTTTCTCTAGGGCACTGTCACTTAGGGTTGGAATCGAAGATTCTTCGGGTTGGAGCCTTGGTACCCATTCACTCTACATGTCCTTGCAATCTCAGCCGAGTTATGCGCATTTTTCTAACTAGCTCGACATCGCTGTACAGCTCGTAGAGTCTGCTGTTAAATCTCTTTCTCCGCCTTCACTGAAGTCTATACTTTTACGCTAGAGAACTGAGATGATGTGGATCCATATAGAGTTTTCTGAGCATTTCTTGACAAAACCTTATTACGTGGTTGCATTTTTAGACCAAACAGAAACAGCAATCTGTAGTATCAACATGATAGTGAAATATTTTATCATTGACAAATGGTTGGGCAGACAAGATCTTATAAGCTCTAAGGTTTGTCCGGTTAAGAGGGTCTTTTTTCTTGTAGATCGACAAAAAATACGGTGGTTTCATACTTTTTTCCAAGCAATACAGGCATACCAACTTGTCCAGCAGCCTTGTTGTATTTAAGTTTAGATATTGTCATCTTTACTTCATTCAACATGTTGAATGTTTCATTTTGCCTATCACCGGAATGCAGGTTCTAATAGCTGTCTACGAGTATTAGTATACAGAACTGGTTTCTTCATACCTTCCGCGCCGAATGTGACTTATTTTCTTCTTCCGGTGTCAATGTAAGTCTTATTGTCTTGAATAGTTCATTTCACCTCTTGCTTAGCATCCGATCATTGTTCCTAGAGTAGCATGTCTAGCAGAAGGCTATACTATCTGTTGCTCTTTTGCACGTAAATATTATGATCATGTCTCATTTTTTTTGCAGAATCCCCTCGTAGTTGAGTTCTTTTCCTATATACTGTTATCGAGGCTTTCAAGTTAATGATTTTGCATCTTGTCTAGGACTACAAATCTATAATGTTATAGCATCCGATCCTTCGTCTGTTCTTCCTTTCGACGAACTATCGCTCGACTATATCTCTACCCATGACCTTATTTTATGGAACTACAATATTAACTTTACCCACGACGCCGTTCCTCTAATTTTTTCTTATAAGAATTATCGATCCATAAATATTCATGCCCTTCAATCTACTACCTTATCTGTCCAATGGGATTGTTGTCGTCTAAACACTGATCCTAATGTCAATTTGCATTACCTTCAAGAAACTACTATCCAATTTATTCCTACTAAATTGCTAAATATCCGAAATAACAGCTGTCCTTGGTTTTCAGCGGAAGTTCTTAATGCTATTATATTAAAGCTCGCAACAGGCGTTATAAAAAATGGAAACGTAGTCCTTCAAACTCAAATTGGCTTACTTAAAAACTTACTACAAACTTATTTATTTACTTACTAAATACCTCCGAAGATGCTTTGGAGCAATCTACATCAAATACGAGTAAGTATCTCTAATAGGGAATTTAATGCTGTATGTCAAACTGATCCTGACCATCTAACGAGTTCCTTCCTTGAAAGCACATCTCAAGATTTAAGCTATGACCAATCTGAAAGTCTAAATCACTCTGCAAGTGGCTTCGAAATACTAAGTGTGACCGAAAATGAGTTAACTAATTCTGTTGCAGCGATAAAATCAAACGCTATTTGTGAAGATTGCGTAAATATGCGATTTATTAAGCTGATCCTCCCGGATCACTGTATCACATCACCAACATCTGTTGCCGAAAAAACAAACCCGATATCTGCTGAGACTTTATAACTACCTATAAGCATTCAATATTGTTTACCAAAAGCTTAATAGCTTAACAGCTCATCCAACATCTATAGATTAACGACTTGCTTTATAAGGGACAATCTGGTTTAAGATCTAATTACAGCTACTCCGCTTCAATGGTAAACATTTCGTCTGTTCGCGTACTACGAAAATCTACGAAAACCAGTTCAAAATTCGTTCGCGTACTCATATTTTTCTTAGTTTTTGGCACAAGTGAGCGAAATAAGAGAGCAATTCATTTCCTCTCTGTTGTCCATTTTAGTCTAAGAAATTTGTTAGTGCAAATTTGTAAAAACTGTCAGACTGATTTTTTTATTTGAAACTGTCATTGGGTTTGTTTTTATTTTGAAATGGAATACAATTCTTTACTTTGTTTTGCCAAAAATAAGTGATATTTGAGTAGAAGATTAATTAATAATTAAAGTTTCAAATCGAATATTGTTTTTATAAAGTGTTTACAGACAAAATAATATATTGAAAAGCAGGCAAATGAAATGAAAGTGCTCCACATACATCTTCCGGTATCTACAAATGGCATATACAGTGGGAAGCAAAACTGTCCGGATGTTTTGCATTTCTATGGTTATGTTAACAAAATAAGGAAGTTAATAGCAATTTGAAATATATTTTTGATTTAATTATTTAATTAAACGTTTTTCTTAAAATTTACTACCACAAACTTATGAAAAAAATTAATTCTCAAAACAAAAATAAACAAAAAATACAGAACTCTTCATTCGGACACTTTTGCACATTACTGCCGTAATGAGATAATGCCATATTATTCCTATATTTTATTGTTATTTGTACCGTACGGATTTCGCTTTTTGATGTTTATAATCTTAGTAAAGGCTTAGTACATAATTTGTTGTTGTGCTGTGTTTTTGATTTAAAAAAAAAAAAAAAAGAGTAAAAAATGAAGAAATTTCCAATTCATCTTGAAAATAGTGTCGTAAATTTATTACAAAAGAATTATTCGTCCCGTAAAATTGCTAAACAATTGAATTTAGGCAAAACAAAGGTTAGTGATATTAAAATACGCCGAGATGTGGCTTGTACAAGTGATCATGGAGGCCGACCAAGAATCATTTCTGATGGCGACGCTCGGTTGATAGAGCGGTTGCTCCATAAAAAGGACATTCGGACACCCAAAAATGCGCCAAAAGCTATAAACAAGGATGTCAGTACATGGGCAGCTAGACATGCGCTTAAAAGAGTAGAGCTGGTCGCCAGTGTAAAAAAAAGAAGCCGGCTCTTTCAAATAAAAATTTTCAACGACGCTTAAAGTTCTGTAAGGAGCATAAAAACTGGACTACAGATGACTGGAAACGTGTTATTTGGAGCGATGAAACAAAAGTTAACCGTTACCAATCAGATGGTAAGGAATACTACTGGCATCGACCTCACGAGCGTATCCAAAACCACCAGGTAAAGGAAACCATGAAAAACGTTGGTGGGGAGATAATGGTTTGGGGTTGTTTTACTTGGTGGCAAATCGGTCCATTGGTGAGAATCCGAGGTATTATGAAAAAGGAAGATTATTTGAACCTTCTCCAAACCAATCTTCCCGAATTTGTATATGAGTGCGCATATCCCGCTGAAGAAATCGTGTTCCAGCAAGACGGAGATCCGAAGCATACAGCAAAAATTGTTCAAAATTGGCTCCAAAATCAGAATTTTCAATTGATGCAATGGCCTGCACAAAGCCCGGATCTAAACCCTGTATAAAATTTATGGGCTGTAGTTAAAAGGAGGCTGGGGGCGTATGAAAATCCACCAAAAACCATCGACGAACTTTTGGATAGAATAGAGAGAGAATGGCAGAATATTGACCACAAAATCATACAAAAATTGGTGGAGAATATGCCTAAAAGAATTGAGAGTGTGCTAAAACCAAAGAACTTTGAACAAAGTATTAGGATGATAGCGATTAGACAACAATACTAAAAAATTCACTAATGTGCAAAAGTGTCCGAATGGAGAATTCTGTATTTTTTGCTTATTTTTGTTTTGAAAATTAACTTTTTTTATTAGTTTCTGTTAGTTAATTTTAAGAAAGACGTTTAATTAAATAAATAAATCAAAAATATATGTCAAATTGCTATTAACTTCCTTATTTTGTTAACATAACTATAGAAATGCAAAACATCCGGACAGTTTTGCTTCCCACTGTAGATGGATACAACAAAGATAAATTATCGGATAAACTCATTCAGACGTGCCTAGGCTTAAATAATCTTCGTCTTAAAGTTAGAGATTTGAAATAAAAAAGTGCTAAATTTATTAAAACTAGTTTTTTATCTTTTTTGAAAAAAGGAAAAAAAAAAACGAAGACAAAACAGTTGACATTTGTCGGTACAAAACAATCTGAAATCCGTTCGCTTACCTTTTAAAAAATTTTCTCACGGAGAGAGAATTTTAACCTCACTCCGGATTTGACAGTTTTTACATACATATGTAAATAAATAGGATTATTCGAGAGGTTGTGTCACGATTTTTTGCATGCTTGATTTTACAAAGGCTTTTGACAAAGTACATACAGTGTTGGCCAAAACTAAAGCAACGGAAATCGCAAATCCGTGTTTTACAATACATTTCATACAAATTAAGCCCAAAGTTAAAAGAACTGTTCAAAATAGCTTGGAATTAAAAAACTAGCTTAGCACAAAAGCTAGCGCCGTAACTCTTCGTCGGAGGGCTGTTGACGGTTGTCTTTCATCATTCGGGATCGTAAAGAAACTATTTATTTCAGCTAAAAACAGAAGAGCAATACTGAAATTTACAAATGACCATATTAAGTATCCACTAAAACGAAAACGAATACTATTCTCCGACGAATCAAAGTTTAATTTGAAGGGATCGAATAGCTTTCGCCGTATCCGCCGCACTGTGAATCATGAAGAAGGAAACATTATGGTTTGGGGATGTTTCTCTTGACATTGAATTGGACATACATAAAATAAATGGAACTATTGACCAATTTATTCACAAAAGTACACTTGAAAATACTATGCTTCCACAATCTGAGGAGGAATTTCCACTGAAATGGATATTTCAGCAGGATAAAGATCCGAAGAATGGTTCAAAAATAGTTCAAGGGTGGTTTCAGAATCAGAAAATCAATGTTATGGAATGCCAGCCCAGTCCCCCGATCTCAAACCAATATATCTATGGGAGATTGTAGATCGGCGAATAGCTTAGGAGAAACCTTTATGCCGATAATCCGCCAATTAAAAATTCATCTGAAGTGATTTGTAATCTTAATGAGTATTTTTTTGCCAGTATTTTCTCTTAAGATGCAACCAATGGGTTCCTTTTGAATCCAAATAAGTGTCAGGTTATTCCTATTTCCAATAAAACTTTACCCATTAGAACCTTACCAGATGTGCTACATTCTGCCAATGAACTCAAAATTGGTAACTAAATTATAAAACGAAAATACAAATGTCTTCGCAAATTCTGGATACTGCAAGATTTCCTCCAACTAATACAAGACAAAAACTAGTCACAACTTGAACTTTGCCCCTTATCATATATACTGAAAAACTATACAGATGTATTGACTCTCTGTCCCAGCTCAAGCTGCAAGTAGCATATAATGATGCAATCAGATACATCCATGGCCTACAAGGAATATCCCTCAAACACTGCATTGATCCCAGGAATAGCATTTTTCTACATAAAAATATAAAAGATAAGATCCCTGTGTATTTATACAAAAACTTAATTTTTCTCGTTCACTTAGTGCACCTACTCTAATACGGTTACATCATCATTATCTTAATTCATCCCGTTTATTTTTTATTCACTATAAGAACTTATAAGAACTAATTTTAATGTCACACGAAGTGCAGTCCTTCTCCATTGCTCTTCCCTTCGTTTGATCCCTTACACGTTTCTAAATCAGTTCTACTTTACTTTATAAACCACCCGCTTTCCCTTCGTTCTTCAAGTATAATATTAGTTTTGAATTCATTTATTTGTTTGTTTATTTATTTTTTAATTCTGAGTTTTGTTAAAACTAAGTAACATACTATAAAAAATCAATATCTTAAGGTACCATAATAATTATAATAAATTGAAACTGAATTCAAATGAATTGAATAGTTACCTGCAGTCTTCATTTAACTAAGGATTTCGTGAGATTAACATTAAACCCAGCACATGGGTTGCAGCATATCTGACGGCTTCTTTGTGTCAGTGCAACTGGTCTTTAGCATTTGATACTGTACATTGCGAACGTCGTTTACCATTAAAGACAATGAATCCAAGCCTCCCGGCTGAGTCTGCAGATAATCGAGTTACACACATCGATTCATTTCGAGGTATACATATACAGAAAACATTGAACTCTGACTTGTTTATCTCCTACAAATATATGTATTGTTAATATGTACCTTCTTAGTAAAAGCATATTTAAGAGCTTTCCGGTATTACCTACCGCTGGCTCGCTTTACAGAAACTATTGCTGTTCTGTACCTAGTTGGTATACTGTGGTGACTGGAACCCTAATTCGCCAAAATTTTCGGAATTGTGTCAAGCACCATTTGGATATCAAGTACACTATACCATATATTGGAACCCTTTGGTATCGCGTCTGGCACCATTTATACGTTAGGTTTTCACGACTTACAGATGTCAGATTAAACCCAAACCCATTATAACTTGTAGCAGATTTCATGAGAGACTTAAATCGCAAAATTTGATAAAATATCAGTCCTTACATACTCTCGTCCTCCATCACTACAGATCTTTGGCGATGTATAATACTTGAATATGGCAGTTTTTCTTTCCTAAGGTGCGTCTAATTTCTAAATCATTTTTACCACAATTATGTACAACAATAATTTGTTCCTTTCCATTTGTTAATTATTTTATATCTCTTCCAACTGCTTGTGTGCTATTAAGATAATCTACCATGCCTGTATAACCGAAAAAATTACTTTACGACAATTATACATAGAATGTACAGTATGTAACCACTCCTCAAATAAAAGCATAAGGATACAGATAACGGTTGACTGCTATGAAATTTAATTACATATAAATTAAGAAAATAATGTCCTAACAAAAAATTAACATAAACCCTTTGTAATGTCTTTCAGTTGCAAGATCCTTATTGTGGGTGGTGGTTGCGGTGGGTGTGCTATGGCCGCCAAGCTATCATCAAAGTTGGGCAAGAATCAAGTTATAGTTTTGGAACCTGCTGATGTAATAATTCTTGAACCAGATCCATTTATAGAATACACATAACAATGCACGTGTTTTCCTTTCTGTAGAAACATTACTATCAACCCATGTTCACGATGATTGGAGGCGGTATGAAACGTTTGGATCAATCGTACCGCTTAATGGCCGACGTACTCCCAAAAAAGGCAAAATGGCTGAAGGAAAAAGCTGTTGGATTCGATCCCAAATTAAATACTGTAACAACATCATCTGGAAGTAAAATCAAGTACGATATTCTATTAGTAGGAACTGGATTGCAATTAAATTATGACAAAGTTAGTGATTCTAAGAAAACCCTTTACTCGTATTAACATAATAAGTTTGATTTTTGTTTTCCCTGTTCGTCTTTCGATTTTAGATTCCTGGTCTAGAAGAAGCTCTGGCTATCCCCGATGGAAAAGTATGTTCCATCTACTCACCCAAGTATGTTGACCGAACCTATGAAGCCCTACAACGCATGGAGGGAGGTAATGCTATTTTCACATTCCCAGCATCACCAGTAAAATGTCCAGGAGCACCACAAAAGATTGTCTATATCTCAGAGCACTACTTCAGAAGGGTATGTCCTGGATATAATCGTAATTGGCTTTTGAACTACTGCAGACAGTTGGAAGCCTTCGAAGTTCAAATCAAATCGCCCTATCAATTGATTTTGAGTTTATTGTGTGTAACTTTGTTTTGTGGCTTCTTTATGGGTTAGACTGTCTGCAACAATTGTTGAGTTTTTCTCGTTATGGCTATTGATATTTATCTTTGTCATTTCATTCCAGTCTAATAAAAGAAACAAGGTCAATGTAATTTACAACACTTCGTTACCCGTATTGTTTGGTGTCAAGCACTATGCTGACGCATTGTGGCCATTAGTAGAGAAACGCAATATTAAAGTCAACTTAAGGAGGAATCTAATCGAAGTTCATCCAAAAGAGGATATTGCCATTTTCCAAAATCTCGATAAGCCTGAGGAAATCTTCGAGGAGAAGGTAAGCTATTTGCTAAACATTTTGTGGAAAATGTATCCTAAACTGAATGAGTTTTTGTTTTAGTATTCCATGCTTCATGCAGTTCCACCAATGAGCACTCCAAAGGAATTGTCCCAATGCACCGAACTAGTTAACGAGGCAGGATTTGTGGACGTAGACAAGAGCACAATGCAGTCACTCAAACACAAAAATGTATTTGCTATTGGAGACTGCTCAGGATCGCCAAATTCTAAAACTGCTGCATCTGCAGGTTAGTTTTCAAAATTTCTATCACCTGAACTAAGTGTTTGCAAAGATTGTTTCACTTTTTATTCCGTTCTATAGCTGCCCAGTCACCAGTTATTTACAAAAACATCTTAGCTCTCCTTGATGGCAAGGATCTCAAAGCCGCTTATGATGGTTATGCATCCTGTCCCCTTGTGACTGGATACAATAAAGTTATCCTGGCCGAGTTTGACTATGATTTGAAACCATTGGAAACGTTCCCTATGCGTCAGAATAAGGAGCGATATTCGATGTTTTTTATGAAGAAGGAATTAATGCCTGCTCTCTACTGGCATATGATGCTACCAGGCTACTGGAATGGACCAGCACTAATGAGAAATGCAATGTCGTTACTAAAATTCGGCCAAAAATAGAATAAGGTCGAGCTAATTCAAGCTAAATATAATAACACGACGAAGCTATCGTCTGGCAGATACTCATTTGTCTTATGGACCAAGAGTACAAACTTGTATACGGTCACACAACATGCGATAGTATATCATATGTTGGTATTTGAAAACACACAAACGAAAAATTCTCTAAGCATTTAATTGTCATTTTAAAGAATTTAAGATATTTTTGTTAAATTTTTTTTCTGTAAACTTAATTGGCTTAATAAAGAATTTTTATTTAAATTAGTGATTTTGTTATTATTGAGTTAAATGGGTGCTGCTGAATTTGTTAGGCGAGTTTCCCAGAGTGCAATCTTTGACGACCATGTACGAGGCTAGTCTCGGGAGTACCCGATTTGTTTAGTGTTCTGTTTGACAACCATCAGCAGTGAATGATCTCAGTGAATTTGTAAACATGGAAAAAATTGTTAGTCGTTATGTAATGCAATACCTTGTATAGTCTGCTCCTTTGTTTACAACATTAAAATACTGAGTGACAGAGTTTAAACGAGGCCGTACGAGCTGCTAAGATGAATATCGCAATTGTTGACCAAATAAGATTACGACGCCAGAAATGGTGAAGGAAAACCATAAAACGATATTTCATGATAGTCCACTGAAAGTGCGCGAGGTAGCAATCATGGAGGCATTTCGAAAAGTGCTATTATCGCATATTGTGTAAAAATGTTGGACATGAGAAAACTGTACGCCAGATGGGTGCCGCGTGTCATAACCATTGATGAAACATGGGTACATCACTTAAAACCTGAGATGAAGGAACAGTCAAAACAATGGACTAAAAGGGGAGAATCAACTCCAAAGGAGGTTAAGACTATTCCATCTGCCAGCGAGGTCATGTCGTCAGTTTTCTTAAAATGGCCTTGGAATAATTTTTATGGATTATCTTTAAAAGGGAAAAACAATCAACGGCGAGTATTATGCGAGCTTATTGCAGCGTTTGTGGAATGATATCACAAAAAACAGCCGCATTTGGCTAAAAAGAAAGTGTTGTTTCATCAAGATAATATACCAGTTCACATATCCGTTATTGCGGTGACCAAAATCAATTAGTTAAAGTTCGAATTGCTGCCTCACGAACCCTATTCGCCAGTTTTCCTTCTTCCGAATTTGAAAACATGGCACGATGGAAAAAGATTTGCCAATAATAAATGAGGTGGAGTCTGCGGTTGAGGAGCTCGACGGTATGGAAGCTTTTGAACAGCTTTTTCGTTACGGAAAGAAGAAAGCTATGGAGCAAATGCGGTGATACCAACAATTTATTAACCTTGCATAATAATGCCTAAATCATTGAGTCTTATGGCACTCTAATCCATCGACCTTGCTGACTGGAGGAGAATTTTTCAGGTTAGACTTTTTTTTTGTGGGCTAATTGCACATCAATTGTGCTTATTTTATTTCCTTGTGGTAGCCACTGGATAAAAGTCTTGTCTATCCGCACTTGATTTGCTAAATTGCAATATAAGCTCAATGTTGAGGAATTTAAAATAAGAAATACAATAACAAAGACTTCAACGCATTTGGAGCATATATCAAATCTAAAAATGCAATGGATCTTACCCTTGACGTGAAATAGATGACGACACCACGGGGCACTATCTCTGTGAGTGTCCGTCCTATGGCGGCATCATTTTATTATAAGTGCTTACATACTCGTATTTTCATTCTCATTCTTTCATGGAAAGTTAACTACATATTCGCCTTCCCCGAACTAGGTCTACGACGAAAGATCTCATATAACTGTCGCCATGGCAGCCGGCTTTGTGAAAACCTACAACTCAATAGTTCGTTTAGAATTAATAACAACTGTATTGTTTTTCAATGATGACACCCAAATACTTAGCTTATTTGAAGAATTGGATGGTAACGCTTTTAAACACTAGACCAGTCAGCTTCCTCCTTCTCATAAGAGAAAAACCTCAGTTTTTAGAGGATTAACTGGAAGCCCATTCTTAGTGAATCAATCGTGGAGTGTTATCTTCACCAGCTTGTTTTTATCAACAAAACTGTGATTCGTCTACGCCGTGTTATCTGGCCGAGTTACGCATGCCGTCAAAAGCTGCGTTGTCGAAGACACCTTCAGTGTCAATGAAAATTCAATTATAGCTAATAGATTTTGAAGCGCACTCCCGCAATATCTTCCGCTTTGGTAAGTACTCGTATGTTGCATCTCAGACAAAGAATGTATTTGCAATGTAAGTTTGGACACGTGGATCTCGATCATTCTCTCCATACTCTTCAACATAAAAGAGGACTGACTTATAGGTCTGAGGCTCTTGGTAAACGTGTAGTCCTCCTTTTCGATTTCCGGTTCAAAGGCTGGTCCCACTGTTCGCCAAGGTTTCGGTATTTTTGGTTTCGGTCAGCTCACTATCAGCTTCGTTAATATAATAGGAGCTGATTCTGATTAGGTTACCTGGGAAGTGAGCCCCAAGCATAAGACGGAGAGTCTCTGCTTTTGTCCCAGTGTAGGTGCCATCAGATTTTCTGTATGATTCCAGCCCGGTCGATTTTTACCTTTTGAGGACTGTGACAAGCCTTTTCTTTTCGCAAAAGTCTTTATAAGAAATCCGAATTAGCTTTTGAGATTATTCTGATATATCGACCTATAAAGACTCCAGTCTTCCTCCAAATTAGTGCTAAGTAACCTGTTAAAAAGTTTTCTGCTTTCTTTACGTAGTCGCGGCAGATCTGCGTCCCACCAAGGAACCGGCGATCTGTAGGATTGTTTTCTAGCTGGGCATTCCAGTTCAGGTTGTTCTGAATAGCTTCTTCTAGCTTTGTCATTAGCCTAAGGAGATCACGCACTGTTGGGCTTGCCGAGCTCCTCCTTAGATCGTGTCCAGTCGAAACCTGGCATCTGATTCATAAAGACAAGTTCACATTATATAGTAGTGTGAACCCTTTAAACATCCGAAACCGCAAATGCGTTTATTCCACACCCACTGTATAGATATTATATGATCTAAATAAGATACTCGTATATAAACATATTACGGTTACACTATGCTGGACAACATCTTATGCCGATATCCTTACGGATATGCCATACATTGGACCAATGAGCATATATGGCGAATGGTCTCATTAGTAAAGGTGGCCCCCACCACCAATACTAAGCTCCCTTATTTCTAAGGTAGAGCAGGAAAGGTCAGATATGTTTATTGAATGTGACGCTAACTTCCATCACACACAACAGGGTAGCAGGTACATCTCGAGGTGGGTACCTATTCCAATATACTCATATAACTGAAACATTCTTTTAATCGCTAACCGTGGTAGTGAACCAACATTTATGATGAAATATAGACGCCAGGTGTTAGATATCACCCTGTTGAGTAACTCTGAAGTATCTTCGGACGTATCGTGCTTTGACCTAGTAGAATAGAAACCCCCTCAATTGCATAAGAATCCTAAGAATATCAACTGGAAAACTTCACAGCAGATTCTCAACGCATTTACAATGGAAACCACCATCGCGGCGGAGAAACTAGGGACGATCTTCAGCCAGGCCTTTACCAAAACATGCCCACGAAGATCATTAAATCGAAGAATTCCCTATATTGGTGGACTAAAGAGCCACAATTCATTAGAAAGAGGCGAGGAAACTTTGCAATGTTGCCTATATACTCCAATATCCGCTCTGACTAGAACAAATACAAAGCCAGACAGGAAAAATACAAGAGCACATTCTGCACCACTAAAATACAATCATGAAGAACGTTTCACTCTAATATTGAAAGCACAACAGAATACGCCAAACTAAGGAAAGTCATATCTAAGGAACATTTAATAGGTCGAGATCTAAAACTAACCAATGGTAGTTATACGACATCCAGCACTGAGTCTTTTGGTAAATTGTTAGTGCAAATTGACTAGTTGTTGTATTTTAGGCAACCATTCATCTCACAAGATTTTAGTTGCCTGAAAAAAGAATGTGTTTCGGGCGCGGTTGAAATTGAACGCGGTACCTTCCTGTTGGGAAGCCAATACAGTATGTACCACTTGGGCCACGGCCACCCACTGTAGATACATTATCCGCTTACAAATCTACTAAACTGGACGGAATCATACCAAATCATGCTTCAGAAAACAAAGCAGACTGTGAAACTGTTCCTAAAAAGACTCTTCAGCTGTAGCATTAAATATGAATACGAACCTAAATGCTGGAGGGAAGTTCAACTTGTCTTCATTCCCAGGAAAGTAAGCCCAGCCATACCCATCCAAAATGCTTCAGGTTTACGGGGCTAATATTGTTTCTTCTAAAAACTTTGAAAACACTGCTTGCCGTCATGGCTTTTACACTTTACACCATTCCCCTGTAGTTTCTCAATCAGTGAGGCATAGAACAAAAACCAAATGGTAGAAGACTCGATAGCGATCAAAGATGGAGATAGAAACCGGCGCTGAAGCCTTCCGGGATCTGGATACTCACGTCGCCTGCCAGACTACAGCATTATCTTTCAGGCTGAGATATTGGCTAATTAAATTAAAGCTGTGAAGCGCTGTAGTGAAAAGACTGAGGGAACGTGAACTCATGAACAATACCATCCACTTTCTGTAACACTGTCGCAGTCTCGGTAATTTGGGACAAAGAACTTGAGGAAATTACTGCTTCCATGACTTCTCAGAGCTATCTACTCTTTTATTTATATTTCTTTTCTTATTGGCGGATGCAACAGGATGGCTAAGGCCCACTTAAGCATCAAATGTCAATCAACTCGAGACGGAAAGCGCAAACCACATCACAATAGACCCATTGTGCTATACTGTATAAGGTGCTTTCGGCTCCAGATACCACATCACCCCGCAAACCTAACTTAACCTTAAGCTGATATTACTGGATTGCGCTATTACAATAGTATCCATGTTGCACGTCCCAGTCGTAACTATTTACTTCTGCAGCGACAAAGAAGAATTTGAATCTGTTCGAATGACTCTTGGTAACTTACTAACTACTCTTGGAACGAACTAAAGGACGATCCAAATTTAAGCTGAATAACGTTCACTTAAAATTGATTCGGTGACTAATCTTGTCTGTAACAATGCTTCTAAATAGATGCATACATTCGGAAAAATAGAATATCTCCTTCAAAATAACAAATTCAATTCCGTTACCCGTTTTTTTGAATGCATTTGGTCTTTTATTTAACATTTGCCACTTGCTAAATGTATGCATCTGTACTAAATATGCACATTTATCTTAAGAACGGAAATGTGCATAAATCAGCTGTACAATCTTAGCTTCCAATATGTATTGTATATGTAAGTTTGTGGGAACGAAGCAAAACAAAGTTTATAATTATTGGGAACCTTGGAAGCGAAGTGATTGCCGACAATATGCAATTGAACGACTATGAGTTGAGTTCAGATGCAGATATACACTTTACTGTAAAGCGTACCTGCTGCATAGATTTCAGATTTTCTGCTACGTATTTTCTTTTATTCTCCAAAATATGCAATGCGGTCAAGTGAATTGTGAATAATGTTGTCAATACAAGTCGATTCGAAAAGGTCACTAAAGTCCATCACTAATGCTTGGTTCAGATCCCTATGCCTATTTCTAGCTGAAAGAAGGGTTGTTACTTGTAAACACATTGCTAGCTGCTTTCCGTGCCAATAAGGGATTAACACTGGCACAGCTTGACGTCCTCTCTTCGGATGGCAATAACAAAAACAATGATCGTGTCTTCATCAACGAGAGTTTGACGCCAGAGAATAGCTCTATTTGAAGTCACGCTCTTCGGTTACGTAAAGAGGGTATTCAATTTTCTGCTAGAAACCGTGATGGTTTGGTCTACGTAAGAAAGAGCAAGGACGACAGTGAGCTAAAAATCCTTTTGTTAACAAAACTTCCCTAGATGAATTAACTATGTGCAATCAACTTTATTTGAATTTCTGCTGGAGCCAATTTAAGAACAACATAAAATTAAAATGAAAAGGGGAATATATATCTATCTACGAGTATATAGTAAGTGCGTGTTATATATTTGTTATTCATTAATCATAGTTATGATAGTTATCAAAAGTGTCTTATTGGTTGTATTTACGTACCAAATCGAAACTTTGCTCTCACAGATGTTGAAACTGAACTATCCACCTATGTCTTTCAGTATCTAAATATAATTCTGTGCGGGGACTTCAATAAAGATATGTTGAGGAACGATGAAAAATCTAATTCCATTAAGAGTTTCGCTACGAATTGTGGCCTTAACATTATTCATAGCTCCGTTCCCTCACATTTCCGTGTTGGTTACCGACCTTCGCTTTTAGATTTTTTTTTAATATCGGACATGAAGTTAGTGCTATTTCATGATCAGATATCTGTGCCAGGTTTTAACTCTTCTCATGATCTTATATTTTTAACTTACGATCTTCAAATGAATGTGCAACCTTCCCTCAATAAAGTGCTTTTTACAGACTTCACTAATATCAATTTAGTAAATCTGAATTTTGAATCCTCATTATACCCTTGGGATTTGTGTTGGAATCTCTCAGAAGCTGATGACAAAGTTGCTTTATTCGAGTCAATGGTGTTAGAACTCTTCAACAAATATGTACCAATAAAACAAGTGGTAGTTAAGGATCCGGGGCGCCCTTGGTTTACCTTAAGTATAAAAAAGCTCATGAGACTTCGAGACAAAGCCTACCGAAGATGGAAGAACTATCCTTCAACTGCGAATAGGACTGCATTTGTTAAGTTGAGAAACTTAACAACCGCTGAGACTCGCAAACAAAAACAGTTTTATTACAAATCTAAGCTTAATACCAACTCTAAGACTCGAGATCTTTGGAATCAATTTGCGCCAGTTGGGCGTTATTCCCACTAAAAATGGTTTCTCCAACTATGCGGACATCAATCCGGATCTTTTTAACAACTTTTTTGCGACAACAACTGTTTCAGACAGTTCTATTCCTACCACTGAAGCTAATTTATACCGTAGTTCCTCAGATCTCTTTGGCCCAACATTTTCTTTCCAAACTATAAATAGCGTCGATGTCATTTTTGCCATTAAATCTATAAAGTCTAATGCTATAGGTCTAGATGGAATATCTCTAAGATTTATTAAAATAATTATTTTACATGTGGTTGATACGCTTACTCATATTTATAACTGCTGCCTAATTAAATCCTGCTTTCCCTCCGCCTGGAAACTTGCAAAAGTAATCCCTATTCCGAAGAATTGCAATCCGTCTGGATACGCTGACTTTCGCCCAATAAGCATTCTCCCGAGTTTATCAAAAGTTCTGGAATTTATCATTAAGAAGCAACTTCAAACTCACGTTGACTCACTCAATTTGATAAGCCTGCATCAATCTGCCTATCGTGCAAGTCATAGTTGTACTACTGCACTTTTGAAAATAGTTGATGATATTCGTCTAAACTTTGACAAATCTTATATAACCCTACTATGTCTTTTAGATTTCTCAAAGGCATTTGATTCAGTAAATCATGAAAAATTGTATTGGAAACTCATTAATAGCTTTGGTTTGGGTAATAGAGCTGCTGAGCTTATTCTAAACTATCTTAGCGGTAGGTATCAGGAGGTTTCATTAAACGGAAAAATATCAAGTAAGGTAAGACTATATAATGGTGTCCTCAGGGATCAATCCTAGGTCAATTGCTTTTTGTCCTATTCATTAATGACCTACCTCTTGTTTGTAAACATGCCAATGTACATCTATACGCTGACGATGCTCAACTATATGTTTCCTGCCCGCGAGCTAAAATTGATAGTTGTGTCAGTCAATTGAACGACGACTTAGAGGCAGTTCGACTTTGGGCTTCTTGTAATGGGCTTCAACTTAACGCCAAAAAAACCTTATGTTTGCCTATGGGAAAGAACTTAGGGCATGTTGAAGAATATCCATATGTTTACCTATCTGGAGATAAGATTAGTTATTCTAATAGTGTCAAAAACCTTGGTGTCATCATTAATAACTCTCTTAATGCCAATGATCATATTAACGCTTTAGTTAGAAAAATTTACATTGGCTTGCGGTTGATGTGGAAATCTGTCCGTTATACTCCAGTTGAAATCTGGCTAAAATTAGTTAGATCCTTACTTGTACCACACATAACTTACTCTAGCTTGGTTTACAGCTCACTGGACTCGGCATCATTCAGAAAATTGGAATTCGCTTTTAACTCCATGATAAGATTTGTGTTTCACTTGCGTAAATTCGATCAGCCGTCTGTTTTTTGTTCACTCTGTTAGGCTGTGGAATTCGCTTCCATGGGAAATCCGGCGTTTAGCCGGAACAAGAAATTTCAGTGTGTATCTATTCGGTTTTTTTAGGGATCTTTGGGGCATACATGGCACTAGCATTAATCAATAGATATTTGGTATATATATACACAAATATGTAGCACCGCTTACTTTGTAAATTTTCTTTGACAGAATACGTTTTTTTTTTTCTTTTTACATTTCTTCAGTATTTACATTTCATTAATATCGTTGAAAAATTATTATTATTATTGTTTTCTCCTGATTGGAATGAAATTATTTTATTTTCTTTATTATTATTATAATAACGACTTTTTTCTTTTCCCCTTTTTTTAAATTGAATTTTTATTCCTTATGCATGTACTTGTAAAAGAGCATGCCTCTTATTTGTACAAACCGATGTAATTGTTAATTAAATAAAAAAAAAAAAAAAAAAAAAAAACACATTCCATTGAATGGAACAATATTGTTTAGTCGATGCAGCGCCAATCTACTATGAGTTGAGCTGTAGATATTCTTTTTATAGAAACGTTTATTCTTCCCTCTAAATGATAACCTACAATAAAATCGGAAGACAGTTTTAAAGCAAAGCCTATTTGTGTGATACTCGTACAAGTAACGGCTCCCGGAAATTACGCCGGAAGAAATTACGCCAGATATTTTTTTTTTTTTTAAATGCCAGAAAATGTTTTTGCTTTCAAATTTAGAAAAAATGGCAAAACTTTGTTTGGAAAATATGCCAGCAATTACGGAAATTAAGCCAGACAGATGTGGAAAAAACACCAGAAAGTGCAAAGTGAGCGAAGTGAGCCATCCCACAGACTCGCTTATAGGCGCCTGCCTGATAGTTGTTGACATACCCTTAGCGGAGAGCCGAAGTCGAGTGAGCGGCTAAACCCTGCAGAGAAAAGGGTGAAATCTTGTTAACGAGCGAAGCTAGTCACCCACCCCAGACGTGAAATACGCCATACTCGCTCTAGGCGCCTGCCTGACAGTTGAGGGTTACAGTTACAAGGAATTTACAAGGATTTCGACTCATACGCTGAACGGCTTCGGCCTTACATACTAGGGTGTTTTTCCATTATCAAGAAAGAAAAATATGTCAGAAATATCGTTTCTGGTATTTTTTTTCCAAACATGTTCCCTCTGGCGTTTTTTGGAAAAAAGACCTGAAATTTCAGAAAATTCTATCTTTTCTTCATAGGAAAAAAGGCCAGACTTGTATAGAAAATTTTCTGGCGTTTTTTCCATAAAAAATAATCTGGCGTTATTTCCTCTGGCGTAATTTTCGGGAGCCACATGTAAGCATTCTTTGGATTTTGTCTTGCTTATCATCTGGCGAAGAGGCTTTACATGCTAGTGGAATTTCTGAACTAGAAACGGTTTTAACACCAAGCTGTTGAGACAGCTAGACCGACGGCTTCAGTATTATATAGTGATAAAAGAGAACTAACACAATCCAACCGACTCACAGTGTCGTGAGTTCATACAGGAATTTATCATAATTCTAAATTTTAGGAAATTATTTTTTTTTTACAAATTACATAAGAAAAGATATGAAATATCATGTTTTACTGATATATTTTTATTCTAAGTCTAAAAATTGTCTTAAAATAGTTTCTAATATATCTTTTTTGTTTTTATTTCCCGATCTGATGGTTGAGGGTCCGAAGTAAATAGCATAATGATAATTAGATCATGATTAGTGTGTGATCTCAAGCTTTTCCGTGTATGCTTCTCCTTAAATTTTCTTGCATCTTTGTGCCTTCCTTCTAAAGCATCTTCGGACAATCGCCCAATTGGCAAATTAAATGACTGTGTCAATTCGGGTGAATGAACTAATATCTTATGTATCGATGTTGGTAAATTGTTTTACGAGTACAAACTTAAATAGTGATCGTTTGTTTGCTTAAAGTTCTTGAAATTTATCTATGTTTATGTTAAATCCACTTGCAATTATTCTGTTGATAAGGAAAAACTTTTCAATTAAACTTTGCTCAATGCCAGTTATTTCACTAGAAAGTGTATAGTTTTTAAAAAAGTATCTGGCTGTGTTGCCATCATTAGTTGATCCGTACCCGGGTGTCTAGGTTTATCGACTTAAGGCCCATCTTTTCTTTAAAATCCTTTGGAATTCTTTGTTTGTTCTCGTTTATTTATTTATTTATTTATTTTCAAGAGATCGATACAAATGAATTTGTAAAGCCCGGGATTTTACTCCGGGGTACTATGCCATGTGGCGTTTTTCAACAGCACGCTGTGTACCGAGTTCCCATGTCCCCATCTAGGTACTTACCGCGGCCACACTGCTTGATTTCGGTGAACTAGTGAGAACCGATGCTTTCAATGTGGCGAAGCCGTTGACAATTGTTTTCGTTTAATAGTTTCTTTTGTGTCTCACCTCGAACTTGCCTACACTTCAAAGGTAACCTGTAGGCAACATGCAGTAAGAATTCAAACGATCTGATCCAGTTATGAAGCGTTGACAATCCATATTTAAATGTTGCTATATTAGGAATTCTATCAAACACTGATGGTAAATTCATCTGTTTAGGAGTTGCTCCACATATGTAACAAGATTGAGTGGAATTGACTCCGCTCAGTTTGTGACAGACGGAACAGTCAATCATTGTAAAAATCATGTCGTAAGAAACCGTTACCACTTTGCTAGGTTCTTTTAATTTATAACGGAGCTTTCTAAAGGATTTATTAATTGATTTACTGTGCTTTCTTCTTCCTTTATAAGATTACAAAAGTATGTCGAAGACGGAGTTTTATTTTGCCATTTTACATCTTGTGTAATCGAATTGGAACTAACGCAGTTAAAAATAAAAATTCGTCAGTATTTTCAACGTTGAGAAACCTTAGTTTATACGTACTATGACCTGATGAGCCGTCGAATCCCCACTTACACATCAATTTCAAAGAAGAATCTGGAGCAAATTCCATGTCTTCTCTCTCTGCAGTTTTTACAATGGATTCAGTAGTTTTATGTAATAAATCTTGTAAATCAACTTCTGCTATGATTTCGGTACTACGAATTGTATTAGGTATTAATTCATCTCTTACTTTCATTATCTTGTAATAACTTGGAAATGTGTTAGGATGCAACGAATGCTATTAATGACTTCTCTTAATCTATTATATTTGCGATATGATAAATCAAAATCTATATACAAGCCTAATGCGACAAAAGGTGACAGTGAAGACGAATCATATTTATCATGTGTCTTGTTAGACGACCATTTAGCCGCAAATTCGAGTTCATTCGTGTCCCGGGTTTGAACTAAGTCCAAAACGCGACGTTTTTTCGAAGCCAAATTAATAGCATTGAAGCTGGTTCTAGGTCTTCCGCGTTTTGGTTGGATGTCTGAAGACATTGTAAATGTTTCACTATTGAGATAGTAATCTTTTACTACCTTTTTAGTTGGCGAATAGGTATTAAGCCAATTTTTATACTTTTTATTTAATATTTCTGGTTTTCTACTACTTGATTTCCAATACGTACTCACTCTCATCAAAAACAAATCTTGTGGTTTTTATTATACTTTCTTTAATTAGTTGAGGAGACTCTTTTAAGCGATGATAACCTAAAATATATTGGTAAACAGCATTAATTTTTTCGTTAAGGTCTGCTGAACGCCATATTTCGAAACATTCACTATTTTTTATTTTTTTAGTTTCTGAACCTAAAAATAAATATCTCATAAATCGCGTGTCAGCGCACATTAAGAATTTCCTAGCTTAAAGTACAGTTATTAAACTACAATATATCAGAAAATCAACAATGTATTTTGATGTGATTTTTTTAAAAACTCTGATTAAACTTTATTTTAGATTGAATTTTCTGAGTCATATAAAATGTTCAATACTTACCAATTCCTGACATCTTGAGTAATTTAAAATGGTAATTCATAAAGACACTGATAAATGCCAAATTCATAACGTAACTATAGTAAGAAAGTAAGGCATTTGTACAAATGATTTCAATGCAACGGTAAAGCCGTTAGTTTGCTTACCCACACTTATTATAAATTAATGCAAAAAAATTTATAACCCCCTAAATTGGTGGGAGAATTTAGTCAAAATTATGTTCCCTTATAACAAATTTGACCAAAAAAAATTTCGAAAAATGTATTTATGACTCGCTACACTGTGCGACGGTGGGCACGATGATTTGTATATCTGCCCCATCCTGGTAAGTCGACTCTGCCATTATATACTCTACTTTCGGGTCTAACTCCTGCGATCTGAGTGAACATTTAAGCATTGAAAAAGAAAACAACAATAAAAAATAATTCGACTGCCAAATATCGGCAAGTTTTCACAGGGCTAATTGTTTGCCCCCAGCCAGAAGATCTTCATCCATTTTTGCTTGTCAAGGGACAACCAGCCATAAGCAATTCCAAAACATATCCAGCAAGTAATCTCAGCGGTCGAGCATACCAGCAATAGTGTCCGAAATCCAATGGCCAGCGGCAAAATATTCATAGTGTCCAAAAGGCGGTAAGCTAAAAAATTAAACCAAAACTCATTCATCTCTGTCCTGAAGGCAAGGTACAACAAAGCGGTCATTATTCTTAATAAAATTGTCGATATGATCATGAGAGCCATCAGGACTATAAAACCAAATACCAGGCCGTGGCAGAAAAAGAACATGAAAAGGTCGCAATGAAGGAAATGGAGAGGTACATATTGTGATAACCACTTAACTGTGAGCAGCGACATCTAGCAGAAAATGTCGAAACTCGAAGACTAGAAGATTTCGATACTGGATTAGCAAAGTCTCGACTGGAGAGTGGAATCGAATTTTCTAGCAAATTGGAAATTGTATGGGACGCTGGGTGGCGAGGATTGTTCTCGAAGTATGTCATTCGAGTATAAATACCAGCATCCCAAAGGTATGCAAATCAGTTCCAAAGTTGAATTTGAAGTGTTAATTAGAAGAAGTGATTAAGTGGTTTAAGTAAAAGATAAGAAAAGTATAAGTGGTTGAGGAATTGAATTGTACTGAGAGAAAGAATTAAATAGTGAATTGAAACTGTACTGAATAAAGGGATTTGTATTGAAAATAATAAGTTCTATTATTTGTACCCACACAAACATTCTACAATATGAATATATGTACCTTCCGTGTTTGAAATTTCACACAGAAGAACGTGCCAAGCATTTCACTATACAATTTCAGAATAGTGTATTCACTTGATGTGCCTTCGCGACAACTTTTCAATTAAACTTTGCTCAATGCCAGTTATTTCACTAGAAAGTGTATAGTTTTTAAAAAAGTATCTGGCTGTGTTGCCATCATTAGTTGATCCGTACCCGGGTGTCTAGGTTTATCGACTTAAGGCCCATCTTTTCTTTAAAATCCTTTGGAATTCTTTGTTTGTTCTCGTTTATTTATTTATTTATTTATTTTCAAGAGATCGATACAAATGAATTTGTAAAGCCCGGGATTTTACTCCGGGGTACTATGCCATGTGGCGTTTTTCAACAGCACGCTGTGTACCGAGTTCCCATGTCCCCATCTAGGTACTTACCGCGGCCACACTGCTTGATTTCGGTGAACTAGTGAGAACCGATGCTTTCAATGTGGCGAAGCCGTTGACAATTGTTTTCGTTTAATAGTTTCTTTTGTGTCTCACCTCGAACTTGCCTACACTTCAAAGGTAACCTGTAGGCAACATGCAGTAAGAATTCAAACGATCTGATCCAGTTATGAAGCGTTGACAATCCATATTTAAATGTTGCTATATTAGGAATTCTATCAAACACTGATGGTAAATTCATCTGTTTAGGAGTTGCTCCACATATGTAACAAGATTGAGTGGAATTGACTCCGCTCAGTTTGTGACAGACGGAACAGTCAATCATTGTAAAAATCATGTCGTAAGAAACCGTTACCACTTTGCTAGGTTCTTTTAATTTATAACGGAGCTTTCTAAAGGATTTATTAATTGATTTACTGTGCTTTCTTCTTCCTTTATAAGATTACAAAAGTATGTCGAAGACGGAGTTTTATTTTGCCATTTTACATCTTGTGTAATCGAATTGGAACTAACGCAGTTAAAAATAAAAATTCGTCAGTATTTTCAACGTTGAGAAACCTTAGTTTATACGTACTATGACCTGATGAGCCGTCGAATCCCCACTTACACATCAATTTCAAAGAAGAATCTGGAGCAAATTCCATGTCTTCTCTCTCTGCAGTTTTTACAATGGATTCAGTAGTTTTATGTAATAAATCTTGTAAATCAACTTCTGCTATGATTTCGGTACTACGAATTGTATTAGGTATTAATTCATCTCTTACTTTCATTATCTTGTAATAACTTGGAAATGTGTTAGGATGCAACGAATGCTATTAATGACTTCTCTTAATCTATTATATTTGCGATATGATAAATCAAAATCTATATACAAGCCTAATGCGACAAAAGGTGACAGTGAAGACGAATCATATTTATCATGTGTCTTGTTAGACGACCATTTAGCCGCAAATTCGAGTTCATTCGTGTCCCGGGTTTGAACTAAGTCCAAAACGCGACGTTTTTTCGAAGCCAAATTAATAGCATTGAAGCTGGTTCTAGGTCTTCCGCGTTTTGGTTGGATGTCTGAAGACATTGTAAATGTTTCACTATTGAGATAGTAATCTTTTACTACCTTTTTAGTTGGCGAATAGGTATTAAGCCAATTTTTATACTTTTTATTTAATATTTCTGGTTTTCTACTACTTGATTTCCAATACGTACTCACTCTCATCAAAAACAAATCTTGTGGTTTTTATTATACTTTCTTTAATTAGTTGAGGAGACTCTTTTAAGCGATGATAACCTAAAATATATTGGTAAACAGCATTAATTTTTTCGTTAAGGTCTGCTGAACGCCATATTTCGAAACATTCACTATTTTTTATTTTTTTAGTTTCTGAACCTAAAAATAAATATCTCATAAATCGCGTGTCAGCGCACATTAAGAATTTCCTAGCTTAAAGTACAGTTATTAAACTACAATATATCAGAAAATCAACAATGTATTTTGATGTGATTTTTTTAAAAACTCTGATTAAACTTTATTTTAGATTGAATTTTCTGAGTCATATAAAATGTTCAATACTTACCAATTCCTGACATCTTGAGTAATTTAAAATGGTAATTCATAAAGACACTGATAAATGCCAAATTCATAACGTAACTATAGTAAGAAAGTAAGGCATTTGTACAAATGATTTCAATGCAACGGTAAAGCCGTTAGTTTGCTTACCCACACTTATTATAAATTAATGCAAAAAAATTTATAACCCCCTAAATTGGTGGGAGAATTTAGTCAAAATTATGTTCCCTTATAACAAATTTGACCAAAAAAAATTTCGAAAAATGTATTTATGACTCGCTACACTGTGCGACGGTGGGCACGATGATTTGTATATCTGCCCCATCCTGGTAAGTCGACTCTGCCATTATATACTCTACTTTCGGGTCTAACTCCTGCGATCTGAGTGAACATTTAAGCATTGAAAAAGAAAACAACAATAAAAAATAATTCGACTGCCAAATATCGGCAAGTTTTCACAGGGCTAATTGTTTGCCCCCAGCCAGAAGATCTTCATCCATTTTTGCTTGTCAAGGGACAACCAGCCATAAGCAATTCCAAAACATATCCAGCAAGTAATCTCAGCGGTCGAGCATACCAGCAATAGTGTCCGAAATCCAATGGCCAGCGGCAAAATATTCATAGTGTCCAAAAGGCGGTAAGCTAAAAAATTAAACCAAAACTCATTCATCTCTGTCCTGAAGGCAAGGTACAACAAAGCGGTCATTATTCTTAATAAAATTGTCGATATGATCATGAGAGCCATCAGGACTATAAAACCAAATACCAGGCCGTGGCAGAAAAAGAACATGAAAAGGTCGCAATGAAGGAAATGGAGAGGTACATATTGTGATAACCACTTAACTGTGAGCAGCGACATCTAGCAGAAAATGTCGAAACTCGAAGACTAGAAGATTTCGATACTGGATTAGCAAAGTCTCGACTGGAGAGTGGAATCGAATTTTCTAGCAAATTGGAAATTGTATGGGACGCTGGGTGGCGAGGATTGTTCTCGAAGTATGTCATTCGAGTATAAATACCAGCATCCCAAAGGTATGCAAATCAGTTCCAAAGTTGAATTTGAAGTGTTAATTAGAAGAAGTGATTAAGTGGTTTAAGTAAAAGATAAGAAAAGTATAAGTGGTTGAGGAATTGAATTGTACTGAGAGAAAGAATTAAATAGTGAATTGAAACTGTACTGAATAAAGGGATTTGTATTGAAAATAATAAGTTCTATTATTTGTACCCACACAAACATTCTACAATATGAATATATGTACCTTCCGTGTTTGAAATTTCACACAGAAGAACGTGCCAAGCATTTCACTATACAATTTCAGAATAGTGTATTCACTTGATGTGCCTTCGCGACAACAAAACTGTTCGTTTCTGAAAAATTTGGTATTATTTAGGAATGATACAATGCGTGCTTTTATCAGTTCGAACAGTTTACAAAACGTCGGAAGTATACTCCTAGATATGAACCTGTAATGGGTAGTTCCTCTTCTACTACCTTTTTTGAATATAGGAATAACTTCTGAACTTTTATGTAACGCCGGAAAAATTCCACAATTAACACCTAAGTTGAACAAGTAATTTAATACATCAACAATATAAAAAGATATTCGTTTTAAAAGACAGTTAGTTATACCATCAGACGTTCACGAGTTCTTGTTGTCAAAGGACTTTACACATTTATGGATTTCCATTGGTGTGAAAGTTTGAAAAGCAAAACTGTTTTAACAGGTATCTTCAAATAAGCCTGCACACATATTATAGTTAGAATTTCATTGGGGAAGATAGGGTTTCGATTACCTACATCGCGATAGTAGCAAAAAAATTATTAAATTGGTTTGTAATTTCAACTGAATCTGATATTTCCCTACCGTTTACAATATATTGTAAAATGTTTGTGTGGGTACAAATAATAGAACTTATTCTTTTCAATACAAATCGCTTTATTCAGTACAGTTACAATTCACTATTTAATTGTTTCTCTCAGTACAATCCAATTTCTCAACCGCTTATACTTTTCTTATCTTTTACTTAAACCACTTAATCACTTCTCCTAATTAACACTTCAAATTACACTTTAGAACTGATTTGCATACCTTTGGGATGCTGGTATTTATACTCGAATGACATACTTCGAGAACAATCCTCGCCATCCAGCGTCCCATACAATTTCCAATTTGCTAGAAAATTCGATTCCACTCTCCAGTCGAGACTTTGTTATTCCAGTATCAACATTTTCTGCTAGATGTCGCTGCTCACATTTAAGTGGTTATCACAATATCAATTTTAAGAATTTTCTCTTTTGTATTTTCTTTGTTAAGGATATCGTTAATCAATTGCCACTCATATTTTACATTACCTTTGCTATTTTGAAATGTATGAGCAATTGTCACGACTTGAATCAACCTGATTACCTACTTAATTTAATGTAGTATTTTTTTCAGGTTTTGATTGTTGTGATGGCGATTACATCTCTTTCTTAATGTGTTTCTTTGTTTGTCTATCCATGGCCTAAGACGTTTCGCAATTGAATTATCAAGCTTTTCAGTGTTAAGGTCCATTCACAGCTCAGCGAACTGCGAGTACGAACGAGCTAATATTGTCATGCATGTTGCATATCTTTAAACGTACTAAAAATTATTTGTTCGCATTCAGCTCATTCGCAATTCGCTGAGCTGTGAACGGACTTTTAGTGCAATTTTCAATATAAGTTTTATATACAGTTTGTGAAGAAAGTAAGCAAAACATTGCTCCAATTTATATTTCTTTTTCTAATAAAAGCTCATCTACGCATTTTTTTAATTTTTGGTTTACACTTCTTAAAACTAGCATTTAAATAAGAAGATAACGCAAACAGTTACCCGATTTTATTTTAAAAACATAAGAAAAAACAACAAAAATAAGTTTATTCCAAGAAATTCTGTGTCAAGAAAGTCTTTTTACACATTGAGGTTTTACGTTTATGAATGAAATTTTCAGTAATAACAGTCCTTTCTGTTTATGTTTTTGCTGTTTACTCAATTCCAATGGAGTGAAGAACAATTTCTTCGGTCCTTGTTTATCCGCCGAAGAAATATTTAGTGTGAAAAGTAATTAAAAATGCCTGGTAAAAGAGTTTCATGTGACGTAATTCAGTTGGTCTATTATAACCACAAAAGCGCAGCAGAGTTATCTCAGATGTTTGGTTTGACCGGGCAAACAATACGAGTATATAAAATAATTAATCGTGCAAAAAGTGATGGACGATTGTATTTAATGAAGGCAGAGGGCAGGCCTTATAAATTATCAGAAAGAAATGAGCGGAAAATAATTAGGAAAATATATGAAAATCCCCGAATATCGTCTAGGGCGCTGGCAAATGAACTGAAGTTGGAATGTGGAATGTATCTTACGAGACTATTCGGCAGATGCTTTTAAAGCACAAATATTCATCAAGAGTAGCGCAAAAGAAACCGTTGCTCTCACAAGACAACATAAGAAAAAGGAGGTCGTTCGCTACAGAGCATATTCAGCAGCCTGATGAACATTGGGATGGCGTTATTTTCTGTGACGAGACTAAGATAATGTTGTATTATAACGAGGGAGCCAATAGAGTGTGGCGGTAATCTTTAAAAGCCTTGCATAAAAGAAATATAATACTGCAAAATGTTTGTGTGGGTACAAATGATAGAACTTATTCTTTTCAATACTGTAGAATGTTTGTGTGGGTTCAAATGATAGAACTTATTCTTTTCAATACAAATCCCTTTATTCAGTACAGTTATAATTCACTATTTAATTGTTTCTCTCAGTACAATCCAATTTCTCAACCACTTATACTTTTCTTATGTTTTACTTAAACCACATAATCACTTCTCCTAATTAACACTTCAAATTCCACTTTAGAACTCATTTGCATACCTTTGGGATGCTGGTATTTATACTCGAATGACATACTTCGAGAACAATCCTCGCCACCCAGCGTCCCATACAATTTCCAATTTGCTAGAAAATTCGATTCCACTCTCCAGTCGAGACTTTGCTAATCCAATATCGAAATCTTCTGGTCTTCGACATTTTCTGCTAGATGTCGCTGCTCACATTTAAGTGGTTATCACATTGCTCCCTCCCTACAGTTGTTCGTCCCGAACAACTTCGTCATTCAGCATCCCGTTGAAATGACACATTCTATCCAAATGGACCACTTTCAATTTTCCTCGATTCCCACGCTGGATCCGGTAGACAACGTCATTAATGCGGGTTATCACCTTGTATGGACCTTCCCAGTCCTGTTGCAATTTTGGTGATTTGCCTTTCTTACGCTGAGGATTATACAGCCAAACCAGATGTCCTTCGTTGAAACCGGAAGATTTCGCCTTGATATCGTACCTAGTTTTCATGCGGCTGCTTGCTAGCTTCATCTTTTCTCTGGTGTCTTCATGCAATTTACGAATCCTGCTGCGTAAGTCATTCACGTACTCGTTCACCTCTTTAGGCTCCGTCGGTGGGGATCCGAATTTTGCTTCACTTGGCAACCGAATCGTTTGACCAAATAAGATCTCGGATGGTGTGTGCCCTGTTGAGCTATGGACCGCGTTTCGGTAGGCCATTAAGAAGAGGGGTATGTGTCGATCCCAATCCCGCTGGCAGTTGCTGACAACCTTAGATAGATGCTCATTCAAGGTCCGATTGAATCGCTCGACCATTCCATCAGATTGAGGGTGTAGTGGCGTTGTCCTTGTCTTTCTTATTCCCAAATATTGGCATATTTCCTGGAAGACTTTTGATTCAAAGTTTCGCCCTTGATCGGAGTGCAGCTCCATTGGGACCCCAAATCTGCTCACCCAGTTGTTGACTATCTATTCGCCTACGGTCTTAGCCTCTTGATTTGGGATGGCAAACACTTCCGGCCACATACTGAAGTAATCCATGACTACGAGGGTATATCGGTTTCCATTAAAGGTTTCGGGAAACGGCCCAGCGATGTCGATGGCTATTCGTTCGAAAGGTGCTCCGACATTGTATTGTTGCATTTGTGCATGTGGCTTTACTTTTGGACCCTTGGTAGCTGCACATCTTATGCACTTTTTGCACCAATTCTCGACATCTTGTTTAGCGTTTAGCCAATAGAAACGTTCCCTTACCTTTTCCAACGTCTTGTTTATTCCCAAATGGCCTCCTGAGATTCCGTCATGTATTTCATGGAGCACTTGGTTGACTCTGGACCGTGGCACAATTAGCTGCATACGAGATGTTGTCCCATCTGCACTTTCCCATTTTCTCTTCAGCAATCCATCTTGCACAAAAAGCGAGTCCCACTGTGCCCAGTATGCCTTCAGAGTTTGGCTCCGATCTGATATCTGCTGCCAGCTTGGTCTTTCCTCGTGTTCTTTCCAGGCCAATATTGGTTCGATGTCATTGTCTGCCTGTTGGGAGGAACGGATTTCGTCTATACTCCAACCCTCTATTGGCTCAGTCCTGATCGTTTGGATAGTTGCCTGTTGTTTCGCTTCTTTACCACTGACTACTTCTGCTGGGAGGCTTTGGTTGCATTGTTTTACCTGTGAGACTGAGATAATTACCCTGGAGTTGTCGACTCCTGCTACAGACTTCTGCCCCGCGAAGTAAGCATTTCTTAACTGATGGCTTCTGGAAATTTGACCGGTTTCTTGGAAGCCGTTTCTGCCGGTTTTTCTTTCTATTTACCTGTAGCCCCAGTGCAGGCAGCCTTCTCATCGTACCGGTTCTTTACAATGCCCTTGCAAATGTCCTACTTTATCGCAGTTCCAGCAGCGCATCCTTCGTCTCTCCCGTGGGATATTTCGTTGCATGGTAGTTGGTCTTGAGCAGGAGCATTCACCAGATACTATTTCCCTTACGAAATGCATTCCTTTGGAAGCCTGATTGGATGCTTCCATCGCCAGAGCGAAGGCAAGTGCTTCAGCAAGGGTTCTTTTCCCGGCCATCCTTACTGCTGATTGTAGCTTCAAATCTGCAATTCCCCTGATGAATGCGTCCTTTGCCATTTCGTCGATTATTTCTTGGCCTGCGGTGGGATATTACAAATGTGCCAGTCTACTCACGTCTGCTTGGAGCTGTTGCAGTATTTCTCCTCGTTGCTGCATACGGCCTTGCAATTGAACCTTGTAAACTTCCCGCATGTGGCTGTCCCCAAACCGTTTCTCGATAGCCTGCACTAAAACCATATAGTCTCTATTCTTTTCGATATCGATTGTTTGTAACAATTCTGCCGCAGGACCACGTAAGGCCATCGCTAGGGCAAAGCACTTCTCCTTATTGTCCCATTCGTTTGCACAGGCAGCCATTTCAAACTCCTTCTTATAAGTAGACCATGAGGTCTGGCCATCGAATGAGGGAGGCTTCAACTCTTTTCTCCTTGGACTGCTTAAAGAACATTCTCGCAGTTTCTGTTTTCGCACTGTGTCGAGCTCTTTTGCCAGTTGCTGAACTTTGCTGTCCATTTCCTCGAATTTTTCGCCAACATTCTTCTCTATTCTATCAAATTTGTCATCAACGTTCTTCTCTATTCTTTCAAATTTGTCATCGATTTCTTCGAATTTTTGCTGGAGAATGTTCTTTTGTTCTTCCAGATTATTCTTTTGTTCATTCATTTTCTGTTGAAGACCGTGCAAATTGTTGGTTTGTTCGTAGAATTTTTGTTCAATGCTGCTCTTCTGCTCGTCTAGATTTTTCTTTTGTTCATCCAGCTTTTGTTCGAGGCTATTCTTTTGTTCATCCAGCTTTTGTTCGAGGCTATTCTTTTGTTCTTCCAGATTTTTCTTTTATTTTTCGAGACTGTTCTTCTGTTCGTCCATTTTTTTGTTTTGTTCGTCCATTTTTAACAAGAGGAGTTGCATCATCGCAGCCATGCCATTGCCGGTACTTGTCTGTTCATCCTCGTCAACATCAAAGGAATATGCATCAGGATCATGTCCCTCGTTGTTCAAAGCCTCCTGAAGTCGGAGCACCAGGTCACTTTTTCCTCCACTGGCGCTGAGGCTTCTCTTGTTCAACTCGGATTTGAGTTGGACGAGGGTCAACTGCAATAGTTTTCGACCCATTCTAGCTTTTTCAAATAGTCAGAAAACACTTTTTTTTTACACACAATAAGTCCTATCCCACTTCTGACACCAATGTAGAATGTTTGTGTGGGTACAAATGATAGAACTTATTCTTTTCAATACAAATCCCTTTATTCAGTACAGTTATAATTCACTATTTAATTGTTTCTCTCAGTACAATCCAATTTCTCAACCACTTATACTTTTCTTATCTTTTACTTAAACCACTTAATTACTTCTCCTAATTAACACTTCAAATTTCACTTTAGAACTGATTTGCATACCTTTGGGATGCTGGTATTTATACTCGAATGACATACTTCGAGAACAATCCTCGCCATCCAGCGTCCCATACAATTTCCAATTTGCTAGAAAATTCGATTCCACTCTCCAGTCGAGACTTTGTTATTCCAGTATCGAAATCTTCTGGTCTTCGAGTATCGACATTTTCTGCTAGATGTCGCTGCTCACATTTAAGTGGTTATCACAATACCAACAGTGAAATTTGATAAATTGTCCGTTATGGTGTGGGCTTGTATATGGAGCATAGGGGTTGGGGACCTAGTTTTTATTGATAACCACATGGATGCGAAGCAGTACTTAAGCATTTTGTGATCTCACTTGCATAAATTTGGAATCGACGGCGGTGATTGTACCACAAAACTAAAATTCAAATTTTACCAGGACAATGATCCCAAGGAACACACAGTTCTTAAAAACTGGCTGCTGCTTAAAAACTGTATCAAAGTACGCAATACAATCCTGCTCAGAGCCCAGACCAAAATCCTATAGAGAATTTATAGGAGCATTTGAAAAAAAAGATGAGTAAAAGAAGTCCTAAGACCCGAAATCAGTTAAAGCAATTTGTTCAAGAAGAATGGTCAAAAATAACTCAGGAATACGACTTAGAAAAATTAATTAGATCGATGAAAAGCAGATTACAAGCTGTTATCGAATCTTAAGGCCGCCACACAAAATATTGAATAAAAGTAAGTTGATAAAATTTACTTTTAAAAGCTAAAGAAAAGTATGTAAAAACACTTTCTTGACACTGTAATTTTGTGAATTCTTTCGTTTTTGTTATGTTTTTTCCCATAAAATTGAACAAATTTCTTGTTATGTGTTTACTTAAATACTGGTTTTAAGAAATGTAAATAACAAATTAAAAAAAAAAAATGTAGTTTAGTCTGTATAAGCAAAAAGTAAATACATTTGATCAAATTTGGTTGTAAAAACACTTTCTTGACAAACTGTATATGTATGAGTATTTAAAAACAGATCATAAGCAACTGAGGGATTAATTTCCTCACAGAATTCAAACATCAAGCAAGTTCATTATCGATTTGCGGTTCTTCTTAAAAGAGACATATTTATTGAATTTACTTCATAGAGCGTATTCTACATTTAAATTTGTCGTACAATGATCGGTAATTCTGTAGTTAAGTACTTCAGCAGATAATTTATGTAGAAATTTCGAATCTAGCCTAACAGAAATATGTATGGTCAATGCAAGTTTTTGTTTTTTCCATGATTCGTATCGACTCGGCAATAAAAGATTTCAAACTACGAGTAATTGATGAAATTTGATTGAATCATCGTTAGTTTTTAATAAATCTATATTAATATCTTCTACAGCCAATAAGTTTCTTGTCTTTACATCTTTAAGTGAGTTACCTAGTTCTTTTATAAAAACATTTTTATTTAAATTGTTTTCATGCAGTTGGTACACACATAAAATGATAAAGTTTGCCGTAAAAATGCAACAGCTAATTTTTTTACAACTTCACAGCCGTTTTCATGTTCATTTTTAAAGTAACGGCTGTCAGATGAATTTTAAAGGTATGGCAGCACTGACCCTTTTGACGTTTTCAAATATATTCATAAAATTCGAAGCTTTTTGTGGTGAGCAACAGTGAGTCAATGACCGCTTAGTGGTTTCGTTTGTACAGTGTGTTTTAATTTAATTTTAATGTTTTAATTTAGTCAAAAAATGGAAGAATTTCATTGGATGATTTTTTTATGATTTAAAATGCATAGATCGACTTCGTTTGGTTTTTCGTGATAAAATACCGTCTAATGCTACAATTTATAACTGGTTTGCAGAGTTCAATACGGTACGGTCGTGCCAGCATCATTTGTAATGAATTTCGTAAAGGCTGTCCTTAAGGTGTTGTTATTATAGAAAACATTGATGTCGTGAAGAAGCTTTGTACTATGTAGGTAGATACCACACAAGCTGACCGATGCTCAAAGAACAGGTCGTGGCAAATGGTGCAAATAAATGCTAAAGAAATCCGATCGTGTTGCTTCAAAAAACGTGTACGGCATCGTTATAGGACACCTAGATAGATATTTTCGTATGAACCCGAATCTAAGCGACAATCAACGTTTTTCAACGCCAGAAGAGGCTGTAGAAGCGTTCAAAAAGCATGTTTCTGAGGTGCCGGATTCAGAATGGAATAAATGTTTCGAAAACTGGTTCTATCGGATGGAAAAGTGTATAAATCTTGAAGGACAATACAATATACAATTTAAAGTAATAAATATATTATGTTTTTATTTACTTTTTCTAAAAACTTATCGGACAACCTCTATACTGCGACACCACCGCACCATACGAATTATCATGGCCAGGAATGCTATATTTGGATAGTTAGTAGTCATTCAACCAAATCTCCGTAAGAATAATGTATGTATATTACTCGTAGATTTAAGTTAAAGGAACTTACGAGTAAATAAGCTAAGTATAAGTTAAAATTTTCTCTCATACTACGAATGGCTTGGTGGATAAGTACTGTAGATATGGGAGAAGAAGCATTATCTTTTGCGTAAGTTGAGTTATTTTACGTCATTTCTTCTTAATTATTATTTATAATTTATTGAGGTCATTAAAGCACCTCACTTTAAGCGCAACGTCACCCTCATTCTTACGCAAAGGTATTTTGATGTGTCTCACCCATGTATCTACGAGTATATTTAAATTTATTTTCTGCCTTAATTTAACTTGATGCATTAAATAATGCTCTAATGTGGAGGGTAGGCTCTCGTTGATGTAGATTTGCGAACCATCATGATTTTCACCCAGAAGTTTCGTTGTTAGTTGTTGTTTTGGAAGGAATATAACAATGAACTATACTGGGACATCAGCCTGATCTAAAAGTGGAGCATCAAACACCTAAGACGGCTTGGGTATAAAGTGCGAATCCATATCAACGCTCCACCCGGAAAATTATGCAAATCTAACCTGAAAGGACAAGACAGTAGAAGAAGGACTTGCGTTAAGTGGTGCGCACAAGTAGAAGGGGACCAAAGCTATCTTAAGTGCACAATTAGAAACAGTGGGCGAGAAATCGTGCACGGTCTACCCCGAACTGCAGTACAATATTAGTACGAGTAAGTAAGTTTGAATTTCCAGTGAAAGATTTCGATACAATTGAACTTAGACCCAAATAATCACAGCAACTTGTACAGTAGAATCTCGATAATGTGAACTATCCAATAATGTGAACTGGAAAAATGATGCACTACCTGCTCTAAAATGTGAACTCGTGACCAGTTTTTGCTATTCAAAAATGTGAACTTTTTTTTATCTTATCTTTGTTTCTTTTCTTGTTTGCTTGAAAAGTCTAACGGTTTTAAAAGGGAAGAAGCGACAGCAAAAAGTGAATATGGCGCCATCCTAGAGCAGACTTATTGTATGTGTTTTGCACGTATTGCAACACAAGTTCCTTATAATCAAGGAAAAAGCTGATAAAATGGGAAACTGAAGTATGGGGTTACAAAATACACAATAACAGCTATAAAAAAAAAAATTTGAGTTTATCAAAAAAACGGAATCTCGAATCAGAAAGAGAAAACCCTTAAGAACGTCAGAGATGCCTCAAATGGAAACTGCCCTTTTTGAATGGTTAAGAAACAGCGGGGAAAAAATGTGCCAATTTCGACTAACTTACTCAGAAATCAAGCAAATCATTTTAACAGTCAGTTTAAGGAATCTCCTAATTTTAACGCTAGCGACGGGTGGCTGTGCGAATATTAAAAATATGCGAGGAAAAATTGCCTACAAACCATGAAGCTGTAAAGCCCTTTCTGAGAGAATTTCATGCCTACGTCAGGGAAAATTCTCTTGCTCCAGAACAGATATATTTATAATGCCGATGAGACTGCTCTGTATTGGAAACTTTTTCCGGGTAAAACTCTTGTGTTGTCCAAAGAGGCAACTGCACCAGGCAGAAAAACCAGCAAGGAACGTGTGACTTTTTTGGGATCAACAAATTCGATTGATTAAACCCTCTCATAATCGGAATGTCCAAAAATCCCAGAGCGTTTTCCGGATTTAATGCGCCTGTATTGTACAAGTCAAGCAAAAATGCTTGGATGACAACAGAAATTTTCCTATACTCGTTTCATAATAATTCTTCTTCTTTTTCTCTCTCAATAATCAGTCATATTGTTACATAATTTTTTTACAGGTTACAGATTTTTTTCGGGATAATAACTTACCAAAAAAGGCATTGCTCTGTTGGATAATGCATCTTGTCATGGCAAAGATGACAAGTTAATAAGCATCGATAGAAACATAACAGTTATGTTTTTTCCACCACACGTTGCTGCCCTGATCCAAACTATGGATCAAAATATAATTCATCTTTTGAAACTTGAATACAAGAAAAGAATGCTGTCTGAAATTGTTGCCACACAAGACCAGGACCATAACTTAAGCTTAGTTTTAAAAAAGTTTAATTTACGAAATGCTGTAAGCATTTTGTCGGAGTCTTGGAAAACAATTTCGGTGGCAGCCATAGCAAAATGTTTCAACAAAATCCTACCAAGGCAGTCGATTTAGGAACCAGAAGACCTAATTCAGTTAAGTCGTCTCCACGAGCAAGATGAAACTACCTATTTTGAAAGTCAATTCCAGCACATGGGTAATCTTATAAGACGTGTTGATGGTTCTGTGGATATTTCAATCGAAGTTTGATACGATTTTCGGTCGTCGACGCTTATGGTGAGATAAACGAAGGGAAAGCTGAAGTTGTGAAGACTTCTTCTGTTGAAGAAGTACATAATCCAGCAAAAACGTCTTACTGTCATACAATTCAATGCTCAAATGTCTTGTTGGATTGGGCTCATGAAAACGAAATGGGTGCGGATTTCATAACAGCTATAAATAATATTAAATGTATGGCAATTGAAAAATCTACATCTTGCGGTCTTCAAACGAAGATCACAAATTTTTTTACTAAAAATAATTTGGTTTTCTCGTTTATGTTTTTAAATAATAATTTATGTACTCGTATCTATTAACTTTACTTTTTCCTTTCCTTTGTTGAATAAGTTTTATGTCTATTTATTATTTAAGCTGTTTATCCAATTAAATGAAAAATTCGTTTATGTTGACCTAAAAACTATGTGTTTTCATTTTGTTTAATGTATTAAAAAAAAGCTTTTGTTTTCTATTCGATAATGTGAATCTCTCTAAAATGTTAACTAGTCATGTTTTAATTGTTCGCATTATCGAGATTTTACTGTACCTGTGAACCCAGAAAGACGGTGGATTAGATACTCGTATACTACGAGTATGTACCTGGTGTAATTTAGTCGTTTGATTTGTCCATTGCTCTTGAATGGAGTGGAATCGACCACCGGTATCTATAAAGTTAGGATTTGATTCAGCTGCAAAAATGTAAGTAACATGAATAATATTTTGACTGGTAACATATATATTAATATTATGTATACATATATGTGGAGTTTATGGTCACCCTGCATTGGTCAAACATATGACGAACACCAGAAGACGAATGTCGAAGACGAATGTCGAAGACGAACACCGAAAGGCGAATGTCAAAGACGAAGAAGAAAGACGAAGTAAGAAGACGAAGTTCTCAAAGTTGCAGTGTGTTAATATTCTCTGTACAAAGCTTGATTGTCCATAAAAAAAACCTCGAATATCTGAATTAAAATAATTGTCTTTAGAAACCGGATTACTTTTTTTTTATTTTAATTCCTACATGGGGGCTCAACCGGGATCGTGATCTCTTTAAAATTGAAGGAGCTTGCAAAAAACAAAAAAAAAAATTGTTAACGGTAGTACCCGCGCGTTAGAAGAACCGTACAACCCGTACAAAGAACCGTACAGAGGGACGTCTGTTACACGTCTGTTTTTTTAGATTGATGATGATGGGCAAGCGTGAGAAGCGACTGAATAGCACGGCATTAAATTCGGGAGCTGATTTCTCGACTTGACGCACTTGTGCACCGAGAAATGGTGTTAAAGAGACGAGAGGAAGAACTGGAGACGCCCAGAAACGTTGGGACGAGGTTAGAACAACAACGATGTTCATATTCACCACAGACTGGAGAAATCGAAGAAGAGCAAATTCAGGCAAGTTGTAGTGGACTAAATAAACGCGCACAGGTTCAGGTAAGCGGGGCACGGTCTCATGACCAGCCAGAGGAAAGACAAAAGAGTGGGGTGCAGACGAGTTTTAATAGTATTTCAAATCTGGAGCTTGAATGTTCAGTTCTACGAACCGAACTGGAACAGCTAAAAAGTAGTGCTAATAAAGCGAGTGTTGGGTCTTTCGAGGATGCTCTTAATGCTATATCACATTTTAACGGCGAAGGTGATGTATGTGCATGGTGTGACGAATTCGAAACGGTATCAACCCTTATGAAGTGGGATGATACCAGGGAGATACTGTTTGCTAAGCGGTTGTTAACGGGGATGGCAAAGATGGCTATAAGAACTAAACCAACGATAACAAAATGGGTAGACTTAAAGCAACTACTTTTCGATGAATTTGGGGGTGGTATGACTGTAGCAGATGTGCACAAAGGATTAGCATCCAAAAAACAGTCGAAGGGAGAAAGTGCAGCAGAGTAACTATTTTATATCTATTCAAGCTGCTGGAATATGAACGTTTCCGAAATTTATTACGTCAGCACTCGTCCAATACCAATTTAAATAAACAGGCTTCCAAACCAAGGACAAAAGATATAACCATTACCGGAAAAATTCGATGTTTTAACTGTGGGCTGACATGTCACAAGAGTAAGGTATGCGAATTCAAGTCCAAAGGTCCGAAGTGCTTTATCTGTGAAAACTTTGGTCATCTGTCATCCAGTTGTCCTCAGCGAAAGGACATTACGAAGGCTGTTAATGTCGTAGACATGGACGTAAGTAAGCTGAAAGTTAAGGCGGTTAAAGTAAACGGCGTCGAAGTTCAAGCGCGAATTGATACAGGTAGCGATGACACAGTGATGGGGTCGAGAGAGTAATTCCAAATTGGTTCCCCTTCGTTGGAAAAGGACTGACAAGTTTTTCGAGGATTATCCGAAGATTCGACGAGACCATACGGGTATTTCCATGCTCTTGTGGAAATAGACAACATTGCTTGCCGAACAAAGATTTATGTAGTCTCCTCAAAGTCGTTAAAGCATGCCCTGCTAGTGGGGAAGGATATTTTAAGAGGAACACGAATTACGCTTGGCGAAAATGGCGTTCACATTGAGCAATTGGATTCAAGCTTTAAAAATTGCTTCGAGGTAAACTATGAGAAGGAAGAGCTGTATGTGGGTAACCCGTTATACAAGGCCGAAATTCAGAGACTGGTAGCTTCGTACAAACCTAAAAGGTCGAAGTCAACTAACGTTGAAATGAAGATTATTTTAAAAAGTGAAGTCCCAGTTGCACAACGCCCAAGAAGATTAGCTCCCTTGGAAAAAAATCTTGTGCAAATGCAAGTAAAGGAATGGCTAAAAAACAAAATTGTTCGTCCAAGCAATTCGGAGTATTCATCTCCAATCGTACTCGCTAACAAAAAAGATGGTAGTAAAAGATTGTGTGTCGACTACCGTTGTTTAAATAAGATAATCGTGCGCGACAGATATCCCCATCCGCTTATAGACGACCGAATCGATCAGCTGAGTTCTTCGAGAGTTTTTTCAACGATGGATTTAGAAAACGGATTCTTCCATGTCCCAGTATGTGAAGAAAGCCATAAGTATACGTCCTTCGTCACACCAGAGGGGCAATACGAATTTAATCGTGTTCCATTTGGACTTTGCACATCACCGCCAGTATTTCAACGCCATATTAGCCGGGTGTTCCATTAGACCAAGAGCCGACAGCAAATTTTGGGAGTGGAGGTATAACCAAAATATATGTACATGTATGTGTAGGTATTAGCGCAGTGATAATGAATTCCACCGTCTGGCAGTTTTTTTTTTCAGCCGTGGCTGAGGGTGAGGGGTTGAAAATTGTAATTTTTTTGATTTTTGTGTAGGGAGTATAATTACTTATATTAATATATAAACAGTAGAGACTAATGCACTGATTTCGAATACCTAGGTCCCAGACGTTTTGCTTTCAGCTTTCCCCTTACCAGACACCCCCCAAAGTGGGCAAAAACTCACTTTTGGTGTCTGAGGTATAACCACACAAGCGCTACGTCAAAAAATCAGAAAAATTCTTTTGATTACGAATATCTAGGTCCCAGACGTTTTACTTTCAGCTTTCACCCCGCCAGACGCCCCTAAAAGATGCAAAAAATCAACTTTTTAATTTTAAAGTATAACCACATGAGTGATACACCAAAAAATCAGAAAAAATACCCTGATTACAAATATGTAGGTCCCAGACGCTTTACTTTCAGCTTTCACCCCGCCAGACGTCCTTGAAATATCCTATAAACGTTTTTTTTTACAAAAAAACATGAAACACTTTTTTGTTTTCAAATGTAACCGTATATTGATCACAACAAAATATTGTACACGTCTTCCTGATTACAAATATATATGTCCCAGACAAATTACACACAGCTTACCCCCCAACAGACGTCCTTGAAATATCCTAAAAACGTTTTTTTTACAAAAAAACATGAAACACTTTTTTGTTTTCAAATGTAACCATATATTGATCACAACAAAATATTGTACACGTCTTCCTGATTACAAATACATAACTCCCAGACAAATTACCCACAGCTTACCCCCCAACAGACGTTGATGGCTACATTTTTGATTTTTTATGCTTTTTTAAGTATTTGTCACTCAATGCATCGATCACTCAATAGAGCAGTAAGTATCATCTACTCTCTTTTATAATATTAATTACATATTGATGTTCGGTCGACAAGTCAAACGAACAAGAACTTTTTTTACCTGGTGAAAGAATTTATTGCGAAATAATCGCATGCAATATAATGAGTTTAAAGTGTTGTCTTCATTCAAGTGATAGTCCAAAACAATGTGGAAAAATAATTTTGTTTAGTGAAAAAACTTTAAAAAAATGTCTTAATATACTTAGTGTTAGAAAAGATCGGAAATACAAATTTGCCAATTTAATCCTTCCATCGCTTTTCATCACACAATGAATTCAATGGGGACTAGGCGCAATACTTCTGCAGAAGGAAGATAACCAATTCTTTCCAGTTTTTTATTACAGCAAGACGACACTTCCTGCAGAACAAAACTATAGCAGCTACGAGCTGGAAGCCCTCGCTGTGGTCACGGCTTTGAAGAAGTTTCGACACTACCTCCTTGGACTTAGATTTAAAATCGTCACCGACTGCGCAGCGTTCAAAGGAACGATGGAAAAGAAGGAATTTTCGTCAAGGATCGCTGGATGGGTACTGGTTACACAAGAATTTGACTATGTGCTTGAACATCGTAATGCCTCAAGGATGCGGCACGCAGACGTTCTTAGCAGAAGTGCTATAGCTGTTGTTGAAGGCGAGTTTTTGTCAAGAATCATCAAGGCACAGGAAGATGATGAAAATATACGTCTCATAAAGAATCTTCTTAAGTTCGGTGCCTACGAGAATTTTATAAGTGAGAGAGGTGTTATTTTTAAAGTCGACGATGAGGGAAGGAAACTTCTTTATGTTCCTAAGAAGATGCAAGCAGAACTATTGCGTTACGTGCATAACGATGGACATTTCGCTACCAAGAAAATGATGGAAATTGTAAAGCGAGAATACTACATACCGCACTTGACAAAGAAACTCGATGAAACACGAAATAATTGTATAGCGTGCATATTGTCAGACAGGAAGGCCGGAAAGCAGGAAGGATTTCTCTGCCCTATAGATAAAGGAAGTGCGCCACTTAGCACATATCACCTTGATCATCTTCGTCCACTCGATAAGACCACAAAGCAGTACAGCTATATCCTTTGCGTGGTAGACGCTTTTTCTAAGTTCACTTGGATCTACCCAACAAAAACGACGTCGGCAGCGGAAGTTATATCTAAGCTTGAACTCCAGAAAGTAACCTTCGGAAATCCGGCAAGGATAATAACAAATCAAGGACCTGCTTTTACAAGCAATGTTTTTAAAGAATACTGCAATGCTGGACAAATAGAACATCTTGTGATTACAACGAGTGTTCCTAGAGGAAATGGCCAAGTCGAGCGAATCAATCGCATAATAATTTCAGTCCTTGCAAAATTATCAGCTGAAGATACTAGGAAATGGTATGTACATTGCAGTAAGCTTCAAAGAAGCGTCAATTCCACCTGGCAGCGCAGCATTAAGACCACCACGTTCGAATTAATGTTTGGTGTTCGAATGAAGAACGACAAGGACTCTGAGTTGGGAAGCTTAATTGATGACGAGTTAAGGGACGTGTTCAAAAATGAACGCGACGAAGCACGACAACTAGCACGGATCTCTATAGCTGAAATCCAGGATGAAAACCGTCGAACTTACAATCGGAAAAGATGTCCAGCGACAAAATATCGAGCAGGAGACTTGGTGGCAATCCGTCGTACTCAGTTTGGACCAAACTTGAAGATAGCCGGAAAATTCCTTGGTCCTTACAAGATCACAAACGCTGGTGACAACGAAAGGTACGAAGTACAAAAGGTGGGCGAACACGAAGGACCAGCCACTACGACCACTAGTGCCGACATGTTAAAGAAGTGGCGACAAACCGACTTGGATTCGAACTCGTCTTCTGACGAGGATGTTAATAGCTAATGTTTATTTTTCTTTATAGAGCGTTACGCTGAATACAGGATGGCCGAGTTGTGGAGTTTATGGTCACCCTGCATTGGTCAAACATATGACGAACACCAGAAGACGAATGTCAAAGACGAACACCGAAAGACGAATGTCAAAGACGAACAAAAAAGACGAAGAAGAAAGACGAAGTAAGAAGACGAAGTTCTCAAAGTTGCAGTGTGTTAATATTCTCTGTACAAAGCTTGATTGTCCATAAAAAAAATCCCGAATATCTGAATTGAAATAATTGTCTTTAGAAACCGGATTACTTTTTTTTTATTTTAATTCCTACATACATATATGTACATTAAAATGAACTTCTTACTACCACCAGGTATTCTGTATTTTTCACAGAAAAATTGTTTGGTGGTTTGGGATGGTAGATACTTTATATGATGGGGACGTAATATTAACTGGATTGCTTTTATGACTTTAGCGTAATCTCAACTACGGTGCTTTGTCCCTTTGGCGCAGTCCATTCAACGCTTACTTGTCGTTGGTAGCCACCATCCCTAAGAAGATTTAAAGTTGATGCCAGTTGAAGAATGGGTGGAATATTCTTATTGCCGTGTGAAAGTCAAGCATACCCACAACAAACAACATACACCCACATAACATGAAAGTCGAAATTGTTTTAAACATCTAAAAAACATGATAAGAATACACGAAATGTTTGTGTATGTACATATATGTATTGTACATGGGAGAGTACCATGTTATTTTGGCAAAAGTGGCAAGTTGGGGGATCACATTTAGACAGAAGATGGCTATGTGAGGTTTGTATGCGACTATGCGGAGTCGTAGGAAGCATTTTATCATGTTATGTGGACAGTTCTTAGGGTATAAGGCCATATTTGCCTGGGGGTTGATTGTTGAATAATGGTGGATGTACTCTTTCCACCTATCCCGTCTTCTGTTATTCCACAGGGTCTTTAATTTATTCTGAAGGTCATTTTTGTTGTGTGTTTAGAAGGTGATAACCGGTTCTGTTGTTGCAGTTTTTGCAGCCTTATCAGCTATGACCAGGAACCTATACGATTTTAACCCTATTTTGGTTTGTGATAAGTTTATCTCTAATGCCTTATATTATCGGTGTTGTGTTGTTGGTATTTTGGATGGCGGAAATTGTTGATAGGCTATCGGTACAAATAATTATCTTTTTTTTTGGAAATAATTTTGTAGCATGAAAGACTGCAAGAGCTTCAGCGGTGAATATAGAAGAAAATTGAGGCAATACACCCTTTATGAGAACATTGCTAGTGCCATCAACCACTGCAAAAGCGGTACAGTTTTCTGTCTTTGATGCATCCGTGAAAAGCAAGATCCAGTTACTATCTATAAATGTTTGCGTTAGTTCTTTGAACATAGCTGCATGTTATATCTGGTTATTTGTAGTTGTGTAGGTGAGACATAATAGAGGATTCGTCGAATAACCATTGAGGGTGCCTAGGTGTTTTATGTGTTTCAATATTGATTGGCATGTCAGACCATATCGTGGAGTGCAGTGCATTGTAAATTGCAGATGATCGCTGGGGTATTTTCTTCTAAGTATTTTTTTGGCATCTGAGTTATGGATGATTCTCGGGATGGGATGCTATGATTTTCGGGATAATTAGAGCGGTAAGATAGTTAAGTCTTACTTCGATCGTAAGGAGGCCAGCTTCCGTTGAGATACATTTTATTGGGGTCGTGCTGAACGCTTTGAGGCCAATACGAACGGCGGATTGATACTGTGGTTTGAAAAGTTGGAGTGAGGCCTTTAGACATTTACCATAAATGACTAAGCCGTAATCGATCTTCGATAAAATAATCAATTTAATAACGCTAATTATAGTGTTAGTATGTGAATGAGAATGTTTTTATGTTAGATGTTTAATTATATTTAGTCTGGTAGCTAGGCTTTTTTTTAAGTATGTACAGTGATCTTTAAAATTAAACTTAGAATCAAAAATAACGCCTAATATGTTTAGTGAATTAACATTACAGATATTGTTGTTCTTAAAATTAAGTGTTAGTTTTTTCGGAAAGATTGTTTTTTTACAAATATCTAGTATTTTAGTTTTTTCTAAGGAGATTTTTGCCCCAGAGATATTACACCACTGCTGGTCTACATCTGTTAGGATATTAGAGAATGTGGAGGTGGTTGTTATCAAATCTTTACATTTGGAAAATATGATCAAGTCATCGGAGTACAGACAGTGCCGAATGGTATTATATTTTTGTAAGATTAGGCTTAATTCATTGAACGCTATCATAAAGATAACTAATGAGAGTGGTGATCCTTGGGGGATACCATTTTTGAAGCTATATGTTTGGGAGTGCACATTATATAATTTTATTCGGAACTGTCTGTTAATTAGGAATGACTTGATGTTTTTGAAAATTTTTTGACCTACTCTCCATTGGATGAGTTTGTTAAGAATTATGTGTATGTCAATTCTATCAAAGGCTTTTTCGAAGTCAATAGACAAAATTGTAACATGATTCTTTGATGATAATGCAGATGAAATAAAATTATCGATGTGAAGAAAAGAATCTATGGTACCCCGACCGCGCTTGAAAGCAACTTGGTTTATATTTATGAGGTTATGTTTTTCTATAAACCAGAACAGCCGTTTTGAGATTATCATCTCTAGAACTTTACTAACACATGGGATATAGGTCGATATCCATTGACTTCGGTAGCTGTTTTGTTTGGCTTTTTTATTAGGACCACTCTGGCAGTTTTCCATACTTGCGGAATGATGTCTTTGTCAAAGATCAGATTGTAAAGTGAAACTATGCGCTGTTTGAGCACTAAGGTGGCATTTTTGATCATAGGACATGAAATTCGGTCTAGGCCAGGGGTTTTCCCATTGGCCGTGCGGGGAGAGCTTTCCAGTTCTGTAAGTTTGATAGGAACCTCGATTAAGCTAAGAAGTCAGGTGAAAAATTGGAGTCAAAGGCATAGTTAGACCATGTTTTGGCGAAATGTTCGGCGATGTCGATAGCAGAGGATAGTTTATATTGATATTGATATTGATATAATTTATTTCTTCTTATAAATTCATTGTAATTCACAAATCTTAAAATAAGTAAATAAAAACCTTAAATGCAGAGCAATAGAAATAAGGAGATTTGTGACATTCTGTATTTTAGATTACAGGAGTAAAGAAAATGTGTTGAGTGTCACTTCAAAGGACTTTAACAATATAAAATTAAAATTTTTGGGTGGGGTGACCCTGTAGGAAGCAAATATAAGATTGAAGTATTTTAAACTATCTAATAATGTCTAAGAAAAAATTCATGTAAGCATAATAGAGTACAACAGAAACATTTATTTTTAAGAAAAATACATCAGTTAGATAGCTAAATAGACAAAGGATGAATATACAATGAGCTAAGGTTTAACCAGAATGTCAGAAGTCGAGCATCAGTGAATGAATGATTCTAGACTAGCATAGTTAAATTGGAGGAGCCAGAGTTTTAAATGTTTTATAAACAAACCAGATATTGAAATTGCCCTGATTGTGTGAGGAAGTTTGTTAAATAAGCGAAACGACAAAATAGAGTAAAAATTACGATAAGCAGTGATACGAAAAGTAGGTACAGATAACATATTAGACAAGTTTCCACGTAGATTATAAGATGATATTAAACGAAAGTTACGACTACCAGACCTCATAAAGAAAGCTTTTAAAACCTTAAAACAATATAAATGACGAACTGGAAGAATGTTTAGGTCACAGAACATTTAAATATGAACCTCCCCAACAAGCGATTCCATATTGCAACTTAGAATGAAATATTCCATAATAGATTGTTTTCAGGAGTGTATTCGAGCAGATATTACGCAAATAAAAGAAGTGTCTGAGAGTCCATCGAAAATACTTTCTTAATATTTCAGCATGATTCAGAAAGCTCATTCTAGAAACAATCGTGAGTCCCAAGTATTTACTCGTAAATTCATTAACTTTCTCAATTAAAAAACATTTGCTACAAAAAGATTTAGAAGAAATACCAGTCGCACAATGACAAACGGACAGTTTGTATCTTTGGCACTCGGGTGCATGAAAATAAACATTTGCATCTAAGTTATGTGAGGATGAAAAACTGAAAAACATTATTTTCATTTTAGAGCTTATCGCCAAGATATGTTCCGCAAACCAGTTTCTCAGATTCCAGATTCCAATTAATGTCCGAAACCAGATCCAAGGGACTGTTACAACCATAGGAAACATCATCAGCAAAAGCAGTTGGTGTACCTTTAAAATTAAGTGAAAAAAGTGAATTTATGTAAATCAAGAACAAAATTGGTCCTAGCACAGAGCCTTGGGGTACACCCAAGTTGAAGAACTTAACTTCACTCCTAATACGAGGGCGGGTCAATAAGTCCGTGACTTTTTGAATTTCTGACCTCTTTACTGAAACAGCAATACTGTTCCTGTCAACAGGCATCTGTCAGTTGACTCCTGTCAAAATTTAAACTTGCTGCGTCAGTTAGTTTGTGTTTGACAGCTATTTTTATCACTACTCACTAAAAAAAAAGAAAAAAGTTCTTTTCCACCAAGACAATGCAAGGGTGCACACATGTGCAGTTGCCATGGCAAAAATCCATGAATTGGGCTATGAATTGCTCCCTCATCCACCCTATTCTCCAGATTTGGCTCCGAGCAACTACTTCTTGTTCCCAAACCTGAAGAAATGGCTTGGTAGAAAAAGATTTGACTCCAATGATGAAGTCATCTCGCAAACAAAGGCCTATTTTGAAGACCTCGACAAATCATTTTTTTTTGGAAGGGATAAAAAAATTGGAGAAGCGTTGGACAAAGTGTATAGAGCTCAAGGGAGACTACGTTGAAAAATAAAATAATTTTTTTATCAAAAAATCTGTGTTTTATTCCAAAAGTCACGGACTTATTGACCCGCCCTCGTATCATCTAATTTGACTCTGCGACCTATTCCCAAGATACGACCTGAACCAATCAAGCATGAAACCACGAATACCTGCTTTTTCCAGTTTTCTCAATAAAAGATTATGATTGACCATATCGAAGGCCTTGGTGATGTCAATAAACAAACTAGCCGTGCACTTTTTACTATCGAGATTTGAAATTATTTGAGAGCAAAACTGTAGTAGTGCGTCTTCAGTTGACTTCCCTTTTTGAAAATCAAACTGAGTTGGATTGAAAAACTTAGTTGCATTTAAAAAATTCACTAACCTATTTTTTACAAGTTTCTCAAAGATTTTACTGAGAACTGGAAGAAGAGATATGGGCCTATAGTTAGAGATTTCAGCAGCAGAACCTTTTTTATGTATTGGCACAACATCTGCACATTTAAGTGCCTCCGGGAAAACACCTACAAATACGCAACAATCGAAGATATTGTTAAATGTTTGTGTGGGTACAAATAATATAACTTATTCTTTTCAATACAAATCCCTTTATTCAGTACAGTTACAATTCACTATTTAATTCTTTCTCTCAGTACAATTCAATTCCTCAACCACTTATACTTTTCTTATCTTTTACTTAAACAACTTAATCACTTCTTCTAATTAACACTTCAAATTCAATTTTGGAAATGATTTGCATACCTTTGGGATGCTGGTATTTATACTCGAATGACATACTTCGAGAACAATCCTCGCCATCCAGCGTCCCATACAATTTCCAATTTGCTAGAAAATTCGATTCTACTCTCCAGTCGAGACTTTGCTAATCCAGTATCGAAACCTTCTAGTCTTCGAGTTTCGACATTTGACATCACAATATTGTGATAACCACTTAAATGTGAGCAGCGACATCTAGCAGAAAATGTCGATACTGGAATAACAAAGTCTCGGCTGGAGAGTGGAATCGAAGTTAACACGATCCAGCAGACTGCAACCTGGAAACCCGACCCACTGCGAAGATCACAGTGGGAATACTTTGCATGGGAACCTATGCTGACGAAGCACACGCGCATCCGATGGATTTCATGTACATGCATGCGCCGAATGCACTATTCGTGGGAAGCGCTAAGTCAGCGTATCGCATCAGGTGGAATCAAGGTAACGAGGAGCTGTTGTGTGGATTGGTGTGGCAGTCTTACTTCGGACATAGGCGTTGATAGTGTTTCAATTGTAAATAAAAAATTAGTATTTTAATTGTAATAAAGAAATTTAACTTAATTTGAATACGTGTTTTACTCCCGAACAGTTGGAGTTCGGTTTTTTTTGAGCTACCCCGGAAAGGTAACGTTAACTGGCGCCCGAGCAGGGACCGGCTTCTAAAATTCGTATCCTTTTATCCCGTGTGAATTGTTGTGTCCTTTAATACAGGACAGGAAGTTAGTACGTTCTACTGAGCGCACGTTGCTGTACCCATGGGAACACAGTAACCACTCTAACTCTCCAGCAGCAAAATTCTGTCATACCCATGGGAACATGGCAGATTTCGCCTGTGATTAAAAGGATCCGAATGTGAATTTGTATGTGCCATTAGTAGGTTGCTTGCAATCATAAACGCTTGCGACTAAACGGGATCAACACAGCAATTCCAGAGGCCGGTTTCTTACTTTTACATTTTTTTCGTTCTAATAGTTACGGAATAATACCCGAAAGGGAGAAAAAAAAAAATATAAACGAACAAGGAAATACGGTGACGATACAAAATTACAGTGACGATAAAGAATTCCCCACCATGTTAAAATTAATGTGAGTGTGAAAGGAAAATAAAGAGTGATCAAATAAGTGGATATAAGATAAAAATACCCTAAGGGAAGCGCTTTGAAAAAGAAAAAAGCGAAAGAAAAATATGTATAAAATACGTGCATGGTAATTTCAGTGAGAAATTTGTTATACCAATACATGATATACATGATAAAGCAAATAGTTAAATAGTGCAAATTATAGTGCGGAAATCAGTGTTGAGCGTTGCTGAAAAGGAAATATACAGTGTCAAAAATATCGGCTTGAGCTAAGTATTATTATTCTTTGTTCACCTAGTTGTAGGATATACATATATATTTTTTCCCTGTTGGTATAAGTTTTATAATTTTAAATGGAAGGTGTTACTAGGTCCCTAACGGAATTAACCGGAGCGATTAATAATATCCTCGCTCAACTTATTGGAATCGAAGGGCGCCTTAAGGTACTTGAAGACAAACAAGTACCAGAGGCAGCGCTAGAGAATCCAGTAGAACTGTGCGGTCCTAAGACCGAGTCCGACTTGCAGGCCATAAGTCGCCTGCCGGACTGTGTTAAGGAACTCCAGCCTTTCGACGGTAACCCTACCCAATATATTTCATGGGTTCATACCGTCGAGGCAATATTAAAGGATTTCGAAATTGTGAAATCCAAGCCGATTTATCGGGCTATTCTGCAGCATATAAGGCAAAAGGTTCGGGGCAGCGCTGATGCTGCGCTGATATCATATAATATTTTTGATGATGACTGGCCTACAATTAAGCAATGTCTTTCGCTGCATTACGCAGATAAAAGGGACATGCGAACATTGGAGCACCAGCTTAATCAGCTATCTCAAAGGGGCTCCAAGCTCGATGAATTCTATGCAGCGGTAAATCATCAGCTGTCTCTAATGATCAACAAGATTAAGACAGAGAGTTTCTCTCAAGAAACAGTCACAGCATTGGTGGAGACTTACCGAAACAGAGCTCTAGACGTTTTCGTACGAGGTCTGAACGGCGATATATCGAGGATGTTAATTATCCAAAAACCGCGAACTCTCCCGGAAGCTTATTCGGCTTGCCTGGAGATACAAAACCTCAACTACCGGAGTCATACGATTCATAATACGAATGTATCAAACACGGTGACGGCTCCCATAAACCAGACCTTCAGACAAGAACCTAGGCCTCATCGGAGAAATTTCCCACAGCATAGGTTTGATAAACCTAAGCACAATAACCATCCGCAACCAAGCGAAAACGAGGCACCTCCGCGACCAAGTGCGCCCAAACCTCACCCGAAGATGGATGTCGACCAGTCCATTCAGTCACGTCAGGTGAACTATATGAACAAGCCACAGGGTAGTAATCCATTTAAGCGGAAGGCTAAGTCCGATAACTACCAGCAGAAGCACCAGAGACTCTACAACATACAAACGGCTGACGAGGTTCATAACGAGGGTCAACCAGAGGTGCCCAATGATGTTGACGCCTACGTCGCATCCGCGGAGGAGCACATCGACGAACAGAATTTTATGTCGGGAGGCTATCCAGCGTACCATACATAGAATTCATCGTCCGAAGCGGAACTATTCTGAAATTTCTTGTCGATACCGGGGCGAACAAGAATTTCATTAGTCCATCTGTATCGCAAAAAACAACCCCCGTAAAATCACCCTTTATGGTTCATTCGGCAGGCGGCAAGATTAAAATTACAGAATGTGTGAAGGGAAAATTCTTCGAAAGGCTTGGAAATAATACTCTTTTAACGTTCTACGTTCTGCCTGGCCTTACATCTTTCGACGGCATCATCGGCGATGATACTCTGAAAGAACTTGAGGCTGTCATAGACAGAAAACGAAACATTCTAACCTTATGCCCTGATGCTGTCATCCCCCTCAAAGAAGAACCTTCCAAGCAAGTCTACATCGTGTTTAGCGATGCCCTTTCTGAGAATGCCAAGTCGGAATTGAACCGCCTAATCCTAAAATATAAGACCCTTTTTGGGCCCATAAGTGAAAGAGAAATTGTAAAGACCACTATACAGGCAGAGATAAGAACTACAACCCAAGAACATATATTCGCAAAAAGCTATCCTTACCCGACCTGCATGAGAGAGATAGTAGAAAAAGAAATAAATGAGCTTTTAAGAGAAGGAATTATCCGCCCTTCTAAAAGCCCATATAATTCTCCTATCTGGATCGTGCCAAAGAAGCCAAAACCATCAGGCGAAAAGCAGTATCGCATGGTGATAGACTACAAGCGTCTTAACCAAGTGACCGTATCCGATGCATACCCAATTCCGGATATAAATTCCACACTAGCAAGTCTTGGTAAAGCGAAATATTTCACGACTCTCGATCTGACTTCAGGGTTTCATCAAATACCGATGAAACCATCAGACATCCCGAAAACAGCCTTCTCCACCATGAACGGGAAGTATGAATTCCTCAGGTTACCCTTCGGGCTGAAAAATGCGCCCGCAATCTTCCAAAGGATGATTGATGACGTTCTCAAAGAGTACATAGGCAAAATTTGCTATGTGTACATAGATGATATTATCATCTTTGGTGATAATGAGGAAGTCCATTTAAAAAATTTAGAAATTGTTCTCACCAGACTACGAGATGCCAACCTCAAGGTGAATCTCGAAAAAACCAACTTCATGAAAACCGAAGTTGATTTCCTTGGTTATGTTATAACCCCCGAAGGCATCCGACCAGACTCCAAAAAGGTTGCCGCTATTCAAAACCTATTGCCACCAGTAAATTTAAAAGAACTCAAGTCTTTCCTTGGGCTTACGTCATACTATAGGAAGTTCATTCGCGACTACGCGTTCGTCGCAAAACCCCTAACTAATCTCACAAGAGGGGAAAATGCTCAGATAAGGGCAAACCAATCAAGGAAAATACCGGTGAGTCTCGACGAGAAAGAACTGAAGTCCTTTAGCGAACTGAAAACTTTACTAACATCATCAGAAGTCCTAGCTTTCCCTGATTTCGGTAAACCCTTTAACCTCACGACCGATGCTTCAGACTACGCTATCGGAGCAGTCCTTTCACAGGGCGAAATAGGCAAAGACAGACCAGTTGCATACATTTCACGGTCATTAAACAAGACCGAGGAAAACTATGCAACCAACGAAAAAGAAATGCTGGCAATAGTCTGGGCCTTAGATAACTTACGATCATATCTATACGGCGCAAAGAAAATTAGAGTGTTCACAGACCATCAGCCTTTGACTTTCGCACTTGGGAATCGAAACTACAATGCTAAACTTAAGCGTTGGAAGGCGCGCATAGAGGAGTATAACTGTGAATTGATTTACAAACCTGGTAAATCAAACTTTGTAGCAGATGCTCTCTCCAGGCTCAAAAGTCATGTAAATCACTTGTCCGGTTCAGCACGAGCTGAGGCGGCACATAGTTCGAATGAAGCAGAAAATGGCTCTGCGACTGAAACAGCCAGCGAACAAAATTCCTTAACGGAAACTGCCTTGAGCGCTGACTCCCTAACCAACTCAGCCTCCGAAGCTAAAGCATCAACAGACTCCGATAGTCAGACAGTGCATAGTGCCGAACAGGATAGCTCCGATCTAATCCCCCACGTTGAAGCACCACTAAATGTTTTCCGAAATCAAGTAATCATCAGGGCCGCAAGGGGATTAGAGATATACGAAGAACCACACCCAGGTTTCTCTCGACACTATGTCGCCGAGGACAATATGGATAAAACCAAGCTGACCAAAATACTAAAAGCCAAACTTAGACCGAATGTCATAAATGGGATGAAAATTCCAGAGTCTCTTATTGCAATGTTACAGGAGGTATTTTTAGAGCACTTTGCGAATTATAAGATCCGAATAACGCAAAGATTGGTGGAGGATGTGAAAAATCAGGACCGAGTATGCGAGTTAATTATGAACGAACATAGAAGGGCACATCGAAATCCTCGTGAGAACAAGGAACAGTTACTCGAGAAGTACTACTTCCCGCGAATGAATAGTCTGATAAAGGGATACACCAAATCATGTGAAGTTTGCAATGCTAATAAATATGATAGACACCCGATTCATCCCGAATTTCAACCAACTCCCATTCCTTCCTACCCGTGTGAAATCCTTCACTTGGACATCATCGAGGTCCAGAATGAAAAATTTATCAGCTGTATTGATAAATTCTCAAAATTTGGCAAACTTTTTCATATAAAAAACAGAAGTGTCCTTCATCTTCGTGAAAAAATCCTAAAGATTATTCATTACTTCACAGCACCGAAAATATTGGTCACCGACAACGAGAGTAGCCTCCTAAGCCCAATCATAGTTAACTTTATAGAGATGTTAGGAATAAAGGTCTACCACACACCCGTTCGTCGATCTGAAGTAAACGGTCAGGTTGAAAGGTTTCATTCAACTATACTTGAAATATTTCGATGCCTCAGATTAGAATACAGAAACTTGCGACTGAAGGAACTGCTCTATATAGCGGTCGATAGGTATAATAACTCAATTCATTCGGTGACAAAGCGAAAGCCAAACGATATCTTTTTTGACCGCACGCAAAGAATTAATTACCAAAACATGATAGATTTCCGTACTAAAGTTAATAGAGAATTAAAGCACGAAATAAAAAGAAAACAAAGAGAATCAAATCTCTATAGAAATAAAAAAAGAACGCCTCCAAGGGCTTATAAAAAAGGTGATGTTATATTCACAGCCTCAAAAGGCATTCAGGCTAAAAATAAGCCACTTTTCCGAAAGGAAGAAGTAGCGCGTGATAATAAAGTCACCGTTACCACTGCAACAGGCAGAAGGGTTCATAAAACCCACATAAAAAATATAAAAAATGTATAATGCATACTAAAAAAAAAAAAAAAAAAAGTATGGATTATATCCTTGAATACACAAAATTTAAGGCCTATAAACTTATAACTATTCATATCTAATATTTAAGTCTAACATACTTTTAAGATGATTTTAACATATTTTTAAAATAATTCTGTAATACAAAAATCTAAGCAAAGATTTAGATAGATAAATATGTCAATACCTAGCATTTAAAAGTAAAACGATTTTAAGATGATTCAATACAGATAAAAAAATTAATAAATACAGCAAAAGTAATGTCATTAGCGTAAGACTAGTTGTGATTAGCATTTTATAACCTTTGTAATCCTAAAGTTTTGTCATAATCACAGCCATAAAAGATAAGTTAATATTTACAGACTGGCCTGCCTAATCTGCATAGCAATGTCCCGTGGATTCCAGATATTCGAATATTCAGCTCCAGTAGTTTCCATCAAGGAAGGTAAAGCGTGGATAGTCAACGGCAACTTCAACCTCGTGCATGTCATAGACCTGAACCAATTCGAAAATCAAATTGGGAAGGTCACCGACTCCATCGGAAGGCACATCAAAGACAAAGATACGAAGGCCCTTATTAATTTCTACCTGGGCCAAATAAGCGATCGAATCAATCTTCTAAGGAACAGACCACGGAGAAGACAGAGGTCCATTGACTGGATCGGCTCGGCATGGAAGTGGGTCGCTGGGAACCCAGACGCAGCAGATTGGAACAAAATCCTGGGAAGTCAACAAGACATTGTGGAGAACAACAACCACCAATACAAGGTCAACGAAGAACTTTTTGGCGTCATCAAGGATATGACGAGGAAGATTAACTGGGTAATCGATAAATCTAACAACGATATTAAAACGACGGATATTCAAAAATTCCAGCAGGACGTTATTAATCAAATCCTGCTTATTAAAGATGAAATCGACGAAATGGTACGAGCCTGTCAAATGGCGAAAGGTGGCATTATTAACACAAACTTGCTGAACCATGACGAGATCAACACTCTCGTATCAGAGTTAGAAACTCTACCCTACGCCAATGAAATTGAAGCAGTCGAGTTCGGATCACCTTCAATTTACACCAACGAATCCATGTTATTATACATCCTATCAATACCAAAGGTTAGGAAGGGGGACTACAATCAACTCCTGGTGAGGCCTACTATCGCTGATGGGAAGCAAGTCGACATCGAGTTTAGCAGATTCCTTATCAACCAGGACGAAACATATGGAGTACTAAAAAACTGCCTTTCTATAAGCAATTCCACCGTGTGCAAGGAAGAAGCGTTAGTGAAAATTCCGGAGAATCACTGCACGGCGAGATTATTGAAAGGCGGTCACGCAGCCTGCACTTATTGTACGAGCAATAACGAGGTCATTGAGCTTATTGGTAAGGATACGATCTTTATTACGAACTACAATGGAGATCTTACGTCAGGGAATTCTACGCAAACCTTGATGGGAACCTTCGTTATAAGTCTAAACAACGAGACAATACATCTAAAGAACCATACATTCACGAGCTCTAGCTTAACCAGTTTACAGGCCCTACCTCCAACGATGGCGAACGTAACAATCGAAGGACATAAGATCGACCTTCAACACGTTCATGGCCTTAGTCTGAAAAATATAGAACGTCTTCGCAACCTATCAAATAAACTCAGAATATCCACGGCTTCGGATGCGGTAATCCTTCTGCTGTTAATCCTTCTAGCATACATTATATGGCGAAAAATTACCGGCAGTTTGAAACTCCCTTCTATTAGCTTACCTCAGGATACACCGGCTGGTACAACCTGTACAGCCACTTAGTATAACTAATTTCTGACGTCATTGATCTACGGGCCGTAGATTTTCGAAGAGGGAGGAGTTAACACGATCCAGCAGACTGCAACCTGGAAACCCGACCCACTGCGAAGATCACAGTGGGAATACTTTGCATGGGAACCTATGCTGACGAAGCACACGCGCATCCGATGGATTTCATGTACATGCATGCGCCGAATGCACTATTCGTGGGAAGCGCTAAGTCAGCGTATCGCATCAGGTGGAATCAAGGTAACGAGGAGCTGTTGTGTGGATTGGTGTGGCAGTCTTACTTCGGACATAGGCGTTGATAGTGTTTCAATTGTAAATAAGAAATTAGTATTTTAATTGTAATAAAGAAATTTAACTTAATTTGAATACGTGTTTTACTCCCGAACAGTTGGAGTTCGGTTTTTTTTGAGCTACCCCGGAAAGGTAACGTTAACTTCGAATGTTCTAGCAAATTGGAAATTGTATGGGACGCTGGATGGCGAGGATTGTTCTCGAAGTATGTCATTCGAGTATAAATACCAGCATCCCAAAGGTATGCAAATCAGTTCTAAAGTGAAATTTGAAGTGTTAATTAGGAGAAGTAATTAAGTGGTTTAAGTAAAAGATAAGAAAAGTATAAGTGGTTGAGAAATTGGATTGTACTGAGAGAAACAATTAAATAGTGAATTATAACTGTACTGAATAAAGGGATTTGTATTGAAAAGAATAAGTTCTATCATTTGTACCCACACAAACATTTTACATTGGTGTCAGAAGTGGGATAGAACTTATTGTGTGTAAAAACAAAAAAAAAAAAAAACCTGTGTTTTCTGACTATTTGAAAAAGCTAGAATGGGTCGAAAACTATTGCAGTTGACCCTCGTCCAACTCAAATCCGAGTTGAACAAGAGAAGCCTCAGCGCCAGTGGAGGAAAAAGTGACCTGGTGCTCCGACTTCAGGAGGCTTTGAACAACGAGGGACATGATCCTGATGCATATTCCTTTGATGTTGGCGAGGATGAACAGACAAGTACCGGCAATGACATGGCTGCAATGATGCAACTCCTCTTATTAAAAATGGACGAACAAAACAAAAAAATGGACGAACAAAACAAAAAAATGGACGAACAGAAGAACAGTCTGGAACAAAAAATGGACGAACAGAAGAGCAGCATTGAACAAAGATTCGACGACCAAAAGAATAGTCTAGAACAAAAACTGGAAGAACAAAATAACGTTCTACACCAAAAGTTCGAAGAAATAGATAACAAATTTGAAAGAATAGAGAAGAATGTTGGCGAAAAATTCGAAGAAATGGACAGCAAAGTTGAGCAACTGGCAAAAGAGCTCGACACAGTGCGAAAACAGAAACTGCGAGAATGTTCTTTAAGCGGTCCAAGGAGAAAAGAGTTGAAACCTCCCTCATTCGATGGTCAGACCTCATGGTCTACTTATAAGAAGCAGTTTGAAATGGCTGCCTGTGCAAACGACTGGGACAATAAGGAGAAGTGCTTTGCCCTAGCGATGACCTTACGTGGTCCTGCGGCAGAATTGTTACAAACAATCGATATCGAAAAGAATAGAGACTATATGGTTTTAGTGCAGGCTATCGAGAAACGGTTTGGGGATAGCCACATGCGGGAAGCTTACAAGGTTCAATTGCAAGGCCGTATGCAGCAACGAGGAGAAACACTGCAACAGCTCCAAGCAGACGTGAGTAGACTAGCACATTTGTCATATCCCACAGCAGGCCAAGAAATAATCGACGAAATGGCAAAGGACGCATTCATCAGGGGAATTGCAGATTTGAAGCTACAATCAGCAGTAAGGATGGCCGGGAAAAGAACCCTTGCTGAAGCACTTGCCTTCGCTCTGGCGATGGAAGCATCCAATCAGGCTTCCAAAGGAATGCATTTCGTAAGGGAAATAGTATCTGGTGAATGCTCCTGCTCAAGACCAACTACCATGCAACGAAATATCCCGCGGGAGAGACGAAGGATGCGCTGCTGGAACTGCGATAAAGTAGGACATTTGCAAGGGCATTGTAAAGAACCGGTACGACGAGAAGGCTGCCTGCACTGGGGTAACAAGCAAATAGAAAGAAAAACCGGCGGAAACGAATACAAAGAAACCGATCAAACTTCCCGAAGCCATAAGTTGGGAAATGCTTACTTCGCGGGGCAGAAGACTGTAGCAGGAGTCGACTCCAGGGTAATTATCCCAGTCTCGCAGGTAAAACAATGCAATGAAAGCCTCCCAGCAGAAGTAGTCAGTGGTAAAAAAGCGAAAGAACAGCAACTATCCAAACGATCAGGACTGAGCCAATAGAGGGTTGGAGTATAGACGAAATCCGTTCCTCCCAACAGGCAGACAATGACATCGAACCAATATTGGCGTGGAAAGAACACGAGGAAAGACCAAGCTGGCAGCAGATATCAGATCGGAGCCAAACTCTGAAGGCATACTGAGCACAGTGGGACTCGCTTTTTGTGCAAGATGGATTGCTGAAGAGAAAATGGGAAAGTGCAGATGGGACAACATCTCGTATGCAGCTAATTGTGCCACGGTCCAGAGTCAACCAAGTGCTCCATGAAATACATGACGGAATCTCAGGAGGCCATTTGGGAATAAACAAGACGTTGGAAAAGGTAAGGGAACGTTTCTTTTGGCTAAGCGCTAAACAAGATGTCGAGAATTGGTGCAAAAAGTGCATAAGGTGTGCGGCTACCAAGGGTCCAAAAGCAAAGCCACGTGGACAAATGCAACAATACAATGTCGGAGCACCTTTCGAACGAATAGCCATCGACATCGCTGGGCCGTTTCCCGAAACCTTTAATGGAAACCGATATACTCTCGTAGTCATGGATTACTTCAGTAAGTGGCCGGAAGTGTTTGCCATCCCAAATCAAGAGGCTAAGACCGTAGCCGAACAGATAGTCAACAACTGGGTGAGCAGATTTGGGGTCCCAATGGAGCTGCACTCTGATCAAGGGCGAAACTTTGAATCAAAAGTCTTCCAGGAAATATGCCAATATTTGGGAATAAGAAAGACAAGGACAACGCCACTACACCCTCAATCTGATGGAATGGTCGAGCGATTCAATCGGACCTTGAGTGAGCATCTAAGGTTGTCAGCAACTGCCAGCGGGATTGGGATCGACACATATCAGTCTTCTTAATGGCCTGCCGAAACGCGGTCCATAGCTCAACAGGGCACACACCATCCGAGATCTTATTTGGTCAAACAATTCGGTTGCCAAGTGAAGCAAAATTCGGATCCCCACCGACGGAGCCCAAAGAGGTGAACGAGTACGTGAATGACTTACGCAGCAGGATTCGTAAATTGCATGAAGACACCAGAGAAAAGATGAAGCTAGCAAGCAGCCGCATGAAAACTAGGTACGATAACAAGGCGAAATCTTCCGGTTTCAACGAAGGGGTCTGGTTTGGCTGTATAATCCTCAGCGTAAGAAAGGCAAATCACCAAAATTGCAACAGGACTGGGAAGGTCCATACAAGGTGATAACCCGCATTAATGACGTTGTCTACCGGATCCAGCGTGGGGATCGAGGAAAATTGAAAGTGGTCCATTTGGATAGAATGTGTCATTTCAACGGGATGCTGAATGACGAAGTTGTTCGGGACGAACAACTGTAGGGAGGGAGCAATGTGATAACCACTTAAATGTGAGCAGCGACATCTAGCAGAAAATGTCGATACTGGAATAACAAAGTCTCGGCTGGAGAGTGGAATCGAATGTTCTAGCAAATTGGAAATTGTATGGGACGCTGGATGGCGAGGATTGTTCTCGAAGTATGTCATTCGAGTATAAATACCAGCATCCCAAAGGTATGCAAATCAGTTCTAAAGTGAAATTTGAAGTGTTAATTAGGAGAAGTGATTAAGTGGTTTAAGTAAAAGATAAGAAAAGTATAAGCGGTTGAGAAATTGGATTGTACTGAGAGAAACAAATAAATAGTGAATTGTAACTGTACTGAATAAAGGGATTTGTATTGAAAAGAATAAGTTCTATCATTTGTACCCACACAAACATTTTACAATATGTACCAATACGTCCAAAATGAAGCATGCAATTCTTTTAAGAATGAAACTCGTTTAAGTGTGTTTAACTCAGATCTAATAAGACTTATAGAGCGGATTTTATAATCTCCAGTGAGTGATCTTATGTTATCCCAGAGTTGTTTGCATGAGGCTTTTGGGTTTATGTTTGAGGTGAAGTTTTCAAAGCAAGCCTTTTTGGTAATGAGGTAGTTAATGAGGTTTTCTTGATTCGGATGTTTTTAAAGTAGTGCCAAGCTTTTTGTTTGATTTGTCGAAGATCTCTGATTTCATTGTTCCACTAAGGAACGGATGTTTTATGTGTTAGGGAATGGCTATTTTTGCTGCGCTTCTAATGGATTTATGAATGAGGGCTGCTTCTTTATTTATGTTAAGGGATGGTATCGTGGATGTGGTGAAATTTGATGCTATACTTTGGAACAAAGGCCAATTACCTTTATCAGTTTGAAATTTTGAAGGTCGCTTTGAGTTTGATGACTGGGTTCCTATCGTCACAGTTGTGATTAAAGGAAAGTGGTCACTACCTTGTAAGTGTGGAAGGGTTGTGCATGTTGTATTGGGGTATAACTGGGATGAAATTAGGAACAGGTCTACATGGGTGAAGGTGTTGTGGGTAGACAAGTGGGTGGGTTTGCTGTCATTGAATACAGTTTTTCTGCGACTTTCTCGGATCTATCAAGGATTAGAAGGCTAAGGTCACGAAGCGAGGAGACACTGTCGTATTCCGTACTAATTCCGTCGATGACTTTCTTTAGTAAGAATATACTTACACTGGATGGTGGAATTTCAGGGTTTGTCGCGGCAAAACAATGAACTTTAGGTTCCGTGTGTTCCTTAATGTTAGTAGATCAGGGAATTCTTGTAGGTTAGGGAGTCGTTTTTTTTTTTTTTTGCCCTGGGCTCAGACGACCAATTGTCGGACAACAGGTCGAAATAATTCCCGGGCTTATCTTTGGGCCCATGATTTGTGGTTTTAGAAAAGAAAATTTATGATAATGAGGTTAAACAATCATACCACGCGGAAAACGATTGCAAAAGTATGACAGGTGCAAGGAAGAGAACAATAGTTGTCAGTAGGATCAAAATCAAAACACAGCCGAGAGAAAGGTCTTCACACTACGAAAGTACGATGATGACTGATTTTTCTTATATAAATATAAATGTTAATACCTATTCTTAACTTCAATATTGTCATGGTAGATTAAGTAATTAGGAAGTTTGTTAAATTAAGAATAATGAATACAACTTTCAATTATTTTTAAATAACTTTTAATAATTCAGGTCATTTGTTCCATGTTAATAAACATACTTTGTTGGAATCAATAAAAAAAATATATATATTAAGTGAAAAAATGCATTAAATTAAACATGTAAAAATAGAAATAGTATAAAGAAAAAAGAAAAAAAGTCCATCAACCAGGTTGCTTAGTATTCTGCGTAATAATACCACGACAAGATACAGATATCCACCAAGGAGCGCCAGAGGAATAGAAAAACGATAAGTTATAGTAGATTATAACTGTTCATATCTTGGATCTCTTACTGGTGCGCCCTTCCATACCCATTGAACATCTGGACGAAACTTCATGCGGCGGCATACTGTTTTCATTTGAATTGCTTGGCCGTTTCCTACTAGGCGATGATATGGGCGACTTCTGTTTTAGGCACTCCACATCGTTAAAGACAACTTGTGCTCCACCACCACAAGTCGGAATTACATTGCCTTTGTACAATTTCGTTTCGACATCTCCATCAGTGTCAGCTTCTTGTGAAATTAAGCAATACTTTGTCGACTTGCCAGTTAGATCTTTAAGTTCTGGTAGTTTTGTGATGGATTTTCGATTTTTTAAGTACGGTTGTAGGATTGTGCCAAGTGGTACTGGATTTGGAGCTCGTTGTTCTAGCCACTTTTCACCAGCAGAACGTGATCTACGATGACGGTTATTTGCAACGGGAACACCCTTTAAAAATAACAAAAACAAAAAACGATTCGTAAACAAAGGCAATAGAAACACATTTCTGCAGATACTTACTTTAACCGGACGGGGAGTGCAGTGGATTTCTTGTCCTCTAGTCGAAGGTGTTTGCGGATGTGACTTTTGGGGTTGTGCTGAGCTTTCAGTTAAATTCTCTGAACTATGTGAGCGTATTAGGCCGGGAATGTCATCAGATTTGATAATATTCGATACCAAACGAAGTTTCTCGTCCTTGATACGCATTTTCTCTTGTAACTTTTGACGCTGTTCTCGTAGGCGAACTTCTAACTCACGATTCTTCTTGTCGGCTTCTATAGCCATTTTTGAGTTGAATTTCTTCTTCTGTTTCTCCTTCTCTTGTTCCTTTTGCGAGAGAAGATTACGATTTTCTGATAACTTCCGCTGTAGGTCGTCTACTTGTCGTTCACGATTGCTTAGTTTGTTATTGAGAATGTCAATGGAACTTTCGTGAACTCGAAGTTTATTCTCGAGAGCAACGATGCGTTCGCGTTCCTGATTGTAGGCGGCCTTTAGGGACGCCAATTCTGTTTTTAAACTGAGATTCTCCTTTTCCATTTGAACTAAATGCATGCGGAAATTATCACCTAAAGATTGGAAACAGTGAGACACTAATTAGTAATGGACAATTCAAATTCACTTACATCGATTCTCTAGGTCGGCACATAAGATTTTTCTCTTTTCGATGCGTTGCATTAGGTACTGCATAAGTTCCTGTATTGCAGACTCTCCTTCGGGGCTGTCGATCTTAAAGTCCGGGAATGCAGAGCCAAGTGTATAGACCAAACCAAGATCAACATCGAGCTTCTTAGCATCGGAATGACCCAAGTCATTCAGATTGTTAACAGCGATTTTGAAGATTTTGTTGGCCTTTCTGCGCCCGGGTGTTAGGCCATAGTCTGGTTTCATCGGAGTAGCTCTGGCTATTTGTACTTCTTGTGTCATTTCCGCAAACTTCATCACTTGCTGTTTAATAAATGAGAAACATTTAGACCCAACGATCGCAAAGCAAAAAACCGAAAACAAACCGCATTCTCGTCGAAATCTTCTGCGCGTGGATTTATACAAACAATCATGGAGACCTGACCCTCCCCGTCAAAGTAGTTCTTGAAGAGATGTGTGATCTTAGAGTCCCGGTAGGGGATCTTCTTTTGAGTGGATGTTGTTTGATTTTCTCTCAAGTACTCTAAGCATGTCCGTAAAGTCATGAGCGAGTTGTTGATATTTCCTGCCTCCCGCAAACGCTGTCCTGTGTTCTTCGTGCGAGACGACCGCTCGCTACCAGCTAAATCGACCAACGATAACTGACTTACTGTGATTGTACGCTTATCTTGAATCACAGTCTCGCCTTGACTGTCTGTAGGTGCCTGCACCAATCTGATATTGAACACAGAGTGACTACGGCTGGACTCAGCATTTAGAACAGTATGCCCTATTCGCTTGCGCTTCTGCCCTGTTTGGAAAGCCTCGATTGCCTCATCGACTGACTTTATCTCGATCTCAGTAACACCATGGACAAACATATTATGATTGGCATCCTCACGAATGATTTTACTTTGTAAATTCCTATAGGAAACCAAATATTATCATCTCATGTATGTTACACATGTACATCATAAATCGAATCTTACTTCTGAATGCCTCCTTCCTCCAGCAAATCGTACACGCTGTTATTATACACTTCAATGTAGGTCACAAACACTGCATACATATTATCCTCATCTAGTCCGTGCAAAGGCCTAGGCTCGGTAGATGCCTGTGATGCTATCTCTGGATCTGAGTCCTTGCGTCTACCCTTTGCAAAACGCAAATTCATTTCTGCCTGCCTCTCCAACAAAGCATCCGTTTCAGACAAAATTTCGAAACCATTCAATCTATCTGGTTTAAAGATGTACTTCTTTGCCTGGTAATCGGCAATAGTTCGAAACAAGGTGTCCAAGCAACGAGGCATTATACCACGATGACGAGTATCACCGGTCATTGTGAAGGTCTTACCACTTCCAGTTACCCCATAAGTAAACAAAAGACTGTTTTTACCGCGAATTAGATTCTCAACAAGCGGCTGAGCGACAGCAGAGAACACATCGCGCTGAGACGATGCTGGCTCGAAAACATGTTTGAAAATGTATTGAGTTTCCTTTTGTGTGCTTTGCTTGTAGTTTAAAGCGAATTCTGGGGGCGTTAGGACTATTGTTGTTGGATTTTTAACTCGAACACAGGAAAGATCTGCATCTGATTGTAGTGGACGTACACGACAGAATACATTAACTGGATCTCTTTGTTTTTCGGAAGAATTCGAACGATTGAGCGCCGTTTTTGGTACACGGATCGGTGTCCTTCCTCTGTGGAATGGAAAATTTACGTTATTTTCCGGATAAAATTGTTTCAGGTGATTTGTACTTACATGTTCTTCATCATTTTGTTATGATTGTGTAAAAATAACACTAGAATATGATTATAAAATATGAGTTGAATTTCAATACATTTGGCATCGGTTAATTCAAAATTACAAATTTTTTGGTTTACTGGTTTGACACAATAAACGAGATAACCGCCATTTTTAAATTGGGTTCTCTGACGTGGAATGCTGACAAAATGTAGCGTAAAGGCGGCAACGCATTACAATAATTTAGTTTTAAAAAAAACAATTTAGTTTAAAGAAAACTTTTCACTGTTTCATGTTTCGATCTCATGAACTTATTACTATATGTACATACTCATGTATGTCGCACGTAAACCGTAAAAAACTTTTTTTTGTTTAATAATTCACTCGCACACAAAGAATTTTACGTAGTATGTAGCGAGTTGTACGGCTTAGTAAAGAATCAGGATATTTCTGAGTGCGTCCGAAAGTGGGCTTGAAGTTTACTGATGAGCATTCATAGCTCGACAGGTGTTACGGTTAAAACTTTGAAGACCTGGAATGCTATTGGCGATTTTGGTGGAGCACTGGTGGTGAAAATAGCGATACAACAAGGTGAGATAGGAGACATTGCCTCGGTGTTCGAGTGTGTCGAATGACTGTGTTAGATTGGCATCACCTATAAATTTTATTGCACGATTTTTTGCAGTGCAAAGAGGTCTTAGAGGCACCTGACCTGGGCATTTAAATTTCGTTTTAACGCTTTCGCTTAACTACAGCATTGTGTTTTGGAAGCATTCAATTTTACTCTGTTGATAGTTCCCCAATTAGTTATTTAATGTGCTTAACATGCGCTGCCGCATGTTAAGCCTACAGCCGAAGAACAGGAACGAGAGACAGGGAACGAATATGTAAACCAGAAAGGTTTACGTCAGCTACGGAACGTATTGGATTAGAAGTAGCAGGCAAGAGATCATTAATGAAAATTAAGAAGAGTAGAACGGAGATAGAGCGGAGCATTGGGGCACACTAACATTTATTTTGTGAGTATTACACTTCAAACTATCTAAGATAATTTGATTTGAATGTTCCGAAAGGTAGTTTCTAAACCATTGGAGAAGAGAGTCGTCGATCCCAATTGCACGCATATTCGACAAAAGAGTTGATGCCAAACTCTATCAAATGTCGTAGAAATATCAAGTGCAACTATCTTGCTTTCACCAGAATGGTGTAGTCTTTGCTTCCACTTTTCGGTGGAACATGCCATCAAATCGTCAGTGGACCTGCTGCTACGAAAACCGTACTACCGGTCAGTAAGAAGTTTTCGTGTTTCGAGATGTTTGATGAGCTGACGGTTTATCAGCGTTTCAACGACCTTGGAAAGAAGTGCAATGGGTCTGTAGGAGTAGAGAGACTATTCGCCTTTTTAAGAGATGCAGTGGTTTTGCCAGCGTGGAAGAACACGTCTTCAGAAGAAGGGAAGATATACCATCTGGATCAGCGAACTTGTGAATTTAAGATCTTTAAACACTCTTGCTTCCTCCCATTAAAGATTCGACACACTCAAGTGTAGGCGGAGACAAAGCACAATCTGGAAGTGTTTTGCAGGCCGCAAAGTGGTCAGAAAGCAGACTCTCACGTACTTAAGAAGTGACAAATTTTGGTTGCATTTGATACTTTAAGCTAAATCTTACACTGACGTAGTCTGAAACATTCATAGATTTACTAGTGGAATCATTTTATTACAAATATGGTCCAATTATTTCAAATACAATGGAGGAAAATAAAGAGCGATTTAAAGATCTTCTTTCAGATGTTTCTGTTAACAGGTAAGGGAAAACAAAACCTAAAGGCACAAAAGTTGACTTTCCAACCCTCGTACTAAACTCTCAAACAACTATTAGGGGACCTTTTAAGTTAAGCATGCATTCTCAAAAATGTTGCAAAATTTCGAAGAGAAAAATTAATGGACTCTATCCCAGTTATATTAAGGAAGAATTTTTCCACACAATATTGATATCTCTGAAGGAAAACTGTTTAGGAGTGTAATGTGTAAGTGAAAAACTTGCGTCGGAATACTAGTCTTTAATTTCATACATATGTACGTCATCCTACCGACAACAAAAGAGGTTGAGTAAACTGCAAAATCTATGAATGCGTACCCGGTCCAATGATATGCGCTTCTTGTCAAAAGTTGAGGCATGTGAAAAAATAGTGCACAAGTTCTTGAACCCTTTCAACCCAGCTTATCCCACCTTTCTGCGCCATAAACCGGCAATGAAATCAGATCAAAGAAATATGTAAAGACATCCCCGCTTTATAAAAGGATCCGTATCAACAAATTCCATGGCCGAAATGATAAGAACGCAAGATAAAAACCTAACACCATCCATCAAATCTAACATTCTTACCTGCCCTTCCAATACTCTCGCTGGACAATCCTCAATATCCCATTCATCCAACTCTAAAACAGCAGCAGCCTCATCGAATAATTGCTCGAAACAAAACCGTAGTACAAATTAACAAATTTCAAATTCTAAGTTGATAGAGTTTTGACACAATTCAAAGTTTAATTGATGGGCGGAAGATAATCAAACAATTTTATCAAGCCCTAATAATAGCCAAAATTTCAACATCGAGACAACAGAGTCACAGGATTTCACACATAATTTTTAAATTCAACAAAAATCAAAGAAGTTATCCTGTGGAATAAAGGATATATCAATAACTGCGATGAGCTGTAAATATTCATGTATATCTCTGCATGAAACATATTGGTGATTGCAGTTTACTGATGGATCGACTCAGTCGTTTCCCAGGCACTTTCGATACACGAATACGACAGACAAACCAACATACTATAAACTGTATACCTACATACGTTCGTTTTGACAGTGACCAAACTGGTTTCAGAATCAAAATAACCGTTCTAAAAGAAATTGCGGAACTGGAGAAGTGTATCCCAAGGTATTTACATACGAGTATTTATACAATAGTATGCAGGTACGCTGGACACACTTATCCCGAACGTTGGTGAGAACACTCTCCTCGAATTCCTGGTGACGAAGATAGCGGCAAAGAAGAAAGAGCGTGGTACAAATAAAACAGAAATAGCGAAACCGATAAATTGCGTCTTGAGTTAGACTATGAACATTGCAAACAAGAACCGAAAGAAGCGGTAGCAAGAGCAAGTGCGAAAGCAGTGAAGGCATTGTATCGGGAATTATAAGATGTACCCTCTCTACCTCAAGAGATTCAATAGGCGGAATATATTGAAGATGAGCATGGATTTATGCGCACTATCATTCTCTCGGCTGTCGCGCACGAAGATCTTCGCTGAAGTCAGAGAAGTGGTAAAAAGAATAAACGGGGAGCGTGCAGTTGAACCGGATAATATACCCTCCGAAGTGTGTAGGCGAAATCGGAAACCCTGGTTAAATATGACTGGCGATTTTATTCAATCAAACAATGAGAGGCTATCGAATGCCTAACAAGTGGAGGGAGAAGCATTTTGATTAACCTGTGTCAAAGCAAAGGTGACATTAGAAATTGCAACAACTATCGATCGGTGTAACTAATGTGGCATACTATGAAAATATACGTGTGGGTTCTAGACAGTAAACAGCGGAATATTTTTAAGCTCCATGACAGTCACCGTGGCTTTGTGGGAGGTAAGTGAACATACAAGGGCTGCTGGTTAAAAAGTTTCCGACCTCAACATGAAAATGGCAGAACTCGTCAACAAACGATGTTGAATATGTTTGTGCATGCTTTGAAAGGCACCTAACAAAAATTTTAGACGCGCAGATCTTATTTAACAATCATTTGAGTGAGTCAATTTGTTTTTGTGAAAATGGAAAAATTCGAGTATTGAAATGTCATTAAATATCTGTTTTTGAAAGGTAATATGCTACGCAAATTAGAGAAGCGTTGGACGCTGTATATGGGACTCTGCGCCATTTTAATACCGTAAAATGTTGATTACCTAAATTTAAAAGTGGTCGTACCTGCTTGGGTGATGGTGGACGTTTGGGACGACCAAAAACTGCAACTGCTGACGATATCATCGCTCAAGTTCAACAAATGGTTTTAGACAACTGTCAAAAGTTAGAAAGATAGCAGAGGTTATTTACTTGTCCAAAAAACCTGTTTGTTGCATATTGAGTCAAGATTTAGGCATAACAAAGCTGAGCGTGCATTGAGTATTGCGTGCTGGTGATTGCGGACCAAAAATGTGTTCGGATGAACATTTCTAACGCTCTGTTGTAGTCGTTTAAGCCAAATAAGTTATAGTTTTGGCGCCGATTAAAGCTCCGTCAAACAGAGCGCGTTTTATTTCGGGGTTTGCATTCTATTGAAATCACAGGCGTTGATACGCGGTGATGTATATACAAATTTTTCATTTCAACGCGGCGTTGATATTGGTTCCTTGTGTGAGACAATGGAAATTGAATAACCATGTTTGTACAACCAAGGTGATAAAAACTACAAGAACATTGTTTTAAAGGCCGAAATATGAGAAACTATTGGAAAAAAATTTAATGAAAATAATAACAAAAGTTCCTCTTCCGAGGTGCTTGACATTTTGATAAAAATAAAATGTTGTACAGAGATGACCCCTCTTTGTTTAATGTGATCTAAGGCGGCAGTTATAACGCGATGTATTGTACCACATGAAATGTCGGATTTTCGCTCAGTCGGAAATAGAATAAGAAGTTCTCGAGTGAACATCGGTGCCAGATCGTTAAATTTTCTTCTTTTTTTTATAAAATAAAGTTGTACGCGTACATGAGGTGTGAGAATTTTAGAGTTCGTTACAAGTAGTTATTTTTTTCTATGAATTATTTACCATGCTGTCGGCAGTTCAAATTCGAACCCTCGCCCTTTACGTCCTTTGAATTTATAATAGGACATAATGCGTCATGGTACGACGTTGGTTTGAAAAGTTTCGTTCGGGAGATTTCAGACTCGAAAATGAACCACATGGGATGCCGGAAACGTTTGTTGACGACGACGTTTTAAGAGCAACCGTGGATGCGCACCTAACGAAATCGGTGCGGCAGATTGCACAAAGCATGGGAGTATCCCCAATGGCAATAAGATACTGTATGATAATCGTAAAAGATCTGGGCAGTGGTTGGATGCAGATGAAAAACCAAAACACACCCCTAAGCCCGACCTTCACCCAAAAAAGTTTATGGTGACAATTTGCTGGACATCGAAAGGAGCAATCCACTTTTCATTTCTTCAACCAGGAGAAACGATAAACGCTATCAAATATTGTGAGGAAATCGACATATTGCATGCCAAATTGGCTGAAAAGCAACCTGCGTTGGTCAATAGGCGCGGTCCGATACTTTTGCATGCCAATGCTAGACCTCATACCTAACAAGTAACGGTGCAAAAACTGTTGTAGTTGGAATTTTAAATTCTTCTGCATCCACTATACTCTCCTGATATTTCCCCAACGGATTACCATCTTTTCCGCAATCTGGATTCATTTTGTCGGCAGAAGGTCTTCCGGCACCGAGCAGAGGTCATAAAAGCTTTTGAAGATTTCATTGCCTCAAAAAGTCAGCACTTATAGGAAAAAGGAATATTTGACCTTGTATCACGTTGGAAGAATGTCATAGATGCCAACGGATCCTATTTTGATTGCATAAAAATTTACGGAAAAATAGTATGTGCTTTTAAATTTTTACTATAACGTCGGACATTTCTTGTGGTACACCCCAATAAAATAACTTCAGCGTTTTGTTTGACTGCGTGCGCCTTTTGTCACATGACATGACGTGAAAATGAAAACATTTTCATCACCGAAATTATTTAAAAAGTGGGCAGGCTTTGATTTTTAGCTGTTATTTTATTTTGAAATCGTACCAAACACGCGAAATCATTTGTAATTAAAAAAAACTGTGTGCTGAAATAATATTTAAACAACCTTCATGGTAGAAATCAAGCATTTAAATTGCTTTCTTGTTGTGTTTTGAACCTAAAGATATTATTATTATATTATTTATTAACATTTGTCAAATTTATGTATATGCAAGCGTCCACTCTTTGTCATGAAAAAGGACTAATAACAGAATACGCAGGGTTGTCTGAAAAAGTGACAAATCTCATTTAATATGACAGAGCTCATTAAAAATGACTATGATAATATGAATTCGGGTCTGTCCTCCCATTTTTACCGGAAGTGACTAATGGCGTTTTCGTTTGGGCTGTCAGAAGACTTTTTTTTGTGTACTCCGTTTTTTTATTTAAATGGTACGGACTTTTATATTTTAAATATATTTGGATTAAATATAAATGGATTCGCACATTTGAACATTCAGAATAATAAATTGGTCAAACACAGCCGATTGCCCGAAAACAGAAATCTAGTTTCACACACAATACCATTTGACGTTCATATGTTCATGTTCATATGAAATGAAAACAAAAACAGCAACATTTTTTTCTGAAAAAGTAAGTGGAAAGGGTTTTATCTTTATCACTTTTGTTTTCTGGAGCACGAAAAAAAAAAAAACCAAACGGAAACCCCATAAGGGTGATAAGAATGATATTGTGATAACCACTTAAATGTGAGCAGCGACATCTAGCAGAAAATGTTGATACTCGAAGACCAGAAGATTTCGATACTGGAATAACAAAGTCTCGACTGGAGAGTGGAATCGAATTTTCTAGCAAATTGGAAATTGTATGGGACGCTGGATGGCGAGGATTGTTCTCGAAGTATGTCATTCGAGTATAAATACCAGCATCCCAAAGGTATGCAAGTCAGTTCTAAAGTGTAATTTGAAGTGTTAATTAGGAGAAGTGATTAAGTGGTTTAAGTAAAAGATAAGAAAAGTATAAGTGGTTGAGAAATTGGATTGTACTGAGAGAAAGAATTAAACAGTGAATTGTAACTGTACTGAATAAAGGGATTTGTATTGAAAAGAATAAGTTCTATTATTTGTACCCACACAAACATTTTACATTGGTGTCAGAAGTGGGATAGGACTTATTGTGTGTAAAAAAAAAAAAGTGTTTTCTGACTATTTGAAAAAGCTAGAATGGGTCGAAAACTATTGCAGTTGACCCTCGTCCAACTCAAATCCGAGTTGAACAAGAGAAGCCTCAGCGCCAGTGGAGGAAAAAGTGACCTGGTGCTCCGACTTCAGGAGGCTTTGAACAACGAGGGACATGATCCTGATGCATACTCCTTCGATGTTGACGAGGATGAACAGACAAGTACCGGCAGTGATATGGCTGCGATGATGCAACTCCTCTTGTTAAAAATGGATGAACAAAAGAAAAATCTGGAAGAACAAAAGAATAGTCTCGAACAAAAGTTGGATGAACAAAAGAAAAATCTGGAAGAACAAAAGAATAGTCTCGAACAAAAGTTGGATGAACAAAAGAAAAATCTAGACGAGCAGAAGAGCAGCATTGAACAAAAATTCGACGAACAAAAGAACGAACAAACAAAAACTGGAAGAACAAAATAACATTCTCCAGCAAAAATTCGAAGAAATCGATGACAAATTTGAAAGAATAGAGAAGAACGTTGATGACAAATTTGATAGAATAGAGAAGAACGTTGATGACAAATTTGATACAATAGAGAAGAATGTTGGCGAAAAATTCGAAGAAATGGACAGCAAAGTTCAGCAACTGGCAAAAGAACTCGACACAGTGCGAAAACAGAAACTGCGAGAATGTTCTTTAAGCGGTCCAAGGAGAAAAGAGTTGAAGCCTCCCTCATTCGATGGCCAGACCTCATGGTCTACCTATAAGAAGCAGTTTGAAATGGCTGCCTGTGCAAACGACTGGGACAATGAGGAAAAGTGCTTTGCCCTAACAATGGCCTTGCACGGTCCTGCAGCAGAATTGTTGCAAACAGTAGACATCGAAAAGCATAAAGATTATGTGACTTTAGTGCAGGCTATCGAGAAACGGTTTGGGGACAGCCACATGCAGGAGGTCTACAAGGTCCAATTGCAAAGCCGAACACAGCAAAGAGGAGAAACACTGCAGCAGCTCCAAGCAGACGTGAGTAGACTTGCACATCTGTCATACCCCACCGCAGGCCAGGAAATTATCGACGAAATGGCAAAAGATGCATTTATCAGGGGAATTGCAGATTCGAAGCTACAGTCAGCAGTAAGGATGGCCGGGAAAAGAACCCTTGCTGAAGCACTTGCCTTCGCTCTGGCGATGGAAGCAGCCAATCAGGCGCTGCTGGAATTGCAATAAAATAGGACACCTTCAAAGGCAGTGTAAAGAACCGGTGCGACGAAAAGACTGCCCTCACTGTGGTGGCAAGCCAATAGAGGAAGAAACCAGCAGAAACAGCTATCAAGAAGCCGGTCAACCTTCCCGAAGCCATCAGTCGGGAAATGCTTAAGCACCAACTTCGCGGGGCAGAAGTTGGTAGCAGGAGTCGACGGCCCCAGGACCATCATCCAAGTCTCGCTGGCAAAACGATGCAGCGAAAGCCTTCTAGTAGAAGTAGTCAGTGGAAAAGAAAAATGGATGGCAACAATAGACACCGGTGCCACGGCCTCAATCATCAGGAGGAATCTTGTGCAGAAGTCTTGGCTGCATAACACTAGCAGTTGCAGCTTGCGAACAGCTACAGGAGCAACGATTAAGGTATATGGTGAAGTTCGCATAAAAATCCAATTGGCCGGAATAACATTCACTCACGCGTTTCTGGTAGCTGACATATGTGACGAGTGCATCATTGGTACAGACTTCATGAGAGAACATGGACTTGTAGTCGACTTGGGGGCACAAACCCTGAAATACGGAAACATGGAGATACCAATGATATACGGAAACTCCAATACCTCAGTCTCAAATGTCGTCATCTGCAGCAATCAGAGTCTAGAGCCTTCGTCAGAAGCAATTTTGTGGGCAAAAGTGGAAGGTGGTCCTGGTAGCCACCGATTCTATTTGATGGAGCCAGAAAAGAAAAGAGACTTCATGGTGGGAAAGACCTTAGTGGAGCCAAAGAACAACATGGTCCCTGTAAGGATTCTAAATCCAAAGACATTCAGTGTAAAGGTGAAAAAGGGGGAGATAGTGGGAAAATGCGTACCTGTTGAGGCTATATCGACCACAACGGAAAAAAAGGGTGCAAAACCGGTCACAACAGTTCAAAGCATAAAAATCAAGAACAAAATTCTCAGCCTCTGTAATCTGTCAACCTGCAAGGCGTCTTCCATTGGCAAAGCAAACAGAAGTTGCCGAAATGATGTCGAAGATGAAAGCTGAGGGAGTGATTGAAGAATCGCAAAGTCCGTGGGCATCTCCAGTGGTCCTCGTGAAGAAGAAAGATGGCAGCACGAGATTTTGTGTAGACTACCGACGTCTCAATGATGTCACTAAAAAGGACAGCTACCCTCTTCCGAGAATCGATGACACTTTGGATATGCTTTCTGGAGCGAAATGGTTTTCAACACTTGACTTGAAGAGCGGTTACTGGCAGGTAGAGATAAATCGTACGGACCGTGAGAAAACTGCCTTCACTACAGGAAGCGGTCTTTGGCAGTTTGCAGTGATGCCGTTTGGACTGTGCAACGCTCCGGCCACCTTCGAGCGACTAATGGAACGAACATTGCAAGGACTCACCTGGAAAACCTGCCTAGTATATTTGGACGACGTTATCGTCATAGGTAAGACGTACGAGGAGCACCGCGAAAATCTAAAAGAAGTGTTTGAGAGGCTACGAAGTGCTCATTTAAAGCTCAACCCGGAAAAGTGCGCCTTGTTTCGTCCGGAAGTAAAATATCTGGGTCACATTATATCAGCGGAAGGAGTAAGAACGGATCCTGACAAAATCGAAGCCGTGAAAAGTTGGCCTTCTCCAAAAGATAAACACCAACTGAGAAGCTTCTTGGGCCTCGCCACGTATTACAGAAGGTTCGTAAAGGATTTTGCTGGCATTGCAAAGAGCCTGCATCAACTTACGGAAAAAGGCCGACAGTTCAGGTGGTCTGGAGAATGCGAAAAAGCATTTCAAGAACTGAAGCGACAGCTGTGCAATGCCCCCATCTTGGGTTACCCGACGCCCGGAAAAATGTTCATCGTGGACGCAGACGCTAGCAATGTTGGGGTCGGAGCTGTGATCTCCCAAGTTCATGACGGTCAAGAGAAAGTGGTCGCATATTACAGCAAAGTACTTTCCAGACCTGAACGGAACTACTGTGTAACCCGGCGCGAGCTTCTAGCTTTAATTCTGGCTACGAAGCATTGCCATAAGTACCTCTACGGACAAAAGTTCATTCTCCGGACAGACCACGCAGCTCTGAAATGGCTACTCCAATTTAAGAACCCTGAAGGCCAAGTTGCAAGATGGATCGAACAGTTGCAGGGCTACGACTTTGAAGTGCAACACCGCAAGGGAACACTCCACTCAAATGCTGATGCTCTCTCTCGTCGACCGTGCGGAGTAAAATGCGAACACTGCAATCGTAAAGAAGCAAAAGAACAGGCAACTATCCAAATGATCAGGACTGAGCCAATAGAGGGTTGGAGTATAGACGAAATCCGTTCCTCCCAACAGGCAGACAATGACATCGAACCAATATTGGCCTGGAAAGAACACGAGGAAAGACCAAGCTGGCAGCAGATATCAGATCGGAGCCAAACTCTGAAGGCATACTGGGCACAGTGGGACTCGCTTTTTGTGCAAGATGGATTGCTGAAGAGAAAATGGGAAAGTGCAGATGGGACATCTCGTATGCAGCTAATTGTGCCACGGTCCAGAGTCAACCAAGTGCTCCATGAAATACATGACGGAATCTCAGGAGGCCATTTGGGAATAAACAAGACGTTGGAAAAGGTAAGGGAACGTTTCTATTGGCTAAGCGCTAAAAAAGATGTCGAGAATTGGTGCAAAAAGTGCATAAGATGTGCAGCTACCAAGGGTCCAAAAGTAAAGCCACATGGACAAAAGCAACAATACAATGTCGGAGCACCTTTCGAACGAATAGCCATCGACATCGCTGGGCCGTTTCCCGAAACCTTTAATGGAAACCGATATACCCTCGTAGTCATGGATTATTTCAGTAAGTGGCCGGAAGTGTTTGCCATCCCAAATCAAGAGGCTAAGACCGTAGCCGAACAGATAGTCAACAACTGGGTGAGCAGATTTGGGGTCCCAATGGAGCTGCACTCTGATCAAGGGCGAAACTTTGAATCAAAAGTCTTCCAAGAAATATGTCAATATTTGGGAATAAGAAAGACAAGGACAACGCCACTACATCCTCAATCTGATGGAATGGTCGAGCGATTCAATCGAACTTTGAATGAGCATCTATCTAAGGTTGTCAGCAACTGCCAGCGGGATTGGGATCGACACATACCCCTCTTCTTAATGGCCTACCGAAACGCGGTCCATAGCTCAACAGGGCACACACCATCCGAGATCTTATTTGGTCAAACAATTCGGTTGCCAAGTGAAGCAAAATTCGGATCCCCACCGACAGAGCCCAAAGAGGTGAACGACTACGTGAATGACTTACGCAGCAGGATTCGTAAATTGCATGAAGACACCAGAGAAAAGATAAAGCTAGCAAGCAGCCGCATGAAAACTAGGTACGATATCAAGGCGAAATCTTCCGGTTTCAACGAAGGAGATCTGGTTTGGCTGTATAATCCTCAGCGTAAGAAAGGCAAATCACCAAAATTGCAACAGGACTGGAAAGGTCCATACAAGGTGATAACCCGCATTAATGACGTTGTCTACCGGATCCAGCGTGGGGATCGAGGAAAATTGAAAGTGGTCCATTTGGATAGAATGTGTGATTTCAACGGGATTCTGAATGACGAAGTTGTTCGGGACGAACAACTGTAGGGAGGGAGCAATGTGATAACCACTTAAATGTGAGCAGCGACATCTAGCAGAAAATGTTGATACTCGAAGACCAGAAGATTTCGATACTGGAATAACAAAGTCTCGACTGGAGAGTGGAATCGAATTTTCTAGCAAATTGGAAATTGTATGGGACGCTGGATGGCGAGGATTGTTCTCGAAGTATGTCATTCGAGTATAAATACCAGCATCCCAAAGGTCTGCAAATCAGTTCTAAAATGAAATTTGAAGTGTTAATTAGGAGAAGTGATTAAGTGGTTTAAGTAAAAGATAAGAAAAGTATAAGTGGTTGAGAAATTGGATTGTACTGAGAGAAAGAATTAAACAGTGAATTGTAACTGTACTGAATAAAGGGATTTGTATTGAAAAGAATAAGTTCTATTATTTGTACCCACACAAACATTTTACAATATGCTATATGTACGACGATGTTAAAATGAAAGTTAGAAAATCGTACAAAGTCCGCTGCATTTTAATGTCGTGTAAAATTTTTTTTAAAGAAATTATTCTATTGAAGCAGCAAATAAACGAGTCCGGCACAATTTATCTTATTTTCACCAATGATTGTGTTATTAAGGCAACGGCAACGCAACAAATTGCGATGAAAACTGCACTGTATTTTGTAACAGAAAAATGCCGCTTAAACTTAAGGATTTGTTATATACGAGCGTCGTTCGTCAATGTTGGACGATGTATGAAAAATATAAAAAAGAAATGACAGCGACAGAAATGAAAATATTACGAATGTTTGCAAGTGTAACACAACGTGATCTCATAAGTACGCTCATTCGCGGAAGTCACCGCAAAGAAACCGATAGTAGAGCAAATGAGCAGATCAGCTGATTTTGGCATCTTAAACGAAGGTCGTCGGAAAATCTGGTACAAAAATCAATAGAGACTCAAATTCCAACCGAGGTTCAAAGAAGATGCCGTAAGAAAAATAATTGGGTTATTCAAATGCGAAAACATCAGCAGACTCAGTAACGTGGTGATTAAAAGTAGAATGGCCTGTAGAATGGTACGATGGTCCGCCAATTAACCAATTCTACAAGCGGGCAGTAGATACGTTGGAGAAATATATCATATTATATGTAATTATACGTGTTACATATTTTAACGGTTAATAACAAAAAACAGATCACGACAGAAACAGGTGAAAATCTCAGTAGAGTAGGAATCCCACATGATCAAAACACAGCTTGCAAAATGAAGTAGAAGACAGAGATTTTGTTTTAATTTTTTTATTACTAGTTACTTGAATTCTCTTTTTGTATTGTTTTGTTTGTGTCTCCGTTATTATAAATTTTTATTTAAAAAGCTGAAAATTAATTGTTGTTCTTTTCATATGAGTTTCCTCTTTTTTTTTTGTATTTCATTTTATTTTCCACTTTCGCATATTAGTTACAACTAATTATTTAATTTGTTTTTTTTTTTTGTTAAATCTGTATTTTTATTTTTGGCCAACTGTTTTGAATTTACAAAAACAAAACAAAAGAGGAAGAAAAAGGAAAGATACCCAAATTAAAAAAAAAAACAAAAACCTTTATAAAAGAGGGAAAATCCGTATAAGCATTTTTTCATCTCCCATTTGATGCAAAGTTAAATTTTCTTCAAGAATTATTTTAAACGAAGAAAGAGATTTCGCTTTTGTATTTGTATTTGTATTTTTTTTCAATCATAATATGCTGACGCAGAAGAGCGTGTTATTGTTTGTTGCTTAATGCAACTTTAATGATTCATGATCCATACCATTTGTATAATGGTTTCTGTTTGTTTTTACCTTTTTTTTATTTAATTTAATTGACTAACACATGAAATTACAAAAAATATGGTGGCTTGTAATTGTTTCTGTTTCTGTTTAACATTTTACACCTTTGTAGTTTTGTTTTTATTTTCCATTTTATTTTGTTAACATAATATGAATGTCATCAATTATAACAATAATTTGTTTTGCTTACTTCTTATTTTGTTTTAAATGTTAAATTTGTAGTGTAATATAACCTAAAAGTGATAATAATTAAAATAGTTACTATCAAATCAGTCTATAATTAAATATTTGATTTATTATTATTATTACATTGTTTATAATTATGTATATATAATATTTTACATTGCCATATGAATGCGTATTATTATAAGAATTAAAATATATATATTTATAATATACATATATATTTCCGAATTTATTTGTTTTTTTTTGTATTCCTGCTTAAGGACATGCTTTCTATACTTGAGAGTTTGTTTGTTTTTTTTTTGTTTTATTTCTCCATGGCAATTCTGTGGCATACTATAACTTTTTCTTTTGTTTATATATCCTAACAAATATATATATTTTATCAATTTTACTTTGAATTTGTTTGTATAATTTCCTTGCTTCTATTTCTATGAATAAGATATAAATATAATTAAGAGCTTGTTTCGTTTACCTGATACAGTTCTGCTCTTGTGCTTGTTTTTTTTTTAGAATTTTTTACACTTTTTTGCTTAAATTACTGTAGCAAGAGAAATGAAAGCAAAATTGAATAAAAAAAAATCTGTTCTCAACCATTGCAGTCAGAAATAAAATAACAAATACATAAATTAACAGAATTTCTTTTTAAAAATTTTACAAAAAGAAATAATATAGAGTTTGTAACGAAGAGAGGAAGCCACCAATGAAAATACAACATAACAAGTTAAAGTAAAAAGTAATAATAAACGAATTCGTTGCACATTTAAGCTATGATCGTTGTGTATAAGTGTACGAGTACTCGTATGTGCCTATTTAATATACTTAATAAATATTCTAAAATATTTAGAAATAAAATAAAGAACGTTTAAAAATTATCTAAAAAAAAAAAAACAACAATATCGTTTTTTCCCCTAATTTTTTTTAAAATTATTATTTGATCTAGAAAAGAGTTTAGAGGAGATTGTGGATGAAGAATGATTCATATGAAAATAATTTTTGGAATCGATGCTCACCGACTCGATTTATGCAAATTGCAAGTTGAGGAGCACTTAAAAAACAAAAACTAAAGAATGTGGATATTTCTATAGTTATACAAATACCATATGTCAAAACTTGTTAACTATTAGTATAAAGTTTGCATGATGTAGCACATGACTGAACATCTCGAATTCTATTAACTCAGTTGCTTTAATTGCTTGACTGAAGCGAGTTAATATAAAAATGAATTAACCGATCATTACTATCCAGTGTGTAACTGTGTGTGTATGACTTTATATGTGTTGTGCAATAACGTGCATCAACAATTTATCTCTAACTACGAACAGTAACAATGAGGATTGATTGATGATTGGTTTGAAATTCACAACTTTTAGGCAGTAGCCGAAGATTTTTTTTTGAATGTACGCGCTTCCGTGCAGAAAACATAATTTTTTTTTAATGTAAAATGTTCCTTCGTAATTATTGTAGTCAAAATAAAAATTGTATTGATGAGGTGATTAGCACTTTCCGATTCACAGCAATAAATATTGAATACTGAATCTACAACATTTGCTACTTTTATTAATTCACTATTTTGTGGTAGAGTAGATCAAGTAACAAAGGCTTTTGTTTGATATTAAAGCACTTAGCAAAATGAAAGAATATTACTAGATTAATTGATAAATTGCTATAAAGAAAAAATTGCAAACGAAAAATAATCCAATCGATAACCATCGTTGAGGAATAAAAAGAAACAACTATCAAATGAAAGCTAATTTTAAGTTTTTCTTCCTGACACACGATCCGTAACAGGTTGATTTGTTGGGTAAAAATTACCATTCAGGGCTACATCAATGCCGCATTCAAGTTAAGTTCGTAAATTGCTGATGAGTTGGAGTAAATTGTTCCAAATTCAAAGAACGAGCTCAAGGTAAAACTCAGCCGGCATTAATTGTTTTAATCGTCGTTCTTAGTACAATATGACGAATGCTGATGCCGTCGTAATCATTAATTTAAATATTAAAATACCTAACGTCTACTAGTACATATAGTACCTAAAAAACGTTTCTCAAGTTTAATGCCAGTTTGCTGATTAAGCACAAAACCTAAGTAAACATTTCACAGCATTCTTTCAACCATGATTGTTCACGATGAATATGCTGCAAAAGCAGTAAATCATCTCGCCCAGAAGAAAGTGTACAAAATTAATGCAGTTCGCAACGACCATCGATCGAAGTACATTCTTAGGTTAAAATTGTTCAAGTTTATGCGGATGAAAAAAAATCCGATCAATATAACCCTGTATGGATTTTGTATCCTTCACCGCAATAGCCTTAGCTTAAACAACATTGTTCGATTTTTTTCACAGACTTACAGCATTCAAACTAAATTAAAATGCATTTATTCAAGTTCACACGACCCCAACTTCTTTTTTTTTTTTCTTCTAAACCACACCTCCTCTCTCTATTTCCTTTTAATCATTTGACATTACATTATCTGAATTTCCAAAATAACAAAAAAAAAAAACGATATTAAGTAACAAATTTAAAAAAGTTTTGTAAAAATCAAAACTGAAATAATAGGAATTACTTCAAATATACTGGTCGTACGAAACGAAAACGAGAAGGAAAAAAGAAAAGATTAATACATGAAAAGGGACAAATCCATACACAAGGAGAAACAGAGACAAATAAAAGAGAAATTCCACAGGACAATTCAACACAAAACAATTTCATATTCATAATATTGTAATAACATATAAAGCTTTGATGTAATTTGTGTGTAATGTCTACAGAAATATTTCTACATTATAGATTAAAACAAAACAGAAAGAAAAAAATAAAAAAAACAAAAAAGAATTGTGATAAAATATTTCCTAATCATAATAATAGGTTTGTGTTGTGTTCTCTATGTGTATGTATGAATCAAGAGCTTGCGCAACTGGATTACGTGGATTGGGTTGGCTGTGTTTCCGCATAGTGAAACAATAAGTGCACACCCCCTCGGTATGAATATTATTTCCAGTTTAAACCATCTTTCTTCGTGTATGTACGTTTCTTACTTATAACAGGCATACAACTATTACTAATTATTATTAAGTCTCAATTAGTTACGTGTTTTGTTTTGTTTTTGTTTTTGTATCTGTTTTTTGTGTGCTTTTGCAAAAATAAACACTTCAAAAGAATTTTTTGCGGGCCTGAAAAGAACTGTGCGGGATTGGCTAATTTTAAGTTACTTAACACTTATGAGCATTTAACACAGGCACCTTCTACATCGAAGTCCAACACCATCAATTTTGTTTCCTCTGTACCATTGCGGGATCCAACTGCGCATATAAGCTTTGTGTCATTCGCTCTAAAAGGGGTTATCAATTGTTAATACTTTTTTTTTTATTACTTTCTTATAGATTTGTTAGTTTTACCGAATTCTCCAGACAACTCCACCTGAACCGCCAGAGTCTAAGGCTACGAGGTTTCTTATAAATTCTCCAGTTTTGACATCCCATAGTTTGACGGTACCATCATCTGAGCTGGTAATCACAAATCGCGAATTGAACTGCAGACATGTCACTGCCGATTGATGTTTATTTGGGCCTGTTTGAATAAATAAAATAAATCATTCCATTTAAGACGTTATATGTGTATAGTATATACATATCTAAAAGGCAACAAGCACAAGGAAAGAAGATACATAAAAAAATTGTTTGCATGTATGTGATAAGATTTACTAATTGATCATCTAGGATTATCATAAGGACTTAGATTGCTCACGCAATGATTTTTTAAGCGTTTCATTTTTAATTGACGAAAAAACAAAAACACAACAAATATGCAAAAGTGTATAAAATGTTTATCAATGCTTGCCATTTACTTTTTAAAGATTATTTCATGTAAATGTTGACCGCGACTACGTTTTAAGTGGTCCATACGGAAAGTCCAATTTTGAATCACTTTTTTGATTTTGATAACACGTGTAATATTGCTGCCTTCCAAGGCTGCAATTGACGCTAGTTTATCGGCTTAGACAACTGATTTGACGTATCCCCATAAAAAATAGTCTAACGGCATCAAATTGCACCATCTAGCCGGCCAATTCACTGGTACAAAACGAGAGATAAATTGCTCACCGAACTCATTTATCAATTGGTCCATCGATTCACATGCTGTGTGGCATGTAGCGCCGTCTTGCTGGAACCACATATCGACCAGGTTCGGCTCATGCATTTTGGGCAAAAAAAATGTTCGAAAAATACCAGCCAATATGCTCGAAAAAGTGGATCAAAATTGGACTCTCCGTATGTACCACTTAAAACGTAGTCGTGGTCAACATTTACATGAGATAATCTTTAAAAAGTAAATGGCAAGCATTGATTTATCAACTCAAATAAAAATGTTATACACTTTTGCAATTTACCTGTTTTGTTGACAATTAAAAACCAAACGCTTCAAAAATCACCCATTACATGTATTCGTATAAATCAACAATTGTCGGCGGGGAGGAATTGTTGCTATCATACCCACAACTTAGAATCATGTTTTTATCCCTACAATTGGAAAATAAAAATGCGGTACATTGTAAGAATTTGAAGACTAAGCGAGATCAGATTATTCGACTCAGAAGAGTTTTAATCTCCAACAAATAACACTGTCCTCCTCTATTCGAGAAAACTGACCGGTTTGGTGCATGAGCTTGGAATATGATTACTTTTGGGGATGCGAAAAGCATTCGAAGGCTTTATATCCTAGAAACCTATTTTTTTTTAGGTATTCTAGCCATTTCCAGAGAAGGTAAAATAAGCTAGCACTTCGCTTAACGTATGTACACGACGTGCGCCTTGTCAAAAGAAATTCCATAAACCACTGGTTGAACAAGCGCAAGTAGGAGCAGGAAGTAGATGCGACAGCAGAACCGTACACAAAATCAAGAAAAAGCTGTGAGGTGGTGAAGATTTTGTACAGATCTCTCTATTTAAGATCCTTGTCTGATCCTTTTAAATAGGAAACATCTCAGCGCCATAATAGGTGTCATCACTGGACACTGCTTCCTAGGCAAGCATACAAGAAGGCTTGGCGCTTTTACAAACGACTTCTGTATAAGCTGCATGGACGAGGAAGAGGAGGAGACAATCCTCCACCTACTCTGTACATGTCCAGCTCTCTCCCAGCTTCATCTACGAGCTTTCTTCTAAAACGACCTAAACGATCTAAAAACCATAGACGTTAACAGTCTCCTACGCTTTGTTATAAGCTCAAACTGGTTCCATTAGTAAGAGGATTATAAATCCACGTGGCATCACAATGGGCCAATAGGGCTAAATGGGTTGGTACTTCCAAGAGGCACTCTTACCTAGCTACCTACCTCTATTTAAGATGAAAGCATACTTAATTGCTGACGAAAATTTGCCGCAAAACCGTTGACAAATTATTCGACGCTCAAAATTCCAGAATTCGCATCGCGCCTGCCCATAAGGTGGAATCATTGCGATTTCAAGCACTCAAGGCGATGGAACTTGACGGACTTCTCGTGTAACTGAACAATCCTTCACACGCAGCAACTGTAGATTTCCATTAATGAAGAAGGTCTTGAACAGCGAAACTTTCCTAAAAGTATGGAGAAAAGGAATGCCCAAAGAAAGACAATCTAATATATTGTGAAAATTTGATGGGCAGGTACCTAACTCCTGCAATTGCAAAACTGGGCTGTTGCCCACATAATCTTTGAAAGCATTAAAGAACATGTCGAAAGTACTTCCGAGAATGAACAAGCTAGTTTCCGTTCTGCAGCTTCGTGCAATGGCCACTTTACATCATCGATATACAATGCGTTGAGGTTCGTTGTTTTCGAAAAAATTAACAGAGAATTCCTTTGGGTAGAGATAGGTTGTTAATGGAAGAATGTGAGCTTTGAAGCCGTGTTTGGCTATGTTGCATACTTCACCACTGCTTTTTTTGATCGTGATGCTTTGCAAAGAGCTCTATAAACAACAAGAAGTGCTGCCACTAGGATCGTTTCGATTTCGATTTCTGATTGGACCTGTTGTAACCTTGCACCTTGTTTTTTTTAAATGATTATTCCAAATATTAACCATGAAATGGTTTGTCAACACTTGCAAGATCGTGTGAAGTTGATACTTTTAAACTAACACTATTTCAATATGCCCAACCAGCAGCTACTAAGTTTTGCTGAAATAAATCAATCCAGAGAAGACTGCGCGGTGTACGCTCAGAGAAAAAATATCTTCCTCTATGAACTCCTTGACCAAATATAGAAGCGATCTCACAAGTACATTAAGATCGCCCTTGGTTGTCTTTAGGACTAGTTCAGAAAGCAGGGCATTTTTGTAGGACAGTTGATGTGGGACGATATCACCTCCGAAAATGAACTCAAGCTAATTCGCTTTGAGGCGGAGAAAAATGTCATCAATGTGGTGACATTTACCTAGTTCATATGACAGCTTAGAGCGCATTGCTTCAATACGCTCATATAAACACCACTTCAAACCGAAATGAAATGTTCAATGTCATATAAACTAGGTAAATGTCAGTAAACCACCAGAGAAGCCGCATCTGATATGTTGCTTGGTTTTATTATACTACGACAAAGAAACACCAGAAAAATTAATTGGACTATAAACAGCTCCGATCTCTTGCCCAGGACCAGGATCTCTGACACCTAGGTCAGAACTCTTCTTAAATAGCTATTCGGAAATCCCCAGATTATAGACGGAGGTCAATGTGGTTATCATACCTATATCAAGAAGAACCTCCCAGGTTTATCCCAATGACTAATGTTGACCTATCAGACTTCCTTCCAAAAATTTTAGAAAAATTATTTGACTCTCATATCCACCCTCAGAATATAAATGCAATCCTGTTTTCAACATCTCAACATTCATACTGCAAGGGTAAACTAAGAGAAACAGACCTGCACTCAATATGTCTAACTCAAAAAACTGTAAGTCTCAAGGGATATGCTAGAGTGGCCTTCGACATTGATTCAACAATATTCACAAAATAAATGCTGGTGTGCCCCAGGGCTCTGTTCTGTCACCGACACTCTTTTTAATTTTCATTAACGATCTCTTGTCTGCTACTTCTAATCCAATATATTCTTTGCTGCTGATAGTACTCTCTGCTTTTCATATTCGTTTCCGGACTCACGGCCCTGCTCTTCGGCTGTAGAACGAGAACGGCAGCGTATGCTAAGCTCATTAAATTCCGATATCAACAGCATAACCAATTGGGAAACTATCAACAGAATGGAATTTAATGCTTCCAAAACACAATGCTGTCTGCTGTCTTTAGAGCGAAATTTAAACACCCAGCCATTATCTATGAATGGCACTTGCATCGTCGAAACCGAAAAACTTTCCATTCTCGGTATGTGTGTCAATGACAACTTACGTTGGAATGACCACATATTTGATGTCGCCAAAAATGCTACGAAATGTCTAGGTTTCCTCAAGCGATGTAAGAAATATTTTACCCCCTCTGATCTAGCCTCAATATATAAGGCATTCATCCGCCCAAAATTGGAGTACAACTCCCACATCTGGTCAGGTGCTCCTAAAACATCTCTGCATCTGCTAGATAGGATTCAAAACCGTGCGATAAAGCTTATTGACGATACTAATATCAGTCAATCAATGGATACCCTCGAACACCGACGAAATGTCTCGTGTCTCACTTCGTTTTATCGCTATTTCCACCACCAGTGCTAAACTGAAATCGCCAGTAGCATTCCGCCCATTCAAATCTTCAAACGTAACACCCGTCTCGCTATGAATGCTCATCAGTATACCCTCAAGCCCATTTTCGGACGTACTCTAAAATATCGTGATTCGTTCCTAAGCCGTACAACTCGCTTATGGAATGCCCTGCCGATCTCTGTATTTCCTGGTCGTTATAACTTGCAAACATTTAAAAACAATGTACATCGGTACCTCTCTTTTCTTCCTCACTAAATTTCCTTTGCCCGCGCTGTGTACAATCACCTTAAGGGTACTCAAACCCCTTGAGTGCGCGCTCATCATAAAAAAAAAAAAAAAAAAAAAAATCAAGCACAGGCAATAAAAGCACTGATCTGGGAGCAGGAGTTTTCCTTCCCGTGATAAACTAACTTCTAACAAAATAAATCATCAGCACAATGTTACAATAATCCTCATTCCGCAGACATGTCATATGGAGCCATACAGGTTACAAACTATTTACATTTATGTAAGCGGACATAATTATCCACGTGAATACTCTGATACAATTAAAGCAGAGGACAGTGAACATACACTTCAACTATAATCGATTAAAGAGTGTGGTATGGATATCAACGCAAAAACAACCTCATTGATCCTTTGAACCAGGAAGTATAGAATCTCATCTTTAACTCTACCTTCCCTATCCTAATTTAACTAGTTTTTGTGAAACAGAACGATTCTATGCGAATTATGAACAAAACCTGAATGGCCCTATACATGCAAAAAAGCCGTAAGGAAAAAATGGAGACTATAACCTAGAATTACTAATTGCCTCTAAATTTCGATCGCTAGACTTATGCTAATGTATACATAGTGTAACAGTTCGGTGGCCAGCAGCCCAACTGTCAAAAAAAAATGCAAGGATCGAGATGATTTGTATCAGCGGCGCTTTGAGATATTATAATAGAACCATTTAATTTATTGAAATTGCCGCAACCATTAAGATCCTTTTAGTTTCTTAGGATATATGTAAATGTAAATTCTTAATCAAACTAGATGTGGTAGAACTAGATGGAATAACCTAAGAGATCTGATCAAAGCTGGATCTGAGACATACAAAAGGTCTCTTATCTATTAAACAGTCACATATCCATTCTTGTGAGCATCACTATAGGCCATCACTATAGGGCAGACATGCTTCCTTTCTAACGATTTTTCTGCCAGCTATAGAAAAGAATAAGAAAAATGTTGTTATCATCTGCTATCCAGGTTTGTCACTCTATCCACCAGAGGAAAAACTGGTCGTGGCTATTTTTTCGTCGAAAATCGTAGAGAACTGTCTGAAAAAACATTCATTAGGCTTCTCTGTTTTTCTTAAAAAAACCAAATACCAAGACCTCTCAACAAATATGTTGTAAACGGACTTTCTTATGTCCGCTTTAAGTGTAAGAACACTAATATCTCGTGGTATCACGAAGGGTCTTCTCTAAGTGCTAAATTGTTCTTTTCTTCGAAGAAACTCAGATACACATTCACGAAAATTTACCCGGATATTGATGTTGCAATAATTTTTGTATACAGTGCCTAGATGACTAGGAAATGGAATTAATATTCTCCACCGGAATCATGTGCCATTGGCATTCAAGGTTATTTGAAGGAATTTGCATTGTAATTTGGAAACAAGTATTAATATAAGGTAAACACACTTGGCATGCATCTTTCTCGCTCAACAAAAACAACCAATGCCAATTACTATTCCAATACCCACATACATAAACAGTATCACTTTTAACATTTTAAGCAAAAACTAAATTGAGTTGTTTCCTGCCGTGTTATCACTTTTACTTTAACAATAATCACCAAGAGAACGAAAAACCTTTGTCTTGCGAATATAACCGACGTACTGTAAATTTGATACGTCAGATCAATGCTAGCATTCATTATAAATTACTAATAGCAAACAAACGTTTGATAAGAATACCCAGTATTAAATTATTTACTTGAATTACATTAATTAACAAACTTCAATATTGTGTTTACGTGAACTTTGCTTTGATTACATAATACATAACTGATACCTCAGAGGCTAACTTTTTAGTCGAGTATGTTCCGCCAGTGACGGTTAAATGAATGTAACTATGTAGAAGGCAATTAAAAGATTTAGTGATGAATAATAATCAGCGAGTATAATGATCGATATTCAGAAAGAATCCTGAGCTTGCAGGACAATAAATCTGATTGGTTTATTAAAAAAAAAAACTTACCGGATAATGTCTGCAAACACTGGCCACTGGTTATATCCCAGACTTTAACTGTTGAATCAGCATTGCCTGATACCAAGATGTTTTGCCGTAATTCCATACCAGAAGTTAAACTCTGATGTCCCATAAGCGTATGTTTACAATTCCCTGTTTCTACATCCCATACTCGTATTGACGTGTCTAAAGAACCCGACACCACATGAATTCCATCGAACTACAACGAGAAAAAATAGAATAAAGCTTTCGAACATTTATGGAGAAAAAAAAAACAAAACAACGTCCACCTGCAATGAGTACACCCTGTTTGTATGTCCCTGTAGCGTGTGCAGACATTCTTGTCGTTCTGGATGCCAAATTTTCACCATGTAATCGTAGGCTCCAGAAACTATAAGCTTCCCATCGTATTGCACACATCGAACGGCTGCCAAATGTCCAACAAGAACATGTAGACAGCTTCCCCGTTCAATATCCCAAACACGTAGCGTTGCATCTCGAGATCCACTAACCACTCTGGTATTTAATAAAAACATTAATAAGCAAAGTTTTAAAAATTGTTAAGTGAATAAGTTTCATACTTCTTTCCATGCAAATGCATACATCGAACGGTGGATGTATGACCCAATAGAGTGTGCACACATTGTCCTGTTTCCATATCCCAGACTTTTAATGTCCTATCAGTACTGCCAGAAATTATTGTATTACCAGACATTTGCGAGGACCAAACTCCGCCTGTATGACCCACTAACGTTCGCAGACACTGAAACAAAATGGAAACCATAATTATATGTTTGACATGAATTGGGATTTTTGATTGAAAATATAATACTCACCCTCCCGGTGACTGCCGACCAAACTTTAAGCGTATTATCATCAGATCCAGAAACAATACGATTCCCGGAAAATTGCAAGCAGGTAATGACATGATCATCGTGACCTTTCAACACTTTTGGCTCGCGTATTGGCCTAGAACGCCAATTCATTTCGATTATATGCTGACGCATATAGGCAGCTTTCCACGGTGATGCAATTGGTGGCATATTACCCGCTCGACCACGTTTCGGTCTGTCTGTTTTCGGCTCAGTCAGTATTTGTGCTTTACGACATTTTTCCTTCCACAACAGATTATCATCACAAAGGAACCTCCAACTGCGACATGTTTGAGCAGCTCTTAGTAAATCCTTTGGATCCAAATACGCTAGAACTTGCAGTGCTAACTCACGGGGCAGGAGCGAAATAAAATCCCTTTGAAATTGTGGTTCAATCACTTTCATCATGTGACGAACTTGTGTTGGTTCGCAGTGTTCAATCAGTCTATCGACGGCTAAAAGCCTTTCAGCATGCGACCATCGTTGGAATTGCACCAACCAATCCTGCAATTCTGGCGGCGGGTTATCTCTTGTGGGAATAAGGGAACGAGGTGTTCGTCGACCCAACGGGGTCGATGGACTCACTGCTAATAATAAACTCTGTGAACTTCGTGGTGTCGATGCATAATCATAGGCGATTCGTTTTCTACCACTAACTACATCGCTCAAAGGCAAATCAGTGTCCACTAAACGCCCTTCATTGAATTTTCGCTTTCGCTGCAATCCTATAACTTCTGGTGACATACTCTGATCATGCTGCAGGGTATCCTCGGAAATTGATACCATTTGAATGTAACTCGAAATTTCGATATCTTTCGAGAAGGCATCATCCGACCGAAGATCTGACGAATCACGTTTGCCCTGATTAGCATAGCTATCTTTATGACATGTGCACACCTCTTCATCGGATCCTTCTTCACAATCCGCCCATGTTTCCTCATCAAATTCATTATCGTGCAGTTCATTTTCTAAATGTTGCAAGTCAGCACCACTTGCTACATCATGGTTTAATTGTTGTTGCGGGTGTTGGAAACTTGAATGGCTATTAGCGTTCAGTGCAAATGTGGACGCAGCTGTAGAGCTTGAAGCAGTCAGAAGTTCCTCAGCAGAACTAGACGCAGGCCGTGTTGAAGTTTCGTTACCAAGTAATGTAGTCGTACTTTGTATTCTCTGAAAGTTGCGAATATATCTTATGGTGGAATATTTGCAACGTGCTGAAGAGGAGGTGGATGCGATCGAATCTTCATACACAGTGTGGCACTTCTGGTGCAACTTGTGAATAGACTCTGCTTGAACAACAGCTTTTTTCACAAGTTCTTCTTCGGTATTAAGGCTTTTAGCGCCAGTGATTTCACTACATCCTGGCTGTTGCTGTTGCTGCTGTTGTTGTTTGGTTAAATGTGACAAGGAATGACTGGATGAGGTACTGTATGAATGCTCCGACGCTAAACTATCATTTGAATTTGAATTGGAAAATAACTCAAAACCACCTTTGACGGCTTCTTCATCGGCTGCAGATCGTAACGTTTTCGAAACACTACCAGACGAAGACGATCCCGCTACTGATGACAATGAGTCCAAAAGTGATTTACTTGTTCCAGGCTGCTGCTCATCTTGTAGCTTAGGTGAGCTACTATTTCTTTCCAACACATCCGGCTGAATGTTCTTGTGAATGTCTTCATTTTCATGAACACTTCCGTTTGTGTTGATCTCTGGATGACTTAAACTTGTGGCTAAATTTATCTTGGCAGTTGATTTGGTTAGTCTGCTGCTATAATGCCGACTGCTAGTTGGTGTTGTTGAATGATCTTTGTACGTGCACTAAAAGAAATAATACATATAAAAATGTGTCGGGTATATTTAAATATGTGGCAATCACTCACCTTACTGTCCGATGAGACTGCTCGTTGCTGGTGATTGACATTCTGCATACTATGTTGAACTAAATCTAGTTTAAGTCTATCATTCTTAGTTAACGAACTAGATTTTAGTATAATTCCTCCAGTTATCCTTTGCTCATGCTCAAAGTCTCGACGTTCTATGGCGTCCATTGATTGCACATCGTTTTCCGCCACATCTGTCGCAGACACACCAGGATCAGTCAAACCATCGTCCATTTTATCATACGGATGATAGTCCATGTTGACATTTTTAAAACGAAATGACATGCTACCACCTGCTGCAGCGTTACCGTCAACCTCTTCTTCGACTCCTTCTTTGCCACTACCATCAAACTGAGATTCACTAAAACCAACTACCATACCTTCTTCTTCACAATCGATGCCGCTAACATTTCCATTGCCACCATCGTGCTCATGGACTGCCATAACAGATCTCAGTAAATCGTTGAGTATTCCACTGTTCTTCAGAATTTCACTACTATTGCTATTACTAATATTATTACAATCTGCGTTCTTATTGCTAGTACTACTATTGGTTGCTAATATGGGATTAGTATCACTACTACTGTTTCGACCGTCATCGCAGCACTCCTCCGAAGACAGAAGAAACTCATCGCTAAGTCTTTTTGGTTTAGCCTTCTCGTAATCATGACTATTAAGGCCAACAATTTGTTCATCGATAACAGGCGTCTCTAGGTAAATACCCACACCCACATTACCGGTACTCTCCGATTCCTGGCATCGTCGATGATCTTGAATGACTTCGATTGTGTTTTTTGACGTTGCCATAGTCGTTGCCGTTGTTGTATCCTCATCACTATTTTGTTGCTGTTTATGACGATGGTGATTATGATGGCGCTGATGTGCATGCAGCAAATCAACAATGGGTGTGGTGATATCATCACTTGACCCTGATCGACTATCGTCATCCTTGAATAGTGCTATGTTATCGGCGGCTGGTGTAGACATGGATGATATACTACAGCCTCGACCATCGTCCTCATTGAGTTTGTTATGCAAATTGCGCGTTGAACTCTCATAGCTTTCGTACAACTTCTTTTCACTAACATTATTATTGTGTGTTTGCAGCTGTAGTTGCTGTTGTTCTTTTGACGACATTTGCGGCGATCTGAGCAAGGATGCACTAGCTATTGGTTTTTCCGGAGTGGTATTAACAGTTGTTGCCGTTGATAATTTGATGTTCGAATGGCAACCAGTTGAATCAATATCAGCAGATGGAATACATTTTTTTTCCATAATACGTGCGGAGAATGTGTGTGGGTTTAAAAGCTGTAACCGAAAACAAGAAACACTATTATTTTGTGCAAAAAAAAAATCACTACTATAACATTTTTTTTTTTTGCACAAGCAGAGTGAGTATATTTCTTCTAACCCTCCTGCTGCTTCTGCTAATGCTACTACTGCTGGTAAATTTTATGTCCCACACAAAAGCCCAGAGACAACCTCTGCCTTTTGGTTCAATAAGAAGACGTTGCAGTATTGTAACGTGATACCAAATGTAAGACACAAAGAGGCGCACGCAAAAAAAAAATTTTCTCCACTATGTAACGATAAAGTATGTAAGAGATCGTCTGTTCTATCTACTAACCATTGGATTGTCGGTAAGAATCTGTGGCACAAAAAACATTCACACATAAATCTTCCTGTCATTATTCCCTCCACTTTTTTCTCCTCTTTTTTTCTAAATAGATAATGAATGGTTACCGAAGCCGATGAGTGTAAAGAAAAAAAAAAGGGAAAAAATCTCACTCTCCAATATCTTTGGTATTTTTTGCTCCTGATGTCATTCCCTCTACCTGAGACTTTTATAAGATCATCCCTCCCTCTTGCTAGTTCAGTTCCAATATTAAATATATTAAGTCTCTGGCTGGCTAAAACTAAATCTCTGCTTGAGAAACCTACCAACAGCGACGAGACAACACAGGAAAGCGAAAAGAAGAGCAAAAAAAAATATCATTCTTCATGGGGTCATTCATTTGCAGGTAATTGATTGAACCGAAAATTTTGAAAAATGCATTCATCGAGGTATTCTTGGGATTGAAGTGGCAAATTTTAATACGGGAAATGGAGGGGCGAGCGAACATCGTTTATATTGCATTTTCCCATGAAATCGCTGCAGCAGTTGTTGAGAAAATTCGATGGGAGCAACTGAAATTTGACTGCAGATCTCTTCAACAGGTACCTACAAATGTGAGCGAAGGAAGATTTTTAACACAATTAACAAAGCTTAGAGTTCAAATTCGATCGTGGGAGGAGTTGTATTGTCGAATGGCACCGACTGTTGAATACAATTAAATTTGATGAACCGACGAACTTTTCAGACTACAAATCCGCATATTCTTTTATAAACGAAGTATAACTGCTTATTCCCAATTTTCTGGCTTTATAGGCCTTCCAACAAGAATAAGAACAATCCGAACTCTTGTGATTTTAGCTGTTGAAATGCAACTACATATACATATATATAAGCAAGGTGCGATGTGAAAATGTTCAACATTTGAACAGGAAATAAGGGCAACTTCTCAAGCGGATATACTAACACAGACAGACTATTCGTATTTGCAACGGCGAGTACACTGTCACGTATACTATATATGTATATTCCTGAGGTACCAACAAATCGCGTACATTTAGAACGACTTAATAATAATGCACTACACTTTTCACATGCGTGCCCGTATGTATGTATTATATTTACACAATTATTCGGAAACAAGTTTCCCATTGCTTTTTTTCTCTTATAGGATTAAAGAAAGGGTAAGTATTTATGTATGTTTATATGAAGCTGATACGATTTTGTTATTAACCAATACATAGCCAGCCGGAGTAAGTGGAAATTGAATCAAAGAATCGTTTTGTTTTAACAGCAATGAATATGATGCTCTCGATGAAAGGCAACTAAGAAATGTAGTTTACCCATCAATTGGGAAGTGGGAACAACAGTATAATAGATGTCCGGTAAAGTTCTTATGCTCGTATACAAAGATCACAGCTGAAAATGAAAATCAGTATTACCTTATGTTATCACTCGTACTACCATCAGTTTATTTTTTATAGTGATTAATTTTTTTTAGATGAACAAGTGAATAAGGAATGAGCGATGACTCCAGATCATCTCCGATGGTTTTAGGCCAGACAGTTCCAATTTCCAACAAATTTTTAAATAACAGCATATCTTAGAGAAAACCCTTGTACAATATTTCAGTTCAATACAAACCATATTTTCATCGTGGACGGAAGCATGTATACCTTGTGTAGTCATAAATATGTACGGATTTTGTAGCACTGCATGATTTTTCCGCTTCAACCCATTGAGCTTTTTGGCTATGTTCCTGGTCAAGACATCCTCTAATAGACATTGAAATTTGGAATCGTTAAAGCGACTCCATGTCTGAACAATAGGCAGTTTTACCGCCCATGTGATGCATATTGCAATCAATAATTGACCGGACGTCTTTCGTCATGTTGGAGAGAAAATGACGACCATTTTGAAAAAAGGTGTTTTAAAATTTGTAGCTCTTGAGTGACACAATAAAAATAATAAGACTATGCAGGATGACGTTGGAGAATACATGCAACATCACAAGTTCTTGCATTACTTGCATACGACGATGGTATTTGAAATTACTAGCGTCGAAGCTGACTAGGGAAGGGAAAATTGAAGTGTATGCGGTCTACAAAAAGAAAAGACATTCAGCACATATGTACATCTCAGACAGATCGTAACTTCAGACATTTTTAGGGTACTTAGGGACATTGTCCATCTGGATGCCGCTATTAATTCGGACAACAGCACCAATCTCAAAATCAAACGAATATCCCAATAGCCGTTTCTGTGGGCTAAGACGGCAATCGAGTAGTAATGCTCTACCTCGAAATAACTAAAGTCACTTTATGTAGGACTCTTGTCAACCCAGACCTGCTCAAGTATGGATAAGCCGTACTAAGCTAATTTTAAAGAAAAAATCAGTTACTTTTGGTCCCATCTGCATAGACGGCGTATGAAGGAAGCTTCTCCTACAACAATGAACTACACGGGGATTGTACAACGATCCACCTCGTACTGTAATTTCACCTATAGTAAATAAAACTAAAGTAGAAGTGTATTTTTTTCTTATAAACTGTGTAAATTTATTGCATAAGGTATGCGGGTTTTAAGCGTAGTGGCAAAAAGCTTTTCTTTGCAATGTTCCGATTAGAGGGTTGTGCTCAAACATCTCATTATTGCACATCTTGCTTTAAGTGTGGAAAAGCGGATCTTTCCACTTCTATGATACATATATATGTTCACTCTCAATTGACTGAAACTAAAGTCAGTCAAGATCTTATAATTCTATCTTCGGTAAGAAATCAAAAATCGTATATCCTAATACTATGAGACTAAAGGAAGTTCAGCAGATTAATCGATTGCACGCGACGTAAAGTACGCAAGCTGTATTATTGCAAAGACATCAATAGGAAAGTTCCGAATGACACCAAATATGGGGAATATCACACTATATGCTATATAATCTTCAACTTATTCCCAAGAATTCCCATTCTCGGCGAAACAATGGTCGATGCTGATATACACTATTTGTTTAGTGCAAACCATGTTTTTCAAAATACCACAGAGAATTTACGGAAACCGAAATTAATGAAGCAGTAAAACGAATGAATAGAGGTTATACAGTCGGGTCAAATAAAATACGGAAATCTTGGTTTTGCATGGCTCGCGATTTCGTACAATAAAATATGAAGAGAGGCGCGTCCGAATGTCTAACCAGTGGAGAGTGAGCTTTCTTGTTCCACTGAATAAAGGCGTAGACAACATGAGAAATTCCAAGACTACTGATTCGTGAAACTAATGTCGCATACTGTGAACATTTACGAGAAGACAAGACAGACGACAACTGAATATTACTTAAATCCATGGGAATCAATTTGGTTTTATGGGATGTATGTCTACAAAGTCTGCGAATAATGATGGAAAAACATCGCGAAACTTCGAAGGATCAGCATATCATCTTCACCAACTTTTGAAATGAGTTAGAGAGTGTTCCCAGATATCTTATTTGGACAGAGGGTATAAACGAATTTTTCCAAGTTAAAGTACACCATGGAAGTGTACGGGTTACGAATCAATCATACTAATCTTCATTGCCGTTTCCCTGAACCCTGCAGCTCGCCCAACGCTTTACATTCGGCGAAAGATTGAAATACTTAGGCTCTGTCGTTAACTATAAAGGGAATTGCGACGACGATCTCCCACATAGAGTTACTCGTAGGGTGGAACGACTTAAATAGGGTTAATGTTCCACAATATTTTGTAATGAAAAAATACTTTCAAACGTAAAGGCGACAGTCGTTCATATAGCGCAATGATATGCATCGCAATGTTTGAAGATGTAGGAGAAGTATAAAAAGTAAAATAGAGGTTTAAGTTATAGCCGAGAAGAAGGGGCTAAAAAGGAGAAATATGTAGCATTAGATATGACAGAAATCGTTACATATTTCAACGGTTATTAAAATAACAATAATATTCATACGGGCTTTAGAAGACGATGTCATGTTCTTTTGGAATGTCGAGCGTCTTGTTGGAAATGCACAAGGCTTCAACACACATTCTAAGATACAATACCTACCTCAACGATAAACACAAACTTTTAATCGTTCTGCTTGTTGAATTGTTGCTCGATTGGAAACACCCCCGCACTTGACAATACGATGTTTGGCAACTGGCCACATTCGCGCAAGTGAATCAATTCTTTCCCTCATTACAGGCTAATTTTGATTTGTTGTGCTGTAAGAACATCCGTTCTCTTAACATACACATTCAGCTCAGCAGACAATTTTTCTACCACATTCCGTACCATTTCTTTTGATGTGGGTGTCTCTTTCCGACCACTAAGTTTACTTTGGCAATGCTGACAATATCGCTGTAACGGCTTATAATTCTCCCTCTAGATTGCAACGGTTCTGACTTCAACTAATAAAATTAATTCTAAATTAGTGTCAGCTTTTATTTAAAGTTAAAAAGAAACTACAATAACTTTATGGACAACGCAATATCAGATTTAATGGCATGAAAGGGAAAGGTATATTGGCCTCCCGTATATAAAAATATCCTCATTTACAAAAAGCACCTGCAAGGCAACTCTATCATCAGATTTGTCATAACTATTCTCATGGTTCTACCCCGTAGCAACAAAGAAATAACTCACATTTTGTATAACGGAATAGTGTGAGTTCATAGTTTGGTTTAAGGCCTCCAACATCAAGAATCAAGTTACGTTAGATGATGGTAATAGAACGGATTATAGGCTTTAATAATTTTATTTAAATAATTTGCTTTAAGATTTCGACTTGACAACCACATTCCACAGAAAATTAATTTAATTTCTACAAGTTACAAAGACGCAAAACCGGTGAACTGAACGATACTCCATTTCGGCAGCAAAACGGATATATATGTATACGTGTACATACATATGTATGTACTTAAAATGTAAGTTGTTGAAACATGTTATTTTCATTTCAAGATTTTAAGTCATTTACTGTCCTCAAACCGTAGATATTCACATTTTCCAAAGCAAATAACCTCACTAATTACTAGAGTTCACTAGCCCATCCCGACATTCAGACACCTTGCATTCAAGCATTCCATTACACAATCGATACAGAAAATCACCGGACACACGGACATGTGAGTGGAAAACGTTTCATCACCCATCACACAAAGGGAGGATTTTGGAATAAATTCTTCTGTTACGACTTTACGTCTCTTTACCCACAAACAGCACACGTTTGATATTACTTTTTGTATGTACAATGAATTACATGCCAGCACATAATCAGCACCTCTAATTAGAAACGTAGTATGTGGCCTCACATCGGAGCCGTCTCTGATGTGCTTTCGGCTCGTAATCGTGCATCACGGACTTTGATTTGGCAAGAATGCGATTTTACTGTCGAATTAACAAAACGAGCGAATGTTTGCCTGTAATTCTTCTAATAACATTGCACCCACTGAACAGAAATAATAAAAAATTATTTAAAAAACACACACACAGAATAAACACAAAGCAATAGCCAGCAATAACCTTCTCGCTAGAGAATGAGAAGAAAATTACTTTCTTTGCAAGGTTATGCACGAGATTTTCAGCTCTCGGTTCTCTATTCTCGAGGTGTTGAGTGCGTCTTTGCAACCTTTCAAACGCTCCGAAACGCACACCCAGTTCAGCGGCACTAAGAAGATGCATCAAGTCGTGCATTGTAATAATTAAATTACTCAAAATACAACTTAAACCAATTACAAGCGAGTATGACGGATAATTTAATTACCAATTATTTGCTGAATTTTTTTGATCTGATTTGAGGAATTTTATGCACACATATACACAACAAAACATGGGGCGATATGCCTGCAGCAGCTCCGGGGCTCTGGGGTACACTTTTTTCGCAGTCTCCTTCAAGTTTGATAGATTTTTTTGTCGTTTGATGGAGATATTGCACTTTGGAAATTTGGTAATGGGAAAAGTTTCCACAAGCAAATCCGATTTTATTTCGTGGAGATGGGGCGGAAAGGTTCTTTTGTTTCGGGTAATGTCCCATCCCTTTCTTGTGCAGCAGGAAAAGTAGCAGCAGCAGTTCTCACGCAAGAACTTTTGCACGGGGGCAACAATTTTTTTTTTCTTTTTTTATCCTCGTTGGAAAATGTGGCTTTACCTTGTTGTTATTTGGCGTTTTCAACTAGTCACTGTTGAAACATTACAAGTTACTTAATGTTTATGCAAAGGTTATTAACTAAAAACTCGCGATTAGCAATAAAGAATCTCAAGAAAATAATTTAACGCAGCCCAGCGAGACGTAAAATATCGCCAGCCATTAATAAAAAAAAATCCCGACGAAAACTTGTTTCTACTTTAGTACTAGTGGTTTTGGGCGAATCGATCATTGCCAGGCCAACTGAAATTGTTAGATTTTTTTTGTATTAGGGTGCCAATACATTTTCCCGTTCAACCATAATTGAGTAGATAATGTAGTTTTCGTGCAATAGAAAAATTAGTGGTTATTTTTGTAAAAATTTATATTCTTAGGATATAGGTATGTATAGCATTGTAGAAAGAGATCTGACAGTGTTGAATTAAAACTTCGAACTGAATGTATGTTTGTGAATAAGAACGCAAGGCATAGGAAATGAACTTGTGAAGATATACAAATGTTACAGTAAATGCTTTTAGCTTCCTCACACACTTTAATATTACTTCGCAGTATTATGCTCAAAATAGGACAATACTCGTATAATGAAACATCAATAACAATAGCATAATATTTACAAAAAATTCGAGTAATATACAAATACATATTCTACATTGAGAACAGTAACAGTTACTCTTGAACTGTAGTCAACGTTACGGCAATATGAAAAAATTAAATATGTATCATACTAAAATCCTTATGAATTGTTTATTATTTTGCCTCTTGCTCCTGCTTCTAAGTATACGAGTATATTACACGGAATCCGCCGTAACGCTTGTAATAATATTGTGGCTCTTGTTATATTAAATTTTCCCCGAAATACTTGTTAAATAGAAGTAGTACCGAAATATTCTGTTATTCTTTAGTGTATACAAGAATTGATGTTTTTTGCAATGGTCCGCGTGGACTATAAAATCAGTTGAAAGCGTACTGCCTTAGAGGTCTTTCTTTCCTGCGTTATCTCACTAAAAGTGACAGTGTTCAAGCGCTCTGCATTATAGCCATCGTATTTGGACCCTTCTGGCTAAGACAATACCACTGTACAGTTCTGTAAAGACCTACTTACTTTTTTATATAGTCGGCGTTACACTTCGGGGTGAAGCTGCATGCTAACTGCCACCAGTTGCACACACCAAGATGGTTGAATTTTTTTTGTTGTTTTTAAAAACCAGATTTGCAAGCTTAATATGAATACTTTTCGGACAAGAACTAAATGAGAAAGTGTTTTAATTTGAGTAAGTTTCGAGTTCGTAGGAAATGATGGAGTGGGAAAACGGGTCGCTTTCGAGCAAATGGGAAATAAGAACATTTAAAACTTTGGTGTAAGATTGTTTTGTTTTTTTTTTAGCTTAATACAAGACTTACCATATATTCAGTTTTCCTTGTTTTTTTTTTTGAGTGAATTTTTTTCGTCGGCAGTCCATCTCATTCTATTGAAACAACGAGATTTTGGCAGGTAAGATGTTTTTCCAGTTAGTATTGAATTAAAACATCTGCTAACATAGTTTCATAACCAAGTAGTAATAGAAATTGAAGATGAGACTTTGATTGGAACACTGAGCGGTTCAGATTTGTTGCAATTGTTGAGCTTTCTTAAGTCTCCTGTTCCATTTCAATAGATTACACGAGATTATACAACGGAAGAGTGTTGGTTAAAATATATTTATTATATAATATGTTTTCTCTAGGTAAGAGCATATAGGCAATAACCACACAACAAATCACTTCATCTTCACTTATGATAGTTTGTCCAAAGAATCTTAAACGCAGCTCCCTCAAAGTTAGACAATGGCATTCAAATGGAACATTCAAACTTCACATATTGCAAAGAGTTTTAAGTGCAGAACGCCCATGAATCAAATTTAATGCGTCTTGAATAAAGTAATTATTTTATCCGTTAAAATTGTCCACTCTTATTAGCTTCACCCTATTGTACAAGACATATTAGAATAGAACTTTATGTACTCAAACACTGGTGTCCTGTATAAGGAAAGACAATCCCTAAGACAAGCCCTCTCAAATACAGCAATCTTTTCCAATAAACTTGATCTTACGATGAGCTACATGGGACATCCAAATACAAGGCACAGCCCGGACCATGGGGCCAAACGCCATGCAACAGATCACCTTCATTCTCGCATCGAGTTGGCAGCTATAAAACAGTCTATCTGTAGGGAGAAATGCAGCTTTGGATCTGGTGAGAGCAATATCTACATATGTATGTACGAGTATATGCTTATTGAAATATAAATATTGATATGGCCAGATCCCAAGGTATCTGACTACATTTCAACAAGCAAGTTTCGCCAATTCTTTCTAGTGTCCCTAGAGGCCCCAGACAAGGGCCTAAAGAACTAAACAGAATGGTTTCACAATTCTGAAAGTTGATCTTCAACTACCAGTCGTCGCAAAATCGTTTAATTTTATCGATGTCACATTGCAAAAGTATATTGATTACCTCAATCTTTGGACTTGATCTGTACGCGATTAAGTCGTCTGCGTACGCTATGGCATGGCGAAGTGAACCTATCAGATCACTTGTGTAAATGTTATATTGGATCGGCGAATTTACCGCACCTTGTTGCAGAACACTTTTAATGTAAAATGTTTCAGCAAAAGTCATTTTTCACGATGAACTGTCTATCTGTAAGCATATTAAAAATAATATAAGAAGTGGTTCAGAAGACTGTTCAACTTGAAGAAGAGTCCCTCTAACCATACGCCTTGAAACCGAATTTATTATCCGGAACTATATTTTTGTCCACAACTCACTTAGTCACTATTCTATTGATCTTCTATTAACCTTTTCAAACACGTTACTGAAGAAGACTAATCGACCGGAGATTCGCTGGATTAGAAGTGTCTTTATCACTTCTAGGGGGAGATGTCGAAGCACAATGTTCGGCATTTCATCGGTTCTCACTGATTTCTTACTTCTAAGTGATTTGAAGATCGCTTAGGGCTCTTCCTTCGAAATAAGCGGGGGTACCACTTTCTCATCGATGATGATATTATTTGCTATATTTTCGTCACACCCGAGTTCGCGAATTGCCAATTCACTATTTTATTTCGAAGATCGCAAAGAAGTTGTCTCCTTTAAGCCGCGTCTGTACATAACACTGTGTTAACCCCACAAATTGAATAGTAGGCTCCCTCTAGTATTTGGTGTATTATTTAACCAGTCTCTATTTTTGTCATTGAAATCTCTGCCGATAATAAAATTCCAGCCTTAGGAATCTAAAAATTGTCTCGAGCTCTGAGATGAATAAACATGCTTTCAGCACCTGGAACCTATATACGTACTACACGACTGTATATTCCTTTAAAACGCAGTCCTTTTCTCACAAAAATCGCAACGCCTCCTCCTTGTATGGAGTTGGGTCGGTTTTTTAGTACTGTTTTATATCTTATGTGCCTCATTTTATGTCTTTTGGTAAGCGTAGTTTCGCTAACCAAAAACACATCAGGGGATTGGTCTTTAAGCAACTTAAATAATGCTGCTTTTTGTTCGAACCTAATCAGTGAATTAACATTCACTGTAGTTTATGTAGTAACATAAAAAGTAATTTCTACAATTGGATCAACTATTTCACTAGTTGGAATTTGTTTTTCATAGTTATTGTTTGAAAACGAATAACTGGTGATTCGATGGCATATCTCACCGGAATGTGGAACCAAAGCGTACATCAATCAAGATAGTCGCACTTGACATTTCTAAGGCATTATATGTCAGAGTTTGACATCAGGCTCTTATGTCGAAAATGAGTGTACAGTTCAGGGATCGACAAGTATGTTGTTTGCTGGCGTTAAAGCAAAATTTAAACACGCGTCGTCGAAACCGCAACATTTTAAGGGTGTTGTTACCAAACCTGGCAGCACCTGTTGAACGAAGTTGGTCATAGCTAAGTTGGCTTAAACTAAGTCGGCTTAAGACTCAACTAAACGAACTCAAGATGGAGACACGGGAAATTGAAAAGGTTAAGGAGTTACCAGCGAGCCACGAGGACCAGCAAACGAAATTTTTAGTGCTTCTTTCTTTTTCATTTATTTGTATTTAATAAAAAGTTATATACTAGAAATTCAAAGTAAAACTTCTTTAATTCGCGGTAACATTTCTAAAAATTTCTTGGTAATCCTGTACGAACTCAGGAACGAAGAACTGAACAAGCTAATTTGGATTTGGATTAACATAAGACTGCACAGACGGCAGCACGATCACCAGCTTAAGCATCACCATTTAAGCATTAAACCTAACTTGCAGTTTAGTTCGCCGATTAAATTGTGTGTCTTTACAACAAACCGCTCGGACGCGCGGTCCTCCCCGAAAAGGTTATATTCACACATAACACTTAAAACCTGGTATTGCTTCGTTTTGCTTCACTTTCCCAATAGGAACATACAGCCGAAGTACAAGTCAGATTAAACAGCCGATTTATTTGCATCAATCCATTACCCAACACGTCACCCTCATCTCATCCGACCGTTGCATCACCCTCACCGGCACGAGGTTTAGTCAACACCATCAATCGAAAATTTAGTCTACAACCCAAGGTCATCAACAGAATAAAATAATTTACCACAAGCCGTCACTCTCAGGTAAGCAATGTCTAACCAAAATATATTTAAGTCAAGCAAGGTCGCGCACTCACCTCCGCCTCCGCCCACCCATCCGGAACCCACAAACTCAGCGCAAACGCAAGCCTCCATTGTACCTAATGAAAAAAACCCCCGTCTGCAAAAGAAGCAAGTAAATTGCAAGTCATGTCGTAGGCCCGACAACAACAGGATGGTCCAGTGTGATCTCTGCGATGAATGGCATCATTTCGAGTGCGTCAATGTGACTTCTGACATAGAGAATAAGGATTGGTGCTGTTCCAACTGCATTTCGAAACAAGCTACTGAGAGTCAACAGCAAACTCAAGAAGTGACACAAGGTTTGCAAAGTGCATCGAACTTGCCCGTCGAACAGGTGCTGACATCGAAAAGCTTAGAGTTGGCTACTGGTCGAGATTTACACAAGCCTAACACGATCAGAGAAGATCGTCCTCTCAATGTCAAGTCAACTAGCTCCGCAAAATCCATTAAACTGAGTATGAAAAGACTGGACGAAGAAAGACGGCTTAAAGAAGAAAGGTGTAAAGAATATTTTTTGGAGAAAGAGAAAAGAGATAAAGAATACCTTGATGCAAAATATAGTCTATTGGAACAACAAACGTCAGACGATGATAGCGATATTGAGTCATCGTCTAGGAGTGTTAGATTGAAAGAGTGGATTTCTAAGCAGTCTACGCACTGTAACAAATCTCAATTGAATGTTCATTCAATATATGAAAAAAACAAAAAAAAAATGGAAAGTGAAATTGAAACACAACAGCTCAACTCGGAGCATCCATTCACACTTACTTCAGTGCCAATTACGAAAGCCAGGCAATGTTTATACAACAGCACCAGACAAATCCCAGACCATGTTCCATATTTTCGTGAAGCAGAGCGCAGTCTACATGCAGACCAACCTGGCAACACAAATACAACTTGTGTACCAACTCTGAGCAGCATACAAATAGAAACGAGACGCTTAGCTTCAAAGGATTTACCGAATTTTTCTGGATATGCGGAAGAGTGGCCGCTTTTTATAGCTTCGTATGAGAACACCACTCGTGCGTGTGGATTCTCTTATGATGAAAATCTCCTGCGTTTACAGAAGTGCCTGAAAGGAAGGGCTCTAGATACTGTAAGGTCCAAGCTAATGTACCCAGAGCAGGTTCCGAACATTATTTCAACCTTACGTATGATGTTTGGTCGTCGGGAGACGATTATAGACAGCCTGATAGACAAATTAAAAGGTGAAAGACCACCTCGACCTGATCGATTAGATTCATTGATTACATTTTCTCTCTCTGTGGACAACATCGGCGACATCATGCAAGCCGCAGGGTTGCAGTCTTATCTAAACAACCCTTCTTTATTGAAAGAGCTTACCGAACGTCTTCCGTATCAAATTCGACTGAATTGGGGAGCCTTTAAATTAGAAAAAAGAGATGTTAATCTCTCAACGTTTAGTTCATGGCTTCATCAAATAGCTCAAGCTGCTTGTGAAGTCACAAACATGACATGCGTTCAACGGGTGGAAGTAAAACCAGAGAAAAAGAGAACAAGTTTATCATTTTTTAACGCAAACCATGAGCAAATCGCAAAACCTCAACGACCTTGCATTGTTTGCAGTAAGAATTGCAAAACTGTAGAACAATGTGCCCACTTTAAAAGTATGAGCTTAAAGCAGAAGTGGGCAGAGGTAAAAACGCATTTCCTTTGCCGAACATGTTTAGTTCGACATTACAATCGGAGTTGCACATCGAACCAAAGGTGTGGAGTAAACAACTGCCTCTATAGGCATCATAAATTGCTGCATAAGCACGAGCAGCCACCAAGTCAGGTTGCTACCGATAACAGCACAAGAGAAGATTACTGCAACGTTCATGAAAACCGAAATAGTATACTTTTTAAAATAATACCAGTAACACTTTACAACAAAAACATTGAAGTCAACACGTATGCATTCTTCGACGATGGCTCGTCAATCACACTGATGGATGAACAATTAGCCAATATTCTTGAGTTAGAAGGAAAATCAGAGTCGTTATGTTTAAGGTGGACATCTAATACTCTAAAGACTGAAAGGAACTCAAGAAAGGTAAGCCTACAAATCTCCGCCTTGGGGAGCGCGAAAAAACATACTCTTTCCAATATCCGCACAGTTGACTCGTTGAGCTTACCATCTCAGTCAATAAACTATGAGGAACTTAAGTCAAAATTTCCTCATCTGAGAGGCTTACCATTTGAATCTTATCAGCAAGTTCAGCCTAGACTTTTGATTGGCATTGATCAAATTAGGTTAACGAATGCATTAAAACATCGCGAAGGAAGTACTAATCAGCCAGCTGCTATTAAAACCCGTTTAGGGTGGACGGTGTTTGGTCCATATGTTAACAGTAGAAGGGCGAAACATAATTTCGTTAACTATCATACATGTGAGTGCCAAGAAGAAGCTGATGGAAAGTTAAATGAACTTGTACGCGAGTTTTTTAAAGTCGATAATGTTGGTTCAAAAGATGTTAAACGCCTGTTAAATGGAGATGATGTTAGAGCAACCGCTCTATTGGAAACTTCTTCTAAACGTGTTGGAAAGCGATTTTGTGTACCGTTGTTATGGAAAGGTGAACGCTTTGAACTTCCTGATAGTAGGCGTGCCGCAGAAGGCAGAATGTTATGCTTAGAAAAAAAGCTTAAAAGGAACCCCATGCTTGCAGAAAATCTTCAAACGCAAATCCATGATTATGTCTCCAAAGGTTATGCACGAAAACTAACTCAAACTGAGATCCATGATAATTTAGGAGGCAAACGAATTTGGTACCTGCCTATCTTCCCCGTCGTCAACCCAAATAAACCGTCAAAGGTACGCATAGTTTGGGATGCAGCTGCGAGAGTAAATGGAGTTTCGCTAAACTCCTTGCTGTTATCTGGGCCGGACAACTTGCCGTCACTTCCAGAGATTTTGTTTCGCTTTCGTCAAAGAAAGATCGCAATATGTGGAGATATTAAAGAAATGTTCCATCAAGTAAGAGTGCAGGAATCTGACCAACATGCTCAAAGGTTTCTGTGGAGAAATGCAGATACGGGAGAGCTTGAAGACTACGTCATGCAGGTATTGACCTTTGGCTCCACCTGTTCCCCTTCTTGTGCTGAATATATAAAAAATAAAAACGCGCTGGAATATTCCTCAGTTTTTCCCCAGAGCAGCTGATGCTATAATTCATAACCATTATGTTGATGATTTTCTGGATAGTTTGGATACGGAGGAAGAAGCTATAAAATTAGCAAAGGAGGTCATACATGTTCATGAGCAAGGAGGATTTGAAATCCGAAATTTCATGAGTAACTCGTCGAAGGTAACGAAGGCACTTGGAAAGAATGCAGCTTCCTTTGTAAAAGATTTCAAACAACGTTCGGGCATTTATGGGACAGAAAAGATTTTGGGAATGTGGTGGTCCCCAGAGGCAGATGAATTCTCATTTTTCAACAATTTTAACAAATTTACCTCGGAAGTTTTAAACGGCGATGTTATTCCAACGAAAAGAGATATTTTGAAAATTCTCATGAGTGTTTTTGATCCAGTTGGTCTTATATCACACTACTTAGTTTTACTAAAAATTCTGCTGCAAGAAGTTTGGAGACAGCGAACGGAATGGGATGAAGAGATTCGTCACGATCAGCTTCAGTTGTGGCGTGACTGGATCAAGCTATTACCCAAAATAAAAAAAATTAAAGTAAAGAGACCGTATCTCAGCCTTTTATAGTTTGACAGCGGACGATCCGTTGAATTGCATATTTTTGTAGACGCAAGTATGTCGGCTTATGCCGCAGTGGCATACATTAAAACAGGTGAGGGTCCTAAAGCAGAATGTGCTCTCGTATGTTCCAGAACAAAAGTGGGTCCCATCAAGCAAATGTCGGTGCCACGCATGGAACTTGAGGCGGCGGTACTAGGTGTAAGGCTTGCTAAGACCGTGATGAAGGGCCATTCTATTAAAATTCATAAGCGTTATTTCTGGTCGGATTCTCAGTCGGTTCTCTGCTGGATTAAAAACGATAATCGAAAAACTAAGCAGTTTATTTTGTTCCGAGTTGGAGAAATCTTGGAGAACTCAAACGCAAGCGAATGGGAATGGATACCAAGTGGAGAAAACCCAGCAGACGATGCAACTAAGTGGAATTTAAAAATTGATTTCTCATCTGAAAGCCGCTGGTTCCATGGCCCTAGGTTCCTATATCAACCTAAAGACACAGTTTTACCAAACCTTAATGAAACCGAGTTTGAAGTTTTCACTCACTCATTATTTCTATTAAAACCGTTGGTAGAGTACACCCGGTTTTCATGCTGGAAAAATCTGCGGGGCACCATGGCTTATGTTTATCGTTTTCTCGACATCAAACTAAAAATAAGAAAGCCAGAGGAGATGACGTTTGTATCACGAAGAGATATCACTAGAGCTGAGTCATATCTCTACAGACTATGCCAATTTGAGGCTTATGCAACAGAAATCAAAGTGTTGAAGCAAAGTACCGATAATTCACCAATTCAAGACGTAATAGAAAGATCAAGCTCATTGTACAACTTAAGTCCATACCTAGATGAAGACAGTATATTGCGGGTAAAGGGTCGGATCGATGCGTCTGAGGAAGCCTCATTCAACTGCAAGAGACCAATCATTTTACCTAAGTCACATTTTATAACAAAGTTGATAGTCCAACATGTACATGAGCGCTACCATCATTCAAATTTTGAGACCGTAGTTAACGAACTTCGGCAATCTTTTTACATTCCACACCTGCGGACTGTTTTGAAAGGGATTCAAAATAGGTGCCAACGTTGCAAGATTAAGAGAGCTGTTCCAGTTCAACCACTAATGGCGGACTTACCTGCAGCACGACTCAAAGGTTTTACACGGCCGTTTTCTTATGTTAGCATGGACTACTTTGGACCAATATTGGTAACGGTAGGGAGACATAGCGAAAAACGGTGGGGGGTACTATTTACTTGTTTAACAGTCAGAGCAATTCATTTAGAAGTTGCTCATAGTCTCTCCAGTGACTCATGTATTTTGGCGATTCAACGATTTCTAGCGAAAAGAGGAAAACCAATAGAAATGTGGTCGGACAATGGCACAAATTTTAGAGGAGCAGATCAAGAACTGAAGGATGCGCTTAAATTGCTGCGTAAAGATATATTAACAAAAAAATTTACTAATGAGGGAATCAAATGGAATTTTATCCCTCCAGCATCACCTCACATGGGGGGAAGCTGGGAAAGATTAATCCGTTCTGTAAAACAAACCTTAGCCCATATGGATTATGTTCGAAACCCCAAGGATGAACTACTTTTAAGAATGATGGCGGAGGTTGAGTACGTAGTAAATTCAAGGCCTCTTACTTACGTACCGGTAGATAATGAGAGTGACGAGGCGTTAACACCAAATCATTTTTTGATGGGATCTTCGAGTGGTATAAAGCTCACAGGGCAGCTTAGTGATGATGGAGTCTTTCTTCGAAAAAATTGGATGACGTGCGAACAATATGCAGACAAGTTTTGGAAACGCTGGGTGTTGGAATATCTTCCTACACTTACGAGAAGAACAAAATGGTTTCAGCCAGCAAAACCTATATCAGAGGGTGACGTAGTGATCATTGTAGATGCGAATTTACCCCGAAGCACTTGGCCAAAAGGGAGGGTTGTACAAGTGCACCGGAGCAAAGACGGACAAACCAGATCAGCTATAGTTCAGACGGTGGCAGGCATTTATAATCGGCCTGCATCAAAGCTCGCGGTCTTAGATGTTAAACGGTTTGGCGATGATGGTGGTAACCCGGCAAGAAACCGAGCTTACCAGGGGGGAGTGTTACCAAACCTGGCAGCACCTGTTGAACGAAGTTGGTCATAGCTAAGTTGGCTTAAACTAAGTCGGCTTAAGACTCAACTAAACGAACTCAAGATGGAGACACGGGAAATTGAAAAGGTTAAGGAGTTACCAGCGAACCACGAGGACCAGCAAACGAAATTTTTAGTGCTTCTTTCTTTTTCATTTATTTGTATTTAATAAAAAGTTATATACTAGAAATTCAAAGTAAAACTTCTTTAATTCGCGGTAACAGGTGTAATAAACCCTCAACACGCTAATTATAAAAAAAATTAATCAAAATTAATACCTACCATCTACTTACTAGAATGATTAAAAAATTGGAAACTACCTTGTCGGCATGGCCTGGCATCACTTTATAGTTTGTTTATTTTTAGAACTTTTTCCCAATTTGATTGGTTTTAACTGCTCGCAACGCTACGTGACGAAATGTCAAACCCAACTTTTAGCTTTTATCTATTTTTGTCCTTCAAAATTCTGCTGGGTACATCTGTTCAGTTATTACAACCACTGCACAGATTCAAATAGCACAGCCGTAAAGCGATGTTGCAACAATAGCAAATCGTTTCGTTTCTATAATCTCTATTAAGCTATATTACGAAGAATCCCAAGTCTCACAATTCATTTAAAAAAAGCGCATAATAAATAAACTTAAATAAAGAAGAAACAAATGGATTCGTTACTCAATTACTTGAGTAGAGGTCCAGTGCTGGTGATCGCTGATTTCTTCAGTTTGATAACAGTCGCTTCCTGTTTGTTCATAAAGGTTCCGCAAATTAAAACCATCAAAGAGAATCAATCATCGCAAGGTAAGTGTGGAACTATTATCAATTTGTACGTTTTTCCCAACCAAATTTATAGTGTGATTCAATGGTGACTAACCAAATGTTCGTTGTTTAATCTTAATTTGCGATTACATCGACTATCTAATTTGGAATTTTGCAGGAATCAGTGTACTCGGACTATGTCTGGAATTATATAGCTATACTGTTATGATGTCATACAATTATAGCAGCGGCTATGACTTCCTTTCCTATATGGAGTATCCGGTCTTATTAGTCCAAGAGTATTTTCTTGTTTATTACGTATTCAAGTATCAAAATCTCTTAGGAAGAAAAACCCTCGCTGCTACTGTTATTTACGTGATAGTAGCGTATTTAGTTTATTTGAGAGTAATACCATTAGTGGTGTTGGCTTTTTTGGTGGTAAGTTGTGATGGAATGTCCACAATAAAACATTTTTCTTTTGTTAAACTGATACAAACATGTAACATACCATTAAGGTTATTTTGCTTTATGCATCCTACACATTATTATGCTTTTCTATAGACCGTACATTTGTTTATTTGTTCATTTGTATCGTAAGGAATATTTGTAGCGAAATTTCTGTTGGCTTATCACTGATTTTAAGTCATCAATCGGCTAACTGTCAACTGCTTTTTCGGTAGAAATTTGATAACAAATCATTGATTTACAATTATATAGCACACATTCTAAATACTTTATTAATCGTATTTTGTTGAGTTGTTTTTACCTAGTAGTTTGCGGTATAGTTATGCTTTAAAAGTATTAGTTTAGCATTTATGATTTGTTTGTGGTGATAAGTATTTAACTTGCTTTCTATTATTTCTATGCTTCACACGTTCATCAATAATTTCCAAGCCTTCACAATTCAAGCTTCAAATGGATTGAAAGTTATCACCGCGTTTTAAACATTCAAAGCCCAATCCTCGAGTGGCAGCACCATTAATTTCATCTGACCCTGCTGCATGATTGCTGAGTTCTTTCCATGATAATGTCGATTATCAATACAAGCGAGGTGTACAGACTTATAAGACTATGTTTCGATTTATAAATCGTTAGATTCGCAAAATCTTTAGAATGTAATGTTGGAAAAATCACATAACAACGCTTCATCTTGCTAAAATACTTTTTTGAATAAACATCAATGTGATTATATTATCGACCTTTATGTGATAGGATTGACTGCCTCAACTCAATGGGCAGATTATTGATAATGCTTTAAAGTTGTTAGGCTTTCACCAGGATATGCCGTAAGAGAAATATCTGGCGAAATAAAAATTTGGAATAAGACTGTCAATTAGACATGTATCAAAGTTCGCAGTTTCATTTTCCATTGAAATTAAAACCGTGTTAAAAAAAAAAACTCAAATACTGGATTCGATTCGAGTGTTATCTTAACAGAAGTTCACAGAGTTTGCTTCTTCACATTCAGAAAAGCCTCCAGCGAAAGTTACAAGTGGGGTTCTAAGCAAAAGTGGTTAACTGACACAGCTGTGATAAAACCGATCTTATGGTAACAATTGAGAAGGACCTAGCTTTCTATCCCGGTACGGGAGCTGGAATTCACTGTGGAAAACAGCAACAAGTCAATTAAGATGGCGAGGCACCAATGAAAAAGCTCGTAAATGACTTAATCGTCTAAATATATTGAGGATGAACAGGGGAACCTACTTGCGGGGCACAACGAAATGCAATAGATGGAAAGACTACTTTAGCACTCTACTAAACAAAGAATTTCCTCGCAGTACCATTCCCTCGGCCGTCGCACGCGAAGAGGAAGCGGTAGATTTCACGGAAACCGAATTTAGCGAAGCTGTAAAAAGGTTGAACTGTTGCCTGCAGTCGGACTGGATAACCAAAGTGTGGACGAGTATCGGAAATCGTTAGTTTAAATGACTCTCGATTTTATTGAATTAAATAATGAAAGGTGACCAAATGTCTAACCAGTGAAGGAAGAGCTATTTGGTTCTACTGTGTAAAAGCAAAGGAGAGGGACTAGAACTCCCTCAAAAAGAGAATATTATTAAATTCCATGGCACTCAATGCAGCATTGTAGGAGGCAGGTGAATAATGATGGGAAAACATCGCACAGCTTCACAGGATATGCATGTCGTCGTCATCGTCTGGGAAATCGCGTTCGAAAGAGTTCCCAGAGATCTTAGGCTCTGTCGCTTACCACCAAGGAAATTGTGATGAAGATGTCGCATATGTAGTCAGTATGAAAAATACCGTTTAAACTTGAATGGGTTTATTATATACAGGGTGTCCCAAAAATCAACGTCAAGCCGGAAACGGGTGACAGGTCAATTGGTGTCGGTTATCACAAAATTATAAAAAAAAAATCTAAGTCATGTACTTTTAAAATTATTGGCTGTGACCGCAAATCTTTACTTTTCTTCGATTTTTTTTGTCACATAACCCCGAGAAATTCTTCTGTAAATTACGGTCCAAAATTGAAACATAACTATATCGGTTTTAACTAAAATATTCCGTTTTTGTCCATCCATGTATCTGAAAATCAACTTGAACTGACTGCACTGACAAAAAAATGTACTATGCCATTTTGGCAAGTAACTTTAAAAGATGGCGTATTTAATCTAGATTCCAAAATGGTATGACACTTGCTAGACTAACGCTTAACGCACCGGACGAAGTCTTACAAGCATTCGCACAAGACCCTAGTACTTCAGTACGTGCAATTGAAGAAAGCATTGAGTAGTACCCAAAAGTACAGCACACCGAATTCTAAGGAAAAACCAGCTCCATCCGTACCATGTACAGCGAATCCAAAGTCTGCTACCCCGAGATTATCCAGAAAGAGTCCAATTTTGTCAAACGATGGTGCAGAGGTGATCTTCGAAAAAATTCTATGGTCGGACGAATCAACTTTTAAAAGGGACGGTTACATGAACCTCCACAATTTGCACGAGTGGCACGTGGAAAATCCACATTTGATACGGGAAGATAGATCACAGTACCGTTTTAAAGTAAACATGTGGACGGGAATTTTGAATTATTGGCCCATTCGAGCTGCCGCAGAATTTGAATACGGAGGTTTATTTAGATTTTTTGGAGAACCACTTACCAAATTTATTGGAAGACGTGCCACTTAATATTTATTCATTCATGTGGTATCAACAAGATATCTGCCCACCGCATTATGCTCGCAAAGTACGAGAGTTCCTCGATTGGTAATACTCCAACAGGTGGATAGGGCGGTCTGGTAAAATTTCGTGGCCAGCCTGTTCACCTGATTTAAATCCACTAGATTTTTTTTTACTGGGGAGCAGTAAAAGAAAAAAATTTATTCCAAGCCGATAGAAAATTTAAACGAGCTGCGCCAAAAAATTGCAGAAGCCGTTGAAGATATCAACTCCAGAAGATATGTTCGCCTTATTAACAGATCATTTATAAGAAGATGTTTACACCAAGAGAACGTGGTGTTCTGTGTGCTCTGTGATGGGAAAAAAATGAAATGAAATGACAAGGGTGGCATCTCTATCTGTTTCACTCACACTAGTCGAAATGGCGTGTTTATCCGTCTCAATCACGGCGTCACTGTCTGTCTCGCTCACACTTCGTACTCATTTTAACTTACTAAACATAATTAACTACGAATCGGGTTTCTTTATCAAAATATTTGTTTTGTCCTCAATTAAGCATTAGACTAGCAAGTGTCATACCATTTTGGAATCCAGACCAAATACGCCATCTTTTAAAGTTACTTGCCAAAATGGCAAAGTACATTTTTTTGTCTGTTCAACTTGGGTGATTAATGATTTTCAGATACATGGATGTACAAAAAAGGAATATTTTAGTTAAGACCGATATAGTTATGTTTCAATTTTGGGCCGTAATTTACAGAAGAGTTACTCAGGGTTACGTGGCAAAAGAAATCGAAGAAAAGTAAAGATTTGCGGTCACAGCACTTGAAAGATCGTCACAGGGTGTCAGATTTCTCAATTTTTTTTTGAGTGCCAATAATTTTAAAAGTACATGACTTAGATTTTTTTTATAATATTGTGATAAGTCCGCTTTTACACGTCGCATGTTTTGAAAGATTCAAATGAGTGCAAAAGAGAGGGATGATGAAACAAAAAATACCCAATTAACCAAATTCCCACTGTACTCGTATGATTTTCATTGCATCTTTTTGACATTTCTTTTTCTTCTTCTTTCTTTTTCGCATTTGCTTCATTATTTTCTTGGCTGTTGTTGCGAGCACAACATTTCAGTATGGCGGATGAACTTAAATGGACCAAAGAATTAACAAGCGGGCTCATTTTCAATTATGAAACACTGAGCGCCAAAGATGAAATGATATTGAGCTGTCAAATAACATGAAAAACCAAAGAATGGGAAAAAGGCTTCGTGTAAAAATGCGCGCATCACTGAATGACAGTTCAAAAGAAAATAACCAAAACATGCGCATTAGGCTCATGCGCTGTGTAAAAGCGGACTAACAGACACCACTTGACCTGTCAGCCGTTTCCGGCTTGACGTAGATTTTTGGGACACCCTGTATAACAGTCGTTCGATCAGTTTTAACACACGCATCGCAGTATTGGACGATGTACGAAAAAATAAACGAATGAATGCCAACGGGAGCAACAAAATCTGATCTTATAAAAGTACGCGCATTCGCGGAAGACTCCACATTATAAAAAAAACCTGTAGTAGAGAATGTTCAGGCTGAGCAAATAAGCTGATTTTGCTATGTTCGACGAAGGTTGTCGGAAAATCCGGTTCACAAAACCATAAAGTTGCAAGTTCCATCCGATATTCAAAGAAGAGGCCAGAAAAAACTGATTGGATCCAGCAAATGCATCATTTTTAGTTACATTTCCTATATTTCGTATAGACCGTCCAAAGTCAGTCCTGAGCACAAGGTTAGTCGACCTTCAGATTTTACAGCAGCCGGTGTTGTAAATGGTGAGGGTTTCAAGTAATGTCTTATTAGCGTCACCTGGCAAGGCATTATTGCTCAATTACTTTCTTAGGTTAAAAAACTGATTCACGAGTGCAACTGGTTGTTTAACTTCTGATGCAGTGTCAAAAATAATAACCAAGACAAGGTAGAAGAAATCTCTAACTACTCAAAAGTCATAGCTGTTTATCATGACTTTCTACGTGGAAGACAAGGTCTTGTACATGATGTTAAGGAAGGTGATGCGTTAGTTGATGTAGCTTAGAAAGCCCCCCTTCTTTTCCTTTGGAATAAAAGATTTTGAGGCATTCAATAGGAACACTTTTTTCCAAGCAAATCTAGTCGATGTATCCTCTCTACAAAGTCATCTCCTCTTGGCTTAAATAGCTCGGTAGGTTGCCGTTAGGCCCAGAAGCAACCTTTTATCGGCCGAGATTTCAGATAACTGTTAGCTCTATTCTTTGCTTCTGAAATTTTATTTTTAAAGTCACTGTATAGATTCGCCAGACTTAAAATGACAGCTTTTTTATTTTTATTGTTCTGCCGCTATATTCGTTTATGGGATGGTACAACTTTTTATTTTAAAAGATCGCTAACGAACACATAAAAGCTTTACGCCTTAAATGTTTTGAGAAAACTTCTAAGTTGGCCATTTTAGCTACTTGGCAAATGTAAGCACTAATTTGTTTGTATCGTTATGCACTTTAATGTCCCAAAAAACTTATTTGTCTTTATTGATAGACCCCCTGCAATGTTACTAAAGTCTTTCCGCACCCTTGGCTTGTGTTGTCTAACCACCATTGCGATAAAGTTCTTCAACAAATACTAATTTAATTTCTTCCTTACAGCCATTCTGCACGCCCATTGGAGCTACAAGTAAAATTCTTCAACTTGTTGCCATCTTAAGAACCAAAGATTCACGATCAGTAAGTTTGACGACCTGGGCTCTTTCGGCATTCACAAACTTGAGTATGTTTTATAAAAATATCACGATCTGCACTATCATTTACATTTAATATGTATTTACAGCACGAGTCTATACAGTATTAGTCCAATCGGCCGACATGATGTTGCTTGCAAACTTTTCGATTTCGGTATTCCTGAGCTCGTCCGTTTTCGTTGCCGCATACCTCTACAAAAAACCGAAGCCAAAAGCCGAATAAGCGTCACAAAACCCATCCTCTCGACGGCTAATGTTAAAAAAGACAATTTATTTTATTTATTTTCTAATTTATTAACGTTTTCTAACAATTTACAAATCGTAAAAAAAAGTTCAACTATTTTGAAACTATTGTTGACCAATTTGAAAAGAAAATACACTTATGTTACTGGTACCAGTAAAAACCTAAAACCATTGCTACAGTTAATAAAACTGCACCGATAATAATAAACTTTGTTCGATTGTCGTTGCTTTTGATTTGTTGTGTAAAAGCCCGACGTTCACGAGGTTTTCGTTTGCCAAACCTCTTTTCGAACTGTTCCAATTCAATACGATTACGTTCTTCCTCAGCTTGTCGTTGTTTTGCTGCTTCTTGTTGCTTCGATTTCTCTAAAGCTTCTCTAGTTGCTTTGCAGTTATCATCGCATGGAGGAGCGGCTGTTCCCAAACGGGACTTCTCGCAAGAAATTTCCATTTTAATTCGCTTGCACTCGCAATAGATTTTAACTTTTTTGCGACAATTTTCTGGGTTAGGACATGACCCGGAGTGACAAATGGATGAACATCGATGGCCACATGGGTACTAAAGGGGACAAAATCAACATAAATTCTATTCCAAAATTATTGGGCAAGCGGACTTACGATTTTCATGCAACGACTTCCGCAGCTTTTTAACTTTTCTTGTCGTTCTAAGATTTCACTTGAGTTGCCATCTGCAGGGTTGTACTCTGAGCACTTGAATATAAGTTGAGTCAATCCACAATGACAGGGAGTACGTGTTACTGAGGAACATGGATCACATGGTGTTGGGTGACATGATCGTTTACAAGGATGAGTGCAACCTGGTGGACGTACGAATTGGCATCCCTCTTGACACGGTGCGCAGCCTTCTTGTTGCTGTTTTTCGAAACGAGAGCGGAATTTATATAGAAAAACTAATCAAATCAAAGCTCACTAACATCTTTCCCATTCAAATCGGGTACACTATGACAAACAAGCGAACATTTATGATTGCCGCACTTTAAATTACGACCACACAACCGTTGACACGATGTAGGTTTTGAATTCCAACATGGCCATTCAGCAATCTCATGACCTCCAACACAAGTCACCATCACTTTTTTCTCACATTTTGGATGCGGCAGATATTGAAATTCATACTGAAATTTTCCAATTCAATCACAGAATGAGCTTTTAAGGGAAAGTTGTATACTTACGTTTCCATGTTTGTAATTGAATAAATTACCGTTTGGTAAGTTCTTAATGGGCACCCGCACTGCGGAATGACAACGAGCTTCACAGATATGACCACATTTTGTCACGTCGTTTTCTAGTCCACACTTCTGGTAACAAGGGGGACAGTCACCCTTGTGGCATTTATGCTTAATTTGGTGATGACATTTAGACGTTATCCTTGAATAAATATAAGTATGTATATTTTAAAAATGAAGGCGTTTGTAAAATTTTACACATTTACCTACAAATCTCCATACAAACAACACGCGCTCTACGTTCCCTACCACAAGGTACAGTAACAGATGTACTTCCGCAGCGACACTTTACTTGCGACTTTAATTTGCACGGGTAGCAAGGACCGTCATGACATATAGACGCACATTTATGTTTTCTACACGAAAGCGGTTTCCCACATACCTTATCACATGGTGCGCACTGACCATCACAGCACTAAAAAACCAAATATGAATAAAAACAAACGAAAAATAAATAAGTTATCTGCGAACCTTTTTGTTACAGGCATGCTTTCCACAATCCCGCATTATTTTGCATTTGATCTCACAGCTGAAGGCCTTCCAACAAGCCAACTCTTTTTCATGCATGCCACAGCGACATTTCTTCTTTGTAATAATTAAGCACTACAAGCAGAAATAAAAATATATTAAAATTAAACCACTGCCACCATCTGGACCGCAAGGTATGTATCAATTCATCATTGGCAAGTATAAAATGAATTAAAGACGTTATGGAATATAAGGCTTTAACTAGCTTTTAGAAAAACTGAAAAAGCCGACGAAAATCCACCTTATTGTCTTCAGACTTCACCGAACTGACTTCAAAACCTATGATTATTTTTCATCTTTTTGTGTAAAGAATTTCAATGAGTGAGTAAAATAAAAATGTTATATTACTAACCAAACTGCATTCTCCTTTGTGACATCGTTGATTACAATAGTGCTGTCCACATGATAATAACTTATGACAAGTCTCATTACAAATATCAATTGGTTCATCACAGGGTGCAGTCTTTTTCTGCAATGGATAGCAATTTTGCGGTCACCATTAGTTAACAATACAATACCAGCTACTTACACTTTTACCACAAGGACAAGTCCTTGGAAGACTAAGAACACACGGTCCACATGGTCCATCATGACAAACTTTCTTACAACTATGAATACCACAGCTATACTTTTTATTGCAGACCTTTTTACAATGCCACACCCTTTGGGAGCAGCTTTTCATAGCTTCTTCGTTTCCACAAACACATTTTTGAAGACTTGTCTTACCACAAGGCGGGCACTCATTTGAAGCATGACATAGTTGATCGCACTTATGTTTACCGCATGGTAGAATCTCAGAACACTTTGTTCCGCAAGTCCAAGCATTTTGAAAGCAACGTAATCCTTTTGGTGGTGATTTGCCACATTTACAACTTGCTATTACACTCTGGGCACAAGGCGGACATGGACCTATAAAACACAAATTTAAACAAAGCTACAATAACAAAAACATTGTCTCACCTGGATGACAAAGTATCATGCACTTATGACCGCATTCTGGCTGTAAAGGTTTCTCACACGCCTCACCACACGAATGTGGTACTATCCACTCCTGATTCATCGGATCAACTTCTTTCCCACAGAAGCATTCATAACGTGTCGGCCTCTCTTCTGGTTGATAATCGCAACGACATTGCGGACAATACCATTTCACCGCTTTTATTTTCTTCGGAATATATGCACCCAAGTTATTATAGTACCCTTGCTCCTCGTTTCCTTTGCCTTTTAGTAGAGCTATACTATCGTTTGCCCAGCGTTTGATGCACAACAAATGAAACACACAGTAACAATATTTGCACGACCAAACTGCGTCAGCTCTCTTAACCGATCCAATACAAATCAAACATATAGCTGAACCAGACTGTAGGACATTTTCCAAAAAGGCTGCCGATTTTTTTAACTCGTCAATTCCTCCAGAGTAGTTTTTATATAAATTTTCTAAATTTGGAATTTTTAATTAGATACGTATAAAGGTATTTTATATTCAATAAGCTTACCTCTGATTTTGTCTCCATCCAGTTGTTCTTCATCAGAACTAGACTCGTAGTTTTCGACAATTTTCTTAGCCATTTCCATGTTTTTACATTGAATCTCTTGGAATTTTTTATTGGACTTTTTAGACGTATTGGGAGGGTACTTGGACGATTTATCACCTTTCGACATACTTGATGAGGACATTTTGATTTTTAATCAAATTAATTTAATTTATAATTTTCACTTCTATTTGCTTGTAAGGTGAGAAATGTTTTTTCTTGCAAAGTTTGATAATAGTAAAATAACTTTGTGTAGGTACCGGCCTGTTCTTCAAAAGTTTCATACGTGTTCCTAGTTGGCTGTCAAGCGCAGTACTGCCAGGTGACAAAAAAAACAAAATAAAAAGTAAATGCTACTTCTAGGTAATACTCGTACCTAGAGTATCTCGAACTTATGGCGTTTTCGATTAGGCCTTCTTTTTGTACTCCGGAGCGAAAAAATTACATAAAACTGTTATAGTGTCACTAGTATTGTCTGAGAAGAAGTTTTTAATGTTCCATTGGAACCCGAATCGCCGTATCTCCGGAGAGAAACCAATTGAAAACGCCATCAATGCATTATTTTAGTGCCACCCTATTGGCGGGAACAGGAAAATTGTCCGAAAGATAGGAAAAGCTTTCTATTTAATTAGGAAGCAGGTTTACTTGCTCTGAAAATCAATTTGTAAAGTAGATTTTTGGCGAAGCATGACGTTTCATTATAGTTTTGATCGCATATGTGCAAGGAAGTCAAAATTCTTTCATTCCCACGAAAATGTGAACACGACGTTCATGGGTAGGACTTTCATGCCCACGATAAATGTATATATGTAATGTGAGATTATGGCCTGGAAGTTAGTACAGTATGGTATATTACTTTGTCGCAAAAAAAAAAACCACACAGTTATTAGAAGTACTTTGTTAAAGCACAAGAATGGCCACACTATCTATTTGCACACTTACGCGTTCACTGGTTACAAACCAGTAAAAAGGCTATGCTTAAGACGCTGCAGCCTTTCATCTCTTTCGACACACTGTCATCAGCGATCGGCTTTTTAGATGCGTATAGCTTATAATGTTCACGGTTATACTAGGTGGGGTGAAAAGTAACCTCTATGGGAATGAAAAAAAATTTTTTTATTGTTTTTTTTATTTTATTCAATATAGTCCCCTTTTAGCTTGATACACTTATTCGAGCGATTTTCCAACTTCTTGATCCCGTCCAAAAAGTAATTTTCCGGAATGTCTCCGTGGCGTCGATGATTTCCTCGCGTGAGCCATCTTTTGAGTTTTGGGAAGAGATAATAGTCCAAGGGAGCCAAATCGGGCGAATACGGTGGATGCGACAGCAATTGGAGCCGTAAGTCATTGATTTTAGCCGTGGTTGCGAAGCTCTTGTCCACCGGCCCATTGTCTTGCAAAAACAAAATTTTTTTCGCTTCACGTGAGGCCGTTTTGCAGCGATTTCGGCCTTCAATCGCTCCAATAATGCACAGTAATACTCGCTGTTGATGGTTTTTCCTTTTTCGAGGTAGTCCACGAAGAGTATGCCATGAAAATCCCAGAAAACCGACGCCATAACCTTTCCGACCCATCGAACTTCCCTCAGCCGCTTCGGAGCACTCGTGCCGGTTTCATTCCATTGCCGGGCACTCATTCTGTTCTCTGGTGTGTAATAGTGGATCCAAGTTTCATCAACAGTTACCAATCAACGACAAAAGTCCGCACGATTCCGCCCGGTTCCGCATCAGCAAGTCCAAACTCTCTTTCGCAGTGCTCTCGCGTTCGTGTTTTTAGTTAGGAGTGAGCATGCGCGGCACCCAGCGGCAGGATAACTTTTTCATATGCAGAATATTGCCCAAAATATGGCGTGTGCGCTCAGTACTAATCTTTGTGGTATCTGCTAGCTCGCGCACATTCACTTTCCAGTCAGCCAACACCATTTCATGTATTTTTTGACATTGTCCTCTGTAACCGCATCGGAGAGCCTGCCGCTGCGGACTTGATCGGTAGTGCAGTTGCGGCCACCACGAAACTCTCGAAACCAATATTTGACGGTGTAATCTGACGGAGCATTAGCCCCATAATATTTATCCAACTTTTCTTTTGTTTCCTTCGCCGTTTTGCTTCTCAAAAAATAATGTTTTATGAGAGAACAAAAATCGTTTCTGTCTATACTCAACATTATGCCAAACACGTCAACAACAATCAGCTGTCAAAACAAAACTAAACATGAACAGACTTCAAGGCACCATAACCTTTTTTTCAGTAGCAACGCATTCTGGCGGTCAAGGAGGTTACTTTTTACCCCACATATCTTCTCCTCCATTCGCCTACCTAAGTAATGCAATGAATAATGCACATTATCCGGAACATAGTGGTGGGGCGTTCAGTTCCCTAAAGAGATAAAGATTCGTCAAACCCGCAGAATCTTCGGTCGATAACTCTCCTTCCCAATATCAGCAAGATGTTCGAAAAGTTATCAACAAATTGAGTCTGATTAAGTAGGTTGAGGACAAAAATATAGTTCCGGATAATCAATTCGGTTTTATGGCAAGACTTGGTATATCATATGTTACGTCTTAACTGGTCCGATATCCAGAGGAACAAAAGCAAGAAACAATGAACAGATACGCACCTAGTTAGCTTGGAGAAGGCCAACAGACTGGGCATAAGTATACCATCGTCGTATATTCTTTTTAATATGCTTTGCAGTAGGCAGGTCATCATGAATTGCCATGTGACTTATACCGGAATATTTAAATTAGTGTGGTTAATTCGCTGATCCTATTCCACATCTAAACAAGCGATCTTGTAGGATCAATTCACCATAACAAGACGTAATCGCGTACAGATCAGAACTAAAGATCGAGGTCAATAAAATATTCTTGCAACGTGACTTCGATAAACCTAAGCAAGACTGCGAAGACTTTAAGTAAAGATCAAATTTCTGAAGTGGAAAACTACTCTTATTAAGCTTGTACTCCGATGTTTGGTTTAATGTGAGAGCTAGTTTATTGGAAAAGATTCGGGTGATTGAGAGGACTTGCCTTAGGGGTTGTCTTGGCTTATACAGAACACTAGAATCTGAGTACATACAATTTTATCGTAATAGACAACAGGGCGATCTTATTAACAGCGGGAAACTTCGTTATTAAGGGGCTTATTACCCTAATATTATGTACTGCTGAAGTTTGCTCTTTAACGGCACTGTTCCCTCAGGACCTTCCCTCTTTCTAAATAAAAAAACTGAAGCAGAACAAATTTGAGGTGCGCTGCTTATCTTCTACGTCGCTCGAAAAGCTACGGATAGGCGGAATGAATACATATATATACGGTAAGTAAAGTTGCGCCGAAAGACATAGTTTAAATATTAGGTAGTAGTGATTAACATTAAAGTGTTCGCATAGTCGAGTAAGTTAACATAAGATAGGCTCAGTTAGTTAAGCTAATTTTTAAGCCTTTTGTATTTATGTATAGAATGCAAGATCTATAAATTATAACATTTGCATTTAAAATGAAAAAAAAAAAATGGCAATAATATATACCTTTCACCACTCCACTACAGCAACTTTCAAGTCTTTGGGTAGCACCAGTAGTGGGGTGTACAGCGTGCATATGTTCCCAATGGATATCCAAGCTCATACTCCATATCTCCGTTATAAATGTGATACTTTTACGTGATGCCATATGGCGTGCTACTAACCTTATACGCTAGCCATTACAGATATGTCTTCATGCTACATCCGTTAATTGCCACTGCTTATATTTAAAAATCACAAATTCCTGTGAACGGCGTCGTGAGAAGTACACAAACATACATTTTGTTTTCAAATTTTCAAAAATTATTCATTACACGCTGAATAGTTGACTTGTTTGGCAATTTTCTTCGCGCATTCGCAATTGACCAGTTTTGCTGCGATATACTATTTATAATAAATTATTACAGATCATTCTTCACGGCAGTCACACAAAATCGGCCTGAAACGATAAACATAATTAATTAGCCTATAAATTCGTCCACCATTACTGTGTGCAGCTATTAAAAAATGTCCTAATTAAGTTGACATTTTATTGGGTTCAAAATCCGCCCACGTGAATAACTAGATGGACTCACATTCAAGTTGAAACTCTTAACCTCGCCACAATTTGTATGACCGCACTGTTGGTTGTTGTGACCTACCATTTACCGACTGATAAAACAGTGCTGTCAAAATATTTTGACTGTCATTCTTACAAGGTAACATGAAAAATCGGCTATGGTGGTTGCAGATTGATTATAATAACAAGTAATTCCACTTCAAAAAAACCCTTCCAATCTATAACAAATAAATCACCAAAATGGCAATTTTGAACTACGTTTTCGCTCCAAAACTTTTCATGGACTATGGGATGGATCCACTACAGGTAATTGTTTTTAATTTACCATCCATATTGTTACTTCAGCTCTTGTAATTGATATTTACAGAAAATGCACAAACCTCGAGGTTTGGAGAAATTTGGCGACCAGATTTTGTCCACCGTAAGCATTACCCCCCCCCCCCCCCCCCTATATTTTGTTTCTTTTATTTCTGTTTCGTAATGCTTTGTCCCATTTCCAATTTGCATGCATAATTTTTCATCCAAAATTAGCTTTCCATCATGTGGAACATTGGATATTATTCATCACCACTTATAGTTACATTCCTCTATCGTCGTGGTTACCTTGTTGCCGATTCCATATCTACTCTGGCTAAGTTCACAACTAGCATTGGTATTATTGTAGTTCTATCGCTGTTTGTTCGCGGCATTGGAAGATCACAAATTCGTTCTTACAACAAACTTGTTAAAGCATTAGAACAAGTCAAATCAAATAATACGGAAGAGGCGAAACAACAATTAAGGCTATTTGATTTCGATTTTAAATACTGGGATGTGGATTTTGATGTTCGCGATGTTCAGTAGTAAGAGTTGTTTACATGCATTGGTAAAGTTAATGATTTGTTCGTTTATTTATAGCACGGAGGGCAAGAAACCAGTACAGACGAAGAGAATTACTCGCCAAAGAGCCTTCTGGTTCTCATCGTTGCCTTGTGAGATTGCTGCTTATATCGCAATTCATACATTTGGTATAAGAATGATTTACCCAGGATCAGTAAAGCTGCTGCAAAGCTACTTAAGTGTGTATTGTAAAGAATTTTCACGTATTTTAACAACAAAGAGGATGTTTTTTTTTCTACTTTAGGACCAATGTTGATTGCTGGTCGGGCAAAATTAGTCGATGAGGATGTTGCTATGCGGTATAAGGTCAAAACAATTGATCGCAATGATATCGACACGATTTTTGTAGATAACCGGAAGGTGCATTTAAATGGAAAGACCTTAGTCATATGCTCAGAGGGTGAGTTTTGAAGGGAAAACATAAAGAATCCAAATTATAATTGAATTTTCCATCTAGGGAATGCTGGTTTTTATGAAATTGGTATAATGTCAACCCCGCTATCGCTCAAATATTCAGTGTTAGGGTGGAACCATCCTGGATTTGAGGGTAGCACAGTAAGATGTCTAAGTTAGTTAATTGATATTTTCAAAAGCACTTATTGTTTTAAGGGTCAACCATTCCCAGAACAAGATCAAAATGCTATTGACGCTGTCATTCAGTTTGCCATTCACAAGTTGGGATTTGACGTGAATAACATCATTCTTTTTGGTTGGAGTATTGGCGGTTACAGTTCGATTTGGGCAGCTTCACAATATCCAGAAGTTAAGGGAATTGTAAGTTAATTTTCCGTAATTAGCATTTACAAATTGATATGCGTTTTGTGGTTGGTTTCGTAGGCTTACATAATTTATTCGCATTACCCAAAAAGAACACTTTTTAGAGCTGTAAGATGATATTACAGGGTTTGTACTACGAGTAAAATCCATTATTGCTTTTAGTCTAAGCTAATTATTGAGTCAAGCATCTTCCAATTTATTAAATTTCGATACCGCCTAAAGTACATAATACATGCTGTCATACATCTTCGCTGGTTGTTCTTACTTAGATTTAAATATGATACATTTTGTTTTGTATATCTTTGGGATTCTTTTGGAGGATTTGACGCACTATTTTCTCTTGACATGGCAAATGGTAGCATAATATAGAAATGACCATATTTTTTTCTGTTTTGCTTGCCTTTTCGGTGATGGGTTACTATTACAATACTCAAAGAAAAATGAAAGATTTAAGAATTTTCGCCTGTTTGTCTCAATAATAGCTTAAACAAAATTTGGTGATCTCTCTACCAATTTTAATATTCTTTCTATTGGTTTGCTATCCCAGGTGTCGTTCAGTTACTGCCGAAAGGACGTTTTAAAGTTTAGTTAGGCTCAAATACAGTAACTGAAGGCGCCAAATCATGTTGTTTACCACCCTTTCGATAACTTACCGGTAAGTCTTTCTTCTTTGACATTCCGCGTTCAGCAAACACTCTTTTCAGTTTCATTAAATTGCCTAATGGTGTAATGAACTTCAGATTTACTAATATCAAGTTCATTCAAAATATTTTTTTTCGGATTTACTGTTTTTATGGAGACAAATAATTAGGCATCGTATTTCAACGGATTTTTGTCTTGAACGAACACTTATTTTATGTATTTACATTTTTCTTGTTTTTTAACTTTTCCCTTTGAAGACTGATAGCACAGATAATAAATCTATACAGATGTCTCATTCATATGGGAAGTTTTGTCCTATGAAAATGAAATCGAACTAAAAAAAAGCTACAAAGAGCAGAAAAATCGCTTTTTGCTCTTGCCACTTGTCACTCACACATGCAAAGTCGTTTATCATGCAAAAACAATACGTGAACGAAAGAAATAAAAAAAAACATACGTTGACGTTGCCCAGCATAACCGGTTTACTTGGGTTTATGTACGTGTGCTTGTTATTTTGTTTGTAACTTGTTATGCAATGTAAATTAAATGGGGGTAGGAATATAATTTTGAAGATCATGAGATCGATGGTCCGTGATGTGGACGTGCTGGAGGAGGTGGGTATGACGTTGCACCACACTATAAAAGTGGTTGATATTTGAAGCACGAGGTGTTAAGGGCTAATACATGTTATGGGGTTGAAGATATACGTATTGTAAAATGTTTGTGTGGGCACAAATAATAGAACTTATTCTTTTCAATACAAATCCCTTTATTCAGTACAGTTACAGTTACAATTCACTATTTAATTCTTTCTCTCAGTACAATTCAATTTCTCAACCACTTATACTTTTCTTATCTTTTACTTAAACCACTTAATCACTTCTCCTAATTAACACTTCAAATTACACTTTAGAACTGATTTGCATACCTTTGGGATGCTGGTATTTATACTCGAATGACATACTTCGAGAACAATCCTCGCCATCCAGCGTCCCATACAATTTCCAATTTGCTAGAAAATTCGATTCCACTCTCCAGTCGAGACTTTGTTATTCCAGTATCGACATTTTCTGCTAGATGTCGCTGCTCACATTTAAGTGGTTATCACAGTATGTTCATGAGCGCTAGACCAATTTCCCGATTTTAATTTTGTGTTCAGGACATTAAGTACCTACAAAATTTGATAAATTTCCAAGCATTGAGCAACATCGAACTTATTCGGAAAATGTATGTATATGTTATTTACTAAATAAATAATATTTACGAGTACATATTTGCTCCCTTCTCTTTCAAGTTGTGTAAAAGGGAGTTTTTAAAACTGTACGCAAAATATTTGTATGTAAAGATCGAAAATCTACAATTCCGAGACTCGGCGACAACGCAGTAATATACGGCCGAATATATAGGAGTTCGAACAAGTGGAATGGGATCTCAACCAACTTGGAGTGCAGCACCGCTGGAAACAGCTGGCGAAAGATCGCGCAAGGTGGAAAGGCTTGTTGTTTGAGGTCCTGGTCCACCCCAGACTGTAACGCCGCCTAAGTAAGTAAGGAAAATATTAGAAGTATTTTTCGACAGCCATGAATGAGCCATATTTTAACTAGCAAAATCAATGTTCCTTGGAGTAGAGACTTTGGATCCAATTTGTTAAACCAGACTGAAGTAGCACCGGTTGCCTAGGCTTATTCTGGTGGTAATCTTCGACAAGGTGTCATTTGTTCAGTTTGCATTAACCCAGAGGAAGAGGAACTCCTCTAAAGCAATGAGTGTTTACAGTAACAAATTGTACGATTATTTTTTTTTTTTTTTTTTTTTTTTATAATGAGCGAGCGCTCAAGGGGGTTGTGTGCCCTTAAGGTGATTGTTCACAGCGCGAGCAAAGGAAATTTAGGGAGGAAGAAAAGAGAGGTACCGATGTACATTGCTTTTAAATGTTTGCAAGTTATAACGACCAGGAAATACAGAGATCGGCAGGGCATTCCATAAGCGAGTTGTACGGCTAAGGAACGAATCACGATATTTTAGAGTACGTCCGAAAATGGGCTTGAGGGTATACTGATGAGCATTCATAGCGAGACGGGTGTTACGGTTGAAAGTTTGAATGGGCGGAATGCTACTGGCGATTTCAGTGGAGCACTGGTGGTGGAAATAGCGATAAAACAAAGTGAGACAGGAGACATTACGTCGGTGTTCGAGCGTGTCAATTGATTGACTGGTATTAGTATCATCAATAAGTTTTATCGCTCGGTTTTGAATCCTATCTAGCAGGTGCAGAGATGTTTTAGGGGCACCTGACCAGATGTGGGCATTGTACTCCAATTTTGGGCGGATGAATTCCTTATATATTGAGGCCAGATCAGAGAGGGTAAAATATTTCTTACATCGCTTGAGGACATTTCGCAGCATTTTTGGTGATATCAAATATGTGGTCATTCCAACGTAAGTTGTCATTGACACACATACCGAGAATGGAAAGTTTTTCGGTTTCGACGATGCAAGTGCCATTCATAGATAATGGCTGGGTGTTTAAATTTCGCTTTAAAGACAGCAGACAGCATTGTGTTTTGGAAGCATTAAATTCCATTCTGTTGATAGTTTCCCAATTGGCTATGCTGTTGATATCGGAATTTAATGAGCTTAGCATACGCTGTCGTTCTCGTTCTACAGCCGAAAGCAGGGCCGTGAGTCCGGGAACGAATATGAAAAGCAGAGAGTACTGTCAGCAGCAAAGGAATAAATTGGATTAGAAGTAGCAGACAAGAGATCATTAATGAAAATTAAAAAGAGTGTCGGAGACAGAACAGAGCCCTGGCTGGGGCACACCAGCATTTATTTTGTGAATATCAGACTTGAAACCGTCCAAGACATCTTGAATTGAATGTTCCGAAAGGTAATTTCTAATCCATTGAAGAAGAGAGTCGTCGATCCCAAATGCACGCATTTTCGACAAAAGAGCTTGATGCCAAACTCTGTCAAATGCCTTAGAAATATCAAGTGCAACTATGTATCTTGCTTTCGCCAGATTGATGTACGCTTTGGTTCTACTTTTCGGTAAGACATGCCATCAAATCACCAGTGGACCTCTTGCTACGAAAACCATATTGCTTGTCATTGAAAAGTCTTCGTGTTTCGAGATATTTCATGAGCTGACGATTTATCAGCGTTTCCATGACCTTGGAAAGAAGGGACGTAAGCGCAATGGGTCTGTAGGAGGAGAGATAAGATGATTCGCTTTTTTTAGGGACGGGCTGGACAAATGCTGTTTTCCATCTGCTCGGGAAGAGTCCTAAAGAGTAGGATTGATGAAAAAGCTTACGCAGTGGTTTTGCCAGCGAGGAAGAACACCTCTTCAGAAGAAGGGGAAATATACCATCTGGACCAGCGGATTTATGTATGTTGAGATCTTTAAGTACTCTTGCTACTACACGAGTGCGAAAGTAGATTCATCCCATTGAAGATTCGACGCACTCAAGTGTAGGCGGAGACAAAGCACAATCTGGGAGTGTTGAGCTGGCCGCAAAGTGTGCAGTAAGCAGATTGGCCTTATCCAAAGAGCTGACAGCTGGAATGTCATTGTAAATGAGCGTTGGGATGGAGGATGAGGCGGAATTTCTAATGTTTTTGACGAACGACCAACAATTTTTACTGCCTTTGGGACTTTGCAGTATTTTTTGCCTCAGTTTTTGGTCGTATAGGAATTTCACACGCCTAAGAAAGGTGTTGCAGTCATTTCTGGCTTGTTTGAATTTTTTTCGGTTTTCCTCTGTCGGGTTGGTCTTGTACGACCGAAAAAACATTTCTCTAACCTTGACGGTCTCTTTACAGCTCGAGTCGTACCATGCCTTTTCTTTTGGTTTGATACTCTTCATCCGATGAGGAATAAAGGATTTCATTCCAAAGAGAATGGTGTTTGTAATCATATCAGCAGCGGCATCCACGTCGTTATCGAGGAAGCATAACGACCAGTTAAAATTCCTAAAGAAGCTGTTAAGACCGCTCCAGTTGGCTTTCTCGTATTGTCATACGGTTCTTTTAGGAATTTTTTCTCTAACTGTGTGGTCGGTGTACGAGAAATTAGCTGATATGACACAATGGTCCGACGAGCCTAGAGGGGAGAGCACATCAATGGTGTACTTATCAGGGTGAGAAGTTAAAAACAAGTCCAGGGTGTTGGCGGTATGACTATCAACGTCTGGTATTCGCGTGGGCTCATTTACAAGCTGCGTTAGGTTGTTTTCCGCAGCGAAGATCTCAACACACCGTCCTTCGGGTGTTGTCTGTCCAGAATGTCGAAGCCACCCAGAATTGTGTATATTGAAATCGCCCGTAATAACGATTTCAGTATGAGGATATAGGGATACAATTCTTTGAATGGAGTCAGACAGCGCATCAAACTCGTTAAAAGTTGAATTGCTGTCCAGTTTGGGGCTTCTATAAATAAAGCAGTAGTGGATAATTTGCTTACGGAGATGGAATTTTAACCACATGAAGTTGAATTCCGGATTGGAACATGGATCACATTGTGGTGGAGTTTGGTAAGCTACATCACTACGCACATAAATGGAGAGACCACGGTGAGAGAAGAATAATGGCACTAGTTCGTAGCCAGGTACTGTACTTACAGACGTGAACGTACGCAGAAAAGTGATTACTTTCTAGCCCGCGTATATTGGCTACGTCTACCCTGAATTCCCTAGTCATAATCACAGACAAACACAAAAAACACAAACACCGACGATAATAAGCAAGGCTGCGAAGTGAAAATTCTGACATTGATTTACCGGATCAAATTGTTGTAGGTGTTATGCCCTTACAACAATATGAAACAGTGCACCAACAAAATTTTCACTCACAACCCGCTGTCCACCAGTTGTTACATACACTCAGCCACTGCCCGTACCGTATGGTAAATACAGTAACGGCAGTGATTGAGTGCAAGCAACAGTACTTCGACTAGGAGCGGGAGAGGTGGGATACCCGCACTGTGAGATATTTTTTTTTGTCACTGCACAGCACTTTTTGTTTTTTTTTTGCACTGCACACATTAATATTGCGAGTGCACTGGTTGGGTTTAGCACTCGACGGTGGTTGACTCGGTACTCCCTTTGGTAGACGACGGGGTTATCTTTGCTCGGTAAAATGTATTTTACAATGGCGGCAAATTTTGGCCATCCTGAAGTGTCTATATCAATGACGTGTCCCAAAAGTCCTGACCTGGCCCCGTGCTACTTTTTTATATTCCCCAAACTCAAAACGTACCTTAAGAGTAAGAAACGCACGGTAGAAAATATAGGTAGAAAAATGTAAAAAAGCTACGACCAAGGCTTTGAAGGCGATGTTGGAAATTGCCTTCCAGCATTGCTACGAAAAGTGGCAGCACCGTTGGGATCCTACGTTGAAGGTGACAATTCATTTTATGTTTTATACATGTATTTAAAAAAAAATATTCTCATTACTTTTGGGTCACACCACGTATATAAATATTCCAATATATGTACATAGTATTATCTATATATAAACCTGTATAATAATTGATCACTGCTCTTGGCCTACTTAAGTAAACAGTTTTCATTCTGAATAACGTTCTCATTAAGCACTGTATCTGTATCATTCTGCAAAACGGCGTTCCAATCCACCTGCAAGTATTCCGAATCTTCTTTCTCGCAATTTGAGCATTTCGATTTAAATAGAAATTTAATCGATATAACTTTGGCTATCAATGAGCTAAATTCAGCAACACTGGGGTTACTTTTATTTATGTTCCACGCTCTTATTTTGCCAAATAAGTTTTCTAATGGATCTTGATTAAATTTATTTACATAAACGTAATATAAATCATCATGATTCATGAATAACGTTTCCCTTATTCTTAAAACGCTCCCTATAGTTAGAGCTAAACCTTTGAAACAGAATGATCTATTTGTTGCGTTAATAGGTTCAATATTTATTATATAATCCTTCATTTCTATTATAAAATTAATATTTTTATCATTCCGCATAAGAGCTGGTTTTCCATTTAAAAGATCGTAAAGGCGATCTATTTTTTGTTGCTGTCGGTTTCGCAAATTGGGCTATATGGCCTGGGAATTTGTTCAGGATACAGATCTGCTTAGAACCTGTGCAGCCAGCTTCACGTTCATCTTTTGAAATTCAGTAGGGTCAATATGTGCCGCTGGCAGTCTTGGGCATATTTTGGTAGTATTATCTTTTTCTGTGTTATAAAGGTATTCAATTACGATTAGTGGGTCCTTGATCACAGCAAATAGTTATTACATTTAATTGCGCATATATCAAGGCACTTATATACCTCAACTTCAAGTTCTTTGATGGGTATATTGCTCGGACAGACGACGTGATATAAAACTTGCTTAAAATTTCCACATATGCTCCGAATCATAAAGACGCATGCAGACTTAGCGTATGAATTATATCTTTGATTTCTTCCGTAATCAACAAAACCTTCAATTTCCTCTTTAAATTTATTGTAGGTTAGATCTGTCTGAAGGCTCATCTCGTCAAATAAAACCACAACTTATTTTTCTTTTGGTGGTAATTTCGAGGTTATTTCCTTAATTTCCTACATAACATTTCTATTTAAGCCAGGGGACAGACTTAATTTTAATCCAACTGTGCAATGAAGATGGATGCGGCAAGTGTATCTCAAGTTGAGATTCTCCTAATGTAAAAAAATTGCCTTTTTACATGAGCCTCACAATTGGCGCAAGCAAATTCAATGTGATCAATGAATTTTGTCCTTAATAAATTTTTAGAAGCCAAATTTAGTTTTCCTATTATAGGTTCACTCGAACTCAGTTTTAAATCTTTATAATTTTCATAAGTAATCTTAGCTTTGACTGGATCAAAGCAAACAGAACCGTCTTCAGAGTTCGGAACACTCTCGCTTCGTTTTAAAAAGAGAGCGGGATAAGCGTTTGTTTTTAAATATTTTGTTCCCAAAAAGGCATTTTCAAAATGTTTTGAAATGCAAATTTAAGGTTTTTTAAGGTATTTTATATGTTCACGAGACTCCTCCGTCAAAGCTAACCATTCATCAAAAAAAATCTCTCAGTAAACAAAGCAAGAAAGAGCGATAATAAAAAAGCTTTATATTACTCCGATAGCTCGTGTCGGCTGGACGAGTGTCGGCTAGCCGACAAAAAGTGAACCATTTTTTTCTACAGAGATGAGACATCTGTATAGATTTATTATCTGTACAGATAGTTAACTAAAAAATGTTTAATGTGTAACATTTTTAAATAAAAAATTGGTTGCGACTGCAATTGATCTCAATCCAGTCCAAAAAATGGTTAAATCAATATCTGTCCTCTTTTTGATGCAGCTTTTCGCTAGATATAATTTCGCTGACTTTGGTGTTACAGACTGAGAAGGTTCTCCGTCTTCATATTTATCATGATTTGAGTTTTCTTCTTTAGACTGCCAAGTTATTGTCAAAGTGTACAATCTCTTGGAATGGTTGGTGATTCCGTCCGATCGGTATACAACCGGTTTTTTGTTCTCTTTCATATTGTGGTTCTTGGTTCTCTCTTTTCTACTTTTGACAACAATCTTTTAAGCCTTATAAGCTATTTACAGTACAATCAGGACTGTAATTTCACATTCATGTGACCGTGTCCTTGTGGTAAGAGATGACTTGTCACTATAAGCAGTGCAAATATCAGTGAACAAAAGCATATTCCGTTTCTGATTTTTAATTCCTTTGAATAGTTCAGTTCTCGCCCACGATTTTTACTTGCGCGATAAGGCGTCGCAAATTATTTAAGGTTCTTAAAGCCTCCGGGTTTTGCATACTGTCCTATCATCAGCGTTTTCAATTTTTGGTTTCATCCACATTTGCAACTAACAATTGTGTAATTCGTCCTCATATTTTTATTTTATTTTTGTAACCAATTTCGGTCTAGAAGGTATTTAAAAAATTGTTGTGTCTCGTTAGCCTTCTTGAGATCAATATCTCTGGATGATTGACAAAACTGACGAACTGTAAGTAGGAGTCTCAAAATTATTCACCTTTTGCCGATCCACAAACCTTGAGCCCATCAACAGCATAATTTCTTTATTGTAAACGCATGAAATCTTCGGCATAATCGTTTTTTTACAGCACAGTGAATTCGACAATTCGAATTCATTATTTTAAAACATAATCAGAGAATCTTTTTAATTATAAAGTGATGTTTTTTAACTTTTCGTTGAAATGGGTATGTGACTAGAGTGGAGCATGAAAACAAATGCTTGCAATGGAATGCATATGGCAAGTGAATGTAAATCTGATCGTCTGAAATGTGTGAGGATTAATAAAGACTTGAAATTGATTCTTGACGCGAACCACAATGCATTTGATTATGAATGTGTAGTATATAAGCGCAAAATTAATATAGAAAAAAGACGATACGTAACGTATAGCAACCATCCTACGACGAAAATATTAGTATATTACTCGTATTTAAATATTCAGAATTTCCTGTCAAATAACAATGAAGTCGAATTATTATTACAACGATATGATCCTGAACTATTATTACTGTCTGAGACGCACATTACGGATGAAATTCAAAAATCTGAACTTGAAATTAACAATTACTATTGTATAAATTGTACTTCAAACTCAAGACACACGGGTGGTGTTATAATATATATAAAGTGGGGGATACGACATGAAATAAGGTTTTAACAAAAATTACTATTACAAAATTACTATTATTTAATTACAAAAATTAAATTACAAAAATTACGATGCTATGAGCATCGCAAGGACCTTCTATACTTTGCTCTCCTCGTTCTATTCTTGGAGGATAGAAAAAAACATAGCATCCAAAAATCAAAAAATTCAAATTTTATCTGCAAAAAAACGTAAAACAACTATTCAATAAACACAACATAAAAGAGAGCGCATTCTGCTTTGACCTTCCTACGGTTCTCAAATATAATGTTAATTATCAGTCAAATTTGATTTCAAAAAAATTACGTTGCGAAGAGAACGGAAAACTTCTATCCAACAAACAGAACACGCAACTTGATAATACAAAACAATTAAGAGTAACATCATTCTGAGTATGATTCACTCTTGTTCGATTGACCTGGGACGTACGGGTACGTCCCATTGAATGGAAAAATAGTTAGATTTTTTCCTTCGGCGTGCAATATCTATGTAACCTATAGCATCTGTGATACTACCCTTTGTAACTGCATTTAAATAAAGTTGATATCATGTTAGGGTCTGCAGATATCCAATTTCTAAACATGTTTCATTTTTCTTGCCCATGCTAATTTTTGACTTTGAGGTCACTTTTCTCCAGAAAATGCGTAATAAACATAACGTTTAACGTTTATTTTTTTCTTATGAACGTAAAAATAATAATAAAAAAAATCATCAGCAAGTTCGCAGAAAACCCCATAGATTTTATGATATTTGAAGAAACCTGCAGCAGGTAAAAAAAGGAATTTATGGTTTCTTACCTACGTTTCTAACAATAGTTGAAAATAACAGTGGCTTTCCAAGAATTATTAATTTTTCAATATTTTTTTTTAAAATTCCATATCTATTAAGAAGTTTTAAAGCGTGCTCGTCTATTTGACTACCTGTCAAAACCTTCATTTCCTTACCCTGTTCCTGAAAAGTTCTCAGAAAGAGTTAGGTTTCGGGTGTGAAGGCCTATTCGGAAAATTTACCAAACAAAAATGGTTAAAAAGATTAGAAAAAAAATTAATTCATCAGTTTAATTTTTTACGCCAAGGTTAAATTTGCTTAGAAACCCTATTTGAAATGTCTGCACTTACAAAACAAGAATACACAGTCTTTATTGACGTTTATGGGCTGAGCACAGGAAGTTCAACTAGAGCGCGACGACGGACGACGCTGCCATGAGCTTTAACCTAACAGACGACTTCCTAGTGAAGGAGTTTTTGAAAATACGTATCGAAGACTTTGAGAAACGGGATCAGTTTCAAATACACGAACTAACGCGAGAGCTCCGCAAGTAAGAAGAATTTCGGCTGATTAAAGAATACTGGAAGCTATTACAACTGATCAGTCAATTAGCATCAGACGCTCAGCTTTGCAATTCAATGTTTCCAGACATAAAATTTCGAATGTACTGCATGGAGAAAATCTTTATCCATACCATCATACACCTGTACAAGAACTGCTTCCCAATAATTTGGAAAAGAGATTTGAGTTTTCTAACTGGTAGCTGGAGAGGAGCTTGGATGACACTGAGTTTATTAGCAGAATTCTTTGAACGGCGGAATCTTAATTTACAAGAGATGGGATCACAAATTTTCATAATCTTCATACGTCACATACAAGGAGACATAAATCATTTCAACACAAGTTCAGCATCAATATGTGGGCAGGTGTGCTTGGAAACAAGTTAATCGGCCTCTTCAAACTACCACTTGAATTCTGCAAACTATCTGGAATTTTTGCTAAATGATTTACCAGAACTATTGGAGGACGTTCCACTAATTCAACTAGCTTCATCATATTTCCACGGACGGGGCTCCAGCCCACTATGGAAGAGTAGGAAGAAATGGACCAGACCAGTTCACTGGCTTGCAAGATCTCCTGACTTTACCGTATTGGATTTTTTTGTATGGGGAAGAATGAAAGAACTTGTTTATTCAACCGAAATAGCAACTTTAAGTGAATTGGAAGAGCGTACTCTCGAAGCGTCATCAAAAGTGAGGCAGCAGTTAGCATCAATAAAAATTCGTAGTAAAATCCAAAAATGGGCTCTAGTATACATACAAAACCAAGGAGGATACTTTGGGCATCTGTTATAACTGTTTTAGTATACACATAAAATAAAAATTATCTAAAACCACACAAAATCAAGCAAAAAAAATTTTTTTTTATAAATTTTACCTGCTGCAGACTTTTTCAAGTACAATAATATCTGTGGGTTTTTCTGCAAACTTATTACTGATTTGATCATAAGAAAGAAATAGTAAAAGGGTATGTTAATCAGACATTTTCTAGAGAAAAGTGACCTCAAGGTCAAAAATTAGCATGGGCAAGAAAAGTGGAACATGCTTAGAAATCGGATATCTGAAGACCCTAACAAGATATCAACTTTATTTAAATGCAGTTACATAGGGTAGTATCTCTTCTAAAAACAAAGTCATCAACGACGTTTCTGCCAATAGTATTAACTGAGCAATTTCCGTTAACATGCGTCAGGGTATACCAAAGTAAGCCTTTCTTTAAATCCTCTATAAGTGATGTCAGCATTGGAGATAGACTCTTACTGTCGAACGATTTTTTTTCTTAGAATATATCCAGGAATCATTTCCCAAATTATCGTTGACGAATTAGGGGAACCCTGTATAACATTCGGCTTCTGCTTCGGCTTCGGCAAGAAAAGGCCGAAGATTTTGCCGAAGCCGGACCATTTTTCCGCAAAAATTAAACTATCATACGCACCGTGTTTTGGAGGAGATTTCGAGCAATTCATTTCATGTTTGTTTCGTTTCTGTAGCAGGTAGCTACAAGAAATGCTGATATTTTTAATTATTGGGCCCCAAGTCCTTATACCTATTTTAAAGAAGTAGCTAACAAATATTTATCAGCTCCTCCTACTAGTGTAGCGAGTGAGCAATTATTCAGTGCTGCTGGACAAATTTATGCTGATCGGCGCTAATTTGCAGGGAGAAAATGTACAAAAACTTTTGTTTCTTGCATATAATATTAAGTTATTTAATTTTGATTATTAATTCTACTTCATCGTTTGTCTTCTTATATTAACTTTGTTTGTTGCATTTACGTGTTATCGAATGTACCTAGGGTTTTGGATTTTTTTTACTGGTTATTTTTTGTTTTTATTTCTTTTCTAAGCATTCATTTTGATTGTTCCGTTTATGTGTTATTTAAAAGAGTCTACTGCAATAATTTACTGGCTATTTTGCTGTTTGTGTCTTTGTAAAATAAATTAATAAAAAAGAAAATATCTACCGATCAATTTTATCAAACTGATCACTATATTTTAGGCTTTTCAGCATTTTGAAATACAGTCTCCATTAGATTCGGCTTCGGCCAAAAAATTCACCTTCGGTGGGACTCTACTAATAACACGAAGTCTGATAGCTAATACTGTTTTAGCCACCTAACCTCCTTAATAAATTGCAGTAGTTTTGTTTTGATTGGCGTCAGATTTTTTGTGATGTGTTGATAAGCATAATCTGTACTAGGGCAATAAATGCAAGTAAACGGTCGCGAATAAATAGACATAAAATTAATTATTTTTGTATTAATTCAAATTTAGTGCTTTATAAGTAATTGTTGAGATTGTCTAAATATGTCGAGAAATAATATAATAACAATCCTGATTCATTTTGTTATATTTGTGGTGAATTAACTTTCAAAAAACAAAGACGAAATTTTACTACACTTGTGTTGGAGAGTTATCTTGGTTTCTCTGTGGCTCATCAAGACAAACAACAGCCTTTCACTTCTAGCCAGTCGCGGAACGTTGATGACGACGATGACTGTGAATTTGTAGAAATCTCAGTCAAACCACATTTCGTAACTCAAGAAGACCTAAACGACTTGGTTCGCGACCTGAGTTTGTCAAAAAAGCAGTCGGAACTCTTAGGATCTCGATTAAAACAATGGAATTTGTTACATCAAGAAACTAAAATAAACCATTTTCGAAATCGTGATATACTCTGATATCATACTACTCTCAAGATGGGCACTTGGTGTATTGTAATAATATAAAAGAGGTTATGCAAAATTTCAAAATTGAATTTGATCCCTCTCATTGGCGATTGGTCATTGACTCTTCTAAAACTAGCTTAAAAGCCGTTTTACTGCATAACGGAAATGTACTTCCTTCTGTACCTCTGGCCCATTCTGCTAATATGAAAGAAACTTATGAAAACATGAGGCTGTTACTTGAAAAAATCAAATATAGTACATATTCTTTCAACATCTGGGGGGATTTGAAAGTTGTTGCCCTATTACTTGGACTTCAGCTGGGCTATACCAAATTTTGCTGCTTTCTCTGTGAATGGGATAGTCGTTCAAGTAGACGGTTCAATCTCCCTCAGCAGCATTGATGCATGTTGTTAGCTTCCCTCTTGTGGGTATGAAGCAGAAGAACACCGTACCTTTAGCAAATTCTTAATTTTAGTGTTACGCGTGTAACGCATGTCTATTCATACTTGACTGTTTAAAAAAAAAAAAACTTTCCTTTCCTATTGTAGCTTTACGTTCCATTTTAAAGGTATTGATTGGTGGCATCCTTTGTTTGTTTATCTGATCTTTATGCTCCTTATTATATTCTAGCAATTAGAAGCTATTGTTGTTTCTATTGTTTTTTTTATTGTTCATGTTGTTGTTGTTGAGCACCGAAGCTCTTCATGCTGCTTTTTTTGTCTTCGAGCCGTTTGCTTTTCCTTGATGGCCAAAACCCTTGGCTGTAGTCTTCTCTTAGTCTTCTGTTCTAACTTGTAGGTTCGACTACGAGCTTCTAGATCCGCATTCTGGAATATCTTCAGCTCATTTGGCCTGAGTTTATTCTTAAGATTAGACATATCCTTGCTCGTGGTCAGAACTATTTACGCTATATTCGCTCTCGATCAAAGAAACCAAAAGCACAGGCGGAATGTAAATAATCAAAGAGCGGGATTATGTCGACTCTTAACTCGGTTCGAAAAGCCAAAAAGCAATTAGATAGATCTGGTTAAAATTATAGTGTTCTCTCAGAAGGAATTAAGTTAATGTATCTTCTTTGATCAAACGACTAACATTGCAATAGTTCACAAGTTCAAGTCTATGAACTTCAATCAAGTGTTTTGCGCCTGTTGTTTGCGAAACGATCATAGTATCTTTGTCAAGTGAGGACTAAGCCTGGTTTCTGTAGGAGAATAACCCTTTTTACCTATTCTGAAATATCTCTGTCAGAATCCTATCACCATGTACTATTATATTTAATACTGTTGGCATCAGATCTTTATCGAATAGAAATAAAAAGTAGAAAAATAAGTTGATATGGAGCTAGAGCGCGATGTATATGTACAACTCTGCATCCACTGTGTTGTTTATCTTGTCACTAATCTACGGTGACTTTTTCATAATGTCTGCATTTTGACTTTTAGAGGTTTGTAGCTATTATTTTTATTTTTTTTATGGTGAACTACTTGAAATTGACTTATTTGTGCATAACTCCATTTCATAATATATAATTGCTAGGATTTTTAAATATTAAATAAATATATTTTCTTGCAGATTTTAGATGCAACTTTTGACGATGTAATTTACCTCGCTCAATCTCATATGCCAGCAAGTCTTTCGGGTATTGTCAAGCTTGCTATTCGGGACTATGTTAACCTTAACAACACTGAAATACTGATGGATTATGCAGGACCAGTTCTACTGATTCGTCGCACAGAAGATGAGATCATTGCCGAGTATGCATGCCACTACCGCATAAGTTATCTGTTTTGCAATCAATAACTCGACTTTTTTCAGAGACAACCGCATAGAGACAAATCGAGGAAACTTTCTACTTCTAAATTTACTAAAGTATCGATATCCAAACATATTTAAATCACTTCAGCTGACAAGAGTTAAGAATTTGCTTGCAAAGCCTATAGATTCAGAAACAAATAGTAAGTATATAATTTTAATTTCTTCCGGTTGATATACAGGGTGACCAAATAAGAACGATAGGAAAAAATATGTAAATAAAACTACAACGGTGTGAGATATAAAATTGATTCTCGCTGTATTTTGAAGCTACGTTCATGCCATTACGAGGGTTGTCTGAAAAGTTTCCGATATGATACATGATACAAGACATTTTTTCTCAAATTTTTTTTTATTTTTCTACATAGGCTCCTTGTAACTCTACACACTTCTCCCAGCGATGCTCACATCTCTCTAACCCGTCCAAATAGTACGTTTTTCTATTCAAAATTGTTCACGAAGGTGATTGCCTCCTCATTTGACGAAAATCTCTGTCCTCCGAGCGCAGTTTTTAGATGAGGGAACAAAAAGAAGTCGCTTGGGGTTAGATCTGGTGAATAAGGCGGATGGTCAAGCAGTTCAAATCGTAATTCATGGATTTTCGCCATGGCAACCGCTGAGTATATGTACAACGCGTTGTCTTGGTAAATCAGGATTTTCTTTTTCTGCAAATGTGGTCGTTTTTCCGCAATTTCTGCTTTCAGCTTGGCAAGTAATGATGCGTAGTATGCTCCTTTAATATTTTTTCCTTTTTGAAGATAATCGATTAAGATAATATCCCAAAAAAACAGTCACCATCACTTTCCCAGCCGAAAAAACACAGTTTTTGTTTTTTTTGAAGCCGGCTCGCCCTTTGCAGTCCACTTTTTTGACTGAATTTTTGTTTCTGGCGCCAAAACTCGGATTTATTGCGCCTAAACTGCGCCAACAGAGCGTTGGAAATGTTCATTCGAACACGTTTTTAGTCTAACGTAAGCAAACACGGCACTTAACGCGCGGACAGCTTTCTCATGCCTAAAACTTGATTTAATATGTAACAAACACGTTCTTTGGATATTTTCATAACCTCTACTATCTCTCTCACTTCAATTCGGCGGTCGTCTAACACCATTTGTTGAACTTTAGCAATGTTATCGTCAGTGGTTGCAGTTTTTGGACGTCCCGAACGTTCATCATCTCCCAAGCCCTTACGGCCACGTTTAAATTCAGCTGCCCAAAATTTCACTGTGGTAAATGATGGTGCAGAGTCCCCATACAGAGGGTCCAACTCATTTTTGATTTGCGTAGGCATATTGCCTTTCAAAAACAAGAATTTAATAACAGCTCGATACTCAATTTTTTCCATTTTCACAAAAAACGCTCACTAGCTTTTATTGACGAGTGCCGCTATCTTTACGTTGCGGTCGGAAGCCTTTCGTATATATATAATATTACAACATTGAAATGGCCGCCTCGGCTTCGCTGGCAGTGCTTCAATCGGTCGATCCAATTTTTGATGACTCGGTCCAATATGCTCGGTATTATTCCGGCAATAGCATGTCGTATGTTGGCCTCGAGCTCGTCCAAAGTGGTTGGCTTGATAGCCTAGACTAAGGACTTGGAGTAGTTCTAGAGAAAATAATCGAGTGGTGTCAAATCGCATGATGGCGGCGGCCAATTGATGAACGCTCGCCGTGAGATGACCCAGTCGCCAAATTTCTCCTTTACAACTTCGAACGTTGCGTCGCTTGTGTGGCATGTAGCGCCGTCTTGTTGGAACCACAGCTCGAATATATCGATGTTGTCGAGTTCTGACCACAGAAAGCCGGTTAACATCGCTATACTATACTTGAGGCCATTGACCATCTTTCCTCATTTCGAAAGAAATAAGGCCCGCTGATGCCGCCATGCCATAAACCACATCAAATAGTCAATCTTTGTGGATGCATTGAACACTTGTGGATTGTGTTCGCTCCAATAATGGCAATGTTGCTTGTTAACGTAGCCGCTGAGCCAAAACTGGGCCTCGTCCGAGAAGATGATTTTTTGGCCAAAATCTGGATCTGCGCCCAATATTTCCAGCGCTCAATTAGCGAACTCATGGCATTGTCTATGGTCGCAGGCTTCAATTCTTGCGTCAGCACGATCTTATACGGATGTATCCCGAAATCCAACCGCAAAATAAGCCGAGTTCACTTCCTGGCGATGACCAATTCAGCTGATAGGCGCCGAATCAACATTTCTGGGTCTTCTTCGATCCTGGCCGCTACGGCACCAATCTCTGTCTGGTTGGTGGCTTACGATCCAAAAGAGTGTACTTACGTTCAAACTTTTCCACGGTTCGGTAATATTTTTTAATAATTTCCGCACATTCGGCAAGGGTAAAACGATGCGTGATGAAATGGCAAATCTTTGACAGCTGCATGTCACTGGTAACTTTGGCAGCTGCTGAAACATAACAATTGAAAAATCTATCATTGCTATCTGGTCACCCTATACATGGATTTATTTTTTTTAATGAACTTGCAGCAAGTAACGATGAGCTTTGCATGGCTCGTCTTATAACATACGCCTCAGATCAAGGTAAAACATTCCCAATGGCAATAGGCGAGGACTACAGCACTGAAGTTCGTTCTCAGATGGCGGAATTTCTCGTAAGTTTGCTAACTTTGGTAACAGCATATTTTTAATAATTTTTCCTTTTCATTCTTTTTAGTTGAGAAAACATTTCCGTGATTACAAGTCGACACATTGCACCCCTCTTCCGAAGGAATACTTTTCTATTCCATGGGATATTCCTACAGAAAATGGTTTTGTCTTCACATAGATCTAAGAATGTCTCACTTAAAAAAAAAAAAAAAACTGAACAAAGCTAGCCAAAGGGCTGAGTAAAACTTAAATGTTTAAGCTAAGCATTGTATTGTCTTGCACTGTGTATACAAAAGATTATATTCATTCAAATATAGGCAAATCAGATTTTAAAAAAAGGGTAAACACTAAATATAATAAAAATTTATTTTTCATTTAATTTGCTGTCGAAAATGAGTTCGCCGAGGATACTGATATTTTTAATTTTAATAATTTATTTAAGAAGCGTTTACAGTTTCGTGGATTTGTCTTACTTCAAGACATATATATCGAATTTAGTAGATGATAAAGACTCCGAATGTTCAGATGTGGTAAGTAGGATGGAACATAATTCGGAAATCTCGCTGGAGAGACTAATCTTTAGAAAGCACCCAAAGAATTGTGCGATGAAAATCAAATTGTGTTGCAATTGGCCAAGTTGTATGTAATCAGTCCAGAACGAGTTATTATCCTGTTAACTAGAGATTCGCTGCTAGATTCATGTAAAAATCTAGACGAAGCAATGAATAATATAAACAAAACTCAGACAGGCTGCATAGCGCTCAGTCCAGAAAATCTCTACATGAAATTACTTAAAACTGTGAAGTTTTTCTATTCGAGCATTTGTGAGAGTGATACCAGTTTGAAGAAAAGTATGTTTTGGAATAAATTATGTTATTCACTAATTTGTTTTCTTTAGAAATCAGTAAAATCGGAGATTGCCTGCTAGAATTGCGCGAAGATTTTCTTGATTGCCAAGGCTCAGCGGATTGGTATGAAAAACCAAATACGACCATTCGTTGTCAGTAAGTAGGGATGTTACTAAAATTGTTTCATTTGATTTTTTTTTAAGTTTATTATGACAAAAAATATACACAAAATCGAACGTACAACCATATTCGATTCTTTCAATGAAACCAGAAAGATGATCTGCATGATTTGCAATTTTAATCAAACTCAATCAAGGATGTTTTGGCAACTCACACGTATTCACAGGGTCACACGGTTAGAGGCAATCAGTGGAAAGCCGTTTTTGGAACGGCGTAAATCTGGAAAGTTAGTTCATCTATAATCCCAGCTATACCTAATTATTTCCCCTAACATTGAATCGTTAATGAAACTTGTGAAAAGCATCTATGCTGTCAAACGCATACTTTTCCCCATCGAATTAATAAAAATTTTCTCTAAAACAAGACAATTGCAAAGGAGAAGCGAAACCCGACCGATCGAAAGATAGCTGGAGAGCTGGGACGAAAGAAGAGTGAGTAGATAGAATCCAATAAGGGATTATATTCCGATCCAACCGTCCTTTGGATCGCCGCCGCTAATAACGCTTAGTATAGGTCTTATGCAACTTTTTGCTCGCGTACAATTATTATTTGTTTGTTTCGTTATTTTATTTGTGGGCCTTTTTGCCCTCTGTCCTCGGCAGGATTCATATTCTTGTTATTGGTGGTTGTTTTATTATTCTGTTGCTCTGTTGTTTTATTATTTGTTACCCTTTGTTTCCTCGTTGGAAGGATAACATGCTTCTTCTGCTCTCATCGGTGGGCTGGTAGCTTACAATTTATCGTCCCTTCACCCGTCGAACCTGACTGAACGTCTTTGATTATGTTGGCCGTCCGCCTGCACACCTCTGTTGTTCCCTCTTTGGGGTATTACTATAAAAGAGATCGTCATCTCTTCACCCTTCGACCGCCTTGCTCTGTACTAATCCCTTGCTAGCTGCATCCACATCAATTGTATAATGTTTGTAACCACATCGGTTACGGGATGTGATGTCTCCCTTCCATCCTTAGACCTCGGCCACGCAGTGAGTTACGAGCGACTAAACGACAAATTTGATGTGCGTCCAATAAATCTCAAGTAAATACATACGAGTACAGACAAGAACCGTTATAATAGAAGCAGTCAAAAGCTTCTTGGTCACCTTCATATGATTTCATGTTTTAATCTTTTTGCGTCGGGCTCTTAGGGCCTTACCGACCGAACTTACGCATTCTCATTTGCGGAGAAAACCGCCCGTCGAATCTATGTGGGTTTTTCCGAAGTCTGGGCCTGGTGACCCATGGCTGCTCTCCACCACCCGCCAGAGCCAGAGCAGACAGGACTTGTTATCTTGACGCACAATTTACCGGAACAATCTGGCTAGGGTTTCCCAAAACCTATCTCCACCTATTCGATAAAATCAAGAACCATATGATAAGATTTATAGGTCACGATAATATTTCACAATCAATTGATATACTACTCCACCGATATAATGTTTCCTGTCCCACCTATCCATCAATAGCATTCCGCTCTTCGAAATCTTCAACCTGTAATACTAGTCTTAAAAGAAATGTGAATCGGTACCTACATTTCTTCGGGTCCTAATATTTATACTGCAAACCATTTTTTAAAACAAAATCATGGCAGCAACTGTAATTGGACCCTTAAAAATTTGTTAGCCTTGTAAGTTTTCCAGCAAACACCTTTATGCCATAACTTAGCTTTTTTAAATTGTCGGAAGTTGGGATTTGACTTTGCTTTAATTTACAGTATTGCCCAATCTCATGTAATGAGATAAATGTTTTAGAGTAATCTCTCTTGCAAGCAAACGCAATAAACGCCTCAATCATATTATGGATGGTTTTTGCGATTGCAAAGCAGCGAAAGTAGACAAAATGGTTTACTGGTTTCGTTTGTGATGGGTATTGTGTATTGTATGGCAGCTTTTAATTTATGTTGGCCTTCTTTGCTACTAATTTCATTCTTGCTGCTACTGCTTAAATAGTCAATGAATATTAGATGGATTATTGAAATATTATTATTGTTATTCAAATATTATTTCAATATTTACTATTTGTGCAATAACAAACAGTTTGTCAGCTTTCACTTATTTCGTTTATATATTCCAGAATCTACAATGATATTGTCAACTGTAACTACGTGAGGACAGCAATGTTGTGCGGATTGGAGCCAGCTGCCACTATCAGAGAGTTTAGTGCTGAGCTCTTTCAATACGCACTACCTCTCAAGGTTTATTGTCACTCATATGAATCCCTCAAACTAATCAAACTTTTTTATAGGAAAAATGCAAAGTATGCAAATCTCTACCATTCGTCCAAGATCCAATGACCGCCTCAACAAACAGTCAAAGATTTATTTATTCTATATCGCATTTAACGTCATTTATTTTTCTAATAAAAATCCTTTCATAACATCTGAAATAGATTTGAATAAGTATGTTTGAAAATTTCTTTATTTTTTATTTAAAGAGAACTCTAAATATTTTTCTTTGAGCCTCCAAAACCGGAGAAACCCATTATGGCAGCTAGGTCACCAGGCATATCGGCAGTAAAATCTTCTTCAGCTTTACGCTTTCTATCTTTTCTCTTTTCTTTTTTGTGTTCCTTGTAACGTTCTTCTTCTTCTTTGGCTTCACGCAATCGTTTTTCTAATTCATAGTCCTTTTTTTTCTCTTCCATTTTTTTCTTATTGGCTTGGAAGCGTTCCTTTACTTGATCCACTGTGCTACGTTCAACTTTCATAGACATACCAAGATTACGCTGATGCTTTTTGCCATTGATGTGATCAAGAAAATTAATTGAATCCTTAACGACACAATCACATACATTGCAATAATAGCCTCCTGACTGAGATGTTGGGGTGTTTTTGTTAATGACTACACTTTTACCTAGTTTACTGTCTAAATCGACTTTGTAGTCCCGACGTTTGAGATTTTCACGTTGTACGGGTTCTAGAAAAAAAAAATAATTTATATATAGGTACTTTTTTGCAAATTTGAACTACAAAGGGCATTTGTGTAATTGCACTTGCCTTCTTCGTTTGGGTCTTTTACGGATTTTAAACGCTCCTGAGCCAATCTTTGGTATTCGGCTTTGTCCCATTTTCGACGATGATCATCTGGACGCAGGGACATTGCGTATAATTGAATATAAGGCGCAAGTAATTGACAAAATAATCAAAATAACTTAAGAATACAAATTTGCTTCCTAAAAACCAAAGTAAACGAAATATTTTTGCCCTACGACATTTAAAATGTCATTTTTGACATAAGTATAACTTAACTAAGGAACTGCCAGTCCAACGTTTTTCATTTATTTACAATAGGAACAAAAAATTTAAGAATCTGTTTAGCGAGTTTTACAAAATTTCTTAATTAGTAGCCTCAAAACTGTCTCAAACTGCATCGAAAACCAAGTTTTCAACAAAAATTTACAAAACCTCATTGAAACATTCACACCGAACATCGATTATGTTTTGTTTGACAGTTGTGAAATTTATGTGTAGGCAAGGATTTTAGTTGGATTTTTTTCTTATGTATTTTTTCTATTCCATATTCTGTTGAACAGAATGTATTATTGGAACAACAAAATTCGGGCTGTAAACACCAGCAACCCGAATATGTTCCCGCAAATAAATAAAATATTTCGGAGGAAAGTTCACAACGACCTTTCGTGTCTTAAAATCGCCCGAACGACGGACAACGAGAACATACTTATAGCAGCAGGCATCGATCCAAATGAGGCTGTTGATGATGACAACTTCTTTGTGATCGAGGATCCGCAGGAGCAGCTGGAGGCTATAGGAGCGACTTTCCAGGAAGTGTACAAGGCGAATGTTATCATTGGCCCGAACCTCGATCTGGAAAATCGAGTCCTTGTGCACAATTTCTACCTTCGAAATGAAATAGTGAATTGGCGATTCGAGAGCTCGGGTTTCACCTAGTTCAGTGACGAGAATATGGCAAATAATGTCATCACCAATGAAATGGTACTACCACCGTTCATTTCGAAGGCAGAGCTCCAAACGATCTTCGAATCGCTTAGAAGTAAGAAATCAGTGGGAACCGATTAAATACCGAACATTGTGCTTCGACATCTCCCACTAGAAGCGGTGGACATTTATACCACCCTGTTTAATAATGCAATGAATAATGCACATTATCCAGCGCATTGGAAAACAGCGGTAGTACACCCCATCCCCAAAAGGGATAAAGACACATCCAATCCGGCGAATCTCCGGTCGATCAGTCTCCTTCCAAACATCAGTAAGGTTTTCGAGAAGGTGATCAATAGAGTCCTGACTAAGTGGGTCGAGGACAAACATATAGTTCCGGATAATCAATTCGGTTTCAAGGCGGGGCATGATGTTATTCACGCTGCGTCTAAACTGGTTTCTGATATCCAATGGAACAAAGGCAAGAATCAGTGCACTGGTGCCTGCCTGATTGACTTGGAAAAAGCCTTCGATACCGTATGGTTAGAGGGACTCTTTTTCAAGCTGGACAGGTTGGGCATTAGTAAACCATTGCTGTATATACTTTTTGATATGCTCTCCAGTAGACAGTTCATCGTGAAGAACGGCGATGTGACTTCTGCTGGAACATTTAACATTAAAAATGGTCTGCAACAAGGTGCGGTAAATTCGCCGATCCTATTCAACATTTACACAAGTGATCTGATAGGTTCACTTCACCATGCCATAGCGTACGCAGACGACTTAATCGCGTACAGATCAGGTCCAAAGATTGAGGTTATTAATATACTCTTACAACGCGACTTCGATAAAATTAAGCGATATTGCGATGACTGGAAGTTGAAAATCAACTTTCAGAAGTCGGAAACCATTTTGTTTAGGACGCCTTTGTCTGGGGCCTCTAGGGATACCAGAAAGAATTGGCGAAAGTTCTCGATCGTGGGGCAGAATGGGCAGCCACTTGCTTGTCGAAATGTAGTCAGATACCTTGGGATCTGGCTAGATCAATATCTGTATTTTAACAAACATATAGATGTTGCTCTGGCCAGAGCCAAAGGTGCTTTTGCCCTTACAAAGAGACTGTTTTATAACAGCCAACTCGATGCGAGGGTAAAGGTTATCTGCTACATGGCCCTTATCAGGCCTATGCTTGTGTTTGAATGTCCCGTGTGGTTCAACGTAAGAGCAAGTTTATTGGAAAAGATTCGGGTGTTTGAGAGGGTTTGTCTCAGGACTTGTCTTCGCTTATACAGAACACCAGAGTCTGAGTACATAAAATTCTATCCTAATAAGGTCTTGTACAATAGGGCGAACCTAATAAGAGTGGACAATTTCGTCATTAAGTTGACTCGAAGGCACATTGCAAGAGCAATGACCTCATCGAACAACCTGATCTCCGGGGCTTACTACCCTAACTATATGTATCGTGAGAGAGTTCGCTTTGACGGCTTTGTTCCTCCAGAAGCGTTCCTCTACCTAGATATGAAAGGACTGATCCAGGACAGATTGGCGGTGCCGCTAATCTTCCACGTTGCTCGAACGGCTGCGGACAGGCGACTCAACTACGACAGAGACGTCGCACATGGCAGTGCGGAGCGTCTCCGGTTCAGTAGGGCGGTAGGGAGTCGCGACATAAGGGATGTTGCACGGCAGCACCAACAATTTTGGTGGCTTATGGGAGGAGAGGAAGTATCTTCGTCGAATTCCTCTAGTACAGTATAGCTTCACTCGGAAGCAAAGTCGGTTAGCCTAATTTTTTAGTCATGGCCGGCTTACATAGACTTAGGTATGATTAAGGTAGTTATAAGATAAAAGAAAAAAAAATAAAAAAAAATATAAAAGAACTAAGATGGGTAACAACTTCTAGAAGGGGTAACGCATCTAGAAAAAAAAAAATAATAATAATAATAAATAAATAAATTGTATGATATATACAATAAGTTATTTTAAGTAGGTTAAGATTTATTTGTATGTAGATAGTTTGTAAGTTTTATTTTTTAAGTTTTTATAAAAAAAGTCCATATACTAAGTTTTTTCACTAAATAAAATTGTTTTCTTAGTTATAGTTGAAATAAATATAGAAAAATAATGTAATCGTACGAAACGTCGAAAGACATAGATTAAGTATTATGTTTAATTTAGAGCGCCCGCATGGGGCCAGTAAGTTAGAATAAAATAATTGTAAGTTAATTAAGCTAATTTTTTAAGCGTTTTTTTTGTATAGCGTATAAGTGTTAATGAATTGAAAATAATAAAAATGCATTGAAAATGAAAATGAAAGAATGTATTATTGATAAAAGCAAAGAAAACTTACCATGAACGATAACCAATATTTAGTCGAATTTGAAGTTTTGCATTTTTGTTTTGAAAATTATTCTGTTAGCTATTTTGCGGACATGGTGGATGTTTTAAAAGGTGGGTCCACTTCAACAGCCTCGCTTATTAAAATCCTTGCCATACAAGCATTTCACAGTTGATACAACTGTCAATAAAACTAGTTGGTATTCGTTGTGAACGCTATACAATACAGAAAATAAATCCTTTTCAATTTCATATTTGTTCGTATTTACATAATATTCCCTTATTTAAGTTCAAACTAATGACAGTCATCTCAAATTCTTAAACGGACTCGATAAATCTTTCGTTTTCAAAGCTCTTTAAATTCGGGGTAACATTTCCTGTTCGCCACACCTAGTTTCCTAACATCCGCAGAATAAATTGGGAGATACAGATTTATTGCCTTAAACAAGTTGGATGTGGTTTGAAAATTCTTATTTTTAGAGCATTGCAGCAATTTCCAGTTCGTTTAAACTTTATATCCCTTTTAAGATCGAAAATATTACCTATCCGTGAGAGCAAATTTGAAGCTCTTTCTTTAGTCGGATATTCTTAATTTAGTGGGGAATTAAGTGGCTTATTAGTTAAGAGTGTTGGTGGCATGACTGTCAAGGTAATAATGTTGGCACATATTGCTCAATAATCATATGGATCAAATTGCTTTCCACTGTAAAACCTTCTTTCGGGTGTTGTTATATCAATATTTTGTATGATATATTAAAATTGCCGGGGATAACAATTTCCTTATAGGGCACAGGAATTCAGTTTGTTGGAATTAACAGCAGGGTAAACTCCCATTAACTGATAGCTGTATAAAAAAGAGTAGCGAACAACTTGCTTGCGGAGATTGAATTTTAGACTCCCGATATTGAATAACGCACTCTATTAAGAGATGCATAGTGGGTACATAAGGTAATCTACATCACTACGTAATTATTTGAAAGCCAGAAGTTGCTTGAAATCGGATGTAAGCAGCTTCGATATCAACTCTCTTTGATGATGTCACATCGTAAAATTATTGTATGAGGTATCAATCGCAAAAGCCAGCATATAAAACCATATATTTACATACAACTTGCTCCTTATGTTGCCGTGACATAAGGTCAAATCTCAAAATTTGGTCTTATGACATGTCATTGTGTCGCGAAAGACTCCTTTTTATTTAACTTGTGTTTTTAATACCATTTTCATACAATGTATCAAGTAAAATGATCATTGCTTAGGAATACACTGTGTGTTTATTATTAATAGTATTTCATTGACACCGATCTTACTGCAAATTACTTGAAATGTGTTTACAAAATGAGCATGTAGCCGATCAAGCTATACAACTGTTTTGCCATTGACTCGAGTGTGAAATATCGGTTTGCAAAAAATCTGGCCAGCAATCGAACAAACCAAAGACGAAGCACAAAACTGCGTTTACACTACTTATCATTTCGCTGTCAAAACATATTTTGCGGGAATTTAAAATTTGTGACTTTCTAATTACACACTACAATTTCTACTGTGGCGTTTCTTTTTTTTTCCCTTAATTACATTTATTAAAATGTCCCTTCAAATCGACCGACTGGAAGTGAAGTATAGAAATGCATCAGATAAATTTATTATCATGGATCAAAACTACCAAATGCAATTCTATCATTTGTATGCGCACCGGTTAAGTGAGATGACAAAGCTACTCACTCCCAAAGCCATTGAGAAATGGGGAACCAAATATCCCATAAGAAAACTTTGTGAGCTACGCGAAGAAGTCTCTGAAAAATGCATTCTAATTGGCACTCTGTTCAAGCATCAGGCATTTAAGCCGAGTATTCTCAAGGAGATATCCGAGGAGAATCAGCTAGCTCCACAACCGCAAAGGGATCAATATACAGATGAGGAAGATAAACTCATTCTCGAAGATGAACTACAAAGAGTTCGTCTGTTCGGTAAGATAGACATTCGTTATATGGCTACAGGGGTGGTTTGTGCTTTGTTCGGTACTATAGAGGAGGATGGAAAGTATGTTGTCGACGATATAATATTTTATGAAAGTGGACCTCAGAAAAGTTTAAAATCGTTACCTCAACCTGCAAAGATCGTATTCCTATCGGGACTCGATCAAACACGATGTCATGAATTCAGTGAATCTCTCAACCTGTTTCAGCACTGGATTAGTGGAAATATAGATGCCAGCACTAAACAACTTGTCCGGTTAATTGTTGCAGGTAACTCAGTGCGTTCCAGTGCCGAAAAGAAACAATTTGGTCTGCAGATGAAATCAAGTGAGTCCAATGAAACCGTTTTGGCTGTGAATAACTTGGACACGTATTTTTCGAAATGGTCCCGGTCAATCAATATTGATTTGATGCCCGGTGAATATGATCCGGCAACATTTATGTTACCACAGCAACCTTTCCACCGGTGCATGTTTACAGAAGCCTCACGGAATTCCACATTCCGGAGCGTGACTAATCCATATGCCTGTGAAGTTGGTGAGCGACTGATAGTTGGCACGTCAGGACAAAACGTTAGGGATCTACTGAGAAATACAAATATCGATGACCCATTGCAAGCGCTACGTTCTACCCTTCAGTGGTCGCACATTTCCCCAACATCGCCAGACACTTTGGCATGTTATCCTTACAATGATAGTGATCCTTTCATCATGACAGAGTGCCCGCTTGTGTACTTTGTTGGAAACTGCGATGAATTCCAAACAGACCTACACATCGGAAGCGATGGACAAGAGACTCGCTTGATCTGTATTCCATCTTTCTCAAAAACGCAGACTGTCGCCGTGGTAGACCTAAATTCACTAGATTGTAAAAGTGTTTGCTTTAAGATTTCTGAATAAAGACACGATATTTTTCTTTCCAAATAAATTTATTTACTATATTTTGTTAATGAACAACTGGTCCCAGTGGTTCGCCCCTTATTGTACTGAAGTCTAGGCGGGAGTCGATTGTTTCGTCTATTTGGCCAATAACTGCAATGTTATCTCCACGGATTATGTGAAGTCCGAGGACGATTTGCTCTATTCCAGCTGTAGTTGAGAAGACTCGCTCGTGTGAATCGTCTAGGATTATGTTTATTGTTTGGTCGAAACCTTTTAGGGTTCCAATAAAGTTTCTTCCATCGGCGGTGATAATGGATACGGTGTGATTAACGTATGCTTCTAAGCCTGATGCCATTTTTTGCGAATAAAGCGTGCAATTTGATTATAAAAGAACTAAACTTATTTTGTACACTGTATGGCTATCTGACACTTGCTAGTAAAAAAGGAGTAAAGTTTTGTTTGATTCCTTTTGTTTAGTCAACAGAGGAAGAGAATGTTGAGATATGTTCTTTTAATACATAAAAACGTACATGGCTTTTAATTTATCAATCAAATACAAAAATTACAGGGTGTTCAAGATTATGTGTTGAAACTTAAAAAGAAAAGTTCCTTGACATACACTGCTGTGCAAAATAATAAGAACAGCTATTGACAGAAAATATTTCTTAAATATTTACAGTTTTTGATTCATTCACAATTTGTTGTTTTCTTTTCTTTTTTTTTACTCCATGTGGGGATAGCGGTAAATTATTGATGTTTTTGCTTTGTCAATTGTGTGAATTGCATTAGCCCAGACACTTTGCAAGGAAGAAGATCATTTTTGACGGCGCAAAATAATACGAACAGAAATAAAGCCGGGTTACTATTTGTTTAGGCGGTATTAATATTTTATTATTTTAAGTGGTAACCATTAAAAATGAGTATCTGTAATGAGGTTCCAAAAAAAAGTTTTGATTATTTTAGAGAAAAATGGGTCGTAATAAACATTGTTCTGCAGAGTTTCGAAGCATTAAGTAATCGCCAAAATTTTTTCTTGCTCCTTTGGAATAGTCGTGAATGCTCTAAAAGAAAAAAACAATGAAGAAACACGTTGTCGAAAACGCAAAACATCATCCCACATTGTTCGATACGCAAAAAAGAACCCATTTATAACTTCGACTGAAATCAAAACCGATTTAAATCTAAAAGTAGACAGTTCTCTGATAAGAAAAAGACGTATAGAAAACAATCTTAAAGCTTGCCACCCAAAGAAATGTCCTCTCTTATCAAGAAAAAATATAAAGGACCGATTAAATTTCGCCGAACGTCATCTGCAAAAGCCAGCTGAGAAATGGCGTAACATACTTTGGTCTGATAAAACCAAACTTAATTTATTTGGATCAGACACAATAAACCAGTATGTAAGAAGGCCGACAAGGAAAGAATTCGATCCTAAATATACCGTTAAGACAGTAAAATACGGTGGTGGTAATATTATGGTCTGGAGCTGCTTTTCTTATTATGGCGTTGGACCAATTCATTGGATACAGGAGACTCTAACGAAGGAGAGGTACGTAGAGATCTTGAATACATTTATGTATTCCAGGACAACGATCCTAAACACACAGCCAAGGTTAAGAAAATGGTTTTCTGAAAAAAAGGTCCAGCTTCTTGAACGGCCAGCGTAATCCCCAGATCTTTATCCAATTGAAAATCTTTGGGGTCATCTTAAAAGACAGCTTATAAAGACGTCAAAATCAAAAAACAAGACGGAGCTGTGGGAAAATGTTTAAAAAATTTGGTACGAGATCCCACCACAACTTTGACAAAAACTTCTGGACTCAATGCCCCGTGGGTGCTGAGCTGTTTTAGTTAGCAACAAAATATTAATTTTTAAGTCATTTTCAATAGTTTCGTTTCACTCATTATTGTTTTTATGTTTATTAAAAAAAAAAACAAGAATTGCTTTTCTTTAGTGTTCTTATTTTTTGTTCACAGCTGCGATCAATGAATTTTTGTTAAATTGTTTTTTCTTTTATTAGTGTTTGTCAAAATCAGTGTTTATTTATTTAGTTGTAAACCTGCATTTACTTAAAATAATGTGATAACCACTTAAATGTGAGCAGCGACATCTAGCAGAAAATGTCGAAGACCAGAAGGTTTCGATATTGGAATAACAAAGTCTCGACTGGAGAGTAGAATCGAATTTTCTAGCAAATTGGAAATTCTATGGGACGCTGGATGGCGAGGATTGTTCTCGAAGTATGTCATTCGAGTATAAATACCAGCATCCCAAAGGTATGCAAATCAGTTCTAAAGTGTAATTTGAAGTGTTAATTAGGAGAAGTGATTAAGTGGTTTAAGTAAAAGATAAGAAAAGTATAAGTGGTTGAGAAATTGAATTGTACTGAGAGAAAGAATTAAATAGTGAATTGTAACTGTACTGAATAAAGGGATTTGTATTGAAAAGAATAAGTTCTATCATTTGTACCCACACAAACATTTTACATTGGTGTCAGAAGTGGGATAGGACTTATTGTGTGTAAAAAAAAAAAAAAAAAAAAGTGTTTTCTGACTATTTGAAAAAGCTAGAATGGGTCGAAAACTATTGCAGTTGACCCTCGTCCAACTCAAATCCGAGTTGAACAAGAGAAGCCTCAGCGCCAGTGGAGGAAAAAGTGACCTGGTGCTCCGACTTCAGGAGGCTTTGAACAACGAGGGACATGATCCTGATGCATATTCCTTTGATGTTGACGAGGATGAACAGACAAGTACCGGCAATGACATGGCTGCGATGATGCAACTCCTCTTGTTAAATCTGGAAGAACAAAAGAATAGCCTCGAACAAAAAATGGACGGTCTTCAACAGAAAATGGATGAACAAAAGAATAATCTGGAAGAACAAAAGAATAGTCTCAAGCAAAAGCTGGATGAACAAAAGAATAGTCTCGAACAAAAGTTGGATGAACAAAAGAATAGTCTAGAACAAAAACTGGAAGAACAAAATAACACTCTCCAGCAAAAATTCGAAGAAATCGATGACAAATTTGAAAGAATAGAGAAGAACGTTGATGACAAATTTGATAGAATAGAGAAGAACGTTGATGACAAATTTGATACAATAGAGAAGAATGTGGCGAAAAATTCGAAGAAATGGACAGCAAAGTTCACCAACTGGCAAAAGAGCTCGACACAGTGCGAAAACAGAAACTGCGAGAATGTTCTTTAAGCGGTCCAAGGAGAAAAGATTTGAAGCCTCCCTCATTCGATGGCCAGACCTCATGGTCTACTTATAAGAAGCAGTTTGAAATGGCTGCCTGTGCAAACGACTGGGACAATGAGGAAAAGTGCTTTGCCCTAACGATGGCCTTGCACGGTCCTGCAGCAGAATTGTTGCAAACAGTAGACATCGAAAAGCATAAAGATTATGTGACTTTAGTACAGGCTATAGAGAAACGGTTTGGGGATAGCCACATGCAGGAGGTCTACAAGGTCCAATTACAAAGCCGATCGCAGCAAAGAGGAGAAACACTTCAGCAGCTCCAAGCAGACGTGAGTAGACTTGCACATCTGTCATACCCCACCGCCGGCCAGGAAATTATCGACGAAATGGCAAAAGATGCATTTATCAGGGGAATTGCAGATTCGAAGCTACAGTCAGCAGTAAGGATGGCCGGGAAAAGAACCCTTGCTGAAGCACTTGCCTTCGCTCTGGCGATGGAAGCAGCCAATCAGGCTTCCAGGGGAACACATTTCGTCAGGGAAGTCGCATCTGCCGAATGTTCCTGCACAAGAATCAGTGCCGAGGAACGAGATACTCGACGGGATAGACGAATAATGCGCTGCTGGAATTGCAATAAAATAGGACACCTTCAAAGGCAGTGTAAAGAACCGGTGCGACGAAAAGACTGCCCTCACTGTGGTGACAAGCAAATAGAGGAAGAAACCCGCAGAAACAGCTATCAAGAAGCCAGTCAACCTTCCCGAAGCCATCAGTCGGGAAATGCTTAAGCACCAACTTCGCGGGGCAGAAGTTGGTAGCAGGAGTCGACGGCCCCAGGACCATCATCCAAGTCTCGCTGGCAAAACGATGCAGCGAAAGCCTTCTAGTAGAAGTAGTCAGTGGAAAAGAAAAATGGATGGCAACAATAGACACCGGTGCCACGGCCTCAATCATCAGGAGGAATCTTGTGCAGAAGTCTTGGCTGCATAACACTAGCAGTTGCAGCTTGCGAACAGCTACAGGAGCAACGATTAAGGTATATGGTGAAGTTCGCATAAAAATCCAATTGGCCGGAATAACATTCACTCACGCGTTTCTGGTAGCTGACATATGTGACGAGTGCATCATTGGTACAGACTTCATGAGAGAACATGGACTTGTAGTCGACTTGGGGGCACAAACCCTGAAATACGGAAACATGGAGATACCAATGATATACGGAAATGCCAATACCTCAGTCTCAAATGTCGTCATCTGCAGCAATCAGAGTCTAGAGCCTTCGTCAGAAGCAATTTTGTGGGCAAAAGTGGAAGGTGGTCCTGGTAGCCACCGATTCTATTTGATGGAGCCAGAAAAGAAAAGAGACTTCATGGTGGGAAAGACCTTAGTGGAGCCAAAGAACAACATGGTCCCTGTAAGGATTCTAAATCCAAAGACATTCAGTGTAAAGGTGAAAAAGGGGGAGATAGTGGGAAAATGCGTACCTGTTGAGGCTATATCGACCACAACGGAAAAAAAGGGTGCAAAACCGGTCACAACAGTTCAGAGCATAAAAATCAAGAACAAAATTCTCAGCCTCTGTAATCTGGACGAAGATCAGCGAATCCTGGCAGAAAAACTAATCGGTGAGTACGCTGATATATTTGCTACACAAGACGGAGAATATGGACGTACGCATATTGTTCAACACCACATTAACACCGGAGACGCTCGACCAATCCGTCAACCTGCAAGGCGTCTTCCATTGGCAAAGCAAACAGAAGTTGCCGAAATGATGTCGAAGATGAAAGCTGAGGGAGTGATTGAAGAATCGCAAAGTCCGTGGGCATCTCCAGTGGTCCTGGTGAAGAAGAAAGATGGCAGCACGAGATTTTGTGTAGACTACCGACGTCTCAATAATGTCACTAAAAAGGACAGCTACCCACTTCCGAGAATCGATGACACTTTGGATATGCTTTCTGGAGCGAAATGGTTTTCAACACTTGACTTGAAGAGCGGTTACTGGCAGGTAGAGATAAATCGTACGGACCGTGAGAAAACTGCCTTCACTACAGGAAGCGGTCTTTGGCAGTTTGCAGTGATGCCGTTTGGACTGTGCAACGCTCCGGCCACCTTCGAGCGACTAATGGAACGAACATTGCAAGGACTCACCTGGAAAACATGCCTAGTATATTTGGACGACGTTATCGTCATAGGTAAGACGTACGAGGAGCACCGCGAAAATCTAAAAGAAGTGTTTGAGAGGCTACGAAGTGCTCATTTAAAGCTCAACCCGGAAAAGTGCGCCTTGTTTCGTCCGGAAGTAAAATATCTGGGTCACATTATATCAGCGGAAGGAGTAAGAACGGATCCTGACAAAATCGAAGCCGTGAAAAGTTGGCCTTCTCCAAAAGATAAACACCAACTGAGAAGCTTCTTGGGCCTCGCCACGTATTACAGAAGGTTCGTAAAGGATTTTGCTGGCATTGCAAAGAGCCTGCATCAACTTACGGAAAAAGGCCGACAGTTCAGGTGGTCTGGAGAATGCGAAAAAGCATTTCAAGAACTGAAGCGACAGCTGTGCAATGCCCCCATCTTGGGTTACCCCACGCCCGGAAAAATGTTCATCGTGGACGCACACGCTAGCAATGTTGGTGTCGGAGCTGTGATCTCTCAAGTTCATGACGGTAAAGAGAAAGTGGTCGCATATTACAGCAAAGTACTCTCCAGACCTGAACGGAACTACTGTGTAACCCGGCGCGAGCTTCTGGCTTTAATTCTGGCTACGAAGCATTTCCATAAGTACCTCTATGGACAAAAGTTCATTCTCCGGACAGACCACGCAGCTCTGAAATGGCTACTCCAATTTAAGAACCCTGAAGGCCAAGTTGCAAGATGGATCGAGCAGTTGCAGGGCTACGACTTTGAAGTGCAACACCGCAAGGGAACACTCCACTCAAATGCTGATGCTCTCTCTCGTCGACCGTGCGGAGTAAAATGCGAACACTGCAATCGTAAAGAAGCAAAAGAACAGGCAACTATCCAAATGATCAGGACTGAGCCAATAGAGGGTTGGAGTATAGACGAAATCCGTTCCTCCCAACAGGCAGACAATGACATCGAACCAATATTGGCCTGGAAGGAACACGAGGAAAGACCAAGCTGGCAGCAGATATCAGATCGGAGCCAAACTCTGAAGGCATACTGGGCACAGTGGGACTCGCTTTTTGTGCAAGATGGATTGCTGAAGAGAAAATGGGAAAGTACAGATGGGACAACATCTCGTATGCAGCTAATTGTGCCACGGTCCAGAGTCAACCAAGTGCTCCATGAAATACATGACGGAATCTCAGGAGGCCATTTGGGAATAAACAAGACGTTGGAAAAGGTAAGGGAACGTTTCTATTGGCAAAGCGCTAAACAAGATGTCGAGAATTGGTGCAAAAAGTGCATAAGATGTGCGGCTACCAAGGGGCCAAAAGTAAAGCCACATGGACAAATGCAACAATACAATGTCGGAGCACCTTTCGAACGAATAGCCATCGACATCGCTGGGCCGTTTCCTGAAACCTTTAATGGAAACCGATATACTCTCGTAGTCATGGATTACTTCAGTAAGTGGCCGGAAGTATTTGCCACCCCAAATCAAGAGGCTAAGACCGTAGCCGAACAGATAGTCAACAACTGGGTGAGAAGATTTGGGGTCCCAATGGAGCTGCACTCTGATCAAGGGCGAAACTTTGAATCAAAAGTCTTCCAGGAAATATGCCAATATTTGGGAATAAGAAAGACAAGGACAACGCCACTACACCCTCAATCTGATGGAATGGTCGAGCGATTCAATCGGACCTTGAATGAGCATCTATCTAAGGTTGTCAGCAACTGCCAGCGGGATTGGGATCGACACATACCCCTCTTCTTAATGGCCTACCGAAACGCGGTCCATAGCTCAACAGGGCACACACCATCCGAGATCTTATTTGGTCAAACGATTCGGTTGCCAAGTGAAGCAAAATTCGGATCCCCACCGACGGAGCCCAAAGAGGTGAACGAGTACGTGAATGACTTACGCAGCAGGATTCGTAAATTGCATGAAGACACCAGAGGAAAGATGAAGCTAGCAAGCAGCCGCATGAAAACTAGGTACGATATCAAGGCGAAATCTTCTGGTTTCAACGAAGGAGATCTGGTTTGGCTGTATAATCCTCAGCGTAAGAAAGGCAAATCACCAAAATTGCAACAGGACTGGGAAGGTCCATACAAGGTGATAACCCGCATTAATGACGTTGTCTACCGGATCCAGCGTGGGAATCGAGGAAAATTGAAAGTGGTCCATTTGGATAGAATGTGTCATTTTAACGGGATGCTGAATGACGAAGTTGTTCGGGACGAACAACTGTAGGGAGGGAGCAATGTGATAACCACTTAAATGTGAGCAGCGACATCTAGCAGAAAATGTCGAAGACCAGAAGGTTTCGATATTGGAATAACAAAGTCTCGACTGGAGAGTAGAATCGAATTTTCTAGCAAATTGGAAATTCTATGGGACGCTGGATGGCGAGGATTGTTCTCGAAGTATGTCATTCGAGTATAAATACCAGCATCCCAAAGGTATGCAAATCAGTTCTAAAGTGTAATTTGAAGTGTTAATTAGGAGAAGTGATTAAGTGGTTTAAGTAAAAGATAAGAAAAGTATAAGTGGTTGAGAAATTGAATTGTACTGAGAGAAAGAATTAAATAGTGAATTGTAACTGTACTGAATAAAGGGATTTGTATTGAAAAGAATAAGTTCTATCACTTGTACCCACACAAACATTTTACAATAATATAAATCAATTTCTGAATTTAAACTTGTGTTTTTCTTAAATTTAAAATTCAATTATATGTTAGTACGACGCTGTTCTTATTATTTTGCACAGCGGTATATGTTGAGAAAGAAATCGTATGGAATGGGGGGAAGGGCTTGGAAATACTCCCCTCCAAGATACAGAAGTTTTAAGCAAAGCCTTACGCTACCCCAAAATAAATGTGTCAAAAGTTATTAAAGATCAATAGTGATTTTTTTTATTTTAAACTTAAAATTTTGACCTTGTCATATTTTTTTTGGAAAAATATACAGTGTTGGCTCTTTTTGCGACTTTGAAATGTGTACTTAGTATTTTCACACAAAAGAAAATCAGGTCATTTCATCTCAAGTTTTTTACTTATTGAAACAAATTAAACAAATTACAATTGTAAGAAAAAAATTTTAAGAAAAAAAATCAAATGTTGATTTTTATGTTGTTCATCAAACCTTGCATCATATCAATTTTTCAAAGTGCAAATTATTGCTTTGTATGCAGGCCATAGCTTGTCTTTCAAAGGCTCTAATAATATCCATTCTTTCTAAATCATCTCGGACTTTTGCAGCTGCATCGTCAATCCTATGGTTCAGTCATCTAATGTTGTAATTTCTGTTGAGTAAACAAAGCCCTTCATCTGTCTCCGTAAATAATAGTCCATTGGGGTCAAGTTTAGAGATCTTAGTGGCCACAGAATGGGTCCATACCGTCCTACATCCTGCTGGTACACAATGGCTGTTCTTTGTTGCAGTGGTATATCAGCTAATAGTACTGGTGATTTGATTCGTAAAAATGTCAGGCAGAGATTTACATCAAGCCTTTGAGGAAACCGACAGGGTCCTAAAATGTCTGCCCACACATTAGTCGTGTTTGTTTGCATATCTGATATCCACCAAAAAATTATTTGCGTTCAAATTACAACAATAAGATAGCTATCTAAGCTAATGGCGTTTTCATTTTGGATTTCTTTGTGCTTCGGAGCACAAAAGTGACATAAAATTTTTTTCAGAAACAAAATTTTGCTTCTAGTTTTCATTTCAGCAAAATCAAAATTTCTCTCCAGGATTTTCTGTTAAAATGTACTAACATAGTATATAAATATGTATGAACGTCAAATAATATTGTGTGTCAAAATAGATTTCGTTCAATTTGGCTACAAAATGTAATGGTATTATGTCTTAATGAATATTTTCTTGCTTTGTTATTGAAAAGGTGAAGAAAGTTGTTGTTGGCAAAAACATTCTGCAGAAGTGAAGTGTAATGCTTCGTTCATCTTGTTAGTTTGTCGTTATTTTTTTACCGGATTTTATATAGAACTATGACCATTTCTAAGCAATGATGTATCATAGTATAGTATGATAAGCTATTCTTACTTTTACAACAATATATTCTCTCGGCATAGTAACAAGGGCTCAGTTTTTTTATTTTCTGAGAAATGTCTAAGCTGAACCCAAGTTGTGATTGCAGATAGTTCAAGAATACACGGATTATATGAGCTTGCAACGGGCAAATCAATAATAATGCCCCAATCATGAGTACAAGTTCTTTGACACTGCTTTATCTTTATAAGTATAATAAGGATGGAAAACACCTCATTGTAGCGAAATCCTTTTAACTCAGATGGATTACGGAGATGTGGCTCTTTGATTCATATGCTTATAAGAGACAGTAGTTGTTTTGAAATCATGTTATAAGGTACTTAAAAGATTAATAAAATATTAAGCAATACTCAGGCGCTTTTTTATTGGGACGTAGTTTTTGGTATATATCTGCGCACACGAAGTCAGTGCAGATATTTTCAAATTTTGTTTTATTTAAGCGAAAATACTGCGCGTGCTCTTTCGGATTGAAAGAAGGTACGATTTATTTAAAAATCGCTGTTCACCTGATCATATGGTGCCTTTTGTTATAAATCTCACCCAAGCAACCGATGACATTTCTAATGAAGTCCATTGAGTTTTAATCCTATCCAGTAGAGCCAATTTGATAAGCCGCACTTTGTAAGCCACCATTTATCATGGTTTTCGCCCGCATCACTTTTTTTTTTTTAAAGAACTTAACACTCAAGAGGGTATAAATACACTTATAATGCCTCAGCATGTGTTAATTTTTTAGGAATATGGGATAGAGAGAAAAAAAAAAGATGTTTGGGCTCAATGGTTATTTCGCTCTATGGGTGGTATACAACATTTAATGGGGAGACTAAATTCTTAGTGGAAGTTGGCTTGTGACTACTCATCATAATTGATTTTTGTTAACTGAAAAAATGAATATCTTTCGGATGCGGTTGGGATTCGAACACCGAACCTTTCGATTTGGAAGCCAGTTCACTACCACTTGAGCCACGGCCACCCACAAGCAGTCTTTAGGAACGTGGATCAGCGGTTAAGTCTTTGTTTTGGCAAGTTGGGTAAAACCTAGTGGGTATTTTCGATGAGGAGTGCAGGACCAGTCACAGAGAAGTTAATCCCTTTCTTCCGAAGTCCAATCTTTTGCTGCCTTCTTGTAAAGGATATCAGTAAAGGATATTGTAAAGGATGATTCAGTCCTGCTTAATCAGGCTGGGCTGAGATCCAGAGAGCAATAGGTTTCTATTAGTCAATGATGTTTTAGTTCCATGATTAGCTGCTATACATAGTTTGTCGGTAGCTGATGAATCCTGAAATGAGCGCAGGAACTGCACACATCCTACATAATTGTGCTATTGTATTTTTAAAACTGGGCCATTCGCCAGAGTTATCCTCTCCACGTACCGGATGACAAATTGATGTGTGTGGATTTAAAAGTGGATAAAAATAATCAAGAATGTAGGGGACAAAATGTAATGATTATCTCGTAGTTTTCGACAACCTGTGTTGAGGACAAACGTGCGTCGTGTTTGTCTGCTGTATCTAGTGATTTTTTTTATCTTGCCTGGTATTCACGATTCTCATTTCGGCCTACGACCTTTTAATGGGCATCATAAGATATTCTCCTGTTGATACGTCAGCTGCCGTTATATGCCTCTCCAGAAACAGTCGCTTCGACAATCTGAGAAATTTAATTTATTTTGTCTTCAATTTAACTTTAATTGGGTAACTTGATAAGAGGGTAATTGTGTACTTTATCCATAACTAAGTAAAGTTGTAGGTCGAAATTACGGATGGTTTTTGAAAAGTGTGAAACATATTTGCTTTGATGTTCCGGATATGTATCTACGGAACTACTGTTTTTATTCGTCTGAACTGCGATTGTTACTAATACGAGTATGTACGAGTAGTACAAGCGCACCCTTTATTTAGGAAAAAAATAATGTCACGTCAAATGCAAAATTAAAAGACAAGAGTGTTGAATGCACTCATACCAACAAATTCACTTCCCACTGAACTCGTAACCGTTCTACACAGCTGCCAGTCATCGTGTTCATTCTTTACGACTGTCAAAAACCTTTTGGTGACCGCTTTTGTGAGAAAAATCTCTCCAACAGGCTTCAAAAAGGAAATTCCATAAATTAGCATTTGCAATACAATTTTTCCAAAACATAAAGAGGAAAGACATTTGAAATATTTTGCAATAATGGCTGTACGTGCAATTGATGACGAAACTCATTTTCAAGCTGAATTAGCTGCTGCTGGGATACGATTAGTTGTAGTTGATTTCACCGCAAGTTGGTATGAGATTTTATTAATTTTTCGACGAGGCAAATAACTATGTGCGTGTAATTGTTTTCTTCTTTTTTTAGGTGTGGACCATGTCAGACGATTGCCCCGCTATTTGAAGCATTACCAAGAAAATATCCTAAGGCTGTGTTCCTAAAGGTCGATGTGGATAAGTGCCCAGACACTGCTGCTGGTCAAGGTGTTTCCGCTATGCCAACATTTATATTTTATAGAAATCGAGTACGGCTTAATGGAACTATTGTTTCGAATATTAATTGCATTGTAATGGAATCTATTTGGTTTTAATTTTAGGCAAAAATCGATCGAGTGCAAGGAGCAGACGTCGTTGTCCTAGAGTCGAAAATTAAACAGCACATCGGTTCCGGAGGCGGTGATGATTCAGGGGAAGATTATGGCCAAGGCTTGGTGAGTGCGCTAACCGTAATTCGTAGCATGGGTAGGTTTGACAATTTGTTCAACTTTTAGATGGAATTGAACACTTTCATATCGAAGCAACAATGCGAATGTTTAAATGAGTCTGACGACCATCCGATGCTACATTGTTTCGAAACGAATGGGGGCTACTTGCAATCGGATGTAGACGAACAGTTGATACTCTCGGTGACATTTAATCAAGTCGTCAAGATCCATTCGCTGAAGTTTAAGGCACCAGTACAGTTAGGACCAAAGGAAATTAAACTTTTCATCAATCAACCTAGAACTGTAGACTTTGACATGGCTGAGTCTTGTACTCCTGTTCAGGACCTAATGTGAGTTTTGGATCCCTTGTATAAATGACAAAACTATTTATACATCTATTTTTTTTAGTTTGTCATCTAAGGACTTGGAGGGACAACCGGTGAATCTTCGGTACGTCAAGTTCCAGAATGTGCAAAACATTCAAATCTTCGTGCGTAACAATCAATCTGGTGGTGAAGTGACTCAAATCGATTCACTGAGTTTCATTGGCTCACCTCTGATGACAACTAAGATGAGCGACTTTAAGCGTGTGATTGGCATGAAAGGAGAAAGTCATTAAAACTGTACTGTCCACTTAAGGACTTTACATTTTTATTTATTTCAATTGTTCCGTTTTGATTCCTTTTTTTTATTTTCAAACTAAATTGACAAGCAAATATCAAAGACGTGTGTTTGAAGTTTGATTTTCCTTTTCTAACTCTGCGATGAGGTTTTTCCACGCCTTCTCTGCTTGCTTTTGAGTAAAGTCTGATCTCCATTCCGAGGAGAAAACTACATTTGATCTTTGAACCACTGTGTGATTATCTAATTGACTGGCTAAACGTTTACGAACTTCTTCCTCCGTTAAACCGTTTCTTTCGACTACTCGTCGGACTGCTTCTTCCGGGGACACAATCATTGACCAGACTTCGTGGCACTCGGTGTCCCAACCGGCTTTTAAAAGTATTGCAGCCTCTATAACAACTATGCGTACACCATTGTTTTCGTGAGCTTGTTTAATGCGACGCTTTACTTCGAGTTGCAGTTCTGGCCAAACAATAGCATTCAATGTTTCCAGCTCAGTTGGGTTAGCAAATACAAGTGGACCGAGTTTTGCACGATCGATGCGCTTGTCAGCACCAAGAATTGCTTCTCCGAAATGTTCAACAACTTTATTGTAACATACCTGGCCAGGCTCATAAATTTCATGGGCGATTTTGTCACAATCCAAGACAAAGGCGCCTAGAGCTTGCAGGCGCTTAGCCATTTTGCTCTTTCCCGAAGCAATTCCACCAGTCAGGCCGATAATGTACGGCTCTGATAAAAGATGAGGTCGAGGCTGGGAAAAAAAAGATTAATTCTTAAAAGTCAAGTAAGATGGATTTATGGACGTACTTCTTTACTTCGAATTCTTGTGCCTAACAGGTCAATTCTCGTATTGCTGGAACTGACCTTCACCTCTTTGACATCATCGTCACTATCAGCCTCTACAATTTCAATGCAAAAGACATCCAATTGTTTCAAACCGTTTGCTGCTCGAATTTCATTCACTTTGTGGCCTCCACGAAGTGTTTCGGCACTTACTACAATCATTTCCATGTTAGGATCGGACCGAGTAGGACCGAATGGATCGGATATGGGCACTACATCGTACTGCAGAGTAGAATCGATATCCTGTAGGAATTCTCTTAAGTCCTCGATTCTTCGCTCGACCGGTAGAATAAGTTCAGGAAGCTTTTTCGCTACATAAAAAATCCCATTAAACATAAATGGCACAGATGACAATAAAGGCTTTACTTACACTTCAACATGCTTTCGTCAGTGACTCCTACAACCAATCTCTTGCAGGCTCTCAACACAGCGGCGGTCAGAAAGATTTTATGCCCAACATGGATTCGATCAAATGTTCCTCCAAGAACTACATTATCATAGACTTTGGTTTCCTGATCATGACTTTGTTGGTCGGCCATGTCTGAATGTGTTCCATCGTCGAGAACAATCGTCTCATTTGGAATGTTGAAATTAGCTCTGATGGTTTCGCAGATTTCAGGAAACTTCCCATCGGAGAATAACATATCGATGTTTTTCTTTGGTTTATGATAAAGTTGTGATTTTAAAGGCGTCACCAGAATTTTCAGATCGATTTGGGGAGTCCGAACAAGACTTTCTGAATATATCTGGGCTATCACTTTGTTCCATGATGGTACTGGGTCTATTATCGTTATTGGGATGTTCAGATGAATGTACAGATTACTCACATATTTTTGTATTGCACTTAGGGATTGTTGGATACGTTTGACATTTGAGACAATAAGTAGACCTGTCGAAGTCATTGTGGAATTCTTTTCACTAGTAGAAATATCATAACTACTTAAATATGGACTTTGTACGTCTCCAGTTTATTTAAGTGCTGATTAAATATGAAATGTTATCGGTGGATTGTTATTCAACTGACAGTTGACTTGGCTTATAAGAAGGATGAGTTCGTAAAGTAACTGTCTACGTTATCAGCAAATGAATCTCGAAAAGTTTTAAATATACGAGGGTGGGTCAATAAGTCCGTGACGTTTTGAATTTCTGACCTCTTTACTGAAACAGCAACACTGCTCCTGTCAACAGGCATCTGTTAGTTGACTCCTGTCAAAATTTAAACTTGCTGCGTCAGTTAGTTTGTGTTTGACAGCTATTTTTATCAGACTACTCACTAATTTGAGGAGAAAATTTGAGGAGAAAAAAGACAATGCAAGGGTGCACACATGTGCAGTTGCCATGGCAAAAATCCATGAATTGGGCTATGAATTGCTCCCTCATCCACCCTATTCTCCAGATTTGGCTCCGAGCGACTACTTCTTGTTCACAAACCTGAAGAAATGGCTTGGTGGAAAAAGATTTGACTCCAATGATAAAGGCCTATTTTGAGGACCTCGACAAATCATTTTTTTTGGAAGGGATAAAAAAATTGGAGAAGCGTTCGACAAAGTGTATAGAGCTCAAGGGAGACTACGTTGAAAAATAAAATTATTTTTTGACATCTGTGTTTTATTCCAAAAGTCACGGACTTATTGACCCGCCCTCGTATATGTAGTCCTCAAAGGAGTTTTTTTTAATAGTAAAAGAGAATATGTAAATATGTATATTTTAGAGAAAAGATTCCTAAAAGAATCCTATGGCAATACGAGAAAACCAATTGGAATTGACTTAACAGCTTCTTTAGGAATTTTAAGTGGTATTTATGTGGCCTCGATAACGACGTAGATGCCGCTGCAGATATGATCACAAACACTATTCTCTTCGGAATGAAATCCTTTATCCCCCATCGGATTAAGAGTATCAAACCAAAAGAAAAAGCATGAAACGACTTGAGCTGTAAAAATGTTGTCAGGCTGTTCGGTCTGTCAAGACAAACCCAACAAAGGAAAACCAAAAAAAAGTTTAAACGAGCCAGGAATGAATGCAACGTCTTTCTTAAGCGTGTAAAAATTCAATATGGCCAAAAAGTGAGGCATAAAATACTACAATGTCCCAAAGGTAGTAAACATTTTCTGTCGTTTATCAAAAATACTATCAGTGCCAATCTGCTTGCTGCACACTTTGTGGCCAGCTCAACTCTTCCAGATTGTTCTTTGTCTCCGCCTACACTTGATTTTGCAATGGGAATCCACTTTCGCACTCGTGTAGTTGCAAGGGTTCATAAAGATGTTAACATTCACAAATGCGCTGGTCCACATGGTATATCTCTCGTTCTTCTGCAGAGGTGTTCTCCCACTCTGACAAAACCACTGCGTAAGCTTTTTCATCAATCCTAATCTTTAGGACTCTTTCAGAGCAGATGGAAAACAGCATTTGTCCAGCCCATCCCTAAAAAAAGGCGAGTCTCCTTCTCTCTCTTCCTACAGACCCATTGCACTTAGGATTTAGGTCTTTCCAAAGTCATTAAAACGCTAATAAACCATCAGCTCATGAAATACTTCGAAACACGAAAACTTCTCAATGCTCGGTAATACGGTTTTCGTCCCACCGAAAAGTGGAACCAAAGCGTTCAAGCTTTTAACCGTAAAAGCCGTCTCGCTATTAATACTCATCAGTATACCCTCAAGCTCACTTTCGGACATACTCTCAAATATCGTGATTCGTTGCTAAGCCGTACAACTCTCTTATGGAATGTTCTGCATAGCTCTTACTTTCCTAGTCATTACAACATAAAATGTTGTACTTTAAAATGGCCCATCAACTCATCCAGTTCAAAATAAACGATCGTCATCTTCACGCGGGACGAAAAGAAGAGAGATAGAAAAGGTAGACGGACTTCCGTTTTAGCCTTGAGCCGATATAGTTTTAAAGTGATCTCTGATTGATAATGTAGAATGTTTGTGTGGGTACAAATAATAGAACTTATTCTTTTCAATACAAATCCCTTTATTCAGTACAGTTACAATTCACTATTTAATTCTTTCTCTCAGTACAATTCAATTTCTCAACTACATATACTTTTCTTATCTTTTACTTAAACCACTTAATCACTTATTCTAATTAACACTTCAAATTCAACTTTGGAACTGATTGGCATACCTTTGGGATGCTGGTATTTATACTCGAATGACATACTTCGAGAACAATCCTCGCCATCCAGCGTCCCATGCAATTTCCAATTTGCTAGAAAATTCGATTCCACTCTCCAGTCGAGACTTTGCTAATCCAGTATCGAAATCTTCTAGTCTTCGAGTTTCGACATTTTCTGCTAGATGTCGCTGCTCACATTTGAGTGGTTATCACATTGCTCCCTCCCAACAGTTGTTCGTCCCGAACAACTTCGTCATTCAGCATCCCGTTGAAATGACACATTCTATCCAAATGGACCACTTTCAATTTTCCTCGATCCCCACGCTGGATCCGGTAGACAACGTCATTAATGCGGGTTATCACCTTGTATGGACCTTCCCAGTCCTGTTGCAATTTTGGTGATTTGCCTTTCTTACGCTGAGGATTATACAGCCAAACCAGATCTCCTTCGTTGAAACCGGAAGATTTCGCCTTGATATCGTACCTAGTTTTCATGCGGCTGCTTGCTAGCTTCATCTTTTCTCTGGTGTCTTCATGCAATTTACGAATCCTGCTGCGTAAGTCATTCACGTACTCGTTCACCTCTTTGGGCTCCGTCGGTGGGGATCCGAATTTTGCTTCACTTGGCAACCGAATCGTTTGACCAAATAAGATCTCGGATGGTGTGTGCCCTGTTGAGCTATGGACCGCGTTTCGGTAGGCCATTAAGAAGAGGGGTATGTGTCGATCCCAATCCCGCTGGCAGTTGCTGACAACCTTAGATAGATGCTCATTCAAGGTCCGATTGAATCGGTCGACCATTCCATCAGATTGAGGGTGTAGTGGCGTTGTCCTTGTCTTTCTTATTCCCAAATATTGGCATATTTCCTGGAAGACTTTTGATTCAAAGTTTCGCCCTTGAACAGAGTGCAGCTCCATTGGGACCCCAAATCTGCTCACCCAGTTGTTGACTATCTGTTCGGCTACGGTCTTAGCCTCTTGATTTGGGGTGGCAAATACTTCCGGCCACTTACTGAAGTAATCCATGACTACGAGAGTATATCGGTTTCCATTAAAGGTTTCAGGAAACGGCCCAGCGATGTCGATGGCTATTCGTTCGAAAGGTGCTCCGACATTGTATTGTTGCATTTGTCCATGTGGTTTTACTTTTGGCCCCTTGGTAGCCGCACATCTTATGCACTTTTTGCACCAATTCTCGACATCTTGTTTAGCGCTTAGCCAATAGAAACGTTCCCTTACCTTTTCCAACGTCTTGTTTATTCCCAAATGGCCTCCTGAGATTCCGTCATGTATTTCATGGAGCACTTGGTTGACTCTGGACCGTGGCACAATTAGCTGCATACTTTCCCATTTTCTCTTCAGCAATCCATCTTGCACAAAAAGCGAGTCCCACTATGCCTTCAGAGTTTGGGTCCGATCTGATATCTGCTGCCAGCTTGGTCTTACCTCGTGTTCTTTCCACGCCAATATTGGTTCGATGTCATTGTCTGCCTGTTGGGAGGAACGGATTTCGTCTATACTCCAACCCTCTATTGGCTCAGGCCTGATCATTTGGATAGTTGCCTGTTCTTTCGCTTCTTTACGATTGCAGTGTTCGCATTTTACTCCGCACGGTCGACGAGAGAGAGCATCAGCATTTGAGTGGAGTGTTCCCTTGCGGTGTTGCACTTCAAAGTCGTAGCCCTGCAACTGCTCGATCCATCTTGCAACTTGGCCTTCAGGGTTCTTAAATTGGAGTAGCCATTTCAGAGCTGCGTGGTCTGTCCGGAGAATGAATTTTTGTCCGTAGAGGTACTTATGGAAATGCTTCGTAGCCAGAATTAAAGCCAGAAGCTCGCGCCGGGTTACACAGTAGTTCCGTTCAGGTCTGGAGAGTACTTTGCTGTAATATGCGACCACCTTCTCTTGACCGTCATGAACTTGGGAGATCACAGCTCCGACCCCAACATTGCTAGCGTGTGCGTCCACGATGAACATTTTTCCGGGCGTGGGGTAACCCAAGATGGGGGCTTTGCACAGCTGTCGCTTCAGTTCTTGAAATGCTTTTTCGCATTCTCCAGACCACCTGAACTGTCGGCCTTTTTCTGTAAGTTGATGTAGGCTCTTTGCAATGCCAGCAAAATCCTTTACGAACCTTCTGTAATACGTGGCGAGTCCCAAGAAGCTTCTCAGTTGCTGTTTATCTTTTGGAGTAGGCCAACTTTTCACGGCTTCGATTTTGTCAGGATCCGTTCTTACTCCTTCCGCTGATATAATGTGACCCAGATATTTTACTTCCGGACGAAACAAGGCGCACTTTTCCGGGTTGAGCTTTAAATGAGCACTTCGTAGCCTCTCAAACACTTCTTTTAGATTTTCGCGGTGCTCCTCGTACGTCTTACCTATGACGATAACGTCGTCCAAATATACTAGGCAGGTTTTCCAGATGAGTCCTTGCAATGTTCGTTCCATTAGTCGCTCGAAGGTGGCCGGAGCGTTGCACAGTCCAAACGGCATCACTGCAAACTGCCAAAGACCGCTTCCTGTAGTGAAGGCAGTTTTCTCACGGTCCGTACGATTTATTTCTACCTGCCAGTAACCGCTCTTCAAATCAAGTGTTGAAAACCATTTCGCTCCAGAAAGCATATCCAAAGTGTCATCGATTCTCGGAAGTGGGTAGCTGTCCTTTTTAGTGACATCATTGAGACGTCGGTAGTCTACACAAAATCTCGTGCTGCCATCTTTCTTCTTCACCAGGACCACTGGAGATGCCCACGGACTTTGCGATTCTTCAATCACTCCCTCAGTTTTCATCTTCGACATCATTTCGGCAACTTCTGTTTGCTTTGCCAATGGAAGACGCCTTGCAGGTTGACGGATTGGTCGAGCGTCTCCGGTGTCAATGTGGTGTTGAACAATATGCGTACGTCCATATTCTCCGTCTTGTGTAGCAAATATATCAGCGTACTCACCGATTAGTTTTTCTGCCAGGATTCGCTGATCTTCGTCCAGATTACAGAGGCTGAGAATTTTGTTCTTGATTTTTATGCTCTGAACTGTTGTGACCGGTTTTGCACCCTTTTTTTCCGTTGTGGTCGATATAGCCTCAACAGGTACGCATTTTCCCACTATCTCCCCCTTTTTCACCTTTACACTGAATGTCTTTGGATTTAGAATCCTTACAGGGACCATGTTGTTCTTTGGGTCCACTAAGGTCTTTCCCACCATGAAGTCTCTTTTCTTTTCTGGCTCCATCAAATAGAATCGGTGGCTACCAGGACCACCTTCCACTTTTGCCCACAAAATTGCTTCTGACGAAGGCTCTAGGCTCTGATTGCTGCAGATGACGACATTTGAGACTGTGGTATTGGCGTTTCCGTATATCATTGGTATCTCCATGCTTCCGTATTTCAGGGTTTGTGCCCCCAAGTCGACTACAAGTCCATGTTCTCTCATGAAGTCTGTACCAATGATGCACTCGTCACATATGTCAGCTACCAGAAACGCGTGAGTGAATGTTATTCCGGCCAGTTGGATTTTTATGCGGACTTCACCATATACCGTAATCGTTGCTCCTGTAGCTGTTCGCAAGCTGCAGCTGCTAGTGTTATGCAGCCAAGACTTCTGCACAAGATTCCTCCTGATGATTGAGGCCGTGGCACCGGTGTCTATTGTTGCCATCCATTTTTCTTTTCCACTGACTACTTCTACTAGAAGGCTTTCGCTGCGTCGTTTTGCCAGCGAGACTTGGATGATGGTCCTGGGGCCGTCGACTCCTGCTACCAACTTCTGCCCCGCGAAGTTGGTGCTTAAGCATTTCCCGACTGATGGCTTCGGGAAGGTTGACCGGCTTCTTGATAGCTGTTTCTGCGAGTTTCTTCCTCTATTTGCTTGTCACCACAGTGAGGGCAGTCTTTTCGTCGCACCGGTTCTTTACACTGCCTTTGAAGGTGTCCTATTTTATTGCAATTCCAGCAGCGCATTATTCGTCTATCCCGTCGAGTATCTCGTTCCTCGGCACTGATTCTTGTGCAGGAACATTCGGCAGATGTGACTTCCCTGACGAAATGTGTTCCCCTGGAAGCCTGATTGGCTGCTTCCATCGCCAGAGCGAAGGCAAGTGCTTCAGCAAGGGTTCTTTTCCCGGCCATCCTTACTGCTGACTGTAGCTTCGAATCTGCAATTCCCCTGATAAATGCATCTTTTGCCATTTCGTCGATAATTTCCTGGCCGGCGGTGGGGTATGACAGATGTGCAAGTCTACTCACGTCTGCTTGGAGCTGCTGAAGTGTTTCTCCTCTTTGCTGCGATCGGCTTTGTAATTGGACCTTGTAGACCTCCTGCATGTGGCTATCCCCAAACCGTTTCTCTATAGCCTGTACTAAAGTCACATAATCTTTATGCTTTTCGATGTTTACTGTTTGCAACAATTCTGCTGCAGGACCGTGCAAGGCCATCGTTAGGGCAAAGCACTTTTCCTCATTGTCCCAGTCGTTTGCACAGGCAGCCATTTCAAACTGCTTCTTATAAGTAGACCATGAGGTCTGGCCATCGAATGAGGGAGGCTTCAAATCTTTTCTCCTTGGACCGCTTAAAGAACATTCTCGCAGTTTCTGTTTTCGCACTGTGTCGAGCTCTTTTGCCAGTTGGTGAACTTTGCTGTCCATTTCTTCGAATTTTTCGCCAACATTCTTCTCTATTCTATCAAATTTGTCATCAACGTTCTTCTCTATTCTTTCAAATTTGTCATCGATTTCTTCGAATTTTTGCTGGAGAGTGTTATTTTGTTCTTCCAGTTTTTGTTCCAGACTATTCTTTTGTTCGTCGAATTTTTGTTCAATGCTGCTCTTCTGCTCGTCTAGATTTTTCTTTTGTTTATCCAACTTTTGTTCGAGACTATTCTTTTGTTCATCCAGCTTTTGCTCGAGACTATTCTTTTGTTCTTCCAGATTTTTCTTTTGTTCGTCCATTTTTTTGTTTTGTTCGTCAATTTTTAATAAGAGGAGTTGCATCATTGCAGCCATGTCATTGCCGGTACTTGTCTGTTCATCCTCGTCAACATCAAAGGAATATGCATCAGGATCATGTCCCTCGTTGTTCAAAGCCTCCTGAAGTCGGAGCACCAGGTCACTTTTTCCTCCACTGGCGCTGAGGCTTCTCTTGTTCAACTCGGATTTGAGTTGGACGAGGGTCAACTGTAATAGTTTTCCACCCATTCTAGCTTTTTCAAATAGTCAGAAATTTTTTTTTTTTTTTTTTACACACAATAAGTCCTATCCCAGTTAGTTTTAGTTTTAAACGCATTTTATTTTCTAATCAATAACTCTTACATACTAACAAAAAATGCTTAAATGCTAGCTTAAAATTACTTAACAACCTTATACTAACTTACTGGCGCCACACAGGCACTCTAAGCTACTCTAAATTCTTATATCTATGTCTTTCGTCTTCATTTACATTTTATTTGGAAATATTTATTTTATATACTTAGGGCTAAGAAAAAAAATTGATTACAAAAACTTAGCATATGGACAATTTTTTATTTTTTATAAAAAACTTAATATCTAACTTAAAATCAACCTTAGTCTACTTAACCTACATACACAAAATACACATAAACACACTTAGACATTATACAGAATAATATACATATGTTAGTATATACCTTTATATACACTAACCCATGCATATATTACTTAAATGCTAACCTAAACCTATGTAAGCTGGCCATCGCTATTTACTGAGCAAATAGATTGGTCAGCTCTGCCTCATTAGTTAGGCTGGTCCGTAATTGACGGAAACGACGACGAAACATCTTCTCCATCATTCAACCACCAGAAATGCTGGTGCTGCCGAACGACATCCCTCTTATCGCGATTCCCCACCGCCCTACTGAACCTGAGTCGATCCACACTGCCATGTGCGACGTCTCTGTTGTAGTTGAGTCGCCTATCCCCAGCTGTCCGAGCGACATGGAAGATTAACGGGACCGCTGATATATCCTAGATCAACCCTTTCTGATCTAGGTAGAGGAATGGTTCCGGTGGAACGAAGCCGTCAGATCGCACACTCTCGTGGTAAAGGTAATTGGGGTAGTAAGCCCCAGATATCAGGTTATTCATCGAGGCCATTGCTCTTGCAATGTGCCTTCGAGTCAGCTTAATTACGAAGTTGTCCACTCGTGTTAAGTTCGCCCTATTGTAAAGGACCTCATTAGGATAAAATTTCTTGTACTCCGACTCTGGTGTTCTGTACAAGCGAAGACAAGCCCTAAGTCAAGCCCTCTCAAACACCCGAATCTTTTCCATTAAGCTTGCTCGTACATTGAACCACACGGGGCAACCAAATACCAGCATGGGCCTAATAAGGGCCATGTAGCAGATTACCTTTACCCTCACATCGAGTTGGCTGCTATAAAACAGTCTCTTTGTAAGGGCAAAAGCACCTTTAGCTCTGGCCAGAGCAGCATCTACATTTTTGCCAAAATACAGAAACTGATCTAGCCAGATCCCAAGGTATCTGACTACATTTCGACAGGCAAGAGGCTGTCCGTGCTGTCCAATGATTGAGAACTTTCGCCAATTTTTTCTGGCATCCCTAGAGGCTCCAGACAATGGCGTCCTAAAGAGAATGGTTTCCGACTTCTGAAAGTTGATTTTCAACTTCCAGTCATCGCAAAATCGTCTTATCTTATCGAAGTCACGCTGCAAGAGAGTATTAATGACCTCGATTTTTGGACCTGTTCTGTACGCTACCAAATCGTCTGCGTACGCAATAGTATGGGAAAGTGAACCTATCAAGTCGCTTGTATAAATGTTAAAAAGGATCGGCGAATTGACCATTTTTAATTTGAAATATTCCAACAGAAGTCACATCGCCATTTTTCACGATGAACTGTCTGTTGGTTAGCATATTATAAAGAATGTACAAGAGAGGTTTGCTGATCCCCAGCCTAGTCAGCTTATAGAAAAGACCCTCTAACCATACGGTGTCGAAGGCCTTCTCCAAGTCAACAAGGCAGGCACCAGTGCACTGTTTCTTGCCTTTGTTCCATTGGATATCGGACACCAGTTTAGACGCGGCATGTGAGATATCATGTCCCGCCTTAAAACCGAATTGGTTATCCGGAACTATATGTTTGTCCTCAACCCACCTAGGCAGAGCTCTATTGATTACTTTTTCAAAAACCTTACTGATATTCGGAAGGAGACTTATCGACCGGAGATTCGCCGGATTGGATATATCCTTTCCCTTTTTGGGGATAGGTTGAACCACCGTCGTTTTCCAATGCGCTGGATAATGTGCATTATTCATTGCATTATTAAACAGGGTGGTGTAAATGTCCACCGCTTCTAGAGGAAGATGTCGAAGCACGATGTTCGGAATACCATCGGTCCCCACTGACTTCTTAGCCCTGATTGTGTCGAAGATCTCACGGAGTTTTTGCTTCGAAATGAACGGGGGTAGGTCGCCTTCTCTGGCAATGACGTTATTTGGAATATTTTCGTCGCTAAACCGGGTGAAACCAGAGCCCTCGGATCGCCAGTTCCCTATTTCATTTCGAATGCAGAAGTCGTGTACCAAGACGCGACTGTCCAGGTCGCAATTAGGGCCAATGGTATCAATGGCCTTGTATACTTCCTGGAAAGTCGCCCCTATGGTCTCAACCTTCTCCTGCGGATCCTCGATCACAAAGAAGTCGTCATCGTCAGCGGCTTCATTTGGATCAATACCTGCTATTGTCAGTAACCGTTCGTTTTCTGTTGTCCGGGCTATTTTAAGACACTGATAAGTCCTATCCTACTTCTGACACCAATGTACAATGTTTGTGTGGGTACAAATAATAGAACTTATTCTTCTCAATACAAATCCCCTTATTCAGTACAGTTACAATTCACTATTTAATTCTTTCTCTCAGTACAATCCAATTTCTCAACCACTTATACTTTTCTTATCTTTTACTTAAACCACTTAATCACTTCTCCTAATTAACACTTCAAATTACACTTTAGAACTGATTTGCATACCTTGGGGATGCTGGTATTTATACTCGAATGACATACTTCGAGAACAATCCTCGCCATCCAGCGTCCCATACAATTTCCAATTTGCTAGAAAATTCGATTCCACTCTCCATAATAATATCACAATATTGTGATAACCACTTAAATGTGAGCAGCGACATCTAGCAGAAAATGTCGATACTCGAAGACCAGAAGATTTCGATACTGGAATAACAAAGTCTCGACTGGAGAGTGGAATCGAATTTTCTAAAGTGTAATTTGAAGTGTTAATTAGGAGAAGTGATTAAGTGGTTTAAGTAAAAGATAAGAAAAGTATAAGTGGTTGAGAAATTGGATTGTGTTGAGAGAAAGAATTAAATAGTGAATTGTAACTGTACTGAATAAAGGGATTTGTATTGAAAAGAATAAGTTCTATTATTTGTACCCACACAAACATTTTACAATATTAACGACCAACGATTTTTGAAACCTATCCAGCACAATCAAAACACACGGAGACGAGCCCGCCCAAGGAATGTTAGAGATATCAGAGACTTACAATGTATATGGTACAAGAGAATTTCGTTATGGCAGTGCCTAAAATGGTTAATACAATACCGCAAAATATAAAAGAATTACAAAATTGTAAAAAAAGAAAAAAAACTTATAAAAAAATTATTGCTTGATTTATACCAAGTTTGTTGATACACTTTTATATCCTATTGATGCAAATTAATTTTTTTTTTCTCTCTTTCTTTAAATATTATACCTATTAATTTCTATTTTTTTAATAAACTTTTTCTAATTGAAATTTGAAAGCTCAATTTTAAATTATCTATTATTGAATAGAGTCACCTGCCGATAAGCACGGCGCTTTCCGGGTAAAATGAAATATGTAAGAAATACTGTATTATATAAAATTATAAAAAAATAAAAAAAAATCATTCTAGCAAATTTTGACAAAGTTATAGAGATGCAAAAGTGTTGGCATTCACTTACAGTGTGCGAAAATTGGGTTTGCAAAAGTAAAGGGTTTTCCAATAGGGACTTGACAACTTTGAATTTAATTTGTGAACGCACTCTTTTACTAATCATCAAACTGCTACTGTCAATTTATTCAGTAAACTCAACATTTTCATAATGGTAAAGTATACGAACGAGCAAAGTCTGCAAATTATAAAAATTTTCTACCGGAATTCGGAGTCGGTGACTGCAACTTTAAGAGCGTTAACTCCAATTTTCGGCCGTAATTCTTGCCCTAGTGGGCAGGCAATAACAAGTTTAGTGCAAAAATTTGGGTCTACATATTCGTTGTGTGATGTTGCCGTGTCAGTGAGATAACGCGTTGGTCGAAGTGTCGAAAATATCGCTGCCGTTCAGGCGTCCGTAGCAAATGATCTAAATCAGTCAATTCCACGGCGTGGAATCGCTCAGACCACATTATGGCGTATTTTGCGTAAGGATCTTGGTTTATACCCATACAAGATCAAGCTGACTCGAGAATTGAAGCCGATGGACCATTTGAAGCGACGTACGTTCTCCGATTGGGTTCTGGAGAAGATGCGCCAAGATGATGAATTTCATCGCAAAATCATCTTCAGTGACGAAGCTTATTTTTGACTCAATGGGTTCGTCAATAAGCAAAATATGCGTTATTGGTCGGGTGAAAATCCACATGTGCTTCATGAATCACCACTTCATCCACAAAACATAACTGTTTGGTGCAGTTTGCATGCCGGCGGCGTTATTGGGCCATATTTTTTCGTCGACGATAACGATCGTCACGTTACTGTGAATGGTCAGCGTTATCGCGCCATGATCACTGATTATTTTTGGCCCGAATTGGAAGATATGGACTTGGACGACATGTGGTTTCAACAGCACACACTACAATTGATTTATTGAAGAGTAAGTATGGTGAGCGTGTTATCTCAAGAAATGGGCCAGTCCATTGGACGCCTCGTTCGTGCGATTGTGGGGCTACGTTAAGTCATTGGTTTATGCCAACACGCCGATGACATTGGAAGAGCTCAGAGCCAACATTGAACGCGAAATAGCGGCCGTTTCGGCCGAAACGTGTGGCCGAGCAGTTGAAAATTGGGTCCAACGCATCGACCGCTGCAAACGTGCCCGCGGTGGCCATATGAACGAAGTCGAGTTCCATTCATGACTGTTTTGATTGTACTTCAAGCCGATAATAAAGTTTTGAAATATCTCAAATGGTTTGCGTTTTATTTAAAAAAAAAGTTGTCAAGTCCTTATTGCAAAACCCTATATTAGTAGAGTTTGACATCTAGGTTAGTTTATCTGGCAGTACGTTAAATTTTCTTTTTTTATAAAATAAAATGGTACGTCTGCTTGACGTGTGAGAATTGTAGGGATCGTTACAGGTACCGTTATTTATTTATTTTTTTTAATTCGTTCAAATTCGAACCGTCTTCCTTTAGGAATTTAAAATGGGACATACTATAATGCGTCTTTGGCAATGAAAAACATTAATGAAGCATTTGAGAATGTAGCGGTAAACGAACGCATTATACGACGTTGGTTTGGAAAGTTCTGTTCGGGAGATTTCAGCCTCGAAAATGAACCACGTGGGAAGCCGGAAACGTTAGTTGACGAAGATGTTTGAAGAGCAACGGTGGATGCGGTTTCAACGAAATCGGTGCGGGAGATTGCACAAAATGTGAGTATCCCCAATGACAATAAGTCGATACCTTTCTCTCATAGCAAAGGTAAAGAAAATATTGGCTTTTGAATTTTTACTATAAAATCGGACATTTCATGTGGTACAACCTAATATTTTATAGCATACTGTGATAACCACTCAAATGTGAGCAGCGACATCTAGCAGAAAATGTCGAAACTCGAAGACTCGAAGGTTTCGATACTGGATTAGCAAAGTCATTGACTGGAGAGTAGAATCGAATTTTCTAGCAAATTGGAAATTGTATGGGACGCTGGGTGGCGAGGATTGTTCTCGAAGTATGTCATTCGAGTATAAATACCAGCATCCCAAAGGTATGCAAATCAGTTCCAAAGTTGAATTTGAAGTGTTAATTAGAAGAAGTGATTAAGTGGTTTAAGTAAAAGATAAGAAAAGTATATGTGGTTGAGAAATTGAATTGTACTGAGAGAAAGAATTAAATAGTGAATTGTAACTGTACTGAATAAAGGGATTTGTATTGAAAAGAATAAGTTCTATTATTTGTACCCACACAAACATTTTACATTGGTGTCAGAAGTGGGATAGGACTTATTGTGTGTAAAAAAAAAAAAAAAAAAAGTGTTTGCTGACTATTTGAAAAAGCTAGAATGGGTCGAAAACTATTGCAGTTGACCCTCGTCCAACTCAAATCCGAGTTGAACAAGAGAAGCCTCAGCGCCAGTGGAGGAAAAAGTGACCTGGTGCTCCGACTTCAGGAGGCTTTGAACAACGAGGGACATGATCCTGATGCATATTCCTTTGATGTTGACGAGGATGAACAGACAAGTACCGGCAATGACATGGCTGCAATGATGCAACTCCTCTTATTAAAAATGGACGAACAAAAGAATAGCCTCGAACAAAAGCTGGACGAACAAAAGAAAAATATGGAAGAACAGAAGAACATTCTCCAGAACAGTCTGGAACAAAAATTCAACGAACAAACCAACAATCTACACGGTCTTCAACAGAAAATGGATGAACAAAAGAATAATCTGGAAGAACAAAAGAACATTCTCCAGCAAAAATTCGAAGAAATCGATGACAAATTTGAAAGAATAGAGAAGAACGTTGATGACAAATTTGATAGAATAGAGAAGAATGTTGGCGAAAAATTCGAAGAAATGGACAGCAAAGTTCAGCAACTGGCAAAAGAGCTCGACACAGTGCGAAAACAGAAACTGCGAGAATGTTCTTTAAGCGGTCCAAGGAGAAAAGATTTGAAGCCTCCCTCATTCGATGGCCAGACCTCATGGTCTACTTATAAGAAGCAGTTTGAAATGGCTGCCTGTGCAAACGACTGGGACAATGAGGAAAAGTGCTTTGCCCTAACGATGGCCTTGCACGGTCCTGCAGCAGAATTGTTGCAAACAGTAAACATCGAAAAGCATAAAGATTATGTGACTTTAGTACAGGCTATAGAGAAACGGTTTGGGGATAGCCACATGCAGGAGGTCTACAAGGTCCAATTACAAAGCCGATCGCAGCAAAGAGGAGAAACACTTCAGCAGCTCCAAGCAGACGTGAGTAGACTTGCACATCTGTCATACCCCACCGCCGGCCAGGAAATTATCGACGAAATGGCAAAAGATGCATTTATCAGGGGAATTGCAGATTCGAAGCTACAGTCAGCAGTAAGGATGGCCGGGAAAAGAACCCTTGCTGAAGCACTTGCCTTCGCTCTGGCGATGGAAGCAGCCAATCAGGCTTCCAGGGGAACACATTTCGTCAGGGAAGTCACATCTGCCGAATGTTCCTGCACAAGAATCAGTGCCGAGGAACGAGATACTCGACGGGATAGACGAATAATGCGCTGCTGGAATTGCAATAAAATAGGACACCTTCAAAGGCAGTGTAAAGAACCGGTGCGACGAAAAGACTGCCCTCACTGTGGTGACAAGCAAATAGAGGAAGAAACTCGCAGAAACAGCTATCAAGAAGCCGGTCAACCTTCCCGAAGCCATCAGTCGGGAAATGCTTAAGCACCAACTTCGCGGGGCAGAAGTTGGTAGCAGGAGTCGACGGCCCCAGGACCATCATCCAAGTCTCGCTGGCAAAACGACGCAGCGAAAGCCTTCTAGTAGAAGTAGTCAGTGGAAAAGAAAAATGGATGGCAACAATAGACACCGGTGCCACGGCCTCAATCATCAGGAGGAATCTTGTGCAGAAGTCTTGGCTGCATAACACTAGCAGCTGCAGCTTGCGAACAGCTACAGGAGCAACGATTACGGTATATGGTGAAGTCCGCATAAAAATCCAACTGGCCGGAATAACATTCACTCACGCGTTTCTGGTAGCTGACATATGTGACGAGTGCATCATTGGTACAGACTTCATGAGAGAACATGGACTTGTAGTCGACTTGGGGGCACAAACCCTGAAATACGGAAGCATGGAGATACCAATGATATACGGAAACGCCAATACCACAGTCTCAAATGTCGTCATCTGCAGCAATCAGAGCCTAGAGCCTTCGTCAGAAGCAATTTTGTGGGCAAAAGTGGAAGGTGGTCCTGGTAGCCACCGATTCTATTTGATGGAGCCAGAAAAGAAAAGAGACTTCATGGTGGGAAAGACCTTAGTGGACCCAAAGAACAACATGGTCCCTGTAAGGATTCTAAATCCAAAGACATTCAGTGTAAAGGTGAAAAAGGGGGAGATAGTGGGAAAATGCGTACCTGTTGAGGCTATATCGACCACAACGGAAAAAAAGGGTGCAAAACCGGTCACAACAGTTCAGAGCATAAAAATCAAGAACAAAATTCTCAGCCTCTGTAATCTGGACGAAGATCAGCGAATCCTGGCAGAAAAACTAATCGGTGAGTACGCTGATATATTTGCTACACAAGACGGAGAATATGGACGTACGCATATTGTTCAACACCACATTGACACCGGAGACGCTCGACCAATCCGTCAACCTGCAAGGCGTCTTCCATTGGCAAAGCAAACAGAAGTTGCCGAAATGATGTCGAAGATGAAAACTGAGGGAGTGATTGAAGAATCGCAAAGTCCGTGGGCATCTCCAGTGGTCCTGGTGAAGAAGAAAGATGGCAGCACGAGATTTTGTGTAGACTACCGACGTCTCAATGATGTCACTAAAAAGGACAGCTACCCACTTCCGAGAATCGATGACACTTTGGATATGCTTTCTGGAGCGAAATGGTTTTCAACACTTCACTTGAAGAGCGGTTACTGGCAGGTAGAGATAAATCGTACGGACCCGTGAGAAAACTGCCTTCACTACAGGAAGCGGTCTTTGGCAGTTTGCAGTGATGCCGTTTGGACTGTGCAACGCTCCGGCCACCTTCGAGCGACTAATGGAACGAACATTGCAAGGACTCACCTGGAAAACATGCCTAGTATATTTGGACGACGTTATCGTCATAGGTAAGACGTACGAGGAGCACCGCGAAAATCTAAAAGAAGTGTTTGAGAGGCTACGAAGTGCTCATTTAAAGCTCAACCCAGAAAAGTGTGCCTTGTTTCGTCCGGAAGTAAAATATCTGGGTCACATTATATCAGCGGAAGGTGTAAGAACGGATCCTGACAAAATCGAAGCCGTGATAAGTTGGCCTTCTCCAAAAGATAAACACCAACTGAGAAGCTTCTTGGGACTCGCCACGTATTACAGAAGGTTCGTAAAGGATTTTGCTGGCATTGCGAAGAGCCTGCATCAACTTACAGAAAAAGGCCGACAGTTCAGGTGGTCTGGAGAATGCGAAAAAGCATTTCAAGAACTGAAGCGACAGCTGTGCAATGCCCCCATCTTGGGTTACCCGACGCCCGGAAAAATGTTCATCGTGGACGCAGACGCTAGCAATGTTGGGGTCGGAGCTGTGATTTCCCAGGTTCATGATGGTCAAGAGAAAGTGGTCGCATATTACAGTAAAGTACTCTCCAGACCTGAACGGAACTACTGTGTAACCCGGCGCGAGCTTCTGGCTTTAATTCTGGCTACGAAGCATTTCCATAAGTACCTCTACGGACAAAAATTCATTCTCCGGACAGACCACGCAGCTCTGAAATGGCTACTCCAATTTAAGAACCCTGAATTCCAAGTTGCAAGATGGATCGAGCAGTTGCAGGGCTACGACTTTGAAGTGCAACACCGCAAGGGAACACTCCACTCAAATGCTGATGCTCTCTCTCGTCGACCGTGCGGAGTAAAATGCGAACACTGCAACCGTAAAGAAGCGAAAGATTAGGCAACTATCCAAATGATCAGGACTGAGCCAATAGAGGGTTGGAGTATAGACGAAATCCGTTCCTCCCAACAGGCAGACAATGACATCGAACCAATATTGGCCTGGAAGGAACACGAGGAAAGACCAAGCTGGCAGGAGATATCAGATCGGAGCCAAACTCTGAAGGCATACTGGGCACAGTGGGACTCGCTTTTTGTGCAAGATGGATTGCTGAAGAGAAAATGGGAAAGTGCAGATGGGACAACATCTCGTATGCAGCTAATTGTGCCACGGTCCAGAGTCAACCAAGTGCTCCATGAAATACATGACGGAATCTCAGGAGGCCATTTGGGAATAAACAAGACGTTGGAAAAGGTAAGGGAACGTTTCTATTGGCTAAGCGCTAAACAAGATGTCGAGAATTGGTGCAAAAAGTGCATAAGATGTGCGGCTACCAAGGGGCCAAAAGTAAAGCCACATGGACAAATGCAACAATACAATGTCGGAGCACCTTTCGAACGAATAGCCATCGACATCGCTGGGCCGTTTCCCGAAACCTTTAATGGAAACCGATATACTCTCGTAGTCATGGATTACTTCAGTAAGTGGCCGGAAGTGTTTGCCATCCCAAATCAAGAGGCTAAGACCGTAGCCGAACAGATAGTCAACAACTGGGTGAGCAGATTTGGGGTCCCAATGGAGCTGCACTCTGATCAAGGGCGAAACTTTGAATCAAAAGTCTTCCAGGAAATATGCCAATATTTGGGAATAAGAAAGACAAGGACAACGCCACTACACCCTCAATCTGATGGAATGGTCGAGCGATTCAATCGGACCTTGAATGAGCATCTATCTAAGGTTGTCAGCAACTGCCAGCGGGATTGGGATCGACACATACCCCTCTTCTTAATGGCCTACCGAAACGCGGTCCATAGCTCAACAGGGCACACACCATCCGAGATCTTATTTGGTCAAACAATTCGGTTGCCAAGTGAAGCAAAATTCGGATCCCCACCGACGGAGCCCAAAGAGGTGAACGAGTACGTGAATGACTTACGCAGCAGGATTCGTAAATTGCATGAAGACACCAGAGAAAAGATGAAGCTAGCAAGCAGCCGCATGAAAACTAGGTACGATATCAAGGCGAAATCTTCCGGTTTCAACGAAGGAGATCTGGTTTGGCTGTATAATCCTCAGCGTAAGAAAGGCAAATCACCAAAATTGCAACAGGACTGGGAAGGTCCATACAAGGTGATAACCCGCATTAATGACGTTGTCTACCGGATCCAGCGTGGGGATCGAGGAAAATTGAAAGTGGTCCATTTGGATAGAATGTGTCATTTCAACGGGATGCTGAATGACGAAGTTGTTCGGGACGAACAACTGTAGGGAGGGAGCAATGTGATAACCACTCAAATGTGAGCAGCGACATCTAGCAGAAAATGTCGAAACTCGAAGACTCGAAGGTTTCGATACTGGATTAGCAAAGTCATTGACTGGAGAGTAGAATCGAATTTTCTAGCAAATTGGAAATTGTATGGGACGCTGGGTGGCGAGGATTGTTCTCGAAGTATGTCATTCGAGTATAAATACCAGCATCCCAAAGGTATGCAAATCAGTTCCAAAGTTGAATTTGAAGTGTTAATTAGAAGAAGTGATTAAGTGGTTTAAGTAAAAGATAAGAAAAGTATATGTAGTTGAGAAATTGAATTGTACTGAGAGAAAGAATTAAATAGTGAATTGTAACTGTACTGAATAAAGGGATTTGTATTGAAAAGAATAAGTTCTATTATTTGTACCCACACAAACATTTTACAATACTATTTTAGTCAAAATGACTATTGCAAGTGGCCGAAAAATGACAGTTATGCTTGCCATTTTCGAATGCTGTAAAATGTTAGCGGTAAAAGCATGCTTTTCTCCCAGACTGTAGATTTGTAGCAGCTATTGAGGTCTCCATTTTAGCGATAAATATCACACGCTACATATCATGCTGTGATTTTATAGCTAGTGGTAACACAGTGTGAGGAACAACTAGAAGAGGACCTCGCCTTACGAGGGGCGTTCAACATATTCTCGGTATCGGGGTGAAACTGTTGTTGTATATATAAATTGACCTATTTATCAAGTAATACTATTATTTTAGTGCATTCATGTAAAATTTCATATAAATGTGATTATTAATTCGCGTTTTATCTCTAGTTAAACAGAATCATAATGGCAACTAAGACGATGATGGTGAAAATTGGGCATCGCGCTGTAATTAAATTTCTCACTAAGCAAGGAAAAAGTCAAAAAACTATTCATGAAGAGATGGTGGCTGTTTACCAGGGTTCCGCACCTTCATTATCAACTGTGCAAAAGTGGTCAAGTGAGTTCAAGAGAGGCAGAGAGAGCATTGAAGACGACCCCCGCTCCGGCGCCCCGGCTACTGCTTGTACGGGAGAAAGCATCAAAGAAGTCGAAAAACTTGTTCTTGAGGGTGCCCGAATAAAGGTGAAAATGATGGCAGAGATCACCAAGCTTTGAATTGGTACCATTCACACCATTCTTCATGACCATCTTAACCTTTCAAAGGTCAGTGCAAGGTGGGTGCCACGAATGCTCACAGCGCCTCAGAAAAAAGTGAGAATCGCATGCTGTAGAGAGCTTTTGGAGATGTGTAGTGAGAACGCGGACGGTGTTATGGATCGAATTGTTACTGGGGACGAAACATGGGTCCACCACTATGACCCTGAAAGCAAACAAGAGTCCATGCAGTGGCATAAAAAAGGAACAGACCCCCCGAAGAAGTTCAAAGTCACTCCGTCTGCCGGGAAGCTCATGGCCACAGTTTTTTGGGACTCAAAGGGAATCTTGCTCATTGAGTACAAAAAAAAAGGTGAAACCATCAACGCCACATCCTACGCTTCCACTTTGCATAATTTGCGGGAGGAAATTAAAAAGAAAAGACGGGGTAAACTCGCAGCGGGTGTGTTGCTTCTTCATGTCAGCGCTCCTGTTCACACGGCGCGAGTTTCCAAGGCTGCTGCGCGAGATTGTGGTTTCGAAGAAATCCAACACCCACCCTATAGTCCAGACCTTGCCCCTAGTGATTATTTCCTGTTTCCGGATTTGAAAAAATGTCTTCGTGGAAAAAGATTTTCGGATGATGAAGAACTCAAGTCGGCAATAAATGGGTATTTTGCAGAGAAAGAGGAAATTTATTTTTTTGAGGGTTTAAAAAAGCTTATCTCAAGATGTACAAATGCATTGATGTTAGGGGAGATTATATTGAAAAATAAAAACAATTTAAATTGAATTCGCATTTTCCTTCATATCGATACCGAGAATATATTGAACGCCCCTCGTATGTAGCACGTGCAGGGTGAAGAGAATCTCAATAATTTTGAATCATCTGACCAAAGACCACGCTAACTGGAGATGTTTATCGGGTGAGGCTCAGTTCCATTGTGGACTGTATTGCCATCTAAGTAAGTATGTAAGTAGAAAATCTATCCAACATGTACTCGTAAGTTTATATAGAAAGAGATAGCAAAATTTAGTTTAAGAGTTAAAGTAAGAAGGGCCTATTTAAAAAAGTCAATTCTTTTCCTTAAAATGAAATCAATACACGCAAAATCAAGAAGATATTATTGTAATACAAATGCTAACTATGATAACTAAAGTACTAAAACACTACATAGCTTTTCTCAAAGTCAATGCAGTGTGAAATCCAAGGATTGGTTGCTCGAAACTTTCCCATCAAGTGTTTACAATTGATTTATGGAACCATGACACGAACTTGAAATGTTAAATTTTTCATCCATTATGGCAAGTTTTTCGAATTCTAAAAAACAGCGACCACCGCGTCGCAACGTGCAAGTGTTCATTCACTTTTTAAGTCTGTCTTGCATTTGGTGCGCATGACTGTGAACTGTGGGACAGTCATTGTATCCATTTGCCCTGGAAATAAATTTGTATCTACCAAAATTCAAACGCAAAAATTGCCATACGGCCATGTACGATATGTATGTGTGTAGATACTTGTGTACGAGCGCAATCACTCTGCCTCTGTTATCATTCTTATTCAGCAATTCATTTAAACATACTCAGCAAGTCAGCAGTGTTTAACGAGCCGACAATGAACCCTTGCCGACAAAATCAAATAAAAATTAAATAGTAATCGAGCGAAGGGGAAACCGCAGCACTTTCTCCGCGCGAATGATTCTTTCATGCGCGCCCCTTATACATATTCCACTCCTGTGCTCTGTCTGTCCGACTCCCTATGCCTATGCTGTACTCTGTTGTGCTGTGCCGTGGTTGCTCAATGTCTGCTCCATGCCTTCGTATTTTTAAGTGAAGCGACATCGATAGTAGAGAGCACAAAAATTTCCCTTCCTCGTCGGTTTATGTATGTATTTCGAATTGACTTAAAATCAGTTCATCGGTGAATTTTCGTAAAAAATATTCGGGCGCAATGGTGCGGAGGTTCGCGCTTCAGACGGCAACATTTCGGGGTTAAATTATTTTTTATTTTCTTTACTTTTTTTTCTTCTCTCCACATGAAAGAAAAAAAAAACAAAACAAAAAAGAAATAATAATAATAATACTAACGAAGTAGACATCCGTCTCTGCGAAGTAGAAGCAATAAATTGTCTTGTGTCTCGCAGTTTGCAACCGGAAGTCGTATACAATTTGTACTAGTACTTGTTTAATTATATTTTACTCGCAGTTTTGTTTTCTACTCTTTGTTATTATATTTATATAAATCCTTATTTTGTGGTCCGTTCTTATTGTGCAATGTACAATGTACAAAATCGAATTCGAATATCTAGATAGATAAGATTTTTAAGTGTATAATATGATAAATACATCGCATCGCAGCACTGGAAAACTGGCCGATTCAAAACCACCACCACCACCATCACCATCAGCACCATCTCTCATCGTCAGCTGCAAATCCTCATTGAAAAAGAAAAAAAACGGGACGATTCGGTTCGGTTCGGTTCGGTAAAGGAATAAATAAATAAAAGCCAGTAGGTAGTGGGTGCGTTATATCGGAAAATACACGTAAATAATGTTAAAAATCGTATAGTACTGGGATTTGCGTCAACAGTTTATCGGTACATCCATTATTTTTGTTTCAAATAGTAAATATATCTACGCCTTAAAGATATATCGGCCTTTCGGGGTCGATTACACGCTAGTCGGTTAGTTGGTTCTGTAGAAATGAATAATGCCTCTGTCATCAGCATTGGCATTTCCCAATTACGTTAAGAGTTTTTGAGATAAAAATCAATCAGAAGATCAAACACTATACATACATATTTGTATATTTATTTTATTTAAATTGTTTTTTTTTTCGAAATTTTTAAAGTGCAACAATACGAGTGGATTTTTTTTTTGGATTACACATCGTCGGACAATCCTTGGAGAATAATTTTTCTATCTAATGTACGTACAAGCATACATATCTTATAAAGAAGAGTATTTTTTTTTCCGCTAGCTCCTTTCTTAGTTTTATAATTATTCCTTTTCGATTCTATTTTCACCCCTTGACGAATTACTCCCATCGCGTATCAACCCTATTGCCATTCTTCCGTAAGGATATGCATACGTATGGGTCAGCTTGAGGCATGTAGTGTTGCTTGTTCAATACACGCCACTGACAAAGGTTCTATCCTTTTCTTAAAAAAAAAAAGAAGCAAAAATTTAACTTGCGCAGAACTACAAATGTCCTTATAATGGAATATACTCGCAGTCTCAGTCTCTCACAAATGAATAACAACAACGGGAAGATCCTTTTTCATCAGTCCTTACCCTCTGTTTTTAAGGATGAATTCTTACTTTTGCTTTAGATAGATAAATTTTATATTGTTCTTCAATTCGCACACAAATGATGGTCCTACTTTTTTAATAGAAAAATCCATTGCTTTTATCTATGTACATACTTTTAACTATTAAAAGTAACTCAGATACTGAAAGTTACTTACTCGAAAGTTAACATATAAAAAGTGTTTTGTGTGTAGATACATGGAACAATGCCATTAGTCAGCAAACAATACATACAGATACAATGCATGAGAGCAAAATCGATCGGTGTCAGAGCTTGAGAACACTCTATTTACGACGTGAGAATAGGAATAACCACAACCACCTCATTGTCGCTATACACCACACTACATGAATAGACGACCCTTGTTTTAAAGATGAATTCAGATAGGAGAGAATGGCCGGTGATTTGGTATGTTCTATTGCAAACATACATATGTGCATACATACTAACATAGTATCTATAGTATATAATTCAAATAAGCATTGGAATGCAAAGAATCTGCACTAACAGGTTGTTTAAAACTGTTGGACGGTGTAGAAACCCACAATCGACCATATTGCAAGCGATAGGATTTTAAGAATTTTACAATTCAATGCAGTTGCTACTTTTGGGAAGGATTCCAAGAAAAGGCTTGTACCCTAATCTCAAGTTATCTCAAAGATTTATGTTTGCCTGATTTTGCAGTCTACTCGTACCTACATACCTACATATATCGATTGAACTATAAAAAAAAAGTATGAACAATTTTTACAACATCGATTCGATGCTTCAATGGGAAAGTGTCCTTCAAAAAATATGCTATACATACATATATGTTGGATGGATGTATTCGTACATACATATGTAACGGGTGTCCCAAAATTCTCGCAGGAAGTAATTTTGACAGAAAACACAGATTTTAATTAAAAGTTGTAAATATTTTATTGATTCATCAAGTATGTATACAGTATAGGGTTATCTATGAATAGGGTAAACGTCTTGGCTGGCACATATGCACGCACTTTTTTGTCGACATTTTCCATATCAGTTTTACATAAATTTGGCTGAATTTCGTTGATACAGTGTTCCTTCAAGGGGTTGTCGTGGACTTGTTGGCATATACCTTGAACTTCAAATAACCGCAAAGAAGAAAGTCCAACTGATTTAACACCGCATGATCTGGGCGGCCAATCCTAATTATCAAAACGGCGCATTAATTAAATTATTTCTTCGGCTGTATAGCATGTGGCACCGTCTTGTTGAAACCACATCCATAGCTTACAATTTAGGCACAATATCATGTCGCGATAGGAAGCACAGGTAACTGTTATTACCAGTCCAGACGCATTTTCAAAGAAGAGTATTTCGATGATGCTTCCAGCCCAAAATCCGCACCAAACAGTGACACGTTGTTGATGCACTCGTGGATTTTCTGAATCCCAAATTCGACAATTTTGACGATTAAAAAAGCCATCAGATGGAAATGAGTCTAATTGTTGAAGATTAAAATTGAGAACTGTATAGTTGCCACACCTTCATTATTTTTAAAATATTGCTCAACAATGAAAACGCGTTCGTGTAGCGCTCTATTTTTGATAATCCTGAACTGTCTGTCAGCTATCATGCTGTTTTTTTTAATGGCAACACTTTACCGCACAAATGGCGCAAAATTCAAATCTTGTGTGAATCTTGGAACACCCTTCGGCGTAATAGCATCATTTGGGCGCTCAGAACATTTAGCATCATTTGTACGACAACGTTTGAATTTAGCGAACCAGCGACAAATGGTTGCTTTCGACGGAGCAGATTCCTTATACTCGTAACACTTTTCAAGCCATTCTTGAGTTTTGCCGGTATTTTCTCCCGTCAAATAGTAGTGTTTTATCAATTTACGAAACTCGGTTCTTTTCATGGTTTTGAAAATATCAAAATGTGCGTCGCTAAAACTTCAATATCTCGATGACTAATTGTCGAAATATCATAAAATTTTGATACGTATCGTTTGAAGGTTGGGGCTAACTACTAATCGTATGGATATGTTATTAGAGTCGTAATCTATGTGTTAGTCGAGGGACTTTCCAAACCACCTGTTATGTCGAGAGTTGAGCATGGCACACAAATTTTGTGATAATGTTTCATATTAATTCACTGTTTATTACAGGCGTGAATAGAAAATCTCCTTTTCAAATATACATATCTATGGTATGTATGTATTTAAATTTTCCGACTAGTGTGACATTCATCCTAATAAACCATGGGACAACCTTGCCTACCATAGGTTATTTCGCCTGAAAGATGGTCATATTTTTTCAAGTCCAGTAGGCACTAGTATCTCTATGATTTGTTGTTTTCGAAAGCCATCAGACTAGGTTGGGAAGTAACTGGTCAAAGTTTTGCTGAAGATCTTGGTACTGTTGGAGAAAAAGCGCCTCCTTAAGTGGTTTCGTTTTCCTCTAAGTCGATACGCGCTTTCGGAAGACGAGTTCAGTTTATATAATATATAGGTAGTCAGACCTCTGTTTTTGGAGAGGAACTTGAAAGGCTTTCTCATATCCGGTTGTTTTTGAGGATATTCTTGAGGTTTTTGTTCAAGGTCTGATTTAGTAATCTGTCTAATTTTTTCAGCATTAATCCAGTATGTTAAGGCTTGCTCTTTTGATCACCTTTTAGTGAGCTTGAGGAGCTTGTTAGATATACCGCATAATAGATCGGGGACTATTAACGTTTTCGTATAGCTGATTTTTGTTACCTCATACACCCTTCATTACCTTCAGTGTCTCAGTAACCTAGCCCAATCAAAGTCTAAGCTAGGATTTATTTATACAATGAGAACTCAGCACTTTAAGCGCTGTTTAATTATCACTGAGTATACTCGTATTGATGGTGATATATTATTTGCTAGTCTCGATTTTGATGCTGACTCATGCACAAATTGGAAATAAATTGGAAAACACAACTGAAGTCATAACTAGGGCCTTCTAGATTTTGTGATTTGGACCCAATATTCCAGCAATGACACAAGACTCCACACAATTGGTAGATAATTTCTATCATAGGAGAATTCGAAAGAATTATGAGATGTAATGGTTTACTTTGTTCTTATCGGATCTTGTCTTTTTTTTATAAATTTTATTTATTTTTTTTATAATAAATTAAACTTCTAGGACAAGCTTGAAAATGTAATAGCTTCACGATTGTTGTTTTTTGAATAACTGTTGATAAGCCGATGATAAGCCTTTGTATAACGATGTATAGATTTTTGGTAACAGCTAGGTTTTATCCTATGTGAGGAATGAAAAAAATTCTTTTTTTTATATCATTCAATATAGTCCCCTTTTAGCTTGATACACTTATTCCAGCGATTTTGCAACTTCTTAATCCCGTCCGAAAAGTAATTTTCCGGAAGGTCTGCAAAATACTCCTCGCGTGAGCTGAATTTTTTATTGATGTGCCATCTTTTGAGGTTTGGGAAGAGATAATAGTCCGAGGGAGCCAAATCGGGCGAATACGGTGAATGCGACAGCAATTGGAGCCGTAAGTCATTGATTTTAGCCGTGGTTCCGATGCTCTTGTGCGCCGGCGCATTGTCTTGCAAAAACAAAATTTTTTTCGCTTCATGAAAGCCGATTTCGGCTTTCAATCGCTCCAATATTGCACAGTAATACTCGTTGTTGATGGTTTTTCCTTTTTCGAGGTAGTCCACGAAGAGTATGCCATGACAATCCCAGAAAACCGACGCCATAACCTTTCCGACCTATCGAGCCTCCCTCGGCCGCTTCGGAGCACTCGTGCCGGCTTCAGTCCATTGCTGGGCACTCATTCTGTTCTCTGGTGTGTAATAGTGGATCCAATTTTCATCAACAGTTACCAGTCGACGCCAAAACTCCGCCCGATTCCGCATCAGCAAGTCCAAACACTCTTTCAAAGTGCTCTCACATTCGTGTTTTTGGTCAGAAGTGAGCATGGGCGGCACCCAGCGGCAGGATAACTTTTTCATATGCAGAATATTGCCCAAAATATGACGTGTGCGCTCAGTACTAATCTTTGTGGTATTTGCTAGCTCGCACACCTTCACTTTCCGGTCAGCCAACACCATTTCATGTATTTTTTTGATATTGTCCTCTGTAACCGCATTGGAGGGCCTGCCGCTGCGGACTTGATCGGTAGTGGAGTTGCGGCCACCACGAAACTCTCGAAACCAATATTTGACTGTGTAATCTGACGGGGCATTAGCGCCATAATATTTATCCAACTTTTCTTTTGTTTCCTTCGCCGTTTTGCCTCTCAAAAAATAATGTTTTATGAGGGAACGAAAATCGTTTTTGTCCATACTCAACATGATGCCAAACACGTCAACAACAATCAGCTGTCAAAACAAAACTAACAGTATCGCACTGAAATTTGGCATGTCTGCCTAAATATGAACGGACTTCAAGGCATCATAACCTATTTTGCAGTAGCAGCGCATTATGGCGGTCAAGGAGGTTACTTTTCACCCCATTTAGTACTTATAGAGTATTGAAAACTCCATCTACCATTTACTATAATACCTACGAGTACTTACTTATTTATTTAGATGACGCTACATGCTGTGTCGGACCAAAGCCTCAGCTAAAATGCGTCTCCGGCTGGATTGGAGTCGAAATCTTTCCGGGCCGAGGCGCTGGTGTCCATGCCCTCAAGGTGACCTAAGCTGAGATTTTCGCTGTAGAAGCGTCTCCTCCATTCTCCATTAATGTGAACGGGAGCGATAATTACCCGAAGAACTTTTCTCTCAAGTCCTTTTTTGACATTAAAGGTCTCGGTTTTGTCAATACAATCATTGACGGAGCAGCGGACATTTTCCACCATCATCCTGCATGGTCGAATGAGCTTGACAGGGGAGCCAAAACTAAACATGGCTATGTATAGTTCGTTTCTGTAGATACTGTCATATGCGGCTTTGGAATCGATGAAGAGGTGGTGTGTATTGATTTGGAACTTCTTAATTCTTTCTTGCCGTTATGTGAAAATTTAATCCATGGTGGACTTCCCTGACCTAAAACCACACTGATAGGGGCCGGTCAGAGTAATCACGAAGGGTCTGAGGCGTTCACATACAACAGCATTTTAATTCCGCTGTAGTTGTTGCAATTCAGAGGATCTCTCTACTTTAGGATCGGACAGTCAGTGCTGAGGTTCCAGTCGTCGGCCATACCTTCGTGTGATTTGATTCTGTGATGATTTTGCAGATGAATTGATGTAAGCTCCGTATCCAATCACCACTTGCTGCTTTAACAGCTTGGCATTCCCGCCATCGCAGCTTTGTTGGACTCAAGCTTTGAAATGGCAACCTAACTTCATCTTAGTCCGTAAGACGATTAAGATCTCGCTATAGTCGACGTGATTAAATAGTGAGTCAAATGTATCTGCAGCAACCTGGTAACTGCGACCTGGTTCAGAAGGACGAATGTAACAACAACAAATTTAAAAATTGCGTTTTAAGATTGGAATACTAGCGCAAGCAAATTCGAAGTGAGCGGTGGATAACTTTTTGTAAGGTGCAGGTTTGAAACGAATTGGTATTGCTAAAAAGACTCCACAGCCAGTTGATTCATTGTCTCTCTATGTACCATCGTTATGGTAAACAACATAGTTTTGGGTGAATAACTTACAATTTTTATAATAGGGTGAAATATTGGTTTCCGTTGGTGCAAACATAGCATACTGAAGAGTTTCAGAGTTGAGATAAACTACAGACGTTTTGGTTCGTTTTGATAATAAATGGTTAATCGTTTTGGAATCGTTCTTTGAAGTTTCTGTAGCGCATGCGCAGAATTGTTTAATGGGTTAGGACCGATAGTAATTTTTAAAACTGGAACGTGTTCTCTAAAGGTGCCAAATGCGCTTAGAACTTACATGGGCGGTATATGAGGAAAGATCATTCGCAAAACTCTTTGGGATAATATTAAAATTTTCATGAAAACGCCCGAAAATCTTTGGGGTTTTTTCGAAGCCTTTCTTGCAAAATCGAGACCATATCATTTATTTTTCCAGTTCCATCGATGCATACGAGTATAGAGCTGGACTTACCATGTAAGAATGCAAGATACAAGGTGGCGCAAAAGTAGTCACCCGATGTTCTTTATGCATGAAAAACGTTGGTTCTGCTTTTTGATTGTTTATTTGATGTCTTAAAATTTTTTCCATTAAGCCCAGTACTGTGTTCGATTCCACGTGAAATTTCCCGAAATACTCCATGTAAAAAAAAAACTGCTCGTGAAATAATTGTCAAAATTTCCAAATATTTCCGCCAAAGTAGTACTCTGTTCCCTCTCATGAAATATTATCAACATGAATCTAAGCAGTCGCCTGCAACATTTTTTCACGCCAATTTAAATGCCTGTGCCATTTAAATGTACGTGAAAAGTGACAGATAAAAGAAAAACGACAAAGCTATCTGACAGTATCCGAGCTGAAGTCACAGAATTCCTTGATTTGTTTGTATATTCTCTTTATTCTTTGTATTTTTTTACTTGTTATATTTTTAACTTTCCGAAACGACAGAATTGCCGTATCCAGAAATACCAAAAAGAAAAACAATATTCATACTCGTATATCAGGTGCCAGATGTACCTATCTACTCCGCTGGCTTTTACCAGCAACATTTATTTTTGAAACGTCATATTCCACGACTGAAAAATGTATGTTGCCAGCGGATTTTCACGTGAATGAACAGAGTACTAGCCTTTAAGTCGAAAAAATGATATTGGCTAAGTGGCCGTCGCCAGAATTGATGACCATTCGGGCCCGATTTGTGCCAAAACTTCCGGCGATAGGTCCTCGCATTCTTGACGGATATTCTCTTTGAGGGCTTCAAGAGTCAAAAAAACCTAAAAAAAAAAAAAATCTGGAACGGTTAAATCAGGCGATCTTGCCGGCCAGTGCAAATCGCTAAAACAAGACATTAGGCGAGCCGGAAATGCAGCCCTCAGAATTTAGGTTGTGGCTCGTGCAGTATGCGTTGGAACGCATTGCTCTATTCTGTTGGAACCACATGTTCTCCAGTCCCAATTCATCCAATTGAGGAAGGAGAAAATCGTTTAAGCATGGCTCTGTAGCGCTTGCGGTCCACAGCCGCGTTTTCGAAAAATATGGTCCGATGACGCCTCCAGCGTAAACAGCACGCTATGCGGTAACTTTGAGCGGGTGTAATGCCTCTCCGTGGGATATACGCGGATTTTCAATGACCCAGAAGTGATAATTTTGTTTATTCACATATCCACAAAGATGGAAATGGGCCTCGTCGCTCATGATGATTTTCGATGAAAGTTGTCTCGCTCGTGGTCGAGACGCAGGATGGCTGGAACGTAGGTTACAGGCGCTTGGCGGTCAGCAGCTAACATCTGATGCACTGTATGCGTTTTGTAAGGGAACATCTTACAGTCTTTCACAAGAATGCGAAATTTTGTGGCACGTCGTCTGGTCGATACTCCGGGGATCTCTGCGACATCTTTAATCACAACGATGTTCTCAGCAGAATGGCTGCTCCGGGGCCGGCCAGACCTGCCAGCATCTCGTGTTGTCCCATATTCTTCTACGCGAACGGTTAAACATCGTAGTGTTTGCCCAGTTGGTGTCGGATAACCAGGAAATCTGCGCCGAAATTCACGGTGCGCCAACGCCAATGACAAATTATCTCGCAAACAACTCTTAACAATTATTCCGCGTTCTTTAGGGGTATAGTGATTCATATCTTGTTGACGTGTATTTTATATCTGTTTACTTCACAAATGTCAAAGTAGAATTGACATTTGCCGCCATTTGCAAAAATTATAGCATCTTCCGATAGCGCGATGACTTTTGCCCCAGCTAGTATAACCGAACATTTTTGTATATTCTACGATCTCTTAGTCGGGGTAGAACTTAGGGTCCATCATCACTCGAATCAACAAGCGGTATTTATCGTAGAGGAATTTGGTTTCTGGCTGAAGGATACGCGTTATTGAGGTCGGAGCGAGTAAAGGTATTATATATTATATTTTTGGGAAGTAGAATTCTGGCCATATAGGTTTAAAACCCCCCTTACAGTGAAAAGAGTTGGTTGGACAATGTTGCAGGGAATTTTTCAAAAATTTCTTATGCAATTTCCATGCTCTACGAGTATTCTTTAAATTTGTAAAATGTTAAGAATGGATTAAACATATGTACATATGTATATGTTATACTTAATACATCAAATAAAACTGAAGATAAAAAATCGATTTCCAAATGAAATTGATTCCTTAAACTTGTTATCAAATAACGAATTAATAGAGTACACTCATGTATGGGTTTAACAAAAAGGAACATTTATTAAAATTTCGAATTACGTAAGCGTTTTTAGATTTTAATTTTCAAATTTGACTTCCAATTTAGTCAATGTGAAATTTATATTACTGAAGCAATAAAATTATTTCCCACCCCCAGAATGGCAAACTAAATTACGTTCAGGTTCAGAACTAGCATTTTTGATTGTACCATTCTCGAAATCCCCATTTTTCGAGTGACGCCAAATGAATTGTTGCAATAATTTTGCACCATAAATATTATTTAACCCCATAGATGACATATCATGCAAACTAATGAGTAAATGCGTATAATGATAAAATTGTGTTTTGTAGATTAATTATTACAGAAAACTGTTAATATATTATCACCATGAAAAGGTGATAAAATGAATTCGTCATTAGCCTCGTCGAAACGTGTTAATTTGTTTATCAGCTCTACGAAAGAATGCAATCAAGTTATTAAAAAAAAGAAATAAACATAAAAATAACTGGTTGCAATATATAATGACTTTCGTTTGAGATAGAGTTCAATACCATTTACAGTGTGCTGCAATAAGGGTAATTTTCATGTAATTTTCGAAAAGTGAAAAAGTATTAAAATTTCACTCATGAAATACTCTATACACAGTCTGTGTATAGATGAGAATGAAAGATGAAAGATGAGAAATCGCCTTATTGATAAAGTGGCTACAGTATCACCATGACATCAGCGCTTACTTCATGCAGCCTAAAGCGAACAGCCTAAGCTAACCACCTCTCAGAGGAAGTGTTGGCGTTTTTAACACTGTTTTAACAATAACCGTCACTGGAGGTGCAAACAGTCTCAACGCAGGTTCAAGAAGTTTTCCTCCGAGCCTTATCTGGCAACTTCATCGGTAATCTCATTTATCGCGATCCTATTATCACCCAAGCAAGAATCAATGAATTTACCTATCTAAGTGCGTTTAAAGAATCCTGTATTGCCGACATAGCTTAGAAGTGACGACAGAGGTTAGCAAGGCGTTGAGCTCATCTTTGCTGTCGCTATGGACGCAGATTTTTCACCCCCTCCATCTGTTCCTAACAATATAGTTCTCATCAGAATAAAGCATGTTTCTGCTTAACCAGGAATGATGTCTAAAGGTTTCGTTCTTCCGAATATATCAGGGCCATAACTTAGATCGTTTCTGGAGCCATCAATAAATTTCCGTTTAGATTTCTATCCTGTCTCAGATCTTGGGTATTACCGTTGTAAGCGGAGTTTCGACATTATTGCTTTAGTCTGTAAGATCTTCGCGACTCGAAACTTAGAGCCTCTGCTCTGAACTCAGTAGGTATAGTACAATATAATTTGATTTGCTGAGTTCTTTTTTATTCTCACTGAATTGTCCCTTTTTGAAGAATCTGACCACTGGGCTGGTGTTACTGATTATTGAGATATTTTTGCAGTCTTAACCTGTTATATTCTTTTACCTTGATCTACAAAGATTCCAGTCTTTCTCCAAATTAGTCCTAAGTGGCTGTTTAGAAGCTTTGTGGTTTCAAAACACGAGTTCCTTTCATGCACACAAGCTTTAACGAGGTTTGCTTCTGCCTGCAAAATTTGGTACATTTTAGTTGCTTTAATTCCATAGAAAACGGGTGCGAAGACTATAAAACAAAATGCAGTTAATTTTCAAAAAATTCCATCCCTGACCACTAATTTGGGTTCATTAGCACACATCCAACTATTGGTCAGATGCATAATATCACAGACGCTATTGAGAAGGCTCTTGAAGGAAAAAACAAATTACTGAAGGGTATTTCTTCATGTTTTGAAAGGCTTTGGTGGTGTGGTGGAATAAAGTTCAAATTAAAACAGATTTTTCCTGTACACCTTTTAGTCTATGGACAATTTACTCGTATGTATCTTGGACAATTTAAAGAAATTTTATACCACCTTGATCCCATTGTTCCGATTTGAGTTAAGTTGGTAAATCTGTTGTTGACATTCCCTCTAAGTCTTAGCGTCATAGCATGACATTTGCAAAATTTACGTAGCCAAGAGTACATCTATCTCTGAGTGTGTTGGCGATTTTTTACAATTTTAGAAATGGATTTAAATTTGCAACAACGAACTTGTATTAAATTTTACGTAAAAACCGGATTTAATGGTGCCCGAACGTTGGAAATGTTGGAAAAGTGTTTCGGCAACGATTTTCTAAAGAAAACAGTCATTTACCAGTGGCAAGAGCGGTTTAAAAGTGGTCGTGAGTCAATTGAAAATGATGAACGCAGTGGCAGACCATCTACATCGAAAACCGACGAAAACATTGATGCAGTAAAATAAATGTTGGTCAATAACCGCAAATTAACCATCAGAGAGATAGCGGAGGACTTGAACATTGCCTATGGATCCGTCCAAGACATTTTGGTTAATTAATTGGGTTTCCGTCGTGTAGCAGCAAAGTTGGTGCCAAAAGACCTCAATTTCATGCAAAAAAGAGACCGTGTTGACGTCGCAAAAGAGATGATTTGCGAGGCTGAATACAATTCCACATTCATCAAAAGGATCATTACTGGAGACGAGACGTTTATTTATACTCGTAAGTACGACACGCAATCCAGACATCAGGCAAGTGAATGGCGTTCACCAAATGAGCCGAGACCAAAAAAACAACGTCGTTATCAGTCAAAAAAGAAGGCAATGCTCACGGTTTTCATGGATTACAACGGTGTAGTGCTTCATAAATTTTTGCCAGAATAATACAATAAACAAATAGTATTATTTGGGCTTTATGAGACGTTTGCGTAAAGCAATTCGCCGATAGAGACGAGAATTGTAGACAGAAAACTCGTGGATTTTGCATCATGATAACGCACCGTCGCACAGTGCCCATCATTATTCGTAATTTTTTGATGAAAAATGCAACAAATACCATCCAACAGCCACCGAATTCACCTGATTTGGCTCCCTGTGACTTCTTTCTGTTCAATCGATGTTTCGAGGGTTGGATCAAGCGCTGACATAAGTGTGTTGCAGTCGATGGGGATTACTTTGAAGGGAACAATATAGATTTAGATGAATAAACTTGTATTTCTAATTTTCTGAATAAATTCCGGGAACTTTTGGATCAAGGTGGTATAGCACCGCAATGGTCCCACCTATTGACACATCTGTCTTGTACATTGCGATGGCAATTTGGGGGAGTTAAATTATTGCCTTTTTGATGGAAAGCAATTATTACCTTCTGTAATATATGGATATATTACCGTCGCTACTACCTATGTATGGGTCTCTACGAGCAAAAATTTGGTCAATGACAATATTGGTGGCAATAAATTGACGTACAAAATGCGTATGCAAATGCATGTGCAGTGGTAAGGGAGGAGTACTGCTTCTGCTTCTGTAACTTTACTCCGTAAAGCATGTTATTGGTAATGAGATTGAAATTTTCTAAGAACTAGGCTTCTTTAAGCCTGGAATGATATCAGAAATCATATATTTCAGATCTAAGATTGATACCATTAAGAGTCTTAGTCATTTTTACTAGAAAATAAAGCGATGAACTAAAATCTAGAAATCTGCATAGCCTTATTGATAAAATGACATCATACGTGACTAACTTTTGTAGGCTTTTTTCAAGGCCTGTCGAAATGTGGGAATTGGATTGATTATGAAACTTTTTGGTTCTTTGATGGGAATCGGCCTTAGCTCGAAAGGTTTGTGAATCCTTTCTCTGCTCTCATGAGTTAGCTTAGTCATGCTACTACTGTATGCAACCCAATTATCTGCAGTTGCTGGTAAACCACCAGGCTCTATTGCTTGGTTAAGTTTGAAATTAAAAATATTCGCGCTTTGTTGCGATTAGTTGGATGAAATGGCGGGACGTGTAACTGAAAACGACATTTTTATCTTCTCGTAAAAATTTCGTATGTTATTTCTGGATGAATATTTGTCAGTATATTTGTCGGTATATTTTTTCGCAGTTTTTTTTCACGAGCTCTTATAATTTTTCCTCATTTTTTAAATAAAAATATTGTCAATAAAATATTTCGTTTTAATTTGTATAATACTGCGAAAACAACTATTTAAGTCTTGAGCATCAAGCATGTTAGTGAATGCCTGATTATAATCCTGATAAAAGCCTGTCATAGTCATACGACGCCAAGTTCGGTAAGTAGCATGGTATGACTAACATATGAAAACGAACTAAGCCTAATTAACTAACGTTCACTAAGGGAGCAGCAGGTCCCACCGTCAACCAAATTGGTCACAATTCAAACGATGACACAATTCAAGATACAATCATAGGTTCTGGATGCCTAAATTTTCAAAGTAGCCGACGTTGACCTTTCTGAGTTATGGATGCGACTTTCCAGACTCCAGAACATCGAAGCAGTAATGCAAGAAAGCTAGTCGTTTAACGTCTGCTACCGATAGAAACTGTAATGACATTCTTTGATTGACTCTCCCAAAAATAATCCTGTCATTACAAGAGGGCAAGTGGTAATATGGACTGGTGCTAATTTTGGCCCAAAAATTAAACCCATGGTTTGATGAGAAATACGGAAAAACTTTTATAACGAATCAGGAGGCGTTCAGGATGTACTTTTTGATGGTAATCGATCGAAAAGAATAAGTAGTAATAGGATGAAAGGTAAAATTTAACATAAAGTGTGCTCTTTTATATTGGAGTGACATTAGTACTCTAAACCACCAGTTGCTTCTTATTGTCGAATTGTGAGGCTGGAATCGGGGGAGAATTATTTTATAATCGGCGGGGATTTCAACGCTAGACACAGCGATTGGGGAAATAATTTGCCAAATACTAGAGGGAACCTACTACTCGATTGGTGGGGTCAGCACGATGTCATGTACAGACTCGGTCTTAAAGCGACTGATAACCCGTCGTTTCCCAGAGGCGAGTCTTATTTGGATCTACTGCTGTACGACGAACGCATACGACTGACAGGTACAAATTTACAAACATTAAACTGTCTGCGCACATTCGTGTATGACAGCGACCATTGCGGTTTTAGCACCGAAATTACAGTTCCCAACGAAATTGCGGAATTGGAGGAGTTTGTCCAAAGATATTCTTACAACTACAGTAAGACTCGATGGACACGCTTCTCCGCAACCTTGACAAGAGCGCTCTCCTCGAACACGCTCCACCCACCGTCCAATAGGAATTTGTCAAACGAGGAGATCGACCATTACCTAAAACAAATGGACGAGACAATTAAACAAACTATGGACACTACAATACCGCGGTATCGACGTACGACTAACGAAGACCTGTTCCGCAATCCTACTATTGACGCACTGCACCGACAGAAAAGTAGACTTCTGACAAGACTTAAAAACTTGTACAGACATTTAACTGACCGACAAGACCCGGAGATTAGGACACTGAAGTCGTCGATTAAAAATATTCAAACGCTAATAAAAGAGAATTACAGAATTTCTGTGAGTTTGTATTGGAACAACAAGGTTCGGGCTGTAAACACCAGCAACCCGAATATGTTTCCGCAAATAAACAAACTATTTCGGAGAAAAAATCAAAACGACCTTCAGTGTCTTAAAATAGCGCGGACAACAGACAACGAACGGTTACTGACAATAGCAGGTATTGATCCAAATGAAGCCGCTGACGATGACGACTTCTTTGTGATCGAGGATCCGCAGGAGAAAGTTGAGACCATAGGGGCGACTTTCCAGGAAGTATACAAGGCCATTGATATCATTGGCCCTAATTATGACCTGGACAGTCGCGTCTTGGGGCACGACCCCTGCATTCGAAATGAAATAGAGAACTGGCGATCCGAGGGCTCTGGTTTCACCCGGTTCAGCGACGAAAATATGGCAAATAATGTCATTACCAGAGAGGGTGACCTACCCCCGTTCATTTCGAAGGAAGGACTCCGTGAGATCTTCGACACAATCAGGGCTAAGAAATCAGTGGGGACCGATTGTATTCCGAACATCGTGCTTCGACATCTTCCTCTAGAAGCGGACATTTACACCACCCTGTTTAATAATGCAATGAACAATGCAAATTATCCAGCGCATTGGAAAACGGCGGTGGTTCAACCTATCCCCAAAAAGGGAAAGGATATATCCAATCCGGCGAATCTCCGGTCGATAAGTCTCCTTCCGAATATCAGTAAGGTTTTTGAAAAGGTAATCAATAGAGCTCTGTCTAGGTGGGTTGAGGACAAACATATAGTTCCGGATAATCAATTCGGTTTTAAGGCGGGACATGATATCTCACATGCCGCGTCTAAACTGGTGTCCGATATCCAATGGAATAAAGGCAAAAAACAATGTACTGGTGCCTGCCTTGTTGACTTGGAGAAGGCCTTCGACACCGTATGGTTAGAGGGTCTTTTCTATAAGCTGACTAGGCTGGGGATCAGTAAACCACTCTTGTACATTCTTTATAATATGCTACACAACAGACAGTTCATCGTGAAGAATGGTGATGTGACTTCTGTTGGAATATTTCAAATTAAAAATGGTCTTCAGCAAGGTGCGGTCAATTCGCCGATCCTATTCAACATTTATACAAGCGACTTGATAAGTTCACTTCCTCATACTATTGCGTACGCAGACGATTTGATAGCGTACAGAACAGGTCCAAAAATCGAGGCTATTAATACTCTCTTGCAGCGTGACTTTGATAAGATAAGACGATTTTGCGATGACTGGAAGTTGAAAATCAACTTTCAGAAGTCGGAAACCATTCTCTTTAGGACGCCATTGTCTAGAGCCTCTAGGGATACCAGAAAAAATTGGAGAAAGTTCTCGATTATTGGACAACACGGACAGCCTCTTGCCTGTCGAAATGTAGTCAGATACCTTGGAATCTGGCTAGATCAGTTTCTGTATTTTGGCAAAAATGTAGATGCTGCTCTGGCCAGAGCTAGAGGTGCTTTTGCCCTTACAAAGAGACTGTTTTATAGCAGCCAACTCGATGCGAGGGTAAAGGTAATCTGCTACATGGCCCTTATCAGGCCCATGCTGGTATATGGTTGGCCCGTGTGGTTCAATGTACGAGCAAGCTTAATGGAAAAGATTCGGGTGTTTGAGAGGGCTTGCCTTAGGGCTTGTCTTCGCTTGTACAGAACACCAGAGTCGGAGTACAAGAAATTTTATCCTAATGAGGTTCTTTACAACAGGGCGAACCTAATACGAGTGGATAACTTCGTAATTAAACTGACTCGAAGGCATATTGCAAGAGCAATGACCTCGACGAATAACCTGATATCTGGGGCTTACTACCCCAATTACCTTTACCACGAGAGTGTGCGCTTTGACGGCTTCGTTCCACCGGAAGCATTCCTCTACCTAGATCAGATAGGGTTGATCCAGGATAAATCAGCGGTGCCGTTAATCTTCCATGTCGCTCTGACAACTGGGGACAGGCGACTCAACTACAGCATAGACGTCGCATACGGCAGTGTCGATCTCCTCAGGTTCAGTAGGGCGGTGGGGAATCGCGATAAGAGGGATGTCGTTCGGCAGCACCAGCATTTCTGGTGGTTGAATGATGGAGAAGATGTTTCGTCGTCGTTTCCGTCAATTTCGGACCAGCCTCACTAATGAGGCAGAGCTGGCCAATTTATTTGCTCTGTAAATAGCGATGGCCAGCTTGCATAGGTTTAGGTTAGCATTTAAGAAACATATACATATATCAGTGTATACAAAGGTGTATACTGATATATGTGTATGATTGTGTATAATGTCTATGTGTATTTATGTGTGTATTGTACATTTAGGTTAGGTAGGCTAAGGTTTATTTTAAGTTAGATATTAAGTTTTTATAAAAAATTATGTCCATATGCTAAGTTTTTGTTAGCATTTTTTTTTCTTAGCTTTAAGTATAGTAAATAAATATTAGTAAAGAAAATGTACATAAAGTCGAAAGACATAGTTATAAGAATTAAGAGTAGCTTAGAGCGCCTGTGTGGGGCCAGTAAGTTAGTATAAGTTTGTTAAGTAATTTTAAGCTAGCATTTAAGCATTTTTTGTTAGTGTGTAAGAGTTAATGATTAAGGAAATAAAATGCTTTAAAACTGAAAAAAACTGAAACTGATTGTCGAATTGTGACATCTAATGGACGATTTTATTAACCAAAAAGTTGAAATTATTATAACGTTTGATAAATACAAAAAAAAAACTTTTATATACCGTAACATTTCATAACCGATATTCAGACATCCCCGATAACCTTAAATGACGGTTTGGTCTTCTATGTCTTCGCGAATCTGGGATTCAAGGATCTAGGGGCATAGTTATCCATTCACTTAATGTCGGCGTGCCAGAATAATAATCGAGTATTGGATTGTTGACTACTTCTACATTTTGGTACAGTTGTTATGAATTTTTTATTTCTTTCTAAAGAGTTCAGGATCAATTAAATCAAAAAGCTTCCTAGTTAATAGTCGATGACTATGTTCCATACATCAGGAACAGTAGGATCAATACATTGATGCACATCAGCTTTGTCTTTCTGGATAGCAATTCTGAATCAGTTTGGTTTGCCAATCGAAAGTAGCAGCGGTTTTCTGAAAACATTATTAATCAAATCTCTATTATGCTCAGAGGGTAGGTTCTAACTTCGAGTTAGGTGAACGCCTAACTTCCGAATAAATGGCTCTACAGCTGCTCAGTGGGAATCAGCGATAATGTTGATATTTGTTCCAAAACTTGTTTTCTTAGTTTTCTTGGTACAACTCTAGAGTTGTATACCATAGGACCACAGCAGCTTCACCACTTGCTTGTGTAACAGCAGCTGCTTCTCGATGTTCAGCTTGGAATATTTTCGAAGTAAGCAATACGTTTTTCTATATTTGTTTGCTAGTTATTTACGTTTGTTTCTCACGTTGAACTTCCATTTTAGCTTTGTGTCGAGTGTCATTCCAAGGTATTTAGCCTCGTTTGTAATCGGAATACAAACCGAGTTTATGAAGGTAGGCAAACGTATCTTCTCAAAAATGTTTGGTATAGTTGAGGCAAATAAAATTGGTCTATAAGACTTCTTGTCACACGATGGTTTTCCTGATTTTGCTAAGATTATGAGTTCAACAACTTTCCACTGACACGGAACGTATTAATCTAAGTTACGCGTTTATAATATAGAGAAGCTTGGTTAATGCATTTTTAGGCAACATTTACACGTTTTCTCCTGCTATTAGGTCGTAACTGGCACCTTTCTTTGGTTTTAATTTATTTATTTAATTTTGGAGTTCTGTCAACGTGGTATTTGTTATTGTGTAATTATTAGTTGCTTTTCTCGATTATAATGAATAAGCGCTTGACCATCGAACAGCCCTAAAGTTTTCTTCCAACTGGGCAGCACAGATATTCGCTTTCTCTTGATCTCCCTTCGACCATTCGTTATTATTATTTTTTTGGTTGGAACGCTTTTTTCTTTCCTTTACTTCGTTGCAAAACGAATAATTGGACTGCTTTTCAAGCTTTCTGTATAGTTTTAAAAGTTTCTAATAGTTTATTTTAGCAGCTAAAACAAGTGGTTTAAGCCTGTTCTATGTTGTAAAACACGACTTTGTTACCATGACATGACAACGGATCTCTTTGCCAAAATCGGATAAGCTATTATCAATTTCAGGCTTAATAACAAGCAGTTTGTAAAGGGTGATTCTATAAGAGGTACTTTTTCCAGTGAGGATTTTATGGGAGATCACGCATGCATCGTGTTCTACTGATATGGTATTTGTGTTCAGTATTGTTTGATATTCCATCATGGAAAGACTTAGCCCGGCACAGAGTCTACAAATTATTGAACTGTATTACGAAAATCAGCGTTCTACGAGGAATGTGTTTGGTGCGCTTAAAGCAAGTTATGGTTCACATAATCGACCTACCGAATACACAATTCGCTATACCATCGAAAAGTTTGAAACCCAATTTTCATTATTGGATAATACGCGACCAAATAGAATGTAGTAAAGAAAATACAGCGGGGATAGTGGAATCGATTCGGCCCCATCTCAATAGCTTGGCTTGTCGTATGCAACAACTAGGCATTATTTACGTGAGGATCTGATTTAAAAGCATACAAAATTGAATTCGTGCAATAACTGAAACCGGCTGACCTCCCGAATCGTAACTGTTTCAGTCGTTGAGCTCTTGAGAAGCTTCAAGAAGATTCACTGTTTTCGACCAAAATTTTTGTTTTGCTCAGCGATGAGGCCCATTTATGGCTTAATGGCTACGTCAATAAGCAAAATAGCTGTATTTGGGGCACGGGGCAACCTTTTGTATGATCATAAAGATTAACCAATAAAATTGAATTGTTTGAATTTTTTTTATTTTTGAATAAAGCCTCTTAACGAACCACGCTTTATAAAGCACCACGAGTTTTCTAAAATAATCAGGCAAATCTGGATTATCCTACATTAACCCTTCGGCCTTTAGAGCCCCTTACAATGAATGCTGGAATGCCTTATAGTCGATGAATATTTGATACATTGATACATATGTACAAAGAATAAATGTTTAATGTTTTTTTTATGAATTTTCCAATATTAAGTGCCATTTAAAGATAACACATAGTTTCTAAAAATGTTTTACTGACATTATACAAAGCTTGGTTAAATACGAGTATATCCCAGCCTTAAAAACAAGCGAACATTTCTATGCTTTTTTTTATTAATCCTTTAAATATATATATATATTTTTTTTATAACATTGTGTTTGACTTTAAAATGATACCTTTCAAATAGTTGCTTGGTCATCAGTGTTTATCGGAATATTTCAGTAAAACCACTCGAGCTCGATAAATTGCAAATCGCAATCATTCATTATTCATTTGATTTGTGACACTTTTATTACTGTTATTGAATGGAATATGTATAATCATATAAGGTATAAAATTTATGTTTCCACGAGGCGAATTCTGGTAGATATGTGTCTTTTGTCATAATCGTAATGTCGGACTGGGTATAAGTGAGTTGGCTTAGTTTTTACCTACTCGAGTTTTTCAAAAAAACAGTTCTTCGATTTATGAGAGTACGTTTTACAATTGAAAATATTTTTCTTCTGAGGATTTAGAAGGGATAAAGGAAATGGAAATACTATGGATTAGCCTGGATTCATTTGAGTCGATATACCATACATATGTATGTATGTGGATAAAGAGGGATACTAATAAAATAATCTTTTTCATAAGTTTTTTTTCTTGCTTGTTGAACATTTACTAGAACATTTCAGTTCTTAGATGATAGATGATGAGGTTTCAAATCATTTTTTCTCACTTTTCTTATGTCATAGGTAATATTAAAGGTGTTCGATTAGTTCTGTTTATTCGGCGTATAGTTCGTTTAAAAGATGTAACACGAATTAACCTCATTCTGAATAATAGTGACTAAAGTTATGGTCTGGCGTGGCGTGGCGCGTACGTTCATCGGCTACTACGTAAGAGGGTTTGACTCAAAACTCGACCAACACCAAAAGTAAAACTTCGAAACAGCAATCTTGTCCCTATGTAAATATCTCTCAATCTTCTGCCGTTCGAAATGTCCCACTCACTATGCATGAAATGAGTGTCCTCGCCCAGCTACACAAGCTACGTCAATGGCGTAGTCTGATAAATAAACGGAAGAAAAACAATAGCTGGTCTTATGGTAAAGTGACATCAGACTTTTGACTGCGGGACCAGTTACATTGTTGAAGGCTTTCAGTGCCCACACTAGAAGCTTAATTCTGGCACCATGAGAGTGTGGCGCGCCTGGTAACTTCGGTTCTAAACTGACTTGTTAGAGGTAGGCTGCTTTATGCGTGGATCATGCTGGCTGTGCTTTAAATCCTGTAATATAACAAATAATACAGAGAGTTATGACGCTTAGATTGGAGGAGGTTTTAGATAGGCCTCAGCCTTCAACAAGTTCACCCCTACACATGACTGACTTTAATGAGGTTTCTCCAGAAAAATCCAAAGATTGAAAAATGCAGATTATTCCGCATTTTACATCAGGGCGATGATTAATGCACTGTTTAATCAAATGTATGATGGCACACTGTGGGCTTAAGCTGACATGGCATGCACTTGATCTGTACATTGCAAGTCGAAGAGCACAGTATATTGGAGAACGAGGTTAATCTGTAAATCCCTGCTCTGAATGTTGTTGGGAGAACGTCCAGATATGGTTTTGGTAAACTAAACTAAGCTTAACTAGAATCACAAGATTGGCTACAGTGGTTGCAATGCATACATCAGAAACCAACCTCGATCCACAAGAGGTGGGTCGGTATCTTATTACCCAACTTACTCATCAGCTAGCGCCATGGGGTTACATGTATGTAGGTGGGAAGTGCATAGGATATAGGTGTTGGAAGCGTGGATAGTACGCATTTCTCTCCGTTGCGAGGACGAGGGTATGTGGTGTCAGTTTACGCACCTGCAACACTTTTTACTACTCAAATTATAACAGAACTTGAAATGCTTTTTCGTTACCTTTAGCTTCAATCTGTCATTACGACAGCATCATTAATCAGACGATAGAGCGTAGTATCAGCTCAGACAACATTCAGCCTGATAAGTACAAAATTCCAACAACAACAACACTGTACTCCCACATAAAATTATACATATTTTCATAGGTATTCCTACTCTTCTGTATTAGTGGCATCAGTCTCCTTAAGATCGGGTATAAGGTACTCTCTACCATAACGTTAAACTCATTGTCAAAAACTGAAGAGGTCAATAAGACCTCATACAACTGGCGACGACTGGCTAGTAAACGAACCAGTTGAAAGGGCTTGTTGGTTGAGGCTCAGGGCCACTCCGAATTGTAACTCCATGTAAGAAAATTGGTTATTCTCTGATAAAAGGGACGGTATTATTGTGGTCTTTCCTTTCGGATTCGGTCCTTTAATTTTTGAATCTGATTGCTATCTTTTCTCTATAGAAAAATAGAGAGATACCGTAATCCGATGGCAGTTGTATACCCCTTAATTATCAGTTCTCTTATTGAAACATTCAAATCTTTTCTCACATAATTTCTATTTCAGAGCCCTTAGTAGCCTTAGAAGCCAAATGGCAATTGTCAAGCGTAACTCTTCGTTTGAGGTGTCATTATCAGATCTAATACCGGGGCCGCATAGGACGAAATCTCAAATTACGTAAAAGTTATATCCGTCAAATTCTTCGTCCCTTCTTATTGGCGGTGGCCGTGGTGTAGTGGTACTAACAATCGCTTCTCACTCGGAGGGGCAAGGTTCGAATCCTACCCATTGACAAGTTTTTCAAGTTTCTCATTTGTATAATTGGAACTCAGACAGAAAAATTCTGCGTGTGAAGGCATAACACTGACACGTAGATTTGGCTGTTGTAGAGTTTCAAGCACAAAAAAATGGTGTGAATTATAACCTTCTAATCACTCTGAGTGAAGAAAAAACTCCCGTCCTCCGAGAGCGAATATCGAAACCAAACACACCTGAGTTTCAAACCACTACAAAAAACCAATTTTCCTTTCTCCTCCTTCTATCGTTCCGCCCGCGCCCTGGCAACAGTAAAAGGGTATCAAACGCGCCTAAGGGGTAAATTATAAAAAGAAATCAAAGCGTTAGTACCTACAATCAGATGCGAGCGTAGCTGGAGCACGCACAAAGATATTGGTCCGCGGTATTGTCATCGCTTTCACAGCAAGCCTCTCAGGATATTGTTACTTATGCCCGACATATTTAAGAGTTTAGCAAAAGCGTAGTGCTCCATCACGGCTCCACTAAGCATCTTGCAATCTTTCCTACTGAGGGACAATAGAAAATACCTCTTGGAAAAGTCATTAATCATTGGTTGGGTCTGCCCCGGTAATGTGGAGAGTCATGCCATATGCAGTTGTGCTCATATGAGACCCCACAGTGGAAGACCTAACGGAAGACGCAGGAAGTTCTAACGTAGGTTCGAGTCCTGAAAAATTCTTCTCAAGTTCAACGACGTTTTCATATCCAGTGATCCAATTGTGACCTGGGACCCAATTAAGACTCAGTGAATTCAATCGTTCGACTGCGTTCGGTGCACCTAAATGGACATTGCTTCTGCTCTCTATAGCAGTCACTGTAGTATATGTCAGTTTTCTCTTTTCCTCCGGCCCATTCTACCTGAATGGCGATAACATAATTTTTATAGGATTATAGCCTCTTTGCTAGTCGTTTCGCTAAACATGACCTGAGGTCTAAATCATTATATGTGCAGTTCCAGACAGGCGAATCAGTCCTTATCCAAGATTCCCTACGGGACCCATAAGGCAAAGAGTATTGGATATTCCAGATCCAGTAACCCGTTTAATAGATATAAAGGCTGTCGTTGACTTATAATGGGTTCTTCTGCCAAAATCTTTTATTCAGCACCATGGAGACATTTATTGGTCTTAGCCCCAATACATTTAGCAACTTTCAACCGGAAGCCTAGCGTAGCACATGGAAGTGAGAGTCTAGTGTGGGTCAAAATTTTTTTAAGGCTTGTCTTTGATTTAGATGGAGTATAACGCTCTGTGCTACAAATAGATACGCCTACGCTAAATCTTGATGGATATACACGGTACACATCAATTGCAATTATTTGAATATAGTACAATGTACGAGTATATCAAAAATTTCCCGCAATTTATTTAGAAAATAAAAATACAAGTTTATTCATCTAAATCTATATTGTCCCCTTCAAAGTAATCCCCATCAACTGCAGTTTTCGATATATCCCTCAGTGCTTCCTGCGATTTTTCCATTACTTCCTCTCGGCGGCTGAAACGCGTTCCCCGTAGTGGTTTTTTAACTCGACTGAACAGAAAGAAGTCACAGGGAGCCAAATCAGGTGAATTCGGTGGCTGTTGCATGATATTTGTTGCATTTTTCGTCAACAAATTACGAATAATGATGGCACTTATCATGGTGCAAAATCCATGAGTTTTCTGTCTACAATTCTGGTCTCTATCGGCGAATTGCTTCACGCAAACGTCTCATAAAGCCCAAATAATACTCTTTGTTTACTGTCTGGCCTTCTGGCAAAAATTTATGATGCACTACACCGTTGTAATCCATGAAAACCGTGAGCATTGCCTTCTTTTTTGACTGAAAACGACGTGGTTTTTTTGGTTTCGGTTCATTTGATGAACGCCATATACTTGTCTGGTGTCTGGATTGCGTGTCGTACTCATAAACCCACGTCTCGTCGCCAGTAATGATTTTGATGAATGTGGGATCGGATTCAGCCTCGCAAATCATCTCTTTTGCGATGTCAACACGGTCTCTTTTTTGCATGAAATTGGGGTCTTTTGGCACCAACTTTGCTGCTACACGACGGAAACCCAATCAATTAACCAACATGTCTTCGATGGATCCATAGGCAATTTTCAAGTCCTCCGCTATCTCTCTGATGGTTAATTTGCGGTTATTGACCAACATTTCTTTTACTCCATCAATGTTTTCGTCGCCACTACGTTCATCATCTTCGATTGACTCACGACCACATTTGAACCGCTCGTGCCACTGGTAAACGACCGTTTTCTTTAGATAATCGTTGCCGAAACACTTTTCCAACATTTCGCATCATTAAATCGGTTTTTTACGGAAAATTTAATACAAGTTCATTGTTGCAAATTTAAATCCATTTCTAATTGTAAAAAATCGACAACACACACAGAGATAGATGTGCTCTTGGCTACGTAACTTTTGCAAATGTCAAGCTATGACGCTAAGATTTAGAGGAAATATCAACAATAGACTTATCAACTTAACAAAAAAAAAACAGAATTCAAATCGGAACAATGGGAGCGCCACACGGTGGTTATTTTTAACTTTTTGATCAAGGTGGTATTATATGAGTGTACTCATAGATTCATTTTTATTTTGTCAGTGGTAACTATTCACCTGGTTATAGGTTAAATTGGTTAAAATTTTATAACTCAACATGTTTTCAGAACCATTGTCAAAATACCACAAGCTTTTATGCCAATCTAACCGCATGCTTGTTTGTGTTTATCAGCAGGATTTTAATTTAAATTTAAAGTGAAAAAAAAAATAGTTATTGTATCTACTGTCATAACAGTTGATCCGCCTTCATCGAAGTGAAGTGGAAATGACCTAAATCTATGGATATACTATAAACAAGCACTTACATGCATTCTTTTCTAAAGCCCACATTTTAATTTCAGAAAAACACTTCCTGATATGTAAATGTCAATTATCAATACTTAAAAAGCAGGAAATCACAAACCCACATCAGAATTGTTGGATCAGTTGAATGTTGACAATTTTAACATAGATTTTGCCATTGAAGTCAATTTATCTTTGAAAAATAGGTGGCCAAACCATAGTCATTGTGATAACTGCAGTACATACATAGACTGTTTCATGAATTGGCCGTACTTTCACATGCAAAAAATATAAATGTGTGACATGTCAGATATCTGATAATAATGATATCACAATCATTATCTATTTTGAAACCATTTATGAGCTCTATACATACTATATACATACTCGCATTTATGTACGAGTGTGTACATACATAGATGGTTGAGTTAAGACTGCTCTTAAGTATTTTTGGATTGGCGATATGATATTGGAATCACAGTACCTATTTAATGTTTGACATAACCTTCCTATTGATAAAATTCTTATAGAAAAAGCAAAAGTTTGGTACGACAAACGTCGTCGAGGAATATACAACGTCTGAAAGGTTTTTCAAAATATTCACTTTGATGTTTGGATGTATTTAAACCAGCTCTGAAAAGTTTGAGTATACCATTTAAAAGCCGCCTTTGTAATAAAAATGTCAAGAGCCGACTATGAAGTAGACACATCTACGAGTACATAGATAATTCGTATAATCCTTGTTGTTTAATAATGTATTGTCTTAATGGGAAAAAACGTTCATCCTGATATTTATATTTGAAACAACTAGGTAACTATACGGTGATTCTCTAGTGTAAAAGTAACATAATAATCCTTTTCTTCTGTTGAAAGTGTTTGAAAGGACCAGATCGCGTTGTTGACTGACATATTCATATGTACATGGGAGTTCTTTGAATTCCCTTTCTTGTGTATCGAGCAAATCATGAAGAGATTCTATTTGTCAATCTGTCACCGAGTCTTAGCAATATTATTAACCGACCAGATCATCTTACGTACATCAGTTAGCGCGGTCTTTAACCAACTGAGTCGTTCGCAAATCTCAAGTGAGAATAGACGTGTGTCGGCTGTTCTTTAAGTAAAATAAAAATAAAAATTGTGATTCCTTTCAAAGCAAGTTAGTTACAACTTTGTTAATTACTCGGTAGCCCGGATGTTAGCGGCGTCTGGCATCGAATCGTGGGACACGGGTTCGAATCCCGGGTCAAACTTGGAACTTTTTTTCTTTTCAAAGTGTAATATATACATATATATAATAATATTAAAACAAGTCCAACAAATAATAAGGAAAGAAAGCACGTGATGGATGGCGGAGAGCGTTCCGCTCTTTCCATAGCGGGAGTTGCAAAAGGCAACATTACTGTTGTCGGTGCGGTGGCGAAAGCCATAAAAAGGAGGAAGAGGGTGAAAACCCCTCCTAATTTAGCGAAAAAGAAGATAAGTGCCGTTTTAGCACAACAAAGCAAAACACAAGCAGATGATGCGTTGAGGTACATCTCTGATGAAGACCATTACAAGGGGGGCAACAACAACTTTGCTTCACTAGCGGCATCTGAGTCAGAAGATGAAGATGAAGAGATAAAAGAAATTAATAGCAGCATACAAATGCTGAACGAAAAAATGCTTGCTATTAAGCAAAGACAAACTGCTCGCAGGCAGAGGGAGCAACTAGAAATAGAGAGCTCCCAACATCAAAAGCAACAACTGCAGCAACAACAAAACCAGCAGCAGCCGAAACAACCACCGCAGCAAAAGCAACAGCAGCTGCTGCAAGAACAACAACAGTTGAAAGCACAGCAGCTGAAAAAACAGCAGCAGCAGCAACAACAACACCAACAACAACAACAACAACAACAACAACAACAAAAACAACAACAACAGCAGCAGCAGCAACAACAACAACAGAAGCAGCAGAAGAAGAAGAAGGAGAAGGTGCCTCCGATCAACACCTATAAACTAGAGGTAAATGCAACCAAGGACCTGTGTAAGTTGCTCATTGGTAATAATTTTAACATAAAGAGATTGGGGAACGATCGCCATGCCATCCACTGTAATACAGTGGAGGGCTATGCGAAAGTGAAAGAGCTCCTAAAGGAAACGACGACGGAGCACTACTCATACACACCGAAGTATGAAAAGCGGCAATCGATGCTGCTGAAGGGGTTGGAACCGTCTTCTGATCCTGAGGAGATCCTGGCACTGCTCAAAGAGAAGGAGTGCGAAGGACTCAAGTTTGTGGGGGTAAAGCCATTTACCATAGCTAGAGCCAGGCGGGAGAAACGGAGTCTGCCGTTCTTCCTGGTGCAGCTCAGTCCCGAAAGTCATCTGGATAGTCTAAGGAGTATCAATGTCCTAGACTACCAGGTGATTCACTGGGAAAAATTAAAAAGGAGCGAGGGCGTTATACAATGCGTTCGCTGCCAGAGGTTCGGGCACGCCGCGTCGAACTGTCAAATGCAGCCTCGATGCGTGAAGTGCGCTAAGAACCACAGTTCCGAGCAGTGTCCTCTGGGTGTTGACGGAGCATCCGATAGGTCGCAGCTCTCGTGCGTGTTATGTGGAAACGTGGGACACACCGCAAACTATCGGGGTTGTCCTAAGTTCGCTGACATTAAAAAAGCAAAACTGGCTCGGCAGCAGAAAGTGGAGGTCAAACGTTCACCTGTCAGGTTTCAAACACCAGCCGTCACGTCCCAAATTTCCTACGCCCAAATGGCGTCAGGTAGGGGGGCTACGGTACAGCAAGTGACTGTTGCTTCTCCGGCGCCAACGCCGAGAATAACGGAAGCTGCACCTAACATGCTAGCCATCTTACTCGCAATCCAAGGGCAGATGGCTCAGCTGCAAAAGCAGGTTCAAGAACAGGCCAAGCGGGTGGACCAGATCTACTCGCTGCTGCCGGGCCTAACGCAATACATGCCGTAATGGGTACGCACATGGTAGAGCAAACTTTGAAGGTCCTTGCGGTGAATGTTAATTCACTGATTAGGATTGAACGAAGAGCGATGTTTAAATTGCTACAAGAGCAAACTCCTGATGTGCTTTTCGCTAGCGAAACCAAGCTAACCGACAAGCACAAACTGGAGTACAATAATTATATTGTTAGAAGAAGAAACCGGCCCAGATCCAAACGTGGAAGCGGTGTCGCGATCTTCATTAAAGAAGGTATAAAATTTCACAGAGTGTATAAGGGCGTGTTGCGCAGGTTCCGGGTGTTGGAGGCAGTCGTCATTTACATCCCGCTCCGCAGTGGAAAGCGGCTGCACTTGGCCTCTGTTTATGCACCTGATACTTCACAATCCACCCTATTCATTACAGAGCTCGACACGCTTTTTCGACTTCTGAGGCTGGAAACGGGGGAGAATTATTTTATAATCGGCGGGGATTTCAACGCTAGACACTGAATAAAACAAATGGATGAGACAATTAAACAAACTATGGACACTACAATACCGCGGTGTCGACGTACGACTAACGAAGACTTGTTCCGCAATCCTACTATTGACGCACTGCACCGACAGAAAAGTAGACTTCTGACAAGACTCAAAAACTTGTACAGACAGTTAACTGACCGACAAGACCCGGAGATTAGGACACTGAAGTCGTCGATTAAAAATATTCAAACGCTAATAAAAGAGAATTACAGAATTTCTGTAAGTTTGTATTGGAACAACAAGGTTCGGGCTGTAAACACCAGCAACCCGAATATGTTTCCGCAAATAAATAAACTATTTCGGAGAAAAAATCAAAACGACCTTCAGTGTCTTAAAATAGCCCGGACAACAGACAACGAACGGTTACTGACAATAGTAGGTATTGATCCAAATGAGGCCGCTGATGATGACGACTTCTTTGTGATCGAGGATCCACAGGAGAAAGTTGAGACCATAGGGGCGACTTTCCAGGAAGTATACAAGGCCATTGATATCATTGGCCCTAATTACGACCTGGACAATCGCGTCTTGGTGCACGACTTCTACATTCGAAATGAAATAGGGAACTGGCGATCCGAAGGCTCTGGTTTCATCCAGTTCAACGATGAAAATATGGCCAATAATGTCATTGCCAGAGAGGGTGACCTACCCCCATTCATTTCGAAGGAAGAACTCCATGAGATCTTCGATACAATCAGGGTTAAGAAATCAGTGGGGACCGATGGTATTCCGAACATCGTACTTCGACATCTTCCTCTAGAAGCGGTGGACATTTACACCACCCTGTTTAATAATGCAATGAATAATGCACATTATCCAGCGCATTGGAAAACGGCGGTGGTTCAACCTATCCCCAAAAAGGGGAAGGATATATCCAATCCGGCGAATCTCTGATCGATAAGTCTCCTTCCGAATATCAGTAAGGTTTTTGAAAAGGTAATCAATAGAGCTCTGTTTAGGTGGGTTGAGGACAAACATACTCGTATAATTCCGGATAATCAATTCGGTTTTAAGGCGGGACATGATATCTCACATGCCGCGTCTAAACTGGTGTCCGATATCCAATGGAATAAAGGCAAAAAGCAATGCACTGGTGCCTGCCTTGTTGACTTGGAGAAGGCCTTCGACACCGTATGGTTAGAGGGTCTTTTCTATAAGCTGACTCGGTTGGGGATCAGTAAACCACTCTTGTACATTCTTTATACTATGCTAACCAACAGACAGTTCCTCGTGAAAAATGGCGATGTGACTTCTGTTGGAATATTTCAAATTAAAAATGGTCTTCAGCAAGGCGCGGTCAATTCGCCGATCCTTTTTAACATTTATACAAGCGACTTGATAGGTTCACTTTCCCATACTATTGCGTACGCAGACGATTTGGTAGCGTACAGAACAGGTCCAAAAATCGAGGCTATTAATACTCTCTTGCAGCGTGACTTTGATAAGATAAGACGATTTTGCGATGACTGGAAGTTGAAAATCAACTTTCAGAAGTCGGAAACCATTCTCTTTAGGACGCCGTTGTCTGGAGCCTCTAGGGATACCAGAAAAAATTGGCGAAAGTTCTCTATCGTTGGACAACGCGGACAACCTCTTGCCTGTTGAAATGTAGTCAGATACCTTGGAATCTGGCTAGATAAGTTTCTGTATTTTGGCAAAAATGTAGATGCTGCTCTGGCCAGAGCTAAAGGTGCTTTTGCCCTTACAAAGAGACTGTTTTATAGCAGCCAACTCGATGCGAGGGTAAAGGTAATCTGCTACATGGCCCTTATCAGGCTCATGCTGGTATTTGGTTGTCCTGTGTGGTTCAATGTACGAGCAAGCTTAATGGAAAAGATTCGGGTGTTTGAGAGGGCTTGTCTTAGGGCTTGTCTTCGCTTGTATAGAACACCAGAGTCGGAGTACAAGAAATTTTATCCTAATGAGGTTCTTTACAACAGGGCGAACCTAATACGAGTGGATAACTTCGTAATTAAGCTGACTCGAAGGCACATTGCAAGAGCAATGACCTCGACGAATAACCTGATATCTGGGGCTTACTACCCCAATTACCTTTACCACGAGAGTGTGCGCTCTGATGGCTTCGTTCCACCGGAAGCATTCCTCTACCTAGATCAGATAGGGTTGATCCAGGATAGATCAGCGGTGCCGTTAATCTTCCATGTCGCTCGGACAGCTGGGGACAGGCGACTCAACTACAACAGAGACGTCGCACACGTCAGTTTGGATCGCCTCAGTTTCAGTAGGGCGGTGGGGAATCGCGATAAGAGGGATGTCGTTCGGCAGCACCAGCATTTCTGGTGGTTGAATGATGGGGAAGATGTTTCGTCGTCGTTTCCGTCAATTACGGACCAGCCTCACTAATGAGGCAGAGCTGACCAATCTATTTGCTCAGTAAATAGCGATGGCCAGCTTACATAGGTTTAGGTTAGCATTTAAGAAACATATACATTATACATATATCAGTGTATACAAAGGTGTATACTGATATATGTATATGATTGTGTATAATGTCTATGTGTGTTTATGTGTGTATTGTACATTTAGGTTAGGTAGGCTAAGGTTTATTTTAAGTTAGATACTAAGTTTTTATAAAAACGAAAAAAATGTCCATATGCTAAGCTTTTGTAAACAAATTTTTTATTAGCCTGAAGTATAGAAAATAAGTATTTATAAATAAAATGTAAATGCAGTCGAAAGACATAGATATAAGTATTCAAAGTAGCTTAGAGTGCCTGTGTGGGGCCAGTAAGTTAGTATAAGATTGTTAAGTAACTGTAAGCTAGCATTTAAGCATTTTTTGTTAGAATTTAAGAGTTAGTGTTAAGAAAATAAAATGCATTAAAACTGAAAAAAACTGAGTAACATCATAATTTCAACATCCGAAGGACGTGACAGCTAGCACTAGCCAAGGTTTATACTACAAATGCCGAAGGCTTTTCCCACGTTTACCTAAGAATGATTCAATATTCCTTCCTTTCAGACGTATGATGATTCTTATTCCATTCCCTCTGTGTTAAATCAAAAAGCCCTCTTTTCGAACTTCGTTTTCAGCTGTGCACTTTGATGCACATGCCATGTAAGCCATTCCGCGCTTATTGTAATTTTCTTGTAAAGTTTATGCAAGTTAATCCGAGGGGCAACTAAGTGACTACAATATTGCCAAACGGATGCAAATTACAATCTTGCAGCTGTCCCTCTGGTTAGCTTGCAATAATGTAGTGATCCGAGTCAAAATTGGTCACTTGGAATGTTAGGACATCTATATTACTGGAGGGTACTCTTGCATTGTTCGCAACCGTCATGTTCCTCTGTGATTACTGAGGTGATGGAACTCTCAGCAAAGTTAATTAGCCTAAGTCCATTTGCCAACACGTGGTGTCGTGTAGGTTATAGTTTCCTATTTTCCTGTTTTGGCGTTTGAATCATCTAAAATGACTTCAACGTTATAACGGGTGGTCCAAATACAAGTTTCTTTTTAAATCGTATGTTATTTTCACACTGACAGCTCTTTCCCGCTCGAAATCTTGAATTTTCGTATGGAGCCCTTAAAGATCGATGTTATACGGACAATCTATAAACAATTCAAGCCAAAAACACTCATCAAGGTCTTGGAATATTGGGTTGACAGGATGCACTACTGCGAAGCCAGCCGAGGCAGTCACATGAATGAAATCGTAGTACATAAATAATGGGAATGTACACTCTTTCTAGTAAAGCCATAACATACCGAAAATATTTGATTTTTATTCATTATATTTTATTTTTAAAAATAAATTTATATTCTGTATAAATTTATATTGCTCGTAGGTTATGTCGAGGTGATCTATTTTTTCTGTGTCGGGAGCGCATATCAAGCTGATGTTGCCGAATTTAAACTTGTTGCGCTTTATTATACTATTAAGCGTTCTCTCTATAATTCTTAAGAATTCTTTTTTCAATTGGCCCCTTACAACAAATCCGCACCCAAATATATGCTACTTCAGATCTCTGCAACAGTCAGTCACCGTACTACATGTCACAGTTATCAAAGGACTTAGGTTCATTTGCAACAGTAGCGGGGTCGGAAAAGTTTTGACTCCTACTGAACATACTCGTAACATCTTTCATATTTATGTGTGTATGGTAGCAAATGTATAAGTACTTTAAATGTTTCAAAGTAAATTTTGCACTAAAATTAATGTGTCAAAAGCTATTGAAGACCAAAAGTGTATTTTTTTTAGAAAAATGTCTTGTTAACCCCCAATTTTTTCGACTTTGAAACGTGTACCTAGTATAGGGTTTTCCAATAAGGACTTGACAACTTTTTTTTTAAAATAAAACGCAAACCATTTGAGATATTTCAAAAACTTTATTATCGGTTTGAAGTACGATCAAGACATTTATGAATGGAACTCGATTTCGTTCATATGGCCACCGCGGGCACGTTTGCAGCATTGAGCCAAAAATGAGCTTCGTCACTGAAGATGATTTTGCGATGAAATTCATCATTTTGGCGCATCTTCTCCAGAACCTAATCGGAGAACGTACGTCGCTTCAAATGGTCCATCGGCTTCAATTCTCGAGTCAGCTTGATCTTGTATGGGTCTAAACCAAGATCCTTACGCAAAATACGCCATAATGTGGTCTGAGCGATGCCCAATTTTTGAGAACGCCGTTGAATTGACTGATTTGGATCGTTTGCTACGGACGTCTGAACGGCAGCGATATTTTCGACACTTCGACCAACCCGTTGTCTCACTGACACGGCAACATCACACAACGAATATGTAGACTCAAATTTTTGCACTAAACTTGTTATTGCCTGTCTACTAGGGCGAGAATTACGACCGAAAATTGGAGTTAACGCTCTTAAAGTTGCAGTCACCGACTCCGAATTTCGGTAGAAAATTTTTATAATTTGCGGACGTTGCTCGTTCGTGTACTTTACCATGATGAAAATGTTGAGTTTACTGAATAAATTGACAGTGACAGTTTGATGATTAGTGAAAGAGTGCGTTCACAAATTAAATTCAAAGTTGTCAAGTCCCTATTGGAAAACCGTTTATTTACAAACCAAAAAAAAAAATGTCAGGTCATTTCATCTGAAGTCAGTTGTTTTCAAGATACGACTTATAAAAGCCCACAAGGGCACAAAACGTTCGTCCTTCAATGTCTCTATTATGCAAGGCATGTGCGTTGCTATTGACGTTTTCGATTGGCCCACAGAAGCTTTCTTCTTGCAGGGGAGAAAAAAATCTTTTGAAAATGTTCCATTGGCACTCTTCTCATTTTGGCAAAGTTTTGCTTCTGAATTTTATGTCAGAATGTACTAACCCATATGTAACATATAAATATATACGTTAAATATTCTTGTGTGTCAAACTAGATTTTGTTTTCGATCAATCGATTGTGTTTGTCTCCGTTGTTGGAATCTTTCACAATTTTATAGTTTTTTAACTCAATAAATCGGTCTTCTGCCATTCTGTTAAACAAAGAGGTTGCGATATAAAAATTTGACATTTAACCAATACATGTAGAAATTTTGACAGAAAAATCAGAAGAAGTTTTCCATGTTCCATTGCAATCCGAAGCGATTCACTTCCGGATAGAACCCAATGGAAAACGCCGTATGTTAGCAGTGATAATCGCAAAGTTTCTGTCAAAGTTGATAGTGTTTTTCTACCAGAATTTCCGAGAAAGTAAAAATTTAATATTCGAAATGTCATTTGCAGAAAATATTACAATCCTCTTGTATGTGTTGGAACTTAGAATTGTTTAAGGTATGACTACTCTTAAAATGCCAGAGCACGTGTTAAGGGCCCGGCCCATAGAAGCCTTTAAGTTTTTCGGAAAATTCGATAGAGAGAGAGAGAGAGAGAGAGAGAAAGAGGTTTCGGCCCAGTGGTTATTTCGCTCTATAGGTGGCATCCGACATTTAATGGGGAGACTAAATTATTAGTGTAAATTGACTTGTTATTGTATTTTAGGCAACCATTCATCTCACGTGATTTTAATTGCCTGAAAAAAAGCATGTTTTTAGCCTCGGTTGCGATTGAACGCCAAACGGTCTGATTGGGAAGCGAATACACTACCATTTGAGCCACGGCTACCCACAATATTAGGGATTAAATAGGCACACAAGCATGAATGGTACACCAACGAAAGACTATTCAAAAGCTAGTGTACCTAACTTGTTGCTAGTAACTAAATTTCACACTACATAGCAAACTGTTATTGTTGCATTTCTGAGCTCGTAAGTCACAAATTGGATTTTGAATTAGGTTACGTCAATGTATTGAAAAATTAAAAACAAGTTAATAAAGGCATTGAACTTTGCTTTGAAACGGCAGAAATACCGTGACAATGACATTAAAAAAAATCAATACTTTCCAGTCTGACTAACATTTGCACTTAGGGAAACATCTACTTATCGTGTTTGAGAAGTAAACATTTCATACAAGATTAATAGAACATGATGGCAAATATAGAAGACATGTTGTAGGGTTAGTGGCCTCCTTTAGATCTCCACTTATTAAGCATTGCTATAAATAAAAATACATGCTCGTACATACCTATATGTGTTGTTTTATACACACATATCCTACTATATATATATAAAATCATCCGGCTGATGAGTTTTCATGGAGAAAAATGTATTTTTTGCACTTATTTGTTAAGAACGAATGTTTTATGCTACGGGTTGAGCTGTCATGCTGGCCTTCGCACGCGCAAAAAAGAGGTGCGTTTTGTGTGTTCCATTGAGCCTATACGTTAAGGCGTTGACATAAATAATTCTTTTTGGTGTTTGACGTTTCAAAATAAAATGAATAAAAAAAACGAGGTTAAGCGCAGTCATTATGAGTTATTAATAAAGTTGTTTCTAATTTTTGTTTGTGTAAGACTTAAATTCAACATTTTGTTTACACAATTTTTGGCTAATTAACAAGTTGTAGGTCGTGGGGGTGTTTTTTATGTCTTCGAATAAAGTCTTCTACAGTGCTGTCAAAAACCTTTTACGTTGTTTTTATTTTGAATAAAAAAAAAATTAAGACTCTTGTTACCAGTAAGTGATGACCAATATCTAAGGCAGAATAGGAAACATCACCATCCTACAGTATTCTGATCTGACAGAAGCTGCAATTAAGATAGAAAAAAATTTGTCAATTTCAGCAACTAGTGGTGGGGGTCTTCACCTTAAACATATGACAGAAACTGGCACTTCTAAACAGCTAACTCATTTGAGGCAAGAGTCATGCGTGCCAAAACATCAGCCGCGTTTCATTTGGTTGAGCATATTGCAATGTTATTTTGCTTCACAAACGTATTCACAACAAAACCAATGTCGAAACGTTCAGAACTTTTACTTCCGATTACTATAGCGCAAAACATATCAATACAATCGCGACATTGGAAATAGGACTAAGATTGTAGCAGCTTCAATAGAAAGGAATCCCAAACTGTGAAGAAACCCAATTTTATGTGAGACGTAATAAGCAGATCAATACGTCTAATATGGGTCCCATTTTTACTGTTTGGCGGATTATCCGTAAAAGTAACGAAATATATTATTAACATATAGGATATTTCTATGAGAAGTCTGTTTTCTGAATTGGCAACACATTTTTCAGCGGCAGCCAATTTGACAGCTGATTTGTGTTCAGTTTCTCTAGAACAACGCTTGCAAATTATGCGAATTTATTTCGAAAATCGTGGTTCATCTACTTATATACTTGATTACTTATGCAGGTGGCTCTTCAATTCGGGGTGAATCTGGGCCTCAACTAACAAGCCTATCTAGTTAGCCCGATTCTCTGCCTCCAGTTGCGCACTCCAATTCGGTTAAGGTCCCATTCTACTTGTGTGCGCCACCTAAGGTGAGGTCTTTCTCTACTACATGGTCCCTCCAGGTTGGATTCGAAGTCTCTGTAGAACAGACCATTAGTGCCCATTCACTCTTAACTATCTCAGGTGACTAATGCGCAGTTTTCTGACTTGGTCGATGTCGCCGTACAGCCCGTACAGATTCATCGTTGAATCTTCTCCTCAAAAGCGCGTCAACGTAAACGGGACCGGATATTTTAATAAAACCAAGTACATGCTCTAGCGCAATAAAGTAGGACTGGGAGTTGTCTACTACTTAGTTGTCTTCTTAGCCAGAAGAAACAGCGATTAACAAGGATCGACTGGGGTGTGGTTGGCAGAATTGAAAGTAGAGCCAAGGTAGACAAAGTCACTTACTATTTCGAAGTTGTAGCTTCGACTGTGACATTTTGTGGAATTCATCGATGTTGTGTGTCCCGTCTTGTTGACAGCATATACTTAGTTTTGTCCTCATTTACCGCTAAAACCATTTTGCTAGCTTCCGTTTCAGCCCACTGAGATCTGCCAGTTACGGCAACATCAACAGTGTATGCTAGTAGTTGCACAGACTTTTGAAAGATTGTGCCTCCGGTGTTCGCTTGTCAGTTCTGCACAATTCTTTCAAGTATGATGTTAAAGAAGTCAAGCGACAGTGCGTCACACAGTCTGAAACCTTTTTTGATGTCAAAATTCTCGGTTAAATTGATATCGACCTCGACGGAGCAGCGAGCATTCTCTTGACAGAAGGCCAACAGCTTTATTGGATTTAAGCTTATACATTGCTATCCTTATAGTACTTCATTTTGGTCAGTGGACGGAAGATTTAGCTATCATCTTTTTGACGGCGAAATGTTACATTCCGTTGCCGTTATACAGTCTGACATTTTTCATATTCTCAGAACCGATTGTGACTCTACCACAAGGTTTCCTTTTTCATCTCTACAGGTTTCTGTAGGGGTCTTCTTGTCTGATGGTTTTTACCTGTTGGTAAAACTTTCGTACGTTATTCCTAGGGTACAAGGTGTTAATATCTTTGATTGCGTGCTTCTCGCGCTCGTTTTTCTTCTTCTGGAGAAGCCGGTGTTCTTTCAGTCTCTTTTGCTGGTAGAATTTACGATCGGCTCTCATTCTTTGTTCGTTTTGTACGCTTATTTTTTTGCTGTATTTTTTTGCCGGCATTCTTCAATAAACCAGGGACTTCTTTGTGGAGGTTGTGTGACACCCAGCAAAACCCAGTGGATTGACACTGGTCTCACAGTTGTTCAGAGATTTCGGGATACGTGTTCGGTAAAGATTCTCGCGGTCTCTTGCGATTGCAGCTTTTTTTACCTTACAGCTTCTCACAGTAGTTCTTCTTTATTGTGGCGCATGGGTGATCCGCATTCATATTCATAAGTTGGCTCCCACAAGGCAGTGATCTGTGCCAAAGTTTGCTGCCCAAAAGGTTCGGACGTCCAAAATATGGGAGGCATGCATTACGCAATGTGATCAATTTGATTTAGCGTATGCTTGCTATATTGATGTTTCATCACGCCGCAAAGCCAATTTACCAATTGTCAAGATGTCTTCCTTTCCTATCCTGGCGTCATACTTAGGACATTGTTCATATGCAGGTCTTGTCGAGGAGCTCGTAGAAACATTCTTTGGTAGCATCGTCGCTGTCTTCCGTGGGGGCATGAGCGGATATTAGACTTATGCTAGCAAATTTAGTGTTGATGCGGATTATCATAAGATGCTCGCTCATGTGTCGGAAGCTCAAGACTTCTTGATAAATCTGCCGTGTCTGACACCTCCGCATCCGAATAAGAGGTCTTTCTGTTCCTTATAGCAATCAACATAATATACGAGTACTCGTATATCACAGTTTTTCTTCCTCCCTATGGCGGCCCATCCCGTCGCACTTCCTGGATGGCTATGATATCTGTGTGATATCAGTCAAGGAACTCTGCTAATTACTCGACTGTATGCGGCTTTATAAGGGTCCGAACATTCTACGTGCATATCCGAAGGATGTTGTCTTTTAATCGTTTGCCAGGGTGGTCAGCAGTGGATGCATTACCATCGGAGGGTATTAACCGGTTCGTAAATTGACTGTTGCGTTGCCGGCCCAATCCAAATGATAGGACAGAAACTTTCGACGAGCGCACAATAATGGAGAAGTAAATTGGCCTCCAAGATCGTGTGATTAAACGTTTGAAATATGTCTTAAATAGGTGATTATTTTTCGTGGAGATATACTCGTACGCTGATAAACCAAAGACAATGGATTACCCGGAAACGGATTTTTTATTGTCTCAGCCCCTTGAAAAATTTGGTCGAAAATTGGACTTGTAGATTGCGTTTATTCACACACTGAGGGTGTGGATATCATATTTGTGTTTTGTAAAAAATATGAGTAATTTTAGTCAAAGAGTAGTGGTAAGAGCTAAAACTCCAGTTGGCAAGCTTCAGTTGATTTATTTACATCCTGAAAGGTCTTCCCATTTTACAGGGGACGGTGAACTACTTCCATACATAAATGAACGTCCTTAGAAGTCCTATTCTGTATGTTGCTTAGCTAGTTCGCCGGCGGTAGCATTGTGACACTGAAAACACAAAAAAACAACATCAACAACAGCAACAACAACGACAAAACAGTATTGACTTCAATAAGTTCAACATACTCGCAACTCAGTATCAGCACTTTTCAACACACGACTTTAATAAATTGCAAATTAGAATCAAATATCAAGCACAGGTGAATCGTGGAAACTGATGATTTAGCGTCTGGCAAACATCCGTTCTCACGATACACCTTTGCAAGCCGAAGGTATAAAGAAAAATTGTAAAATTAGATTAAGTTAATTCTAAGTTAAATGTGAACGAATAAAGATATTTTTTTTAAATAGATCAAATATAATTTGATTTAATTGGCGCCCAACATGGTCGACCCGGTAAAGCGACAGTGCAAGAAATCGAAAAGTTAACCTTAAGAAGCTTAAAAAGTAGATTTCGGTAATCGGTATAGATTCAAGAAAGACCTCAAGTAGCTCTTGTTTGAATTTATCGAAAAGTTCATAACACGAATTTCATTGACCTCAAGTAGCTCGCGCAAATTTGTGTAAATGCGGTAAAAGACCTTAAATAAGCTCGATCCGCCTTATGACCTTGTGAACTTTTACTGGTGCGCTGTGTTTCGGGTCAAAACCCACAGAAGTATTCGTCGATTGGATCGGTTGATCTAATAAACCACGAAGGAGTGTGGACAGAGTACCCGAGTAGATAAGCAAAAGGGAAAGATACGAAATAATTTTAGCGTAAGAATTAGACCTAAGATTAAGAAAAAATTTCGTAAAATAAAAATATATTATAAGCAAAGATTTTAATGCAATTCAAAGAAAATATTATTTACCTAATTTAAGTAAAACTTACAAATTACAAATCATTATTATTATTATTTAATTACAAAAATCATTTTAAAAATTCATAACCATTTTAAAATTAAGAAGTGAAATTTAAAATAAGGAAGTGAAACTTGATAATAATTTTTTGGTTTTTGGCAAATCCTTTAAGGTCTAAGTTTTCAAAATTCAGAAATTAAAAAGATCCCGATCGTATATAACAATGAACCCCGCGGATCCTTCAGTTCACCCTCCAACTTCCAGGAACTTTCCAAATCTTTCTTACAATCCTAATCCACCTAACCCTCCCTCAAATCCTCCTGATCGTTCCAACCCCTCTAACAATTCTGTACCGAGGCAAGAAACGAATGTAATAGCTACTCCAGAATTTGAATTCATAGTTGCTAAAGAATGTAGGAAAATTATTTAATCCGTAATAAACACAAACGCTAACTTGTACAAAGGAGTAGAAGAGGGAGATACCTACAAAACCTTACCGATCTCGACAAAGTTCTAGATGTTGTACGAAGCCTGAGAGATTTTTCAGGAACAAAATATCTACCATGGAAGTCTCCGCAGATGCCATGCATCTACTGACCGACACCTACAGAGAAAGGCATTTGACACCTTTATAAGGGATCTAAAAGGTGATTTACCAAGGTTATTAAGCATTAGGGAACCAGCAGATCTCCCACAAGCCTTTTACCTTTGCCAAAAAGTCGAGAACCAGTGTTTCCGAGTACAGCATGCCACTCACAGTAATAACGGAGGATAGGAGACCAAATCCTGCTCCACCAGTACCTCCTAACCAACTAACCAACAATAATTTCAGCCACAATTAGTTTATTTACCTCAACCACAGTTTCCAACAGAAAGCGCAACAATATCCCCGACAAAATTTCCAACCTCATGAGTACCCCATTTCGCAACAAAGAGTTCAGACAAATAATACATCCGGTCAAAATCCACAACCACAAGCGGAATCAATGGATACAAGCGCAATCAGAACGAACAGACCACAAGGAAAAAATTGGCCACCGGCTCCTCAACGACCAACAAATCCCTCACAACAATTTCCTCCGAATAAATTACAACGCAATTTCCATCTAGACACTACTACTTCCGATACTGACCAGAATACAGACGCAAAATCCATGGATGAATATGAATCTTTAGTCGAGTAAATGGCAAGCCAGTGATCAATTTCTCGATGAACCTCCAAGTTTTGAAACGTATCCACAACAGTCTGACGAACCTACAAACTTTGTCGACGTCCATTTATTAGGCTAACGAATTCGTCCTTGCCTTATTTTGAGTGCAGGACGACAGACAATAACATTTTAAAATTCCTTGTTGACACCGGCTCGAATAAAAATTACCTCCAACCCAGCTTGGTAAAAGCACCTAGAGATGATAATAGCGCTGTCAGCTATTATTTTCCCAAAGGAGAACTATATGCTTTTTAAGACTGGTCTTAAGATTCGTCTTAAACAAATGACATCTGAAACCGTGAATCTCGTTAATATTAGAAACGAGCACATGTCACAGAATCAAACATCCAAATTAAAATCTCTAACTAATACTTTTTTCAATCTTCTCACTGATCCCAACGAAAAACTTACTTTCTGTCAACTGTCAAAGGCAGAATTCATACCACATCGGAAGAGCCAATCCACTCCAAGCATTATCCATACCCAATGAAATTAAAAACTGAGATAGACAACCAGATCAGCCAATTGCTAAATGATGGCATAATTAGACTTTCACGGTCCCCGTACAATGCACCCGTATGGATTGTACATAAAAAGGCTGATGCTTCAAATACAAAAAAGTATCGAATGGTAATAGATTACAGGAAACTTAACTCTGTAAGAGTTCCTGATCATTACCCAATTCCCGAGATAAATGAAGTTTTATCTCAACTGGGAAAAAAAAACAAATGGTTTTCGGTGTTGGACCTTAAAAGGTCCAACCAAATACGTAGAGAAAACAGCTTTGTCCGTCAACAACGGGAAATACGAGTTCTTAAGACTCCCGTTCGGACTAAAGAATGCTCCTGCCATCTTCCAGAAAGCATTAGATGATATATTGCGAGAGCAGATTGGAAATATTAGCTATGCCTGTATAGACGACATAGTCGTATTCAGCGAAGATACTGAAACGCATTTCCAAAACTTTGCAACAATTTTCGATACTCTTCAAAAGGCTAACCTCAAAATCCAGCTTGATAAATGCGAATTTCTAAAATCCAAAGTCGAATTTCTCGGATTCGTTACCTCCTCGAACGATAAATTTCCACTTCAAAGAACATTAAGAGACTTACGTTCCTCTCTTGATATGTCATGTTTTTACTGCAGATTTATCAAGGATTATGCGATGCTTGCGAAACCCCTGACATCCCTTTTAAGGGGAGAGGACGGACGTACGTCCAAAACAGCCGCAAGCAAGAAACTTATTACTTTGACTCAAGATACAAAAGAAGCCTTTAATAAAATCAAAAATTCCTTGATTTCAGAAGATGTTGTCCTTAGTTTTCCTGATTTAGATAAAGAATTTCACTTAACAACGGATGCGTCGGACTACGCACTAGGTCTTGTATTGTCTCAAGGGGACAAGCCCATAACTTTTATATCACGAACACTTAGTAAGACCGAAGAGCACTATGCTGCCAATGAGAAAGAGATGCTGGCTATAGTGTGGGCTTTAAATACCTTGCGGAATTACCTGTACGGTTCCGTAAAACTAAAAATATTTACCGATCACCAACCCTTTAAGCAACAAAAATACCAACAACAAAATGAAGCGTTTGAAGGCTATACTCGAAGAGTATAACTACGAGTTAAACTATAAGCCTGGGAAATCCAACGCTGTTGCTGATGCACTATCGAGACCACCTCGAAATATTCAAGTAAATTCTTTAACAGGAACACAACACAGTGATGAGAGTTCGGACAGAATTTAATACAAATGGCTGAAGAACCGCCCAATTTAAAAAAAAAAATCATTCTTAACATAGGCAACGTCGTTCCATCACACAAATTCGAAATAATTTTCCCAACCTACCTTCGCCACGTAATTACAGAAACCAGATACGATCAAACTAAGGTAATTAATTGAAATTTAAAAAAAAAAAATATCTTAATCCTTCTGTAACTAACGGTCTAAAAACCGAAGAAAGGATCATTGGAATAATTCAAGAAGTACTCGTATTTCCCAACCATTTCAGTCAATATACTCGTAGTGTTCGATTTACAAGAAAAATTGTTACAGATCTTACGGATGATTCTCAGCAAGAAGTTGAAATTATTAACGAACATAACCGAGTACACCGAAATAGTAGAGAAAATAAAATTCAGATACTGTAAAAATTCGATTTCCCGCAAATGAGAACCAAGATAGAAAAAATCGTAAAGCTTTGCCAAACATGCAAATTGCACAAATACGACAGACACCCTAACAAGCCCATTCTTCAGGCAACACCAATACCCCAATACCCTGGCCATATTGTTCCTTTAGACATATATTTTACAGACAAACGTATCATTCTAACTGCCATAGATACATTTTCCAAGTACGCTTTAGCTAGAATTCTTAAATCTAGATCTGCAGAAGATATAAAGCAACCATTAAGAGAACTTATACTATCTTTTCGAGTCCCTGAAGCTATTGTCGTAGATAATGAAAAATCGCTAAACTCAAATTTCATTTTATTCATGCTTGAAAACTTTTTAACATTAAAGTGGTCAAGACACCACTGTACAGCAGTGCCGTCAACGGACAAATCGAGAGATTCCACTCTACTCTCTCTGAATTAATGCGTTGCTTAAAATCCGAAAATAGTTCAACCACCTTTTCCGAACTTCTTGATAAATCAATTCTCGAATATAATAACTATTCATTCAACAACAGGAACAAAATCAATAGACATATCCTTCACAAGACACCTATTTAAGGAACGAGAAAAACTTGAAGAAGAAAGACAAAAAACTATGAGTAAACTCAAAGACAAACAAACAGCTGACTTAGGCTATCATAATAAACCCTTTAAAGCACTATTCAGTAGGAGACATAATTTACGTTAAAATTAATAAAAGATTAGGCAATAAACTCACACCCAAATTATATTAGAGAATAAGAACTCTTCATAAAAGTTTGATAAAGAGTTAATTCACTTCTACAGGCTACTCGTGCCTTCGAGAAGTGGTTATTTTCAAATTTTGGACTACACTAACTTCCAACTCATTAAAATTAAGGCTAGGAATGCTAAAATAAGAAATGGATCCTTCAAAATAGTTCATATCATTGACATTCAAGCATATGATCTAATATGATCTAATCAACAAACTGGAAAGAACAATAATATCCGAAATAAAACCCAATCATACCCTATACCATATCCTATCCTACGAAACCCTTCGCATAAACAATCATTTAGACCGACTTAAAGTAAACAACAGAAATAGAAGATCGCTAGACTTTATTGGAAGTGCATGGAAATGGGTCGCTGGAAACCCAGACCACCACGATTTCGAAATTCTTGTAGACAAAATGGATAATGTTTTAAAAAACAATAGCAATCAATTTATTATAAATAAAGTAACCTTAGATAAGATCAATGAAATTACTAATGTAACTAATCATATATGTACTTAAAGTATTCAAAGAAAATGAAGATGTCGGAAACAACTTAATATTGAAAATGAAATATAAATTGGATTTAGTTAAGGACGAAATTATAAACATTGCATACGCAATTCATTAGGCTAAGGCTAATATACATAGTTAACTCATATATTTTAACAAAATATGAAATTAATATAACTGAAACCTTATTCAAAAGAGAAAATATTTCATATTTTAATTTAGATGAAGCGTTGGAATTTGCTGACGTTAAAATCGCAAGTAACAATAAAAACATAATTTATACCATATGTGTAAACTTTTGATAATTAAAGCTATTATACAAAATGACAAAATTAATAAAATTGATTGTAATAATAGAATATACGGAGTAATAAATAAATGTAAGAGTTATAATAAATTATCTATATATAATGAAAATAATGTTATAAGTTTAAGTTCAGCGACTTGTATTCCGAAGTTAATCCAAAGCCAAGAAGCCAATTGCACCATCATTAACAATCAACACATATCAACGATAGAAGAAATTTCATCAGGATTACTCCTACTCAACCAATACAAAGGTCCCTTAAAAATCAACAATGAAACATTGGAACTTAGTGGAACATACTTTATTCGACACACAAATGCTACGATTCAGATACAAGGAAAGGAGATAAGAAACAATGAAATAATTTTCCACCAACCGATGTCTGCTGTCCTTCAACCCGCAACCCTTATAACAAAAACAGAAGAAGTCCTTTCACTAGAAATGCTTAAGCAGCTTTACGCCAAAGGCACATCAAAAATAGAATTACTTGAAAGCAGAAACAAATTTAGTACAGCGATCAATTTTGGACTTATTTAAATCATACTAATTTCGGCATCAATTTTTGTAAGAAGAAAATTTAAACATTCAACCAAAGGCAGTTAACATGAAGCAATACATCTCCATTTCCTGCTGAAAGAACTCCAACATCCACCACCACTACTATCAGAGGAATCGACCCAAAATTCCTAAAGTCGAGGTCAACGAACGAGGACGTCCGATTTTAAGAGCGGAGGAGTTAACTCAAGTTACACAGAAAACATAAAAAACGACATCAACAACAGCAACAACAACGACAAAACAGCATTGACTTCAATAAGTTCAACATACTCGTAACTCAGTATCCGCACTTTTCAACACACGACTTTAATAAATTGCAAATTAGAATCAAATATCAAGCACAGGTGAATCGTGGAAACTGATGATTTAGCGTCTGGCAAACATCCGTTCTCACGATACACCTTTGCAAGCTTAGATTAAGTTAGTTCTAAGTTAAATGTGAACGAATAAAGAGCTTTTTTTTTTTTTTAATAAATCAAATATAATTTAATTTAATTTATATACTCCTTATGGTAGACTGAGAGAGTCACGAAGATTGTCTTCGTCGTGGCATGAGGACCAAAAACTAATTCATTTACATGATGTGTAAAGACATCAGCTATCCATGAAAATCCGATTACGGGTAAATTCATTTTGTAGCTCAGATTCTGAACAGGAGAAATCGGTGTCATTGCGTCAGACAACATGTCAGTAAGACCACAGTCAGAAGAAATTCCAGGAATATTTGTACTAATCACCACTTCTTTTAGAACGGAAGATTGTCTTGAAAGTATAGCCAGTGAGATTCATCGGTGTATCTGGAGTAGAGGCTGGCTCGCTAATAACTGAGACAAAATTCTTTTATTACGTCAAACCTCAAACAACTGACGTATATGTGGTCCTAGAAATATCATAGTCATGTTAATCTAGAAAAGCCTCCTCGTAGACAAGCTCTCCCATTCTGCCAAAAAGGCGACAGTGTCTTGAACTTTGGAGGGAGTTTCGACGTGGAATTGCTTAGCTATTCACGGGCTTGCTATGTAGAGCTCATATCGCAGCTTGAATGCGAACATTCTTTGCCTTAATTAGCTTTCACAGTTGAACTCTGCAGTATTTGTACTGTGTGTCCTTCAGATTTCGCATTTTATTTTTGACGGCTTCGACTGAATTCAGTCTGCTCATTTGCTGGTTTTATCTGAGTAGCAGAAACTTTCCTATTAGACCTGCAAGAAGCGAAAGTGAAGCATCTTCAGCTCTGAGATTTTTATCGACGATATTTTAGTTGATGCAACTTTCAACGCCGCGTCTTCAACTGCTGTTCAACGAATCAGCCTTATAAAAATGGATATCTACATTGCAGTTTTTTCGAAGTGACATCTATTAAGAAGGCGATACCGTACAGTAATGCAAACAATTTGTATATTTACGATTAGTCGTAAGCCATCATGAACGGCTAATATAGAGCAAAAATTCAGCAGTCTTTTGTGGCGGAGTGAATGCGCTTCAAGCTTAAGAGTTTGCAATAATCATTCATTTTTCACATGCGACTCGTAATGTTCGACAATTTGCGATTGGTATAAAGGAAAATCACAGCGACAGAGATAAAAATGTTACGAATGTTATCGAATGCGATAAAAAGTGGTTTTATAAAAATCAAGTATATACCACCTTGATCAAAAAGTTCGCCACGGAATAACCACCGTGTGGTGCTCCCATTGTTCCGATTTGAGTTTTGTTTTTTTTGTTAAGTTGGTAAATCTGTTGTTGACATTCCCTCTAAATCTTAGCGTCATAGTTTGACATTTGCAAAAGTACATAGCCAAGAGTGTGTGTGTTGGCGATTTTTTACAATTTTAGAAATGGATTTAAATTTGCCACAACGAACTTGTATTAAATTTTGAATAAAAAACGGATTTAATGGTGCGCGAACGTTGGAAATGTTGGAAAAGTGTTTCGGCAACGATTCTCTAAAGAAAACGGTCATTTACCAGTGGCACGAGCGGTTCAAAAGTGGTCGTGAGTCAATCGAAGATGATGAACGCAGTGGCAGACCATCGACATCGAAAACCGACGAAAACATTGATGCAGTAAAAGAAATGTTGGTCAATAACCGCAAATTAACCATCAGAGAGATAGCGGAGGACTTTGCCTATGGATCTGTCCAAGACATTATCGTTAATTATTTGGGTTTCCGTCGTGTAGCAGCAAAGTTGGTGCCAAAAGACCTCAATTTCATGCAAAAAAGAGACCGTGTTGACGTCGCAAAAGAGATGATTTGCGGGGTTGAATCCGATTCCACATTCATCAAAAGGATCATTACTGGAGACGAGACGTTTATTTACGAGTATAAGTACGACACGCAATCCAGACATCAGGCAAGTGAATGGCGTTCACCAAATGAGCCGAGACCAAAAAAACAACGTCGTTATCAGTCAAAAAAGAAGACAATGCTCACGGTTTTCATGGATTACAACGGTGTACTCGTAGTGCATCATGAATTTTTGCCAGAAGGCCAGATAGTAAACAAAGAGTATTATTTGGGCATTATGAGCATTTGCGTGAAGCAATTCGCCGATAGAGACCAGAAATGTAGACAGAAAACTCGTGGATTTTGCACCATGATAACGCACCGTCGCACAGTGCCATCATTATTCGTGATTTTTTGACGAAAAATGCAAAAAATACCATCCAACAGTCACCGAATTCACCTGATTTGGCTCCCTGTGACTTCATTCTGTTCAATTGATTTAAAAAACCACTACGGAGAACGCGTTTCACCAGCCGAGAGGAAGTAATGGAAAAATCGCAGGCAGCATTGATGGACATACCGAAAACCGAATATAAAAAATTTTTCGAGGATTGGATCAAGCTCTGGCATAAGTGTGTAGCAGTCAATGGGGATTACTTTGAAGGGAACAATATAGATTTAGATGAATAAACATTTCTGAATAAATTCCGGGATCAAGGTGATTTACGAGGTTCCACAGAAAAGACCGGAATGAGCAAATGAGCTGCTAGTACCATGTTTAACAAAGGTTTATTGGTTTGTAGGTCTTCTTAAATAGTAAAGAGATTTTTTAATGATCATGATTGTGGCAGCTGCTGTATCTTGTCAAATGGTTTGCGAGCAGCGAACGCCTTGAAAACGGCGGTTAATGTAATAATGATAAAAATAGAGAAAATGGATGAATAGAAAATCACTGATGCTTCCCCTGCGCTCACAACACTATTTTCTTTACCAATTTCGAATATCAAGGAAATTCGTACTTCACAAATCGGCTTACCTAAATAGCAGAAGCTATTAGATACATTGAGCTGTGTAAACTGTTTTTGTGCTGTAACATGTACAGAACAAGTTTATATTGAAGCAAATAAGAAAAAAGTCATCTTTCCATAGCTTATGCGTATGCACTGGCACGATTACCTTATTTTATTTAATACTCTCTCACACTGTATATAAAAGGAGTAAATTTTTACTACAAACTTAGTAAAGAAAAAAAAATAATAAAGGAGAAAAAATGTAAAGAAAACAACGTCAGCAACTTAACTCACCCCTTGGTAAAAATTTATTCACTCCGGTTCTACTATGTAGATATGCAGACGACCGACGTCAATTTAATTTCAGCCCCCTCCTTAACTGTTGATGACAATATATGTATACACTATACGAAGTACAGTATACAGGGTGCACCTATAGGACCGACTTGCTCCAGATAGAAAGGAAACACGAAACAAAACGAAAAGAAAAGAAATAAAATCCATTTGTGATTCCGTGTTGTTCCATTGCATACATATGGTATGGTTACACTTTTCACTCAGAGTGGTATTATACAGGGTGGTTCTGCATATCCCTGTCCCGGCACTACACATATTCTAGCAGCGGTATCAGTTCTCCTCTTGGCTCATTTAAACATGCATGTAGTTGAGAAACTGCTTAGGGCTGCATTAGCCTTTATATAGTGCACGGATTGGGGTTGATTGCACTTGCAAATGAAACAGACAATATTTCAAGCCTCTACCGTAAAGAGAATACCAAAGGAAAAAAACAAATAAAAGATTAAAAAGAGGGACACAAGCGGAAAAAAAAACATGAAAAAGAAGGAGAAAACGATAAATGCATTTCGGTTGGAACTGGAGGAGCAAACGTATAAGGTTTCACCTTGTCTGACAGCCGGTGTGAACACCTTATCGTTGTGTCAAGTGGATGCACTCCTCTATCAATGGATAGAAAACAGAGAGTATTGTTCTCATGATTGCAGTATTGTTTCTAGCGATGCTACTGCTACTGCCGGCATACTCAGTTCAGTTGGATATCATTAGGAAGGAAGGAAGCCTGTGTTATAATTAAATAAACCCACATCAGATTGGCTTCAAAATCACTAACCAGAGGATTTAAAATCACGAAGGAGCACTGCCGAACCGGTAGCAACGTCAAGCTTAATGTGATATTAAATTTCAAAAATCTAATTAAGTCACTTGATTTCTAAAAAAATTGTCGGGGCGTGAAATCGCATTTTATTTGTGTACGATAGAAGTATGTACGTTGCATGAAGCGTGCACCTCGTTCAAACTTCCCAGCTAACATACGTACGTAGTGCAATGAACTTAATCTAAAGCTATTTAGGTTTTGTCTCTATCCCTCTTGCAGGCAGTATCATTCGATTACACAGGTCAAAGCCGCTCCTGAGTGCCAACCTTTCCTCTAGTACAATGCGACGACAAGCTTATTTACAGTGTTGGTAAAGGACACCAAGGGTGCAACATGAAGCAGCTTAACAAAAGCGACACTGACTTAAGCGAAATCAAACAGAAAAGGAGGCAAAGCTGTTTGCTCTGAGTTCCGTGACATGTAAATATTTCAACCGTTATGCAAATATTCAGGATTTCAAAGGATACATATATGAAATGAGTCGAATTGGAAGTCGAGTTTAACATTCTGTTCTTCTGATTGTTGTGCTAAGGCATGTAGTACACCACACACACATATGAATGGAGTGGTGAAGGATTCTTGTTTGTTGTTAATGAGCAACACCTGTTGTAGTTGAACTTGGTAGTTAGCACTTACGGTGCTGCTCTCCTGATACTATTTTATAAACTTTGAACGTTTTACGTATTAATAAGATTTCCCGTTTTCGTGGGAAACCATTTTAATTGACATCTTTGTTTAACCCTAGAAGACTAATCATATTTTTTAGTACATTAAGACTAATCATTCGTCGAATCGACGACGCAAAGTTTAAACCTAATTTGTAGAAAAATTTATTTACAAATTGCGTCCGCACATAACAAGAACTCATGGATGACTAAAGCTATACGAAGAACGAAAGGGATCGCGGAAAAAGCAAGAAAGAAATTAAACAAATAAAAAAAAGTGTTAGTTTTCTGGGGTTAAGGGTGTTAAGACATTGAGTTGAAGTGCATCTGAAAGTAGGATTATACACTTGATTCAAATATCAAAAGCATTTAAGCGATCAAAATGCGTTGCGTGTCCGTATTGTAACATAACGATGATTTTGAGCCAATCCGCTTCTCTTTTCCTTGAAAAGTAAATAAATTGACAGTGTGGATCAAGACCTATCTCTTTACACACTGTATATTTTATTTTATCATTCTGTATGCAGGAGGAGTGTCCTACGGTTGCCGGGCAGAAGTTTTCAATTTCCTAATTTTGTTATTTCCTGCAGAAAGGGTGATGACGTCAGAAAATAACTTTTGTTTCTGACGAATGTTCTACGAATCGAATCCAAACCTCTGACGTTATATTGTACCTGATTATCTTAAGCAATATGCCATGTCATCTTTATAGTGAAATTTACAGGCTGGCCGAGAAATGTGCGGGCTATTTAAAGAATCCTTTTTCAATTATTGAAACATTGTCTGAACACGATTTTCGAAATTGTTAGCTTAATGATCTGTAAAAAAAAAAGATTTTAAACTGCGTTCACTAATCATCTCAGAAACACATACATATTTATCATATATGTAGGATTATATATCAAGCTACGAGAGATCGAGATGAGATGAAACTCATCTCATCAATAAAATGACAAAACGACATAAAGTCTGAAATAGTCAGGAGCTATCGCATGGGATAAACGAGCTAGTGATAGTAAATGAGCTAGGGTGCTTCATTCCTTACTTAGACGGCTTAGACAGTCTGGAGTGGACCTAGATCACAACCAATGAATCCGTCCAATAAGCGCGGTCTTTGGCGAGCTGCGTCCATTCAAAGAATCTTGCGTAAACAAATTACAACTACGCCTTCGCTAACATCGATGCTTTTCTGCGGCATAGAGATCGATTGAGATGATTATAGTCTATAATAGAACCTTTTTAGTAATTCTTGACAAAACCTTGCCTTTCCCAAAAAAGTTGATGTTCTTTCCAGCTTCATTGCTCGCCGTAACGTCGCTTCATAGTCTGGTTGTTTTGTTAGATGTGCTTGCCTGTACTTTCGTCGAATCAGAAATTTCGTGGGGGTGGTCTGGTTAAACCCAGCACATTACTAGCGGCATTTCTGACGCTTTCTTGGCATCGATACCACTGATCTTCAAATGTTCACGAGAGTTTGTAAAGATTAGTAAAGGTTTTGCGTTCAACGTCAAATCTTCTCATATACATCTTTGTAGTCACAATATCTACCCTGGCTGTAATTAGGTACTCGTAGTTGTCAATGTTTTTATTGGCATCTATAACATCTTTCCTTATGAATATTGAGAAGAGGAAACCGTTTGCCAGCTATAGTGAAATTCGGTCTATCAGCAAAGTCATTTAGCTTAAGTCCATTTGTGTCTTGTATTTAGACTACTCTTTAATGTTTTTCTATTTTGGCGGTAAAAAAATGGCTTTGCCGTCTTACTTAGGACACTGCTCGTAGGTTTTGTCGAAAGGCTGGCAACAACAGTTTCTGGTATCATTGTTATTTTCTTATATGGCCGCATGAGTGCATATTGGGCTGGTCTTGTCGAATTTATACTTCCTGCCTTAGTTTGCCACTAACAACAAATCCGAATCCAAACAGACCCGACTTATATTGCTTGTAGTAGTCACTAAGATAGTAGTATATGCCACAATTTTGTATTCTCCTTTTGATTCGCAAATTCGTACTTCACTTCCACGGCGAAGTCCTTTGTAAAGTAATAGCAATCTAGGAGATCCGAATGTCGTTGTCTTTTTCTCATTTTGCAGGATCATCAACAGCAAACCTGTATTTATCGGAAGTAATTGGTTGCTTTTTTACGTGGCCGGGTAGTTATTCCCACGAATGTCCCCCTGCATAGAGAGCTAGGCTCTTTCTGAGACCACTTGAGTTAGAGGGGCTTGAACTTATTGACCACACCTTTAACTATGTAGTGGTATTTCATATAAGGAATCTACCACGCTGGCTATTGATCTCATTGTTGTTTCAGTCACTCGAATGTATCGCCCGTAGCTCTTCCTTCTGGGGTTCAGTTCTGCATTGTTATTTCCGCCTGCTCAAAACTTCGTTTCATAGGTTTAGCAAGTCAAGCCCTGTTGGACACGACCAGTAGCCGGTGGTCACTATGAGGAGGTTGATATGTAGACATACCTAAAGCAATGGAATTCGACAAATTATATCTAGAACTTGAACTTCGATATTGGTTGGAATCAGCTCGTCACTGATGAAGTAGTCTCTTGGAGAGGTGGAAGTTATGCTTGCATCAAACTTATTGAAATCATCTTGCAAGCATTGGGAATCAGATACGACACGAGAATTCCTTTTGTCATCAGCGAAAATAGATAAAGGTAATTGGTCGAATGTGCCTACCCTGAGGGACACCAGATGTTGTTTTAATGAGGTCGGATGTTGAGGATCTGAAATGACTATGTAGTGTCGGTCTTCTAAATTGGGTTTAAAGCATGCAATAAATTAGGGATAAATGCAAACAATTTTAAGGGTGAAAATGATCAAATTTAGTTGAATGCCTCACTGAAATCGGTAGATATTAAATCAACTTCGTAAGCATTTTCTAAATCACAAATCGTCCTAGATACGAACTCAATTTGGTTAGTGGTGACTGATTGATAATTGTTCTACATCACGGTAGTACAATAATTCTTAATATTATAAACTATGCTTTCGAATAATTTGGATATGCCAAAAAGTTTTGCTATGGGCTTGCAGTTACTTACTTCGATTTTACTCCCTCTTTTATGGATAGAAATGATATAAGATTCTTTCCAGAGGAAAGGAGAAGTTCTACAATAGTTGAAATAGACTACTGAAAGAAAGCACCTCCCCTTGTTGATAAACCAAGATGGTTTATGTATTCTTTTAGAACTGGAAGGCTATGAGGGCCGGAAGAAAAATTATCTTTCAGTTTGATTATATTTTCCGTTACGTTGTATGATGTTGTTATGCTTAATGACATGAATGAAGTCATATAACTAAATTAACTAGGATCAGGTCTGTGTGCTTGCTTTGTAAAAGATTTGTTCAAATAATGAAAATCGGTTATATACAAATCGATGGTTACTGTAGTCGAATTCAGATCAAGTTATTAAGAACTTATGCCACAACTTGTTTATGCTGTTACGGAGAGAGGGCAACTCCTTTTTCTACACGGGAGGAGATGACAACCAGTCCTTTTAGAAGAAATATGGAACCTATGAGTAAACGAATAAAAAGGTACTAGGGCAGGATCAATGTTGGTAGGTTCAACAATAAAATCAAAGTTAATGTTGCTTATAATATTATTAAGTTTGTTAAAGTCGATTCTTGGGAAGTTAAGAGTTAATGAATTTTCCAAATCGAATCGACAAAGGGGCAACTCAAATTCAGCAAAGAAAAGAGATACGAAAGTTGTAGGTTCTTTCTTTTGACTTTTCGTTTTAATTTGTTCTGAAGGAATCGACTTAGCTCAATACAATTTATTAATAATACGTCGTTTGCTTTTAAATACTACACTGAATGACTTTTATTAGATCTCGAAAATTGTCTCACAATGGGTGTGTTTTCTGCGAAGTCATAGGGCTTACTCGCAAAAGCTTGTTTTGTAAATTTTAACAACTAGCGTAAGCTAAAATATACAATATTACAAAATAATTCAGAAATATTAATTTTTAAAATTAATATACATTGAATATTAAGAAACAAAAAAATGTTTAAAAATTTTTCCTGACGTTTAAATTTAAGAAGTTTAAGAATGGTCGGGGAATCTCGTTAAGTATCGTCGGGACAGTTTGGTTTAGCTGCCTTCTTCGGCCAGCCTGTAAATTTCACTAGATGACATGGCATATTGCTTAAGATAATCAGCTACAACATAACGTCAGAGGTTTGGATTCGATTCGTAGAACATTCGTCAGAAATGTTCTGACATCATCACCCTTTCTGCAGGAAATAACAAAATTAAGGCTCCGGCCCATAGAATCCGTTGCGTCCGTTACGATGCCGGATAGTTTGACGTTAATGTATTTTACGCAAATGACAGTCCCATAGAATCCGTGGCATACGTTGGCAGAATAACGAACGAACGGAGTTTTTAGCACATTATGCTTAAATTTTCCCACAATTAAACGGTCCTCACTTTTGGTTGTCTTGCGTCGTCTGCCTGAACGTGGCAAGTTACTTGTGGATTTATTTTTCTTTTGCTTATTTATTTGATAATACACAGTTTGACGAGGCACTTTGTATAGCTTGCTTAAGTATTCCACTGAAATACCCGCATCACCATCTCATTTCTTATAGCCTGGCTTATTTCCGACGTTTTTACCATATTTACCAATTAAATGTTAGTGAATGTCATTAAAATTAATAAATTATATTAAAAAAAGACTTTGTAATTAACAGGGCCCAGCTTTCATGAAAAGAATATGATGTCAAAATACCTTTTTCCAGTTAGTTTTAGTTCAGTTCTTAGTAATAAAGAAAATATTTTGCGCTCTTACAGTTTAAATCATATATTTTGTTTTGCTCATTAATAGGGACCCGTTAGTTCTCTCATTGCACACAGTTTTGTCAAAATACTTTTTCCGACCATTGTATAATTGATCAAGGATTAAGATTAATTGCTATTAAAATATATTAATTTTATACAAAAATGAAACTTCATTTTAAAATCACACATACAAACATGTTCTTTTTTATTTACAGGCCCTTAGACGTGATCCTTGGGAAGATCGGTGTCTGAACCTTGTGCCAAAAAGAAGTAGATTCATAAATGTTAGATCAACAAACCAAAATGTTTACTTTTGTCAAAAAGAAAACTAACAATCGGCCTTAGACTCTCTTCAAGTGAAATTGTTTTTCTGTTGTTTTTTTTTTTTATTTTTTGTATTTATTTTTTGTTTAATAACTTTTATTTATTTGTTTTTAAATTACCATCTCAAAACACTCGCAAACATTCCATTTGAAAACAAAAAAAAAAAATTCACAAAATTTAGAGAATTCAAATAGTAAATAAATAAATAAAAGAAATAATAATAAAAACAAATCAGAAAAAATAACATCAAATATACACATACATACATACATTCATACATACCAGAATCTAAGGTAATCTCATCATGGGCTGTGGACAAAGTAAAATTCATCTTTACCCGCGAAAGTCAAAGAGCAAGGCGAACGGAAAGAAAAGCGGCCACGGTGAGTACAACAATTTTCTATGATTAAAATACAGAAAGAAAAAAAATGTAGAACATGCCTTTTGGATGGAGGTCATGTCGTGTCAGTCTATGTATAAGTAAGCAAGAAGGCACATTCTCCTAGCTCCACTGCCGAATTTTGCGCTCTCTGCTATGGCCTCCTCTGTTGTGGTTCATTTTTTTCGGCCCAATTTAAACATTAGAACAAATTATGGAAAATTGTCTTTTTCTTTGGTCATAAATACGCAACTACTTGTCGAATATGAAGACGAATTGGAACACTCGTATATCGTACTCGTACGTTTACTACGCCGACAATTCAATTAAGGAACAATAGTTACGTTCCTGCTTTTGTTGACAGATTGTATATAGTGGAATTGTTTTTTTTTTGAATTTGTTCCTCGTTTTCTTATTGTTATCTCGGTATTTGTTTATCAAAAGTTAAATTAATGAGGAGCGCAATGATTGATTTTGCGTGCCATGGAAAAGCAACCAACCGTCTGATAGTTAGAATAATGCCTCTGTATATCGGCCGCGTCAGTTGTTTGGTTGCCTGGTGATGATGGGGTATTTATAGAATCCTAACAGCACGCCATACTCTTATAACTTTGATTTATTGACCCGAAATTAATTACAATTAACGATGAAACATTGCTTCAGCGTGCACATTTAGCGTTTCGGAAAGTTGCAAATAGTCGTTGATAAACTGAATTCAAAAATAGCCCCTAGTCCGTCTGTCAGTACTACACTCGATATATTAAGAACTGAATCGTTTTATGAGTTTTTTTCGCGCGCACTTTCTAGGGGAATTCTGTTTATAATCATGCATTTTGAATCGTGCACTTTGCATGAATAAAGAATAGTCTGCGAAAGGGTTAATAAAGACAGCAATGAGATAAAAATAAAAACATGAAAAAATACTTGTACACAGCTACATACACGTACGTATGTATGTGTGTAGGTAGGTAGTTGAAATCGATCGTAAAAGGCGATACTGTTAAGAGTGTAGGCGCTTGTCATTTTATCTGCCAACCTCTCAAAGGAGAATACGGCCTCAGATTTCTTTTTATGAAAATAAAAAGTGAACGCATTTGGAAATAGACAGTGTTCAGTCATATCTGATGATAGATATTGTACATTTTCTACTGATAATTTTTTTTTTCTAATAGAGCTTTAAATTTAAAACTTGTAGAATTAATACTCGAAAATAGTTTTGAGCTGGTTGCTTCAGCTCAGTTGAGAGAATCATTATAACCGTTAAATTTTGGGTCACTTTTCCGACTGCAGGTAAGACAGTGACTTCACGTAACTATTAGTTGATAGGCCCTCTCGAAATAAACTTACTATAAAATTGTAATGTCATTAAGTTGATCGTTTTAGTCGTAATGTTTTCAGGGTTTTGATTGAAATAGCTAAGTACGTACTTATCACCAGAAGCAAAAATTACATAAGAAAAATAAAATAATTGATGGGGCAAAACAAGCATTTGAATAACAATAATGAATGTTATGGTGCAAGTAAATTTTCCATTTATAAATAGTTAAAATCGAAAGTAGTCATTTTTTTATTTTCCATAAAAATACTCTTTTCACACTTTCACACATTAGAATTACTGGAAGTGAATTAAACAAACCCGGATCTGTAATAATAATAATAACGCTGAGTGAAATCTAATATTGTCGTTCTTCGGAAAGACACCAGCGCCGCACCCTAAATCCGTTTTGGTGCCATCTGTAAAGACCCGACTAAATTTCTTTCTGGCCGAAACCATTCCTGGACAAGAGGAAACTCGATTTCGTATTTTATCCGCAACAGGAGCTCTAGTGCCATTGCATCAGATGGCATATCCAGGGTCAAAAGACAGCCATCAAAGCTGTGCGTGTTGTAGAAAAAACCACTTCTCTTTAAAAGGAAGATGAATTTACAGTCCATGGTATGAATATCAAGGAGAAAGAGGTTCAACAGTGCGTCTAGAGCAGAGTGGCGGGATAAATCGTCATGCAGCTTAGAGGCTTCCGATGTTACATTTTCAGTTCAAAAATATTTGCTATGCAGGATGAAACCCAAATATAATGATGAGATTAAGCACTAGATGAAACATACCAGTCAACTTGTTCCTTCTCGTAAAAAGAACAACCTCAATTTTGATAGGTTTGACTTAAGGCGCATTTCTAGTACACTAGTCGTCGATAACATCTAACGCCTGCGCTTTTGAGTAGACAGCCTAGACATCAGAACTATTAAGAAAGTTTAGCAGTGAGTCGACCAACAAAGCCGTTGAGAAAGGACGTCTCTTTGCGGGCAACCCTTGTTTACCCTCACTACCCTGTTGGCCGCAATCGGATCCCAAATCAGTGTCTAATTCACCAACATTGCTTTTATGCACATAGCTAGTGATTTGTCGACGCTATCTTGTCTGGCCGAGTTACACATGCCGTCGAAAGGTGCATTGTCGGAAGCACTCTCAATGTCGATGAAGACGCCCAGCGCATATTCCTTCTTGTTGAGTACGCCTTCAATTCTGCCTACCAGATTTTGAAGCGCACTCTCGCAGAATCTTCCGCGTTGGTTGACCTGGATTCGAAAAATTATTCAACTGTACCAGAAAGAATTGTTGGTATTTGCTGAAATTCTGTTCAGACATGGAAGCCGGAATTGGCTCCTATCCAAAACATCGTAGTATTATCTGTCACGGCTTCAAAAAGTGAAATTACGTCACTGTGTTGGATTGGCCATCTTAGTCTCTAGATGGCAAGTCGGTTGAAAACGTCGGAGGTCTTATGAAGCAGAGAAACGAAAGAAAAAATATAAGGACAGTAAAAAAGCTTAAACTGCTTTAAAAAAAAATTGTCGACAATTAGCGCAGAGTTATGCAGACAAATTAACTGTGTGATATGTAGATATTGGGCCGAAATACATCTGATTTGTAAACTCTTTTCTTACAGCGTCTTTATCCAATTATTAAGTGTTGCCTGAAAAACTGTCACAAAATGATTGACGAAAAAAAGAGAAGCCGTTGCGGACTTGTTAATGTGCTGCTTCAATAGAAAATCTTGCATGATACAAAATAGGCACCGATTTTGAATGCTGTCCTGATGTTCAAATTCGGCCTGTGCATTTAAATTTCATTTTACCAGCATCGTACATAGCGTGTATCATTCTTATATAATAGATGTATGTCTCGGATATATTTTATGATCCAAGCGCCATCTTTATACCTGCATAAATGTCCATGGAAAAACATATAACGGTTAAAAAACAGTTACTTTTTTGTGTCTCTTTTCATTATTTGAAGTTAAGTTCAGTTTCGTTTTTAGTGCATTGTGATCAAAATGGGTAAACAACTTTCTAGTGAACAAAAGTGTCTCATTGAGTTTTTAGACAATGAAGGGGTTACAGCCCAGGCTATTTCTAAGAGAATTAGATGCTACATGGCTGCACCATATTAAAATTCCTAAACAGATTTGACATGTAGCTAAAACTAGCTCTGGTTTAGCTACATAGACGACCCAAAGGAAAGATCGAATTTTAAAAACAATACTCGTATCATGCGCTAATCAAAGAATACCGGCAGAGCAAGTAAATTCCAAGTTTTTGGAAGAAACGCAAAAAAATGTAGCAATCGTATGGTCAGTAGAAGGCTGAATTCATTCGGATTGGTGGGCAGGAGGCCAAGAAAAAATCCTCTTTGCCATTAAACATGAAAGCCGCAAGGTTGGTATTTCACAGAACCTTACTGATGAAAGTAAATGTAACCTCAATTCATCAGATGGTATCCAGTATGTGCGTATTAAGAAAAAACAAATTTCCTCTAAGTCTTATGATATTGGGCTGCATTTAATTTTTCGGCCAAAGTGAATTAATGTTTTGCTCTGGTTGAATGACCACAGACAGGTAAATAAACATCACAGCACTGTCTGGTGCTTTCCAATTGATTCTATCTTTCTAAAAATAGAGTAAAAAAATCTACAGAACATTAGAAAACAAATGGCATCATTTATCCATAATTCTACATCTTGTGTGCTCTTAGGTCAAGGATTCTGTAACTATTATCTGATTAGAAATACTACGATATCCTGGATTTTGAACCTGATTGAGCACTCTGCTGGGCACTCTTAAAGACCAAAATAGTATCGAGGAACCCAAAGAGCAAAGAAGAATTTAAGACACCAATTAAGGAAGCCTGAAAAATGACATAAAAAGTGAATACTGTGAATACAGTGAATACAAAGTTTAATAAACTCAACGTGGAATTCAAGCCTTGCTCGCTGTGGACATGCAAAGTATTAATCACTTTTTTATTCTCCGCTTAGATACTTCAGATAAAAAAAAAGTAAATCCGTCTTATTTTTGGAATCCACTCAAATTTTTTTAAAATGCTTATCTTTAAACTCCACTGTTCGCATTATACTAGCATGTTATTGTACTACGCTAAAAATATGACTGTAAAAACTCCCTAAATAAAAAAAATATATCAGAGTAAATATTAATAATTTATGAAAACAATTTCTACCATTTTTTATAATTTACTTGTAATTTTAAATCATAGCCTATAATGAAGTGTTTTTAAAAACTCTGAGGTGGTAAATTTTATTTGCCCAGTACGGTAAGATCTCTATCGAATATTTTTTTGCAAAGCGATGATGATTCACAGATATTTCAGAGTGCTCGATTGTTTCTTCATCATTATTCGTCAACTTTGAAAAGCGTCACTATGCCAACGTTCTACATTATTATAGCTTGCGATATCTTAATTTGAAAGCTTCATTTTGCTCATCACAAAAAACGTGGGTAGCCGTGGTTCAAGTGGTAGTGTATTGGCTTCCCAATCGGATTTTTTGTCTGGCAACTAAAATCTCGTGAAATGAATGGTTGCCTAAATACAACATCAAATCAATTTACACTAATAATTTAATCTCCCCATTAAATGTTGGATGCCACCCATGGAGTGAAATAGTCACTGAGCCCAAACATCTCTCTTTCTTTTTCTGTCTCATTTTCTGGAAAACCTAGCACAGGCTTTGGCATCATAAGTGTAGTAATACCCAATTGAGTGTTAAGTTCTTTAACCCTAGAAAACTAAGGTTCGTCGATCGACGAACACTTTTTTTTATTTCTTTAATTTCTCTCTTGCTTTTTCCGCGATCCCTTTCGTTCTTCGTATAGCTCTAGTCATCCATGAGTTCTTATTGTATGCGGACTCAATTTGTAAATAAATTTTTCTACAAATTTTGTTTAAACTTTGCGTCGTCGATTCGACAAATGATTAGTCTTAATGTACTAAAAAATATGATTAGTCTTCTAGGGTTAAAAAAAAAACAGAGTAGTGTATTAATATATGTACGTTCACTAACATGTGATATACATATGTACATATAAACGTACATTAGTACAAAGATTATCTGTGCTACATATGGTCAAGTGATGTCTACATTGTTTCTTCGCATTTCCCTGACTCGTTCACCATACTGTCATCATCATCATCATTAACTTCTTGGGATGCAGTTCTGCCTTAATAAGTCGCCTGGATTTACCTTTGCCTATTATTGTACAGGATCAACTTTTCGTAGCAGGTAACGACTCGATGCAAAAAAGGATCCACACGTTGGCTATTGTGTCAAAGATAGCTTATTCACTGGTGCTAAGAGGTAGGATACCCATCTTTCCAGTTTTTCACCTTTCCGATAGCTGAAAGCTGACTTATGATTGCAGTTGAGACTTTGAGCCTTGCAGTAAGGCATAGAACAGTCCTAGCTAGGTTTTACTCAATGGCTGCTGCAAGCTCTTACTTATCAATAACATCGTCAACATTGAGTTAAGTTTTTTATTACTGAAAGTGTCCACTTAACAGTTCAAATTCATTATTATTATTATTTTTTCAGAATCAACCAAAACAGACAACTATTTTTAGTTATTTTTTTTTATTATTATTAATATATCTTAGCCTGGATAAAACCGGAGAGTTCATCTCATCTTAAGACGTTGTCTGAACACTAAATTAGTTTAAAGAATATTTGATTAAAGATCAACTGAAAACAATTGTTGGGCCATAATTCTGTTCTCTTTTTTGAATGCCATTTACAGTTATACTCAAGAGAAGCCAACTTTCAACGGAAACCCTGATCAAGGACCCATACAAACCTTTAGATGTGAGAAATCCGTGTCCGTTCATCATCAATTTTATTATCCCTGATTCAATTGTTCAATTTCTGAGTCACATACTTACATTTGACGTAGTAGTTGAAAGCAGCAAACAAGAAATGACACTCAGAATATTAGCGGTGGTATAAAGTATGACAATCACAGCTATTACAGGTGTGTTCCTTACCAGCAGCATGGGTCATATTTCCGAAGTTTTTGCCCTAGATTTACAAATTAAACAACTTGCTACGAACAATGGACTTCGGCTAAATAATTTTGGATGTACTGTAACCCTTGAACAGCATTGGAGACAACACGAATTTAGCAGATTTATTGCGATAAAATTTGCCCACTATATACTCGTATATCTGTACAATATCTCATATCCGAAAGATGATGAATTGCAAAGAGTTTTAATTGGAGCAGATTGGATTCAAAATTAAATTGGTTTAAAACAGAATAGGGAATAGTTTCTTGCATTTTCTCCGCAAATTTAGACCATAGCAAAACTAATTTGGATAGAAATATTTCTAGATTGTGGGCCTTGCACAACGTCGATATATTTAAAGCTGGGGAAAAATAAGAATCGGATATTTATTTACACATTCATAGAGGAAAAGTGCGGCATCATTAAAGTAAACGTATATGAAAACACTACCCCGCTGGGCACTTCCTCTGCACAGCGGAGGAACAATCCCGGGGCGAATAGAAATATTCGTGTCTGAATTCGACAGTGTCTGGGGGCAAGCAATATGACGATTTAAAGAAATAAATAACGTATAAACGGTCGGCATAATCACCGGCAAAAGTTTCGAACTAGAAAACGTAGGTCAACAATGTAAAATCAATATAATATGCAATCAAGAAGTCAAATGTTGCAACCATACTTGAATTCTGTTAAAACTGCAATTCCAAGTACTATATATTGTATATGTACTCGTATCTCTACTACTTGTTATTAGAAATAATAATTAACCTACTTATTGTATATTTATTGAATTAACTACTATACATTTTTCATTCCACTGAACGTATACTACTGACATGAATTAATTATTCTATAACATTATTTCCTATGTCACATAACCCTATATAATAAAAATTCGCATACTTATCATTCTGGTTTGGACTGTGAAAGACTGCGTTTTATTTAACAGGGTTATGGGCTCAGGAGAAAAGTAAAATTTTCAAAAATTTAATTTATCATTAAAGAATTCTGTTACCCAGTTTATATGACAGCTCAATGTGCATATAGTCAATCTGCATTGGTTCTATACCCGTAGAAATGGTGGTGTTTATATGAAATTATCCAAAATGAGCGACAGAAAATTGAGAAAGTTTAACAAACAGCTGATTGAACTGACACTTGACACTGACAATACATTGTTCTTGTTTCCTTGGCTTTGCAAATATTTCGTTTGCAATCCCACATTTTAAATACACAACTAAACCTGCCCGATGATGAAAGAATGATGAGAGCGTGAGAGAGTAGAATGTTTCAATGCGATTTGAAAATGTTTATATGATATTTCAAAGCGGTTAAAAATTTTCAATGCGTTCAGGAATGAACGTATGCGTGTTGAATATTTCAATGCTGTTTGAAGTGGTGTTTTTATGAGCGTATTGAACCAATGCGGACTGCGTCAATGCACATTAAGCTGTCATATAAACCAGGTATGTAATTCAGAGAAAGTGTGAAAGTTAGTTGTCATGGCGAATCACCAATTAATAAGAATTGAACCATTATCTAGAGACAATTTCGACACTTGGACGCTGCACATGGAAGCTTTGCTTATAAGAAACGAAACATGGGATTATGTATGTGGGCTGAAGAAAAGACCTACGAACCGAGACAAAGGATTTGATCGATGCAGCAGCTTGGGACAAAGTATAAAGTGTATCAATCACAAGGATCCTCAAGAAAGACCACTCTGTTGAAACAGCTCGTTTTTAAATAAAATGTGCGAGCATGCGGATATTTACGAGTACGTCCATTTGTCTAAGTTTTCGTACGCAGCAGACAAGTTAGCAGATATGCAATTATATGTTAATGAAGATTTGCTTTCAGTTTTATTATTATACAGCTTACCAGAATCATTCGAGAATTTCTGGATCTCTATTGAGTCTAGAGATGAATTGCCGAGACCTGAAATTTTAAAAATTAAAGTCATAGAAGAGTGCGAAGCCGGAAAAAACGAAGACACCGATCAAGACGGTGCTTTATTCGCAAAAACAAGATATCAAAAATACAAACCCAAAGGAAATTTGTTAGCGAAACCCAATTAAAGATACTCACATAAAGACAGAAATAAATTTAGAGAGAACGAAGGTAAGAAAAATGTCCCTAACCATTTCAAGTTTAAACGTTTTTTGTCTCAACTCGGAATTAAACATCAGCTAACAATCCCATATAACCCACAACAAAATGGCGTAACTGAAAGGCTGAACAGGACGCTGGTAGAAATAAGTCGTTGTATGTTACATCAAGCATGTGCAAAGTACGGCAAAAACAATGACTGAGTGCATGTAACAACTAATGGATAGCGGGTTGTGAGTGTGAATTTGGGTGGTGTGGTGCACAGTTTCTTATTGTTGTAAGGGCATAGCTCCTACGACAATTTGATTCGGTAATCCAACGTTTGAATTTTCACTGCACAGCCTTGCTTAGCATCGTCGGTGTTTTTTTTTTTTGGTAATGACTACCGAATTTAGAGCAGATGTAGCAAATATATTTACGTGGGCTAAAAAGTAATCACTTGTCTGCGTCTGTAATACAGATCAGCTGTTTTGGCACTTAGTGAAACACAGGTATATCCCCGCCCACACCTCTCAGATCACACCGATCTGAAGCTGCCTGGCTATGAATAGTGCCATTATTCTTTTCTCTCCGCGGTCTCACCATTTACGTGCGTAGTGATGTTGCTTACCAAATTCCACCACAATGTAATCCTTGTTCCAATCCGGAATTCAACTTCATGCAGTTAAAACTCCATATCCGTAAGCAAATTATCCACTATTGCTTTATTTACAGAAGCCCCGAACTGGACAGCAATTCGACCTTCAACGAGTTCGATGTGCTGTCTGACTCCATACAAAGAATTGTATCCCTGTATCCTCAGACTGAAATCGTTATTGCGGGCGATTTTAATATACACAATTCTGGGTGGCTTCGACATTCTGGACAGATAACACCCGAAGGACGGTGTGTTAAGATCATCGCTGCGGAAAATAACTTAACCCAGCTTGTAAATGAGCCCACGCAAATACCAGACGTTGATAGTCATACCGCCAACACCCTGGACTTGTTTTTAACTTCTCACCCTGATAAATACACTGTTGAAGTGCTCTCCCCTCTAGGCTCGTCGGACCACTGTGTTACTCGTATATCAGCTAATTTCTCGTATACCCAGCACACAGTTAGAGAAAAAATTCCTAAAAGAATCGTATAGTAACACGAGAAAGCCAATTGGAGCGGACTTAACAGCTTCTTTAGGAATTTTAACTGGTCGTTATGTTTCCTCGATAACGACGTGGATGCCGTTGCTGATACGATCACAAACACTATTCTCTTTGGAATGAGATCCTTTATCCTTTATGAAGAGTATCAAACCAAAAGAAAAGCCATGGTACGACTTGAGCAGCAAAGAGGCTGTCAGGGTTAGAGAAATGTTTTTTCGATCCTTCAAGACCAACCCAACACAGGAAAGCCGAAAAAAGTTTAAACGAGCCAGGAATGACTGCAATGTATTTCTTAAGCGTATGAAATTTCTATATGACCAAAATTTGAGGCAAAAAATATTACAATGTCCCAAAGCTGGTAAAAGCTTTTGGTCGTTTGTCAAAACCATCAGAAATTTTTCCTCATCCTCCATCCTAACGCTCATTTACAATGACATTCCAGCTGTCAGCTCTTTAGACAAAGCCAATCTGCTAGCTACACACTTTGCGGCCAGCCATAGATTAACTAACCTAGATGTCAAACTCTACTAATACTTTTGCAAACTCTTGTCTTCCAGATTGTGCTTTGTCTCCGCCTACACTTGAGTGCGTCGAATCTTCAATGGGGCAAATCCACTTTCGCACTGGTGTAGTAGCAAAACCACTGCGTAAGCTTTTTCATCAATCTTACTCTTTATGACTCTTTTCGAACAGAATGGAAAATAGCATTTATCGAGCCCGTTCCTAAAAAAGGCGAATCTTCTTCTCTCTCCTCCTACAGGCCCATTGCACTTACGTCCCTTCTTTCCAAGGTCATGGAAACTGAGCTCACGAAATATCTCAAAACACGAAATCTTCTCAATGGCCGGCAGTACGGTTTTCGTAGCAACAGGTCCACTGGTGATTTGATGGCATGTCTAACTGAGAAGTGGAACCAAAGCGTACATCAATCTGGCGAAAGCAAGATAGTTGCACTTGATATTTCTAAGGCATTTGACAGAGTTTGGTATCGGGCTCTTTTGTCGAAAATGCGTGCATTTGGGATCGGTGACTCTCTTCTCCAGTGGATTAGAAACTACCTTTTGGAACGTTCAATTCAAGTTGTCTTAGATGGTTTTTGATATTTACAAAATAAATGCTGGTGTGCCCCAGAGCGCTCCGTTCTGTCTCCGACACTCTTTTTAATTTTTATCAATGATCTCTTGTCTTCTACTACTCTCTACTTTTCATATTCGTTTCCGGACTCACGTCCCTGCTCTTCGGCTGTAGAACGGGAACGGCAGCGTATGTTAAGCTCATTAAATTTCGATATCAACAGCATAACCAATTGGGGAACTATCAACAGAGTGGAATTTAATGCTTCCAAAACACAATGCTGAATGCTGCCGTTAAAGAGAAATTTAAACACCCAGTCATTATCCATGAATGGAACTTGCATCGTCGAAACCGAAAAACTTTCCATTCTCGGTACGTGTGTCAACAACAACTTACGTTGGAATGACCACATATTCGATGTCGCCAAAAATGCGATGTAAGAAATATTTCACTCCCTCTGACCGGCTTCAATATATAAGGCATTCATCCGCCCAAAACTGGAGTACAACGCCAGCATCTGGTCAGGTGCCCCTAAGACTTCTTTGCACCTGCTAGACAGGATCCAAGATCGTGCAATAAAACTCATAGGTGATGCCAGTATTACACAGCCATTTGATACCCTCGAACACCGGTGTAATAACTCCTTTCTCACCTTGTTGTATCGCTATTTTCACCACCAATGCTCCACTGAAATTGCCAGTAGCATTCCGCCCCTTCATTTTTTTAACCGTAACACCCGTCTCGCTATGAATGCTCATCAGTTCACCATCAAGCCCATCTGGGGACGTACTCTGAAATATCGTGATTCTTTCCTAAACCGTATAACTCGCTTATGGAATGCCCTGCCGAGCTCTTTATTTCCTAGCCAGTATAACTTGCAAACATTTAAAACCAACGCACATCGATATCTCTCTTTTTTCCCTCCCTAACTTCCGTTCGCCAGCGCTATGTGCAAAAATCTTAAGGGTACATAAATCCCTTATACGCGCCAATTATAAAAAAAATATATAAAAAAAAAACATCAGAAATAGATGTGCTTCAACTATCATCAATGGAGAAGTACTCTACAAGCTATGGACAGGAAGGCCACCACAGCGAAAGGTAGTAAAGGTTATTGTCTAATTAATAACAACAAAAGAAAAAGTAAATTTGATGCTAAGTCGAAATTCTATATATTTGTTGGATACTGTGAAAATGCTAAATCATTTAGGCTATGGTGTCCGGAAACTAGAAAGATAGTAAAAACTAGAGATGGTGTGTTTATAGAACAAAAAGTTAATGAGGATATTGTTTTTCCGAAAGTCACGAAACAGAGATAAAACTGAGATATTTTTTGATCGGTTTAAAATGAAAAATCAAACAGTAAATAAAGATACCGATGGCGATGAGGTATTTGAACATGAGGGAGGACACAATATTGAAAACGGATTTGTTAAAAAGACTGATGTAGTACTAAGAGAAAATGGAGAGGGGAGTAGCTTGCCAAAAGAGGAAATCGGTATGAGAACACGATCAAAGGCAAGACAAGAACATTTGAACGAAAAGAATCAACACAATGAACTTGCTGGCGACGCGAAGGTCTAAGGAATGCGAATCCAATTTTGATGCCGCATGTATGCTAATTGCGTATCTTTCAAATATTTTGGATATTTTAAATGATGCGAATGTAGTTAAATGAAAAAGGGCAATGAAGAATGAACTACGAGTATTAGCACATGAAGAAAACAAGACTTGGGAAATTATAAACTGACCAAATGGGAAATATGTTATTGGATGTAGGTGGGTTTTTCAAACAGAAACAGATTCCAACGGAGATGTATGCAAAAGAAAGGCGCGACTGGTGGCAAAGGGATGCTCTCAACGTACAAGAGTTGACTACAAGGAAACGTTTGCACCAGTTGCTCGACAATATTCAATTCGATTACTTATAACCCTTGGGGCAGAATGGGGACTTATTTTACACCAATTAGATGTTGTTACCGCCTACCTGCACCTAAGTGGAAAAATTGATGAGACAATTTACATGGAATTACGAGGGGCGTTCAATATATTCTCGGTATCGATATGAAGGAAAATGCGAATTCAATTTAAATTGTTTTTATTTTTCAATATAATCTCCCCTAACATCAATGCATTTGTTACATCTTGAGATAAGCTTTTTTAAACCCTCAAAAAAATAAATTTCCTCTTTCTCTGCAAAATACCCATTTATTGCCGACTTGAGTTCTTCATCATCCGAAAATCTTTTTCCACGAAGACATTTTTTCAAATCCGGAAACAGGAAATAATCACTAGGGGCAAGGTTTGGACTATAGGGTGGGTGTTGGATTTCTTCGAAACCACAATCTCGCGCAGCAGCCTTGGAAACTCGCGCCGTGTGAACAGGAGCGTTGTCATGAAGAAGCAACACACCCGCTGCGAGTTACCCCGTCTTTTCTTTTTAATTTCCTCCCGAAAATTATGCAAAGTGGAAGCGTAGGATGTGGCGTTGACGGTTTCACCTTTTTTTTTGTACTCAATGAGCAAGATTCCCTTTGAGTCCCAAAAAACTGTGGCCATGAGCTTCCCGGCAGACGGAGTGACTTTGAACTTCTTCGGGGGGTCTGTTCCTTTTTTATGCCACTGCATGGACTCTTGTTTGCTTTCAGGGTCATAGTGGTGGACCCATGTTTCGTCCCCAGTAACAATTCGATCCATAACACCGTCCGCGTTCTCACTACACATCTCCAAAAGCTCTCTACAGCATGCGATTCTCACTTTTTTCTGAGGCGCTGTGAGCATTCGTGGCACCCACCTTGCACTGACCTTTGAAAGGTTAAGATTGTCATGAAGAATGGTGTGAATGGTACCAATTGAAAGCTTGGTGATCTCTGCCATCATTTTCACCTTTATTCGGGCATCCTCAAGAACAAGTTTTTCGACTTCTTTGATGCTTTCTGCCGTACAAGCAGTAGCCGGGGCGCCGGAGCGGGGGTCGTCTTCAATGCTCTCTCTGCCTCTCTTGACCACTTTTGCACAGTTGATAATGAAGGTGCGGAACCCTGGTAAACAGCCACCATGTCTTCATGAATAGTTTTTTGACTTTTTCCTTGCTTAGTGAGAAATTTAATTACAGCGCGATGCTCAATTTTCACCATCATCGTCTCAGTTGCCATTATGATTCTGTTTAACTAGAGATAAAACGCGAATTAATAATCACATTTATATGAAATTTTACATGAATGTACTAAAATAATAGTATTACTTGATAAATAAGTCAATTTATATATACAACCACAGCTTCACCCCGATATCGAGAATATGTTGAACGCCCCTCGTACCTGAAATGTATTCCGAACTATCACCGGTTAGTGTTCGAGGAAATACAGTATGTAACATTCAAAAGGCTATCTATGGACTTAAGCAATCGGGTAGGCCACTGCCACACTAAACTCAATGAACAACTTTTAAAAATAGGAATGCAACCCTTAGCATCAGATCCTTGTATTTATATGTCACGAAAGGGTAATGACATAATTATTGTTGCAATTTATGTCGACGATATCATTGTGGGATCAAATAGTCTAGAACAGATCGATATATTTAAGCAAACGATGAAATCAAAATTTCAAATAAAGGATATAGGAGAACTAAAATATTTTCTAGGGATTGAGTTTAATCAAAAAGCAATACATTGTCGAAGTTTTAAAACAGTTCAATCTGGAAGACTCAAACCCGGTTAATACACCTTCAGATATAAACACCAAACTTTCAAAGCAAATTTGTGGTGAATCTAACACAAAGGAAGATTTTTTGAGTAAGTTATGGGCTATTGTGTCGAAAGACTGGAAATGATTTTATCTTATTTTATTTTATTTTTTATTATTTTACACGGATAAAAACTGGGGTGCGAGCTCGGATGACAGAAAAACTTGCTTTATCAGCTATCAAGGAAACAGAGGACAGTCGCATTGTCGAGCGCTGAAGCAGAGCACATGGCGATTGTTGAATCGGTTAAAAAAGCAATGTACCTTCTAAAGTTCCTACATGAAATTATTTTTACAAATGACTCCTTTCATCATTTACAACGATAGTAAAAGCGCTCAATGAATTGCCAAATATCCAGTTCAATATTCACAAACTAAACACATAGATATCAGACATCATTTTGTTCGCGAGGATGTACAAAGAGGAGACGTAATTCTACAGTAGGGAGTTACGTTTGACGTTTAAGCGAAAGTGGAAGCAAAAAATTTATCTTCGGATCAAAAAGCAAAAAAGAAAAGGGTTTTAAGTGAAAGTTAATTGAGGAAACACATCCACCTTATAAATTAAGAGACGCTTTACCCCAGGCAATTGAAATTCGAGTAAGTTCTAACACCTAAGCTATTTTATAGCCAAGTTAAAAATTCCATCATTAAACTAACCTATAAATGGTAAAAAGAGGAATAGCCCACACTTCTCCGGAACACCCAGGAAACAAAAAACGCCACCAAAGCTTGAGTGAAATTGAACCAAAACTCGCTATGGGATCTACTTCTACTCTGAGTGTTGAGAGAATGCAGGAAATTCTACTCGAAAACAACAAAAAACTTGTGGTACAATTAGCCTCAATGGCAGATCTGCAAGATATCTTTAAACAAATCTCAGCATTGAGTATGCGACAAGAAGAACTTGAGCAAAAAGTTGTGTTAATCTGGAAGAACAAAACAAACGTCTTGAGAACCAGCTTGACCGACTCGTACAGATGAGTACTGAAGCGAATCTTGATGTTCACCTGCCTGTTGAAGATCAAGTAGACATGAATGAAAAGGCAAAATCCATTTGCGTCGGGTTAGTTTACTCAACTCCGAATCAAATCGTCGAGTCTGTGTATAGGATACACAGCCATAACACGAACAAGTCTACTATAGTTCTAAAGATGAGATCGAAGGAGTCTGCCTGGAGCGTGATGAGGAATGCCTTCAAATTGAAAGGTACTAGAATAAGCATCCAAAAGGACTTACCCTTTAACGTTAGACAACGTCGGACAGAAATGATTCCAATCATGAAGGAGCTTCGTCAAAAAGACTCATCAATAAAGATTTCTCTACGGGATGACAAGCTCCACATTGCCAAGAATGTCTTTACTTGGGACTCCGCGCTTGGATTGAGGTGTGGTGAAAAAAGTGGCATTGAAATAATACGATCTATTTTTGGTGACATTTCGTTAAATAAAAATCTTTTTATTAATGACATCAGAAATACAAACAAAACAGCTACGAAAGAGAACACATCTCACAAAACTTCAAATTTGACGACTAATGTCAATCGCAGCAGTGATGCCAAACTTAGCAAAACAACAATATGCGAAAAATCTTTGAGTCAATCCACAAGCTCTAAGGCGGCTGTACGTGACGCATGATGTGCCCATGTCTACCAGAATGATGCTGAAAAAAACATAGTTATCAAGAAAATAAAAATTTTAAGCTACAATGTGTCAGGTTTAAAAAGCAAAACGAATTTTGTAACATTTTTTAATTATGTTTTGAATTTTTATATTATGAAACACATCTATTAGATAATGAAGAAATTAGATTTAAGAATATTTTCTCAAACTATGAATTAATCTGGTCTCCTGCTATAAAAACTTCACTTTTTGGGAGAGGAAGTGGTGGAACACTATTCGGCTTTCGTGACGACCTCGAAGGACTGTATACGAGTATCTTTGTAAAACCTGACGAAATGGATGTTATTAACTTAAAACTGAATACACTGGATGTAGTTTTGGTACCAATCTATTTAAACTGTAATCATTGGCAGCGTGATTCCGATAAACTCTGCGACTCACTGCACTCCTTCGACTGTACAGATATAATGCTTATTGGGGATTTTAATGGTCGTGTAGGACGCACACAAAATAATTTCGCATCAGGATAGAACAGTACTCTGCTGGAACCATATCGCAAATCTAAATACCTAATTTGTGATAACAAAGGAGCAAAAACAATTGAACAAACAATTGGGGGTGGCCGTGGTGTAATGGTACTAGCAATCGCTTCTCACTCGGAGGGGTCTAGGTTCGAATCCTGCCCATGAACAAGTCTTTCAAGTTTTTCAGTTGTGTAATTGGAACTCAGACAGAAAAATTCTGCGTGTGAAGGCATAACACTGACACGTAGATTTGGCTGTTGTAGAGTTTCAAGCACAAATAATTACTGCGAATTATAACCTTCCACTCTGAGTGAAGAAAAAACTCTCCGTCCTATTCGGACTCCCACCCCTGGAGAGCAAATACCGAAACCAAACACACCTGAGTTTCAAACCACTACAAAACAATTTTCCTTTCTCCTCCTTTCTACCTTTCCGCCCGCGCCCTGGCAACAGTAAAAGGGTATCTAACCCCTTAGGCGCGCGTAAATTATAAAAAAAAAAAAAAAAAAAAAAACTTGCTGATGAGTATGACATGTGCTTGTTGAATGGTAGTTGCGAAGGAGATCCAGATGGCGAATTGACCTTTATCAGAGGAACATCATGCTCAATAATAGATTACTGTTTTGTTTCGGGAAATTGGCTCACGCTTCTAGACAGTTTTCAAGTAGGAACCGAGATCTTTTCAGACCACATGCCCTTGGAAGTAACCCTTAATTCTACTGCTAGCGGTAACTATGCTTGCACAAAACCATTAAACCTTCTGCCGAAATTTGTCTGGAATGACCGAATAATGGAATCGTATCAGCGAAACATGAATGTGAATTTTATGGAACTACGCACACAGCGTTATACAGCCAATATTGAAGCTCTAACGGAAATAATAAAGAAATCCATTCCGCAACAGAAAGATTTAAAAACTCATAAAATATACGTAGAAACAAAAATGGTATGATTCTGATTGCATGAAAGCTAGAACCAAATCTTTTAAATTTCTCAAACTTCTAAGGTCGAATAACTCCAATATCTTTAAAGCACTCTATCAAGATGCCAGCAAGGAATACAAACACATCTGTTACATCAAAAAAGTAGCCTTTGAACAACAAAACATTGCGATTATAAATAATTCAAAATCTTCTGCTCAGTTCTGGAAAGCTGTCAAATATCTAAACGGACACACGTCTAACATCTCTGTAACTCTTAAAGCCCCGCAACTCAGGACTCATTTCGACAAACTTCTTAATGCCCCATTAACCTCGCCGCTACTTCAATATGCAGCCCCTCTGCTCTTAGACGAAAAATTAGACTCTGCATTTACCCTGGAAGAAGTCAATGAAATAATATGCAAATCGAAATCAAATAAAGCACCTGGTATTGATCGCATCCCGTTTGAGTTCTATAAAAATTGAACATATGAGTTTATGAATTCTCTCACAATTGAATTTAATCGAATATTCGACTCTGCTGATATCTCCGACGTATTCAGGAAAGCAATAATTTTTCCCCTATCCAAAAAAGGCGATTACAGGGACCCGAAGAACTACAGAGGAATCACATTTTTAAACACTTCAGCCAAATTGTTTGCTTCATTAATTTACAAAAGATTGTATGAATGGGTACAAGAACATAACATCCTTAAAGAATTCCAAGCTGGATTTAGGAAAGGTTATTCTACAATCGACCAGATATTCTGCTTAACAAACATTGCTGAAACATATAAGAGCAAGAAAAAAAAAGTTGTACGCCTTCTTTGAAGATTTTCGTGCAGCGTTCGATTCAATACCACGTGAAGCACTCTTTTAAGTAAAATTATTCGAATCCTGAGAGCCTTGTACGAGTATGAGAAAAATATTGCATATGTATGGGATGGAGACTTAATTTCTGAAGAGCTCGAAACTTCAATGGGTGTTAAACAAGGCTGTATTTTAAGTGCTCTGCTTTTTATATTATACATCAATGATATAACAGATGATGTCAAATGTGGAATAAGATTCAACGGTGTATCAATTCCTGCGCTGATGTATGCTGATGATATCATCTTTCTGTGTGACACAACCCAAGGTATGCAGTTAATGATAAACAGGCTTAATGCTTTCTGTAAAAGTTTGAATCTCACTGTAAATCTTGATAAATCAAAAATTATGATATTCAGAAATGCAGGAGGACGCTTCTCACATTTGGAAAAGTGGAAGTTACACGGGGAAGAGATTGAGGTAGTATCCAGATACAGATACCTAGGTATCCTAATATCGTTCTCCTTAAATAATTTCAAACAACACTTTGAGGAAAAATTAGCTGTTGCTAAAAGAGCTATCTGTTCGATTTGGGAACGTTGCTTCAAAAATAAATATGTATCGCAAAGCGCAAAACAAACTTTGTTCCACTCAACCGCAGCGTCGATAATGCTTTACGGAGTTCAGGTATGGGGTTACAAAGGCTACGATGTTGTGGAAAAATTTCTTCGCTACTTTTTGAAGAAGATTTTCCGAGTACCAAAAACTACCCTGAACTATATGCTACATCTTGAAACGGGAACTCCTCCATTGCTCTTGCACACGCTCAAAATGCACTTCAACTACGAGGGGCGTTCAACATATTCTCGGTATCGGGGTGAAGTTGTGGTTGTATATATAAATTGACTTATTTATCAAGTAATACTATTACTTTAGTGCATTCATGTAAAATTTCATATAAATGTGATTATTAATTCGCGTTTTATCTCTAGTTAAACAGAATCATAATAGCAACTGAGACGATGATGGTGAAAATTGAGCATCGCGCTGTAATTAAATTTCTCACTAAGCAAGGAAAAAGTCAAAAAACTATTCATGAAGAGATGGTGGCTGTTTACCAGGGTTCCGCACCTTCATTATCAACTGTGCAAAAGTGGTCAATTGAGTTCAAGAGAGGCAGAGAGAGCATTGAAGACGACCCCCATGGGTCGTGGACCAACATGGGTCCACCACTATGACCCTGAAAGCAAACAAGAGTCCATGCAGTGGCATAAAAAAGGAACAGACCCCCCGAAGAAGCTCAAATTCACTCCGTCTGCCGGGAAGCTCATGGCCACAGTTTTTTGGGACTCAAAGGGAATCTTTCTCATTGAGTACAAAAAAAAAGGTGAAACCATCAACGCCACATCCTACGCTTCCACTTTGCATAATTTGCGGTTTAAAAAAGGTTATCTCAAGATGTAACAAATGCATTGATGTTAGGGGAGATTATATTGAAAAATAAAAACAATTTAAATTGAATTCGCATTTTCCTTCATATCGATACCGAGAATATATTGAACGCCCCTCGTATATCCTAAAAATACTAGAAATGAATGAATTCAGAATACCAAACGTAGTTTTAAGAAGCATAATTAGGTTAGGTTAGGTTAGGTAAGAGTGGCTGTTGGAAATACCAACCCACTTAGGCCTATTGGCCCATTGTGATGCCACGTGGATCTATGATCTTCTTACTACTAGAACCAGTTTGAGCTTATAATAAAGCGTAGGAGACTGTTAACGTCTATTTTTTCTAGATCGTTTAAGTCATTGTAGAAGAAAGCTCCTAGATGAAGCTTCTTTCTCTGGGAGAGAGCTGGGCATGTGCAGAGTAGGTGGGGGATTGTCTCCTCCTCTTCCTCGTCCATGCAGCTTCTACAAAAATCATTAGTAAAAGCGCCAAGCCTTCTTACGTGCTTGCCTATGAGGCAGTGTCCAGTAATGACACCTATTATGGCGCTGAGATGTTTCCTATCTGAAAGGATCAGACACTTAGAGCGACTCAGATCCAGCCTTGGCCAGATCTGTTTGGACGCTAGACATGTTTGTCCAGCAGTCCACCTAAGGTCTGTTCTTTTATTGGCATCTAGCTTTAGTGTTAGTTTGCACGTATCGATTGGTATACCTATACTACCTTTGTCCGGTAGGATAGGTAGAGTGGTTCCAATTTTGGCGAGTTCATCGGCTCTGCAGTTCGCTGGAATGTCTCTGTGGCCCGGCACCCAACAAAGGTGAATGTTGAACTGCTCTGCCATCTCCATGAGAGATGATCTGCATTCAAGGGCGGTTTTAGAATATAATGAAACCGAGTCCAGGGACTTGATGGCGGCCTGACTATCCGAAAATATGCGGATATCCTTTGCAGATATCACGTTTTTCTTCAGCCAGGACAGAGCTTCTTTAATCGCCAAAATTTCCGCCTGGAACACGCTACAGTGATTTGGAAGGCGGAAAGAGAGGCTTAGATTTAGCCCATCTGAGAAAACACCGCCACCAACTCCGCTATCGGTTTTAGATCCATCTGTGTAGAGATGGATTGACTTGTCCTCCATGAAAGCATCCTCCTCCCAGAATGATCTAGAGGGGAAGCTTACATGGAAGTTTTTGTCAAACCAAAGTTCAGGTATGGTGTAATCGATGTTCTCTGTGAGGATTCTTAATGTATGTATTAAGAATATTGGCGTGGCCAAATGAATTATTTGTCCACTGTTTAGTCGCTTTAAGGCGAATAGCTGCAGTCGCACCTACTTGCTTGCTAAAAATGTCGAGGGGTGTCAAGTGAAGCAGAATATCTAATGCCGCAGAGGGGGTAGACCGCAAAGCTCCGCTTGTGCATAGACATGCTGTTCTTTGGACTCTGCTTAATTTAATGCGGTTGTCTGCATTTTCCAAGGCCGTCCACCAGACAACCACCCCGTAAGTAAGTATCGGTCTTATGACCGAGATGTATAGCCAGTGGGTTATGCGAGGTTGAAGGCCCCATTTGTTCCCAATGGCTTTCTTGCAAGAGAATAAAGCTATTGTAGCTTTATTGACTCTTTCTTGAATGTTAGGTTTCCAGTTTAGTTTCCTGTCGAAAATGAGACCCAGATATTTTGCTGTATCGGAGAAAACTAAACTGGTACCGTTTATTGAAGGAGGGTCTATGATTGGAATTTTATATTTCCTAGAAAAGAGGACAAGATCAGTTTTATGGGGGTTTATTCCCAATTCACAGCGATCTGCCCAGCGGTTTAATCTGTTGAGATTTACTTGGAGGAGTTCTTTAATGGTATTTAGATGTTTTCCTGAGACGGCTATGGCAACGTCATCCGCATAGGCAATCACTCTGCTACCACCCGCTTCCAGGTATATCAGTAGTTCGTTAACTACTAAGTTCTTGAGAAGGAGAGAGAGGACACCGGCTTGCGGCGTACCTCTACTGACATATCTTTTTGCAGAAGTCTCACCCAGTTTGGAGTTGATTATCCTGCTTTTTAGCATTAGACTGATCAGCTCCCCAAGTGAGCCCTCTACCTGCAGAGTTGACAGCGCAGTCGTGATTGCGGATGTGTTGACGTTGTTAAAGGCGCCCTCTATGTCTAGGAAAGCAACCATTGTGTACTCCTTATATTGTAGGGATCGTTCGATGTGGCCAGTCAGAGAGTGCAAAGCCGTTTCCACCGACTTTCCTTTACAGTAGGCATGTTGAGCCGTAGACAGAAGTCTTGGATCAACTTTAGCTCGAATATGGATATCAATCAGTCGTTCTAAAATTTTCAGAAGGAATGATGATAGACTTATAGGTCTGAGGTCCTTTGGGACTACATGAGAATATTTTCCAGCTTTGGGAATGAATACTACATTGACTTCTCTCCATAACAGTGGAATGTGGATAAGTTCTACACAGCTCCTCATAATATTTTCCAACACTGGTAGAATAATATCTGAGGACCTCTGTGGCTCGGCAGGTATAATACCGTCCGGATCAGCAGACTTGTATGGTTTGAAGCCATGCAGCGCCCAGAGCAGTTTGTCTCTCATAATTAGACCATGAATTTTGGTCACGGTTGCAGTACGCCTGTTTGGGCTGCTACTGGCCGCGAGTTGGGAGCTACCTGGAAAGTGGGTGTCCAGAAGCAGGTTGAGTGATTCATCACTTGAGGTTGTCCAAGAGCCATCGGTTTTTTTCAAACAGCTGGGCATTATAGGATTTGTGGAGAGGATTTTTCTAAGACGCGATGCCTCAGAGGTTTCTGTAAGAAGCATAATTAGAGCAAACGGAAGCATTTGCGAGGAATGAAAGAAAATAGCTTCTGAATGCGGATTAAATCTGTCTATTCAAGTGAACGAGCATCCTCATCTTTTAAGAGAAAAATTTAACTTGGTTTTGGAGAATTTTGGCAGACATATGACCAATATGTCGAAGAAGCTGAATCGTCACTGTTTAGGAACTATTACAGCAAACTAAACCATTTTCTAATTGAAAAAACATACTTCCTAGATAGTCACGCAGTTGAAAAAATAAGTACCATTCTCAAACTGAGAAAGGAACTCGTTCAACTAAACTTTATACCCCATAGACCAGATTTACCAATACTTTGTGACCTCTGCAACATGAAGAATAGAGAAGACATCTTACATTTTCTTGGTGTTTGTCCGATTTTAAAAGAATTTCGACTATCATTGTTCGGAAAACATGATTTAGACGAAGATGAAGTAATGAGCATTTTAAATGGAGAAAAAGGATGGAAAGTCTTATGTGATTACTCAGTAGCAGCACTTTGTTATAGAAAGCGTATCATAGATGGAGATTTTTAATGTAAAACTTAAGTATGTATTTTGTCAACCTGGTAGACGGCCACAGGCCAAACCATTAAAGACTTAGGTTAATCGTTACATTGTAAAACATTTATTGAAAATAAAAGTCAACTAACTAACTAATTCTACAGTATATTGATACTGTACTCACCAAAGGACTCGCCGCCACAAGGCATTACAAACATTTAAAGGGACTTGGTTTAACAATTTGCAATTGAGGGGTAGTGTTAAAACTACTATTTCAAATATATATGTATGTATCTTTACTACTTATAATTAGAAATAATAATTAACCTACTTATTGTATTATATATTTATTGAATTAACTACCATAATATACATTTTTTCTTTCCCCTGAAGGTATACTACTACATGAAGTAATTATTCTATTACATTATTTCCATTATGTGACAATCCTATATAATAAAACTTCACATACTTGTCATTCTGGGTTGGACTGTGAAAGACTGCGTTTTATTTAACAAATACTGAAATTTCGAATGTTCCTTTTAATGTGGTTCTTATTTCTCTTGCTTTTAAAATCAAAAATGAGCAACATTTTAAATAACATTGGAGGGAGTTCCGCGAGAGTTGATTGGGACGAGAACATGCATTCCATGATTCGTATTCTTTGCGCGCAAAAGAAGGGTTTAAAAATTTGTCATCTTAATACGCAAAGCTTGCACAATAGTTTCAAACTAAAAGAATTTAGATATCTCGTTGTGGGATCTCAGGTTGATGTTGTTTGTGTGTCTGAAACTTGGTTCAATCCTGATATTGAGGATAATGTGTATGATGTGGCAGGTTTTAAGATTCACCGTGGTGATAGAATAGGTCGTGCTGGGGGAGGCTCTGATATTTATGTTCTCGAAGGTTTACAATTAACACCGGTTTGTAAATCAGCGCAGGACTCCGGGCATGACTATTGCTTCGTTTACATCGTGTGCGAGTCTGAAAAAATATTATTGGGTACCGCGTACAGAGCAGATCAACATGTAAATGTACTGGAACAATACGCTTGCAGCGCCTCGCATGTTGTTCTCTGTGGTAATTTTAATTGTAACTTAATTGGCACTAGCGTTTCGTCGAAATTTGTGAATAGTTTTAAAGCGCTTAGCTTGTTTCCAGTTAATACAAGTATTCCTACTCATTTCCAGGGTGACGTAAATACACTTATTGATCATTTTTTTGTCAGCGACACAAATAAGGTCATACTTTACAATCAAATCTCAGCTCCTGCCTTCTCCAGACACGATATGATCTTTTTAACCTTAGATTTTCAAAATAAACCGACTGAGTTTAGGTACTCGTATCAGTGCAGAGATTTTAAAAATCTAAATTACCAAGGTTTGGTGCACGACCTGCAACGTACTGACTGGAATAATGTTCGCTTTCTACGGTCAGTTGATGATAAAGTACTATCTCTTCAAGTGCAGATTAAATTTCTTTTTGATAAAAACGTTACTGTGAAGTCGAAGGTTGTTCGTAGATCATCGCCACCTTGGTTAAGCAGTAGTATCAAACAACTGATGCAAGAGCGAGATAGATCTTTTAATCTTTGGAGGCGACGCAAACTTGAAATATTGCATCGTGTGTATTGCCGTCTGCGTAATAAAGTAGTGTCAGAGATAAGAGCTGCGAAAATGGTCTACTACGAAAATAGATTGCGTCAAAATAGGTCAACGAAAAACATATGGAAAACCTTAAAAGAGCTAAAAATTGGAAAAAAAAACCCTAAAGTGCCTGACGAAAATTGATTGCGACCTTCTTAATCAAAAATTTGTCACAATGCCTACATCTCTCGCAACCGTACCAGAGCTAAATACCTTTGAGCCATCAGAAATTGATGCCTATAATGAATCTTTTAGCTTCATATTCGTAAGTGACGCAGACGTTGTTGAGGCTGTATTGTCAATAAAGTCTAATGCAACAGGTATCGACGGAATTGATCCCAGTTTCATAAAACTTCTGCTTCCATATATTCTGCCGTCCGTGACTCATATTTTTAATCACATCATTACCACTTCTGAATATCCGCATGAAGGGAAAAAGGCAAAAATCATTCCAATCCCTAGAAATGGAAGTAGTGAATACAGCCATTGCAGTTCTGCCTTTTTTGAGTAAGGTTTTTGAAAAAGTAATTTTAAAACAAATTCAAACGTATTTGACATCGAAAAAATTTCTTAGCAGTTGTCAGTCGGGATTTCGTCCTAAACACAGCTTATGTCCGTAGTTGACGACATAAGGAAGTCGCTGGATAAAAAATTTGTAGCGTTTTTAATACTTTTAGGCTTCTCCAAAGCTTTCGATATGGTCAATCACGTTCTACTATATCGAAAACCTCAGAGAATGTACAATTTTTCAAAATAGTCCGCAAAGTTAATGTACTCTTACTTAGTAAAGAGATTGCAAAGTGTTCAAGCTTCCTTAAAGTTTCGTGCGGCGTTCCACGAGGATCAATACTTGGGCCTATTTTGTTTTCAATGTACATCAACGATTTGTCTTTTATTTCTCAACGTTTCCTGATCCATATGTATGCCGATGATGTCCAATTGTCTTTGAGTGGTCCTGTTGATATTTTGCATGAAGTCCTTGCACAAATTAATGGAGAGTTGAATGATCTCTTGCTCTGGGCCCAACGTAACTTCCTGAGCTTAAACCCCACAAAATCTAAAGTGCTAGCAATAAATAGTAAGGCAGTAGACGTTTCACCCTTGCCGCCGGTCAAATTTCGTCAAGAAATCGTCCCATATGTCAGCACTGCTAAAAACCTTGGACTTATCTTAATGACACCCTTACCTGGGGTGACCATATTAATGTCGTTATCGGAAAGGTTTGGGGAGGTCTTCGATTGCTCTGGTCAATGAAATTGTTTACACCACCTACAATAAGGAAAATGGTGGCAAAAACGCTCTTACTGCCAATTTTATTATATGGATATGAGGTTTATGGTAAGTTTGATTGTGGAAGTAAAAGAAGACTTAATGTTATCTACAACAATATGACTCGCTATATGTATGGACTTCGAAGATTTGATCACGTATCAGCTAATTCAAAAGGTCTCGTCGGCTGCTCCTTCGACAACCTCTTAGTTTTCCGCTCTCTATCTTGTTTGCATGTATAATACAGACACATCAACCTGAGTACCAATATTGTAGATTATCTTTTCCGCGTTCGCAAAGGACTTTCGCTTTGATTCCAACAACATACTCATGCCTAACCTCGGAACGCCAGTTCTTTGTCCACGCTGTCCGCCTGTGGAACTCTTGCCTACTGAAGTGAGGGGAGTAAGAAACACGAAAAACTTTAAGTGTCTACTTTTGAGGCACTTAGCCAGTTTGTATAATTAGGAACCCTTTATCGTAATTTTTTTTTCTTTCTTTTCTTTTCTAATTGTAAAAATCTAATTTTTTTTTTGTGTTTTTTCTTCTTTTTACTTACTTATTTGTTTCCTATTTGTCTCAAGATTTAAGTTCTGTAATTTTTTCATAACGTTCCATCTTACTATTTAAAATTTGTTAATTTAATATTAAGGCTTTCACTAATTTATAAGATTCATCTTAATGTTAACAGCGATTTAAATATAAATATAAAATATAAATAAACTGATAGCGCCTACACATTGCCAAGTAAAGGGCGTTTTTTTTATAGGAATTAAATGTTAAATCATAAATCAGATTAAGCTGCCAAGTTTTATTTATCTTCAGTGCAGTTTATTATTGCAAATCCTTAAAACTATATTTCAAAAATCGAAGCACTGTTCGCGAAACTAATAGAAAGAGAACAGTGGGTTCGAAAGAAAATATCGCGTATGCAGAAGCTTGTGTTAATGAGAACCCCAATTCATGTAACTTGGTTTTTGTCCATCCACTATCTGGGAAATTCTGCATAAAGATCTCGGTTTCAAGACTAATAAGATCTAATTGGTGCAAGAGCTAAAGCCGCATGACCATTTAATGCGTCGGGAGTTCACTAATTGGGCTTTAAATCAACTGATCCAGTTTTTTGCCGTAAAATTTTGTTCAGTGATGAGGCTCATTTCTGGTTAAATGGATAGTACGTAAACAAGCAGCAGTTCACCAGATGCCATTTTCATAAAGAAAAATTTACGGCATGTCGGCCAGAACACAAGTTACTCTCAATAGACACCGATAAACTAGCAACGATCGACCCTTTTGAGCAAAACATTGTTCGAGTAGTACGCTATATACGCCAAAAATCGAAAAAGTGGTCGAGAATCTAGAATAGACTTTTTACGAAACCGGTATCAGTCAAGAAAATAAACTGGCACAATTTAAGCAAGGTAAGGTCTAGGCACTAAATGCGCGGAATAGCCCCAAAATTCCACAAATCAATCAATCAAGAGAAACGATGGAAAACACCCTGATCGCTGTTTCAAAAGGGCGGCTCTGTATAAATAAAGAAACGGTGTGGTAGAACTACGAGATGAAAAGCGTGCTAACCAACAAAAAGCAAGCCTTTCAAGAGTGAACTAAATAGAGCGGAAATATTTAAACTGAAAGTGTGTCTTGAGTAAGATTACGAACGTTGGGGAATAGAGCGTTAGCTAGAGCTCTCGCACTGTGGCAATATAGTCACTGTATCGAGAACCTTTAAACAGGGGCAAGCAGTATAAGAAGTACAATGTAGAAGCCTGGACGTACGATAAAATATCCAAAATTACGGCACAATGAATAAAAAACTCGCGAAAGATTCAATCGCCGAAATACCACCTTGATCAAAAAAGAATAACCACCGTGTTCAGTTGTTTGTTAAGTTAGTAAATTAGTTATTGAAATTCCCTCTAAATCTTAGCGTCATGCCTTGACAATTGCAAAAGTTACGTAGCCAAGAGTACATCTATCTCTGTGTGTGTTGGCGATTTTTTACAATTTTAGAAATGGATTTAAATTTGCAACACCGAACTTGTATTAAATTTTGCGTAAAAAACGGATTTAAAGATATGCGAACGTTGGAAATGTTGGAAAAGTGTTTCGGCAACGATTCTCTAAAGAAAACGGTCATTTACCAGTGGCACGAGCGGTTCAAATGTGGTCGTGAGTCAATCGAAGATGATGAACGTAGTGGCGACGAAAACATTGATGGAGTAAAAGAAATGTTGGTCAATAACCGCAAATTAACCATCAGAGAGATAGCAGAGGACTTGAACATTGTCTATGGATCCGTCCAAGACATTTTGGTTAATGATTTGGGTTTCCGTCATGTAGCAGCAAAGTTGGTGCCAAAAGACCTCAATTTCATCAAAAAAAAAAAGACCGTGTTGACGTCGCAAAAGAGATGATTTGCGAGGCTGAATCCGATCCCACATTCATCAAAAGGATCATTACTGGAGACGAGACTTGGGTTTATGAGTACGACACGCAATCCAGACATCAGACAAGTGAATGGCGTTCACCAAATGAGCCGAGACCAAAAAAACAACGTCGTTATCAGTCAAAAAAGAAGGCAATGCTCACGGTTTTCATGGATTACAACGATGTAGTGCATCATGAATTTTTGCCAGAAGGCCAGACAGTAAACAAAGAGTATTATTTGGGCATTATGAGACGTTTGCGTGAAGCAATTCGCCGAAAGAGACCAGAATTGTGGGCAGAAGACTCGTAGATTTTGAACCGTGCGTCGCACAGTGCCATCATTATTCGTAATTTTTTGACGAAAAATGCAAAAAATACCATCCAACAGCTACCGAATTCACCTGATTTGGCTCCCTGTGACTTCTTTCTGTTCAATCGATTTAAAAAACCACTACGGGGAACGCGTTTCAGCAGCCGAGAGGAAGTAATGGAAAAATCGCAGGAAGCACTGAGGGACATACCGAAAACCGAATATAAAAAATGTTTCGAGGATTGGATCAAGCGCTGGCATAAGTGTGTTGCAGTCGATGGGAATTACTTTGAAGGAGACAATATAGATTTAGATGAATAAACCTGTATTTTTAATTTTCTGAATAAATTCCGGGAACGTTTTGATCAAGGTGGTGTATTGAAGACGATCAAGGATGCCTGATTACGGGGAACAACGAAATCTATAAATGATGATAAGAGTACTTCAACACGTTATTTAAGGAAGAATTCTTAAAAACTAACGTTCCCTAGGGTGTCACGTAGGAAAAAGCAACGAAAAATTGTATGGAAATTGTTATAATAGCAAATTAATAAAACGAATTAACCGAGAATGTGAAGGCGGGCAGGATCACATAGCCTACGAAGGATGGTCGACAATCGCAATTTATGAGAGGCGATCCGATAATATACCAATGGAAGAAGAGCATTGCGACGCGAGAAATTGCAAGATATGTGCAAGATCGGTGAAGTTCATTTCGCATACTATCGCCGATGATAGCGCTATTATAATGCGATGCGACAGCCCTTCAGGCAACTCTTAATACTAACCAGTCAACCTACGACCAAATGAATTATTTTCAAACGCTCAAACCCAACTTCTCGCAACCATTTAGAAAGAGTCATCGTGCAGAAGTCTCTCAAGTCTCTGCTGTTAACCAACAATATTCGATGACGGATCGCACGTAGAATTAGAGTGCGGTAGCGCAGATGGCGCGAAACCTTCGGATAAGCGGCGCAGGGGCAATGCAGATAGAGAAATATTTAGCACTCGATGTAATTATACGCATTACATATTTCCACAGTTATTAAGAGGGTTTATACCCAGATGCCTCAAGATCGCACTTTTCAAAAGTAAATACATATGTACGAGTATATAAATATAAGAACTTTAATAGACTGTTGATGTAAACAGAGATAAAACAGCATTGCTTAATTTTTCTTAAGAAAATCGGCAATTTCATATGTAACGCTTACAGGAGCGTTAGTTTTAAGGGGAAGAGACTTAAAAAGGTTCCCAGACTCGTGCAAAGGTTTTATTCTACCTGGATTTGAATTCAATATAACTTAAGACTTGTTATATTTAAAATATTATACAAAATTATTGGGCCTTTTTCAGTTTATTTGATTTTGGAATATCATAACATTAAAACGGTTGATATCAACTCTTTTTTTTTCTTTGACAGTTGACAGATCAGCTGATCATTGATAATCAACTTTATTGGGATTGGTGCGTTGTATGAATATTTATTTGAAAGCAAAAAGTGTGAAATTTCTAGGAAAATTTGGTATATTTTACAATTACATAAGTATGAAATGATTTGTGCTCCTTATGGTGAAGGTGCTCTTTCAAAAACTACTGTCGGTTCGCTCGCTTTCGTCCTGGAAATTTTTATGCGGAAGATGCACCTATTAATAAAAAAGTCGATGAAATCATGGAGAAAGTTGAGCAAATGTGGCATATAAGTATCATAGTTATGACTTTTGTTATAAGATCGACCACAAAACAGTTGTAAGCGATTTGGGACGAGCTGTTTACAAAACAAAGCTCGATGACCAAATTGCCATAATCAAATGGCTGTTAAAACGGAACGAAATCGAGCCATTTTTGAAGCGAACGATAACGGGCGGTAAAGAATGGGTCACATATGATAATGTTTTGCGAAAGGGGATTTGGTCGAAAAAATATGATAAAGCTCCAGAAACGGTATCAAGAACAGGATTGACGGCAAGGAAGGGTATGCTGTGTGTTTGGTACATACTACCGCCTGGTCAAAAGATTGATTCGAAGAATATTTACTGCCGGCAATTAAAGCAAGCAATTATAAAAGAGGCCAGAATTGATCAACAGGACACATGCCAGACCACACACATATTTGGTGACTCGAGAAGAATTGAAAGACCCTGACTGGGAAGTTTTGATACTACTGACATTGCACTGTCAGATTATCATTTGCTCCGATCTCTGAAACACTCTCTTGATGGCGTAAAATTGGCTTCAAAAGAGGCATACGGAAATCATGTCAGTCGGAGATTCAACAAGAAACTGATGGAATAATGTTTCTAACCGAAAAATCACAGAAGGTAGTCAAACAAAATGGACAATATTTGGTTCAATGGAATTCGTTTTGGATATCAAAAAAAAAGATCGGAATTTGTACGAGTATTACAACTTTATATGTGTAATTTCACAGATATTTTTAATTGTGATAATATAATTTTACATAACTATAACTTATGACTTGCATACTTTTCAATAGATGAATTGAAATATTTTTTTTATATATAAAAGTAACAACAATTTATTGTATTATTCGGATGAAAGACTTTTGACTGCGTTAGACTTCTAAATCTATTCATAAAATACCAAAGCCAACATATTTTCAATACCTTTCACGTGTGCCTTAGATTTAATTTGCTTTACCATCAAACATTGCACGGTTCTATCCTCTTTCATCTATAAAAAATGAATTCACTATCGAATTACTGAAAGCCAAATTCTATTCTGACACTAGCTACCGTTGACGCTGACACCGTGTCAATTATCTCATGTTATCCCTTTTCCATTCTATTTTCCTTTTTCCAGGAATAAACATGTCTCCAAAAATAGACGCACTTTAGTTAATTTTTAACACAATCCGTGTGCTACTGGGATAAGTCGATTTATCTAAATTTATAATATATCCACAAAGAGGCGAGTGTTTACTATAGAACGCAACAACTCACATTACGTATTTGTTCACTTGTGCAAGTATCTCGGAACTCGGAACTCGGAACTCGGAAACTTCAATTATTACCTCGCCTCATCAAACGGGTGGTGAATCGAAAGCAATTTGTTGAAGCTTCTCGTTAATAAACAGGTAACAACTATGTACTCGTACGTATGTAGGTCGTGCGCTAAATACTTTTTGCGATTGGAAGAATATGTGGTGACGCTGGTCGTTGTCGTCGTCGTCGTCGTTGGCTTCGTATAGGGCACTTGATAAGATATTGAGTGTACAAGTAATTGAATTGCACCAGGACGACTACCGTGGATGGGTGTTAAACGCGGTAAGCTTCAATTTCATCCCTCCCAAGTCTCTGAAAAGTCTAGCTCTAAGCACTTTTGCAATAAATTTAATTATTAGTAACGGCAAAGAAATCCACTGATAATGGGATCATAAGTAACGATACCAAACTTCATTACCAACACCATACATACATATGTACGTACATCCGTATAGCTGTGGGGTGGTGGAACAAGAATATGCTATTCGAGGAAGTAAATCTAAAAATATCCCTGAAACGAATAATGTTTTCTAAATACTCTCTCTCTACACTTTCTAATCAAATCATTGAGAGGTGTTTCTTCAGACTAAGAAGACGACGACGACGACGACGATGACGTGGAGATTTTTAACTTCCTAAAATTCCTGGCAAGCCAGTGTGACCAAGATGGAATTTGTAGTTTTGCTTTGGAATTTTGATCGAACAACAAAATATTTTGATTTTTGAAATACGCGAATTAATTTATGTTTATGATTTATAACAAAATAAAATATCAAACAATTGTTATTTCAATTAAATAAAAAATACGTCTTTTAAGTAATTTAAAGTAATTCCCATCTGGTCACACTGTTGGCTACCCTGTCGTCGTTTTTATGTTGCCATTCTTGCCACTGTCATGCTGGGTTTGGGTGTGCCCGTTCCTAATCATCCCTATGGATAAAACGCTCCCCTGAGTAATGCGTACGTACGAGTGCTACATAATCAGAAATGTGTAGATTCGGGAATATCGATCTTTTTTTCTTTTGCTGACTTGTCCTTGTCTTGGGTTGCTTGTTCCGGAAGGAATTGGATTTTTTTTTTTTTTCATAAAAATTGACTGTTTTACTCGCGGGTGATGGTAGTGCTGTATAGTAGCATAGTGGGCGTTGTTTTGTCTGTCGACTACAGACAGTCCTTCATACTCTGAATGCCTTCGTGAGCATACCCACCACCCATAGCCAGGCACTTTGGTAGTGTTCAATGTCTCGACACAAGTATGTTCACCTTTATGCAATGTTTGCTTTTAAATACTAAACTGACTGAATGACAGTGTGTCAATGTTTTTCCAGCCCAGCCATTTGAAATGGAAATACCTTAAAATAGAATTTGTGAACTTGAAATTTGTTTAAAGAACAAAAACTATTTACATACCTATTCGTAGAATGTAAGTAGTTGTAACATAAATGTTAGTGTCAGCAAACATACATATGTATAACATACCACCTGCCTTTTACGGCTGTAAAATTCAAGTTTATTGTGCCTGTGTTAGGTAGATATGTACTCGTACGTAAAATGAGGACAGAGTGACGGAGATTGTGAATTTGTGAGTTTGTGGCATTACGGCAAGGTTTATGTCATCCCTGCAAAGGAAACATCTTCAATGACGTAATGCTGGTCAAACGTGTGGTAATTTTACAGATAAAATTAGTTCCAAAGGTTGGGCGAACAAATTAAATATGGACTTGAGGTCTACGAATATATAGATATGTGGGAGATTAAAAACAAAAACACAAAAAAGAAGAAGAAAAGTCTATGACACGGCTAAACATAGGTGCTTGCAAGCTGTCAAAGAGAAGATAGGGCGGACCTTTGGAAATATCTATTTAGTAATTAAAAAATGTATATTGTTCATATACATACATATATGTATGTCCTTTATGATTGTGAAAAAAATATTCTTATACTGGGTGAGTTTTTTTAACTTGAGAAATCCAAATTACTCGAAAAATACGCGATATCGCGAAAAATGTTTCAAACAAAAGTCACAAGGTTCTGAAGGGGACATAACACCATCTTATGAGTTTGACGAGTTTGACCTGGAGCCCCATTTTCAAGGTCAAACGAAGGTCACTTTTGATTTTTAATGGGAACCCCTAGTTTTTTTTTGACAGATTCGTAATCTGCGTGAAAAATTACAATTCTTTTACATGAAACACTTTTTTCAAAAATGCTTTTAATTAGAGACGTTAAGTGTGAATTCGTTATTTGCTTAAGAACTTCGATTGCCATTATCAAGTCAACGACCTTTGAACATAATATCCAAAGCCTCTACCTATTCTTCAAACGAATGTATTAAGCACCATTCAGTTGAAACCCTAAAGCCCCTTTAACAGAAGCTTTACTATGCTGTACATACAATTGAAGTGACTAAATCTGCGTCACTTCCTTACTTGTTTCTTTTCCAGTCAGATCTAAATGTTAAACGGAGAATTTTTCTTACAAATTTACTTTCTATCAGTTCTGCTCTCTTGAAATCTTCACTAATAAAGTATGAATTGCTGAAAATTTTGCAAGCATAAAAATAAATATAACAAATATAAGTTGTACAGATATTTTCACCGGCATCTATTTTGTGGATATTTGACTTGAAACCGTAGAAGACCGCCTGAATTGAATGTTCCAAAAGGTAATTTCTAACCCTTTGAAGAAGACATTCGTCGACGAATGCACGCATTTTCGACAAAAGAGCCAAATGCAACTGTCAAATTTTGCTTTCGCAAGATTGGTGCAGAATTTGGTTCCATTTTCCGGTGAGACATCATTGGAGGAGAGAGAAAATATTTGCCTTTTTTAGGGACAGACTGGGCAAATGTTTTTTTCATCTACTCAGAAAAAGTCCTAGGTATAGAACCAATGAAAAATCTTACACAGAGGTTTTGCCAACTTGGAAGAACACCTGTTCAGGAGAAAGGAAGATATACCATCTGCACCAGCTCTTTAAGCCGCAGCGTTGTTGTTTATTGGCTCAACGTGTGGTCACATTTCAAGAGTCATTCGCATCAATAACAACTTGCCGATCTTAGAATACTTTTCTCACGTTTCTGTCCAGTATCATTTCTACTTCCCTTCTCATTATACAGCTCCATTCCCTATCAAAATCATGTAATAGGATAAGCATGATCACATTGAGGATATCACAATACCGTATGTAAAATTGTATAAATCAGATGCAGCCTCGAAATATGTATAGGAAATGAATAATCCACCGATTCAGAGGAGATCTGTATCATTTGTATAGGCCTGTCGAACTCGACTACATCTTTATATAGCTCCAAACAATGTACGTTGCCATACAGTGCTTTGAATGAATAGGGGATAGATATTTTCCTGTTCTTAATTTTAATCTTAATCATTGATAAAACAGTGGGGTACTACAGCCTCCACGCCTTAGCCTCCGGAACCGACACAAACTTATTGATTTTGCGCGGGACGTATTGTAACTACAGCCAGCACACGGTTTCCACTCCTTGATATCCCGAAGCGAGCTGGCTGACTACTGATCAACAAATCGTCAACGAAATTTATCGTATTCTGATCGACGCTCACCCCAGTATTTTGGATTTCTGGCCGTTCCGAGCAGCAAACATGGACTCGTATCATTATCTTGTTGAAGCAGCATTTGATGATTAGATACGGAGCATACATCAACTCATCTCTAAGATCTGAGTCGACGAATATAATTGAACCTCAGCATTTTTCGTTTGATCCTAAAGAAGAGGAATCCCTTTCACTGGGCCAACTACAGGGCCCCCAACATCGCGTATAAAATCCTGTCTGCCGTATTATATGAATGCATTAGACCTTTCGTCTAATCGGGTTAAAATATGAAAATTTGATCTGGAAAGTCCATAATAGATCAAATTTTCATATTACAGCAGATCTTGGAAAAAATCCAAGGGTTCCAAATCGATTCCGAAGCCGCATATGAGACCATCTATAGAGACGAATTATACGGAGTCATGTCTAGTTCTGGCATCACTGCCAAGCGCATTCGACTATGCAGGATAACGCTGGAGAACACATTCTGTCAAGGTCGATAATAACATTTGGTTATGCAAAATATCTTCATCGTTCTCTAACTCATCTTCACTGTCACTTGGAATGTTATATAAAATTTAAGCAATTTCTTCTAAGAGTGCAAGACATCTAGAAACGAAACAGAATTTATTTGAAATGTGCTAAATACATACTGTGGCAGATCTGGCGCAAACAAACCATTGCCAAAAACTGACGAAAAACTTACTCTGACATTTTTTTATTTTATAATCTGATTCAATACACTATAATCTCATTTCAAATTATTTTTATAATGGTTAACTATTCAGAAAAAATTACTAAACATTAGATTGATTCGGTCATCAAACAAGAGGCTGCGTATTTGATTTACCGCTACACAAATGTCAGTTTTATGAAAACCGTTGATAGGGAAAAGGAAAGAAAAGCATGTAGAACATGCCAGATTTGGCACACCATGCATTTGAGCGATTATGATTTCTCCAACTTGAAATATTGACAAATGAATGGTTTGGGTCATATATGGAACACTATGGATCTAAGGATTAGTAAGAAAAGTACTGAAACAAGGCAATGCGTTGTCATGTGATTTTGTCAACATTGTTCCTGAAAGCATTTTACGAAACTAACAAGTCAACTCCAGAGGTCACATCTTTCAAAAGTCTGCTCAGTTACTCACATATGCAGATGGTGTTGACCTAATGAGAAGAACACAGCGAGCTGTCAGCGGTTATTGAAACAGATACGGCAAAGATGGATTTAGCGGTCAACGAAAAAAAACAAAGTATATTCACTCAACAAATAACACACAACATCGACACAGGATAAAATGTTACAATAAGCAGCTACAACTTTGAAGTACGAGTCAAAAGTTGACCGCCAGCGTACCGCCCACGCCCCAGATAATTTTCGAATCCAACCCAAAGGGGCAATGCAGTAGAAGACGACCTTATGTTAGGTAGCGCACACATAAGAATGTGGAACTCAGTCAACTTCGTGTGCGCAACTGGAGTCTGCGGCAAAAGACCGTGCTAACTAGAGAGGTATCTTAGCAGAGGCCCTGTTCCACCCCGGACTGTAGCGCCGTTCGTTATTCGTTGGTTCCCTTCAGGATTTATGTCTATAAAGGAAAATGGAAGATTTTTCGGCGGCAAAGGCACATCTATTATACGCAATGTTCTTTTTTCCGATCTTATCAACTGGCATTCTTTCCCGCAGTTGATTTAATGATCGTTTGCATTTTTAAGCACACGTTTACTCGTACTGGAAAAATGTTAATGGCGGCTGGAATCGCGAGTCCATTTGTCAATTGCATATTGTTACAAAGAAGAACAGTGTATCTGGTCCAGATAAAAAGTGTACGCTCTCGGTAAGATGACATTGTAGATGGATATTTACAACTAGAAAATAGAAAGTGTCATCAGTATTTGATTTGCTAATGGATTCTGGACATTTTGTAATCTCTTAACCTCTCTAAAATAGAGATACTGTAGTCATGTGTCACTACATACATAATTTATGTAATATGGGTTGAAATTATCTATCCTCAAAATGTAAATGCATAACAACGAAGTGCAAGAATTCAAAAACACGTTCAATGAATGTCTAGTCTTCTCCGGCATCTCCTTGGCATTTCAAGGAATTATGTTCATGTCAAGACCTATATAGATTCATGCACATATGATATACAAAAATGTAATTACTATTTTCGAAAGCATGTTAAGCACGTTTATTCTTTTCTTAAAGTTTATTTGCTTGCGCCAGGCAAGAGGAAAACATTTACACGTTCTCATTACTGGATAAACACAAACTGTTTCACGTCACTGTGGCTTGTGAGTTCTTATTTTTGTTCTTGCTCTGGTTCTACAACTGAAACTTGAAGAAAATGTGAAAAAATTAGGTGAAACTCTGGTAATTATGTAAATTGCAATTCTACCAGAGTGCAGTCCTGAATATTAATTATATGATGTGACTTTTGGGAATATGTACATTTTGCTACAAGAAAAAATGTGTACTCGAAGTACTGCCTCTGACATATGACTTTGTACATGGCCCCTTATGCATTCAAAGTTAGATGTAAAGGAATTTCGCTAGTTACAGATAATGTTGGGCAGGACATGTTGCTGGGTCAATAGATGTTTGAGATGCACATGCACATGTATATATAGGATTGCGGAACTTAATTTTACAGAAGGCTTATCCAAGGTTAATTAGTCTAAGTGAAATTGACTAATTATTCATGAGTAGTTATACTGGTTGAGCATGCGAGGACTCATGGTAAAGATGAGGACATTTATTTACAGAAGCAAATCAACCGGGAGTTCTCTACATATTGTGCGATACAACTTTCAGTTATATAAATTTAGATACATAGTTTAATGAATAGGAGTATCAATATTCAGACTGAAGTCAAATAATATTACCGGGGCTGATCGTTTAATAGTTAATCTGTTTTTCAGCAGGTCCGTATGACTTGTTATGTTATAAATATGTACATATACATACTCGTCATAACTATACGTATACATAAATTAAGTTGTAAAATTTTCTTGCACGATGGATTAAATATTTACTCTTGGGGAAATCTTGGAAAAGATCCAGAAGCTTCAAATTGATTCCTACTATTTCTTTATTGAGTTTAAGGCGGGCTACTATTCGGCCCTAGGCATCTCCACTGAACAAAGAACGACGGTAAAACTATCGATGTGGCATTTGTTTTAATTCATACCATGGACTGTACCACTGAAATAACGTATGTTCTCTTTCAATTTCTTCTGTCAGTAACTTAATAGTTAAAAACAATCAGTTCTCTTTCTAGCCCTTTAATTTGTTTTCCATTAAGTCGCGAAGTTAATACCAATCATGTAGCCAGCAAATGATGGTCATTTGAGCTCCTTCTACTGCATTTTACATGACTATTCCTATGACCTCTAGAGACAAATGCTCCACCTTTTGTAGAATATTTTAAAATAGAAAGAAAGAAGTTTGGAACAGTCAAATTGGGCGAACTTCCAAGTCAGTGCATCTTACCAAAACATGAGTTTAAGCGTAAACTGTCGCTATGTTTTCTCTAAAGCAATTTGTCATTTTGAGGCATCGAAAAGTCGTTGCTCATAGTTATCTAGCGTTCATCAATCACAATAATAGTGCTGCCGACGTCGCACAGTGTTTCGATTATATGGGATTAGGTGGAAAAAAGTGAAAACCAACTAAAAGTGTTTCAAATTCAACTCTTGTTGCGAGTGCTCGAAAAAAATGGACTATGGAGGAAATGAAAACCATTTTAGCGCATAATGAGTGTCTTTATTGACAAGTTTTGTGATGAAATAAGATATTAAGTAATATCAACTATGTAAATATTATTAGCTTAACGAATTCATTTTAATGATTTAATTGGGTAATTTTTATTATAAGTTTGTATTTTGCACAGTATTATATCTTATTTATATTCACTTTATTTGTATACATACGTATGTATGTAAGTGCATATGTGTATTGGTTAGGTATCTGCCAGTTTGATCTGCTGACATATCTTCATGGATGGATCCATCAGAAGAATGGAGCATCACACCACTTATCATAGCTGAATTCTCCGCCACAGTGGATAAGGAAGTAGAGGCAGGCATAACCAATAACTTTCTAACTTCTTGTGGTAAAGGGCTGTTTTTCTTTTCAATTACATTTCTAAATTCATTGATTTTTGAATCTGATGAGATTAGCAACATTGTAAGTAAGTCTCTATTGGTGGCATACGGAGAACACTTACGGGTATTAAATTCTCGAAATCTTCGGCAATCTTTATTCCGAGCTTCTTGAGCCTCTTCCGATAAGTTTCCAATCGGTAAAATCATGTGCTGGATTATATCAAGACTATGAAATAAAATTTTGTGTACTGTAACGGGCATGTAATACCACGGATATAGACTGAGATACGATGCTGCTATGTTCTCCGAAAACTTTTTAAATTCGTCTGTATTAATTTCATACCTAGACGTAAGTGCAGTAAGTAAGATATGGAATTTATATATTAGCTCTCTATCAAGGTTAGTTATTTCGGCAGTTTTTTCATAATCTTCAAAAAATTTTCTGGCAGTGTTCCCGTCATTAGTCGTACCAAACCCAGGTTTTACGAAGTATATGTTCAAAACTGATTCAGATTTGAATCTTCGTTGGATAACATTTTTCCTTTCCTGGAAAACGGTTTGATACTCTCTTCGGACTTGCCATACTTTTAGAGGCAATCTGTAAGAAATGTGTAATAAACATTCGAAAGTTTTTATAAGTGAGTGAAGTGGAGACAATCCATAAACATAATTTTGTGTCTTAACATTGCCACAAGTAATTGGCGAATTTGACTGGGCTTAGCACCACAAATATAACAATTCTGATTCCCCTTTGACACAATAATATGTTGCATATTTTTCCATCAACCATTGTTGAGAGAAGGACATGTTTGACGAGAAGGTTTGAAGATTCAGTTGGGTTTAGTTTGTCGATTTGACTTTTTATATTTTCTGCTTCTTGATGCACTAAAGCCGAAGTCTCTTTTTTTTAAATAAATTTAATTGCACGATAATAACGCGTAGATGACGGTTTGACGTTTACCCAAATCGTGGTATTAAAATTATCATCTAAAACTAATTTCAAAGGCACGAAACAAATTAAAAATAGGTATTCGTCACTAGCAGTTTTGTCGTCGAATTTCTGCTTGTACTGGCTATGCCCTGAACTCCCATTAAATCCCCATTTACTTATCAACGTTGCTGATTGTGTTTTGTCTGTCCCTGAAAAGTGCAATGCTTCTAAAATCCGCTGGGTAGTTATATCTAGCAAGGACTGTAGTGTAAAACTAGCAGAAACCTCATCAACTTAATACATTCTTCAGGTGGAAAGCATTTTTTCTTGGCTTTCGTCAAACAGTAAAATGAAGGAACCAGTTCGTGGCCTACACCAAGAGCTACATTCCTCAATAGTTTGTAACTATTGGTGGTCAATTTTGCATCAAGATAAAGGCCTAGTGCCTCATCACCGGAAAGGCATTTCTCTTTTGAAGTTAACAACTGAGCATTTTTTATTTGTTTAGCGCCATCTAGATTATCACTCAAGCCTTTTATTATGTTTGCAGTATCTTTCTTTCTCGCGAGAAAGAAGAATGAAAGAGAATGTTCAGCAGCAAACAAAATTTCTTCCAAGGTAAAATTATTGAGCATCCTTTGTACCCTTTGTATTTTAGTTTTTTGGCAACAATCATTAAATGATTTTGGAGGACGACCAAAATATTGAGGTGTTTGGGGAGCTTGATCATCGGCAAGATAAAGATCTTTGGAATCACGCGTTAATAAAATAATATCATCTCCATTCAGCCATTCTTCATACGTATAAAAAAATCGCTCAACTCGACGGCCTGCTTTACCCCACTTATAAAAAATCTTTTCCGACCACAACCTAATACTGTTTTTTAGCCTCTGTTTTTCATTATTAGAAACAAGAAGATTGTGCTTCAAAACTATGTAGCTGTAAATTTTTCCATTCCTCACTTTTTTGGGATATTTTATCCATTGCTCAAAAAATTCTGTTCGCGAAATCACGCAAAGTGAATCTGAAAATTAAAAACTAAAAATATTTGCAAAGTCGTGCGCAAAATTCAGTTTGAATTTTCGGAAAGAGGATTAAATTCTCTAAAAGATGCATATAATTTTAAGTCCTGATAAACTGGTACTCATGCCTTTTTTTACTAATGATTTAAATTAAAACTGATAAATACAAAACAATTGTTTTTCTATAGCATGTTTTTTTATGAAAAAGAGAAGAATTACGAAGTAAACCATAAATACCTTCAGAAGAAATGTCCATGATACAGGAACAATTGATTAAAGTTGAAAAAAATTAGACTCAATATTACAACGCCAACTACAAATGCTACGTGTCAAATGAGGCATCGGTAAACAAAATGCTACTGCTTCATTGGAAATGTACCTTTAGTTTAGACAAAGAGCGAGAAAACCATGGAAATATTATAGATTTGAGATCTTTGCCTTCTTCTCTGGAAGCTCAATAACCGGTTTTTACTAGTCTGTGGCATGACTTTTTTCCACCTAAATCCATATAGTCGAAACACTGTGCGTCGCGCCGTCCTCGAATAAATACAAGCCAATTACATTTCCTCCATTAACGCTGCACAGTGGTTCATTTTGACGTTTTTACTTACAAAAATTATAACTCTTAAACGAATAAAGATATCGTGACAGTTTTTTTTTCTGATTAAAGGAAATTCCCAGGCCTATGAAATTATTGTAGTAAATTTTGAGAAAAATACGAGTACCTGGTGTTTCAGAATCTTCAGCTGAAATAGGACTTCTCACCACAGGAGATAAACATAATATTTTACTTTAAAAATATTGAAAAGCCCATGATTGAAATGATAACATCGTGTCTAAATGCTAGTCCGACCAAAACAGTAGTGAATTAAATTAAACGGACCAATTTTTAAAAGAAGAACATTTTTTTTATTTTGTGGCGCATCACAGTACGTATAATAAAATGTTTTAGTGATTAATTTTAAGTCAAACAGTGGAGAAAAATGTAAGCGGACCAAAAATTTAGATAAAAAAAATCAGATTTATTGGAAACTTTCATCAACATCTGGGATAATGTCTAATAAACTTTTCATTTCTGGAGAGTATTGTGCTTTGAGATATTTTTCGGATCTGACATGCCTTAACGAAGAAATGAGTGGGTCCGATAAGGCTGCAAGCATATTGAAAAGGTTTTCATTCCGCCGCTTGCACGTATTTCGACATCTATATTTCTTGTAGTCTTTATTTTTGGATTCCTGAGCTTCTTCTGAATATTCTCCAAGTGGTAATGATGGATATTCGATTATATTTTGACTATGAGCCAATATTTTATGAAGAGTAGGTGTGAGTTGTTTTTTGGGATATTTTTGCTTCAATAACTCTGTTATGACATATTCCCCATACTCCACTCACAAAGAAACGTTCCAGATGATTCGCCATCTGTCATATTATTGGCCCGGGTCTACCCCGGACAACTTTATTAAGCTTATTAACAAGCAAAACTTAAAGCTAGACTTAAAAACTAACAAAGATATACTTAACCTAATGGGGCAAGGAGAAATGGTGGACGGGGGAGATGTTAAGGGAGTGGCATATTGAGTAGCGCTTTTTTTATTTTTTGTTTGCTGCTATTTAGGTCAAAGACTTCGGTGTAGTTGTTCGTTATACGCAACATTCTAGATATGGGTTCAAAGTGACCGTAGTTGGTGCGGTGAGTTCGGATCAGGAAGAGTGGGACAGATCTTAGATTACGGGGATTGGGAGTGAATGCAATATTTTGCGTTATTGTCGAGCAGTCGATATTTCCAGTCAGTAACTGGTGACTTCACGACGTTTTTTTAGGGTATGCATGCTAATTAATTTTAGCCTATTTTCATAGGGGGGTAATCCATATGGATCGGCCCAAGGTAGACCACGAAGTGCAAAACGGATAAACCTGCGTTGGACTGCTTCTATTCTTTGAATGTGGGTTAGTTTATAGGGTGACCAAACTTGGCTGCAATATTCGAGAAGAGGCCTTACAAAAGTAATGTACAGGGACTTTGTAACGTAAGGGTTGGAAAATTCTTTCGACCAGCGTTTAGCTTTATTTATAATGCTGTCAATATGTGAGTCGAAATTCAATTCTCTATCACAAATTATACCTAGATCCCGTACTTGGGTAGTGGAAGGAATAGGCTCATCGCAGATGAAGAAGTTTCTTGGAGGTGGAGGTAGACGTTTACGGGAATAGGTTATCGCTTGGCATTTGTTGACATTAAGCTCCAAAAAGTTTTGCTTGCACCATACCGAAAACTTATTCAAGTCATCTTGCAGGCAATGGGAGTCAGAAGGCAATGAGATAACTTTGGAAATTCTCATGTCATCAGCGAAAATAGAAAGATTAGAGTTCGTTAAAATGAGATTTATATCATTAATTGTGAGGATAAAGATGATTGGACCAAGGTGACTACCCTAGGGACACCAGATGTCGCTTTAATGGGTTCGGATATTGAAGATCTGAAGATGACCCTGTATTCTCGGTCTTCTAAATAGGATTTGGTCCATGTCACAAAATGAGGGGAAAAGACGAGTTTTTTTTTAGTTTAAAGATGATAAGTTGGTGAGAAATTTGAAATCTGTGGAAATTGAATCGACTTCATCACCGTCTTCTAAAGCATGAAGCGTCCTAGAGACGAACTCTGTTAGGTTAGTGATCGTTGATTTACCTTTCATGAAGCCGTGCTGATTTGTGCAGATAGTTGGCCTACAGTACGGAAGCAGTTGTTGATAGTCTATGCTTTCAAAAAGTTTGGGTATGCAAGAGAGTTTTGCTATGGGCCTATAATTATCGACTTCGGCCTTACTTCCTTTTTTATGAATAGGGATGATGTAAGATTCCTTCCATAGGAAAGGGAAAGTACCTGTTGAGATAGACAGGTTAAATAGGGCAGCAAGAGGAGGACAGAGATGGGTAACACACTCTTTTATTACAATAGCCGGAAGGCCATCAGGGCCGGACGAGAAATCATCTTTAAGTTTGGTAATGTTTTCAGATACCAAAGTTGTTGTTATATTTAGTGAAATGGATGACGTCTCAGGATAGTTTCTCATATAACTAAAGTAACTAGGATCGGGTTCAGCTGTTTTCTTAGAAAAGGATTTGTTAAAATGGGAGGCAAAGAGATTTGCAATGATTTTTGGGTCGGCAGAAAATTCACTAAGAAATTTAAGAGTAGATGGGTAGCCGTCTGACTTTCTTTTGGTATTAATAAACTGGTAGAAGCGTTTAGGGTCCGAGACTAAGATAAATTGCATGCGGTAGAGGTACTCAAGGTAAAGAGACTCACAAAGTTCAGAAAAACGATTGTATACCAATCGATAATTACTGTAGTCGGAATCAGATCGAGTTCTTAAGAATTTGTGCCACAACTTGTTTCTGTTATTACGGAGAGAGCGCAACTCCTTGTTGTACCAGGGAGGAGCTGATATGCAGTCTTTTCGGAAGGTATACGGAACCGATTGGGCAAAGCAGGAAAAAATTAACGAATAGAACGTTGATAGGGCAAGATCAATGTTAGTTGTCTCAGCAATAAAGTCAAAGTTAATGTTGCTGATGAGGTTTTTAAGTTTGTTAAAGTCGGTTCTTCGAAAGTCAAATGAAAATGAATTTTCCGAATCGACACATGTGTTGCCATTTTCATATGAATATATAATTGACAAGGAGGGATGAAAACGGTCTAGGGTAGAAAGAAGCTGATCACTCCTATAAGCGACACAGTTATCTGAATCGGATGTGAAGACAAGGTCGAGTTGTCTGTTCATTGTATTAGGTATTCCACTAATCTGATGTAGACTTGAGTTGGTTAGGCATTCCTCCATCAATACGAGTATTTCTATTTCAGAAGTCGAATTAAGAGAGATAAAATGAGACGAATCATCGGAAAGCTCCCATATAAGGTGAGGGAGATTGAAATCTCCTACTACAACAATGCAATCTTCAGGTTGTGCATCATCTGTTAAAAAATCATCTGCGTGAACTACAGATTGATAAGACTCAATTGGTTGAGATGGGTGAATGTAGCAACAAAGTACATAAAGACAGCGTTTGGGGAGCGTAATGTTGACACATACTAACTCAAAGTTGTCAGTGTGGGGAATATCGACAGGAGTTGCGTGAAAGCAGTTCCGGATTGCTAATAAAACACCTCGGCCATAAGGATTATCAGCTCTTTCAAATCCATCTTTTCGAAAAACGTTGAAATTTGGAGGAAACAGCTCATGGTTTTTAATGTCTGGAATTAGATTTTTTTCAGTAACAGCAATCAGGTCATAGGGAAACTTTTGAGAATTGAGATATACCGAGGAGTTTGACAGTTGGTGGAAAGAGTGGGTCAAGGTATTTTGGGTGAGAATCGGGGGCACGAGCGGATGATGAAGGGACAGGTTGGTCAAGCACCCCGGAACTAGAATCTTGACTAGTGAGTGGGGTTGGATCAGGTGGATTGATAGATGAAGATGAGGAATGGGTGGTTGGGTTTAGTATATAGGAGCTAATAAAATTAGGATATTTGTCGGATGGGGCAATGTTAGTTGGAACTTTATTATTAGTTGATGAACTTTGCCACTGGGGTATGTTACTATCTATTTCCTCAAAATTTACAATTTTTGCCACTGACTTATGTTGGTTTTGATTTAAATAATCCTTAAAAGCACTTTAACAGCAGCGCTAGTTTATAATTTTTCTGAAATATGTATTTTTCTAAACAGAACTTGCCCCATTTCTTAAAGAATAAACAATGTCATGCCACTCTGCCAAGTATAGACAAAAAAAATAAATTCCCATATTCAACCATGTGTGCAATAGTGCTTGCGATAGGTATCATGACGGAGAGGCTTAAAAGACTCAAAAACTAACCCTTGGAACATCATTCAACACTCGATGATACTTGAAAGTTGTTCTCTATAGAAATGCTTGCAACACCTCGTTTTTTTTAACGGCTTAGTGAATTGTGAATGTGGAATTCTACCACAAACATCGCGAAATTGTGCTCGAAAGTTTCAACATGCTTGATTATTGTAGCTTATGAGTCAACGGCTCTTGACCTACCCGTAACGCGTAATTGAATCCTTAAAGAAGCATCAAAAAGGAGAGTTATTTGCATGTGTTGGTAAGTATATAATTGCTAAAGAGTTCATTTGCAGATCATTAACAAATAAATACAAATTGAGGCTATTTAAACTGTAGATTACATTTCATTTTAGCTCAATAACATAACGTCATAAGTTGAACTAGCCTTTTACGGATACAGATACATTGTAGTTGCCATTTTTAATACTTCTTTCAGTTCATGAAGCGTATATAGAATTTGAGTTTATGTTTCCCATTTGCAAATGCCGTTGCAGGAGACTTTAATATCATACACAGTATCTGAAAAAACTCACAATTATATTAGGTAGGCTTTTATTGTCTTCTGCTCCCTATATTTATAGGGGAGTGCCATAGCAAACAGTTCCGTCTAGGTTAAAAAAAACTGCGAGATTCAAACAAGTTTCATATTAGGACCACTATTTTCAAACCTTAGGACGCTAAAGCTGCTAAACTACAATAAGTATTTCGAAACCATTAGAGGTTATTGGATTTACGAACGAAATAGCTATCTAATGGTGAAGATTGTCCTTTAGATATTAAATTACGACTGTATGACACATACATGTGTTATATATAACTTATTAACCTTGGTCGAGGTCGTCCTTTTCTATGTTATCAATCCGAGATATACCAGGTAGTTAAAGATTTTTTGGACCGGAGCATTGTTGCTCAAATCGCAATATCCTGTAACTAAGGTACTCTAGATGTTTTGTTCTTAAATTTTGGGTGCAGCTCACTTGCCTCACTACAGTGCCGCTTCTGTTTCGTAGACACTCTTTATCAACCCAGAGGTTTTGTTGCATTGTCCGGATAAAAAACAGTTATCAAATGCGAAGTCTGCGATGACTCATTAGAAACGACATCACAGGCTTTCGGGTATATAGAATACAAGATCTGTCTGAGGTCAATCGTAATACATATGTGTAAATCATCACAAAACAAAGACCAATTATTTTTGAGTGAAGAATAAGCTCTTCTTTAGATTTTGAGAACAATAAAATGTAGGAAAGCCGAGAGGCTTTAGTCCGGAGAAGATGTTTTGTAGACTAAATTTTCAACTGTGTTACGAAAGATGACTTCATTTTCTACTTGAATAACTTTTGGGCTGAATAATGGTTCAGGTTGGGCTGATTCCACACCAAAAAACCTTACCAGTGCGGACTTCAAATTGGTTAAGTGCGGCTTTAACTTGTGCACGTCTCGTTAGCAAGGGGACCTAGGTGTCGATTGTGTAATAAATACCGACCTGCCAGGACTTGGTTTGGAGTAGAAAACATATTAAAGTTGTACCAAATGCTGGATTTTCCTCTTCCATAAAATCTTATTATTGATGACAAAAATTACTTCTAAAGCTTCTACTTAGAAGACTCTCGCCTTCCAGAATACCGATTTTGGGCAGTATTTACTAGTAGTTGCCTAGTATAATAAAAAAGAGTCGCCTACGTATCATTCGTAAGGTAGTGACTTAATATTAATAGACTGGAAGTGTTGTAATTTTCGTTCGGCCAAAAATAGTGAAAGTATGGCTCAATTACCAGAATTTTCAATTCATTTCATACGGCTCTTAATCGCGAGTTTCCATCCATACAAGATACAGAATACACAAGAACTCAACTCTAGGGACCATTCGCAGAACATACTTAGATTGTGTGCTTCAGCAAAAAAAAGTTGATGTTGATTTGAGTTATGAGGGACATTTTCACGTCCATTAGCATTTTAACAAGCAAAATTCTCATGTTTTTGGGAGGTGAGAATCCTCAACTGATTCAGGAAAGGCCATTACACGCACAAGTCACTGTGAGATTAATCATCAACCCGTACGCATTCAAACACCAGCTGTCACTCCCCCAAATTACCTTTGTCCAAATGGCGGCAGGTAAGAGAAACACGGTAAAATAATCTAAGACTGATTCTCAGGCCCCAGCGGCTAAAGAACCCGGAGCTGCATCTAACACGCTCAGGTGCAGCGTCATATGCAGGAGCAGGTTTTATGGGTGGTCTAGATCTATGCCATGACTGAATGCACATTAGTAATGGAGACAAACATGGCAGGGCGAACTTTAAAAATCCCTGCAGTGACTGTATTTACTGATAAGGTTCATTGTGCATTTACTGATAAGGATCGCATGAAAAGGTACACTGTTTTAGTTGATCAAAGAACAAGCTGAGCAGAACTAAGACAAAAGTAAAAAATATGAAATTGCAAGAAGAAACCAACCCAACAGCAAACATACCCCCGTTCCCTTCGAAGGAAGAACTCTAAACGACCTACAAGTCATTGAGAAGCAAGAAATCAGAAAATTGTACTTCGACATACCCCACTAGAAGAGGTGGGCATTTACATTATTCAGTTTAATAATGCATAATGCCCATTATCTAGTGCATTGTGGAAGAGAGCGGTTGTGCATCTCATTCCCAAAAGAAATAAAGATACCTTTATACGGCTAATTCTCGATAGATAAGACTCCTTTATTATGTCAGCAAGATATCTGGAAAGGTGATCAGTACAGTTCTGGCTAAGTAAGTTTAGGACAACATATACTCGTAGTTCAAGGCGTGACATGACATCTCACATGCCGCATCTAAACTAGTATCTGGTATCCAATGGAATAAAATCAATAAACAATGAACGGGAGCCAGCCTTATTGACTTGGAGAGGGCCTTTGGCACCGTATAGCTATTGGAACATTTCTTCGTGGGTATGTTTCACTTGAGAGCACCACTGTTGTATATTTTTTTAACATGTTCAGAGATAAAGAGATATTTGAAATTATATTAAAAACGGTCTGCAACAAGATTCACTGATCCTACTTGTGGGATCGCTTCACTATACCATAGCGTACACAGATGACTTGATCGCAAACAGTCATCTTACAGTCGATCTTAATAACGAGGTCGTTAACATACTCCAGCCGGTACTGGTACAATCCCAATTAGAAAAGGCAAAAAAGCACCGTGACATCGATAAGATTTAGCGATATTGCGACAATTGGAAGTTGAAGACCTACTTTCTGAAATTCGAAAACCATCTTCTTGAACGTTTTTGTCGGCGGCACCTAGGGATACTACAATAGAAAGAATCCTGATTCTATAAAAAATGGGCATCCAATTGTTTGTCCAAATGTAAGCACCTTTCAATTCAAATATATTTATTGAGATACATAAAATTACAGTTTTTTTTTTTATTACATTGACTGTTTTTTTTTTTTTTTTTTTTTTTTTTTTTTTTTAACGAGCCGACTTAATTAAACTAATCTGACTTAGAAATTTGTTATAAATATGTTCTATCTAAAATTTAAATTTCAACTATAAAAAAATTATTTTTTTCTCTGGAGAACATTATTACATATGCTTGCTCCCGGCATAGTTTCACAGTTTGGCTCGTAAACGCCAGCTTAAAATTAATGACTAGAACTAAATACAATACTAATTTAACTTAAATCTATGTGGAAAGAGGGATGTGTAAGTTTTATATGTTGACAGTCCGATTTGCAGTTGACAGTATGATTTGCGAGGCTGAATCCGATCCCACATGCATTAAAAGGATCATTACTGGAGACGAGACGTGCGTGTATGAGTGAGTACGACACGCAATCCAGACATCAGGCAAGTGAATGGTGTTCACCAAAGGAGCAGAGACCAAAAAAACCACGTTGTGTTCAGTCAAAAAAGAAGGGAATGCTCACGGTTTTCATGGATTACAACGGTGTAGTGCATCATGAATTTTTGCCAGAAGACCAGACAGTAAACAAAGAGTATTATTTGGGCTTTATGAGACGTTTGCGTGAAGCAATTCGCCGAAAGAAACCAGAATTGTGGGCAGAAAACTCGTGGATTTTGCACCATGATTTGCACCATGATAGCCAAAATTTATCCGTAATTTTTTGACTTCCCTGTGACTTCCTTCTATTCAATCGAGTTAAAAAAACACTACGGGGAACGCGTTTCAGCAGCCGAGAGGTGCACCATGATAACGCACCGTCGCACAGTGCCATCATTATTTGTAATTTTTTGACGAAAAATGCAACAAATACCATCCAACAGCCACAAAATTCACCTGATTTGGCTCCCTGTGACTTCTTTCTATTCAATCGAGTTAAAAAATCACTACGGGGAACGCGTTTCAGCAGCCGAGAGAAAGTAATGGAAAAATCGTAGGAAGCACTGATGGACATACCGAAAACCGAATATAAAAAATGTTTCGAGGATTGGATCAAGCGCTGGCATAAGTGTGTTACAGTCGATGGGGATTACTTTGTATGGAACAATATAGATTTAGATGAATAAACTTGTACTTTTAATTTTCTGAATAAATTCCGGGAACTTTTTGATGGTATTGTATCTGTCCTCAATTTCCGTACTACTGCATATCGTAGTTTTTATTCTATATCGTCTTATCGATTGTTTAATAAACTTCCACAGTCAACAAGGGAAATATCAATGATTGGAATGTTCCTAAAACATGCAAAATCTTGGCTTTTCAATTTTAACTATGCTGGTTTGGAAGCAATTCTTTCTAATATTCTGGTGTAATTTTGCTTCACTTTTTATATATTTGTTAATGTTATTCCTTTCTTCTGCTTAACTAGTGTTTAAATTACTTATTTGTTTATATATATAATTCTATAGATTTTAATTAATGCTAAGTATATTAATTGTTTCATAGAGTCACCCCACTCATAATAATTTGATTTGTGAATTACTCTTTTAAGTGGCGTTCAACACTATTTTGTTAACGAGCTCTTTCAAAATGCAATTTATTTTGGTTATTTATCCTCTCAAGTTGGGTAATCTTAACCTTGTGTTAGGCTCTAATTCGAACATGGAGCTCAACCTTCTTTCCACCAGATTGAAGGGGGATAAATAATAGTTATCGTATATAATATATACCCGAGTCAAATTGTACAAAATCTTGTTAGAAAACCATTTCTTATTTGGTCTTCAAAATCTACCACTGCAATATCTTAGGATTTGTCTTTCAAAAGCTTCAAGTTCATTCGCTACCGTAGGTGATATGGTAAACCGAGAGCTATATCCATATGTTAAGCTTTTTTTTGTATTTATATTTGTTATATTTTTTATATATTAAGTAACATTATTTACAATAGATTTTATATCATCTTTTAAGCTATAAATGAGAAATTGTATACAATACATATATTCAAAAAATCATACAGTTAAATTTAAATTAATGATAGATTAGAGAGTAGAAGTAGTTTAAAAATTATTTCAATAAGATTATTGCAACTAATTAGTTAACAAAAAAGTAAAAGTAAATAGTCTTGCCTTTACGAAATTACACCATGTACTTGTTTTATCCTGCCAAATGCCGAAAAAGTGTTTTACCAAAATTGTTCGCATTATAAAGTCTCCTAAAGCTTACAGGTAGTGAGTTCCAAAGATGGACAGCATGAACGAAAAATTGTCGCTCTGAACTTTGGTAATAGATACGCGGCTGGATTAAACTTAACGATCGGGTTAAATGGGAAATTTTATGTTTTTCAAATAAGTTTGGAGGCTACTTGCTAATAATAATTTTATGCAGGTACTTGACAGTGCAATATTCGAGATATTTATCAAGAGGACATCCCAATATGTTGTTAGCTTATTGTGAAACATGGTCATAGCGTCTCAATCCATAAACATAATGGATAATGCTGTTGAAAGGGATGTTGAGCTTACGTCTAAAGAATGCACTACAGCAGCAAAAAATTTCACAGCCGTAAGTAAAAATTGGAATCAGTAGAGCCCTCACTAGCATTATCCTTGTATGCAAAGGAGTGAAAGACTACGACACAGACATATTCCTTAGACATCCGTAGACTTTGCCAATAATAGTGGAGATGTGATCATTCCAACTTAGAGTACTGTTAATCCAAGGCTCTTTACTTTGTCAACGAACTCAATTGGATCATTACGAAGCAATATGTTTGGAAGATTAAAGCCATTCATGCTGCTGCTGTTAATAACAAGACATTTGGATTTGGTTGGGTTCAGTCTTATCGAATTATTTTCAGACCAATCTAGAATTTTTCGAAGGTCTTCATTAAGTTTATGGGCAACTTCGTCAATAAGACCTAGTTTAAAACTCAGATACAGTTGTACATCATCTGCATACATTTGCAGCGAAGAGTGATTGATAACTTTTGGAAGGTCATTGATAAATATTATAAATAATAATGGACCCAGTATGGATCCTTGAGGTACACCTGCTGAGGTTGCAATAAAATGCGATATAACATTCTTAACCACAACAGCTTGTTTTCTTCCAAGAAGGTAAGTTTTGATAAGCTTGAAAGCAGATGCTGAAAAGCCTCTTGAGTTTAAAGAGAACCTTCATATGATCCACTGTATCAAAGGCCTTGGAAAAGTCAAGTAGGGTCACGAGAGTTGTTAGGTCTTTATCCATCGCCGCTCGGATATCATCCGTTACTTTTAATAGAGCAGACGTACAGCTATGATGAGGTCTAAAGCCAGATTGATGTGTATAAAGTAGTTTATTGCGTTGGATATAGACGGATATCTGTTGGTGTAATATCCTTTCCATAACCTTTGATAAGAAGGGAAGGATGGCAAAGGGTCTAAATTCAGCCGAAGAGTTAGAGGATGCTTCCTTTTTAATAATTGGAAGAATTTTCACAATTTTCCACTTTCTTCGAAAAGTGGAAGTCAGTATAACACTATTAAAAATATGGGTTAAGACTGGAAGAATGTAGGGTAATATGATTTTAATGAAAATCGGGTGAAGCTTTAGTCTTAATTTTAAGTATAGTCTTGATGACATCAGCTTGTTCAATACAAGCAAACTCAAAGCCATTAAATGATATATCTAGTGAGTCAGTAATCGTGCTGGAGGCCGTTTGTACTTTCGCGAATTCTCTATTGACCTGATTGGGATCTACGTTATTTATTTCGACAATCTTTTTCCGACCAACATCTAGCTCACGTAAATTATGCCAAAGAGTTTTTGATGGTAATTGTGGTCAAAATGTTTATGGTAAAATGCTCTCGTAGCTTGTTTTATCATAGAGTTAACCAGATTCCTCACTTGACGGAAATTGTTATAAAATTCTGGGAGTTTAAAACGTATCCACTTCTTATAGGCTATATCATGCTTATTTTTAAAGTAAATAATTTCGCGTGTAAACCATGAATTGTTAGAATATTTTATCACTTTAGTTCTAAGCGGTACATGTGCATCAAATAACTGCAATAAAATATGTTGAGAGATATCAATCTGAGTATCTGCAGATACTTCATGATAAATTGGATGCTAATTTATGCTTAGAATATCATGCTCCAGGGCATCAGTATTAAGATTTCACTATGAGGAAAATCAAAAGTTGAGAAGATTAGGTCGTGTTTCGAGAACGCTGGAGCTGAAATCTGACTGTAGAAAGCATTGTGACAGTCATTGGAAAGGAAAAGATCTAAAAGAGTACTGGCTGCTTGAGTGAAATGCGTCGGAGCAGTCGTGTTTATAATATCCAGCCAAGAGTTTTTATGGACTGAGTAAATGCTACGGAGCCCGCATAATTCAATACATTGCAATTGAAATCGCCACATAGAATAGTTTTCCAATAGGTTGGAGAATAATTTTCCAGTAAACTACACCGAGAAGTCACTTTTTCCGTTCACAAACAACTTCGGCAAAACAATATTGAAGTGGACTACCAAGGGGTGATTTTATTAAGGGATTAGTAACAAAATTGTTATGACCTGCCTATCACCTCGGAAAATTTTGTAGCCATTAAGATCATAGATTTCGTCTTCCACTTTAGTCTTAAACCATGTTTCAGATACACATATCACATCAACATTAGACCCAGACAAACAGACCTCTGAATTCATCAATTTTTTTTAAAAAGACTATGCGCATTTATATGACACACACGCAATCCCTGTCGCTGGTTACAAAAAATGTTTATCATCACGCGCAGGTTATCGTTCATGCCAACGCCTTGGAAGGAATTAATGATATTTCCAGACATTAGAAATAATAAAAAATGTAGAAGAAAAATTAACCTCGCAGAAAGGAGAAATGAAAATGCGGACAAAACTTATTACTTTCGAACAGATGGCAGGCGGTGAGTACAAGGTATACATACATACATACGTACATGACAATGGCTAAACAAAAATAAAAAATAGGCAAAAGAAAAAACAAAAAAAATTGGAAAATAAAAATAAAAAAACTGGAACTGCTACTGCAGCTTACGTATGAACAGGTGGGATTTCATCACGATTTGTACCATAGTAGATTGGTCTAATTAATGATTTATATTGTAGCAGTTTAATATTTTGTGACAGATGTTTAGATGAAAGCAACTGCTTCAATATGGACGTAGTTGCCTTTGCCTTGCTCAGAACTTTTCTTGCGTATTTGTTAAATTCAAATCTATTGTGTAGATGAATGCCCAAGTAAATACTTCGGTATTCGACTGTCAAGAATATGTAAGGAGAGTGTTTTACTTTCTTTCACAGCTAACCGATGTCCTTTTCCGTAATTATATTTAGGCCTCAAGAACTAAGATAGGAAATTAAAGCGGGTATGTAATTTCTAATTTTATTTAGAGCAACATGAGGTCTTACATCACTAGCTAGGATAATGGTGTCATCAGCATACAAAATAGATTCTGGCTCGTTCGCAGTATCGTTAAAAAGAAAATCTTGGAGGAATATATTTAACAGCTTAGGTCCAAGTATAGGTCCTTGGGGAACGCCCGAAAGGACAGAAAACTCTTCAGATACTTCTAAACCAATAGATATGCAGGCGCTTCTTGAACTTAGGAAGCTAACAATCATTCGAGTGGTAGGAACAGGAAAGTAAATTAAAAACCATTCCTGTATGCCAAATAGAATCAAAAGCCGCCTGTAAGTCTATGTCCAATGCAACAATACATTTTTTTGCCTCCGGTTATGCACTATCTTGTTGCATAGGACCAAAGACGCATGTTCCGTCGAATGCTCCTTTCTGAAACGAAACTGATTATTTGGAATGACATTCATATCCTCGCAAAAGTTATCTACGACTTTCGGTAGAACTTGGGATCTGGCTAGATCAACAAACATAGATACTGGTCTGGGCAAACCAAATGTGCTTTTTCTCTTACACAGAGTGTTTTTTAGCAGCCATCTGGATGTCATGGTGATGATGAGGTACTACATGGCTCTCATTTGGCCTTTGCTTCCGAGTATATTTAGATGCCCTGTGTGGTTCAACCTGAGAGCAAGTCTATACGATGACCTCGACGGCGACCCAATTCCTTCAATTATTTATATCATGAGAGTACGAGTATGTGTCTTAACGAGTTCGTCGCGTCAGAGATGTTTCTCTATATACATTATACATACATAGATAATAAAGGCCTAATTTAGTGTTGCCGCTAATTTTTTACGAGCAGCTGCGGACAGACAGAGACTTCGCACCTGGCGGTGCGGAGGATCTCTGGTATCTATACGCCGATAATCCTCAGACTTTGTAGCATTTAAAACAACATTATTTTGCCTAGCTGAGATACCAGCGAGGAAGTATTAAGGAAGACTAGAAGAAAAATATCGTGTGCTGCACGAAATCCAGATGACATTTGACTCGTATTGTGTGGCATACATAATCGTACAGTGCAAGCATTGTATTGAAACTATTACCCAGTTTATCCGACAGCTCAATTTGCGTTGAAGCAATCCGCATTGGTTCAATACGCTCGAATAAACACCACTTCAAAGCGCATTGAAAATTTGTAACCGCTTTGAAATATCATATAAACATTTTCAAATCGCATTGAAACATTTTACTCTCTCGCCTCTCATCATTCTTTCATCATCGGGCAGGTTTTGCGTATTTAAAATGTGGGATTGCAAGCGAAATATTTGGAAAGACAAAGAAATAAGAACAATGTATCAGTGTTAGTGTCAAGTGTCAGTTCAATCAGCTGTTTGTTAAACTTCTCTCAATTTTCTCTCACTCATTTTGGATAATTTCATATAAACATCAGCATTTCTACGGGTACTGTACCAATGCGGATTGCTTCAACGTACATTGAGCTGTCGGATAAACTGGGTATATGATTCCAAAAGATTCCATAATCTGAAAATGGATACCATATACCATATAACATAGGGTGAAACTCTAAAGAGGGTCAATTAAATTATGACGAAGGTCCAGTCGATTTTAAATCCATCCATTTCCTGTAATCTTCTGTTCTCTTTAAAAACAAAAACAAAACAATTTAAACCGAAATTGCAAGTTTAATTTCAATTCTACCAAAAGACAATTAGAGGAAGTCAAGTAATAAAATCACTATCCATTTATGTGGCCATGGATTTCAGATGTCTACTGTTTGAACGTTCTTAAGGTTCACACAGAATTTTGTTATAAATAAATACGATTGTTCGTATGTCCGTATGGATTTAATTCAAGTTTGATTACAATCATGAAAATCCAATAAATTAGCTAACCATCTGTTTTTAGTCTGACAATAAACAATAACAAAAGAACAACGTCGCCTTATTTGACCCTCTGATTTGTTAGCCGCTAAATACTTAAATTCACCCTTGCTGTCCTAGAAAAGGAAGAAAATTCGCACATTTTCCGAATACGAAAATAGACTTTACAAAATGCTTATTTTCAAAAACAAAAACAAACAAATTGTAATAACGCGTTGTAGACATGCTGTGTTTTTTTATTTTTATTTTTTTTTTTTTTTTTTGAGCGACCAACAGTTCGAAAATACATTTAAAGTCAGAGCAATTCTTAAGTATCCGTTTGTGGTGGCAGAGATTGCACATTGACAAATCCACCTGAAATCATCCGCCCACTTGGATAATGGCATGGAGATTTGTATTTTCAATTGTTTGTTTACGCTGTTTTTGATTATTTCCAATGATTTATCGAAAGTTTTCGAAGTTATCTTTACGCCTTATACAATTCTACGAATATGAAGAGCAGCAATTTTAATGTAGTTTATTAGTTCCGATTGTCAATAAATATGCTGCTTGGTGACACTCGAATGGAAATCGAAAGCCACGGCATCCCTAGACTCGTCCGACTTAAAATAGAATCCTATTTTTGTATCGATACATCTATGCGGGATACTATTCGTATTCTGTCATATTTGAGCAGGCAATTAATATTGTGATTGGAAATTGAATACCGCTGCGATGAGATTGTTTTGAAATGTTCCATTTCGCCGCTTTCGATGAATCAGAGTTCGTGCACTAGGCTGCACCTAAATTTTAATGAAAGTATTTTTAGATCCAATCCAATCAAATGGATAAAGATAAAGTACGTCTAATTCTTGGAATTGGCGAAAAATAAGAAATAGGTGATTGCTTGAAAATTGAAATACTCGTACGTAAATATTTAATTGGTGGCGTTAAGTAAGCATAAGCCATGGTCGACGACGTGTATCCAGTGGATGCATTCTTTCTTAAACGATTAATTGCCGATTCATTATACTTTATTGGGGTGTTTATGGTTGAAGATGTTAACGAAGGCTCCGACTATTGCGATTTTTACATAGCGCGTGCGTTCGTATCGCTGAGAAGCAGAACAAATAAATACATCAAAGCTGGATTCATGTGCACTCGTAAAGCACTACTCTTGAAGCGTATCCAATAGATTTGTTTAAAACAAAATTTGTGCGTTCGTATTGTTTACTGCATGTTGACTTGCAGAAACTGTAGCGAAAAAAAAGGGATAATCAGATAGACGAACAGAAAAAATAAAACAGAAATCAAAATAAATAACGTAAGAAAGAAAATCAATAATGCGGTTACTCAGCATGTTTGCGTTGTGCAGGGTATTCGTAGGCAGATGTGATAGATATCGGAAGTGATTTGTGGGCGAATTCATTATTACACAGTTTTAGATTAAAGAACTAAAAGTCCTTTGACGTAATGGTAATGTTTATTTATTTAGCATTATTAGTCGTTTGTTATTGAAATTGAAAGCTTTTTGGTAAATTTTGTATACATTTTCGGTTTTTGACGTTTCCAGTGCGTTGTGGTTTTGCTTTATCTAATAGAACTTCTTCTGACATACGTTTCACATAAAATTTGAAGTTAATAAATTATATTAGTTCCGCTTTAATACGAATATGTATATCATTGTGACTAGACCCTGATCAAATGGATTTTTAGTAGAACTCTGCTTTCGATCCATAATTAGCTCAAATATAAAATGATTTCCTCAAATACATCCGATCGCCTATCTATGAATATGTATGGATTTGTCAGATAGATGTCATCCATTAGAAGTTAAACTGGTATTCGTAATTGTCAGTGTCTTGTAGACTGTTTTCACTGGATTGCTAAGATTTCTATCCAGTATATTCGTTGTTAGAAAAGTATATCAGGGTTATGATCGAGTTTGAGATATGGAATGATAAGTGAGAACTTCGACAAACGGAAGTGTTATCATTCATTTACGGTGTGACTTTTTAAATTAACGTCTAAAATTAACAGTTATTTCCAAAACTTAGATTTTATTTCATAGGATAGCCAGCGTTGATAACTCTTCAAACTGTTGGAGATTTAAGATATATGCTTGAAGCAATCAACTGGGCTAAAAGATAAATCGGAACAAGAGTATTGCGAATGTATGGAGGACTATTCACGAAGTTAATGGTGCTTGGATATTTTCGATCTTTTTTTTTCATTATTTATTTATTTCTTTTATTAAGCATTGTGCAGTTAAATTCATACTGCAAACTCATTCATATTAAAATTATCTTAAACTAAATTAATAAGTAGTAGAAAAAAAGAAATAAAAAAAAGAAGAAGATTGGATAGAAAGGATAAACAGAAAATTAGAAGAAAAAATATAATTTACGCGCTGCAAGCTGGTACATCAATATATTGGAGAGTAATTGGAAAACTTACGGCGATGGGTTGAAAATTAGATTAAATTTACAAACAATCGGTTACATGACGATAACAGACAAAGGAATATTTTGGAATGAACTCGATGAACTCGATGAACCATAGAAAAAAAAGATTTCGGAACCAAGTTTAGGAACAGTTTTCATTAAGCATGAGATGCACTAACGGAATTCTTCTGAAGAAAACCCCACAAAAACAAATCGTAACCGGCATCAGTGAGGAAGAGAATTTGACACAACTTAAATGAAAAAGAAGGCCAAGGCTGGATAATAAATTTGCGTGAAAGGCTCATAATTGCTCTAAGCCAAATGGAAGAATTTAGCGAGCAAGGTATGTGGAATAAGCAGAACAGTGTCTATATACATACGTAGTATTTTGACATACACGATGAGATGAAAAAGACTGTGAAGAATAAAAGATAAGTCTTTCAAAATTAGACTAAGTATGTTTTAAGTAACGAAATCAATTAAGTACATCTTGAGTTAGGATACGTATGATAAAAAAAGGCACTGGCTAGAGCACTCGCGGCAGCCATGGACGCTTTGTATCGGGACTTAGAAAATGTTCTTTCACAAAGCAATTCAGAAGAGGTGAAGGATCGAAGCACAAGAACACGGGGTAATATTTTAATGTTTGCAGCTCAACGAAAAAATGCAATACTTCAAAGAACCTATGACCAAAATCTATAGAGGACGAGCAGGACGATTAATAACGTGGTTTTTAGACGTTTGAAGTATTCTCCCGCATTATCGTTACCTCTGCTGTCGCGCATGAAGAGGAAACAGTGAATTTTACGGTAGTTGGGAAAATAAAAAGAATGAACCGCGGGCGTGCAATCAGTCCGGATCACCGGAAATTTGAAAGTCTTCGAGTAAAAGCGCTCGAAATTTTAGTCAATAAAATGATGCGCAATGCGATCGCATGCCAAACCTTTTTCATTCTACTGTATAAAGGCTAAGACAATACGCAAACCTGTAAAATTTAACTGATAAATTTACGTGGTTGTAAATGGTCGAAAGTCAAACCTAATTCAAAATTTACAAATAACGATTAAGGTTTCTCAGACGCGACGCTGCGAAAGGTCTGCATACGAGTATTATCTGCATCGAAAAAGCGTTCGACCGAGTTCCGAAAGGTCTTTTCTAGACTACGCTAAAATCTTCCAAAGTATTATACCACGATGATTGGCTGTAAATACAAACATATGAAGATAACGTCAAAACTAAAGCAAAATACAAGTATAAACAGCGATGTGACAGCCCTTCAAAAAACAATTAATAATTGTTATTATCACGATAAATTTAAATAAAGGATGATATTTTGCTGTTTGGTTTCTCAGTGTTCTATTTTTGATAGCTCACGTGGATTCGTCACATATGTCAAAGTCAAACATGCTCAGTTAGCATCCATTTCATCATGGAAAGACTTACACTCGAACAACGCTTACAAATTATTGAATTTTATTATCAACATTTTATTTTCATTTCTGGATGAATGGTCATGTTAATAAACAAAACTGCCGTATTTGATCCGATGAGCAACCTCAGGCAATACAAGAACTGTCAATGCACCCCGAAAAATGTACTGTTGGGTGCAGTTTATGGTCCGGCGTAATCATTGGCCCGTAGTTTTTCAAAGATGGCAGTGAGAACAACGTTACCATCAGTGACGCCCGTTATCGTTCAATCATTTCGAGCTTTTCTTCGCTCAATATGCACGAGCTGAACCTGGTCGACATGTGGTTCCAACAAGACTGCGCTACATGCCACACAGAAAGCAATCGATGGACCAATTAAGAAATGATTTCGGTGAGCAATGTATCTTTCGTTTTGGACCGCGGAATTGGCCGGCTAGATTTGACGCCTTTATACCATTCTTTATTGGGATGCGTCAAACTACTATGCTGATAAACCAGGTTAACTGCAATCTTGGAAGACAACATTCCACTATTATTATCGTGATACCAGTCAACATGCTCGAAAAAGTGATTCAAACAGTTACATAAAATAATCTTTAAAAAGTAAATGGTAAACATTGATTTATCAACTTAAATAAAAATTTTAAACACGTTTGCAATTTTCCTGTGTTCTTTTTTTTTGACAATTAAAAACCAAACGCTTAAAAAATCACCCTTTACTTGGGCTCAATCGTAAACTAACAGAGAAATTGCGATGATACGAGTGCATATGCATAAAATAGTTAGCGTGTACAATAGCACAATTACAATTTACAGCCTTATGGCAGTAATATGCTTTTTAAAGTTAGATATTTGCATTATATGACACTCATGCTTTGAGTTTTGAAATGTGCATTGCGTTGTTGGACCATATACCATATATACGAGAGTTATAAAGGTTAAGTGACAGCAACAGAGATGGAATGTAAAGAAACATGTATGTCTTAAGGCATAGCTTTCTAGGCTCTAATAAGTGGCGATAGCTGTCAAATACACAAGCTATAGCCTAAAATATTGCTTGCATCGAACCCAAACATACGCAATGCTTACCTTACCAACTGTCATAAAATGAAAATGTAACGAAGAAATAGTCGTTTTGCAAGTAATTGTTAATGTAACAGGTGGTTCGAAAAGTCCCGATGGTGACACAGTGACACGTAGATGGTGACTCTAATAACATTCGAGTATATTCGTATATATACGATTCAAACGATACGTGTCAAAATTGTATGAAATTTCGAACATTAGTCATTGAGATATTGAAGTTTTAGTACCTTTTGATATTTAAAAAAAAAAGAGTTTCGTAAGTGGATAAAACACTATTATTTGATGGGGAAAAATACCGTTAAAACTCAAGAATGACTTGAAAAGTGCTATAAGGAATCTGCTTGGTCGAAAGCAACCATTTGTCGCTGGTTTGCTGAGTTCAAACGCGGTCGTATGCGGCGACCAAATGAGGGTTGTTACACCGCTCACAAAAATCCACAAAGAGATAGCTGACATCGTACAGATATCAATAGACCGTGTACAATGTCCATCATACAATATTTGATACGAGCTCTGTTCGAAGTGGGTACCGCTTTTATACGAAAAACAACAACGTGTCGATAATCGGTAATTCAGAACGCTCGCGCTGTTTGAATCGAAATAAAAAGAATTTTTTCATTCAGCAATAGATGAAACATGGATCCTATTATCTGTTCGCAAACCTAAACAAAATGCTCGCCGGAAGGTGTAATGACTCCAATGAAGAGTTGATCGCCGAAACTGAAGTGTATTTTGAAGAGTTGGACAAATTGTTCTATAAGAAAAGCATGAAAACTCCAGAGCGACCGACGCTGGAATAATTTTATAACTATAGAAGGAGACTATGTTGATGAATAATGTCGTCGAATTTCGAAAAGAAAAATGTGTATAGGATATACGATGTTAGTCTTGGAACCACCTGTTATAATTTTTTATATCAATGCATATGATACATCAAATAGTTTTTGGTAAAATTAAAAAGAAAAAATATTTAAAACGAGACTTTTTACACACCATTGTTGCGACCTTAGTCTGTGTTTAGTGTACAACTAGTACGCACAAAAAACACGGTGAGCATTTTCAGTGGAGCAGTAGTTGACATCAAACATAAAAGTACTTGCACATTAGACACAATAGATCTGACAACGAACACAGCTTGTGATAACTCGTAGTCTCTATGTTAAATGTTAAGCAATTAATATGAAACTCCATGGTATTACCATGTTCAAAGAAGGTCGGACAATGCCGTTCGAAATGAATTTTTTTTTATTGAAACGTTATAAAATAGTTAACACTTCAGTATACTACAACTGGTATATACTATACTAACGAGCAGCTTTAATTTAAAAATAAAAATAAAGAGTACATTATATAATACAGCATAATTATAAGAATGTTTTAGGAATTTATGATTTTTGCAGTATTTGTTATTTTACATTTAATAATTTTATGCATAATTTTATGTTAAACAAAGAAAATGTTAAGTTAACCGCAAAGCTCGTGTGGTTTGATACGTTTAAGTCGTCGCATCATTCCAGTGGTATTACTCAGGATTGTTGCTTCTTGGTTCACGTGCTCTCTTAGCCGCATAAAGTGCTTTCTCGATAGTCCCTTCTACCGGGTGAATTGACGATGTCCCTTACGACTTTATTTTTGGACCATTGGATTATATCAATATTGGTTTTGGAAGCACATCGCCATAGTTGGATTCCGTATGTCCATACTGGTTTTAGTATCTGTTTATAAATTAAGAGTTTGTTTTCTAACGATAGAGGCGACTTCCTACCGATAAGCCAGTTTAATTTTCTTAGCTTGAAGTTAAGTTCTTCTTTTTTCTTTTTAACATGTTCATTCCATCTAAGCTTGGCATCTAAGTTCATCCCCAGATATTTAGCTGAATTAGAATAGGGAATTTCTACTCCAGATATAAATATAGGAAGTCGCATGATTTTTTTATTCACAAAATTTACATGAACTGATTTTGAGCAATTTAAGACAATGCGATTATTTTAGGTCCATCTGTCAACTCTATCTATAGCACTTTGAACGTATTCAATCGAATCGCCACTATAATAACAGCTGTGTCATCAGCAAAAGTAGCTATTGTATAATTTGAATGTGTTGGTACGTCGTTGGTAAAGAGTAGATATAGAGCTGGGCCTATAATACTACCTTGTGGAACCCCAGCCTTCATTTCTTTGAGATCTGAATAGGAACTACGCTGTCTAACCCTTAAGTATATATTCGTGAGATATTCCCTTGGAAAGAACGGTTTTATTTTGTTAATAAGGACTTCGTGCCATAGTTTGTCAAATGCCTTTGCGACATCCAAAAATACGGCTGACCAAACCATTTTATTCTCCAGAGCTTTTTCGATGATGTTAGCAATCCGATGTACCTATTCTATGGTAGAATGTTTTTCTCTAAAACCGAATTTATGTTCTGGAATCATATTTTGGCCAGTTATGAATGGACTTAGTCTCTAAAGAAAAAACTTTTCAAAAAGTTTAGATAAAATGGGCAAAAGGGAAATTGGTCTGTAAGATGATGTTTCGTAAAGTTATTTTCCTGATTTCGGAATCATTATCACATCTGCAACTTTCCAGTGTCAGGGAACTTGAGAAAAGTTCTTGGTGGCAGTTCTTGTAGGACCTCAGCAGTTTTTAAATCGTACCCAGGTGATTCTTTGCGTTTAAGATCGTTTTTAACAATAAATCTGATTTCCTCCGGCGAAGTGAAGGAATTTTTTCATCCAAACGTCAACAAGTTCAGATTCATTGGGTTGGAAGGTCTCCTTTTCGGTGTCTGTTTTAGCCAAAGTGTTTCTCGATCTTAAAGGTGGATTCTGTTAAATTGGACGTTTTAAGTATTTGGTAGACTTCCAAAAGGAGTATTCTATTTGCTTATCAGCAGCAAGTTCACTCACAAATCTGTTGAATGACTGATTTTTAAAATCATTTAACTGGTGTCTTATCAATGTAGTTAGTCTATTAAGTAGTGATTTGCAAAGTGGGTATCTCGTCTGGTGCCATTTTTTTCTAACCTTTCTCTTTTCAGCTATTTCAGATCCATTATTAGCCTTGGGTATTTAATTTCTGTCGGTTTCTTTGTTGAAGTAGGGGTACTTTTCCATGCTGAAGTTTGTATTTGTTTGGTAAATAAAAGTATTTAATTTGCCAATTCGGTTTCATCAGTCAAAAGTCTATTAAAATTAAGATTTTTATCTAATAAGACTCTAAGATATTTCCAATCCGTAAACTGATTTTTAAGATGCAAGTTTGGATTTGTAACATTAACGTATTCACTAAGAGTGAGATACACTGGAGAGTGGTCGGAGTTGAAATCTGTCCCATCTTCTATCAGGAGAAAGTTTTTGGAAACTTGCTTCATAATAAAAAAGACCGATAGGATCTGGTAATTTACTTTTGTCTATTGGCCAGTATGTTGGCTTACCAGTGGAGATAAAATCACATCCCTCATCCTGAATTGCTCTTAATAACTCACGTTCTTTGGTTGTGGTTATCCGACCCCAATGTGTGTGTTTAACGTTAACGTCACCGTCCATTATGAATCTGTTATTATGTTTAAGTAATAGATTTTTATATTGCTCGTATTTAATGTTGTGTCTTGGTGGGCTGTAGACTGAGGTAAGAAATAGTTTTGACGTTTAGTTGCAATGGGTACAGTTGATACTTGGAACTCTTCCGTCCGCAATTTATCTTCTTCATAATGCTCAATAGGTTCTCTAATGACTATTGCACTTCCTCTTCTTGTGTTGTTTAATAGGTGATTTGCGTGATAAGTTTTGTAGTTTTTAATTTTGAAATAGGTTTGGTCAGTAAGATGCGGTTCAGAGATCAAACATACGTCGATTTTTTCTGTTTGAAGTATTACTTGAAGCTCATCTCTATGTGAAAGCAGGCCATTTGTATTCCACAACATAATTCTAAGAAGCTTCATCATGGGCTTTAATTTGTAAGAACTGATCTATTTTTTCTAACCGCATTTAAGATGAATTTTTGTTGCTCATCAAGTTTTGCAAGTATCGTTGAAAGTAATCTTTTATTGCATTTTTAGCATGTGTATGTATTTCGGTTGGATTTTTTATTATTTGTGCATACTTCAATGTAATTTTACCTGAAAGTTCTTTAGGATTGTCATTTATTTCGCTGGCTATCCCTCTTGTCGATGTCGATGTTACTCCTCTGGTTGTTTTACTTAAGATGTTGTTTCTTTGTTTTTGTAGTTCCTTTGCAACCACGGTAACTGGCTGGGTGTTCCCCATCGCAATTGCTGCATTTAGCTAGTGCTAGTGGTTTGGATCATTCGAGTGTGCTGTGGTTACCTGCGCATTTGACACATTTAACTGGCCTTGAACGGTAGTTTTTAGCATGCCCGAAACATTGGCAGTTTTTACATTGGGGGATTAACTTAGAAGCTCTTATTGGTTCTATTTTTACAATAGTGTTCAAAACTTTTTTTATTTCATAAATATTCTTAATGTCATCAGTCGGCTGAAAGCTGAATAAAAACATGTTTAGAGGTTCTTTCATACCCCATTTAAGTGTGTTTACACCATTTACCATTTTTAGACCTTGGTGTTGTAGGTTTGAAATAATCTGTTCTGGGTCGCAGCTATTGTATAAATCTTTCATTATGACCTTGATTTGTCTTGTTTGCTTGTCCTCGTATGAGTACCAAGTTGTTTTTGACTCTGACAAGATTTTTGTAAATCGAAAGTTTTGAAGAAAGAACTAGTAAGGATATGATATTATTTTTAGACGTGGGGGAAACGTTGTTACAGGCTTTGCTATAATGCAGCGTAAGCATCTTAGATCTAACATTACTCGTAGTTGTTTGTGAAATATTAATGAAATATCAGATAGAACTGAAGGGAGTAAATTAATTATCCTGGTCGTAGAAACATTGATTGTTGAAACACAAAAGTAAAGGTCTGATGAAAAGTTAGAAAAGTGTTGCATGTTGTACACCCTCGGCCTGATCCTAATTCTTTACGACCTTTTAAAAGTTTTCTATCGAGTTTAGGTCGAGTGATTGCGGTAACCAAACAATAGCCATTATTGTTCATTAAACCATCTTTTGTAAAGCTTCGATGTGTGTTTTTGGTAATTATTTTGCTGGAAGACCCAATGCAATGTTATATCCCATTCCGCGTATGGAGGAAGACAGTACCCTGATTGAAGTCGCTTACCGACTGATCGTCTCACATAACTCCTCCCAATTATGTTAAGCTTTGACTCGTCACTAAAAAGTACCGTTTTCCATTTATGAGTCTCCGAAGCCAAACGTTTATTTGTTCTGGTTCCGATTGGATATCAATGGCTTTTTAGCAGAACGATAAGCGGGCATATCACCGAGATCCAAACGACGACAGACAGTTCTAGCACTAATTGGACGTTGCAATCTAAGTGCAGATGCAAATGGGTTTCTTTTAGATTTTCTTATCAATTTAGCGTCCGTTCGCCGTCTTGTTTTGCGTGGGCGACCACCACGATGCACCACAGCAACTTGTTTATACGATTTATTAACTTTATACTTTTTCGAAATAACACCGGATAAAAAATCATCGACAATGCGTTGCCTTAATGCGATTTTAAATTTGTTAGTTGCCTTTACCTTTTTTTACCGCAAACTAATATTAAAGGCGATCTGTTCACTACCGAAGTATTTATGATTTATCAAAGCTTAAGCTCACAACATTTTCTCACCACAATCAACAAAAAAAGTGTTGGGCCACTGAGAAATAACTGTTAGTATCCTGGATATCTGAGGACATTTGTAGCTCGGTCCTACTAAGATTGTTACTGGCTATGAATAGTGAGCTACATGGAGAGTGACCAGTATCAGAATTGAGTGATTCATCACTTGGGTCGTCCAAGAACCGTTTATTTTTCTCGAACAGCTAAGCATCGTATGATTGGTAGAGAGGAGAGGATTTTTCTTTGCTGCGATGCCTCGGAGGGTTCTGTTATTTTGAAACAGAATGCCCTCCAAGATTATCGCTTTGCTTTCCTCAATTCTTTTTTTTTTTTTGCATAATATTTTGAAGGATTCCTTATATGAGTCCCAGTCAGTCACCTTTCTTGTGCTTTTTGCTCGGTTGAAAACTTCATTGCATACGTTTCTAAGCGGTCCCAGTACTGATGTCCACTAGCGCGCGTTTTTCTTGCCTCTAGGTTGAATAAGAGGTCAGGTAGCAGCCATTGCCTGATTAAGAACCAGTTTAAAATCCTTGACTTTCATATCAAGCTCATGGGTGTTACCTGGGGGATTTAAGAGTTCAGAGGAGAGTACATAGTTTTAAAAGTCTTCCTCTGTATTTTGGTCAATCAATCTTCTGATAATTCTGAAATGCTAATTGCCGCGGAGGAGCATCAGCCGCGGTCCGCTGCCCGCCGGATAATCGAGATTCTACTGTATATGATATATTACATTTACTTTCTAATTTTGTTTGATTAAAGACTACTGCTGCAGGACATCTTAAATTGGCAACAAGCAAATAGTGATTTTTAATTATGCCAATGTCGGTTATACACGATGTTTAGATTGAATTAACTCGTAATATTGAATAAATATTAATTTTCCTGAAGATTGCACTTACCCCATGTCTCAACCCTTTTTCAGTTGCCGTTACAACTAAAGCATTTTAAGCGGTCTTGTTATATGTACATGGCTCTTGCTATACCGCAATTTAAATCGATCTATTTGAAACTTTGTCAGTCAATAAATTTCATTAAGTTTGACTCAACTGTCTGGCTGCAATGTATGTAGTAAAACTGACAAAAAACCCTTTCGTCATTTCCTTCAGATTTGTAAAATGTCGCTTCTTCATAGTTCTCACATAATTCTGGTGGAGTTTTAGTAGCAGCTTTTGTAGAGTTGTTTAGATCTAGTCGCCTAAAGATAAGAAACAAATTAACCAAGTAATTCATGGCATTTATTATTTATTTACTTTTTTTTCAGTTGATACAGATACTGATGCAGATGAAGAGGAAGGACACGTCGAAGAAGGTGAAAACGAAGTAAATCGAGATCGAAACGAAAGAACCGAAGAAATACTAGATCAAAATGAAGATGGAAGGGATACTAGCGACCAGCCTAATGGAGAAATATCGGTTTCATTATTGAGAGCGAAAAACTTGTCTCTGTTGCAAAGCCAGTGAGTATTAAGATTTCAAATAAATTGCAAGGATTTACGAGTACACTTTTTTAACAATATTTTCCCTTTCTAAGGGAAATTTCCTCAAGTCAGCAGAATTTTTTTCGAATGCTCGATAAAAAGATCGAAGAGGTAAGCGGAGTTTTGTTATTTTATAAAAACTTCATATAATATTTAAAGTTTCTATTTTTGGGTTATTATTAAAAAGGGCCCTGACTATGATTCGGCTAGTGAAACTGAAATTGCATTGGAAGAGGCACGTCTCAATGCTTTGGTGCAGCATTGGGAATCGGCCAGTTTAACTGCATCGATGTGTTCATCAGCGAGTCGCTCGCTTCAAACTACACCCGTAAGGCAAGTGCCAATTAGACAACCACCGCCACTAGTGAGGACAATAGTCCAGAATTCCATACCACAACAGCCATTGAGTGCTGACCTTCTACCTCATAGTACGACTGCAGCCCAACAGGGAATGGTATTAGTTGGACCACCACCATCGGTAGTAGCTCAACAACAACAACAACAACAGCAGCATTTACAGCAACAACAGCTACAGCAGCAACAACAACAGCATCAGCACCAGCAACAACAACAACAACAACCTGGAATGCCACCTAACCCACAAATAAATCAGATAATTGGAATTGGAGGAATTATGATTGGAGGTGTTGCTCCCTCTCAATCACAAATATTGGCTAAAGCTAATCTCAGTCCTAAGCGCGTAGATCCTCGGGCTATGATGCAACTAAGTCAAAATGCCCTTCAACAGGCATACGCTATACCACCGTCACCGCAACAGGCGGCCATGAGTGCTGGTCGACCTCCTCGACCGCCTCAAGTCCCTGTGGGGCCAAGTCCTATTGGGAGTTTGCCTATGCATATGACCTATTACGGACAACCTCAGCCCACTCAACCGGCTTACTTTGGAGAAGTACTTCATCCTATGCAGGTACGTATTATTTTTTTTTTAAACTACAACAATAACATGACCACTTGTTTTTTTTTTTTTTTTTTGTATCATTTTTATTATGCAGGTACCCCAAGCTCCTCCTGAATACAGATTTCCACCCGCGATTAGTGTTCAACGTCTAGCGCCTCAAGTGCAAAGACAGCTGCGCGAAACCCAGGAATTAATAAAAGACTCTTGTCCGCAATTATATGCGGCCGGTTATGGCAGCCCGGGTCCTCCATTGCGGAATCAGCCCAGAAACACAGCAAGAAGACCCACCCTGGAGACACAATTCTCACAGGAATTATCGTGATATCTAGATTATTAGTTCAAATTGTAAAAAACCAAAAAAATACCAAAAAATAAAACAAAAACCTTGTTCGTTTAGTTATCTTAACTACAATATTTAACCCGATTCCCATTCAATTACAAACTGTAAGCGAAAGCATAAACAAAACAAAAAAACTGTTTATTGTATTTGTACCTACTTCATTTTTTGTTCTATTTGTTTAATATTTAAAAACAAAAAAAAATCACTATTCTGAACGGAAGTGTGTGTAATAGAAAATGTAAGCAAACCCCAATTTACCTTTAAATTAAGTGAATTTCAATAGGAAATTACCTGACGTGAACTAAAACAAACAAAAGTGAGAGATAAAAAATAAAATTATTATTTTCTAGATTTAAGAATTAACAATAAATAAGTGCAAATGTATTATATATCGAGGTACTAAATTCGGCTAGAAAACTACCGAATGCTGCTCTAAATTAAACAAACAAACAAACAGTACTTTTATTAATATTCATTGAAGGTATAAGAGTATTGGGTTTGTTCGATGATAATTGATCTCTTCCAAGTAAAGGCTCAACCATAATAGAAGAATGGTTACGTACGTCAACATACGAAACTCTGCGGGAATTTATATTACACAACCGTCACCACGAAACAGAATTATGTGAGACATAACATAAGACACAGTATTAATAAACTGAAATATGTATGATTTGCTCGTATTACGTTTAACCAAAACATTTACAATTATTAGTGCAAGAAATAGTTTGTTTTTTTTTTTTTTTTGTAGCTTTCAAAATACGTATACGCTTTTGATGTAACCTAAGTAATAAGAGTCGTCACCTGACATTAGGAATACCATTTCCATTTGCCTATATTAAAATCACTTGCGGCGGCAGAAAATGTTATCTACTTTCTATTAAAACCTTTACAATAACTCAGGCAAAGGCAAGTCGAAATATCACGATTCGTACTATGCCCCAGAGCAAAGCAAAATCTGACGTTGACTGCCGAAAAATTTGATTTCCGCACTGGTTGATAGGAGCGCATTATGCCTAAAACACAATAACGCTTAGGCTTCGGCTTCGCTTTGGAGTTTCAAGTTCGACTAAAGGAATTGAATGCTTTCTAGTAAAACTTGGGACAGGCTGAACTTTTGATTGCTTTTGACAATGGAAACAAAAACTAGCAACCGATGGGTCACATCAAGAACTTGTTAATAAAGAGAACTTGTTGTATACTCCAATGGTTTTTGAATTAGAATTTAGGAAACCTATTACCAATAAAAGTTTGACCAGTCAGATGTGAGACTCCCTGCATTAACGAAGTCGTAGTTATTGACAGTTCAAAATTGTTGCTATTCCTTGAATAACTCAGATAAATATGGTCCGATTTTTTTTAAATTTCCGTCAAATGTAGTTATTATAATTGTACTGCAAACATTTCGAAAGATTCCTCTATTTTTAAGAAAAAATTAATTGTATTTTGTGTATTATAGATTTATGTTTATTATCTTACAAAGTCATCGGCGGATTTTGATCGAAATCTAATGGCCGTAATTCGGCATGAAGTTGATGAAATCGATAGCACTATTCATTCGCGTATTCGACAAACACCTTAAAAAGTAAAGATATCATAAAATTTCGATTTTTGAGGTGAATGCAAGAACTTCCCTATCAGGAAGTTAAAAAATCCAAGCAAACAAAAACGTTTCGTGCAATAGTTGGTAGAGCAGTTTTGAAAATTTGAAATGATTAACTTTGAATGAAGACATGCTTTCAATTAAAATAAATTAAACACAAATTAATTTTCAGCTCGCAAAAAAAAATTTGTTCTCTTTAATTGTAGAATTGTTTATGACATTTCTGATGTCATTTAAAATCAAACACAAAGCGAATAAAACATACATACATAACGTCACCAATGCCGAAGCGGAAGCGCCCATTAAGTTCATTTCATAAAGCCCTGTTTTGTAATTAATAAATAAATGAATTAATGAATGAGATGTGCAATGACGAATACCCGTCTACTATAAGGCTCCGGCCCATAGAATCCGTTGCGTCCGTTACGATGCCGGATAGGTTGACGTTGATGTATTTGACGGAAATGACAGTCCCATAGAATCCGTGGCATACGTTGACAGCATAACCAACGAAACGAAACAAAAAAATTTAAATGTCATTTAATCTCAATATTTTCTTTCAAGCTATGACAATTTCTCTCAATGTCCCCACCAATGAAAGTGCTTACTCTCAATTTGTGAATGCGTGAACCTCAATATGTGAAAGTATGGTCCTCAATGTGTGAATGTGTGAACTGCCAACGGATTGAAAAGTAGAAAGTAAATCTACTTTATCCGTCCGTTCCGTCATATCCTTTGTTTATGGGCCTGCTTCCATAACAAAGTTTATATTCAATCGAGCTGTCAGTCGACGCAATGGACGCAACGGATTCTATGGGCCTTGGCCTGTAGTCTTTCTAGTACTCCCACATTTTGTTCTTATCATAGAGTTTTTCTTTTTCATAGAAATTTTGACTTTCGCAAGTTCCTTTCTGTCGATGAAAATGACAACATCAGCGTCAGCATTATCTGGAATCGAACCAGATTTCTTGCATAGTAGTCGTCGTGTTAGCAATAGCCCAACGACCACCAGGCTGTGCATCTGATATTCTTTATGCTGTCATTTGCTCTGTTGAACATATTCTGTAGATGCAAGTAAGTCCGTCATATTAAATATATTAAATATTATTGAGGAAGAATGAATATCATTATTTTACACTTGTAGCTTCAGTTTAAAGGTAAATTCCAGCCAAATTTCTGACTAAATGTTTGGTCTTAGACCTTTTTTTCTATTTACTTGTCTGAAGATGAACGATTTTACATAAACGTGTTTGCCTTGTAAACTTGGGGACTTTAACAGTTTTTTTTATTTACGACTTCCTTAGCGGAATTTTAATGAAATCTTATTCCTTTTATTATTTTATAATACACAATAATGTCAATTATGAGTTCTAGTGATTATTTCTACTGATGGCTCTCAAAAATTAAAAAAAAATAATAATATTACTATACCGTTTCATTACAGTTTAATTTGTTCGGGAGTCTGCCAGCATACTGTTCTTAGTTCACTATTCCTTATTCATTTCCGGACATGCCACTCATTTGTACTTATTGAAATGTTTCCTGAAAGACTGCGTTTTATAAGTACAAAACATGTACAAATCCAGAAGAGATATGATATTGTTTTCCTTAAACCTTCCCTAAATCAGTGCCCATGTGGGGATATTAAAATATAGGGACAATAAAATATCGAATATGCCTAACAAATTTTTTAAAGATCCTTAGTACATACTTAAAAACGATTCGAATCGGCGATATTAGTTCGTGTACTACTTTTAATTTTGACTGATTTATATCGTTTAGATTTGATATGTTATTTTGTCTTTCAAATTGCAGGTTATGGGTCTTTTTTATTCACCTAGAGATGCAACCGTCTTGTTAAATACTTTAAATCTGAGTCGTAGCTCTACTTCAATTCTGATTGGTCTTCAAGTTCATGTCTTCTCATTTAGAAGGCAATATGCATTGGTTTAAAACATTTTGGCAATAATGCCTAGCGATACACTAGTATGTATGCTCTTATATCGAATATTGGTTTTGGTGGATCCAGTAACTGTCGTAATAAATTGCAAAAGACCTACCTACCCCTCTGTCAAGTGATAAGCCCTTCTTAGTGGAAAAGAAGTACATATATTATAAGATATAATATTTGAAAATAAAATATGAAAATATTATAAATACTACAAAAAATAAAAGCAAATTAATGAAGCAACGTCCGGTGTGGATCAAAGCGTTATGTGTTTATTTGTCTTGCCTCGTTTTTACTTACGGCAGAAATTGTATTTTCTGTTTTCCGGATAATATCCTGGGAAATAAACTTCGGACCTCTGGTTCATGGTGTTAACGACCACTTAAATACTTAAAAACTTGTCACTCTATTTTTAATAGTGCATTTGCATACATTCATAGCTAAAGAAAAATACAGTAAAACACTTTTATTCTGTCGTGTTGTTTGTTTTTTTTTTTCGTTTAGCTTATCAACTCTGTCCTTGAACTTGAGGCTGTATTTTGTATCAACGGTTTAAAAAATCTTAACTTTCCTAAGCCTCGAGTGATATGCGCATTTCTAGGCAGTTCATAAGTGACTTTTTTAAACAATGTATTGCGATTAATATTTTTGTTTGATAGTTTTCATTTGAGGTGTACGAGAAACTGCGTAAATATTCATAGTACTAACAATAGTTTTGAGCAGCTACAGGTAACACTTTTCGAGACTTCTTATGACAATAATTTGGTTTTAAGTATGAATCATTTTAAAGGTGTCCTTGCATCTTTAGAGGTCTTAGACAGTACTCGAACATATACATATGTTACTTCCTCTGGATGGAATGCAGTTCTTTTATATCTCAAAATGCCATTCGTTGGAATATGGTTTGAAACCTGGATCCATATATGTGTGGTTCCTTCGAAAATATGTTATTAACATCTCTCTGATTTAAAGCCATATTTATAGATATAAAAATAGATACATACATATGTACATTCCTTCGAAAATATGTTATTAACTTCTCTCTGATCTAAAGCCATATTTATAGATATAAAAATTTATATCTGCTTCATTAGAAATTTAACGAAATTTCTATGTTCTTTTTGTAAGTGTTGTGCAGTTCTAAACTATGATTTTGTAACGGTATTTGAGTTAGTCTGTAAAGACTAGCCTGGGAAACAATTATATCATCGATAAAACTTAGTCTAATGATCGCAGAGAAATGAAAAAACACAATTGAGACGTTTTCATACATGTCCTTAGAAAAAATTCTTCTACCAATGTGATGTATATTTTAGTCAAATCCATGGTGTTAACAAATTCAAATAATCTAAAGTTCTTTATAAGAAAACTCTCATATATAGATTTAGAATAGCACATTTGGTATATAAGCAATACATCTATATATGTACAAAACAATGAAAGAAAATTATAAATAACCGCCTCCATAATTGTTGAAAAAACTTGATAACAAAATTGGCATTCGGTAAAGTACTAATACTAACAATAACTAAAGTAACTTGTGTTGCTTTAAGCAGATCTTCATATTCATTCCATACAGTATGCCGTTTCATTTATGTTTTTTTTTTTTTGTATTTATATATATAGTCGATTTAACATTAAAAACTAACAAATTTACAATAAACACAAAAATAAACACTTTAGAAGAACAAAAAGGAACAACTTAGCAACAACCGATCGATAGTTAACTAATTTTTTATACAGTGTAGTTTTTTCTAAGAATGTATTCGTACTAATATTTTTAGTTTGTTTCGTTCTCTTTCTCTCCCCCTCTCTCTCTCTCTCTCGCTTGATCTCCGTTTGTCTTTCTCCTTCTTGACTGTGAGAAACTATATTTATTGTTATTATAAAATTTTAACATTTTAATATGAATTGAATTGAAACAAAGACTTTACTTAGTCATCAAATTCTCCATAGAAAATAAATTAAGAAAAACACAAACAAAAAGAAAGAGAAGAATAAAAAATGTTAAATCTTATACAGATAAGGAAGCATTTAAAAAAATAAATAAACACTAATAACGATTAATGAAAATGAAATAAAAATAAAATAATAATTTTATTTTGTATATTCAAAGCCTAGTCAAAGAAGAAAAGACCTAAACTAGCACCTTAAACAAGTGTCACGCTGTTAAAGCCAGCATTTTTTTTCTTTTCTTTTCATTTGTTTCATTCAATTGTTTATAATGTACTCTAGTTGACATAAAAATAAAAATAAAAATAAAACAAATTTGTATATTAAATCTATTAACTTATTAAGTTGTTTAGTTTTTAATAAATAAAAAACTAGTTATTGTATGTATATAGCAAAAAGTAATAATAATTTATTAAATAACAAAAAAGAGAAAACAAAAACACCGTCCGTGTTAACAGAGCAAAAACTAAAAAAAAGTAATAATAAAAATTTTTATTGCAATTTACAAGAAAATTGATCTTTTCCTTTGTTAATTTGTATGTATCTTTTTTAGACCGAAAAATATATTATACAAGTAAATGCCAAAGAAGAAAAAAAAAACGTATTGTATAATCTCTTTATTAAAACTATTCCGTAAATGTTGCCAAAAAAAATATACACATATAAAAAATTCACCTTAAAAAATGTTAAAACACAGATTTTCATAGTTTTCGTATTATCTTTTCGACACAAGTCACTCGAAGTAAGCGATCCTAAATTTTATATATTAAGAGTAATCCCCATCCAATAAAAAATTAAAACAAAAATTAGTCTAGATTTTAAGAGAATGTGAAATGGAAAGTAAATAAAAACAAAAAAAAACCAATTTCAAGAGTCTGTTCTGAATTATTAAAAAAAAATATATATATGAATAAGGAAAAGAAAAATTTATAAAAATGGAATATGAATGCAATTCGGAATTACGTGGGGCTTACCGATGTTAGATTTCAATAAGCTCGTAATTATTAATTTATAAAATTACACTTAATGTTAATAGAGCTAAATATTAACTATAAAACAACAAACAAAAACCAAATATTTGTTTCCTTATATTTTACGTAAAAACAATAAACAAATAAAAAAGAAAACTTTCGATTTAAGATGTATATTCAAGGGAAAATAACAGCAACAATATATTTAAAACAAAACAAAGGTCTTGTAATGTAAAATTATTTTTTAATTTTTTGTATTGTTTTTGTAAAAATTCTTTGAAAATGAAAAAAGAAATAAACAGAATTGAAAATGAAGTCACTTTCACTTACTTATCAGCTCATCGATCTTCGGAAAGTATCGTTCATATACCGTTACTAAAGATATCGTTCATAATTCACTAGTAACGTATCCGGTGCTAGTAAACTAAAATAGATCGAAGTTCAAACTTCTTCGCGAATCCGGTGACTGGAATTCGAAGATCCTTCTAATTAAATTAGATGGCGTTACAGTCCAGGGTGTACCTGATCCTCAAGTAATAGGCCTCTCTAGTCTCTCTCTCTTGTTGCGCACTCCAAGTTGTTTGAGGCTCCCTTCCGCTTGTGGATGTCACTTAATCCGAAGTATTCCTCTACTGTGTTGTCGCTCCGTGTTGGAATCAAAGACTCTTCTTCATTGTACAACAGTTCGTCCACCTCCAAACCCCGTCAACGCAAACGGGACCAAAAATCACCCGAATAATTTTACGTTCGAAACGGCCAAGGATATCTTCATCCGCCTTCGCTGTTCATGTTTCTGAACCATAAAACAGGACTTTGATGATGAGTATTTTATAGAAGTATACATAGATTCTCCTTAGTGTTTCTTGACAAGACCTTTGCCTTAAGCCGAAGAAACAGTGATTGGCAAGATAAATCTTCGTCTAATTTCTGATGAGATGTCATTATCAGATTTATTGTAATAGCGGATCCGCGGCGTGCCGTTTTGTCCCTTGTGTGTCCCTTCTTATTGACTTACTTACTTATTGACTTGTACTTACTTTTGCCCTCGTTTACAACTAAACACATTTGTTCCGCTCCTGTTTCAATACTAGCGAACGCACCAGTTACTGCTCGCTGAGTTCTACCAATGATGTCAATGTCAGCAACGTATACAAAGATACTACAGAGAGTTGTACATACTCGTAATTTTGCAAAATGGTGCCTCTGGTTTTGATTTGCGAATTTCACACAATTTTCTCAAGTATGATGTTCAGAAAGTTATATAACAGCGCACCACCTTACCTAGTCCTTATCTTCTGTTCTTTTAGGTGGCCGGCTTATTAACCCCACCTACAACCCTCATCATGGAGGGGAAGTACTCTCGTCCATTCGCTTAATATGGAGGAGCCGGACAATTCATTATACGGTTCATAGAGTTTGCGGTTGTATCATCTCATCCATTCACTCTCATCGCAGATAAACCAAATTTGATGAAGAATTTTTTTTTTAAATGACCCTAAGATCTTCTCTGCTATTTAACTCATCGTCATCAACCTCATAAAGCAAAATTAGTAAGATCAGGAATTTTCATTGTACGATTTTGGGTCTTCGAGTTATCAGTTTGAATCCTAGTTACATATTTGCACAAAGCGAAGTAAAAACAGTTGCTAAGCCAACCTTCGTTGTATCTTCACCAGGATGTCATTTTCAGAGTTTATATTTGCTCCGAGGTAGATAAACTCCTTCACTGCTGTAAATTGTCACATTCTGTCCTAGACGGTATTCGATCGGTCGTTTTTGGTCAACAGTATACACTTTGTTTTTCCTTCATTCATCACAACACGTTTAGCTCTTTCTTTAATCGACGTAAAAGTTTCAGTAATGGCACACTGAAAACGAACGATGACGTCAATATCGACTGTGTACCTCAGGAGCTAGACGGATTTGCTAAATAAAACACGGAACGTCTGTTCGCGTACTATCCAAAAGTACGAAAACCTATGTATGAAAAACACCCCAAAAATGTCAATAACCCTTGCGGAGTTTAATATTCGTAATTTTGGAGAGTATGCGAGTATATCTGCAGCCTTTTGTGGTTATTTTGTTTTTTCGTACTAACTGCTCCAGTAAAAGATTAAAGAAATAATACGGTAGTTAGTCTATTGGCCGTAATCCGGTGAATGTTTACCATATTTTGAAAGTGATGTAGCTAAGCTACTGGAAATCTTGGACCTTTTAATAGCTGGCCCGATATTATTTATGTTGGGTGGAAGAACTTCTTCATCGATGGAAGTTGACCTTTCTTTAGACGCCATCATACTCTCCTTATCATGCCATTCACTGTGAGTCGGTAATGAAATGCCCTTACTGTTTCGAAGAGCATGGCTTCTTGGACTGAAACTTGCGGCCAAGTTTTTAGCTTTTTGTAGACGCTTTATTCTTTGTGTTTGCTCCTTGACTGTTTGATATCCCCGGGATACTGCAAAGGTTCACAGTGATTCGGAAACTGTTATCTGTTGTCGTGTCGTGAAGACTGCGCTTTCCGACCGCTTCCCCAAATATATATTTCTTACCGATTTTATCGTTGATTCCCTGAGCACAAATTTTCCGCTTTTCTAAAACAAATCCGCATCCAAATTTGTGCAAACTTTTGTGGTATCTGTAATGAAATTCTCACGATAGCTACGTAGGAACTATATTTAGACTAATTGAACAGCAACAGGGAATTTCTCAAATTTCGCCTGATTAAGAGCAGATAGGACAATATGAAATTGTATATGCTGTTCGATGGAGTTAAATTCACCAGGGGCCTATATCGTAAGAGCTGTACAAATTGGGTGTCAGCGGCTTACAGTTTACCCTTTTATTTATCACATTCTGAGTACAGTCCCGTTCACCTTATTCGTTAGCTTTTCGTTCCAAACCCCCCTACATCAGTGAGATGTTTCCACTTGGAAGGATATGGGTTTTGTTAAGCATCACAATGATCTTTTAGCGAAAATAGCAACACACAATTTTCGTCAGATTTTCACTTAAGTATCATGTGTGGAGTTAACATTTTGCTCCACAAGATGAAGAACTACTCGTAAACTGACAACATAGTTTTTGCTCGAAAATAAAGTTAGGGTAACAGTATTCCAACGATGTGTAACCGTCATTAGAAAATTTAATAGTTCGATGCAACGAACCGTTCAAGGTTTGCTGCGCCAGTCTACGCCTTTTAGGTTAGGACAGTGCTCTGTATACTAACAGACTTCGAGCTGAAGTGAGCAGTTGACATCTAAAATGAATCTCTTCTACAAAAGTGACCAGTTAGAGTAGATTTTTATATGATAGAAGCAAAACGGATGTTAACTGTTTTCTTTTTTCGATTACTCGGAGAAATAAAACGGCCTCCTACCTCTCATATCCAAAGCTACTGCGATCAATCAAGCAAATCCTGTCTTTTCTGAAACTAGGACTTGTAATGCAGGAGGAATATAGGGAATAAGTAACTGTTGAGCGAATCAGATTCCATGCGAAGACACACATAGATAGAAGACTTTCAATATTTCGTCCCTTCCTTTCCATTGATTGTCACAAATAGTATAATCATCTGTGAAATGGCGAGAGGTTTCATGCCTTTATCTAACATAAAATGAAAAAATAAAAAAACGTTTCATTGAGCGAGGTAAAAAGTAGAAAAGGAACTAACGTCGTCGTTAAAGGTTAGGATCATAGATAAACTAATCTAGATGGCAAACTCTACCAATACTTTTGCAAACCCTTAACTTTTGCACAGACACACTGCAAGTGGATTACGAACACTTTTATATTTCTATAACCTTTCAGAATTTGCTAGAATGAGAGCAATTTACAAGTAAAGTTGTTATAATGAAAGCGATTTGCACGCGTGTGTGGAATGTGGGTGACGTTTTTTGAGTAAAATGGGGACAATTCACACGTATTCACAGACAAGGTAACACGAATAGAAGCGATCAGTGGAAAGCGGGTTTTGGTTTTCCAATATCCGGAAAGTTTGCCATCTATGTTAGTTCATCTATGGACTAAACGATAGACATGTAGTACCTTTTGCGATACTGTAATTTAATATTTATGATTGTATTATAGCATTCCGCCCACCTTGGAACAAATTGATAATAAGTTCCAAAAATAGTTTGATTCAGGACGAGTTATCGATACGGTCTTCATATGCATCTAGTAGGGCGAGTTAAAAATCCGTCAGCTGTTTTAAGAGTGACCACACGCACCTTGCCGTCTGCTCCTGGTTAGTATTTGTTACTCTTGCCAGTTTTCATTTGGTTGGAGGTAGTTTCTCATCCCTGATGCCGACTAAGTCACTCATCTTGAAGTTAGAACTGGCGCAGACCCATTTCGATCCTCGTTGATGTTGTACGAGGTACACCGAGCTCCACCTTCTCTAAAAATGTTTCCCTAAAGTCGGTCATATCGGGCTCAGGAATCGTTTTCAGTGGCGTCCCAATCAGAAAGCGTCCTGGGGTTAGAACAAGAAAGTCGTTTACGTCGGAGGATAGTGAAAAGAGGTCGGGAATTTACACAAGCCTCTATCTCTGCTAAAAGCGTTGAATACTCCTCAAACGTTTAATGGCGTTTTAAAACTTCTTCCCCTTATTTTTACAGAAATAAAATTTGGATTCTAGTTTTCATTTCAGAATCAAAATTTCTCTCATGGATTTTATGTCAAAATGTACTAACACGTATAATTATGTATAAATATCAAATAGTGTTGTGTGCCAAACTAGATTTCTGTTCTCGAACAATCGGCTGTGTTTGGCTAAATTATTTTGAATGTTCAAATTGATTCGCAAGCAAATATAAATAAAAATAAAAACATTTTGTAATCTTCATCCACGTCAACATTGGATGATGAACTTGTTATGAAGATTTTGCACAGTAATGTTTTCAAAATCGGATTACAAATTTCATAAATGAGATTGAAATAAAACGCTTTCATCGCTGGATGAATCTAATAATTTTGATTCTGAAAAAGTGTAAAGAAAGTTTTATGTCACTTTTTTGCTCCGGACCGTAAAAAGAAGGTCAATCGAAAACGACATACATAAATGCCTAAATAATTACATAATATCTTCACCGGAGAAATTTTGAATTTTAAGAAAAATTTACCTTCTAGTGCCTGGAACTGATTTTTTAATACAAAGGATTTTTTAACACCGATGGTTATAATATTATAATTATCGTACTGATAAAGAATGTACCTACCACCTTATCGGCTTTTAAGTTTCCTTGAACAAACACCTGATATCTCTACATACCTACGGAGAAAGAGTGACAGCTAATGAAATGTCAAAACGAATTGTTGACAGCGACAACAAAAACTTTCAGCATTTTGAAAAATTCTAATTTCTATCGAGCCGGGCATCTCAATCTGGACATGATTCCGTTTTTTCCATCATTACGACCTCCAATTGCAAACCACATTTGGTTTGAAGTTGATACGCCAGTCAATGAAGAAGCAGAGATACTTCAATTCGAACGCGATCAGCACAATTGGGTAACGGGTGTATGCTCTCTGTTTGTTTCCATTTATTTGATTTTGCAAATTCATTATTTAACAGATTAGTTCGATCTTAAATGCTGCAGCCGACATCAATCCTTTAGGACAAGTGGTTACTAATCCTGGTCCTGAGACAGACGACGAAGATGGTAAGCGATTTGTGTTTATAAAATTTTCCTTTCAGATGCCTGATTTTCTCTATAGCTAACGATGAAAGTGACGATTCTGATAGCCACGACGACGAAGATGATGACACTAATGATAGAGTAATACCAGGACAACCAGAAAGATCAGGACTTGGTCTTTATTCACCCGGTGATGATGTTCCAATGAACGAAGATGGACCATCGATACAAAATATTTAATTTGGAAGTAAGTGTTGGAACAAGGCAAGCCTATTTATAGAACCACAGTCTAAATCTAATTTTTTGTTTATCATTAATGTGGGATACTTGAACACGTTTCCTGCAATAATCATGATTAAGAAACATTAAATATGCCACATTGAAATAGTAGCGGATCCTTAAATTGTTTTCTATATTTTTACAATAAAAATTAAAGTTATTATTATGAGGGTTCAATTGCTTTTCTACATGAAGAAACCCGAATTAAACAAGTATCAGTGAATGGTACATGCCTCCACCAAAGAGGTAACAAGTGATGGTGAGAATTATTGAAGTGTTTAAGAGCCAGATAGACAGCTGTTTTTGTGTCTTCAAGGCAACGTCCGAATGAGTACGATTGGGCAAGGCACATTTTCTTGAAATGATATTTGAGTGAGCAATGACCAGTTGTCTGGTTGGCATATTGACACCCGGTAAAGTGCTTTCAGCGCCCCTTGGTGGCATTTTTTGTGCCTCCACGACTGGACAGATTTTGGCTGGGGGCAAAATCATATGTAAAGTTTAATTTCGGTGTGGAACAAAATAAATAAATTAGTTAAAGAATTTATTTTTGTCTGATCAGAATAAAGTTGGAATGTCGAGAAAAAATACGCGAGTTTCGAAATAAGTGCTTGTGAAGTGTGTAGATGGGTTAATTTGAATAGAATCGTGCTTTAAAAAATGTAAACAAAGCACTTCTGAAACACGAACAAATTGTTGTGTTATTACTTTTCTATTAAATATTTAGTGAATACTGTGTAATATAGTGTCTTTTTGTTAAATATATGGTTAAACAAATCAATAAAATAGTGAAATGCTGCTGAAAATTCGCATAGTTGGAATACTACACATGTGTATGTATATGCATATACTCATGGCAGAATATTTTAAAAGGACTATTTCGTTTGGTGAAAGTGAAAGAATACTGAAAGCTGGTTGCAATTACTCTTTTGCACTTAATCCTGCTTCAATTATAACTTAAAAACCAAACCAATTTGCACCAACTTTTCAGTTTCACCAGCGGAAACATTCCCCTTGAAATAATATTGCTGTAACATTAATAGGATTCCATCTATGAAAACTTTAAGTTGCATTTCACTGTCTTTATTGACTTGTTTAACAATATATTAAATAAACACTTTATATTATTCACTACGAACTTAATATTGAATAAAGAAATAACAAGAAAAACAATTTCTTTGCGTTTAACAAATGCTTTGTTTACATTTTTTAAAGCACGATTCTATTTAAACTATCCCATCTAAACACTTCACAAGCACTTATTTCGAAACTCGTTTATCTGTTCTCAACATTTTAAGCCAACACGTATTTGAAAACAAAAATTTCTTTAACAAAATTAATAATATTATTCCGTACCGAATTTTCACTTTTCATACGAATTTGCTCGAGCCAACGATCTGTCAGAAATTTATATAGTCGATTTAGTACAAAAAATTTCCGCAAGAATTTTCGTTCCGAGTCTCAATAGGCCCCAAAACAGTTATTTACTTTACAAAAGCGACTAAAAACCCGTTTGACATTCATCAGAAGGGATAACTCTGTGTACTTAGACCCACATTCTTCTTTACTTCTTTAGATCGCGCTAGTCTAGAATGAAGCTAGACCTCAACCAACTAACGCAGTCTTGCGCCTCCAGTATGGATTCGAAGACACTCCCGGACGGAGTGGTAGTGTTCTCACATGGGATCCGATAAAATAAATTGCTAGGTACACGTTTCAAAGTTGCAAAGGTGAGAGTTTATAAGATATTTTCCGAACAAAAATATAACAAAATCAAAATTTTAAGTTTAAAAATAATAAAAATTCACTATTGATCTTCAATGATTTTTGAAACATTCATTTTAGGCCAACATTTCCTTTGAAACAATTAAAAGTTTACGAGTTCAACGATACTCCATTTGTTACCATTCACGCATAAATTCGAAAGATGTTATTTTCAATAGGCGTCAAAACATTTGCTTAAAACCTCTGTATCTTGGAAGAGATGCATTTCCGACCCGCACCATACGATTTTTTTCTCAAAATATAGCCAGGGACCCCCCCTTATGACGTTTTGCAGCCTTCTTTTTACACTCCGGAAAGTTAAAATTTTCTCAAAATGTTTCATTGGCATTTCTTACTTTCTCAGAAATAAGACTTTTCTTCTGTATTTTATGTCAAAATGTACTAACACAAAGCAGGAGCAAGTATAGAGCTGTTCAAAACAGTTGGTCAACGGCTATGGGAGGGAGAGAGTAAGAGAATGATAATGCATGGGTGTGCACGTCATTTTTCATTTTTATTTTCTCTTTCAGCCATCATTTTCGTATTGCAAAAGTTGTTGCAAAGTTCCATTTTTTTTTTTTTGAAACTTTAATTTTTGTGAGAGCAAAGGTGTTTTCAAAATCGTCATACAAAGAACTACGTTAGTTGTATTCAATAACGCAGATTTTCTGCAGAACTCTCTTTTCAAACTGTATTACCCTTGTGTTCATAAACGTCAACATCGTCATACCTGTGCAGATTTGTTATTTATTTTAATTGTGGGTGCAGACAAATTTGAAGATTTTAGTGCGGAATAGTTTTGTGTGTGTTGAAGAGGAAAGATGTAAGAACAATTCAAATAATAAATAACCTGGTAGCCGATAGCTGTGGTAGCTAGTGTTATATATTTTTTTTATATTTTTATTTAATTTGATTACTTAATAATAAAGAAATAATAGGCGTGTTTTTTTTTTAAGTCTATATAATACGAAAAAAACACACCTAATAACAAATAACCTTTTTTTTTTTTTGAAAAAAGCAAATATAAAATTTGTCTGAATATTAACTTATTATGCACTGACATGATGTTTTTGAACGTAAAACAAATTACGATAGCACTAAGATATGTCGGCGCAGTGAATGCATTCAAAAACAGACGAGGAAAGTTCTGGGATTGTACTAGTTATAAATGCTGACGTTCATGAACTCATCCATGCTGTCTGAGGATGATTCTGACCAAACATATCATTACTGCAGATAAGACGCGACTTTATGAGTACGACACGCAGTACCCACATCAAATGAGTGAATGGAATACGCCAAATGATCCAGTACCGAAAAAACACCTTATTTTGAGTCAAAAAAAAGAAGACGATGCTCAAGGCTTACAATGGCGTTGTACATCATGAAGAAGAGACTATCAGTAAAGAGTATTATCTGGGTGTTATGAGACGTTTGCCTGAAGCAATTCGCCAAAAATGTCTCACTTGTGGAAAGACAATTCGCCCAATTTGCATCCCCATAGCGTCCATTTCCTGCCAAAAACAACACAACTACCATTCAACGGCCACCAAATTCACCTGATCTGGCCGTGTGATTTTTTCCTGTTCGACCGAATCAAAACATCGCCTCTATAAACGCATTTTAACATCCAAAGAGGGATTAATGGAAAAATCGCTAAGAGCACTAAAGGCCACACCCAATATCGGGTCCCGGAGAAGTTTCGACGGCTGGAGCAAACGTTTGCACAAAAGTGTATCGCAGTCAAGCGAATCGATTTACAATGTGTTTAGGAAAAAGGTGTATTAAATTTCTTCTTTTTCTTTATTCACATACACTTGTTTGTATACATTATTTTCTGCATTTACCGATCGCGCATTTTTTTCATTTTCTCAGTATATTTCCATACTTCTGCGGTATAACAATAACATCATTACAAAGTGTGGCGGAATTCCTAAACGTCAAAAAAATGCGCATCATTAATAAACTATGTTTTCTGTATGCATTGCAACACTACCTTTCCACAGCAATGCATTAATGATGCTTTGAAATTTGTTACGTTTTGAAACGCTATTTTTGTTGTTTTAATTTAATAAAATGGTGAATATGAGTTAAGGCAATGTTAAATAATAAACAAGATAAAATAAGAAAAATTATTTTCGAGCCGATCTCGTCTCCATTCTGTACAATTTTGAAGCAAAAATATTGCATCAGATCTGTTTGTGATGCAAAGGTTGCATTTTGTTTGCATGACACATGTGTTTACACTGTGATTTGAAACGTTATGCATTCTATCACTATAGTAATGTTGCTATACGAAACGCTTTGAAGTTGAAGTACAAGGAATTCAGCCGTTATCTTTATAAAAGCATCAAGCATAAAGTAATGGCGTTTTCGTTTGGGCTGTCAGAAAGAAGCCTTTTTTGTGTACTACGATTTTATTTCAAATGGAACACTAAAAGCTTTGAACTTTTATTTTTTAAGTATATTTGCTTGCGAATCAATTTGAACACTAACAATAATAAATTGGCCAAACACAGCCGATTGCACGAAAACGGATTTCTGTTTTGACACACAATACTTTTTGACGTTTATACATTTTGACATAAAATCAAGGATAAAAATTTTGGTTCTCAAATGAAAACGAGAAGGAAAATTTAAAAAAATTAAGGGAAATGCAATGGTTTTACGTAACTTTTCTTCTTCGGAACAAGGAAAAAAGCCCAAACGAAAACGCCATAAGAACTAAAAGTAAATATCAACTTGATAGCTGAACCAACATAGATGGTGATCACCTATATGTATGTGCCTGTTGGGCATGGAAAGAGAGGGAATGCTTTTTATTAAAGTAGGTAGAAGAAGGGTTGCTACCACCGAAAATCCATTTCTAAAGTGGATTTTACGGTGAAGCATGTCGTTTTTTTTCCCTATCGTTCCATTTCTGACATATTTTTTCATTTTGGTTTTGATAGTTGATGATCAAGGAAGCGTGAAGAATAGGAAAAAAGGTATGTTTCAGGCTAACTGCTCAGATTCAAGTGTTGCACTTGTCAAAATGCCTTTCAACCCCATGAAAATGTGAACACGACGTTCATGTTGAGAACTTTCATCCCCTCGCCAATCTGAACAGTCACTATCCGTGTGACCCTGCCTGTAAATACGTGAAAATTGTCTTCAATGTCAAGCAAAAAACGTTTTCCACATTGCAAACACCATACATAAACTAATCTAGATACCAAACTTTCCAGATATTGGAAAATCAAACCAGGTTTTCTGCTGATCGCCCATATCCGTGTGACACTGTCTGCGTATTGCCATCAATGGCAACATAGACTAACTATACCTAGATATCAAACTTTCCAGATATTGGAAAATCAAAACCGGTTTTCTACTGATCGTCACTATCCGTAAGACTCTGTCCGTGAATACGTGTGAATTGTGATCAATGGCAATTTATCTCCTTTTTTATACAAACCACGCCCATTTGAACCAAAAAACGTCATCCACATTACACACACTCGTGCAAATCGCTCTCATTCTAGCAATTTTTGACAAAGTTATAGAGATGCAAAAGTGTTGGAATTCACTTACACTGTGTCTGTGCGAAAGTTAAGGGTTTGCAAAAGGATTAGTAGAGTTTGACATCTAGTTTAGTTTATCTATGAATGGCAATTTCCCTCCCATCTTATACAAACCACGTCCATTTTAGTCAAAAAAAAACATCATCCACATTACACACACTCGTACAAATCGCTCTCATTCTAGCAAGTTTTGACAAAGTTATTGAGATGTGTAATGTGGAATGGTAATTCACTCACAGTGGTTAAAGATTTCACTCACGATGGTTAAAGGTTTGCAAAAGCATTAGTAGAGTTTGCCATATAAGTTACTTCAACTATGCCCCGACGTTTAACAAAATGGGGCTGATCGGCGTGAAGCAATTCGCAAAAAATGCGTGAATTGAGGAGACAATTTGTGGACTTTGCATTCTATAACGCCCATTTCTTGCCAAAAACAACACAACGGCCAAGAACCTGATCTGGTCAAGTGTGACTTTTTCCTGTTCGACCGACTCAAAACACTGCTTCAGCAAATGGGGAAATCGCTAAGTGTACACTGAGCGAAATTCTTATAAAAACACTATAAATTTTTGATGTGTTGTTTTTTATTATTTTAACAATTCAAGATTTCTATTAGAATGTAAAACCAATGCAAATTAACTAATTTATACAAAAAATCAGCGAAATTCTTATAAAAACACATGTGTTAGTGCCCTTAGAAATATTATTTTCTTGAAACAATAGGTACTTTCAATAATGAGTAGAACCTCCCTTCTTAGTTATTGTTTCAAATATTCTATTTGGCATGGTCTTAACCAAGTTTTGCAGATTCGTATTGGAGATAGAGTTCCAGGACAATTGAATGGCTTCCTTGTATTATATTACTGTCCATTGGTGTATACCATACGAGATAATGTTCCCCATAAATTCTCTATCGGATTAAGGTCAGGACTTCTTGCTGGCCAGTCCAAAACCTCAATATTTTTAAGAGAGAACCACTCTTTTACTTTCTTTGCAGAGAGAATGGCAGCATTATCTTGTTTAAATACGAAGTTGAATCCAATTAAGTCCTTAGCCTTTTCCACCATTGTGTTCTCCAATAACTCAATGTACATTTGGGAGTTCATTTTCGTCGGTACATATGCTATTTCCGTCTTACCAGCGGCACAGAAGTCAGCCCAAATCATAACACTACCGCATCCAAAATTTCGGCTAAATTTGACCACCTCGTTCATTCTTCGATCATGCCAATACATGGCAAAACCATCGGGTCCATCCAACTTAAATTTCTTTTCATCATTGAATAAAACATCCTTCCACACGACATGTATTTTTTCCCAAAATCTAACCTAGCCGCTTTGTGCCTGGTAGAAAGCTGTGGTTTTTTCAACGTTTTTTTTGTAGACAACATTTTTATCCGAACTTAAAATCTGCTGGACTCAACGTTTTCCCATTGGAAGATCATATTTTTGGACAATTTTTGAAGCCGAAGGCTTGTTTGTGCTGGGTCTTTCCGAATTTCTCGAAAAATTAGCGATTTCTGGTGGGCAGTTAGTTTTGTGTTGCAATCATATTGACGAATGGTCCCATACTTGTCGCCCAAACTTAAAAAGTTGCGTACAACTGTATGAGAACGGTTGATTTTTTTCGCATTATACCCAGTTATTTTGGCTCTATCCTCGTCTGTTAAGACCTTTCCTTTAATCATTGTTCAATATGTCTTCTGAAAAGTAGTTTAACAAGAAAAATCGTATCAAAAACTTTTTTATTTATCGTCGTACTCTTGAATTTACCGTATTACACCAAAAAAAAGAGTAAAAATTGTATCGAATTAACAAATATTTTACGAATTACTTTACTGTTTTTATAAGAATTTCGCACACCATTTGCACTATTTTAGCAACTACGACAGAATGACTCATTACAACCAGCTGCATTTAATACAAACCGAGAATATTGCATAACGGTTGTTTCATGCAGACACTGATGACTCATTTAGAAAAAAGAATGAAAACATTTTCAGCCGACGGTACCGAAATTATCGTTAAACATGAGTATGAGTATTGTGTTTTTATAAGAATTTCGCTCAGTGTGCTGAGGTCTACACCGAGCATCGGGTACAAATCCATTCACAGCTTAACGAATTGCGAATTAGCTGACTGCGAACAAATCATTTTAAGTGTGTTCATTTAGAGACTGGCAAATGACAACTTTACTATGTATTACTACACAGAGCTTAATTTATCTTTGGATTAATAAAAAACAATCTACAATCGCGCGAACTTAACCTCAGAATCCTAGAATGGAATAGCTATGAATGAAATGTCAAAAATTTTGCGAATATGCATTCGCTCATTAGGATTCGCTGAGCTGTGAATGGAACTTATCGACGGCTGGAACAAACGCTGCCACAAAAGTGAATTGCAGTCAAGCGAATGGATTTAAACGAATGAACTTGTATTTATCATTTTAAAAATAAATTAAAAGTTGATATACAACATGTGTCGAAATAGAAGTGTAGACTTCTGTCTTCCAAAAACAACACTTGTGGTTTATATTTCCATTTTTATTGTTCTTTTTGTTTTGTTTTTGTCTTAAACTTACTTATACGAGTACATTACACGAGAATACAATGCATTCAATCTACAGCTTTTGAACCGAAAACTTAAGATTATCAAAAGTTTAATTTTTTTTTGTTGTTTTTAAATGAGGAAACATGTTTTTATCATAAATTTCTTGGTTTTTGTCTTCACTATTTATTGGTGTTGGTTTTATTATTTTCTTTTTGTACAAAATTTCAAAACACAATGGAAACGCTCTTCAATTAACTGATTAACTGTGTGACGGTTGAGTCGATTGTAAGGGTGTTGTAATTTATTAATCTCTGCTTAGAACTATTGTACATACATGTTCACTTCGGCATGGAATATAAAAATGAATTGTAGTAGGTGTATGATTTACTTAGATTAAAGAAAAATAATAATAATATAAATCAAAAACAAGTTTTTGTCATTACGATACAACTTTGAAAATTAAACACACTATTGTGTTTCAACTGTATGTTTACAGTGGATAAAAAGTGATTAATATGTTGTTTAGCGACGATCACGTGAATCCGATCGGCTCCGTCTGTCGCGTGAAAAACTCCTTGAACGGCTTCGTGAGCGCCTTGGTGAACGGGATCTGTGAATTCATTCAACGAGAGAAGAAAATAAAGAGAATAAATATTATTACAAATTCAATGTGAAACACAAGTCATATAGAGAAAACTTTTGATAAAATAAATCAACTTGTTCTTATAGTACTGTCCTTAAATCTTAAGTAGATACAGATACAGAAAAAAAATTAAATATAAAATAACTTTCTATATTTGTATCTAATTTAATAGAAGAAAAAAAAAATAAGAAAAAAAAAAAAAAAATGAAATTGTATAAGAAAAAAATAAACAACAAACCACTAAAATGATGCAGGTGTGTGGTTTTTTTTGTTTGTAGTTGGAGTTTGGTATTTTGCAGAGAGTACTGACTGAACTGACGACGATGAGTTGACTTATTTTTTTTCGGTTCTAGCTGAGTTGAGGACGCGGCTGAACTATCGATGGTTTTTATGTGTGCTGACCCAGCAGTTGAAGCGTACATATTAGCAATAAGAAGGTGATGGGTGGTAGCTAGCTAGAGTTATAGTTTAGCGGAAGAGGAGATGATTCTTTACAGAAGACGACCATGTTATGCACCAGTTGATTGTTTTGATTTCAAGAATCACTGACGCGTTAAAGAGAATCTTTGCAGTGATGAAAATATCTAGTTGCAGTTTGCAGTTTGATGTTAATTGAGCGCATTATGATGCGGTTGAAGCAGAGATGAGAGGAGATTTTATTCTTGCTTGGATGCGGTCGGTGGTGAGTCGAACGCAAGGCGGACCGGCACTTCTTGAGTATACAATTTCCGCTCTTGAGTCTTGCTCAATTGTCGACGAAAAGCAGATGATGAATCTTCCCCAAACTTTATGCCTATTTTTTTTTTTATAGTCAAGTAGTAGTAGCAGTGGTAGTAGTTGTGGTGGTTTGAAGAAGTTGTGATGGTGGTGGTTGATTGGCTGATAGATGTGTTTTCTTATGTGATGGTAGATGAAGAATAATAGACTTTTGTTAAGGGTTAAACACCCCTTTATCTGGTGGCAATCGCTGAGCTGATATATAAACAAATCTTTTAGTAACAACTAAACAAATGACTGACTTTTCGTGGTAGTTGTGCTGTTTAATGGCTGACCAAACCTCGTATTCTGTTGTGGCTTGTGATGGAGTGATTTTTTATTATTATTATTATTTTTTTTTTTTGTAGATAACGTCCACAGCAGAAGACGAAGCCACACGCAACGCACGTAGTCGATGGTGAAGAAACCTTGAAACCTAACTAGCAGCAACTGAAGTGAAGTACAAGGATGTGTGCTGACACCTTTGTTCGCGGGCCCATTGAGATGAATTTATAAAGGCTTACAGATGCTTGGCCTATTACTGGTTGTCGATGATGGTGGCGGTGGTAGTTGTTGTGGTTGGAAGTACTAGTTGTGATATGGTGGGAATTTGTGAGGATTACAGGATATGTGAGGATTTTAAATGGATCAGTTGTTCACCTCCGTTGTACAACAGCAAATGCCATTCCGTTCCCACTGAGCGGAAGAGAAATTTCTCTTTTAGTTTTTGTTTTTTGCTTTTGTTTACATTTAAAAACACTTTTGGCAAAACTGTGCACTGTCATTTTAAGAACAGCGCTCTGTTCATGGAGGAAACAACCATTCAATGGGAAGTAATGATGACAAGGGTGATGATAATATCACCCTCGGAAAGGTAGCTCCACAGCGTGAGAGTAGCAGATACAGCTTGTTGCTGAAACTAGCAGAAGAATTGATGAACTTGTTGATGATTGAAGTTGTATCATTGTTGTGATTGTAGTAGTAGTAGTAGTTGGACTTGGAGTTGCTGTTGGAGTAGGAGCAGTTATTCGTGAAGATGTTGTAGTAGGAAGAGGAAGTAGTAGTAGTAGTAGTAGTAGTAGTAGTAGTAGAACTAGTAGACTTTGCCCTGAAAATGATTATCAGATGCGGCTTTTTAATTTTACTTATCAACACAAAAAATAACATTTTTGTTTTTGCTCTTGTAAAAAAAAAAAAAAAATATGTTTGTCAAAATAATGTAAAAAAAAACAAAATTAAATTATTTTGATTTGAGAAATCTGTAGAGACACGAAATTTACCGCTAAATATACATACATACAATCGGTTGTTATTAAAACACTGATTAAACAAAAAAGAATAACCCAACACAAGATCGATTATTACTTTTAGAATACGTAAGGCACGGTACACAAGCTCTCTACCAAAGTGGCCAACTTCTGATGGAACAGCAAATCAATTTTTTTTTTCTGTAGTTACCACATCGTTTGCACTAGCATTAGTAGTGATAAGATATTTAAGAAATCGCTTCCCAAAATTGTTCAAATTTCCAAAACTCAAAAGAATAACATAATTTTGTACACACTTACCATGTTTCTGCACACTTCATAAAGGGTTTTCCATTAGGGACTTGACAACTTTGAATTTAATTTGTGAACGCACTCTTTCACTAATCCTCAAACTGTCACTGTCAATTTTTTCAGTAAACTCAACATTTTCATCATGGTAAAGTATACACGAACGAGCAACGTCTGCAAATTATAAAAACTTTTCTACCAAAATTCGGAGTCGGTGACTGCAACTTCCAATTTTCGGTCGTAATTCTCGCCCTAGTAGACAGGCAATAACAAGTTTTGTGCAAAAATTTGAGTCTACATATTCGTTGTGTGATGTTGCCGTGTCAGTGAGACAACGGTCGGTGTTATTGGTCGGGTGAAAATCCACATGTGCCTCATGAATCACCACTTCATCCACAAAAAATAACTGTTTGGTGCGGTTTGCATGCCGGCGGCGTTATTGGGCCATATTTTTTCGTCGACGATAACGATCATCACGTTACTGTGAATGGTCAGCGTTATTGCGCCATGATCACCGATTATTTGGTGAAGATATGAACTTGGACCACATGTGGTTTCAAAAGGATGATGCTACAAGCCACACAGCACACGCTACAATCGATTTATTGAAGAGTAGGTATGGTGAGCGTGTTATCTCAAGATATAGGCCAGTCGATTGGCCGCCTCTTTCGTGCGATTTTTTAACGCCGCTTGACTATTTTCTGTGGGGCTACGTTAAGTCATTGGTTTATGCCAACACGCCGATGACGTTGGAAGAGTCGTTGAAAATTGGGTCCAACGATTCGGCCGCTGCAAACGTGCCCACTTTGGCCATATGAACGAAGTCGAGTTCCATTCATAAATGTTTTGATTGTACTTCAAGCCGATAATAAAATTTTTGAAATATCTCAAATGGTTTGCGTTTTATTTAAAAAAAAAAAAGAAAAAAGTTGTCAAGTCCTTATTGGAAAACCCTATACAAACATAAATATGGATGTAATATATAACTTGACCAAACAATTGGGAATGCAAACACTACTCTTTCTCTAAAAGTAGTCAACATATTATGCACAGATATGCTACATACAAGTATCTAACATAACAATACAAGTCAAAGCAGAGCAGAGCGGAAACCAACAAACATATAATCGAAGAGCAGCCGAATAAGGTATAAACATACACATACCGTTATGCACTGTGTACAACATACTGTAGTTCTGCCTGATAAAATGAGCTACCAAAAATAAAAGAGTTAATCACTTTTTTCTATGCCCTTACTTGATTTCATTTTATTTATTTTACAGACTGATCTTTAAATATAACGGAAATATATGATGAGCTCAGATTGTGATCAGTCGTATATATACTGCACAAAGATTTGAACTTATTATCATGCAAAATTCAACCAACAAGCAAACCGAACTCAACAGACTTGTCGGTTCGTTTAGAAATGCTGTAGTGATGGAAGGGAACGAAAATATGTTAAACCGCATTTTAATGTCTGACGAAGGCATGTTAACACACAAAATTGTCGATTTCTGTAGTGAGAGAAGCTCAAAGATGCTATATGAGACTGAGTTGCATCCAGCTCGGGTCCAAGACAACGATCGCATTATAATAGTCAATGGAGACAATTATCTACAGAAAAAAGTCAGTTTTATTTTCCAGAGAATAGAATATGTACCTTTCAATTGCATGACTTCTCACAAGCTAGATCAGTTATAACAGAATTGCTGTGAGAATTTCACAAGAAACTAATTTCAAGAAATTGCACATCCCGTGTACCCGACCCACCAAGTCACCTGAACTGACGTGACTGCACCAGCCTTATTGCATGCAAACAGGAAGCGTATATGTACAAAACCAACGAAACAACCTTGAAGGCCTTTTTAAATGAAATTATTTTGAAAAACCTTTTTTTTTTAAAAAAAAAAACACACAAATTCGTCAGCCTACGTATATATAAACGACTGTGAGCACATAATGAGGCAAACAAAGACCATAGGCAAGCACTATCTATTGTATCAACATAGTGTATGAACACAACAGTATGTTGTTGTGTTAACTGTGCCAAAATACCAACGATACCAACGAAGTACTGCCTGAACTTTATCCATTTCTTCAAAAATATGCACACGACAACTACAATAAATAGGGACATGACATCAATTTCGGTATTAGGGTATATGATGGAGAGAGTATTGCTTTAGCAGAATTGGGGAAAGCAGGGCTGCGTAATAAAGGTGTATTTTTTAAGCGTTGTAGAACTTCTATTTTAAAACAGCTACGACAGGTTTGACTCAAAAATCGTTATTTTTGTTTATATTTTGAATGTGATTTTCACTCTTTCTAGCATTTGGGGGTCTATCTGAATAATATGGCAAAGCGTGAATAGTTTGCGGTTTAAAATAAACTTAATTCACTTCACAATACATAATCGGATGGCGTCAAATTGCACGATCCCGGTGGGCGAAATATTGATCCATTTCCCGACATACCATAATGTTCTCATTGAATCAAGTTCTCTGTAAGTCAATGATTTTATTTTCAGCGGGGAAAAAAAGTTGCACCTCATTTTTTTTTTAAATGAGTCTTCTGTATTTGCTTTAATTATTTGCCGATTAAGTTAAAAGACATAGTCCGCACAAAGGCATACGCCTAACTGAAAAATGAGCATCATCCGCAACACTTTCAATCGTATCGGCTAGTTTCTTCTGTACGCACATTAACTGAGACGATGTCCTTTTTGCACCATATGGGGGTATGTGGTACGGAATTTATTCACAGTACGATGAACAGTGAGCTTAGTTGATCGATTACAGGTTGCCTACGTATCGCGAATCGGAGACCGATTCAAGATATGATACGAAAGTGTTATTTCGTGGTGGAAGTCTATTCATATGATTTATCAAACGATCCTTAACACGTGGGGGTTGATCAATAAGTCCGTGACTGCTCCCGCCAACTAGCATTTATCAATACATATTTGAATGGTAGCATTGAAGGCAGACACCTCACGTGAATTTTTGGAGGAAAAGGAGAAAAGTGAATTTCTCAGGCACATCAAACATTATTTGTACGAAAGAAACACCAACCATACGGATGAGCTTGATAAAAACTGTAGGGGCTTTGCACAATCAATTTCAATGATAATTTAGTTGTGGTCGGACAAGCACGAGTTCTATCTAAATACCCAATTGAGGTCTCGGACTTGGCCGATCGGAGATTGAATAACAAGTTCAATTAATTTTTCACACATTTTAATTTAATTTAAATATTGTGCATCCAGAAGAGTACACATCTGGAAATATACTTGTGTGTTGTGTTGTGACGCATAAGAACCCCCCACGAGCTCTTTGACGCGATCGGTTTCGATCGATCTACGACACGACACACCGTAGTAATGTGTCTCTAACCATAATAAATGCATGAAACCGATATGCTTATGACGCGCCACGACACGACACGCCACAACACAATAGTGTGTTTCTACCTTTAGCCTTAAAAATGCTAACCGCCAGATGGGGTGGTGTTTTGGCGTTGTTCAATTGCCGTTCTAGTTTTTTTGAGCCGTGGACGAAACATGGTTCAGCGAGTTTCTTCTTCGGCGCTAAAGCAGCCCATGGTTGGTTAGTTGTCGGCCAACAAGGTATTTGGGGCAGTTTTTTTGGGATCCAAATCAATTATCTTCAAAAAGCAAAAAATAATAAAAGGAAAATATTTTGTCAATTTATTGGTCCTGTTAAATAACGATTTCATGTAAAATCGACAGCGTTTGGACGAGAAAAGACTGCTTTTTCATCAAGACAATGCAAGAGTGCAAACGTGCATAGTCGCCGTGGTAAAATTGCATGTATTGGGCTAAAAACTGCACCATCATTTGCCATATTCTTTCGATTCAACCCTTAGTTGTGCCAAAGAAATAGTTGCCCAGTTTATCCGACAGCTCAAGGTGCGATACCCGTAGAAATGCTGGTGTTTAATATGAAATTATCTAAAATGAGCGAGTTTAACAAACAGCTGATTGAACTGACACTTGAAACTGACAATACATTGTTCTTGTTTCTTTGTCTTTCCAAATAATTCGTTTGCAATCGAACATTTTAAATACACAACTAAACCTGCCCGATGATGAAAAAATGATGAGAGCGCGAGAGAGTAAAATGTTTCAATGCGTTTTATAAGCAGGAATGAACGTATGCGTGTTGAATATTTCAATGCGGTTTGAAGTGGTGTTTATTCGAGCGTATTGAACCAACGCGGATTGCTTCAACGCGCATTGAGCTGTCGGATGAACTGGGTATATGTTACGAAATGTTTGTATGCCGAAAAAAACTGTTTGATCTACCTTCTAACTGGGTATATGTTACGAAATGTTTGTATGCCAAAAAAAACTGTTTGATCTACCTTCGTACTATTCGAAACTTATATGCGTGATGGTGCACTACGTCTGGAGACTACGGGTGGGGGCTAAAGAAGTCAGATTGTGTGTTCATAGATTCACACATAACAGCGCCACAAGGATACAAGTGAAATACATAGTACGAAAGTCGAAAGAACACTACACGACGGGCATTTCTGTACAATAGAGAAATGATCGCAGGGTGATGGTTTCGGAAGCGAGCGATATGACTCTTTGAAGAAATAAATTAGGTACTCTTTAGCTGGAATATCGGCACAATGACGGGTATAAGTTTCGAACAAGAAAACATATTATGGCGACGTAAAATCGGCATACTTGTAGTATATGTTTAGGAACCCAAGTGGCGAAATGTCGGAAACAAGGACCAGCGTCCCGATGTGGTGATATGAGCACAGAGGAAGCCGAGCGTCTTAGACCTCTAATTGACGTCATCACACCAGAAATGGTTGATTAAATGCATGATATGGTAATGAACGGTCGGAAAATTAAATTGTGTAAGATTGCTGACCTTGTGGGCATTCGTTGGCCGGAAATACGAGAGGGAAAAGCAATAATCGACGTGTACTACCCAGACCCAGCAGAATTATTACAATTGCAACGTGGAATTAGTTAAACTCGCTTGGGGAAAAAATGTGTTGTTTCACTACAACAGAACTCCCGTCAGAGAAAATGAAATGAGAAATGAATCGCCATATTTTCCATATTTAGTCCTTGCGTTTTCAAATATAAAGAAAAGGCTTAGAGGCCAGAGATTCAAATCAAATGAAGAATTATCGCCGCAACACACATATTTGGCACATTTCGATAAATTGTATTACTTGGACTGCAATTTGCAACTGATGGCAACGTGTTACTTAGATTCGCGGAAAGTAACATACGAAAGGCTGTCGCGAACGTAATGAAAACGGCAGACTTTACGGAACCCAAATTCAGTGACGCAGGAAAAAGAATGAACCGGTTCACTACCCTCCGAAGAATATGAGGGGCAATCGAAAAATTTTTGATGGGTTCGCGATTTCGTTCAATAAAATTATGAGAAGCGATCGAATATTAAACCAGAGAAGTTGAGTTCTCATGTTCCACCATTTAAAGGCAAAGGCGACAGAAGTTCCAACGATGAATTATGCACGAAAATATGCGAGCTCTAGATCATCGGCAAAGCAAGTTCTGTGGCGGTCAATGCACGTCTGTGGAGGAAAGGTCGATATAAAATGTGTTTCAAAGATTACGGATAATGATAGAGAAACTTCGAGAAAAGCATTCGACAGAGTTTCCAGAGATTTTATTTGAACGGCGCTAACATTTTAAAATGTACCATACGCGTACATATATCAGAAGGGAACGAATGTTTATTTTTAGTTGAAGGAGTACAGCAACAATGAAGCCTGATTAACAATTCACAGAGAGCAGACGAAACAAGCTGCCGTTCCTGGGATGATAAAATCATTTAGCAATTCATGCAACAAGGCATGAGGTGCGGTGGGAAGAGATTTGTGGAAGTAAGTTCCATTAGAGAAAACACGTTCAACACGAATATAATTTTGTTAAACCTCCAACTGAACGCCAGGACTTAAATTCATTCGATAACTCGCGATTGGCCTCTCGCAACAATGGAAATCGGGAATGCGGAAGGGCTTTTCATCAACCTTAATGTCGAGCGTGTAGTTATCGCAAAGTTTAAAGTCGAGAAATTTATAGTCGTGGCGTGCCTAAACGAAATAGTTTGCTTACTGTTGTTTAGCTGATATAAACCTAAACAGTGTACAAACTCATTTCGAGAAATGGAAAAAGGGAGTGGGAAAGATTTTTACAACGAAAAATGAGTGTGGAGTTGGATGAAACCCAGAAGAAATTCCATGAAGTCTAAGCAGCGGTTAGGTCATATCCTATTATCAAATTTTGTATTGACTTTACCTTTCTCTTGACTTAAGGCACTAGTATAGCGCGCATTTTTAATTGACATAAAATGCACAAAACCAATTTAATGCTGAAACCGTTATTGAAACTAGTATTTGGGATATATTGCGAATTTCGTTGTGTTAGCATCATTGTAAACATTTTTTTCTTGAATTTTGAAATGGATAGATTTGAGTGTACTTCGATAAAGTGTACCACATTTATCTGGACTTGTGCGTAATGCGCAGACGCAATCTGTATACACACTTCACACACAAAATTACATAATTTTCCCTAGTATAATGCTGCATCTCAACCAAAATGAATTGAGTAACTTTCGCATCGCCGGTAACAAAGCGTTAGGAATTAGCAAAGCTTCAGAGTTGGCCACTCACCGAATGCAAATGTATATGAATTCAAATTCACAACAAAAATTACATCTGTAACATGTTAACAAGTAAAACTGAATGAAAAATGAACTTTTTCTTACCTGTAGCGACCTCCACGGCCACCACCGCCGCCGCCACCACCTCCACTGCCACCACCACGACGGCGATCATCCCGCCTGGACCGGCCGGATGACATTTCTACGCGAATTCTTGTTCCACAGCATCGTCTAAACAATATAAAAAAAAAGAGACAATAAAGACTAGTTAATATCCAAAGTATCCAGCATGCCAGCCACACTCAATGCAAACTTACGTTCCGTCCAAACCTCTTGTTGCGTCCTCGGCATCACGTCTGTCTTCGAATTCAACAAAAGCAAATCCTGGTGGGTTTCTAGCAACCCAAACATTCCTCAGTGGTCCATATTTGCTAAAAGCATTCTCAATTTCATATTTTGATGCTGACGAGCCCAAATTGCCGACATAAACTTTGCAAGCCAAATCCCATTCACGGTAACGTGGCATTTTCTGGTTTTTCTCCTTTTCTGCAATTGTACTGCTGCAAAAACACAAATCAATTACACCATCAGAAAGGTCAAACTATAAATAAATGCCCAAAGCCTACACAGAAAATGCATGCGAAAAAAAACCCGAAACGTATCTATGTAGATACTTCGTAAATGTAAAATTTAAATGTGAGAAAATCAAAGATGGCCGATCGATGACGGAGCGGCATACAATTTTCGAAAAATCAAAGAAAACTATTGCGCCTTGGAATTGGGACCCGAATTAGTGGGTGTGGTTGTTTATTTAATTCTACTGATTAAAAATATTTAATTAAAAATAGATTTATTGGATTGACATGGCCATTGAGCAAGGGAAGTCGAATTTCTGGCGAAAGCAGTGCCTTCATTTAGAGGTGGAGAAAAATATTTACATGATTTTGTTACTTACATAATTTATACTATAAACTGAAAATTTAATTTGTTTTTAACAACTTTTTCCTTTGCAATAAACTTTCAAACTTTCACTTGCACTTCCGTACTCGACTAAATTCAGTAGAAAAATGGCGGCAGAGAAAATTTTCGTAAATGGCCAAGCATCGAATCGATTTTTTTTTCGAGGGGATTAGTGATGAAAAATGGCGGATGATGCACATTAGGAAGTGGTGCCAGACTTCATAACTTTTACATGTCTATAGGGTGATCTGAAAGTGAATAATAATTTTGGCCGGCATCGTGTCATGTCAATAAACATCGTGTTCACATTTTCTTTGGCATGGAAGACTTTTTGACAAGTGAAACACTTAAATCGGATCATTTCATTTATTAAATGTGATTAGTTGACGTATTTAAGATGGTGACTTTTTGTGAATGATGGATGAAAAAACTTTCTTGGAACCTGCAGCATCAATGTTCAGCTATAGCTGTGTTGTTATCGAAAATGAAAGCGCCAAAGAAATAAAGTTACTAGAAGGCCAAAGAAGTGGATCAAAAACTGGAGATTAAAGAGACCACAAACCATTTTTCATTACCCTGCTTGATTTGGAACTGCCATTAGAGGACTTGAATGCATAGAAGCGGTTCTTGAGGATGGACGAAAATTCTTTTGTAAAACTGCCGGAATGTAGCTTCGGCGTTGAGCTGACATACATATAAGGTATTGTTTCCTCAAATTTCTAATATATGAATTCGTTACACGAGGCAGAGTAGAAATGTACTCTTCTTATTTATATTAAAATTTAATTAGGAGAAATAACTTCACAAACAATGTATTTTAATAAATAAATTAGAAAAAAACAAATACATACGATAGTTCAAATTATTATTTTGTGGAAGAAAACCATAATAAAATAATCGCAAACGACAATGTATTGGAGGTTACCCATTCGGAGTAAATACATTACACTATAACCTACCCTGCAGCTGCAAATCGAACAAATCATCGTATCGTGCAATGTCAATGCAAGCAATTACAATTTTTTTTTTACAAAAATGACAGTAGAGCTGATAGCCGATAGCTGTCAAACGCGCGACGACGTAGAGAGTAGCTCTACTAGGGCTTTAATGTGTCAGAAACGCCTGAGGTTACATTTCGGGTTGCTCTATAAGAGCCAATTGTTTCTACTCAATGTGTCAAAGCGCGAACGCGACATTGTGGTTTGGCCATAAATGTCAATATATTTTTAATGTTATCTTATTTTATCCAATTAAAGCCTCTTTTTGTTGTAGTTTTCAGCAACAGTAGCCGAAAAGGATATGATAGCATCTGAGTGTTTATATCGATAACACTTTCCCTTATATACTCGTATTTATACCCTTTTCACACCGCATCGAAAAGTGAAGTTTTCTCATACATGTTTTAGTTTTTGAAACCCTTCAGTAAAACAAGTTTTTGATTAAACTCTTCAAGATCCACTAACAATTGTGAGATGGTTGAAGAAGACAAATCAGCATATTCAGCAAAACAGCTGAAGTTGGGTGTGACGGCAGAACAAGTGATGGAGGAGTACTTAATATGAGCTAGTTGCCGTATGTTTCAAATAATGCATCATTACATTTTCTCAAAGATAAGCAATAAGAATTTGCCCTACTGCTTTATTCGAGATGATTCTTTTCGCCTGCAGCGGCCTAGTTTCAAGTCCCGCAAACAATGATGTATTGTACTTGCAGCCGTCTTTTTGCATTTTACACAATTTTTTATTGCAAAGCAGCGCTACTTACCTTGTCCAAAACCCTTTCTTGACATCAAAGGACTCGGTTATGTCGTTGCCGACTTTGACGGAGCAGCGAGCGATCCCAATCGTCATTCTGCGCAGATGCTTTAAAATCGATGAAAAGTTTTTGAAGTAGATTTTTGGTCAAATTAACACTTCTTCTTTCCGTTCATCAAAAAACTTCCACTCTCTTTCAAACGCTTTTTCATGATCACGTCAATATAAACAGGCGCATAAACTATTGAAAACTTTATGAGTGATTTTTTGGTTTTACCGCAGTGACATTAAATGAAAGTGAATCAATAAATTGTACTAAAAACCAGAAAGAAATTTTAAAAAATAATACAGACCTCTAATTTATGGTTATGCGGAAAAATAAGAAGTCAAAGTCCTACAGAGCCTTGATAGAGTTGGATGTTAATAGTTTTAATGATGTAGGAAAGATAAGTGTAGTGTGGGATAAATATTCAGTCTTATTCTTATTTTATTAAATTTTTTAATATGTGACAAGTACGAGTATAATTACATCTTATGCTACTTATCTCAACCACGTATGTATTTGCATTGCTACTGGCTTAATTTGAGAAACGTAGAACCATTCTATTGTACAAGTCATTTTATTTTGGATCACCTTGTTAGTATGGCCAAGTGTTTGCTGATGTTTTTGCATTTGCGTGTAAAATTTTTTTTATTCCGCCTCTTCTTTGATTCTCGGCTGAATCTTAAGCCTCTATTGCCTTTGGATTGAATTATCCTTGAACAGAGCAAAACCAATTGATTTTTTCAGTCTGAAGTGTCAACGGCTTAGCCATCCCTGTACATACTATATCCCTGTTCGTTTTATCCTATGTCTGCTTTTATACGTCGCAAGTTCCGAAAGATTCAAAAATAGTGCAAAAGAGAGGGATAATGAAATAAAAAATACCCAATTAACCACATTCCCACTGCATGGTCCGCTTTCATACGTCGCAAGTGTGTAATGCGCATGTTCTCGTTATTTTCTTTTGAATTTTCATTCAGTGATGCGAGCAACTCTACATGAAGACTTTCCCCTTCTTTGAGTTTGCATGTTATTTGACAGTTCTCTTTCATTTCATCTTTGGCGCTCAGTCTTTCATAATTGAAAATGAGCCCCCTTGTTAATTCTTTGGTCCATTTCAGTTCATCCGCCATACTGAAATGTTGTGCTAGTAACACAGCGAAAGAAGTAATGAAGCAAATGCGAAAAAGAAAGAAGAAGGAGAAAAAGAAATGTCAAAAACTTGCAATGAAATTGCTACCCACAGGCAGTGGGAATTTGGTTAATTGGGTATTTTTTGTTTCATTATCCCTCCCTTTTGCACTCACTTGAATCTTTCGAAACATGCGACGTATGAAAGCGGACATGTGGGTAGCAATTTCATTGCAAGTTTTTGATATTTCTTTTTCTCCTTCTTTCTTTTTCGCATTTGCTTCATTACTTCTTTCGCTGTGTTACGAGCACAACATTTCAGTATGGCGGATGAACTGAAATGGACCAAAGAATTAACAAGGGGGCTCATTTTCAATTATGAAAGACTGATCGCCAAAGATGAAATGAAAGAGAACTGTCAAATAACATGCAAACCCAAAGAAGGGGAAAGTCTTCATGTAGAGTTGCGCGCATCACTGAATGACAGTCCAAAAGAAAATAACCAGAACATGCGCATTACACACTTGCGACGTGTGAAAGCGGACTATGTGCCTGTTCAAATTATGCTTGTTCACATTGGCGCGGACAGGAAGATTGTCCGAAAGAGAGGGAACACTTTTTTTTATTGAAGTGGGAAGAAGAAGGGTTACTGCCACCGAAAATCCGTTTGTGCCTGTTCACATTTTGGGCAGAGAAAGAGAGGGAACGCCTTTAATTGAAGTGGGAAGAAGAAGGGCTACTTCCACCGAAAATCCATTTCTAAAGTAGATTCTTAGGTGCAACACATCATTTTTTTTCCAAATCGTTCCATTTCTGACATATTTTTTCATTTTAGTTTTGATCGTTGATGAGCAAGGAAGTGTGAAGAATAGGAAAAAAGGTAAGTTTCAGGCCAACTGTTCAAATTTAAAAATTAAAAATGCTCCGATTCAAGTGTTCCATTTGTCAAAAAGTCTTTCAACCCCATGAAAATGTGAACACGACGTTCATGGGGAGGTCTTTCATCCCGTCGCCAAGGTAAAAAGGCACTATCCCATTAATCATCCATTCCTTTTCCGATATTATCATTACACCGCGTCTCCACAAGACTTCGCTGGTGTTAAGAAAAATGTTTATGAAATCAAAATGTCCAGTCGAGACGGGTAGTTTTCAGACAAGTAATATTTCAAGAAATAAATGTCCGGTTTTATTCAAGACATCTCTGTAGACATCAACCCTGAAAAAAAATGTCAGACGAAATATCTGAAATTTATATGTCAACATATGTGTGTCTCGTGGAGACGCGGTATAACCCTTTTCCAAATACAAGATAGAAGAGCTGAGTTTGAATTGTCGCGTCGAACGGCGTAGTTTCTATCAATAAAGAATACTTTTCACATTAAATGGTGTCACTTTTTCTTATTTGTCGCCATTTCTCGTGAGAAGTAATTTTCCAGGTCGTCTGACATTTTTAGAAGTGGGATAATTACACTGTCTACCACGAAAAATTTGCCGCGTTGAAAGTGTCGACTATCGATTCAATAACTGAAGTTAGGGATTTCCTTGGACTTACCGGGGTTTCTTTTTCGAAGATTCTTAAAGAATTATTCACTTATTTCCTATCTATTGATGAATCTTCTCCGGAAGGATTCACCGCTTATGTGGGGCAAAGATCAATATGAGGCTTTCCGTAAGCTAAAAGATCTACGTGAACTTCCAACTTTGGCACTGTATGAGCTTTAAAAAGAACATGCAGTCCATACTTACACGACCTCAGTAGGCTTAGCTGTAGTCCTTCTGCAAAAACGCGATGATGGCTTCTGCAGACCAGTGTGTTATTTTAGCCATAAATATAGCGTGATCGAGAAAAACACAGTTACAAACTGGAAATGCTGGCTGTAGTCGAGTCTGTAGAATGTTTCCGGGTTTATCTTTTGGGTAAGACCTTTAAGGATTGCGCGACATTTCTTCAATGAAAACGTGCATGATTAATGCACGGGTGGCTAGATGAAAAGCTGAGTAGGATGCCAATTGAACCTGCGTTAGAGCCAAGCATAGTAGCCTAGAAAATTTTTCTTGTCGGCATTTCAACTACGAGTAAAGGCTCTGGCCCATAGAATCCGTTACGTCCGTTACGATGCCGTATAGGTTGACGTTAATGTATTTGACAGAAATGGCAATCCCATAGAATCCGTAGCATACGTTGGCAGAATAACGAACGAAACGAAACAAAAAAATTTAAATGTCATTTAATCTCAATATTAATAAGCTATGACAATTTCTCTTCATTCTCTCAATGTCTCCACCAATGAAAATGCTTACTCTCAATTTGTGAATGCGTGAACCTCAATATGTGAATGTGTGAACTGCCAACGGATTGAAAAGTAGAAATTAAATCTACTTTATCCGTCCGTTCCGTCATATCCTTTGTTTATGGGCCTGCTTCCATAACAACGTGTATGCGGATTGCTTCAACGCAAATTGAGCTGTCGGGTAAACTGGGTAACTGTCTGTGAATATGTGTGAATTGTCATCAATTGCAATTTCCCTTCCCTTTTACACACAACACGCCCATTTTACTCAAAAAATGTCACCCACATTACATACACGCGTGCAAATCGCTCTCATTCTAGCAACTTCACTTGTAAATTGCTCTCATTCTAGCTAATTCTGACAGGTTATAGCGATGTAAAAGTGTTGGAATTCACTTACAGTGTGTCTGTGCGAAAGTTAAGGGTTTGCAAAAGGATTAGTAGAGTTTGCCATCTAGATCAATTTTTCTATGGGTACAATACAATACCAAGACGAAAAGCTCCGATATGTCATCGAGGTACTTGTAGGGGAAGCCAAGTCCAGCAAAAAAAAAAATTATACAAAGGAGTTTTTTTCCGTGTGGTTGGTACAGCAGAGCTATGGGTAGTACCGAAACAAGCTCGTCCAGCCATGATGACTTTGGCCACTTCGCGTTGGAGAACACTTTAAGTCGTATCACTCAACGTATGGATTTCCACGCATGAGGAACTTCGTGAAGGTGTATATATCGAATTGCATCGAAACCTGTTATCACGAGTGAAGCACATGTAAATAATGGGACCAGTAATCGAGTTGCCTGCAGTGGACACTCAATAGCCAAACCAACGTAACAACTGGGTATTCGCCGAATGATCTTGTCTTCGATTTCCATCTTCGAGACATCACTGCCATTAAATTGCACCATGCAATTCAAAATGTAACATGTCTTTTCATCGAGAAGAAGCAATGCAGCGTATAGTAGTAGAATGAACAAAGTGGAAGCTGCGGTTCGACAGCAAGCATAAGAAGCCAAAATTATATGTCGCGGTGATTTGGTTCTTAGCGAAAATGTACAAGCGGCAAGTAGTTAGTCCAGTAAATACAAGTGACCACACGTAATACGAAAAGGAGAAGAACAAAAAGACAACTTTTTGGAACTCGAGATGAGTCCCCTAATCAGTTCGTCCCGAACAACTTCTTCATTCATCGTTCCGTTGAAGTGACACATTCTATCCACATGGGTCACCTTCATATTCGCTCGACTCCACGGTGGATTCGATGGACAACGTCATTAATGCGGGTTATCACCTTGTATGGACCTTCCCAATCCTGTTACAATTTTGGTGATTCGCCTTTCTTATGAAGAGGATTATATAGCTACAATAGGTTTCTTTTGTTGAAGCTGGAAGATTTTGCTTAATGTTATACCTAGTCTTCATGCGGTTGCTTGCTATTTACGAATCCTCCTGAACAAGTCACCCACACCTCCTTAGGTTCCGAATTTCGTTTCACTTGGCAACCGAACAGTTTCCCCAGATGGTGTATGTCCAGTCGAATTGTGGGCGGTGTCGATCCCAGTCCCGCTGGCAGCGGCCAACGACCATAGACAGATGCTCATTCAAGGTCCTATTGAATTGCTTGACCATTCTTTATTTCCAGATATTGGCACACTTCTTGGAAGACCTTTGATTCAAAGTTTCGTCCTTGATTTGGGACCCAAAATCTACTCACCCGGTTCTGCTACGGTCCTAGCCACTTGATTTGGGATCGTGAACACTTCTGGCCACTTACTGATGTAGTCCATGACAACGAGGGTGTTTCGGTTGCCATTAACGTTTTCGGGAACCGGGCGATCGATGTCAATGGCTACGCGGTCGAAAGGTGCTCCGACATTATATAGTTGCGTTCTTCCCTTCGACCTAACTTTTGGACTCTAGGTAGTCGCCCACGTTATGCAGTTTTTTCAGCAATTCTTGAAATTTTGTTTTGCATGTGGCCAATAGAAATGTTCCCTTACCTGCTCCAATGTCTATTAATACCCAAGTAACCTCCTGAGGTTCCGTCATGTATTGCATGGAGCACTTCACTAATTCTGAACCGTGGCACGATAAGCTGCATAAGAGATGTTGTTCCATCTATACTTTCCCATTTCCTATTCAGGAAACCAACCTGTACACAAGCCCAATACGCCTTCAGAGTTTGGCTCCGGTCCTATATTTCGATGCCATTGTCTGCCTGTTGGCAGGAACGGAATTCGTCCGTACTCTAACCATCTACTGGCTCTCAGTTTGTGGCCAGTTCTTTCACTTCCATACGGTTGCAGTGTTCACATTTGATTCCGACGAGAAAGAGAATCAGCATTTGAGTGGAGTTTTCCTTTGCGCTGTTGGGTGTACGACTTCAAAGTCAACAACTGCTCAATCCATCTTACAACTTGGCCTTCAGGGTTCTTAAATTGGAGTAGCCATTTCAGAGCTACATGGTCTGTCCGAAGAATGAACTTTTGTCCATAGAGGTACTTATGGAAATGCTTCGTAGCCAGAATTAAAGCCAGAAGCTCGCTCCGAGTTACGCAGTAGTTTCTTTCAGGTCTGGAGAGTACTTTGCTGTAATATGCAAATACTTTCTCCTGAACATCATGAACTTCATCACTGCTCTGAACCCCACATTGCTAGCGTCTACGTCCACGATGAACATTTTTCCGAGTGTAGGGTAACCCAATATGGGGCATTACACAGCTGCCGTTTCAGTTCTTGGAATGCTTTTTCACACTCTCCAGAGCACCTGAACTGTTGGCCTTTTTCCGTAAATTCAGGCTATTTGCAATACCAGAAAAATCCTTTACGAATCTTCTATAATACGTGACAAGTCGCAAGAAGCTTCTCAGTTGATATTGGTCTTTGGAAGTAGGCCAACTCTTCACCGCTTCGATTTTTTCAGGATCCGTCTTTAGTCCTTCCATTGATATAATGTGACCCAGATATTTTACATCCGGACGGAACACACTTTTCTGGATTCAGCTTCAAATGGGAGCCTCGCAACCTCTAAAACACTTCTTTTAGATTATCCGACGTTATGACGATAACAAGGTCGAAATGCACTAGGCGGGTCATCCACGTGAGCCCTTTCAGTGTACGTTCCATTAATCGCTCAAAGGTGGTCTCATCCATTGGAGGGATAATAGAATAATAGAAAATAGAGTATAAATACCAGTATCCCACTCAGGTGAAGTCAGTTCGAAAGTAGATTTGTATTTGAAACGTGAATTAAAAGAAGTGATTAAGTGGTTTAAGTAAGAGATAAGGTGAAGTAAAAATGGCTGTGAAAAGCGATTCAATTGTAATTTGTGATTGCATTGAATAAAGCGATTGTATTGGAATGGAAATAATAAGTTCTATCATTTGAACCCACACAAACATTTTACAATATTAAAAATACGAAATACGATGTGTGGGAATATTATTCAATTACATTTTAACACCAGAAGATCACAAAAAGTAATTTTATTTCATTAAATTTTCAAATAAAATATACAGGCTGTCAACATTGCAAAACTAAAAATATCGATTACTACCAAACTACTGCTAAATCTACGTTAAAATGACAGATGGCGCTTTTGGTACGGCCAATTTTTTTATTCGATCTTAAAAAAGTTTTTCACGCTTAAATTCGACGGCTTGGCAGCACTTAGGTAAATAAATCAATGCATTCGAGTTTAATATGAAGCAAGTGGCGCTGCTGCCATTTAAAAGACTAAATTACATTTTGATTCAAAGAAACGAATTGATTCCTTTCTAAATTGAATTTAAACTTAATCCTCTCTTACTGATTTATTTCTTCAATGTTTAGCCATGTAGTCCACGAAAAGCACAAGAATCCGAATCCTTGGAAATCCCCATCGGCCTACAGCATGGCTTTACTTCTTGCAACCGAAAGCGTTATCAGCTGTTTCATTTATTGTAAAAAAAATCTAATCACGCAAATAATCTTTTTGTTGTTATTTCTAATGCCTTCCTTTACCCAGGAGTACATCTACCTCGAGTACCTAGTACGTGTGTAATTTACATTTTGATAGTAAAGGTTCTCTGGTTGCTTTTTAGCGAGAGTGCACTCTCCAAGTCCATACCATGGCCATCGACGAGGGCAAAGCGCGCAAAACCCTATCTCTACGTGTGCATTACTCCAGAGGCAATGTAAACAGGCCCACTTGTGTATAACTGTGTGTGGCTAGGGTGTGCATGTGTGCATCTAATTTACTTTCGTTTCATTCGACAACAGCGAGTTCCTTGGCATTAGACTTAGAAAAACGATTCAATGCCTACTGCTGTTGCTGCAGCTAATGCCTGGCGTTGTTTAGTTTCTGCTTGCATCTTTTTGCATTCATTTTGTGTGTAATTTTGTTGTTATATTTGCTTGTTTTTGTTGCTGTAGCTGCTCTCGTAGTTGTAGCTGTAGCTGTTGGATTGCCTGTGCTTGGTTTGAGGTTGATGTAACTAGAGCTATGGATAGTTGGAAAGTACTACCATGGATAGGTGTGTGCGTCTAATGCACAATGGCGATGACTGTGGTGGACCTGTATTGCAGTAAAAAAGAAAATTCACTGAACGTCGCCTATGTAGGAACCCTTGAAATGAAAAACTTGTTTAGCTATGTTGTTTTCCTTTTGCTTTTTTTTCGCCGACATTTTTGTACGAAATATTTACTTTGGTTTTGTTGGAGTATATCCTGTTGGATTTGTGTATTAGAAAACTGCCATGCCGATGGAACTTACCACAGAAGGTCTTTAGTCTACCCCTGCAAAGCAGATAAAAAAGAAGAACAACTCCTTAAGATTCGTCAATATAACACACGTGTGTACTTGCGAAACGACTAAGCTTTGATGAGTCAAGAAGTTTTACTGCGGCTTAGATCCCATGGCGATGCAAATATAAAAGACATTCGGTCATTGACATCGCCTCTGCAAACATATCCCTAATTGTAAGAATTATGTGGCGCGATCCATGCAAAGTTTGGCAACGAGGCCTTTTCAGGACAAGAAATCTAAGCCTACATGACGCCACCTGCCATCACGGATTTAGGTTACCCGATTTCGCAGAAGGTAAACATTTTATCGCGGCTCCTTCTCTTTAATATACACAGTTTAACAGGCCTTCAATCAAATTTATCATGTTACGTTTACGGCCGTAGGAGATCGTTATGGCCTCTGTGAACCGAGTATATCTTAACAATTGCCACACTGCTCACTTTCAGAAGCTTCTCGGACAAAAATATATAAATACTCGTAAACTGACAAGGCGGCAGTCTGGTGTCATGGCTTAATCTTTCTCCACTCATTGTGTTCTTTATCTTGTCATTTTATGCACAGAGAGAGGGACCTACGGTTTTTCGGTTGACCACAAACGGTGTGAGAATACGGAACTTTTTTATTTGCAGAAATTTTGATTTTGGAGATTTGTCATTTCCTGTCAAAATGAAGTGAAAAGTGAAGCACACATCATAGGATTGGTTAATAACAAAGCAAAACTGGGATAGCGAGCTTGCTAGACAAATAGACAACAACCGTTATCATTGCATCTGGAAAATAATCTTTGTAGAATGGATGACTTTAAAAAGCATGTCGCATAAACGTAGACGACCGACTAAGCTCTGAAAGCATTATGGCATATATAATACTTCGAAGAAGACGTAGGAAACTATCGAGAATGTTGCCATATGTTAATTAGCCAATAAACAGCGAACAATTTCTACTGGTTAGAGTGGTAAGTTGAGCAGTATTCTTACCATCTCCAAACCATCAGAGCGGTATGTACAGTACTTACATATTAAGAGTCCTGCATTTGGAGTTACATATATTGGCAAAAAGGATAATTTTGATTATGTCTCCATACGTAAGTGGGCAGAATGATGGATGCTTTGTAGTGAGAAATCATATCTCAATTACGCCAATGTTGTACTCATTCGATGGTTGATTGCTCCCGGAAATCTACAAAGGAAGATCGTTAGTTCGGTACCATCCATGTAGTGATATGAATTTCAGGAAATTTCTTTACCATAGCGCTATGAAGAATTAGCTTCCAAGAGTAGCCATTCTCCTCTAAAAAAAAAAAGTAGGATAGTCATACCCAGTAGGTAATGAATAGTTTTAACCTCTTCCTCATTCCTGTAGCTGTTTTAGTGCAAAGCGAAGCGTTCAACATATATCACTGCATTGGCCTGTGATCACACTAGAAACGACCAGCGTATCACTGTGCATAATACTGACTGCAAAAAGTAGTACATATCTTTTTGCCCAAGTTGAACAAGTTGAACACGACCGATAGTCCTCACTTTGGTGCATCTTTTGACCATGCACACAGCTCATACAGCTTTGGTGAGGCGTAGGTCCTGCGGGTTATGGAGCAACAATTTTACCACACCAACTTACCAGCTCTCTCATTGGATAAGACATCCCTGTGCACTGGTATCCACCATCTATCAACCAAATAGAGACCAAATGACTTCCCAGAATAATAATTGTTGCAGCATTGATAATTGCAGTTACTTTGGCGTGGAGAGCATTGCGCCTATCTTCTGTACTGATGGAGCAGTTAAATCGCAGTGGAGCTCAGCCCCGGGCCATTGTCTATTTTAGAACCATCTGTGAACCAACCAAGTTTCTTCGTATTGGTGATTTTTTTGTCCCTCCTATGTGATCAGTTTTTGATTAACTCGCTGCAATTTTCTAACGAAGAAATATGGAGGTGCAAGTTGAGGGCAATCATAACTGACCGTTTGGCTGCTGTCAAATAGACAACATTTTTAGGAATGTATCAAGACAGTAGATGAAATTAGAAGCAAAATATCCAGCAACGCAATGCAATGCTTTGTTTGACCAATTCACATGACATAAAAGCAAGAAAGAAAAATAGGGACTGCAACATTAATTCACGCATTGGCTCCACGCTTCGTTCGTTAGGCCCATACTAAGAAATTGATAGTGGCCAGCCCTAGACTAATAAAGCTATAAAAATGAATCTGTTTATATACCTGACCCAATTCTTGAAAGCAGTTTCAAGAATACAATTCCGAACAGGGTGAGCAGCATATATACCATTTTGCTGAGCACAGAATCCATGTGCACACTGAGGCTCAAGGTTAGGTTAGGTTAGGTTAAACAGGAGTGTGATGGATATGCCATCACACAGACACTAGGCACCACAAAGGGCCCATCGCGGTCCCTGTGGAACCAATTAAATTTGTCTTCAAATGGCAAAAAACTAAACAATCGCCCTGGTGAAACACCCAATTTTCTTGCAAAAGCCAAGAAGGCCTTTGAAGTTTATGCCGTCTATTTCCTCTAGGTTTTCGAAAAAGTATTTCCCTAAAAATTTTCTTCGATACCGCGATATTGCCTCGCATTCACACAGTATGTGTGTTACGTCGTCAACAGTTTGTAGATCACCACAGAATCTGCAGATATCCCTATCTAAAAATTTGAGTCTCTTTGCGTGCTGCCGCAGGAGACAGTGTACTGTCAGGATTCCTATTACTGTCCTGAGCTTATCCCTGTTTAGTTTTATTAATTTCCTAGATCTTTTGCCGTCAAAAAGCGGCCAAAGAGCCTTGTATACCCTGTATACACCACCTTGACCACCTTAGGTTGGCAGTCTTTGTGATCTTTTCCTCGATAGTGCCCCTCACTATGCAAAGAGGTGGTTTGATATTGGCAACCTCACTATTGTCGAGTAACCCTCTTTTTCTTGCAAGCTCGTCCGCTTGTTCATTTCCTTTAATACCGCAGTGTCCTGGCACTCAGCACAGTCATAGTGCCTTGAACACTGTGCGACAGCCCCTGACTGTATCAGAGTTGACGTTGGTTGATTCCAATGCCTTGAGTACGGCCTGGATATCGATGTAGATAGCGATATATATGTCCTCGGATGCCCTGAGAACAGCCAGGACCTCTGATTGGAAGACACTTCTTGCGTCCGGTAGTCTTATAGACACTCTTAGTTCTTGGTCTTCTGAGAAGATACCAGAACCTGTTCCTTCCTCTGTTTTTGAGCCATCTGTGAAAATTGCAATTCCATTTGACCTGATTATAGCATTCTTTTCCCAGTCTTCCCTCTCCGGATAAATTATATCGTATGGGATGTCGAAGTCGACCAGGGAAGGAATTTCATCTTTTAGAATTGGATTGCCTAGTAGTAGCTCCGTTAGTACCGTGCCATGTGCGAAACTACTGCTCTTGAAGTAACCCAGATTAGAGAGAGGAGCCTTCAATATCGAGAAAGGCCGCCAACCCAAACTCTCCGAAGTGTAGCCTCTTCTCTATTTTCCCCACCACTTCGTGCAGGGCGGTTTCTACAGATTTTCCTTTCATGTATGCATGCTGTGACTCAGCCATTACTGCATCTATTCCTAATGTGAATCCTCAATAGTCGCTCTAGGGTTTTAAGCATAAATGATGACAGACTTATTGGTCTGAAATCTTTTGCTGTTATATGCCTCTGTTTGCCAGCTTTAGGTATAAAAACCACCTTAACTTCCCTCCAAGCTATTGGTGTGTACATCGTGTTGGTATGCATCTAAAATTATTCATAAGTGTGATCACAAGGCTTCTAACCAACCAAATCAATGCCTTCCCCAGTCCATTTAATCGTATGTTGAAGAAGCTAATGAATCAGAAGTGTATAAAATCCTGTGACAAGAGTCCAGAGGCTGATAATGTTCCAGCAATAAATTTACAACTCAACGCAACAATGTTAGCTCCAATCGTAGCAGCCATGATCAATCGAGGCCTGACCGGAGGTCATGTACCTACATTGATGAAAACATCAATTATCCGCCCGATCTTCAAAGGAGGAAATAAAATCAAATATGAAAGCTAGAGGCCAATCTCAATATTGTTTGTCATTGTCACCGAAAAGTACTTAGAAGAAATTTTGGTAATTCGGTTAAATAGCTTCATTCAAACACAATACGGCTTTCAAAGAGGAAAAAGTACAGGAAGATTTCTGGGAGAAATAAAAAATAAATAAATACTGATCACACAAGAAGCCTCAATATATGATAAAAAAATATCATTTCATCTTCTACCAGTTCCATTGTGTAAATAACAATGGAATAACCATCGCGAAAGTTAGGCCTTACCATACTGAATGCCAACAGAATTGCTTATTCTGCAAAATATTTTCAAGAAACGAACCACACGCACATATGTTTTGTAGCCCGTGTCCACAGCCTCCGCGAAGTCATTTTTTACGGCAGCTCCGCTGCAGACAAAATTCAATCGAGTCGAAAGAGAAGGTTTTTGAGCTGAAAGAAATCCGGTACTATTTATGGGCGATGGACCGTATGATGTCTCATGTAAAAAAAGAGACTATTCCCCATAATATGGAATTCCTTTAGAAACACATTACATATTCCTCACAAAACATCCCCTTGAAACTAAACAAGTTAGCAACACAAATGCAATATACATATATAGTAGATGTTTAGCTCTATCGATTTTATCTACTTATTAACCTATTCAGGTGGCGTTACAGTTCCGGGTGAACCTGTGCCTTAACCTACAAGCCTCTCCAGTTAGCTCAATCTTTTGCTAACTGCGTCCAGTTGCGCACTCTAACATAAGTCGGTTGATGTCCGCTTCAACTTGTGCTCGAAACCTGGGGTGAGTTCTCCCTCTACTGTGTTGTCCCTCTGAGATAGATTCGAAATCTCTGCGGGCCGGATCATTGGTGTCCATTCGCTCTACATGTCCTAGCCATCTCAAGCGACTGACCGTTCTGAATTCTGACTAGGTCGGTGTTGCTGTACAGCTCGTATAGTTCATTGTTGAATCTCCTCCTCGAAAGAAGAATTTGTCTCTCGACAGAGTACATTTTCATCAGCTCTCGATAGAGTCCATGCTTCGACGCCATAAAGTAGGACTGGAGTGATCAAGGTCTTATATACAGTCTCCTTAGTTGTTCAGGATAGAGCCTTGGTATTCAATCGCCTTCTCATGTCAAAGAAACGTTTTATTTCTACAGCGGTATTGTTGGTAGAATTGATAGCAGAGCAATGTCCCTTACTATAATATCTCGAAGTTATACCTGTCGACTGTAACATGCGAGCTGTTCAATTCGTCGATGTTCTGCGTCCCTTCTTTTAGAATTTATATATACTTGGTTTTGCCCTCATTTACCGCTAAACCCATTTTGGCAGCTTCCGTTTCAATTATGGTAATAACATCGTTAGTTGCACAGACTTTTGATTGTGCCTCCGGTGTTGGTTTGTGAGTTCAGCAGTATTCTTTCAAGTATAATGTCAAACAAGTTACATGACAGTGCTTCACCTTGTTTAAAACCTTTTTTAACATCAAAGGTTTCGATTAAGTCGTTACAGACTTTAACTGAGAAGCGGGCATTCTCCATTGGCATTCTTCATAGACGGACGTGTTTGACAGGGATGAAAAAACTAGACTAGACATAGCTATAAAACTTGTCTCTATAAATGCTGTCCTATGCGGCCTTGAAATCGATAAAAAGATGATGGGTGTCAATTTAGATTTCTTGAGTTTTTTTCCAGGTTCTGCCGGAGTGTGAAAATTTGCTCGAATGTTGACTTTACCGACCTGAAACATCACTGATAGGGGCCAATCAGTTTGCGGACAAAGGGTTTCAGGCATTTGCACAATATGACATATAAGATCTTGTATGCAATGTTGAGGAGACTTATACCTCTATAGTTGGCGCAGTTGAGGGGGTCTTAATTTTGTAGATAGGGCAATGTTTGCTGAGATTCCATTCATCAGGCACACACTCTTTTGACCAAATCTTAGAAATTATTGTGTATGCTCTCCACAAAGACACATACACTAGCGTTGAATACGTCAGCGGGTAAACCGTTAGTTCCAGCAGATTTGTTGGATTTCAGCTTAGATATTGTATCGTGAACATCTAATATATCAAATTACGTTAGACTTAATGCAGACGATGAAATCAGTGCAGCCTACCACTTTGGTCTGTCCTAATTTAGACCTTAGAGTACTTCAAATGGCTAGGTATTCTTCTACTGCGTTGTGAATCGTAGACTTTTTGGGCCGGAGTGTTAATATACATTTATTTCCTATTTATCTTGAGCTACTGATGCTCGTTTTTCTGACCGTGCCGATATCGCTGTACAGCTTGTAAAGTTCCTTCTCGAAGGTTCTTAAACGCAAACAGAATCGCAAATATCTCGACGAATGTTCCGTCCAAAACAACGAAGGATATCTTCATCTGCCTTCGCTGTCATCTATGCTTCATAGATCAGGACTGAAATGATTACAGTCTACATATAGAGTCACATAATTCAATTGCCTTCTTAGGCCGATGTAGACAAAATCTCTAACTACCTAAGAGATATGTGACGTTCTGTCAGTTTTGTTAATGTTGTGCATCCCTTCTTGTTGACTGCATATATCGACCAACTGCTCGGTCGGAGAAGCGAGCGTTTTCCATCGTCATTATGCACAATTTGACGAGGTTGCTAATCTGCATAGGTAACATGTCCCTATATAATATTGTAAAATGTTTGTGTGGGTACAAATGATAGAACTTATTCTTTTCAATACAAATCCCTTTATTCAGTACAGTTACAATTCACTATTTAATTCTTTCTCTCAGTACAATTCAATTTCTCAACCACTTATACTTTTCTAATCTTTTACTTAAACCACTTAATCACTTCTTCTAATTAACACTTCAAATTCAACTTTGGAACTGACTTGCATACCTTTGGGATGCTGGTATTTATACTCGAATGACATACTTCGAGAACAATCCTCGCCATCCAGCGTCCCATACAATTTCCAATTTGCTAGAAAATTCGATTCCACTCTCCAGTCGAGACTTTGTTATTCCAGTATCTTCGAGTATCAACATTTTCTGCTAGATGTCGCTGCTCGCATTTAAGTGGTTATCACATTGCTCCTTCCCTACAGTTGTTCGTCCCGAACAACTTCGTCATTCAGCATCCCGTTGAAATGACACATTCTATCCAAATGGACCACTTACTGAAGTAATCCATGACTACGAGAGTATATCGGTTTCCATTAAAGGTTTCGGGAAACGGCCCAGCGATGTCGATGGCTATTCGTTCGAAAGGTGCTCCGACATTGTATTGTTGCATTTGTCCACGTGGCTTTGCTTTTGGACCCTTGGTAGCCGCACACCTTATGCACTTTTTGCACCAATTCTCGACATCTTGTTTAGCGCTTAGCCAATAGAAGCGTTCCCTTACCTTTTCCAACGTCTTGTTTATTCCCAAATGGCCTCCTGAGATTCCGTCATGTATTTCATGGAGTACTTGGCTGACTCTGGAACGTGGCACTATTAGCTGCATACGAGATGTTTTCCCATCTGCACTTTCCCATTTTCTCTTCAGCAATCCATCTTGCACAAAAAGCGAGTCCCACTGTGCCCAGTATGCCTTCAGAATTTGGCTCCGATCTGATATCTGCTGCCAGCTTGGTCTTTCCTCGTGTTCCTTCCAGGCCAATATTGGTTCGATGTCATTGTCTGCCTGTTGGGAGGAACGGATTTCGTCTATAATTTCCTGGCCTGCGGTGGGGTATGACAGATGTGCCAGTCTACTCACGTCTGCTTGGAGCTGCTGAAGTTTTCTCCTCGTTGCTGCGTTCGGCTTTGTAATTGGACCTTGTAGACCTCCTGCATGTGGCTATCCCCAAACCGTTTCTCGATAGCCTGTCCTAAAGTCACATAATCTTTATGCTTTTCGATGTCTACTGTTTGCAACAATTCTGCTGCAGGACCGTGCAAGGCCATCGTTAGGGCAAAGCACTTTTCCTCATTGTCCCAGTCGTTTGCACAGGCAGCCATTTCAAACTGCTTCTTATAAGTAGACCATGAGGTCTGGCCATCGAATGAGGGAGGCTTCAAATCTTTTCTCCTTGGACCGCTTAAAGAACATTCTCGCAGTTTCTGTTTTCGCACTGTGTCGAGCTCTTTTGCCAGTTGGTGAACTTTGCTGTCCATTTCTTCGAATTTTTCGCCAACATTCTTCTCTATTGTATCAAATTTGTCATCAACGTTCTTCTCTATTTTATCAAATTTGTCATCAACGTTCTTCTCTATTCTTTCAAATTTGTCATCGATTTCTTCGAATTTTTGCTGGAGAGTGTTATTTTGTTCTTCCAGTTTTTGTTCTAGACTATTCTTTTGTTCGTCGAATTTTTGTTCAATGCTGCTCTTCTGCTCGTCTAGATTTTTCTTTTGTTCATCCAACTTTTGTTCGAGACTATTCTTTTGTTCATCCAGCTTTTGCTCGAGGCTATCCAGATTTTTCTTTTGTTGGTCGAGACTGTTCTTCTGTTCGTCCATTTTTTACAAGAGGAGTTGCATCATCGCAGCCATATCACTGCCGGTACTTGTCTGTTCATCCTCGTCAACATCAAAGGAGTATGCATCAGGATCATGTCCCTCGTTGTTCAAAGCCTCCTGAAGTCGGAGCACCAGGTCCCTTTTTCCTCCACTGGCGCTGAGGCTTCTCTTGTTCAACTCGGATTTGAGTTGGACGAGGGTCAACTGCAATAGTTTTCGACCCATTCTAGCTTTTTCAAATAGTCAGAAAACACTTTTTTTTTTTTTTACACACAATAAGTCCTATCCCACTTCTGACACCAATGTAAAATGCTTGAGTGGGTACAAATGATAGAACTTATTCTTTTCAATACAAATCCCTTTATTCAGTACAGTTACAATTCACTATTTAATTCTTTCTCTCAGTACAATTCAATTTCTCAACCACTTATACTTTTCTAATCTTTTACTTAAACCACTTAATCACTTCTTCTAATTAACACTTCAAATTCAACTTTGGAACTGACTTGCATACCTTTGGGATGCTGGTATTTATACTCGAATGACATACTTCGAGAACAATCCTCGCCATCCAGCGTCCCATACAATTTCCAATTTGCTAGAAAATTCGATTCCACTATCCAGTCGAGACTTTGTTATTCCAGTATCTTCGAGTATCAACATTTTCTGCTAGATGTCGCTGCTCGCATTTAAGTGGTTATCACAATATTATTTTGGATCGATCTGCATTTTTTGGGCTTCATCTAAGATATGACGCATGTGAGTAGTTTCTCAATTGTGGATTAACCGGACTCCAAAACCACACTTCTGGGCGTTAATCAGATCGTTGACAAATGAGGTTTACACAATACGGCAGACAAGATCTCCTGCGAGAAGTTAAGGAGACAGATGTCTTGAATAGTTAACGTGTTTCAGTGTACTCGTATATATTATTGGTGTAGTGCCTTGTGTCGATCGCAACATGATCAGCAGCAAGGTCAATAAATGCAAGTCAGTTTCCAGACGTTCTATAGGTTACGCTTTTCAACATCAGTAGCAAAGATGTTCACTTTTCCTTTTTGGCATTAAAACTTCCTAAAATGACTTTAACTTTCTACCTATGACTTTGCTTTAAGATTTTGTTATTTTATTTTTGCATCGTATATGTTTTCTGTGGAGGCGTGTTTTCTATGCGGAAGCCGAATTTAGCCTTTATTCGGATTGTTGAAAAGCGTTCGCTTATGTATGTACATATGTACGTGCTATTTGCAACAATTCCGTACCCAAATAGATGCTCTGTTCTCAACGTAGTATACATACATATGTACATATATATGTTGCAGTTTTTCATCCTGCTTTTGGCCAGGTTTTTTCGGCATGTGTGAACATTAAGGTTTAGTCATGGAGAATTACACGGACGCACGACGTACAGAAATTGTGAAAATCCACAATAATGGAACCGAGCCGACACTATGCTAAAATGTCATCGAAAATTTCTTCAAAAGGAGGCATTTATCACATGCATACCCTCCATGTCTACACTCTTTATTAATACAAAACCATCAGAACTTTTTAAATAAACACTGCTCTTGTTTTAAATTTGAAAATAGGCGGTTTTAATGGAGCATCCATTATAAGGAATCTTCCATGACTGTTGACGCCTAGTGATTGGCTTTGAAATGTTTACATCAAGTCAAAACCAACGTGGAATGGCACCTTATCTTCTCTTCTCCCATTTTTATCATGGTTCGCGCCGTACTTTAAAGCCGAAATGATGTTCTTCGAAATCCCAGAAAACAAAAAACAAACCGCAAATTAATTCAGCGACTCACCGACGCATTAATTCACACATACTGAAACAAAAGGAGCGTCATTTCTTGTTTGACAACAACAAAGCGTTAGAATGTTGTAAATCATTAGAATAAATTGAAAAATCTAACCACCACTATCTTTAGGATCTTTAAGACCTTGATAACATTACTAAAGTGTAACAAGAATTTCGCCAAAAATTGCAACAAAAACTCTCCAAAACTTAGTGCACACACGCATTACATTACACATCAGCACGTTCGTGTGAATTGTTTGCCTCTTTTCCATGTAAAAAGAAATGAATCACAAAAGAGAAATGAAAAATGAAATTTGAAGTGTACAAAAGTCTGCAAAGCGACAACGCAAATAAACAAACGAAATACGAAACAACAACAAAACCAGCAAAACAACAGATACGAGCCTACCGATGAGCAATTGCATCAGTAGTAAGGTAACCAACAACAAAAACAACAACAGCAACTACACTAACAACAAATCGACTGCTTATAAGCACTGGTGTATACTCCTACATTGTGCAGTGGTGGCGCAGCCGAAGACAACAGAAAATGCAAAAACGACCAACGAGATGCATTACATCGGCCAATGGCCAGTTGGGAGGTGAACGAACGCGATGCCCTACACACACCAACGAACACGTGACACAACGCGTTCGCGATGTACATGTTGCTGGTTTTCGCTCTGGTGTTGCTGCAGCACAGGCCAACGCTTACACCCCACACACACACACGAATACACTTGCCTATACAAGCTGTAAGTGAATAACCAGCGCGCGGCATAAAGAAAGCAGCAGCAACAACAACCGAAGTAAAGTAACAACGTCGGCCTCGTGGAAAGCAACTAGAAGAAAGCTTGTACATATCGACGTGACGCGATACGACGGTTGGATGGACAAACGGTCAGATAGACAAACGGACGACGGACAACGCACGATGACAACGGCAACGATGGAGCAAAATTCGCTTTGGTTCAGCGCTCCATACGCTCATAAGGGGCCTCGGCTTCAGCTTCTCTCTGCCTCTCACTCTTAAACGCTCTATGGGGTGGTGGTGGTTGTGTTGGTGTTTACTTGCCGGACGGTGTTACTTGGTGTTTGTAATTTTGCAGAACATAATAAAGTTACAACTTGAATACCGCGCGCCATGGAAACTTACATATATGTCCTCTGACAGTCTCCATGCGCCGGCCGGCCATAGCATTCCATCCCTTCGCACCTAATAATTTCCGATTTGATTTTCTCGGCATAAGCAGGCCTCCATGCTACACACCCCATACTCCACAATCTAGAGCTAATCCGGAGCGAAATGCTCCGTTTGAACCCCGAAAGGTAATGTGAACAGCGCCGGTCGGCGCGTCGCTGCTTCTCATGAGAGATGAGAATAATCAGAATGAAAATGGCCATTTGATGGAGGCTGGCAGCATTCGAAACCCTTGGGCAAGGGCATATTACGGAGGGAAGGGATATGCCACTGGCGGATAGATGAATTAGAAAAGATGCACATTTTTCATCGCTGAGCCACTTGAAGTGGCCATTTGGCTTCGAAGTGATCTTTGGCATGCGCAGCACCCAAGGAATGCTGCACGGCGATTTTTTATAGGGGTACGAGTACACTGTGCCGAGCTACGAGTACTCGTATGTGTTGGCTTTTATTATGGAAAATAGGAAGAAGAAGGAGCGAAGCTACAAATAAGCAACAGATGCTGCTACTTGTTGATGGATTTCTCGTTCCCTTTGAATAGGCTTCAGATTGACTTCCTGGGTCTAGAATTCAATTAAGAAACAAATGTAAGCCCAACACAATAGAGTGCCCATAGTTCTGGTATTCGTATTTGATAAGACGATCGACAATAGGGAAGTATAAATCAAAAGGATTGTTCAATGAACCTTTCTTACGTAGATGTTGTCTAAGACGAGTGAACAATAGGAGAATCGCAAAGGAACCAGAAGTTTGATGTAAACCACTGAGATCGATCTTGCAAATCTTCAAATTCAAGTGGACAGGATGTAGATGAGTGTACAAGACTGCACTATCGTTGAATCTTCTCCTCGCGAGTCCATCAGTCCGCAAACTGGATCAACTACGAGTATCATTCTCTTCTATAAGCAACCGACGATATCTTCATATATTTTCGGAAAAGTTCTTGCTCTAGACTAGAGACTAGAGTTTTACGATTTGCGATAAAACTTGTTATTTAAATTTTGATTAGATGTCATTTAAAAAAAAATCATTTTGACGTTTTATGACGTTTGAAAATACTTGTACAGACTTTCAAAGGGTTGTGACTTTCGTTTACATTAAAAGAATCAGTGAGGTCTTTAAAAGGGACAGCATGTATTCTTCGCTGTCATCCTGCATAGAAAGGCGAGATTTGCAACAATATTAAAGCTGAGCACGACCCATCTTCATAGATACTGCCATAAGCAGCTTTAAAGTCGACAAAGTGCTAGTGATTATCGGTACGAACTAGATATCGATTCCTAGATTTCTTTTAAAAACCTGCTGGAAGTTTGATGGATGACGTCTTTCCTGGTTACATGTATACACACGTGAAGGTTCTCGTATGCTAAGGAGGCTGATGCAGACAGAGGTAATTGAAATAGCTCTGTTAGAAACCCATCACTAGTTACCTGAAGCATTTTTGAGTTTGAGCTTAGATATTGATTTCTGAAAAATTACCTGGATGGTTTGGTTTTCATCGCTTCCGTAAAACTGTAACTCTCCTACAGATACCTTTTTTTCATATTTACATCTTCACAGGATTTTTTCAAGTGTCGCGACGCTCAACCGTTCAATTCTCGTGCGTCTTGTTCTTTTGTTTTTTTTAGAAAAATCTAAGTTTATCCTCTCGTTTTTGCTCGAAAGTTTCTGACAAATGCCTCTTGACTTGAATTGGTAGTGGTCCGAGTTAATGTCTTCCCATTTTCTCTCGTTAGATCAGTAACGCTTTGAAGGTCAGAGCCTGTACTAACACCGCATTCCCTGGCAGGTTCCTTCGAGCTTACTAGGCCGAGGGTACTAATATCCGTGATTGCTTCATGCTTAAACCGAAGCCCGAACTTCATTTGCTTCATGAGCTATGTGGCTCGGATTCGAAGACCATTTTACAATACTTGAGTATCCTTGACTATTTGCTAAGTTCACTGAACCCGGGTTTCTGAATTTCTGACTAGATTTACATCTTTATAGAACTTGTAGGGTTCGCAATTGCATCATATATTGTTCTACATTCGCTTACTTGAAGAGTTTTTCTTTCGAATGATCTACCTCGCAGCCAACACTCAGCCCCATAAACAATACAAGTAAGATAAGTATTGTAGACTATTTTGGTCATTTGAGTTAGGGATTGGGCCCTACATAGATGTTTACACGTTACACAATCTGAAATAGCAACGGTTGCTCAAGGCTGTTTTGCTTTTTGCTATGTTGTTTTGCACTATCTACTCAAAAACAAAATTGAGAAAATAATTTTCTTGCTGCTGCACGTTTGGAATAATTTGGAACTGTGCCGAGACATAAATCTTTCACAAAGTGATATAAGGCCATATTTCGGCGTATGTCCTACATATACAAAGCGACATAAAGCCATATAAACTTGAGACATTAGATCCTATGTTTTTTTTTCTTTTTTCAATATTGCATTCAATGACTAGTGTACTGCACGCTGCGTAGCGGCACCCTGAGCACCTGCATGTGAGGCCGAAGGCCGTCCGACGTATGAGTCAAAGTGACGCCCATAGTGTGAAATCCGTGTAACTGTAACCCTCACAATCATCCCGAATTGGGTCACATAGCTCGGTGCGGTTTTATATTCGATAAATGGATGGTGAGTATCGATTTGCAAATCCTTTCTATGTTTTTCTGCAGTGTTAGGATTGAATCAGTCGTCAATTTACCCAACGGGAAACTACACAGGTGGATGCCGATCCATACAGTGCACTGCATAGGGTCTTCCGGGCAGTACTAAGCGGTGTTATGTCCCTGTAGTTCTTTCAATACATATAACAGAATCGCCTTTCTTTGAGATTTAGATGGATGGTTTAATGCTAAAAATCGCCAGCTTGAAAAAGTTCTGATGGTAATTCAACTTAGCCCGCTACTTTGTTGCTCTTTAAACCCTTAACATTTATGGTAACTTCCTTTGTGTCAGATGGAAGAACTACTTCATCGAAGGAAGTTATTATCTTCAACTTGTTGTTGATCATTCGCTCCCTATCAGATGCTAAAACTGCTGCTTAACTTACTACATCCACAATTCTCTGTAGGTCGTTGAAAAAATGTTCCTCTGTTTTCTGTCTGTGTCTATGTCTGTTTTCTTGTTCTAAAGCTCGGGTCGAGGCCTTAAGGCCAAGTGCCTTATCAATAATCACTTTGTGCTGCTTAGGAAAATTGACTCTTTGATGTTCTTGCTCTTTTCTTTCAACTTTGTTCTTACATTTCCTAGGTTGCTTTTGGAACGTCTTTTTATAAGCTTTATGTGTTCTTCTTCTTCTAGAAATCCTTGAATTGCCTAGACTACTTTCTGGATGGTACGAGTAGTGCTGCATTGTGACAACATATTGTTGGCCTTTGTCTAAGGAAATGGTTTATTGCAGCCTTCCGATCACTTTCTCTCTTTATTCTCTGATTATTTTCAGCATCATTATATTCAACCTCTTGTGTGTTTGTTGACACAAATTTCTATAATTAGACAGTCGAGCTCTGAATAGGGCTGCAATTAAACTACTTTTGCCCTTCTAAATGTTTGCACATTTCAGATGTTTGCAAAATATCTTGCGTGAACAAACACGACTTAGTTGATGGTTGGATGGTCCGAAATGGACCAGATTGGTGTGGAGGATGGAGTGTGCAGTTCCATGCCTTTCAAGTATTAAATCCACTAACGCGTTGCGTAGCTTTATTGTCATATTATGGTCACATATGAGTCTATGTCTGGGCAATGAAGCTGTATTTCTCTACTATTATATCGACGAAAACATAGTGGGAATTAAGTTGGTTAATACTTTGGCAAATGCCCTTCTACAAGTAATCGAAAAACTATGTCCAATAATTACAAATGAAGCAGTAATGGAAACTTGCCAACATTTTAAATAATTTGCGGGATCTAAGACTAAACCGCCGCACTTAAAAAGATCTGATGTTAAAAGTACAACTTCTTTTTTTTTGGTCTATCGCTAGGATTTTCTACTTTTTCCTACGAGCTTTAAGCTGGTAGAAGTACGTGCCTTTCAATCGCATCCTTATGCCACGGCTTCTTTTTTAGTTCTACATATTGTTAAAGTTAGCTTATATTGTATCGAAAGTGGAATGTCTGTTAATCATTCTCTGAATACAGGTGCTACACTGAGGTATTTGGGTATCAGTCGCGATTTCTAATCATACTAATATTTGATACAAGGTACAAGGTCGAAAATTAAGACTATGCCTATGCCTGCTTTATTTTGTTTTTATTTTTTTATAATTTACGCGCGCCTAAGGGGTTAGATACCATTTTACTGTTGTCAGGGCGCGGGCGGAAAGGTAGAAGGAAGAAAATTTTTTTTTTTTGTAGTGGTTTGAAACTCAGGTGTATTTGGTTTTGAATATTCGCTCTCCAGGGGTAGGAGTCCGAATAGGACGGAGAGTTTTTTCTTCACTCAGATTGATTCGAGGTATAATTCACAGTATTTTTTTTCTGTGCTTGGAGCTCTACAACAGGCAAATCTACGTGTCAGTGTTATGCCCTCACAGGCAGAATTTTTCTGTATGAGTTCCAATTACACAAATGGAAAACTGACTTGCCATGGGCAGGATTCGAACCTGGACCCTCCGAGTGAGAAGCGATTGCTAGTTCCACTACACCACGGCCACCCCATATGTTGGACATATGTAAATTCTTCGAGCCAGGAGCGCTGGTGTTCACCAAGTTTCATATCACATCGTTCTATTCTGACTCTTTTGACTAGATCGATGCTGTGATATCGCTGTAAATCAGATATAGTTCGTCGCTGTATCATCTCTTCCATTCACCTCCTATGCAGATGGGACAGAAAATCAACCAAAGAAAAAGCCATTAAGAAGGGTAAGTAAGTCTAATCAAGCGTTGAAGTGCCGTTGTCAGAATTATTACGGAAGTGTAAGTAGACAAAGTCACCAATTATCTGTCTAAATTGATGTTCTGTCTAGAATGGATCTGTTCTCTGTTCTGTGTTGAATGCTGTTTCTTAAAGATAGCCTGATACCAACACTAGACATTACTCTGTATATGTACTCGCACGTATAGTTCTCTTAATAAATGCTTTCGTACCCGTCCCTACAATTGATAATCGGTGTGCATTCATCATAAATTCATTGGTTTTCCATAAAATCAACCGAACTGCAAAAGTTTGGATGGTGGCGGACATTAATAATGTTCAAAGAACTTATATCTCTTTAACTGGCACAGCTCAACGAGATTTCTTGAGGTTCCAATTATTGGCCATAATTTCTTCGACCATAATAGACCAGAAAAGTTGATGCATACTTCTGCTGCCTTTAACAGCCTGGCATGTAAGCCGTCAACATCAGCAGATTTGTTGAACATAGTCTTAGATATACCATTTTTATGTTGTACAGATCGGGTGGACGGAATGGTAGGTCATTACATCATCATCCAAATTGAGTGGTTTATTCTACTTGATGGTGGAATTTTGATCATCTACTGTCTGTAGAAATGGGTTTTCCATATCCTTAATACCGAATGCAGGTTTTGACTCGGGCTTGTATCCTTTGTAGTCCTGACATCTTTCCTACACTTTTTGGAAAAATGGTTATTTCCATTTCTGCAATACTTACTTTTTGTTTTTGAGGAACCAGTGTGAATGCCAGCTTTGACCCTTGCCTGCGGTACCACTCTGTGTGGTACTGGTAACTGATCACTTTTTTGGCAGTACTGGCAATGCTATTCAATACCTGATGCTGATGTAAGCTTAATGGCAAAGGCTCGCTCTGTTGATCTCTTCTGATCATTGGAATCATCCGACGTCAAACAAACTCGCTACTTATCCATCTTACTGGGGGAAAACGCGTACTAGCCACGGCAATGTATTTTCCCACTACAAAGTCTATTAGTCTATGTAAGTGTAGTGCAGGCTGTATTTTCAAACCGTATCAACAAATATGATCCATTCAAATCTCCTAGGAACCTTTTAGTGTTGTATATAGGGGATAGTTTTGGGGCTTTTAGTTGCGCTCTCAACACCGGAATTTTCGCGTGAGAAGCTTAGCCCACAAACAACACACAATATTTTGGAGCCGAAAAATGCCTGGTATACCTGAATCGGTTAGTGCTTCATCCACCGCTATCTGTATTTCAGGACCCTGATAGTTCTGACAAATTTTAATTGACCACAACTCTAAATAAGTATGTACATATGTGTGTGCATACGAGTATAAGGTATTTGCTGTATTCAAATTCGACAGCACTATAGATTCAATCGCGTGAATTCATCCGCCGTGCGTTCCCGTTCTGTACAGTCATTCCCGACAGGATATCCATACGAAGCGCTTCTATTTTCTACTTGTTCAATATTTCCGTTTATAAGCTTGGCTAGTAAAGACTGGTTGGAAGGGATTAGTACCACGTGAAGATAAAATAATCTCAATTTATGCTTAGTTTTAGTCATAGACGTGGGGTTCGACAGGTTAACACCGGTCAGAGCCTACACTAATCATCCAACACCCAAGCAATGCTTTTAATTTAATATCTATCAGAGATACATACTCGTACAATCGTCTTTACTGACCGCCAAACGACAAAAAAAATGCTTGGATCCGTGGGTTTTTACCTCAGAGTACTCTCAAAACAACTGTTTGTCTCTCGAGTCGTACAAGGTCAAGACCGAGTGTCATTTCCGTTGACTGCTCTGAAAATTCCTTGGAAGTAGCGAGCCCTGCGTATGCTCCTCACTTCATGTAAATAATTTTAAAACTGGACACTATGAGCAAGTGGAGCCACAAATGTGAGACTGTCTTATTTCATGTCTTAATACTAATCTACCTTTACATGGAATATAAACGAGCTGTCGCAGCTAGAAAGTTCCGCCTTATGACTTATAGCACCTGTCGTCTCTGTTCTTAGAGATACCTACAACACCGCATAAAGAAGGGAGCTTTCTTACTCGAAATCGAATTCCCAGATATTACAAGCGTTCTACTCTTCATTTAAAACAAAGCTGCTGGAGAGCATACGCCAACCCATTTCTCAGATCTGGTAAGAAGAGTGTATACCTGATGAATGGAACCTCAGCACCGATCCACAGAAAAGGAGACAGCCGCAACTGCGCCAACTATAGAGGTATAAGTCTCCTCAACATCGGATACAAGATTTTATCTGCCTTATTGTGTGAATCTAAGAAACACTTCGCCAAAAACCTTATTGGTCCGTTTCAATTCGGTTTCAAACCAGGAAAGTCCTCAATCTTTACTCTCCGGCAGATCTAGGAAAAAACTTAAGAAGTCCAATTCGATATTCACCGTCTTTTCATCGCTTTTAAGATTGCATATGCCACCATTTATAGAGACGAGCCATGTCTACTTTTGACATCCCTATGAAACTTATCTGTCTGTGCGAAATGATGATTGGGAACGCTCTCTGCTTCGTCAAGGTCGGTAGCGACTTAACCGAGACATTTAATGTCACAAAAAGTTTTAGACAAGGTGACGCGCCGTCATGTGACTTCTCTAACATCATACTTGGAAGAATTGAGCGGAACTCACAAGTGAACAATGGAGGCACAGACTTTTAAAAGTCTGTACAACTGCTGGTGTACCACGATGATATTGACATGATTGACAGAACTCAGCGGGCTGTCACCGGTACGTTATCTAATATTGAAAAGGAAGCTGCCAAAATGGGTATAACGGTATATGAGGGCAAAACCGAGTATGTCTGGTTATAAATGCTCATCAGTACATCCTAAACCCCATTTTCGGACGTACTCTAAAATATCGTGTTTCGTTTCTAAGCCGAACAACTCGCTTATGTAATGCCCTTCCAGGCTCTCTATTTCATAGTCGTGGCCGTGACTCAAGTGGTAGTAGACTGGCTTCCAAATCGGAAGGTTCGGTGTTCGAATCCCACGAAAATCAGATAAGATGAGTCGTTGACTAGAAATCAACAAGAAGTCAACTTCCACTAAGAATTTAGTTTCAACATTAAATGTTTGATGCTACCCATGGTAACCGCTGAACCCAAATATCTTTCTTTCTCTCTCTATCCCATTTTCCCAAAAGCTGCTGAGGCATTATAAGTGCATTTATACCCACTTGAGTGTTCAATTTAAAAAAAAAAACTTGCAACATTTAAGACCAATGTACATCGGTACCTTTTTTTTTCTTCCCCCTAAGTTTCCTTCGGCCGCGCTGTGTGCGAAACATTTTAAGGGTATAATAGCCCTTTGAGCTGGTGCTAATTAATAAAAACAAAAAGTGGTGTCAACAATTAGGGATACAGATCATCGACGAATTAAATAGAACGTCACAATCGACAGCTATAATTTCGAGCAAATAAAGGACTTTGTCTACCTTTGCTCTGCTATGGATTCTGCCGACAACACCTCAGCAGAAATAAGAAACAAAGAATCACTCTTCCCAATCGCTGTTTCTTCGGGGTAAGAAGGCAATTGAGTAGTAGGGCCCTATCCCAAAAAACTAAGGAGACTCTATATAAGACCTTGATCATCCCAGCCCCACTTTATGGCTCAGAAGCATGGACTCTTTCGAAACGTATAAAGATATCCTCAGTTGTTCCGAGATAAAAATCCTAAGAAAAATATTCGCTCCCGTTTCCGTTGACGGGCTTTGTAGGAGAAGATTCAGCGACGAACAATACGAGCTATACAGCGACATCGACCTACCTAGTCAGAAAACCGCGCATCAGTCGCCTGAGATGGTTAGGACATGTAGATCAAATGGAGACCAATGCTCCGGCCCGCAGGGTCTTTGAATCTATCCCGAAGGGACAACGCAGCAGAGAAAGGCCACGTCTGAGTTTGGACGCACAAGTAGAAAAGGACGTCTATAGACTTACAGTGCTCAATTGAAGGAAATTATTGTACTAGGTGGGGTGAATAGTGACCTCCTTTTCACCGTCAGAATGCGCTGCTACTACAAATAAGGTTATGGTGCCTTGAAGTCCGTTCATATTTAGGCAGACATGCCAAATTTCAGTGCGATACTGTCTTTAGTTTTGTTTTGACAGCTGATTGTTGTTGACGTGTTTGGCATCATGTTGAATATGGACAAAAACGATTTTCGTTCTCTCATAAAACATTATTTTTTGAGAGGCAAAACGACGAAGCAAACAAAAGAAAACTTGGATAAATATTATGGGGCTAATGCCCCGTCAGATTACACCGTCAAATATTGGTTTCGAGAGTTTCGTGGTGGCCGCAACTCCACTACCGATCAAGTCCGCAGCGGCAGGCCCTCCAATGCGGTTACAGAGGACAATATAAAAAAAAAAATACATGAAATGGTGTTGGCTGACCGGAAAGTGAAGGTGCGCGAGCTAGCAGATACCACAAAGATTAGTACTGAGCGCACACGCCATATTTTGGGCAATATTCTGCATATGAATAAGTTATCCTGCTGCTGGGTGCCGAGCATGCTCACTCCTGACCAAAAACACGAACGCGAGAGCACTTCGAAAGAGTGTTTGGACTTGCTGATGCGGAATCGGGCGGACTTTTGGCGTCGATTGGTAATTGTTGATGAAGCTTGGATCCACTATTACACACCAGAGAACAGAATGAGTGCCCGGCAATGAACTGAAGCCGGCATGAGTGCTCCGAAGCAGCCGAAGGAGGCTCGATGGGTCGGAAAGGATATGGCGTCGGTTTTCTGGGATTGTCATGGCATACTTTTCGGACTCTTGGACTACCTCGAAAAAGGAAAAACCACCAACAGCGAGTATTACTGTGCATTATTGGAGCGATTGAAGGCCGAAATCGCTGCAAAACGGCCTCACATGAAGTAACTAAGTAAGTTGATTGAACTAGTCTATGAGAAATCAAAAATGTAAATATGTGGATTTACAATGGACCTCTTCTGGCATGTATTTCCGTAGAAGAAACCTACGAACAGTGATTGAGTAAATTTTGATGGCACACGGCCGAACCATAAAATCTTAGCCATCATAAAATACCTTTAGAAATATATTTTGGGTGTTAAAATATTTGTTTGCCTTTGCTAAGAAGTTAAAAAAATATATAATTGTTTGACCCTTTTTCTAAATCAATTAAGGTTTAATCCAATTCGGTAATACGAGTGATTGGGTCATCGGTAACTTGGAATCAATGAGACATTGATCTTAATTCATTCGACTTCAGGCTATTTCTGATTTTATCTAGAGACTTTAACCTTGCACCTAGTGGAAACTATTGCTGCAAAATGAGGCAATAAGCATTTAAATTATTATAGGTATGTGACCATTAAGTTTGTATGCTAACTTGTGTGCTAACCTCTGTTGTTCACACGCAACGCTTTTAGCAAACACCTTAACTCATAACTTTGAAGGTTATACCCTAAACTTTGAAGGCCATCACTTTGCCTCAATCCTATTGAAATAGAGTAAAAGAAAAATAATGTAGAAATAAAAATAAACGAAGGAAAATATATCACGAAGGCTTTCATAAAAATGGGGATAACTACTCATACTCGTAACATTGTATGCACTTTCATCTGACTAAACGAACTCACTTTCGCCAACACACCCATGCAGTTGAACCTGACACGAACCAATGAACAAACGAACAAACGACCAAACGAACAAGCGAATAAACGAATGAACGAACGAATTGCCAATGTTACGTAATTCGGTTTGACTTTCAGAATCGGAAACCATCCCAAGTAATAGTAATAACGCCAATAGCAGCAGCAGCGGCATTGACAGCATATGGAATTCCATATGCGCATACACGCACACCACCATCATCAATAACATGTGTTGTCATTGTGTCTCCTCTCCATCTTACAAGACGTTGAACTCTGAAAGACTCGTAGTAGTCGTACTCGTACTCGTACTCGTACGTAGCAATCGCAAGGCAACTCGATTCTGCACCTCGCGCACTTCTCTTCCATCTTTGTTCCTTGAATGCACCGACAGTCCAGAGGCACAGGCTCTAGCACAGGCATGGGCACTGACATAGGCACTAGCACTGGCACCAGCACTGTCATGGCAATGCACCATCTTGACGAGGGAGTTTAACTACTCATACACTCTCAATTGAACTGACCGATCGAATTTTGCCTCGTTTTTTTAACTTTTTTCACTTTTTTGTCTTAACGTTTGTACTCGTACATTGGACGTTCTTCGTTGATATTTTTGTGCGGTGATCCTCACGATATGATGTAATCGGGACGTGTATCGTTTTCTCTTTTGTCTCTACAATCCGTGCTTATTTTTCGCACGTTCCAATTGCCCCTGATGTTGGCTATTTACCGCCGATCGGTCATTGCATCCACGTTACCTCACTGTTTCTGTTCTTTTCCATGTCCCTGTTGTATTGCTGTGAGTCTTTATGCCCCCCTAGCCGTATTGCAAGGTTGTTGGCTCGATGACCAGATTTTTATTTTCGAAAAAACCAACAAAACGTCTCCTTGACAGTTTGCAAAGTGCGGTTTGTCTTTTTTTTTTTTTTAATTATTTTGATGGAAATACTGAATTGTTTCATCGGTGTGTGATGTTTTAACTGACGCTGTTGACAGTTCAGTTAAACTTCATAAAACATGTAATTACACCTTAAATTGTTATGTTGTGTCACAAGTGTCAATTCTTTCACCGAAATACGGTTAGAGGATGCTGCAGCATCCATTACCCAGCGAAACAATGATGGTTAGGGAGGGCCGATGGGATTTCATTCATAAATTCGTGACAAACAACTCATAATCTCGTGATAAGCTCAGAGAAGCAATCCATTTGAGTAGGTACTACTACCGATGGAAAGGAAACATTCATATTCACTTTGCTTTGTTTTTGCTGCTGCCTTTGCTGTTGTTATTGCTATGCAGCAAGCTCACACAGCATATGCGAGTAGCATGCACATTTTATGAATGATTTCATTGCTGCTGTCGTATATGTAGTGGGAGAGGAAGGAAACAATTACAATAGGAATCCTACAAATGAAAGACAACATGGTTTTAGGGAACTCACTCGTCGTACAAATGTACACATGTCGCGAAGTTCGTACGTACGTCCTCTGTGAAAGCGAAAAAGACGACGTAAACAATAACAGTAAAACAATCGGAATGTGATGTGTTATGTCATTAACCACGTCAAATGAGTTTTAGAAGAGCTCTGGAGATTATAACCGAGCGACATTACATTGATTCTTACTCGTAAAACGTAGGGATTCCATGGCAATGTATTATATGTTCAAGTAGAAATTGTGTTTCCCTTTCAACAGGAAAGTTCCTCTACACTGTTTGCATTGGCAGGATGGGGCATTCACACGTCTACTTACGTCGTTGTCTATCGTAATTTTTATCAACTGTTTAACTAGATGGCATGCCTGGTTTCTGGCTTATGAGAAAGTCAATGTATTGGCTTTCCTGGGCTTAGGCTGGGCCTTGTTATCCTTATCCTTATCCGGTGATTATAAGAAAGAACACAATTTGTCTGCAGTCATCAAAAATCGATGAGGAAATGATGACTATCCATTTGGTGTCTCTTTTTTAAATATCGCTACTCAAACCTCGTTTTCTTTTTGTGTCGTGGACGCAATTACTATCGATTGACGACCTCTTTAAATGGTTTATTTTGCTTTATAGCAGAGTCATATCGCCGTTTTGGAATGTTGCCCAGGTCAACTCCGAACAGCTTTGTTAACATATGCTCAATAGAAGCAAGAACTTAAGTTCTAAAAATAAACTCATAGTGCAAAGGACCATGCGCATAGAAGGAGTAGTGGACTGAAGAGTTGTTCTTCCTCGATGGTAAAACCACTGCGTAAGCTTTTCATCAATCCTACTCTTTAGGACACTTTCAAAACAGATAGAAAACAGCATCTGTCCAGCCCGTCCCTTAAAGGGGTGAATCTTCTTCTCTCTTTTCGTACAGACCAATTGCACATCTCTTCTTTCCAAGGTCATGGAAACTCTGATAAACCGTCAGCTTATGAAATATCTCGAAACGCAAAAACTTCTCAATGACCGGTAGTGTGGTTTTTGTAGCAACACGTCCACTGGTGATTTCACGGCATGTCTCACCGAAAAGTAGAATCAAAGCTATCTGGCGAAAGCAAGATAGTTGCACTTGATATTTTGCATCTGGCTCTTTTAAAATGCGTGCTTTTAGATTAGAAATTACCTTTCGGAACGATCAATTCAAGTTCCCTTCAATGGTTCAAGTCTGTTATTCACAAAATAAATGCTGGTGTGTCCCAGGGCTCCCCTCTGTCTCCGATACTCTTTTTAATTTTCATTAATGATCTATTGTCTGCTACTTCTAATCCAATATATTCCATTGCTGATGACAGTCTGCTTTTCATATTCGTTCCCGGACTTACGTCCCTTCGGTTGAAGAACGGTAACGGCCGCGTATGCAAAGCTCATTAAATTTCGATATTAACAGCATAACCAATTGGGGAACTATCAACAGAGTGGAATTTAATGCTTTCAAAACACAATGCTGTCTGCTGTCGTTAAAGCGAAATTTAAATAATCAGCCATTATCCATGAATTGCACTTTCATCGTCGAAATGAATGCTCATCAGTACACCCTTAAGCCCACTTTCGGACTTTCAAGCTTTCTATTTCCTAATCGTTATAACTTGCGAGGCAATATCACGGAGTCGAAGAAAATTTTTAGGGAAATATTTTTTCGAAAACCTAGAGGAAATAGACGGCACGAACTTCAAGGCCTTCTTTGCTTTTGCAAGAAAATTGGGTATTTCACCCGGGCGATTGTTTAGCTTTTTGCCAATCAAATTCAATTGGTTCCACAGGGACCACGATGGGCCCGCTTTGGTGCCTACTGTCTGTATGATGGCATTTCCATCACACCACTGTTTAACCAACCTAACCTAACCTAACTTGCAAACATTTAAGACTAATGTACATTGGTACCTCTCTTTTCTTACTTCCTAAATTTTCATCACCCGCGGTGTGTTTTGAGGAAGATTAGGGTTTGAGCAAGGGTTTGTTTGCACTCTCGGCTTAGGAATATTGTTTTTAACTTTCGGCCTCCCTTGATTTCTGGTTGGGTTTATCCTTGGGCTTAATTTTGTACATCGACATTCCGTGTGATTGAATACATCGGAGGAAGGGTTGAGAACAGCTCTTCGAATTTTGATAGAAGGTTTATTTTTAACCAACTGAAGTAAGCCAACTCAATACGAGGGTGAAAATAATCTGTTATTGTACACGATCCTTATCTGCGCTGCGCTTGAATTTGGATATCCCGGGTGGTTTAAATGAGAGCAAGTTAATTGAAAAAGATTCATGAAAGGGCTTGCCATAGAGCTTGACTTCGCTTATATAGAACACCAGAGTCGGAGCACATAAAGTTTTACCCTCACGAGGTCTCGTACAATAGGGGCGAACCTAATAATAGTGGAAAATTTTTAAGTTGACTCGAAGGCTAGAACCTTGACGAATAACCTCTTCTCCGGGGTCTTATTACTCTTCTCTTATGTATCATGAGGGTGTGCACTTCAACGGCTTTGTGCTCCCTGAAACGTTCCTCTAAGGGTTGATTCATGATAGACTATCAGTGCTGCTAAACTTCCATGTCGCTCAAACAGCTGCGGATAAGCCACTCAATCCACTACTACGGAGACATCGGACACGGCAGTGCAAAGTTTCTCGAGTTCATTAGGGCTGTAGAGAGCCGTGATATGAGGGATGTTGCTCGACAGCACCAGATAATTAGAGCCTTCCTTTTAATTCGGGGAGTGACATGCTTAATTTTTAACCCATTACCTGCTTATGTACAGTACTTTAAGCAGGTTAAGGTAATGATAAGACATAACCTAAGCATTAGGCGAAAGATATGCTAGGAAAGGATTCCATGTAGCCACTAAGAGGTCTCAATATGATAAGGTATTCAATAAGACTGTTGCGAAGGTAAAGAGAAATAACACCCTTAATAGTCGGTCAGCGGCAGAACTCTGTACAACACTATTTCCAAAAATTTAAAAGAACGTAAACATTTCTAACCCTTGCTCACGGTCAAAAACAAAATAAAATTTCTAGTTCCTCAAATCATTGCACATTCTCTAGTTTTCAAACGGAGTGGTTGCAAAAATAATTTCTAATTTCGAAAGAAACAAATCTCTTATTCGTACCAAAGGCGTTGTTGATTCTCATTTGAAAAGAGAATTCTGATGATTTCAAGCTCAGCGTTCAACTCACATTGCATCTCCTCCAACTTGTATACAAGTTGCCAGCGATGCAGGTCTACAGTACAGATACAATGCAACTTTCCAATGAACGCACTCCAGCTATGCCTGTGGTGCAGTTCGCTTTTAATGATGAAGGTGACGGTGATGCTAACGTACTCTGTGTCGTTTGTTATGTACGCCTTCCAATTGAAAGGCAGATCCGCTGCATTAGGCCTTTAAGTACAAAACGTCATTGTACACATGCCTCTCGCTACCCCGAGCGGATTGTGCACCCTAATAAATGAAAGCCTCGAAGAGAGCGATTTTTCTTTCTCTGGGATGTACGAGTAATGTAACTTTAGTTCCCCTTTTTCCTTCGGCATTGGATCTGGGTGCTGGATGGGATGGGGATGGTGATGGGATATGGGATTGAGTGGAGTCAGTGAAGACTTTCATTAGTTAGCTCATAGCGCTGCAGTGTGTTGCAGCTCGAAGAGAGGCTGTGCAGAAGAACCAGTACAGAGCAGTCTATATGCCTATAGGCTACACCGGTACAGAGCAGAGCACACATATTCGTAGTGGAAAGCTTGAGCAAAGGGAAGACCGACAAGAGTCAACTCTCGGCGAGGATGGTCCTTGGCTCGACGGGCATGGTGGTGCTTGGCGGATGGGCATTTCACGTCTCTAGTTTGTGCATCCAGTAGTTTTCTTTTTTTGTTGGCTGACTGGCTGATTATTTTTCGTTCTTTTCTTTTTATTTTTGTGTTTTTTTTTTTGTTCGTTTGCTTTGGCATCGCATTCACATCATCCCGATGAATCCATTGCCCTATAGAGTGTCACAAAAGTTTGTTGTCCTATATTCTTTGCGTTTATGTGGTCATTGGCGTTTGTCGACGTAGTCGCTGCCGTTGTGTCGTAGTCGTTGTTAGCCGATGTTGTGTGTTTTTCTGATATGCCTTAGTACGAACGAGTAGTTGTTGTCGGCGGTTGTAGCGGCCGGCTTGGCGCGGCAATGGAGGTGGCGGTCGTGTTCGTCGTTGTCGTTGTCGCTGTCGTCTTCTTTTCTGCCAGCGACAAAAATGAAAAAAAAATGTGTGTTGCTCTGGTGCTAGTTCTGCGACAGGGACTATGACTGGGACTGGGATTGGGGCTAGGTCTGGGATTGGGTGGTTCTCTTCGGGTGGAGGTTCATTCTGTCCGGCAATGACTTCGTCATACTCACATGGTCTCCTCTTAGAATAAAACACAGTACAAACGGCATATGGTTAATGCGAAGTCGGGAAAGGTGATGCCGGAGAGGTGTCAGGTTCGGGCACAGTCAGGGCTATTGGCATACTAATAGATGCGTTGCTAAACCTGGCGTAGATGCTTTTGCCGGTTGGTCTATTTATGTGAATATGTACCTACGCCTTTAATGGGGTGGTTGTCCATGTGCACAACTAGATATTGTACATTAAAGGGCCTATTGTAGTTTGCCTGAATAGTTTTTGTGTACGGGTATATACGTACGTATTTACACATACATATGTATATACATACTTCTCTGTTTACTTGAACTATGCTTGCTAGTTCTATTTGGTGTTGCTTTTTTCTTCGCGTTCATTTTCCTTTTTTTGTGTATTTAATTTTTTGTTTTAGTTTTTTGTGTCTGTTTTTGCCTTCCTTTGCATTTCTATAGCACTAATGCATCACTTGTGAAAGAGTCTTTAAGTGCATTTGTGTGTGTTTGCGTTAGAAGGAATTTTAATTAATTTTACCATGCGATTTTGCTTTAACAGAAATCAGATTCTTCCATTATAGGAGTAGTGCAAGCCTTCATTTATTTTAATTACGTATGTACATATATACATGCCCCTGTGTGTACCAATACGTATCCACATACCTACATATATATTGTACATATAAATGAATATAATCTCTTTGGCAGGGATAAAGCAAAAATGCATGTGAGGGCTTTCTTTTGGAATTATTTGATTAATGATTGCTTTTGAATAGATTAGCTGATTCACGTACTTTACGTGCAGCGCAGCGTTACGTTTGTGGCTTATTGATGTTTTAAAAGATGGTAAAATGATTGATGCTACGTTTTTCTGACATTTAATGTGTATATGCATAAAAGATTTGTTCAAATTCGATGTATGAGGTAAGATCTTCTCTTCACTAATAGAGCGCCGCAGCGAATGCGAGTCCAGAGAGCATTTACGATAAGATATTTGTATATTAAATTCTGAGAAAATTCCTTCACAGGACTTTTAAACCTGTATTCAAGCATGTTATCAAAATAATATCTTGGGATTCCTTTACTTGGAAATACATGTTTCTTTCGTGTGAAATTTAATCAACTTTTGATTAGGATGTTGTGAGTTCCTACATATTTCATATTTGCAGCTTGACACTATCATAAAGGCCCTACAGTTTGGGGGGCGTGCCCTCGGATTAACTACCCGACCCCGTATAACACTATATGTACATATATGGTGAAGTAACAAACAGCTTCGAAAGTGGGTGGACTTACTCTTAACGACCCTGAAAAATTAAAAACCGGGAAAAGCTTGCAGCTGTGCACGTGGAATTTTCGGATCTGTAGAAGTCCATATGGAGGTGAACAATTAGCGGAGGTCCTAAGCCGCTAGAAGTGCGGTGGGAAACTGTGACATCTTCTATAATGGTTGTTATGAAGAGTAACAGATATGCCTATTTAGATGCGGATTTGTCATCAGAGGAAGATGTAGCCTGGAAGTCTCGAGCTTTAGGTACTTCTAGGAAAGTCGGTGGGAACGGCTTTGCACTCCCTGACTAGCCACACCGAACGGTCACTACAATATAAAGTAGACATAGAGAGCGCCTTTAACAACGTTAACATATCCGCAATCACGACTGCGCTGTCAACTCTGCAGGTAGACGACTCACTTGGGGAGTTGATCGGTCTATTGCTTAAAAGCAGGATAATCAACTCCAAACTGGGTGAGACTTCTGCTAAAAGATGTGTCAGCAGAGGAACGCCGCAAGGCGGTGTCCTCTCTTCCCTTCTCTGGAACTTAGTAGTTAATGAACTACTGATATACCTGGAAGCGGGTGATAGCAGAGTGATTGCCTATGCGGATGTCGTTGCCATAGCCGTCTCAGGGAAACATCTCAATACCATTAAAGAACTCCACCTAGTAAATCTCAATAGATTAACCCGTTTAGTTTTTTCCGATACAGCAAAATATCGGGGTCTCATTTTTGACAGGAAACTAAACTGGAAACTTAACATTCAAGAAAGAGTCAATAAAGCTACAATAGCTTTATTCTCTTGCAAAAAAGCCATTGGGAATAAATGAGGCTTTCAACATCGCATAACCCACTGACTATACATCTCGGTAATAAGACCGACACTTACTTACGGGGTGGTTGTCTGGTGGACGGCCTTGGAAAATGTAGTCAACTGCATTAAACTAAGCAGAGTCCAAAGAACAGCATGTCTATGCACAAGCGGAGCCTTGCGGTCTACCCCCTCTGCGGCATTAGATATTCTGTTTCACTAGACGTCCCTCGACATTTATAGCAGGCAAGTAGCTGCGACTGCAGCTATTCGCCTAAAAGCGACTAAACAGTGGACAAATAATTCATTTGGCCACGCCAACATTCTTAATACATTAGGAATCCTCACAGAGAACATCGATTACACCATACCTGAGCTTTAGTTTGCCAAAAACTTCCATGTAAGCTTCCCCTCTAGATCATTCTGGGAGGAAGTCGCTTTCATGGAGGACAAGTCAATCCATCTCTACACAGATGGATCTAAAACCGATAGCGGATTTGGTGGCGGTGTTTTCTCAGATAAGCTAAATCTAAGCCTCTCTTTCTGTCTTCCAAATCACTGTAGCGTGTTTCAAGCGGAAATTTTGGCGATTAAAGAAGCTCTGTCCTGGCTGAAGAAAATCGTGATATCTGCAAAGGATGTCCGTATATTTTTGGATTGTCAGGCCGCCATCAAGTCCCTGGACTCGGTTTCATTATATTCTAAAACCGCCCTTGAATGCCGATCGCCTCTCATGGAGATGGCAGACCAGTTGAACATTCACCTTTGTTGGGTGCCGGACCATAGAGACATTCCATGGAACTGCAGAGCCGATGAGCACGCCAAAATTGGAACCACTCTACTCATTCTACCGGAAAAGAGTAGTATAGGTATACCAATCGCTAAGTGCAAACTAACATTCAAGCTGGATGCCAACAAAAGAACAGGTGGACTGCTGGGCAAACATGTCTAGCGACCAAACTGATCCGACCAAAGCTGGATCTGAATCGCTCTAAGTGTCTGATCCTTTTAAATAGGAAACATCTCAGCTTCATAATAGGTGTCATCACTGGACACTGCCTCATAGGCAAGCACCCTTTTACAAATGATTTCTGTAGAAGCTGCATGGACGAGGAAGAGGAGAATACAATCCTCCAACTACTCTGTATATGTCCAGCTCTCTCCCAGAGAAGAAAGCTTCATCTAGGAGCTTTCTTCTACAATGACCTAAACGACAGTCTCCTACGCTTTATTATAAGCTCAAACTGGTTCTATTAGTAAGACGATCATAGATCCACGTGGCATCACAATTGGCCAATAGGCCTAAGTGGGTTGGTATTTCCAACAGAAACTTTTACCTAACCTAACCTAGGCAGTTCTAGTTTTCTGGATGTCTGAACGCTTCGAGGTACCAACATAGACTTATACCACTATCTTGCTGTAGCCAAAATGCGAATAAAGAACTTGTCAAGGACACACATATCGAACAGAAGCATGTGAACGTAATAGTGGAGTCACGATCGGTGTTGAAAATGTTTATACGGCGAAGACGACCAACATTCCGAATGATTCAAACACAATGAATTATTCAACGTGGATGATGATCGTCATAGGGATCAGGCGAAGAATCACTCCGGCCAATCGTTGTTTTTTTTGGCTAAGAAGGCATCTGTGAAATGAGACCCTTATCGTCACAGATCTAATGTATGGAGCGGTTGCATGAACTTTGTCTAAAGCAGACAAAAGTGACGTTAGTTGCTTCCAGAGAAACGGAATATCGAGTTATCCAGCTTGCATGGATAAGACATTTTTTATTGACCTGATTGAAAGATATCTTCGAACTTAAAAGAATATAAGTCTACCACGACTAAACAAAAATATATTCGACGAAATAATATTTCAGTGGAGGCAACGATGACATATTCGGATAAATATCTACAGGATTTTTTTCTAGACTATAGCATGGTCGTAGAAAACAGATGAGGAAGATTAAATGTTGGAAGATTAAAAATGGTAGATGAGATGAGTTACATATTTTTCGATAAATTTGTGCGCTGATGTTATTGATATATCACACTCAGAGCGCCTATGTATGTAGATAAATTTCAACTTAACATTGTACAGTGTTGGCCAAAACTAAAGCAACTTTTACATAAACACAAGACTCTGCGATAAAACTGATTAAATTTCAATATGTTTTATTATGTTTTTCTTTATAAAACAAGTAATAATAATAAGTAAAATAATAGAAAAAATACACAATTTTTCATAAGTAGAAAAAAGTACTGTAACTATAACAACTATAACACCAAAAATGAGCCTGTGACACTTTAACACCTTTAAAACTTTCCCACAAGTTCGTATGCAATCAGTGGGTTTCCACGTCTGGCGACTACTACGACAAAAGCAAAGTCAACTAACTTCAATTGAGCATACGCGGGCACCACGCTTGCCACGCATTCGGGTGATCCCAGGGCAAGCAGAAATGCTTGTGTCAGAGCCCGACGGATTCCGGGGGCGGGCAAAATGAAGTTTCTAAATTTTACGAAACTTCGGTTTGCAAGTTGGAACGTCGGATCGATGACCTCAAAAAGCTTGGAGATGGAAGCAATAATGCGTCGCAGAATTCTACATGTCATGTGCGTTCAGGTAACGAAGTGATGTACGAGTAATACCGGAAATAAAGCGCGTTTTCTTGATTTAAAAACTAAGTCATTTACCATGGAACGGTCAGTGGACGAAACGGTGTCGGTGTTATTGTCGCGGCAAATCTTCTTAATATCGTTGGTACTTCAAAAATAAGCGACCGCCTGATGAGTGTAAAACTCATTATAAACAATGATATGTGGAACATTGTTAGCGCGTACGCCCCACAAAACGGTTGCAATCAATCGGAAAAGGATAAATTTTGGTCAGATTTCGGAAATTTACTCAGAAATATACCCATCGAGGAGTGCTTTTCGTAGGCGGAAATTTAAACGGCCACGTTGGAGAATCAAATGTAGATTATGAGGACTGCCACGGCGGTAAAGGCTTTGGAACCAGAAATTCTGCTGGTGAAGACATCTTTGCAGCATGTATAGCCCACGGTCTCACTGTTTTAAATACGACGTTTATAAAACATCAACGACATCTTATCACCTATAGCAGCGGATGCTACGAAACACAAATAGACTATCACCTTTGCAAAAGATCGATGAGAAACAGTGTCAAGGACTACAAGGTAATCCTTGGAGAATTGCTAGTTACCCAACACCGGCTGCTCATTACAGAATTCTTCACAGCGGAACCACCAAAAACACGATAGCCTGTTAGAAAGCCTAAAATCCGGTGGTATAACTTATCGAAAGAACGAGGCACAAGATTTATTTCACGCGCTAAAGAAGTACTTCTTAATATAAACGTTATCGCAGACTCACATAGCCCGCAAGAAATGTGGAACAGCATGCACGAGGCATGCATGACACACGCAAAGTCTCTTCTAGGAACGATAACAGGACATCATCACATCGAGAAAGAAACATGGAGGTGGAATGACGAAACCAAACGAGTTGTGACCGACAAGAAGCAAGCATTTCAAGCGTGGACAAAATGTGATCGGAGCAACGATATCGAAAAGTCTCGACTTGCACTTGAATATGAGCGACTTAAAAACGTTACAAAGAGAGTCCTGGCCCAAACCCGAGCGGCAGCAGCGGAAAACCTTTACCAGGACTTGGAACAAATATCCTCACGATGGGCAGATAGAAGACAAGCTATTCAAGAAGTTCAAACGTCGTACAATAGTAAAGTGCCAAATATTTTTAAATTCGCTGCGCAAAGGCGAAAAAATGCGATGGAAATAACGTCGCCAAAATACATCAAAGTCTCATACGGGCAATTACTAACAAACGAAAAGGACATCTGTGATAGGTGGCTTGAATACTGTAAGGACCTGCTTAACAAACAGTTTCCAAGTGATCGCGTCCCTGCAGCTGATCCATTCGAAGAAGAAGTTGCTGACTTTTCAACAGAAGAAATAAGTATAGCTATCGGAAAAATGAAACGCGGGAAAGCGGCGGGACCAGACAACATCCCATCAGAATTTTGGTCGAAGATGGAATGTATCGGCAGTGAATGGCTGTCGAAACTCTTTAATAAAATAAAATGCGGACAAACTATGCCGAATCAATGGAGAAGTAGCTTTTTGGTTCCGTTATACAAAGGCAAAGGCGACACGCGAGAATGCAACAACGAATATTAATGGAAAAACATCGGGATTCGTCAAAAGATCTGCACATGGTATTTATTGATCTAGAAAAAGCATTCGATCGTGTGCCTAGAGATCTCATATGGACCGCGTTGAGGTCTCAAAAGGTACCGGAAACGTATATACGAATGATACAAGACATGTATGGTATCGTCAAAACTGCTGTTAAATGTACCGCCGGACTTACGAGAGAATTTCCGGTAAATGTCGGAGTGCATCAAGGAAGCGTTCTTAGCCCTTTCTTCTTTAACGTGGTACTAGACTATCTTTTGAAAGATTGCATGCGCGAATCAAATGTAACATCGATTCTCTTCGCCGACGATGCAGTTATGTCGTAGATTTACAAAACGTCCTAAGTAAATGGAAAGACGCGCTAGAGAAAAACGGGCTTAAAATAAGTCGCTCAAAGACGGAACATTTGACCTGCCCATTTTCAGATCCACTGCGACCTATTTCAGATATAATGTTTGACGGAATAGTTCTTCCGAAAACCACTAGGTTCAAGTATTTAGGATCAATCGTTAACGTAGAAGCGAAATGTGACGACGACATAAGGCACAGAGTAAGTGTGGGGTGGATGAAATGGCGAGAAAATTCGGGAATCTTCTGTGACCGAAAATTTCCACATAAATTGAAGGGAAAACTTTACACCACGATGGTTCGACCAGCTCTTACATATGGTTCGTAGTGCTGAACAATATAAAAAGCGTTTAAAAATAAAATGACGGCAGCAGAGGTGAAAATGTTAAGGATGTCGACTGGAGTTACGAAACGCGACTGCATTAGATCTACGCACATTAGAGGAAGTCTACACATAAAGAATTCGGTAATCGAACAACTTGAGTCGGATAGAATTAGCTGGTATTGCCACGTTCAAAGGAGATCTCCGGAAAATCCCGTTAAGAAGGCAATATCAACTACGGTCGCTCCTACTAAAAGAAAACTAGGTAGGAAAAAGAATTCCTGGATTGTTCAGATGGCAAATGCACAACAACGCCTGGGGCTAACCGCCGAAGCGATACAGGACCGAGCGGTATGCAGACGCGTTCTGCGATCTGCGACATTAGCCAACCCCATAAGCGGAGCAGTAGCGATGCAGTAAAAATGGGAAACTCGTTATGCATAAGTTCGTGTAGCGAGGAAAGTGCTAGTAAAAGGAAAAGAAGAAGAAGAAGACATCAATTTACATTGAGGAATATAGGATATACGAGTAGCGTTCAATATATTCTCGGTATCGATATGAAGGAAAATACGAATTCAATTTAAATTGTTTTTATTTTTCAATATAATCTCCCCTAACATCAATGCATTTGTTACATCTTGAAATAAGCTTTTTAAAACCCTCAAAAAAATAAATTTCCTCTTTCTCTGCAAAATACCCATTTATTGCCGACTTGAGTTCTTCATCATCCGAAAATCTTTTTCCACGAAGACATTTTTTCAAATCCGGAAACAGGAAATAATCACTAGGGGCAAGGTTTGGACTATAGGGTGGGTGTTGGATTTCTTCGAAACCACAATCTCGCGCAGCAGCCTTGGAAACTCGCGCCGTGTGAACAGGAGCGTTGTCATGAAGAAGCAACACACCCGCTGCGAGTTTACCCCGTCTTTTCTTTTTAATTTCCTCCCGCAAATTATGCAAAGTGGAAGCGTAGGATGTGGCGTTGATGGTTTCACTTTTTTTTTTGTACTCAATGAGCAAGATTCCCTTTGAGTCCCAAAAAACTGTGGCCATGAGCTTCCCGGCAGACGGAGTGACTTTGAACTTCTTCGGGGGGTCTGTTCCTTTTTTATGCCACTGCATGGACTCTTGTTTGCTTTCAGGGTCATAGTGGTGGACCCATGTTTCATCCCCAGTAACAATTCGATCCATAACACCGTCCGCGTTCTCACTACACATCTCCAAAAGCTCTCTACAGCATGCGATTCTCACTTTTTTCTGAGGCGCTGTGAGCATTCGTGGCACCCACCTTGCACTGACCTTTGAAAGGTTAAGATGGTCATGAGGAATGGTGTGAATGGTACCAATTGAAAGCTTGGTGACCTCTGCCATCATTTTCACCTTTATTCGGGCATCCTCAAGAACAAGTTTTTCGACTTCTTTGATGCTTTCTCCCGTACAAGCAGTAGCCGGGGCGCCGGAGCGGGGGTCGTTTTCAATGCTCTCTCTGCCTCTCTTGAACTCACTTGACCACTTTTGCACAGTTGATAATGAAGGTGCGGAACCCTGGTAAACAGCCACCATCTCTTCATGAATAGTTTTTTGACTTTTTCCTTGCTTAGTGAGAAATTTAATTACAGCGCGATGCTCAATTTTCACCATCATCGTCTCAGTTGCCATTATGATTCTGGTAGAAGTCCATAGGTAGTTAAATTCTGATTTAATAAGTTTCCACTTCTTAAGTAAAATATTTTTAAAACTTTGTAAAAGTAAAGATGTTTCAGCAGAAGTATATTTGATTTAAAGAACAAACAAAAACTATGTTCACGGCGTTGTTTTTTCCGGATACCGAACCAATGCCTTAGTATTTCCAAATCATGGTTGATATTAGCAATCAAATCCAGTACGGACACATTTGAATATACGCACCCAATATCATCTTCGCATACTCTCGATAAGATTGGAAATTATAGAACTTGGGACGTTTTCCCAAGCCTACTGGACTTGAATACAAAGCTCATCTACATAGTCCCTATTCCTAAACATCACCCGAACAATTCGCCGACCTACAATCTGCCATAGATTTTCTATGGAGTTGTGATCGGGGACTGAGCGGGCCATTCCATAATATTGATTTTATGATCCCGAAACCGCTCTTGAACTATTTTTAAAGCAGGCTTTGGATCATTATCCTGTTAAAATATCCATTTCAGCGGCAATTCTTCCTCAGCATGTGGCAGCATAGTGCTTTCAAGTATGCTTTTGTAAATAAATCGGTCCATAATTCCATATATTTTATGTACCGTTTTCCACTTCGATAATAGATACTGTCTATTGACTCGTAATATGGTCATTTGCGAATTTAAGTCTTGCTCTTCTATTTTCAGCTGAAATAAATGGTTTCTTTATGATCTTGAATGATGAAGGACCACCATCCATAGCTCTCCAACGAAGTGTCTTGACGCTAGCTTTTGTATTAAGCTCGTTTTGAAATTTCCTAGATGACATGACATCCTAATGATCATTTTGTTTTCCCGGTATGTGGTAAATCTTGGCCTGCCACCTCGGTGAATCGTTTTGACGGAGTTGTAAAATTTTATCAAAATACCGATTTCAGTATTGAATACTCTTTGGATGATTTAGATTGTGAAATACCACTTTTATATTTACCACTAATTTCTTCTTTAATCTCATCGGAGTACTTATTTCTGATCATTTTAGATAACATTTAAGGAACACTTCTAAAGATCTGCAGACTGATACACGCAAATGTGTCAATTATCTTGTTTTTGTTTTTTGAATATGGACAAATCAGATATGAGTAGTTGTGGTCAGAGTACCGGGTTTTCTATTTCTCCCGCAACAAAAAATTACGGAGTTGCTTTTGTTTTGGCCAGTTGAAAATTAAAGTGAATTCAAATGGATGTTTGTATTTTTTTTAATTCCGTAAGATTACTGTTCATTGATTTTATAAATTAATAAACAATATTCCAAGCTATTGGGAATATTTTTTTTTGAAATGTAGGTCCACTAAACAGGGATTTGCGATTTTAGTTGCTTTAGTTTTGGCCAACAGTAGATGTAGAAACCAGACATGACTCTTTATAGCTCGTCTCTATAAACACTATTATAAGGAACCTAACAATCGCTGAAGATGTTCTCAAAATCAATTTGATATTCTTGAGTCTTCTCCAAAATCTGCCAAAGAGTACAAATTTGGTCGATGGTGGACTCACTAAGTCTAAAAATACACTGATGTGAACTTATCAGGTCGTTGACTATTAATTTCATACGTTCACAATGCGGCAACAGGGATATCTTGTATGCGATGTTTAGAGGGGTTATGGTCCTAGACTTGGAGTAGTTCAACGGACCTCGTGGTATAAAATTCTGTAGCTCAAGGAGACTATGATATAGTATGAATCTCAGCATTATTGAAGGATATCATATGCATAGTATGCGTTATCAGGGACTATGTCGTCATAATAGAAGTCAGTCCGAAGGAGATTCCACTAATTGTTCTGCGGGAGTTACTAAAAGCATGCAGCAAGATAGGCGGCAATAAGACGCCTGGACCCGATGTCATCACGAATAAGGCATTGAAGGTAGTGGTAAAAGAAACCAGACCTCTTCATACCGCCAGCAGAACAATTTCTAAAAAGAAGAACCATTGCAGAAGTCTCCCGTAGTAACATCGTCCTATCATCTAATATGCCTGGAGAAAATTACTCAAAACATAATGTAAAATAGGTTGCTAGCTGTAGCAGAAGATTTGTCTGACAGAAAGAGAGCAGTAATCGATATCCCAGATGGTGCTGCCGAATCAGAAAGATAACTGCGACGGCACGATGAGAATTCTTTAGTAATAGCACTGGACCTGGTCACAAATTCAAAAACTGTCGCTTGTTCGCCGACAAAGAGGTAAAATACTACAAAGTCACTGCTGGTGTTCCGTAGTAATCCGTCGTGTAAGATGCAGTGTTATGATTAAAGCTATCTCGGGAAGCATCGATAATCGGATTCACCGATGGCATTGCCATCGTGACAGTAGCTTAACAAGTTCGTTCAAGCAATTGACCGGACAAAAGATTGGCTGAACTAGCCGATAATAAAACAGAATCTGTTCTTATAATCAGTCAGAAAGTCGTTGAATTCCCCAATTATCAGATCAGTCTGATTGAAGTCTGTTCCGGGTATGTTAGATTAGTGCATAGGCAGATATCGGTTAACAACTAAATTCCAGGACAAAGTCGTGCATGCCAAAACTCGGGCTACTGGTATTTTTATTAGATTCCCACCTACACTGAGCATTCAAAAAAAGGTCATCTTTGAGTTAGTTGTGAGTTATATGTCATGGCCGAGAAAAATGTACTAACACCGTCCACAATCTACAAATCTATAACTTCAGAATGTTGTGCAATACACGCTTCCGAAAATGTTAAATAACCCTCATTCAAGGTGCTACCAATCGTTGATTCTTAATACGCAGTCTGTCAGTCTTGAGAAGCCACTTCCAATGTTAATGATCCAATTCATCATGTTGTTTCCAAGGCTCACTATCCATGCAAAAGAACTTCCAACAGCGAGCGCACCATGCACTGGCAAATCGAATGTATGTATCTTCAAATCTTAAATGATCATGTCAAAGCAAATTAAAATATTATAATAAATTGCCTCCCGCAATACTTTGCATAGTGTGTGATCTCGCCAGAACCATCGTCAATAGCGAACAAACTTTTACGATATCTATGTTATATACAAAAAAAAAGCACAGACCTCCCCTCTATCGCTTCTGTTAATAGCTTTTTTTTTGCGATAGTGTTAATCTAACGCGCATTTTTATTATTTTTCCTTTTTTTGTTTCCTCCTTTTGTTTGTCTGTTATCTGTGTTCGTTTATACTATCGAATGAAAGCCACACGGGAAGACCTTGACCCAGTTTGAGATAAGATTTGGGAATACGATTACAGATTTCCGAGAGCTTGCTTGGTATTGCCCCGAGTGCTTGATGATCCAGTATTTCCTTTGATTCTCATCAACAGAACTTCTGACCTAGTAACTACCTACGTATGTAGACTTGTATAATACTTAGTTTATGCTACGTGATTAAATGCTGCTGGATTGCTGAAATGCTCGACGGCGGAATATCTGAATAATCTGCGATATGGGTACGAGCAGTTTTGCCTTGCGTAAACGCATAATTTATTGAATAATTGACCATCGAGAGGTGCCCCTAAATGTTCATAGTCAGCGTGTAACGTTGGCACTTGTTTTACCTCGTTTATAGGCTCCTTGGCTTTGCCCCAAGGTCAGCCGCCGCCGCCGCCGCCATCGTCGACTACAACTACGATTACGACTACACCAACTGCGAAGACGTCGTTGAAGTCGATGATTGTATCAAACAAACGCTCATTTTCAACGAATATGTGCGAATGACGATGTAGGGTATCATCTAATCCAATAGTCATGGCAGTCTCAGTTTGTATGAACAATAGATACCACACACTCATGTGCGGTCTCAACTCAAATCACTTGGAGAGCTTATAGCCAGAAAAAAAGTGAAAGTGAGCTCTAAACCAACGAATTTCGTATGCAAAGTTTGGCAAGAGCTTCGTGCCGGGGCAAGCGCAATCAACGAAAAAAACAGCGCATGTCGTTCATTTGTAGGGGCCGCTGGCTGCTTGGATTGGAGGTACTCGTACATATACATAAATCAGATACATAGATACATAGATTCTAGTTTTTTTAGTTTCGCTCTCTTGTTGTTTTTTTTTTTTGTTTTGTTTGTTTTGTTTGGAGGGGGAGCGGAATTTTTGGGGTTTTTGCAAAGTGGTAGGTCAAGATATTTTCGGTTGCCGCTTGACTCGATTTTAACATTGAAAATAGCGACGGGTGTTGTCTATATGGGTTTGCGAATTCGAATTAGCGGTATACGGCTGCAGGTGTATCTATGTGAGTTGGTATATGCGTGTGAGTTTACAATTGCCCTTCAATGATCTTGATTTGGAAGTTGTTGATTTGTTTCGCCTTTTTTTTTCTCTTTCTTTTTGTTAATCGTGCATTGTATTGCCACACAGACACCAGTTTCAATGGCCAAGGTTGAAAATATTGACTGATGGAGTACCAGTTTGGAGGTCCAATTTGACAGTATTATGTGTGCGATGGATTGGTGTGGATTTTGGCGCATAAGAAACAGACATGATGAATGCGTTTGGCAGTGGTGAGTTGGAGCTTTTTTCTGTAGATAAACTGATGGGTGGTATTGAAGAGGTTCAAGGAGAATACCTACAGTAAATGGACTGACGAAAGACTTATAAGATACATGAGATACTATTGAAGCTACAATATTTTTGCAAGATTTCTGCAAATTAAATTTATTAATATAATTTTTGGTTTTCATTGTCAGAATGAATGGTAAAAAATAGTGATGAAACTAGAAGTGCACAGTTATTTTGAATATTTCAAAATACATACAATATTTATTATGTGGACTTGGACACCACCCATGCGAAATTTATTTGATAGATATAGAGACATATATTGAGTGTACGTCTCGTATTGATTTATTTACGAAGGCGGATATCCAGAGCTGTCCGTGGATTTCATCAGATCGTTAGTCGTTACAAAAAGGTATTCAGTTGGTGTAAGACCCTGGGGCTGTGTTTGATAGTATTGGTGCTAAGTTGGAAATTCACAAATGACACTTTTGTTGATGATCGTGTTTGCAAATACAGATTACGTGGTGAGCTTACTCAACTCACGCACTATAGATCAATCACGCAAGTGCCGAATGGAACACTTTCTCTTATTAGAATGTTAAAGGGTTACAAATCAAAGTAAATCAACAAATGTCTTGGAAACTAGGAAGGTGCAGGAGCACAAATCATAAAAACTGGCGAAATGTACTGACTACATCATGTCAAGAGTGGACTTTGATAAGAGTTTCTCAACATCAATTCCTAGCAAACATGACTGATTAACCATAGATGAAGGTGGTAGAGTTTAGTCGTTCCGCTTGTACCTTTTTCGTCTATTGAATTCGTTCATGTTCACATGCGTATGTAGTTTAGAGTTGACGTTGTTGTATGTTTTAGTATTTTCGCAGTATTTGAACTGCCATGGAACTGGAACTACCAATCTAACGAGAATGAAAATGGGACATTTCGTGTCTGCCTCTGCTGTGTAACTACAAATGCACCCATACATAAAAGTTCTTCAAAATTTCGTTATTGTTTTGAATTGCAGATAACGTTTTTTTTAAAAGCTGTAGCTGTATATTTGCAAAATAAATATATTTTTACTTGAAACATTGGTATGTTTTAATCCTCCTTACAACATAATCCACGCTTTCCTACAAAGCAAATATGCATGTAGATCGGCCTCTACATTTCCGCACACATATATTTGTCATTCAATATTCAATCTGTTCAACTTCAACTACGTAGTTCTGTGGACATGCATCATTCCATCTATCCGAACATGTCTGTGGAACTACTTAAATCCGTGGACATGAACCTCTTTTAATTCTGAAACAGCGTTGGAACTAAATAGTTCCATTCAAGAAATGAATTGTTCCTTGTTCGTTCCGGCAAAGGAACGGCTTAGCACAACTCTAGAAGATGGTATCGGAAGATGGTATTATTTTTGCAAATGGCGTCGTATGTCAAACATATTTGACATTTGTGAACTAGAGAGCTGCAGTATACAAACAGACAAGCAATGGAGAGCTATAATTGAATTTCGACGTCGATTTCCTAATCGTGTCGCGTCAACTGGGCAAACATTCCGGTGCTTAGCTACTCGACTCGAACAGAGTGGAGCCACAGGAGACCATGCAGCGCATGGCTGCCACTGGACTGGTCGGTCGGCCGAGAATATCGCGGCTGTGGCTGCCGATGTGTCTGAGAACGAAGAAGCATCAACCAGACGACGGGAAACGCAATTGGGCATCACCAGACAGACCCTACAGCGAATTTTAGTGAAAGACTTACACATGTTCCCGTACAAAGTACAAACAGTGCATCAATTAATGCCTCCTGACCGTCAGTCGCGTGTGAATTACTGTAAAGCCATCTTCAGTCTCAACAACGAAGAGAATCATCGTGAGCGACGAGGCGCATTTCCACTTAAACGGTTACGTCAATAAGCAAAATCTTCATTTCTGGGGCATTGAAATGCACGAAGAGCCATTATATCTACTCAAAGCCACTGTGTGGTGCGGCGTTCACGCAGGAGGAGTAAATGGGCCATATTTTTTTGAGGACGTCATCGGCAATACGGTCACTGTTACTGGCGAACGCTATAGGGCCATGATAAACGACTTACTGCCGGAATTGGATGAGCAGGGATTGGTGAACATGTGGTTTCAACAAGACGGTGCAACCGCACACACAGCACGAGCCACAATGGATACTGTGAAGGAAGCATTTCCTGGCCGCGTAATCTCCTGTTTTGGCGATGGCCAGCAACATCAGCCGATTTAACCATCCCAGACTTCTTTCTTTGGGGCTACTTGAAGTCGCGGATTTATGCCAACAAGCCTCAGATAATCGCACCCCTTAAGGAGAATATTCGACAGGAATGCGAACAGTTATCACCGGAAATCTTGCGGAAAGTCATGGAAAATGCGATAAACGGGCACAAATGTGTATAATCCCTGGCGGCAGCTACTTGGTGGATATCACTTTTTCCACTTAACAGAAACAATTGTAAAGGTCCAAATAAAGATTTCCATCACTCAAAATCATTTTTTTTTTATTTAGTAAAAAAGTAATTCAAAAACAAAATTGGTTGATTATTTTTTTGCCACCTTGTACTTTTGCAATCCTTCAAACTCATAAATACCCCGTAAGTGAATTACCAACACTTGTCCAAGCCTGTAAACTACTAGAATTTACTAGAATGAGTGCAATTTTCATGTGAAGTCCACTATGTGTGTAATGTGGATGACGTTTCTGTGTAAAATGAGAGGGAAATTGATATTGTGGACAATTTACACGTATTCACAGACAGGGTCACACCTATAGAGGCAACCAGTGGAAAGCGGTTTTTAGAACGACCAAAATCTGGAAAGTTTTCCATCTATGTTAGGTCATCTATGCTGACTAACTGACACTGCCACCAATAATGGAACCCTCCACCTCTACACGGACGACTCCAAAATAGAGAATACTGGAGCTGGAATCTGCTATGAAATGCTACAGATCCAGGACTCTTTCAATATTCCGGACAAATGCAGTATTTTTCAGGCAGAAGTATTTGTCATTCGTAAAGCTGCATAGGCTGTACTACTAATGGAACTTGATTCCGCAGAGATCTCAATCAAGCAGTCATAAAAGCTATGCAATTGAAATCACCAAATCAATAAAGGTAGAAAAATGTCATCAAACTCTAAGTAGAGTGTCCAAATCCCACAGAGTGGATATCTGATGCGTACTTGGATACACAAAAGTGAAAGCGGATGAGCTAGCAAAAGAGCGCGCCAATTGAAACCCTGAAACAGAAAATGAAACTCATACCTACAAAACGAACCGACAAATCATGAATCTCCAGGAGAGAGATTCTCAGGCTCAATTTGGCCAAACGTAGACAGCAGGAGAACACTTACCCTCCTAGGCCTTAAGAAGAAAGAAGACATTCGTATCGTTACTGGTGTTCTAACTATCCACTGACTCATTTCCAGTATAGTTTGCAGAATATGAGTCTCTTCTCTGAATTATTGTAGAAGCTATAGAAACGAAGAGGAAACTATCACACACTTGCTGTGCGACTGCCCTAACCTCGAAACATCTGGGGTACAGACTTTTTGGAGGGCTTGAGGACATCAGCAAAGCAAAACTTATATATCTCATTACTTACTTACTTAAGGTGGCGCTACAATCCGGTTTGGACCTAGGGTTCAACCAGTTTTGCACGCTTCGTTGGTTGAGGTCCCCTTCCGCTTGCGTGCGCCACCTAAGCCCATCCGCTCTACATGACGAAGTCCCCACCTTCACTCTTCTGGCTCGATGTCGATGTCGCTGTACACCCCGTACAGTTCGTCGGTGTATCTCCTCCCCCATTCACCTTCTATGCAGAAAGGACCGAAAATCACCTTAAGAATTCTTCTCTCAAAGCAGCCAAGAACACCCTCATCCATTTTTGATAAAGTCCATGCCTCTGCGCTATAGGACAGGACTGGGACTGTTAGGATCTTATATAGGGTCACTTTTGTTGTTCGAGGGAGGACTTTCCTAGTAATTGTCTTCTTAATTGCAACGATTGGTAACAGTTATTCTTCGTTTGATGTCCGCGCTGGTGTCGGTATCTGAATTGATAGCGGAGCCTAGGTACACAAAGTTCTTAATCACTTCAAAGTTATGTCTGTCGAGACGTGGACACTCAATCCTTTTTTACTGACAGCATATACTTGGTCTTACCCTCATTGACCATTAAACCCATTTTCGCCGTTTCCGTCTCAATACTTACGAAAGCGCCATTGACATCACGCTGCTTTCTTTAATCGGCTTATCATCGGCGTATGCGAGTAATTGGACGGTCTTTTAAAAGATAGATAGATCATCATTAGATTTGTTAAAAGCTCTAGCTGGTTTTCAGCCAATACAAACTAGGTAGTAATAATAACAACGAAGAATCATAATAGACCAATGGGCTTCCATGTATACTTGTTCCTTAGGGAGTAACCTATCCCTTATTACTCGTACCTAACCTAAGCTAGGAAGGTAACGCGACCAAAAATACCAAAAATATACCAGTTTCTGAAATCGACTTACGAGTGCCTGAATTAGGAAGTGACTGACAAAATCAGCGCGAAGTATCATAGTAGGGCATAAGATTAGTTCAAGAATCAGAAAGTATAGGCTGCACGAAATGGACATTGGTTGATTTAGTAGTGGTATAATTTTATCATTATCCTTATCTTTTGTTTCCAACAAACCCAAACGGGGTGGCCGTGGTGTAGTGGTACTAGCAATCGCTTCTCACTCGAAGGGTCCAGGTTCGAATCCTGCCCATGGCAAGTCAGTTTTTCATTTGTGTAATTGGAACTCAGACAGAAAAATTCTGCGTGTGAAGGCATAACACTGACACGTAGATTTGGCTGTTGTAGACACACAGCAAGCACAGAATAAAATACTGTGAATTATACCTCGAATTCACATCGAGTGAAGAAAAAAACTCTCCGTCCTATTCGGACTCCCACCCCTGGAGAGCGAATATCGAAACCAAACACACCTGAGTTTCAAACCACTACAAAACAATTTTCCTTTCTCTTCCTTCTAACTTTCCGCTCGCGCTCTGGCAACAGTAAAAGGGTATCTAACCCCTTAGGCGCGCGTAAATTATAAAAAAAAACAAACCCCGGCTTGGCCATGGGGACTGTCAGGAGATTTTCGGGTCGGTCTTCCAGGGGCGTATGTCTTCACTGGAAAAAGGGGACGGCTTGATTCGTTGTTCTTGGTTATATTGAGATCGATGCTAAACAAGTCTCCAGTACGAGTGTCCAAAACAAATTCGACCAACTGACCAAATTTGACTATCTACCCGTTAAGGACAAATGCCGCAAAGTCAAAACAACCAACGGGCCTTAATATTGAAGAAACGCCAAAGGAAACGTTATCCATATTCTGAGCAAGAACAAAGAATAAGTTGATATGACAGCACAACTGTATACAAAATCATTAGTGAGCTAACAGGTGACAGCGCACGTCAATACACAGTGAAATGGTTGGGCGATGCTACTCGTATCTTGATTTTTATAAAGGATCACTTAAGGAGATTAGGGTAAAACTTTTCGAGCATTTTGAAAAAAACACTGCGGAAGAAAATTTTCAAAAACAAAAGTCAATTGACGGCCGAAAGTCTGGTACAGCGAAACTTTTTCCGAAGAATGGAGAAAAGGAATGCTTGTCGAGCTCCCAAAGAAAGAAAATCTGAAAGAGTATGAACACTAGAAAGGCATCTGCATGCTTCCTGCGATTGCTAAATTAACAGCTTGCATAAGCCTCAAACGCACTGGAGAACTCCCGCAATCGAGCAAATACGCTTCCGTTATGGATTCTTCTACGTTGACCACATTAAAACCATACATTACAGATCATCGTTGAACAATGCGTTGAGTATAGAAAGTAAAACCTTCTGTTCATGAATAAGCCTCTCAAATCCACTCGTAAGTCATTCTTATGTATAAAATTACAAGACGATCAGCATAGTGAGTTGAGGGACTAGACCATAGTCCGCACCAGTCGGTTGTGTCAACAACTTATTTATTTTTGTGCATCTTGTGATTTTTCATTTAATTCAGCAGAAAGCGCTGGCCAAGTTGGGCGGCTTAAAAATCTCTGTGGTGGTCCCCATATTAAAGAAATTCGACACAAATTAAATTAGTCATTCAAGGGTCCCCTCGTTTCAATGCAATCATTCTATGCTTTGGTCAACTGGCATAACTAGTTTTTTTTTTGTAGTGGTTGTACGTATTCTACGACATTCCATTGTTATTTCAAGTTATCCCGATTTTGCAGCTTTTGTCTCATTTTGCTGTAACAGCATCATTACTAGTTGTGAGTCGAGTTTTATTGGTCCCTAGTATACAGGGATAGTCACCACCAGAGTTGTTTTTCTAATTGATTAAAGCACTTTAAGCAGTTTTCGTCCACCTTTGACGTCACCAGAATGAGTGTCAGAAGTAAATTTCACCGTCGCCAACAGAGGAACATTCCACTGTACTTTTGTCTTAGACCAAAGTGACACAATTCGCAGCTCATCTTCCTCGAAGTAAATATTAACTCTAAATGACGTGTTAAAAAATTGGCTTAGCTAATCGTTGCTGCCTTGGCTTGGCAGAAAATGTGAGCGCAAAGCTCTTTAGCTGAAGAATGAAAGTATTTAGAACTCTATATTGTTATATAAAAGTATATAAAACCCTGATTTGTTTTCACTCATATTACATGAAGCTGAGTTCCGAACGCTTGGCAGAGCAGACTCTGGGCGACTTAGTTTTTCGCTTAATATGTATTTGATTCCATTTCCGAACGAAATGTAACTACAAACACTACCAGTAGCGCCAAGCTACAGATGTTGTACGAAAAGGCAACTAATAACTAATGAGCAACAAAGAAACACAGACCACGAAATAATAACCCGAAGATCCAGGATGCGAACCAGTAGATGAAACTACTGCTTGCTTTTTTTTAAGGCTGTCGCAGATTTAAAGTTGCTTTATCTGGCTACTAAAGGACTAAAGAAGACGAAACGACACTGCATCTCTTTATGCGGCGGATTTTTAGTTACACTTTCTTCTTAAAAGTACTCAAAAGCTAGTACTCAGGTACGGGCTACACTTGTTTCTGATGGCCGAAGAAACCAGCCTGTTTTTCTGAAATTAAGCCGAACTTTAGTACAATGAAAATGGATGCCAAAATAAATCAAGATATCGTTCTGGCTATGCGGATCTAACCGAATGCTAGGGGTATGAGAGCCTTTTTATAATAGGCTGGGTTCTTGTATTAGGCTCACACTGTTTCTCTTGACGAATTTGATCTGTCATAATTATGTTCAAACAACGAGGTCCAACTTTCTTGTAGCGAGCAATCAGAAAAATAAGTATTTTGGAGTGACTTAGATGAAATTTAAAATGCAATATCAAGGTAAGAAATGATTTTAATTCCAGTGCGGATTTAAACGGGCACGTAGACTGCCATGAAGAAATTTGCTTACGGAACAAGAAACTCAGCGGGAGAAAATTAACTAAATTCATATCAGTCAAATAGTCTTACTATACTAAATACTCTCTTTATTGAGCAAGAACGGGACTGGTTACACATTGCAGCTCTCGACATTAAGCCCAGATATACTCGTATATACATCTATGCTGAGGTAGCTAAACTGATCTTAGGCAAGTAAACAACGACAGAATTTTTTATGAAAAATCAACGGATACCGGCGTCAGTTAAAACATTAAACTGGCACAATTTAATCAAAGAAAGAGGCCTGCTCTAAGAGTTAAAGAACTAAACGCACAGGGCACGAGCGAAAGAGTACTTTAACGAGTTACGAGTACTTAACGAAGAATTCCCATGCAGCACCAGATGGCAGATTTTAGTTAACGCGAAGTTAGCGAAGCAGTAAATAGAATGAAGCAGGGACGTGTTCCCGGACCTGATCACCTAACCAGTGAATCTTAGAGCTTTTTAGTCCCACCGTATAAAGGCAAAGGTGACCAGAGAAATTGAAACAACTGCCGATCACTGAAACTTATGAAATTATACGAGAGAGTTCTAGACCGTCATCATCGGAATAATATTCAACTGAATGGCAGTCAATTCGACCTTATGGAAGACAGGTAGAAATATGACGCGATTCAAATTTTACAAATAATGATGGAAAAACATTGCGAAGCATCGAAGGATATGCATATAGAAATGCGTTCGAAAAAAAACTCTTAGAGATCTTACATGGATGACGCTAAGATTTTAAATGATATAAGTTTGATACGCGATATGTACGATGTACAATGTTAAAACAATAGTTTAATGCACAGCGGGATTTAGTAGAGAATTTGAAGTTCAAGTTGGAGTATACCAAGGCTGTGTACAAAGTCCGTTGCAAGAATTTCTATTGAGTACGGAGCAACTCATTGTCTTCTCGCCGATGATAATGCTGTCATAATCATAACCCTTTCAGTGACTCTTAATAGTTGGATAAAAATCCTAGAAAGTAATGGATTGCGAACCGGTCTTACTTAGTCCGAATTTCTGCATTGAAGTTTTTCCGAACCCACAAACCCAACTTCTGACATCTATTTTCAAGGAGCCTTGCCAAAGTGCAAAAAATTACGTTGACGATGTAGCAGAGTCAGTGTGGGGTGGCTTAAGTGGTGCGAAAACTTAGCAGTATTTTTTGATAGAAAAAGGCCGCTTAAACTTAAAGGTTTGTTATGACAGCCGTTCGTCCAGCCTTAACATACGCATCACCAAGTTTTACGATATAAGAGAAATATGAAGGAAAAACCGCAGCGACGGGCAGGGGAATGAAAATGTTACGAATGTCAGCGCGTATAACAAGCCATGATGTTATAAGAAGTACACGCAATCGCGGGAGGTTCCGCATTAATAAATCGATAGTGGACCAACTTGAAATCGAGTCGTCATATAAAAAGTATAAAAATCCAAGGAGATTCAAGTTCCAGCCGAAGTTCGAAGAAAGAGACGAAAAAAAAAAATAATTTGGATTATTCATATGCGAAAACATTAGCAAATTCTTAGCCTCAGTAATGAAGCGATCTGGAATACGTGGAAGAAATAATTATGAGCGTTACTGCACCGGTTAAGAAAAGAAGAAGAGAGACTTGTAGCTAAGAAACCCGATTCCTTTCAACTCAGGCGCCAGCTAAGTACATTTGTAAGCAACACCCGCAGCATATTTCCCAGCCTGTGTAAATGATACATGTGTAGATCTCGAGGATATATAAACTTTAAATGTACCATTCTCCTATTGTATCTATTCATTTCTATTGCAGAGTTTAGGTAAAGCTAATTTCTTATTTCTGAACGCTCCTTCCTGATGTTTAATTGGATAAAGCGTGAGACGGAAGCGATTTCAAAATCAGAAATTTCACTTTGAGCACGCAACAAATACTACACAAGTGTTTGTACCGGGCAACAACTACCACGGCATACATATCTACTGATGATAATTCGTTAAATTAATTCGCAATCTTTGAATAACGAACTGCGAGTTTTTGGTATGTGCAGCATCATCAGGTCATCTGCCAACAACTCATCAAGTACCCGAAAAGATTATCTGCTCTGCATCGAAATGAGATCCCACTATGTACGTACATAGGTATCCGTATTCTGTGGTACAATCGGTACGAGTAGCTCGGCGGCACAACTTTACTCTGGGTATGGGAATCCCAAACCACTTTCATTGCTCAAGTTCGCCGAGGAAGAAAATAGAGAGAAACTGAAAGAAAAACATTTCTAAGCGTTTTTTCTTGTTTTGCTTATAAATAGCAATAATTTGTTATACAATATTAACCAACACTTTTTTTTGCCATGTTTTGGTTAGTGTTGATGTTGTGTGCCTCCTTAGCGAAACAATTGCAATCTATAGATACATCTGTAGAGTGTGTACGGAGTACAGAAGAATACAGAGCAGCCTCAGCAGCGGCAACGGGTAAATCTAAAAACTGCAAGTAAAACAACAAAACAAAATAACAACCGCAATATGAAATGAACACACACACACATGCACATACACAAAAAATAAAAAAGGAGGAGGAGGAAGCAAAAGGCAAGATACAAAAAACATCCCATAGGTTAGTAGCCGATCAAATAAACAAACGAACGACCGAACTTTGCAGAAGTTAAAGACCTCTCACCAAATGTATCTCTGCATGAGCTGTACTGTGTGCTTGTTACTGGTAGGTATTGCTGCCACTGATTCACAGTCATTATTGACGGCGATGTTGCTGTTTTCCGTTCTGATTTTCCCATCTTTCCATTTCAATGCAACATGTTGCAGCAACATAAGAGTCCCACATAATCTAATGAAATATCGCCAATCGCTTCGTTTCGTTCTATGTTCTCTCCAGCGAGCTGGTTAATGTTGATTGGTTTGTATCTTTTGTGTGTGCGAGGGTATCACGGATTGGAAAACGCGTCATGCACAGCGGCAAAGCCGTAAGCCGGAGCTTTTCCCTTGAACGGAGAAACGAACGAGTATACACGTTTTGCGATTAGTTTTCCCTGATTTTTTCGCAGCCCTCTATCCATTTTTCCGACTAGAAATTCAACTTAAGAGAGATACGAAGAGGCGCACAAAAAAGCGCTCAACTCACAACAATTCGCAAACGCACCGAACAGGCAAAAGCAGGCAAAACGATGGCGATTTTCGCGAATATGAGCTGTGACTGTGAGTCGTTGAAGCAACATCAGTTGAGTTGATTAGTAGTGGGGTGGTGCTGGTAATTTTCGCTTTTCGCTCATTTTCACAAAAGCATTCTCGTGCATATGTGTACGTGAGTGGCGTAGCAGTCAAAGTTGCTGTGGTCGCCTGTTCAATTACATATTTGTGCAGCGAACTTAAAAATTTTTACATTTTAAGCTTCAGTCAGACAGTGACTTTTGCAACAAACGGTTCGGTAAGAGCTTGCGGGCAACATTTTTTTCTTCGTTTTTTCTTCGTTGGATTTTTGTTGAGTTCTCGCATTGGATTTTTACATACACTCTCTGTTTCCTTTTCATCATCATCATTATCAACACAGCACACATAGTATCTATTTGCAATCGCAAATAAAAATAATAGGAATAAAAAGAAAAAAAAAAAATTACTACGCTAGTGTTTACTTTGTCGAGGCGAATTTCGAATGCGATTGCACTTTGTCATTCGCCATCGGAGAAAGGACGAGTTTTTGTGATCTTCGAATTTGGCTTTGACTTTGGATGAAACCACCCAAAGTGGGTGTTAAAGTGACAGACTAACGGTTTTTTCTGTGACATAATGAAACGCCATCGGGATACTTAATTTTTGGCGCCAAAACAGAAACAAATTTTAAGTGATTGGATTGTTAAAAGGAAATTATCAACATTTCCTCTTTGTGATTCGAATATCGACTCTATCGACTTGTCTTGTTCGTTATAATAAATTCGGGAGTTTGAATTTGAATTTAGAAAATTGCGCGTCGTCTTTTTCTACAGAAATTACGGTATTTCGTTGTTTTTTATTTTTTATTTTTAAAACGATATTCGTCCAAACTTTAAAATGACACATGCCAAAATGTCTACATCGGGATTAAAATGTTTTTAGACCAACTTAAGATGATTAGAAATTTTCTATTTAACTTTTAGTGTCTACTGTGATAAAAAAAAGCTTGAAAATAAAATAAAATCTCTTGTCAAGATGTTGTTTGTTTACAACTTATTTTTTGCGTTGAAAAATTGTATTGTTCCCTTGATGTTTTTTTTTTTTTGGTTAGCCATTCAGCGCGACATATAGTGCAACTATAAAAAAAATAAAAAGATAAAGTGAAAATATTTTGTAAAAGTGTACACAATTAAATAAGAAAAAAAAGGCAAAATAAAGAAACAAACCGACGACCACACTGTATCAACAGACGGGGAAAAAGTGTTGAAAAAGAGTAAAAAACGTCAGAGGAGTTAATTTTCACTTTCACTGATTTTTCATTGCAAATCATTGATGAGTTGGTTTTTTTCGTTTTACTATTTTTTGGCTTGGATTAAGTGTTTGCTTTTTTTGCAATTGTGTATAAAGTAAAAAAAAGTGCAGTGCACAGATATGTAAATGATAAAAGAAAAATTCGATTGAATAAAGAAATAGGGAAAATGAAATGAAATGGGAGAAGAAATTATTTAACTACGCAGAGAAGAGTGTCGAATTGAGAGCAAAATAAAAATATTTACATAAAATAAAAGAATAAGAAAGATTGTGGATAATTTACGTGGTCCGGAAGTAGAATTTCCTTATATTTCGGATTCGGATAACAAAATCACACATTTTAAGATGCCTGGATATAATGCTACAGAGTAGACGGTTTGATTTTACATTTTTTGTTTTCAAAAGGATTACCTGCCTACTGATATGTATTTACCAATTGGATAACACATTTTGTGGATATATATTTTAATTAAAGGTAAGCTTTAATTTTTCGTGGAAATCAGGTAGATTTGGCACCACTAATCAATTGATATTTAGCGGTGAAGAGTAAAATCGGTGTTACCATATGATGTTGAATGGTGGAGTTTATTTTTTGGAATACTACATAAAATGACTCATTCTGTATAGCTATCTGAAAGTTGAGAAACAATTATTTTGGAAGAAAGCTGTGTTTTAGGGAAGTAGTTTTTTTCGGACAATTGGATTGAGCTTTTTCGACAAGGTGACGTTTTAGGTAATGAGTACACAGTATACGCTAATCAGCAAGTCGTACCTCAAATTTGAAATTTTTCTAGTTGTTTGATCAAACGTTGGTTAGAGATAATAAGGAGAGAATTTAGATTTTAAAAAATGACAAGATTTTTTTTCTAGAAATTGTTAGAAAGCAACTCAGTATCATAATATCATTTCTTAATCCAAAATTCCCAAAGATAATAATATAGTCGGCCATCACTTGATCCAAATTTGATTCTCAATTCTGATGGAAAAAAATTCCATGTTTTGTGGATAGCTTGTGATGATTTATTATTTCGGTGGCATAATAGGTCGACAAAATTGTTTTTTTATTCATGACATCCATATTTTGTCGTGCCACGACCAACATAAAAACCAATCTTCTCACTCTGAGGGTCCAAGGTTCGAATCCTGCCCATGGCAAATCAGTTTTTCATTTGTGTAATGGGAACTCAGACAGAAAAATTCTGCGTGTGAAGGCATAACACTGACACGTAGATTTGGCTGTTGTAGAGTTTCAACCACAAAAAACTAGTGCGAATTATAATTTCGAATCACTCTGAGTGAAGAAAGAACTCTCCGTCCTATTCGGACTCCCACCCCTGGAGAGCTAATATAGAAACCAAATACACCTGAGTTTCAAACCACTACAAAACAATTTTCCTTTCTCCTCCTTCTACCTTTCCGCCCGCGCCCTAGCAACAGTAAAAGGGTATCTAACCCCTTAGGCGCGCGTAAATTATAAAAAAAAAAAAAAAAAAAATCGACTTAATTGTTAAGGGTTTTCATAGAATGTTTTCTAGTACCTTATTTAAGCGATCTACAGAGTGGACCTAGACCTAGACCTCATAGGTCTTTTTCAACTTCATTGTACCCATTCGTTTTAGCTATCTCCGGCGAATGATGCTTGCTTTTGGAATCAGCTCAATATCGTGTATAGCTCGTGGATTTTGCTTTTATATCTCCATTTTCAAAGTCTTTCAACGTAAACGAGAAACATGATTCAAAGAACCGTGTAATCAGAATGGCTAAAGATTGTTCATTAGCCTTGTCCAACGCTCATGCTTCTACGCCCAAGAGTAGAATTGAGGAGATGAGTCTTTTATCTAAAAAAAAAAACTTTTAGTGTTTCTTGGCCATGTATTAAGTACTTAATTGCCTTCTTAGGCAAACAAATTAACAATTGGCAAGCTTACTTCTTGACTCGAATTCTTCTAAAGTGTTATTAACAAATTTATTAGAAAGTCGTGGTAAACAAAATGCATAACTACTTTAAAATTTTAGCTTTCTGTTATGATGTTTTGCGTCCCTTCTTGTTGGCATCACCAGTAAGGTTTTTATTAAATCCACAAAATAAGTATATTTTGTAAATTTTTCGCATTATTTCAGCGATAACAAACATTGGATGTTTACTTTAGGCGTTTCAGTTGACTGGGGAGCGTCATCATAAACTTTAAAGAAAGAAGTCATACGATGCCAAATCGCATTATCTCGTCGTTCAATTCTGCTTAGAATTTCGAGAAACTCGGTGATGGAACTTATCTCACAAAAGAGCAATGTTTTTACCACTTTGTTTACATCGCCCATATTCATTCCTTCAATTTGCGGCCATAAAAAAATTCATTGATCATGGTTCGTTAGTACAATCCATTCAGCCACAATAGCTTCATTTTCGAATAAATAACGTTGATGCAAGAAAATGTTGTGGGTAGAGAGGCTTCTCGACAATCATTCTTTGGTTTTTTTAAGCCCCAAATCCAACAATTTTTGGTTTTTCAGTTATATTCTTGATTAAGTTCATTCTTTTCCAACACTCAACTGGCAATGTCACGACATGGTAAGCAGGCTTAAGTTCTTGCTTCAATTGAACTTTTTGTCCAAGTCCTGAAATGGACAAACCTGGATTTTCGGGTACACTTCAAGCTACTGAAGAAATATTTCCATTAGTTCTTGCAATATTTCCATAACAATAGCTGGGCAAGAAGATGCCCACGAAAATGCTGTTCTCGCACAGACTTCTGCTGCGTCATCGTAGTTTAATGGATCTTCTTTCTTGTGGATTAGGCGAACCTTGGTGAGGTTTCACTCATCAGTCATATTTTCGCCCGGTCATATATTCTAAGTCATCTCCTCCTGCCTTAAATAGCTCTGTAGGTCGGAAGAACGTACACCATTTTTGTTGTACTTAAGTTTTTGTATTGCTCTTCTGAAGTACATTCTGGATTAGTTGGTAGCCCTGGCTTTCATCGACAAGGGTAAATGGTTCTATCTGCCTGATAGGGGTGTTTGGATCATCTCCTCTGTTTATAATTATCACGAATTCATTCAATTCAGTTTACAAATGAATAGATTTTAAGTGAAGTAACCCATGCTATCAGAAGTTATTAATTATAAATTAAAAAGAAACAATACTAAAAAAAATGCCAGCTGGACTAGGTACAGGTCCTTCGTCTTTATTCCAGGCTAGAATTAATGAGATGGATTTACAAGAGCAAAATCTGGACCAAACTGTCTTAGTTGTCGACATTTCGGCACATAATATGTGTTTTGTAAAAGATCAATTGTAATGATATACTCCTATGTACGAACTAATTGAGGTCCTTTTGTGTCGTGTCATATTGTCGTAAAATTACCTTTATAGTTTTAGTTATGTCTTTATATCTCACTTATTTATGAGTAAATTTTAATTTTATAGAAAACAAATGCTGCTGAACTAATACTGAGTGAAATAATGCACTCGTCGAGGATTTCCTGTAACAAAGCCATTATGTTCCTTACAATATGCGTTATGCTTTCATCTTGCTAGAGGGAAATTTTGATTTCGCGTGGAAGATTTTGTGCAGATAGCTTCAACAAATGTTCTAACAATATCTGGTACTAACTGCGGGAACCAAATGGGCCAATACCGCTTAAGTTAGTGAAATTGTGGCAGATAAACTGCTCTTAGATTTCCCGTAGAACATATTTTGTAGTTTTGCTTGTTAATTGATTGCAAAAACGCTGCATCGTTCGTTATGAAATTATGGTTGGAATAAGTTTTTCCCATTGCTTTTTGTCACAGAAAAATAAAATGGTAAAATCTATCCATTACATATATTATCCATTAATATTCCAAGTTGAGACGAATGCCACCCTGTTAATGATTTTAGAATATCCTGCACACTTTCCATATGTGGTTTGCCGATACCAGGGTGGTCTTTTATCCCACCCTAAAGGCTAAGTGACACTCATCTGCAACCGAGCGAAAAGCTTGTACCAGAGATAGTGAATTGAATCGAAATTTGACATCGAACGTGTTCCATTATACTTGGAATACAGTGACTGGGGTTTGTCAGAATTTTCATTAGGCTGGTCTGAAATCAAATGTAAGATGAGGACGATATACAATACCTCCGCCATTAGAAATAAAGACTTTGCGATCTATGGTATCACTGCCCCCAAACATATATGTATCTCTCACGTGAACTCCCAATGGTTTCAGTGGAGTCGTCAGCCATCTAAAAGCATATATATGAGGGTCTTTACAGTTGTATGTTTAGTACGCACAGTAAATTCCAGTACAGGTTCTGGAGTTCAGTTCGATTGCAGTCTGAGATGTAATAGAATTTATAGTTTATACCTGCGGAATGAATTCAAAGGATTTTTATACTTAGAACTATCTTAGAGTTTTGAACATAGCCTTAAGCGTAATCTGGTCATCACTACAGAATCAGATAATCTCTCGTCCTTCCATGTCTATATCAGCTCGAAGATTTCATTGAATCAGTTGGTAAATATCAGGTACCATTGCATTTCTATAAAACAGAAGCCCAAAGACTGCTTCTTCCTATCTCAAAAATAGACTGAATTAATATTCACATATGTATGAACCAGAAAAACTATAGCCTGTAGATCATTACTAATATAGATTTTGTTTTTAAGAAATTAATTGATGAGGAATACTTTTATTATTATTATAGAGATGCATAATATTCGATTTTAAGTCTACAGTCTTGACGAAAATTAATTAGTAGCAAACAACATTTAAATTTGCAGGAGAAGCGGATTGTGGAGCCAGGCGAAACTGTGTGACAAACTATCTCCTTCTCGTCCTTGTTTTTTTATTCCTACTAGTGTGGGCAGAAAGAAAAATGGTACGCAACATTTTCGAAAAAACTTCTCTATAAACATAACATCTTTAAGAAAGATATCGACGAAGTTATGAATAAGCCGAGATTTGTACATAAATACTTACCTCGATGAGTCAAGTCTTGTCCTTTTAATACTTGGGCAGACTTTGTTGAGTGAATCAAAATATCAAATTTTTTACTGAGCTGTAAAAATAAGAATAATATTAGAAAAATTGGCAGACTATTGGCTAATTTTTCTAATTAACAAGCGAATAATTGTATTGTCCTTGATGTGTGAAGATGCTGCTCTATAAAGAAACACCTTCTTGATAGCCACATAAAAACTTACGTTTTTCCATATCACACTTTCCCAATCTTTTCTAAGATTAATTCCTCTTGAAGTGAATACGTATTTACTCATTTCTGCAATCCTCGTCTCTTATATAAATCTTATAAAAATTTTCAAACAGTGGATGCACTTCATTAATTTTTTATTAAAAAAGCTAAAATCTTTTCTTTACGACATTTACAATTTTTATTTCTATAGGTTACATCTTTATTATTTAATGAGTAAATAAATACTGAATCACAAAAAAAATATCAAAATCCATTTTTAATACGTCTAGCCTGCCTAATAACAGACAGAAAAGACCTTCTGATAGTGCCTTACCTAAAGAAATGGTTAAATTGGAAGTTCCTAGATATGCTCCTTGCGACAAGTTCTCACGTTCTTTATATTTTATTATTTGCTTTATTTTGTTGAAACATTCTTTTAAATAAAAAGTAATAGGGCAGCAAATATTTGTCCATGTCGAAATCGATCTATTAGCTATTAGGAAACGTTCGCACACCTCTTAAGGATCACAATTGGTACACATTAATTAATAAAAGTGTGTCTACCATTCAAATCGTTACTGAAATAATGAAAACTACTAAAAATTGTTTGAAAACTGACGAAATATCGCCTTGAATAGACCTCTATCGCATGCTGCCTACCGCTCACCCAGTCTCTTAGCCAGCTTATAATATCGTCACAAGTCCGAGCAAATGTGAATTTTTTTTTTCTTTATCGAACAGACATATCTTATCACTAATCCATAGCTGGTCATTTGTTGAAATTCGTTTGCCGATGAAGTCATAAAATATCACTTAAAAACATAAAAGCCTTACCCTTAGACTTCGCAAATATTTTTTAGGTCAAGTATGTTACTTTTTTCAGTCATTCGACGTTTGAGAGATCTATGGAATAAATTTGAACATTTCCCCACAATACTCAAGTGATAAACCCTCAGACGATTGAGAATTCCTCAATAGGAAGCAATATCAACAAAGAAATAATTCGTAACGTACTCGATATCCACCTTAGTCATATGGAAATAATCATCAAAAAATAAGTAAAACTGTCCTCCGATTCGAACATCGCCTCATTGCATCCATGAAACCGTGCTGCCTTGACTTTGTACTCCCATGATCTGTATAAGTATGATATGAATATGCAATGCACAACATCCACACTCCCATACACATACTCTTACACTGCTGAGAATATCTTCGCAACAATAATTATGATGTCCGGTGAATGTCCGTTTTTAAATATAACCAACGAAGGTTACTGAAATTGTTTTTCATTTTTTTTTTAATCTTTACATCGTCTCACTGTCAACATATAGCCGCAACAACAGTAACAAATAAAGTATTTCAGCAAAATGCCTTTGGCGAAAAAAGAACACAAATTTAAACTTCCAACCAACATCAACCTTCGAAACTAATTTCAATCGATACAAATCCAAAAATATTCACCAAAATGAAAAAGAAAAAAAATCACAAAAAAAAAACAGCTTTAATCAGATTAAGCCAAACTATCGTATCAGGTAACCTTGAGCTAAACAGCCGCGCAAGCACCATAAAAAAAATATAAGCAACAAAAACAAATACAACAAATAATAATTAAATACAACAAACAAAAGTAATCGCGGCAAAAAAAGCCGACAAAAAAAAATTATAAAAAAAATCGAAGCATCTGGAGGGAAAATTTGGCCTGTGCTACTTTAGTTTGGTGTACGACACTATGAGCAATTTTTGTATGTATAATCGGTACTTGAATGAGCGAAAGTATAATTAATATTCGAATACATTTTGGCACACTCATAACCTAACCCAATTAAAGTCATCGATTTGATTCTACGGTTGCATTGAAATTTGACCCACAGGGAGCATTGCAATCAGTGATTTTGTTATTTTAGTTGCTTCTTTCGATTTTTGCAATTAATTTCTTTGACAATCATCGCAAGCAATTAACAGGTACGAATAGTTAGCTGACTAAGATTTGTTGTGGGGCATGGGTTACGAAATTGCGAGACGATGTTCCCGATTTTTAATGGGGGCTACTGAAGCTACATGCATAGCTCTACTGACATGGTTCTAGTACCCTAAATTTGAAATAAAGCGGTTTTGTGCAATTTGTTTGCATAGAAGTTTCCAATTAAAGTACTCCTCGTACTTGTTGGCAAATAATTTCTTTTCCTTTTTGGTAATCCCTTCTGGTTAATGTTGTTGTTATGTCAAATGTTTAGGGCATATGTTGAAATGTGTAGGAAATTTTTGGAATTTTTATTTCTTATTAACTATTAATCAACTAATCTACAAGTATGATGATATATCAAAGTTATAAAGATGATTTTTCATAGCTGATAAGAGTTTTTAGTAGATCATTATATCATCAAAAATAAAGCAATAGACTGTCTATTGGGAATTCATGAAGAATAAAATTCAGAGCCCTCAGATATTGACTTAAACTGTTCGTTCATACTCGTAGATCCACAACTAATTGTAAATTGATCAAGGTTGAAATGTTATGAACATGAGAAGTTAAGTACCTAAATGCAAACTGTCAGATAGTGCTCTCAACTTCTTCAGGACAATTTTTAAAGTGTAAAATACTTATGTTGTAAATACCTTAGTCAAAAAATTGCCTAAATTTTGCGGTATTTGAAATCAATATATTGTATCACAAGCATTTGAGGTAAGACTTCAGAGTAATTATATGCGTTTATATGCGTTACAAAGAGCCCTTTTAATGATTTAGTTGTCGCAGGTTTATCAGTATAAACAAATCATTTCATTTAGGTTTACAAGAAATAGATCGAATAATGCTTAATCGAACGGATTTGGATGTCTACATTATATGCTAAATTGAGATTTCAATAAATCGATGATTTCGGTCCACCAATATTTTCAAAGAAATACTTATTAATCCGTTATAAGGGGTTCAGCCTTATTTTTTGAAGAATTCCGGACCAAATGTTGCATTTTTGTAGATGTATGTCACCATAACGTGCGACAATGCCTTGAGCCCTGTCGCTCAATAATTTTTTGAGTTTGAACATTGATCTAACTATCAATTGCTCTACAGTCCAATTAGCAAAATATCGATCCCAGGAAAATGGATCCCGAGGAAGGGACTAAACAAAAACCGAACGAACAGTACGAAGAGTGCATTTGGACTGTTTTCTTAGATAATCAGAAGTTATGCATTAAGTTTAAAGGCTTAAAAACAACAGGTATTCCGACTCAATGTTGAAACTGTATTGTATATGAGCACAGCAGCAGAAAAATGCCCTTCACCTGGTAATGACGAAGTTAAGTTAAGAGTTGACAGAAAATAGCTCTTCCAAGTTCCTTCATATATATGTATATACAAGCTGTTGCCGAAAAGGAGGAAGTTGATTGGTTTGACTTATTCTAAATATGTGAGTGTCATAGAGAATAGCAAACTTATTTGGGCTAAACATGTCACGTCGAAAACCTGCAAGGCCCCGTCTGGCGCAACAAAGCATGGGCTTGTTACCGAGGAAGGTCGTCTGGATCTACACGATTATAATAAGCCCAATTATATCCTATGTGTCGATTGTCTAGTGGAGCTAGCTTTCATGAAAATATATGCTGCCTTTACCAGACTCCAAAGAACGGTCTGTCTCGGCTGCATAGGGGCTTTCCTAGTACCGGCTAGACGAACTGATCTCCGTTCCTACTATGATTTTCATATCTTCTGTCCAAAAAGAAGTGGTAGAACATACACTGGAGTTTTGATGACCTTGGGCCCCGACCGACAAAACCGACTAAGTGTGCCGTGCTGGTGTCTTTCTAGAGGACAACAACGTAAGGTTACACTGCTCGTTTGGAAAACTTGCGTCTGCCGTCCAAGCGGAGATATACACAGTCCATGGTCATCCCTCTCACAAATTCTAAGCTAGCTCGAGTATGCAAGACAGCAGTGATCGCAGCCAGAAGACTGAATTCACTAAGTCTTGTCACTATAGAATAGAACGAGAAATGAAATCGCCGATGAACTTGCCCAAGGCTCAGTGGAGAGTTTGTCATGACCTGAACTTGGGTTGAAACTGTTAGTTTCTCAGTTAGCGCTTCCATTAACAATTGAGTTTCATATGAGCATAACTGAAGAGCATGAGTTTCCAGGTCAGTCACTCTCTGGCTGTCACTAAGTAGTAATGAGGTACTGCTGGTTGGGCATTCGATTGCTCTTTCAGTAAAAGGGATATACAAGGAGTACAATGCAGGCAAAATTTATACGTCGCCAAAGGCTCAAAGTTTCTCATAACAAGTGTCGATATCTTTCTATTAAAAAATTGACTGTCAACAATATCAACACCGATCAGTGAAATAAAAATCTAACAATACTTAAATATTTAAGCTCTCTAGGTCTTATGAGGGATGCGATAAAATTAGTTGAAGAAGCACTGCCATAGATTAAAAATTATTAGCTTGGACCTTGTTATAGCGAAAGTCCTTAATATCAAGCTTCGACACAGAACAGCAGACGGGACACCTCTAATTTTATCAGAGTTTAATTTTTTTGATCCTTTTTTAAGCCACTCAAACCTGATTAGAGTGCAATAGAGTTTTGAAGAGATCATATCCTGTGACTACAATCGTTTTTATTTTTATATTTTTTAACTGCAATAACAGCAATGATATCTGGATAATCCAGATTTATGACTGAAGTCTATTTTCTATGTTTAAGAACTGGCTTATAAATTTATTGTTTGGCTTAATGGTCGTTTTGAATTTTGCTTTTATTTTGTATTGTTTTGATAATTATTAGAGGCTTTCGAAGTGAATGATCTTGTCCATGGATAGGTTTCATGTTGCTAGATAACTATTAATCAAAGATAACTATTATCAAAGAATATCCCAAATTAGATTACTTTTTCTGACAAGCCAAATGCTGTTCAATTAAATAAGTCGGACTTAAATATTTCATTACGTTCAATTCAATATTTCAATTCTAGTGATAGTCAAAAAACCTATTAAACCACTATCAATGACGTATTTCATTATTCTATTGTAGATCACCGTCAATTTAGCGATTAAAAACCAGTACTGATCTTGAAAACGTATTCATCGATCTACACGGAAATAAATTTTTGTTAATATCTGCATCACTTCCGTCAATTAGAAAGTGATATATATTTTTTCTTCTGTCAATATGATAGCTCAAAATTTAGAAGAAACCATCACGAGATCAGTTTAGAGGTCAGCACTGCATTTGCATTTCCGCAAATCATTTACACTTAACTCGTAAATTAATATTTGAGGGTTGTCCAGTTGCCAGATATAGATAATTGTATTCAAAAAAAACTTATAAATATTCAATTGTATAGATACCAGAACACGTATTTTGTAGAGATAGTTGACAAAACATCTCAGCCCAAGTTAATGTGACGTATCAAACTGACATTGACAGTTGAATATGAGCACTAAAATCCATGACATCTGCATCTATAATTCCTTCTCACTTATGCAATTAAAAACTAAAATTACGAAAAATCACATTTCATTCTGAATCAAAAATAATATTTTCTTTTTGAATTTATTTCATACTTCATGTTAGAGGATAGTAGCACGTTTATGAAAATGCAAAAAAATGGAAACGTAAACAAACAGAACTAGTTATTTTGCAATTTTTAACGTCAAATCATTTAGAGCAACGCGTAATGCTGTAAAAGTAAATAACCATGAAAGTTTTAACAATCATTTTAGAGTACTTGAGTCAGCTTTATGTGTGTGGCCTAATCCGTAGTCGCTGTAAGTGCAATATGGCACGCACTATGCTCGGTGCGTGCTTTTTTCTTAAAATATTCGTAGAGCTGTTGTGTCAGACAACCTTGGCATGAAGGAAGTATACGATTCAAACATGATCGGTTTATATATACCGAGGTTATTGGAATATAATTGAATATTCAAATAATATTTTGATTTCTTTAAAATTATTGTGGGTAAAGGGTTTTTTTTTAATTAATTATGATAAAAATCACAAAACGTTTAGCCGTATTAGGGCAATTAACAATATCCATTCAAATTTAGTGCGCAAAATAAATTTGAATAAAAATGCACATTGGCGTTTGATCGAAGACAATTTTACAGTTTAGCTTTTGAAGGTGGTTTCAAGCATATGTGCATCTCAACTGGCAATTACAAGGCGTATCCTGTCGGACCAATATATCGCCATATACAATATTGTTTTCCAAAGCTGCAATCGTTGCAAGTCTATCCACGTTATCAAGCTATTTCGCTCATCCTAACTAAAAATAATCGAGCGGAATATCATGGTGGCCAACTTACGAATCCCAATTTAAAATTCACTCTCTCACCAAATCTTGACCTCAGTAAATCAATGAACGCAAAACTTGTATGAGACGTATATCATCCACATCGATGTCACGTAAATTTGAAAACAGATATTCGTTGATCATTTTTCTGTATCGATCACCATTGATCACCAGCGAACTGATAAATTTGGGTTTTTATTAACACTGGCCTTAAGGGGAGCTCGTGGTCTAGCGTCCGTAAATTTAAGTCATTTTTGGGATTTTTTTAATGGTGAAATTAATAAACTCTTGGTTGACTTATTTCCGAACATTCATATCTAAGAGCATTCTACTAACGCTTTACTTGTTTACTTTACTTATTTAGGTCATATTTTTACTAGAGCGTGCCCGCTAGAGCAATTCTGAGCGCTTGCTTAATATGTCTCAGATATCTAAGCCAATGAATTCAGTTTCTCCCGTTCAGGACAGTAGGCAAGCAAATTATATTTTGCTTACAAAACGACCATAGAATGCGCCGTGCTTTTTATCTACTTTTATATAAAAATATTCTGCAGTCTCAAAGCATTCATCGATTAAGACAAACTAAGTACCTGTCCTGCCCATGGCAAAATCAGTTTTTCATTGTATAATTGGAACTCAGACAAAAAAATTCTGCGTGTGAAGGCATAACACTGACACGTAGATTTGGCTGTTATAAGAGTTTCAAGCAATGAAAAAAAATACTGGGAATTATATCTCGAATCACTCTGAGTGAAGAAAAAAAACTCTCCGTCCTATTCGGACTCCACCCCTGGAGAGCAAACATGGAAACCAAACACACCTGAGTTTCAAACCACTACAAAAACAATTTTCCTTTCTCCTCCTTCTATCTTTCCGCCCGCGCCCTGGCAACAGTAAAAGGGTATCATCAACCCCTTAGGCGTGCGTAAATTATAAAAAAAAAAAAAAAAAAAAAACCAATATCTTCTTGGAAGATCTCTACATTCACAGGCCCTTCAACATCTCTTTTAACTAGATATAGGTATAGGTAATATTCCACGAAGTTTTGTTATCATGTATGACCGACAGCTTAAGAATCTTTCACCAAGCACTGATAGCTATACATTTCTGCCTATTTTTATAAAACATCGAACGAGTTTAGCATTAACATTTACTGGGTATCAGGTCATTGCAAAGTCGAATTGACGAAAGTAAAAGCGAAAATAAAATAAACACAAAAAATATAAATGCGACAATATCTTTTGCTCACAGCTCGATCTATACCGATAGGCTAAAGAAATCGGATCTTAGATAGAACCAGCCTGGGGTCAGATAATATGCAGTGGACTTTTAAAGTATATACACATATGGTTCGATGGTTAGACATGCTCATGGTCTGAATATCCCCTACAATGATTTCTGCAGCAGACGATAAATAAAAAGTGGTAGTGATGGATTTTATGTGTATGTTTTCACCATTAGCCGACTTTAGAAAATCTATGCTAGTAGACTACCTTTTCCATAATATAAGTGATGCCTGTCTAGTTGGAGTTTACAATTCCATTAAGAGCCAAATGTGCTCCCTCTTGGGGGGTCACCTCAAATCAACGAAATCAACCAATATGATCCTGAAACATTAATCGTTATAGCCCTGCTATAAGACAATATATAAATTTGGGTCTTTTGTTTCTCAAAAGTGGGTGAAGGCATCATTGGTTAATGAGGACAACATTCTTTAGCAGTAAAACTTCTTTTTGGATAATATTAGAGTTTGATCAAGTGAAGCTCAACCACTATGCATATAATGGCTAAAAATATTTTTCATGTTGTTAACCATCGGTATAACATTGACTACATAATTTTAAAAAATAAAAAAACTGTACAAAGTACCGATCTGGCGCTATCCTCTTCAGTAGAAGTGAATCATTTTGACCCTAACTTTGCTGCTTTCCAAATGTTATCGAGATAAATACATTAGCTTCCAAATGGCTATGCCAGTGTAGGAAAACAAACATTAAGGGGTCTTTGCAACCATCTGACTAGTTAAATGACTCTGCTGAGGCCACAATTGCCTTCCTGTTTTCTTCAACCTGAGCACGCAACTTCCAGTTTACAATGGAAAGCTTTGTCGCATTCGCAATCGCTTGGTGCTAGTGCTGCACATCACTGGATGTGACTTATTATTTTTCTATTCGCCTTTCTCGAACTCAAAACTTAGTATGCTACAAAATTTCTTTCTTTCAAAAGACAGCCTTTTCACTTTGGTTTGACATTCGACGCCATCCCGTTTTTTTGAAATGTTAATATTCAAAAAATAAGGAGTTCGATTTGCCGCTTTTATTGCTGCTTTACTCCAGAAACATTTCTGTATCCATCAGACCTGAGAGAAAGGTCTTCCTGAAGGTGTGACATCGTTGTTCACATTCAAATTACTATCAGCTGTGAACTATGAGGTGAAGCCTCTCTATGAGCAGATACAATATGTCTATACATCATTTCTACAGAACCGCATACAAGAAAACAACAACTCAACTACAATTCTAATAAAAAGTGAATTCGTGCATCAAGTTATCACGTTTGTAAATTTATTCGTTTTCTATTTTTTTTCTTGGAATTCGCCAACCCAAACTTATCCTCGTTGGTTATAATTTCGTATGTTTTACCTTCACTAACAATAAATGTACTTTCTCCAGTGCGATTTGTACTTTTTGCTTTTGTAAAATACAAATACAACAAAAATATAACAAAATCCGCCTGAGCCACATGCTGCGCACAATGAACTTAACCTAGCCAGCACCACCTACCAACAGCAACAACAACAGCAAACAACTTGAACAAAATCGTGAACTATTGCATCTAAATAAATGCAAGGATCCTATCCACCAAACAGGCATACCTTCAGGGAAAACCGTCAAAAAAAAAAAAATCAAAAAAGTCTACCGGCTCGGGGGAGATATACGAGTACGAGTAGAAAGAAAAACCCCAGCAATAGATGCTTCGAAACTCGGGTCCGGGTCTACCTTTGAATCCACGGATACAGCCCGATTGTATAGAAATCGGTACGTGCAATACAATCTGAAAAGTCCAAATGCACGATCGGTGGGCTGTACTCTGCCAAATATCGGCAATCCGGCACTCATAAAAGAATTGTGGAAGGAGATTCTCCTGTGTTTCTCCGCACGTCTTCCATTCCAGCATACTCTCCACTATGAAAATTTCTCCTCGAGCGCGTGCGACTATTGCATTTGATTTGGGACGGGACCATCTAATGCGAGTTATTTAGTAGAGCCCGGCATTAGACGAAAATTATATTATGGCAGGCAGAGTGGTGGTGCCACAATGGCATTTCATTGCAAAAGGTACACGAACTGAACAAAAGTTGAAGCGCGAACAAAAGTGAACTCAAGTGAAAGAGAAACTCTTTCTTGTTCTGGACTTCGTGACAGCAATTTTCATCAGCTCGAGTACAAAAGCGCGACAATGGTGGCGGGCGGTAGTAACTACGTATCTACATATGTATGTATTATACTCGTATATAGTAGCTCATAGTGGCCATAACTCGATGGAAGGCTTTAAAGTGTTAACACAGCTTTGGTTGCTGAAGTAGTGTGAATCGGAACCGAATGCGTACGCTGAAGAAGACGTGTTCGCAGTTCGGTGTTTTATGATATATATTTTTTTTGCTTCTTTTTCTGATTTTGGTGGTCGGTGGGGGATTTTTACATACTCGTATTTGAGCTGAAAGTCGTAAAATATATGCAACGGGCAAGTTCAAGGCCGTAAATCAGTAGTATAGATGGTAGATGTAGGTCTTGTCTTTCTTATTTCGAACTGGGATAGATTATACGACTATGGGACACAACACAATTATATCCATATGGAATTTTGCTTTCAATTAATTCGTCAATTAATTAAGGAAGTTTTTGATAACAAAACTCATGTTGACAAACACGTCCGACGATACAAAACGAGAAAAAACAGAAACGGAAGCATTTTTGCAACTACTCATGTGTCGTTGATGACATCCTTCGGTTGCGTGACAAAACTTGGCTTAGTTTAAGGAAACTTGTCGAAGTGCAAATAATTTGTAATTACTCGATACTAAAGGCAAATCGACTGTGGACAGGATTTGAAATACTATGTAAGATAAACGAAAACCGCTTAGAAATTTCCTTTCCGCTTTATCTTAGGCTTGCACTTACAAACAAGGTGATGGAATGGAAAGTGAAGCGTCAGCGAATTTAAGTTATTTTCGAAATCTAAGGTCGAAGAACTTTGTTTTGTTTTACAAGGAAGATAAATTTCAATTTGGTGACCACAGAGATTGTTGAAATATTTTTAACCTTATTCAGAATACTGTAAATCGCTTTTACTGCTACGATTTCTATTTATGAAGAGTACCACTTACATTGTTATTTCTTCTATGATAGAATTTAATCTTGAGAGCTATGTACTTTTACTTAATCTTAGGGCGAACAATTTTACCTCAGAAAGAAAAACTGACAATCAGGAGGTCAGGACACCTTAACAGATAGGCGCAATATCTTAAATGTTTTACCAGGTTTTGGTCCAGTTTACCTTGCCCGTTTTTCAGAATTATTCCTTTAGAGTATGATTTCCTGCGTTATAAATAGAATGGCTCTAAAACGCCGCATCCAGTAAAGAGTTTTATTATTTCTATTACTCCGTTCAGTTTGACGACGTGGGCTTTTAGTAGTGCAAATTTTATTTTTTCAATCAAGATTGATATGCATGCGTTTGTCTACGGTATATATTTCAGCTTGAATGCATGTACGAGTATAATAAGTGCTTGTATTCTACATTCTTAGTTCTTTTCTTAAGCATCCTTGTATAGTTGAAGGCAATACTACTACTAGTAATGGTAACAGAGTTTTGAAAAGAAATTGAGATATTGCTTTAGTGCTCATCTTTAGTGACTTGTACAGGTATAAGGAGCTGATTGTGTTTTCCGGAAGATTGGAACACATTTTTAATTGTCGCTATTTGTCAATCATTAGAATTGATGTTATATGTCGAGCTCCTGTAGAAATATGATCCTAGGATCATCAGCTGGGAATAAAGACTTCATTTCTGTGTAACTGTCGTCTTGTTTTTTTGAAGCATTGGCATCACACCAGACTATTGTTTCCACTTAAGGTGTAGGATGTGTAAAGAATTGTCGCAGAGGTCGGGACAAATATGGATAATTTTTCAATTCCTACCTAAACAATAACGGGCCTGATCCGCGATTCTTCTTTCGGTAAATGTGGGCTGCCTAAATTATGGGACAGTCTGTAGAATTAGTGTAAGTAATCTCCCAGTCGAACAAATTAACGTCGCAACAATTCGATGTACATTAAAACCTTTTCTTTACACTCGCTATGTTATTTGTCTTTGTTTTTTAGAAAGAGAAGGAGATGCATTTTTACACTGTTGGAAAGGTAGTGTGATAATGGGTCTATTTCACAACCTGCCATAAAGTGAATACTTGCACCATGACGGACTTATCATTTTGTAGATGTTCGCATAATACGACAACAAGAAACTTGTATATGAATGCGATGCTTAACAAGCTCATGCCCAAGCTCAATTGATTCAGTTCAGGGTATCCCCTTTCTTTACGGTCGGAAAAACGATGCTGAGATTCCCTTCATCAGGTATGAGCTCCTCATTGCCTCCTGCGGATTTGAGTTTGGATATTGCTACTCTCACTTCATTTTGATCGGGGGCTCTTGGATGAAGACCAAATCCGGATCTCGAGAAAATCCTTCTACTCCTAACCGAGTATTCGCTAGTTATATCCAAGTAAGTCAGGATGAAATACACGAAGTTACTATTACCCGATTTTGCACCTCGGGTCTCATCAAAGATGAGATCACTACAATATCAAGAAAAAATTAAAACTTACAGATTGAGAAAAGTCTGTCTGCCAAAATAATAGGTTAAGTAGGTCTTAAGTGAATTAAGCACTCTCTTGAAGCTACTTTCGACATCGAGCAAGCACGTTTTCACATTCGATAGGGCATTCGATAGGGGCATTCAATTAAATTTATAACTATAATGTAAAAACTTTCCTTGGATACAAATGTCATGTTACGCATAAACAGAAACTGTCGAGGGAATTCGAAATCCAAAACCACGTGCGACAAATGAGACAATGTTATTTTTATTTGTGGCAAGCAATGTGCTCCATGCAGCTCTATCCATAAGAAATGGAGGAATTCCATGGAATGTTACATCAAAACTGAAACAACTTGACTACCGTGATGATTTTCGTTACTATCCCATAAGGTTATGGGCCCTCATCAAACGAAAACTTCAGTTGGGAGGAAAACAAGTGTCGTTGTGCTGAAAGTTAACTCCCTCAATGTATAATAATCAGTCTTCCCACCTCTACAACCAGTACAGAGGGTAAACTGTTTTCAATACTGTGAAAGGTGGGACTGAAATCAATATAGCCAACCGAACAAACATGTCAAAATCTGCATTCTGCGTGTTGTCCAGAATATGGAGAACCAACTCTATCAACTTTAAGATTAAACTGCTGCCGTTCCGGTCAAATGTTGAATCTGCTCAGATGTATTCGTACAACATCACGAAAATGCCCGTCACTATTTCAAGGACACTGTCTGCAGTATACCATATTAAATGAATTTTTTACTCGGAGCGTCAAAACATCTCTCTATATGTATCCAAAAAAATTCTAACTAAAAACGCAGTCAAACAGAACACGTTTTTACGCCGCGGTAAGATTATTAAACGCTGCGGTGAAATTATTTAACGTCGCGTTATAACCGCCGCGTTAGAAGACGTCAAACAAAAAGCGGTAATCACTGTACAACGTTATGTTTCAGCAGCTTTGCATTACCTGCAAAGTGTCATTTCACTCTTTTTCATTCAAATCTTTCCCAATAGTTTCCCATATTTCGACCTTTAATCAAATGTTCTTGTAGTTTTTACCACTCTGGTGGTCGGATACACATAATATTTGCATTGTATCACAAAAGGAACCCATAACAATGCCGCGATGAAATGAAAGATTTGTGTGACAATTTCTACGATTTCAATAGAATACAAAGCGGTGTTGGAACGCAGTGGTGAATCGCGGCGTTGAAACGCGCTTTAAGGCGCATACAAATTGAAATTACTTGTGTTCATCATGTTTTGAAAATATTATGCGTAAAATCCACTCTTAAGAATACCAAAAAAAGATGCAAATCCAATACCAACAAGGATTTTGTTTTTTATTTCAATTTCTTTATGGCATAAGAGCAATACTATCTATTGCCAATGGAAACAGATCATCACATGTGTCATTGTCGGATTCCCATTGCCTAACTGGCTAACTGGGCAACATTACCATTTTGTTACATCATCTCACACATCAATTTCCAAATAATAAATTTGCATACATCTACGATAGATTTTAAGATACCCTACATCCCAATATATCTGTATTTAATGAGAAACACATTATAACCTACTATCTCAAAACACTATTGCGGAAAATTCGCATCTCAACACCTTGACCTTTTTTTTTTTTTTGTTGTGTGTTCCTTTCCCTCTCCCTCCGTTTATTGTATCGAATGTTTCTTATGTAAAACTATTTCATTGAATGGCAAATTTATAGTGACACAGTTTAGCTCTACCGAAAAAAAAGCGTAAAAAAACCTAGCAAACGACCACACATAATTTTCGATAGATATTTCGCACCGAAAAAAAAGAGATAAACCTTTCATCTTTATGATCTGTCATCTCTGTGCTTGTAGCTTGCAAAAAATTATTCGCTCACAACAGTGTTGGCAAGTGAGCTTTGACTAACTTTACTAATTTGATAGTCAAAAATTACGACTATACTATACTCCTCAACAATACAATCCAAACAAAAAAAAAGTAGAAAAGATACGCTCGTATGTTCGTGTATAAAAATCGAGAAATAGAAATTGACAGTGAGACTACAACTAACATACAACCACAACGACAGCAACATCGATGACTTGGCTACGTGTGACATAATCATCGCGGCACAAAAAGTAGGTCACCTAATTTTTTTGGCAGTCTATAGATACACTTGTGTGTACATAATCGTGCCGATACAGACTGTTTACGTTTACGTCTTGCAATGTGTGCGAGAAAAAAGAATTATCATAATAATAAAAAACAAAAAAACAAGAACGAATAAACGATTGCTATTTAAATACTATCTACGGATAGCTTAAGAATAGAATTGCGGTACTGGTTATCATCCGCACCTCGTCATACCTCAATTTATTGTTTCGATGAAATGCGCGCAATATCCTTGAGCTACCATAGGGCAAAAGATCATCAGGATGGACACGTAAGCACCTAAATCAGAAGAGTACCAGTAGTTTTCCATCGTATACAATTTTGCATTTTAAAACAAATGCAAGTGGCAACGCAAACAGAAAAAACCAAAAAAATATCTCTCGTCCACTGTATTACCCTTACTCGAGTACGCGTACACGGTGGAAAAATTCCGGCGTTGCACTTATTTACGATGGTACTCGAATCGTATGCATGTCGTACGAATAAACGCGAGAACGCGCGAACTTACTCACGGTCAAATGTATTGATTCGTTTTGTAAAGTCATTTACGACCTAGACATTGGCCATGATAATCACTCTAGAACGGGAGAATGCGCTGTTATTTGTGAAAATGTAAAATTAAAAAAAAAGGAAAAGCAAAAAACACACGAACACGACCGCCACCGTGACTACAACCACGACCATGATTGCGGCTACACTTTTGAGTATGAGTGCGGGAACGACTACAAGAATAAATACATATTCATATCCATTAGAATGCTTTCATTGTAAAAACAGAAAAAGAGCTTCTCACTTATATTGACAAAGCAACTAAACAAATCGCATTGAAAGTTTGCTATACAAATCCGAATTCGATTCATTAATCATATTTTGCAACATTTATAGAGTGCCCAGACAGACACACACACAAAGATGTTATAGCACCTTCTACGAAATGTATAAATCTATACGAAGGTCAGGCCTGCACAGGGTTATGCTGAGATGTAGTAATCTTTCGTGTAAACGAGTGAATATTCCTATACAACTATGCAAGTGTTTTTGCAACGATTTACGCAGTCAAATTGTCGTTGACGATGGCGTAGAGCTTTTTTTTCTTTTTTAAATTTTTGTTAATTTAAAAACGCACTGAATAAACCAACAGGGCTGCCAAAAGTACTCCAATCGTATTGTTGGAATGTACTACATATCTACTTATTCCAGGGTTGCCAAAGATTGGATAAGGTCTAAGAAATATACCACATTGATCAAAAAGTTTCCGAAATAACCACCGTGTGGCGCTCCCATTGTTCTGATTTAAGTTCTGTTTTTATTGTTAAGTTGGTAAATCTTTTGTTGACATTCCCTCTAAGTCTTAGCGTCATAGCTTGATATTTGCAAAAGTTACGTAGCCAAGAGTACATCTATCTCTGTGTGTTTTTACAATTTTAGAAATGGATTTAAATTTTCAACAACGAACTTGTATTAAATTTTGCGTAAAAAACAGATTTAATGGGGCGCGAACGTTGGAAATGTTGGAAAAGTGTTTCGGCAACAATTCTCTAAAGAAAACGGTCGTTTACCAGTGGCACGAGCGCTTCAAAAGTGGTCGTGAGTCAATCGAAGATGATGAACGCAGTGGCAGACCATCGACTTCGAAAACCGACGAAAACATTGATGGAGTAAAGGAAATGTTGGTCAATAACCGCAAATTAACCATCAGAGAGATAGCGGAGGACTTGAACATTGCCTATGGATCCGTCCAAGATATTTGGGTTAATGATTTGCGTTTGCGTCATGTAGCACCACAGTTGGTGCCAAAAGACCTCAATTTCATCCAAAAAAGGGACCGTGTTGACTTCGTAAAAGAGATGATTTGCGAGGCTGAATCCGATCCCACATTCATCAAAAGGATCATTACTGGAGACGAGACGTGGGTTTATGAGTACGACACGCAATCCAGACATCAGGCAAGTGAATGGCGTTCACCAAATGAGCCGAGACCAAAAAAAATCACATCGTTTTCAATCAAAAAAGAAGGCAATGCTCACGGTTTACATGTATTACAATGGTGTAGTGCATCATGAATTTTTGCCCGAAGGCCAGACAGTAAACAAAGAGTATTATTTGGGCGTTATGAGACGTTTGCGTGAAGCAATTCGCCGAAAGAGATCAGAATTGTGGACAGAAAACTCGTGGATTTTACGCCATGATAATGCACCGTCGCACAGTACCATCATTATTCGTGATTTTTTGACGAAAAATGCAACAAATACCATCCAACAGTCACCGAATTCACCTGATTTGGCTCCCTGTGACTTCTTTCTGTTCAATCGAGTTAAAAAACCACTACGGGGAACGCGTTTCAGCGGCCGAGAGGAAGTATTGGAAAAATCGCAGAAAGCACTGTAGTACAGCCGAAAACCGAATATAAAAAATGTTTCGAAGATTGGATCAAGCGCTGGCATAAGTGTGTTGCGGTCGATGGGGATTACTTGGAAGGGGACAATATAGATTTAGATGAATAAACTTGTATTTTTAATTTTCTGAATAAATTCCGGCAACTTTTTGATCAAGGTGGTATTTATAGATTCTACCATCTAAAGAATTCAAAATATTTTCAAAAAAAGGGACCATTGTAGAACTTCCTAAAAGTCACAGTGATTGGAATGGAAGTCTCATAAATTTTGACCTGTTTAAGGCAACTTTTATCAATATGTATTTCATAATAACCCTTGCATTTTATACTCCATTATTTCTGATTTCGACTGTGTTATTAAACTTCGAATTTTCGGAAATCATTCTTAACCTCAACTTAAATGTTCGTTTGGACTGTTTGAATGTGAACTTCCTGTGATGTTTTCTACGATAATGCTTATCTGTTCAAGTGATGACATTTCAGATTTTGTACACATTTTTCTATTGTTTACTACAACTATTATATTGTAATACAATATATAAAATCTGTTCAAATCATTCATGACACGGACTGCGGATGGTAGAGTGTGTTTCACCATTTTTTCCAATAGGGATTCTCTGAACTCACGCAAACAATCTTTTGACAAGTATCATAATTGTGTCTTTAATTTTAGCTTCCATTGTCGGCCATTTTAATCGCCCCAATAAGTGAACAATTGTGCGTTTACTGAAATTCGAAACGACTTAAGTTTAAGACGGTAAGTCAAAACCGAAACCAATCGCTTCTGCGCCGTTCTTAAGAACTGGGCATCCCTAAAATGTGCCTGTAGCGTATTTTGCGAAAAGACTACGTTAGATGGCAATGACTCAAGAGCTAAGGCTAAATGGATTGCGCTCTACTGAAGATGGAAGATCTGGATTTTCGCCGAAAAATCATCCTCAGTGACGAGACACATTTTTAGTTACGAGTACATGGACTTGTTAATAAGCAAAGTTGCCACATTTGGTCAAGGGAATAGCCAAAAGTATTTCAACAGCGACCATAAAAGAAAAAAATTTACTGCTTTGTGAGATTTTTATGATGCCGGTGTTTTCATTCGCGGTTCCCGTGAGGATGCTGGCGAGTCGGTTACAGGCAAGGAAGACCAATTTTGGAATAAATTGGAACTGGTAAAGGAAAAAGTCATTGAGAATTGGGTACGTCGAGGTAAACTTCAGACATCAAGTTCAGCCTTAGGCTGACAGAATCGTTATTGAATCCCTTATACGACCTACTTTAGGGTATCCTATTTCTATCAGCTCTGAATGGAAAACTAGCAGCAATTCTTTTGTGTTCGCGATAAAAATGTACAGAGCTAATTCTCATCCATCGAATATCAACAACAATAACCGGTTTATTGTTATCTCTAGCAAATAGAAGGTAACAAGATCAGGATGTATCGTTTTATCGTTTGTGGGATTCAATATATACCTACGAGTATGTGGTATTGCAGGAAACATCTATCTTATAGGAATACTTCCTTCTAATTTTGATGCCTATAAGCTGTTGTTTGTTCCCGTTCCTAGGATGCTGATTTTCAAATACTAATACCATCGAAATGCTTATTTGACCAAAAGAGTATCATGCCGTGGTCCAAATATTTTAGATATGCATCCGAAATATAAATGGAGTAGTCTTAAGTTTTCATTGGATTTCGTTTAGAGTCACAAACTCGTACTATCATCTCTGTGTATCATGTATACTATATATTCGGCTTGTAAAGCTAAAGCATTAGATACGTATCCAGTTCCATATATTGTAGTAAGCTGAACATCCTTCTTCTTCTAGCGGATCAAGGCTTTTGATTTTCTTTTCTGCTTTCTGATTTTCTTTCTTATCTAAGTTTTTGTCATATACTCGTATGTACCTTCATTCTCGGGTAAGATTGATGAATTAGGACGCATATTATTTATATCTACATATACTTGTGACACTACTCTGTTACACGATTACTCCCCATTAAAATTTACAAAAACGGCAGTTCTGGTCGTTTAGCATTGCTATTGTTGCCGCTGATCATGCCAACGGAGTATACTAGCATCTACCGCATTTTTCCCGCAAATTTTTATTTTTATTTTTCTGTCTGTCGTCGTAGTCGTCATCGTGCGCACCTTACCTCTATATTGACGATCGACATTGAGGATTAAAGCTCGCTAAGCAACAAAAAATTTAAACTAAAAAGCTTCAAACTACAATGTTATCTAGGTATGCAATTTTGTATGGTATGGATGTATGTATGTACGTGCATATGTTACGTATACGCATTATAAGAGTGTTGCCATACAAGCGAACTGAATAGTTTATTTATTGTATATTGTCAAGATAAACGCCGTCGTTGTAGCTTTTACGAGTATCTGTAGGCTGTTAGAGACAAGTGTAGTTGGTGGAGTAGATTGGTGTGTTTCTAATTTGTGGCACAGTAGTGGGGGAGGTGGGGCTAAATTTTACACGTTTTTCCGATAACGGGTATAAAGCTCCCCCAATGTGGTGTTCGTGTGCTCATTTTGAACTCAATGTCGAGCAACCCTGGCCTGCTATTGAAGTTCAGCTTAGGTATATATGAATGTACATACTCTGCCTCTGACAATTTACGAATGTATGTATGTATTTATTTTAATATGTATGTACATATCTACATGCTGTACGGCGCACTACTTGTATGTACGGATGTAGACATATTTTATATGGCAAAAATTGTGAGGGACGAGAGCGAGATAAGTAACGAATGTGTACTTGTTGGAGGCCGGTTCAGTGCTTTTCGAGAGTTTATTAATAAAATGACAGGTCTCAGTTACAAGGGTAGGGACAATAATATACAAATATTCGTACTCTCAATCTTGTTGTATCTTTACTCTGTTTTTGAGATTGTATTTTTACAATTTCTACCCCTATTTTGCGATAATAAATGCGAAGGTCATTAGATAGGACCACGTACGTAAATAAACATTGCTTTGGGATGGTTTTTTTTTTTAATTTTTTTTTTATAGTTGGCCCTGACGGTATTTTATCATTATCGACTTAGCTGTACACACTAACATCCTATTGCGAGCTTTCGACCGCCAACTCTCTTTTGACGACATTAAACTTGACGAGAGGGTTTCACTGTCTCGTGTACGACTTTAACTATTGACTACGCCGAGAATATTTTGTTTGCAGCTTGATATCCTTGAGCTTGAGCTGATTTCATCATATTCGAAATTCCAACGACTAACAAGTGGTAAATAAATTGGTGCTAATCGCGTACTTTGTAAATTTTTTAGACGGATTAGATCTTTTGGTGAATGTTATACAATATGGAGGTGAGCATATGTACTATATATTATGTGTTTTGCCGTCTGTCCAAATTTTCAAAGTCATTAAAAAATATCATGGTAATTTTTTTTTTTTATGGGTTTGGATTTGCTAGCTGCTTTACATGAACAGAAGTAGGATAGCTGTGCGCTTAATAAAAAAGCAATCGATTGCATTCAATGTCATCGTACATCAGACGATTTGAAACGTCAGACACGATTTTAAACACGCGATTATACTTTGAATGGAAGTCACTTAAATGGGTATGTCGTCTGACAGTGACGGCATTGAGGAAGTTTATCATATTTGCAAATTGATTGGAGAGAAAGTTGTTGATTTCGTGAACAATTTTTTGACTTTGAAGTTGATTAATGATATTGGAGGTATATTTTTGGTTACCGAATAATTTGGATGTAAAAAAATTTCCTCTTATACAGAGACAAATTCTGAGAAACAATAATTTACCAATTTGAGATTTCCAAATCCTATACATACATACATTCATATCCGTGTTGCCTGAGCATATATTCTGATATATATATATATACATATATGTATATGAAACCCATTGACTTTGATAACAAATTTTGTTTCTGGCTTTGGGTGTATGACCAGGTAATTGAACACAGACATCCGGAGTAGTAGTAGACGAACTTAACCATTGTGCTACGCCGAAAACCAAGCTATACCATACGAGGTCATATTTTCTTGGACTCATACCATACGCTGCACACTTAAGTGTGTGTAAGACTTAAAAGATTTGACTTTGGACACAATTTTCACCGAAAATTTGACATCCTTGCAGGACGACCCTGTCTTATTGATATGCTTTCCAAGGCAAAGAAAGTTGCATTAACGTAGATCTGACTCTGATCAAGCTCTGCGTTACTCTACTCAAGCTAAGGAATGTCATTGGCTCTACAAGGATAACTCCACAGTTTGAAACATCTAAACAGGTTCTCGACTTAAGCCTTCCTCGTTTGTTTCAAAGTTAACGTTACTGTTGGGGTCAAAACTTGACGCTGCGAGATGTCCTATATACAGGGTGTTTTTTATTATGTAACAGGAAGCTCGAAAAGTCCCGAGGCTGGTAAAATTCCACTTCACTCATCAACATATTCTCGTTTTAGTGTGATACAATCATTCCAACGCCGCTCTATTTCTTCTACGACTTTCTTCAAAATACGCTTCGGCGTTTCGGCGATCACCTCATCATTGGAACCATATCCCTTTCCGGCGAGCATTTTTTTTAGGTTTGCGAAAAATTAATAGGTTCCATGTTTCATCCATTGTATGTGCCCACCGCATGAAAAATTATTTTTCATCCGCTCCAAACAGCGCTCGGATTCATCATCACGTTGCTGCTTTTGGTCAACTGTGAGGCAGCACGGTACCCACTTCGAACAGAGCTTTCGGATACCCAAATACTTCGGCAGAATCTGATGCACAATACACAGTCTATTGATATTTTTACGATTTCAACTATCTCACGCACTTTCGTTGTGTGAATTTTATTTATGTTTTCATAACGGCCTCATTGGGGCGCCCAGAAGGTTTAGCATCATTTACGTCTGTACGATTGCGTTTTGATTCAGCAAACTAGCGACAAATGGTTGCTTGCGACGGACTAGATTCCTTATAAAACTTTTCAGGCCATTCTTGAGTTTTGACAGTATTTTTTCCCATCAACATATGAAACTCGGTTTTGTTCATGGTTTTAAAAATATCAAAACGTGCGTCACTAAAACTTCAATATCTGGAAATGTCGTCAAATTTTGACTAAATTTGTTGGGACTTTTCGAACCACATGTTATTATCGAATTTTAAAATGAAATAAGACATGGCATTTTACGTTGTCTTGTTGTAACCATAGCTCTTCAAAATAAATGTCATTCAATAGGGGAACGAAAACGCCAGTAATAATGGATTCATTGACTAACGTTCTGGCAGAGATCTTTGAAGAAATATGAACAAATAACTCCACCAACCCACAAAGCACACCAAACAGTAGCTCTTTTGGATGTAATGGATCTTTTAATAATGGCTTACAGATTTTGTTCACTCTAAATGCGGCAAGTTTGCTTGTTAAGCCATTCAACATTCAACCAAAATGAGCTTAATCGGTGAACAAAACGTTGTGTTGAATTAGAGGTAAATAGCAATCTCGTTTTCGGCCCATTCACCGAGCTTACGTCACACGAGCTGGATGTTGCATGCTCGTAGACCAATATTTTTCCGCAAAATTCTATAAAGTGGAAAGATATAACTCCAATTGCCATGCACGAAGGCGAATCGACTCATTCGAGTCCTCCCAAATACTACGCTCCGCAGCATCAGCAAACTTTTCGACACGTACTGTACGACAGTTCTTCGGATGCACAATATTAATTAGAGTACCTATGCACGGTGCGACATCATTCCATGGTTATTCGAATTACTTGCTCAGTTGGACGATTATGTTGACCGTTTTGTGTTTTATAAATAAATTTGCTTAATTTGCAAGTTTTATTCTGGCGTAAGTCTATTTATGGTTAAACGGCAAGCTAAACTAACCACAAATCAGCTGTAACGTGTCAAATTGGTTGTCTCTTGTTAAAAATCAAAAATAAAAAGCCAAAGCCAATTCACAACAACAAACAACACATAATAGTATTATCCTTGGCCTTATGTTTTTCTGGCTCTTTTTTAAGTTCTTCACAGAGCATTTTCCTTTCAGTTGTCTGCTCCAGAATAACATGAATACATACATACTATGTATATGTTTCCTCATTGAGGTTTTTGGTTTTGGTTTATATCCGGACGAATTTGTTTGATACCCTAAGCTCTTTCTAAGAAACAAATTCTAGTTATCGTGAACACGGATCTGAACGCCTTTAGTGAACATGACCCGGTAGTGATCCGTGCACAGGCCTATGATGTTGGACTTATCATGTTCCGACGACAAAAGAGCTTTTATTTAAAATAGCTTTTGGGAGGGTATGGCATGATCAACTGGATATCAGTAAGGTTAGTCTATATTTCTGTTATTCTGTCAATTATTCAAAATTATGTATACCTATACCTACTCGTGTGTATACTTAGGAATCAGTTGGCAGTCTCATTGATATGTGCCTAATAAAAGTTATGAAACTTGCAAGGTGACGGCCACTTATGCATGAGTTTGAAAACTAAAAAAAAATAATAATTATTATAACATATGCTATATACCTACCTCGCGGAACTTATAAAAATTCAAAAACATTTCCTATAAAATGGAGAAAAAAAAAGAGAAAACGAAAGAAAAACTAACCAAACACACCACAAGACAAAACAATTTCCGCATAGGTGCCTACCTATGCACTCTGCTCTTGCTAATAAAATCAAAAAAATCGAATAACATCTAAACATAAATATGTGAAATTGAAATATGTAATTAGAAATTAGAAAAATGAAAAAAAAAGAAAAGAAAAAAAAAACAATTTCCCCATCGAATAACATAAAGCACATGAAAGCATGAATGCAATTTTATAATCAGCTGAAGATACAATCCGCCACCGATGAGCAACAACCTCTGCAAAAAAAAAAAACACAGAAAAACTAGTCGCTCCACTCGTTGAACTTCCTTCCGCATTTCGCTTTCGATCATCTAATCATCACTTTGTTCCTCTTGTTTCGCTTTTATTTGTTGCAACAGTAGGTATAACAGATACAGAAAAGACTCTCTATACCAGTAGAAATGCTAATCATGCTAGTAGTAGTGAAAACCATATTCAACCTCAGTAGTGTATCTAAAAAAAAAAAAAAACTTCAAATCCAAATAATCGAAATTATAAATTCACCGCGTGTACCGATCGGTGTTCTAGTGTTCAAAATGTGGGGGATCTATAATCACAGATACATCAAAAAAACAAAAAACAAAACAGCAACCAAAAAAACCAAAAAAACAACACCGGGCAACACGACGACCGATGACGATGACAACGTCGACGACACGGTGCTCGTTTAAACATCGAAGAAACAACAGAATTTTTGTTGTTTAGCAACATTCTAAGATTTTGAGTGGCAACGACCTCTACCGACCTAGCTCAACATGCATTCTTCTAATTCGCGCACCACACCAATCACAATTCCCAATCACAAGAGGCGGCAAGTAGCTGGCTGGCGCGTCCGACACAGTTTGTTTCACCGCCCTGGCAATGGCACAGGCACAGGCACAGGGCACCCTCAATTTCAATTTAGTTAGTCTCGGGAACAGAACAAAGCACATAAAATGTTGTCTGCAAACAGCAGTCTCTGTTGGGTTGGTTTAGGGGAATACGACTACTCGTTGAATTTTCTATAACCGAAAGAGAGTTGGTTCTCTTTTCTAATGGATTAACTGAACTCAGCTGAAACGAAAGTTCAATGAAATTCCCGAGATACAAACACCATACATCAAGGAAAGGGCCTTTAATCGGATAAAGATTGATGAATCTGTGTTTTGCTAAATTCGTTTGGAATTCCTAGCAACATGTATCCAAGCGACCGTCTAACACGTTACACATACTAACGATTGGCGGGCAGTAAAATATGATATTTGCTTAGTTTGCAGATTTGCAGTAAAATACGAATAACTCAAAGTCAAACAGGGAGAATGTTCTCTTTGAAACTTCTAGAGAAGGTTCTCTTCCGGCATATGAGTGTAAAATTTGAAGAGACTGAAGTTTGTTTGAATTTTAAGTAGTAGAACTGCAAAATAGAATCTCTTATCTGTGTAGAACTAACGGAATGTTTTTCTAGAATTTAGTTTGTCAAATTTAAGTACAATAAAGCACAAGTTGTTCACAATTCCAAGCATATGGCTATATCACACATTAGTTAATGGAACAAAATATGTATAAACACCTCTAGACTATGTGTGTTTGCCTTCCTAAATGAAAAAAACTGCCACGAGTTTTTAAGAACTGCACAAATTCGTGACATGAGCGTTCTAAAATACCATAATTGAACAGATACAGATGCAGATAGAGCAAATACATAACACATAGGTATCTAGTAGATCAAGGAAGTGCAGATTAAAAGGGATTGGTTGTAACATATTCTTCATTCTTTCCTACCAAACTGATCCAGAAAACATTCAGATACATTTTGAAAACCAAACATCAGTATTGTTACATTCTGCCGATGTTCATGGCCATTTTTCGAAAACAAGTTGGTTAAACTGAATCGCGGTGCCATTTGAAGGTGACAAATACTCACACACATTTAACACTTCTCAGCATGACGAGGGTGCATACTATGCTGAAACAGCGCTATCGCTCGAAAGGAACCTGAAAATTATTTGACTATACTGTAAATAGAACATTTTTAAGAATTCGAGTCACAAACTTCAAGAAGTAACCATTTGACGAAAAATGTTTCAGCTGGGTACAATGAAATTGACGAAACCAACATGGTAAATGAACGATTCAAAAAAAGAAAAAATCATGTCGCATAGTAACCCTGTAGAGATTATACTCGTACATATTCGTAATTAGTCAAATCACGCGACTAAACGCATCCATTGTGGATGAAGTATTGAACGCATTCATTTAATCTTAACTGCTATTTGACATGTGACATTTACATATGCTAAATCAACGCGTTTCAATTTGCTGACTTCAATTGTTTATATTCATAAAATTAGGGAGCGTCAAAAATCGAACAAAATGCAACATAGAAAAGGCGAGATTTGTCGGATCTTGCCACCGATGGAATCATTCGTAATTCTGTGTATCGTACTGTAAAAATGTTTGGGTAATAAGAAAGAGTTCGAGACTGCTAAAGATCCGGCTAATCCCACACTGTAATGGAATGGCAACAAACCCATGTAATCGGTGCTTAAAAAAGAACATTTTCTTTCAGGAAACGAAATTTTCGCCAAAATCCATGCCTCGCATTATGAAAGAAGGTTAAACAATCGATGCATACAAAAGACACACTAGACACTTACCCAAAGTCACGTCGAAGCAAACACTTCAACAGAAAACAAAAGGCTCTACGCTGGCAGTATGTGAAGAACGCTCACCAAAGAATAAGCGTTAGAGTATATGCTCATTCATCAAAAGCGTTCATCAGTAGCATCAGAATTCTGAAGGTCGTACGTGACCACTATCTCGCATAGCAATGGTAATGGTCGGAAGTTAGGTATGATAGCGTTACCGACCTTCAATTTTGCGCAATTGAATCAAGTTTTACTTTTTTTTTCGAAGACGTTATGAAGCTCCTCAACCAATGGACATTCTAACAAAATTCTGCTCCATCTTACGGACCAAAACTACTCGAAAATGGGCAAACAAGGTTTTGGATAACATGGCTTCAAGTACTCGATACCGAAATATTACCCGAGCTGTGAAAAATTATTTCCTTATTGCGGTGCGTGCTGCGAACAATAGTTGAACACATGCTGCAATGCAAATGACGGCCACTTCGAACTGTAACTAAATACTGGGCCCGCACTCAATTATCAACGCTTCACCCATTAATGACATATAGTCTAATAATAAACGCACGTAAATAAAACACTGTTCTTATCGTAAACGTTTTCCGACCGAAGGCTGCTACGATTTGTAATGTTAAATGTTACCGGTCATTAAGGTCCTGCTTATGAGCAGGCGGACTACCAGTAGTCCTTATTGCGACTTATAAACTTATAAAGATAAGGTACCGTGGGAGTCAGGGCCCCCTCGAACTTCGGTCCGGACCTGATTTGTTTGAGGTAGCCACTAGTTGGCTGTGGTTTAAACCTAAATCGCGGGAAGTTTCTTCCAGTTAGTTTTGACATTATGTAGATTTGCAATAAGATCGGCAAGATTTTTTAGGTCGACCTGAACTCATACCAAGGGTGGAGCTTGTGCCCTTAACGCAGGTTCCGCTTTGGTATTATTAATGAAAGAAAGCGTTAGCCAGGCTTACTCTGGTTCCCATGGATGTATGGGCATCCCGTAAAGTTAAGTATTCCATGACAGGCGTTCGCGTAAAACACGAAAGACGTTCTGTAACTACATGATAATTGGCTGGCAAAACCACTGCGTAGGCTTTTTCATCAATCCTACTCTTTAGGACTCTTCCCGAGCAGATGGAAAACAGCATTTGTCCAGCCCGTACCTAAAAAAGGCGAATCATCTTCTCTCTCCTCCTACAGACCCATTGCACTTACGTTCCTTCTTTCCAATGTCATGGAGACGCTGATAAATCGTCAGCTCATGAAATATCTCGAAACACGAAAACTTTTCAATGACCGGCAGTACGGTTTTCGTAGCAACAGGTTCACTGGTGATTTGATAGCATGTCTCATCGAAAAGTGGAACCAAAACGTACATCAATCTGGCGAAAGCAAGATAGTTGCACTTGATATTTCTAAGGCATTTGACAGAGTTTGGCATCAGGCTCTTTTGTCGAAACTCTCTTCTTCTATGGATTAGAAATTACCTTTCGGAACGTTCAATTCAAGCTGTCTTGGACGGTTTCAAGTTTGATATTCACAAAATAAATGCTGGTGTGCCCCAGGGCTTTGTTCTGTCTCCGACACTCTTTTTAATTTTCATTAATGATCTCTCTCTGACTGCTACTTCTAATACAATATATTCCTTTGCTGATGACAGTACTCTCTGCTTTTCATATTCGTTCCCGGACTCACGGCCCTGCTCTCGGCTGTAGAACGAGAACGACAGCGTTTGCTAAGCTCATTAAATTCCGATATCAACAGCATAGCCAATTGGGGAACTATCAACAGAGTGGAATTTAATGCTTCCAAAACACAATGCTGTCTCCTGTCGTTACAGTGAAATTTAAACCCCCAGCCATTATCCATGAATGGCACTTGCATCATCGAAACCGAAAAACTTTCCATTCTCGGTATGTGTGTCAATGACAACTTACGTTGGAATGACCACATATTCGATGTCGCCAAAAATGCTGCGAAATGTCTAGGTTTCCTCAAGCGATGTAAGAAATATTTTACCCCCTCTGATCTGTCCTCAATATATAAGGCATTCATCCGGCCAAAATTTAAATATAATGCCCACATTTGGTCAGGTGCTCTTAAAACATCTCTGTACTTGCTAGATAGGATTCAAAGCCGTGCGATAAAACTTATTGATGATACTAATATCAGTCAATCAATTGACACCCTCGAACACCGACGTAATGTCTCCTGTCTCACTTTGTTTTATCGCCATTTCCACCACCAGTGCTCCACTGAAATTGCCAGTAGCATTCCGCCCATTCAAACTTTCAACCGTAACACCCGTCTCGCTATGAATGCTCATCAGTATACCCTCAAGCGCATTTTCGGACGTGCTCTAAAATATCATGATTCGTTCCTAAGCCGTAAAACTCACTTATGGAATGCCCCGCCGATCTCTGTATTTCCTGGTCGTTATAACTTGCAAACATTTAAAAACAATGTACATCGGTACCTCTCTTTTCTTCCTCCCTAAATTTCCTTTGCCCGCACTGTGTACAATCACTTTAAGGGTACACAAACCCCTTGAGCGCGCGCTCATTATATAAAAAAAAAAAAGTTGGCACTTCAACTGGCTCTAGTTTAGAGTTGGTTGGCGTGTGATCTTTCTCTATTGCCTCGTTACTTTGGATTGGATTGACAGAATCTCCAAACGGGAGCGTCGATGTTTCCGCGCCTTGACTGTCCTAGTTATTTTTTTTTTCATTTTATACAGTCAAGGATTTTTTCTTGCCTAAGTAAGACTTCATGATTTAGAACCGTACAGGTTCTGGTTGTTTTCAACTGAGATGCAGCGCATCGCAAGAGTAATTCGATTGATTTTGAGTCGTTCATAGACCTCGACAGAGGACAGACGTGTTGACGTGATTCGGCTTCTTCATAAGTAATTCAGTTTAGCTGTAAACATAATTAGCTGTGATTTTTTTTTAATTCACTCGGTAGCCCAGCGTCTAGCGGCGTCGGACATCGAAGCGTGGGATACGGGTTCGATCCCCCACGTCAAACTTGGAAATTCTGTTTTTTTTTTTTCTCTTCGTTCTACATAAAGTGTGATTAAAACAAAACAAAAACAATTAACAAAACACGTGATGGATGGTGAAGAGCACTCCGCTCTTCCCATAACGGGAGTTGGAAAAGGCAGTATTAGTGTTGCCAGTGCCGTTAAAGCCATTAAAAGGAGGGTGAGTTTGAAAACCCCTCCTAACATAAGACAAAAAAGGATAAATACCGTTGAAACAGCAGATGAGGTCCGTTATGAGGGGGGCAATAACAACTTTGCCTCTCTAGCGTCATCCGAATCGGAAGATGAGGAGGAGCAAATAAAGGAAATCAACATCAGCATACAAAAGCTGACAGAGAGAATGCTTGCTATGAAGCAAAGGCAAACTGCACGCAGGCAGAGGGAGCAACTTGAAGCAGAGAGCTCCCAACATCAAAAGCCACAAGAGCAGAAACAACAACTACAGCAACAACAAAACCAGCTGAAGCAGAAACATCAACAGCTGCAAAAACAACAAAAGCTGAAACCACAGCAGCTGAAAAAACAGCAGCAGCAGCAGCAGCAGCAACAACAACAACAACAACAACAACATAAGCAGCAGCAGCAGCAACAACAACAACAACAACAGAAGAAGAAGGAGAAGGTGCCTCCTATCAACACCTATAAATTAGAGGTAAATGAAACCAAGGACCTGTGTAAGTTGGTCATTGGCAATAATTTTAATATAAAGAGATTGGGGAACGATCGCCATGCCATCCACTGTAATACAGTGGAGGGCTACGCGAAAGTGAAAGAGCTCCTAAGGGAAACGACGACGGAGCACTTCTCATTCACACCGAAGTGTGAAAAGCGGCAATCTATGCTGCTGAAGGGGTTGGAACCGTCTTCTGATCCTGAGGAGATCCTGGCACTGCTCAAAGAGAAGGAGTGCGAAGGACTCAAGTTTGTAGGGGTAAAGCCATTTACCACAGCTAGAGCTAGGCGGGAGAAACGGAGTCTGCCGTTCTTCCTGGTGCAACTCAGTCCCGAAAGCCGTCTGGATAGTCTAAGGAGTATCAATGTCCAAGACTATCAGGTGGTTCACTGGGAAAAACTAAAAAGGAGCGAAGGCGTTATACAATGCGTTCGCTGGCAGAGGTTCGGGCACGCCGCGTCGAACTGCCAAATGCAGCCTCGATGCGTGAAGTGCGCTAAGAACCACAGTTCCGAAGAATGTCCTCTGGGTGTTGACGGAGCATCCGATAGGTCGCAGCTCTCGTGCGTGTTATGTGGAAATGTGGGACACACCGCAAACTATCGGGGTTGTCCTAAGTTCGCTGACATTAAGAAAGCAAAACTGGCTCGGCAGCAGAAGGTGGAGGTCAAACGTTCACCTGTGAGGTTTCAAACACCAGCCGTCACGTCCCAAATTTCCTACGCCCAAATGGCGTCAGGTGGGGGGGCTACGGTACAGCAAGCGACTGTTGCTTCTCCGGCGCCAACGCCCAGAACAACGGAAGCTGCACCTAACATGCTGGCCATCTTGCTCGCAATCCAAGGGCAGATGGCTCAGCTGCAAAAGCAGGTTCAAGAACAGGCCAAGCGGGTGGACCAGATCTACGCGCTGCTGCCGGGCCTAACGCAACACATGTCGTAATGGGTACGCACATGGTGGAGCAAACTTTGAAGGTCCTTGCGGTGAATGTTAATTCACTGATTAGGATTGAACGAAGAGCCGCAATGTTTAAATTGCTACAAGACCAAACTCCTGATGTGCTTTTCGCTAGCGAAACTAAGCTAACCGATAAGCACAAACTGGAGTACAATAATTATATCGTTAGAAGAAGAAACCGGCCCAGATCCAAACGTGGAGGCGGTGTCGCGATCTTCATTAAAGAAGGTATAAAATTTCACAGAGTGTACAAGGGCGTGTTGCGCAGGTTCCGGGTGTTGGAGGCAGTCGTCGTGTACATCCCGCTCCGCAGTGGAAAGCGGCTGTACTTGGCCTCTGTTTATGCACCTGATACTTCACAATCCACCCTATTCATTACAGAGCTCGACACGCTTTTTCGACTTCTGAGGCTGGAATCGGGGGAGAATTATTTTATAATCGGCGGGGATTTCAACGCTAGACACAGCGATTGGGGAAATAATTTGCCAAATACTAGAGGGAACCTACTACTCGATTGGTGGGGTCAGCACGACGTCATGTACAGACTCGGTCTTAAAGCGACGGATAACCCGTCGTTTCCCAGAGGCGGGTCATATTTGGATCTACTGCTGTACGATGAACGCATACGACTGACAGGTACGAATTTACAAACATTAAACTGTCTGCGCACATTCGTGTATGACAGCGACCATTGCGGTTTTAGTACCGAAATTACAGTTCCTAACGAAATTGCGGAATTGGAGGAGTTTGTCCAAAAATATTCTTACAACTACAGTAAGACTCGATGGACACGCTTCTCCGCAACCTTGACAAGAGCACTCTCCTCGAACACGCTCCGCCCACCGTCCAATAGGAATTTGTCAAACGAGGAGATCGACAATTACCTAAAACAAATGGACGAGACAATTAAACAAACTATGGACACTACAATACCGCGGTATCGACGTACGACTAACGAAGACCTGTTCCGCAATCCTACTATTGACGCACTGCACCGACAGAAAAGTAGACTTCTGACAAGACTTAAAAACTTGTACAGACAGTTAACTGACCGACGAGACCCGGAGATTAGGACACTGAAGTCGTCAATTAAAAATATTCAAACGCTAATAAAAGAAAATTACAGAATTTCTGTAAGTTTGTATTGGAACAACAAGGTTCGGGCTGTAAACACCAGCAACCCGAATATGTTTCCGCAAATAAATAAACTATTTCGGAGAAAAAATCAAAACGACCTTCAGTGTCTTAAAATAGCCCGGACAACAGACAACGAACGGTTACTGACAATAGCAGGTATTGATCCAAATGAGGTCGCTGATGATGACGACTTCTTTGTGATCGAGGATCCACAGGAGAAGGTTGAGGCCATAGGGGCGACTTTCCAGGAAATATACAAGGCCATTGATATCATTGGCCCTAATTATGACATGGACAGTCGCGTCTTGCTGCACGACTTCGGCATTCGAAATGAAATAGGGAACTGGCGATCCGAGGGCTCTGGTTTCACCCGGTTCAGCGACGAAAATATGGCAAATAATGTCATGACCAGAGAGAGTGACCTACCCCCGTTCATTTCGAAGGCGGAACTCCTTGAGATCTTCGACACAATCAGGGCTAAGAAATCAGTGGGGACCGATGGTATTCCGAACATCGTGCTTCGACATCTTCCTCTAGAAGCGGTGGACATTTACACCACCCTGTTAATAATGCAATGAATAATGCACATTATCCAGCGCATTGGAAAACGGCGGTGGTTCAACCTATCCCCAAAAAGGGGAAGGATATATCCAATCCGGCGAATCTCCGGTCGATAAGTCTCCTTCCGAATATCAGTAAGGTTTTTGAAAAGGTAATCAATAGAGCTCTGTCTAGGTGGGCTGAGGATAAACATATAGTTCCGGATAATCAATTCGGTTTTAAGGCGGGACATGATATCTCACATGCCGCGTGTAAACTGGTTTCTGATATCCAATGGAACAAAGGCAAGAAACACTGCACTGGTGCCTGCCTTGTTGACTTGGAGAAGGCCTTCGACACCGTATGGTTAGAGGGTCTTTTCTATAAGCTGACTAGGCTGGGCATCAGTAAACCACTCTTGTACATTCTTTATAATATGCTAACCAACAGACAGTTCATCGTGAGAAATGGTGATGTGACTTCTGTTGGAATATTTCAGATTAAAAATGGTCTTCAGCAAGGCGCGGTCAATTCGCCGATCCTATTTAACATTTATACAAGCGACTTGATAGGTTCACTTCCCCATACTATTGCGTACGCAGACGATTTGGTAGCGTACAGAACAGGTCCAAAAATCGAGGTCATTAATACTCTCTTGCAGAGTGACTTCGATAAGATAAGACGATTTTGCGATGACTGGAAGTTGAAAATCAACTTTCAGAAGTCGGAAACCATTCTCTTTAGGACGCCGTTGTCTAGAGCCTCTAGGGATACCAGAAAAAATTGGAGAAAGTTCTCGATTATTGGACAACACGGACAGCCTCTTGCCTGTCGAAATGTAGTCAGATACCTTAGAATCTGGCTAGATCAGTTTCTGTATTTTGGCAAAAATGTAGATGCTGCTCCGGCCAGAGCTAGAGGTGCTTTTGCCCTTACAAAGAGACTGTTTTATAGCAGCCAACTCGATGCGAGGGTAAAGGTAATCTGCTACATGGCCCTTATCAGGCCCATGCTGGTATTTGGTTGTCCCGTGTGGTTCAATGTACGAGCAAGCTTAATGGAAAAGATTCGGGTGTTTGAGAGGGCTTGTCTTCGCTTGTACAGAACACCAGAATCGGAGTACAAGAAATTTTATCCTAATGAGGTCCTTTATAACAGGGCGAACCTAATACGAGTGGACAACTTCGTAATTAAGCTGACTCGAAGGCACATTGCAAGAGCAATGACCTCGACGAATAACCTGATATCTGGGGCTTACTACCCCAATTACCTTTACCACGAGAGTGTGCGCTTTGACGGCTTCGTTCCACCGGAAGCATTCCTCTACCTTGATCAGATAGGGTTGATCCAGGATAGATCAGCGGTGCCGTTAATCTTCCATGTCGCTCGGACAGCTGGGGACAGGCGACTCAACTACGACAGAGACGTCGCACACGGCAGTGTGGATCGCCTCAGGTTCAGTAGGGCGGTGGGGAATCGCGATAAGAGGGATGTCGTTCGGCAGCACCAGCATTTCTGGTGGTTGAATGATGGAGAAGATGTTTCGTCGTCGTTTCCGTCAATTACGGACCAGCCTCACTAATGAGGCAGAGCTGACCAATCTATTTGCTCAGTAAATAGCGATGGCCAGCTTACATAGGTTTAGGTTAGCATTTAAGAAACATATACATATATCAGTGTATACAAAGGTGTATACTGATATATGTATATGATCGTGTATAATGTCTATGTGTGTTTATGTGTGTATTGTGCATTTAGGTTAGGTAGGCTAAGGTTTATTTTAAGTTAGATACTAAGCTTTTATAAAAAATAATAAAATGTCCATATGCTAAGTTTTTTGTTATAAATTTTTTCTTAGCCCTAAGTACACAAAATAAACATTTATAAATAAAATGTAAATGAAGTCAAAAGACATAGATATAAGAATTTAGATTAGCTTAGAGTGCCTGTGTGGGGCCAGTAAGTTAGTATAAGATTGTTAAGTAATTGTAAGCTAGCATTTAAGCATTTTTTGTTAGTATGTAAGAGTTAGTGATTAAGTAAATAAAATGCATTCAAAACTGAACTCGATTGATTTCTGTTGTAAAATTTTTGTCGGAGTTAATTGTGAAAGAAAATCTTTTTCACTTGTGAAAGATTATGAAAAGTTTGTATTTTAACCGACATGCACAAAGATTTGCACAAGTATTGTAGTTGCCGCGAGGTGACCATTAGGAGGTAATTCAAACACTTGTAAATTAGAGTATCTTGGAAACTACTCGTATATATTTGTTGAATCCAATATTTGTATATGCAATGACTTTCCCTGTCCCACGAGTAGGTGTCCTACATTTCTTGTTGACTCCAACAATGCTTTCGGAGATTTCGTATTGTATACTTAAAAAACGGTGTGTTTTCGCTGTAACGTGGTCTACCATTCATTCTACTTATCTACTAACTGACATTTAAAAGTCACTTTTTTTTTTGATTGTCGTTCATGTTCGATAAATAAAATATCAGGTTTATACGATTCATTTATGAGGCAATCTAATGCATGTACATATTACTACTAATCCAATTTGCTTAAAATATAGTGCACAAATACATATGTACAAAATATAGAAGCACATAATTTGAAAATCCAAATTACCATAGTCTTTCTCTCGTTGAGTGATTAGAAGAGAAAAATAAGCAAGATCCTGATAAGTTTTTAAATTGAGATGCCCTAATACACTGTGATAACTAGCCGAAAGGTGCTAAGCCTGTCATGACAAATTGAAGCAATCCAAAACTAATAAGGTCCATCTGCTGACCAAACATGTATGAATAGGGTTTTCCAATAAGGACTTGACAACTTTTTTTAATAAAACGCAAACCATTTGAGATATTTCAAAAACTTTATTATCGGCTTAAAGCACAATCAAAACATTTATGAAGGAACTCGACTTCGTTCATATGGCCACGGCGGGCACGTTTGTAGCGGTCGATTCGTTGGACCCAATTTTCAACGACTCGGCCACACATTTCGGCCGAAACGGCCGCTATTTCGCGTTCAATGTTGGCTCTGAGCTCTTTCAACGTCGTCGTCGACATGATGGCATAAACCAATGAATTAACGTAGCCCCACAGAAAATAGTCAAGCGGCGTTAAATCGTACGAACGAGGCGGCCAATCGACTGGCCCATTTCTTGAGATATTTTTTGTGGACGAAGTGGTGATTCATGAAGCACATGTGGATTTTCACCCGACCAATAAAGCATATTGGCTTATTGACAAACCCATTGAGCCAAAAATGAGCTTCATCGCTGAAGATGATTTTGCGATGAAATTCATCATCTTGGCGCATCTTCTCCAGAACCCAATCGGAGAACGTACGTCGCTTCAAATGGTGCATTGGCTTCAATTCTTGAATCAGCTTGATCTTGTATGGGTGTAAACCAAGATCCTTATGGAAAATACGCCATAATGTGGTCTAAGCGATGCCCAGTTCTTGAGAACGCCGTGGAATTGACTGATTTGGATCGTTTGCTACGGACGCCTGAACGGCAGCGATATTTTCGACAGTTCGACCAACCCGTTGTCTCACAAACACGGCAAAATCACACAACGAATATGTAGACTCAAATTTTTGCACTAAACTTGTTATTGCCTGTCTACTAGGGCGAGAATAACGACCGAAAATTGGAGTTAACGCTCTTAAAGTTGCAGTCACCGACTCCGAATTTCGGTGGAAAATTATTACAAATTTGCAGACGTTGCTCGTTCGTGTACTTTACCATGAGGAAAATGTTGAGTTTACTGAATAAATTGACAGTGACATTTTGATGATTAGTGAAAGAGTGCGTTCACAAATTAAATTCAAAGTTGTCAAGTCCCTATTGGAAAACCCTTTATGCATATATTGTACATGTCCACCCAAGGCCTATAGAGAAATAAATTACTACACTTATGGAGGGATATTAGTTGCCGCCGAACATAATTTTGCGGGCTGATTTTTTTTTCCTCATGTCCTTGACGAAGTTTAAAAATAAATCAATTTTAACGGCAGCATCATTTTCACAACATACGGGTACGATTATAAACCAAAATTTGCAGGAACTTTATATCGAAATATCAAGTAATAACTGAATCAAGGATATTTTAATATATAATTAAATATTATATCTAATCTAATATATATATCTAATATTATATAATCTGAAGCTCAAACGTTAATATGTTCGATCGATTTCAAAAGTTCGACATTAAATTAGGTACGACCAAGTTTCGGAGCCATAATTTCAATGACGGTTGATATAAACTGTATCCAGCCATTTTGTCCTAGCCAATTGTTGCTGATATCACTTCCCAATTATGATACATCACTGCTGTCTGTGTATCATTCATATAAATCTACGATTTTTTGAAACACAAACTTTTTCTAGAATAAAAGTTCGAACGTAATGAGATTACTTTACCTAAAAATTGTAGAAAAAGTGATTTTCTTCTTATTTGTTTAATTGAAGTAATACATCTTATATAATATTTATCTCATCCGTATTGCTTCTGCGCTGCTTGCTGGGTTAGCTATATTTGCGGACCTTGATATCGCCCTACACAGACCGATTGTTTTTTTTTTTTTTTTGGATTTCGTTGTTAGTTACAATTATCTTGCTTTCAACACCATGTTCAAATTTCGGTTTTAATCTTTGTTTCTATTGCTTTTTGTACGCGATTTTCGAACGAAAGATTTAAGCACTGTCCATAATAAATCCCGGGAACTCTATAGAACACTTTTTCTATATCGATGAAAATGTTATGTGTCTTCATCTTTTTCTGTAAACTTTGGATAGGGTCGTATGTCGACCGGCCACCTACAAACTCACATTGAGTCTCACAGTGGCGCAGCAACGCTGCTCTGCCTCCATTGATTAGGTATCCGATGGCCTCTCATCATTGTATTGAAGAAAACCGCAAGCCATACAAATCAAAGATTTTCGATTGTCGCAATTCTATAATATTTATAGTTTCGTTTTCTTCGCTCTCCATAAAATCTGGCGTTTCCCCAGCATGTAGGACAAACGTGTTAACGTCATGTTACACATCGCGTACAATTTTTATACTAGGTGAGCCATAATGTACGAGTATGACTCTTTTTGAAGCAAACGGAATTAGATTTTGTGTGAATAGGCAATAGAACGCTACACTCCTGAAGAATGCGGATGCGGATCATCATGATGTTTTTGATGAACAATTCGTCAGTGATTTTGGCGCAACGTGCATTTCGTGCCCATTTTTCTGGCCGCCCGGCTCCCACTGGTTGTTTAATGCGGCTTTCAGCCGTACGACTCTTAGAGACTGGAACAACACGGTGCCGAGCAAGCCCTGGAAGGCCCCCTACCTCTCGTTCGGCCGAGAATATCACTGTTGCGGCTGAAGATGTCCTAGAGCCTCCATCGACAGCGACAAGACACAATTGACCATTTAACGCACGTCTCTGCGGCGCATTTTGTTTCCTTACAAAGTGCAGACAGTCCATCAGCTGATGGGTGTTGACCGTGAATTCCATCTAATCTACGCTCACGACCTCCTGAATCTAAACAATGAAGTGGACGATTTTCCGTCAAAAATAATCATGAGTAACAGGCCCATTTCCTCGTGAACAAACAAAATATGTGGTTCTGGGGTACTGAAAATCCGCGAGTAATGCACGAAGTAATGTTTACTCTGGAGGAGTCATTAGGCAATTTTTTTTGAGAACCATGCAGGCTAAATGGTCACTGTGGATGGTGAGCGCTACAGAGCCATGATCAATGAATATTTTCAGTCCTCAATTGGATAAATTGGGACCGGAGGACATGTGGTTCCAGTAGGAGTGACAACCGACATTCTAAAGCAGGCCTTTGTCGGTCGTCTGATGTCCCGTTTTGGTGATTTGCACTGGCTCGCCACCTGATGTGGTTATTTAAAGTCACGAGTCTGCGAGTATGTGAACAAACCACGAACTCCACATGGGTCAAGAAGAGGAGAACCTATCTCCCGAAGTTCTGAAGAAAACCATTGAAAATGTCATAAAAAGAACTTAGTCTATTCTATTCCAAAGATAACATATAGCCTAGGAAAATAGGGTCAGTTATACATTATGGTCCACTTTGTAAATATCTCGGGTGCATTTTAAAATCTTAGCGTTGTTCATTTACTAAGATGTTTCTCCATCGTTATCGGTATCACAATTTCTTCGTGATGTCAGAATGAACGTAGTTTCGTTGAGCAACTTGTTAATATACATTTTCTATCTTTTGGGATTATTTATTTTTTATGAAAAGCATGGAGATTAAAGTCAATCCCGTTGAGTTGTTGCTGGTGTTACATCTTAAGTTGGCAATATTGAATACTCCCTACAAACAATGTTGGTGGATGAGAATGTGTTCTGCTTGTCAAGATTGTTCGCTCCCGTTTATTTCCAAAGTGAGAACTGAGGTGAAGATTTGAATCCATGAAGTAACAAAGTAGGCCTATTGTGAATATTGGTTAGGGTGCTTTAGCAAATGTGGCAAATTACTTTATCTTACCACTAATCTTTACCACACAAATCAACAAACAGAAAGTGAATAGACAAATAGCGTAAAATTAAAACATCGAAATGTAATTTAGTACACTCTTGTATGATAATATCAACTTTTTTGACAACATATCATAGTTTGACAGTTTTGAGATGTCGTTCGCTGATCTTCAGTTTTAATGTGAAACAATCTTTTAAATGACTCATTTGCAAAATATTTTCGTTGCCTTGTATATACACATCTACGCGTTTTCCCCTCAATATTTTAGCTATCTTATTTTTGAATTTTATGAATGGTGTTTTCTAAATTATACATGTGAAATCGTGTTTGCCTTGTGGTTATCAAATAAAATTCCTTCAACTTAATGATCATTTGAGGAATCTCCATTTTTAGTGCAAGTCATTCGGACTAATTGTTGAAAACATTTTCGCTTACTATTCCCCCCTCTGTACAGATTTCGAATTCCTTGTAAAATTCAATACAGCAACAGAAAAGAACATCGATAGGTAACATATTAGCAACCTAAACACTTTGTCTCTAACACTCATAAGCACATACTCGAACATCCTCAAATAAGTCTTCTTCGTATGGTCCACTACTTTTTGACGCTGTCAAAGATGTGATATTTTTAGACGTGAATTTTATAATTACCTTCAAACTAGGCCAGGCCGGAATCCACACTCAACGGCGGGATAGTTTATGGTATTCATGCGTCGTAATTATTTCGAATCGCGACGTTTTTAAAACATTTGTCATACTTTTTTTTTGCACTCGTCCTGTTAACGGCCAGAAAGTGACACAGAGAGTGAGAGCGAAGTTAGGAAAGACAAATAGAGAATGATCCCTAGTCGTTCTAGTGTAGTGTTTTATAATAAAAATGCATAAAACGCCGCAATTACTCGTATTCGTACATCTTATTTATGTTTATGACTGTTTACTCATGCATATGCGAAGCAGTTTTTGTTGTTCAAGTTGTTGTTTTTTTTTTTTCTTTCTTTCATTTTTTAAGCTGAAGAGCCCGATTATTGTTGTGTAGAAGGTTCTTCCTTATCTTGCTCCGTGGAGAGCTATAATTCTTTCCGTATACGTTGTGGAACGAATGGTTGATCTTGAAAACCCCTTCAAGTTTAAACAGAAGTTTTATATTTCAAAGTACGAGTAGATATCTAAGCAGCGTTTAAGGTTATAATGTATGAGACGATGATGGCTACCAACTAGGCAGGTAGAGCGGGACAAAGAAACATCAATCACCGAACAGAAAAAATAAAACACCGAAAAAATTAATTTTTTTTGTATAATGAACTGCGATCGTGCTCTGGCTGTCGAGGTTATCACGAAAATTAAGTTTTCATTCGTAGTTACTTCTCAAGGTGAGTTACCTTGGCCTCATTTTTTTTTTCGTTTTTTTTTTTTTTAATTGATTGTGTTTTGTTTTTGATACAGTACAGGTAGGTTTTGATGAACTGCGGCATGGTGCCCTAGAGCCGGCTATGGTGAACTAGCTACCTTATCGCATAGGTACCCCCGAATTACCGAAAGCACTGAGACACACATCATGCGCAACTTGTACTCGTATGCAGAGTCTGAATTATCAACATCATGCGCAAACTGTTTCAATGTCTCGGTTAAAGTTTTTTCAATTGTTTTTTTTTGTTGGGTTTTTTTTTGGTTCCTTTTCGGAAGTTGCACTTGAAATCCAATGGTTGAAGCTCAGAATTATTCGAGTTTTTGTTTTGTTGTTGTTGTAGGTGATCTAGTGATCGTGACAAATTTTTTTGATTATTTCCACTTTTTTAGATAAAATGTAAAAACAAAAACTTACAAAATTCTGAAACTAGAAACGTCGTTTTGTTTCTAATCATGTTTATGAATCTTTAGCATCGTCATTGGTGCTCAGAATTAGAGTGTTGATAAGACGTCTGAGATAAATTATCGGTCGCCGGTGTAGTGCGTCGAGTTTATCGTCATAGCCTTGACTATGTTAGATTAAAAAAAAAAACAGGGCCTTAGCCCTTGATGTATAGACGAATTGAATTTATTCTAATGGAACAATAATTTTTCAAATACATACCAAAAGAGGAAAAGAGATTTTCCAACAAATAAAATTGTGTAATTAAGTAAGGCAGGAAAATATTTCAGACTTTGTTATAATTAAGTTTCCTACGGCATTACGACTTCAGCAATTGAAATTTAAACTTCAGGTTAAAATTATCAATCGTTGTTTTTGTCTGATAAATTTGTCAAATCAGATTCATAACCCTTTTGGGTTTTTCTGATATTACGTATGTGTCACAGCTGTTTATATAAATAGTTTTAGATTGTCGATGGCCTGGAAAACATCAACGGTATTTCGTACTACTTTTTTTTCATGACAAGAAATAGCATTACTCCTTCTTTTGTGATACTGCATAGGTTTTAGAAAATGGCAATCGAACTGTCAGCTCCTTGGACATTATGTAGTTAATCTGGTTGCTGCCATGTTTCAGCCCATATTTAATTTTTAAATTTTTTCCTTAAGGTTATGGAACAGAAAAGCTATGACAGATGCATGCTATAAGAAACATTGTATTCCCATGAGCCTGTGAGGACATACAGCATTATGTTACATATATGTACACCGAGAGAATAATTAGCCACCTAAGTACCGCTCTCGTTTAAGTGCACCACGGCGTAATCGTGATGCGAGATTTTAAGCCAAAGTAGGTAGTGACAGTGATACTACTGCAGTTGTTTCAACGTCAAACGAGCTATCACAAGTAATAAATTCGTGAATACACACCGAACATTCTAGTACTACATAGATCGTCAACACCATAAAAGTCCTCAAGAATATGAAACCAGCAGGCATTGAATGAAGCTTATACCGAACTAATTCAAGCCGCGTCAAGCAAATCAACAGAGATGCTTTACCAATTCATTGTGGGCGGAAAAGTAGAAACTATTCTTCCGGCAGTGATAAAACTCCTATTGTCTCCAACGTGGAATCAATGTACGAGTAAAGTATAGTGTTTTCAAAGCACTTTGCCAACGGCCACATGCGCAGAGAGAGTAAGAGAATGAAAATGCATGGTTGTGCACGTTCTGTTCCATTTTTTTTTCTCTTTCAGCGATCATTTTCATATATTTGAAACGCGATACAGAACTGAGTGTAGAGTGACCAATGTTGCCCGTTGTATGGTCGAACGCCTTGAGCCCCTCCATTGGTGAGAGGACCTAAGATAAAATAGTTTATCACTCCTCGTCCTGGTTGTGTATGAAGCAGCGGAGAGCGACAGGACAGAATTAAACCATCTAGACGCTCGGACAGTGTCTGCTTCCTTCCGTATGGAATTATTGGATCCATTAAATGGTTTATTGTTTCCAAGCCGAATCAAACAGAGTGGCACTGAGTATTATTGTAATAAGGGTAAACTATAATAAGGGTTCTCAAAAACCAAAACCAAAACTCATTTTAATATTGCGACTCGATGTCGATGTCGGCACCAAAATTGTGCAGTCAAAAGCTGCGTTCGGTATGCTATCAACAATTTGGAAGAGCAATGTTGCCATCATCTATGATATTTGGGCCGAAACGTATCACGAACGAACAGATTTTACTGATAATTGACCGAAAATCTATCGACATCACAACAAAAGGAAAAGTGTGAGCGCAGTGGCGCCAAACAAAATCTGTTGGCAAATATGCCATGGAGTGGAATTAGCTAACCCAACTTTTTAATTTTAAATTTATTCAATGCAATGCATGAATGAAATGCTTAAAATTATATTATCGAACTTAACTAGCCTATTCTAGCATACTGACCCTGTGACTCTAAGCTAAATTGAAAATTTCATTTACATGTCTTTCGACTAGAAGAAAGAAAGATCTCGCACAGGATGACGCGCTGTTTCTGTTGACACCCTATACTATTTCTCTTGGAATGGAACAAAATATGCATGTACATACATATTAGCTAATAAAACCAATGTTGACGAATTTCGCTTGTACATGAATCGCACAGACTTAAAACTTATTGTCTTTTGTAAAAGTTGATTTCCTACCAATATCCCTTTTTTTTGATCATAGTTGTAATTTTGGAATAAATAGTGGATTGGCAATATGGTGCTCCTCAGGATAATAAAGGCAAATCAAAGACACTAGGAATTTAATATCACTACTGCAAAGGGCTGTTCTCAAGATGGAGTACTGTCCCCCTTTTGTGGCTTGTACTAGTTAAGCACATCATGCAAACCCTGGTCTTCAAAGGATATAAAACTATAGGATAAGAAGATGATATCACCGATATGATGTAATATGCTATGGCAACTACCTGGAACTGGGGCTCTCAATTAATATCAGCATAACAACAATAATTCCATTCACGAAAGGATAAACTTCTCCGACCTGTTTATAATAACAAGGCTATAAAATACGAGTTCCTGTGAATAAAAAGCTATTGGGGGCTTCAAGTCCAAAATGACAAACATTAATGAAACTCTGTGAAATTTTATGGCTTGCGTGTCTGTGAATAGTAGGGTCTATGAAAACGACCCCATTTAAGAGGACGCATCCATAAAAGCACTCAAGTTACATCGCGCAAACCACAAAAAAAAAGGTAATTTCCTTGGTCACCTGGAAATTCTAAAGAAGATAGAAAGCACCTTTGTCAAATCTTAAACTCCAGTAAAGGGTCTACTCTCCCAAATCCTATGTGGCTGAACGATGATTCTCTAAAGTGCGAGAGTAGTAGCATCTTGAGACCACCCCCCATTTGCACTAAGTAAAGATTCTACCATCTTTCAGCTGGAACTACCTGGTTTATTGGATGTTGTATGCATTGTGCAAAGTAAGCAACATGACAGAGTCAAAATGACTATGATCTCGAAAAGTCAATCGGTATTCAAAACACTAACTAGCTACTAATACTCATAAAAGAGTGTCACGAAGCACTCAACAACCTCGCCATCCTGAACGAAGTCCCACTAGAATTGGTGCCATGGCATGAGGGTCACGATTGCAATGAAAAGGCGCACCACCAGGTCAAGAAAGGTATAGAAAGTCTATTTATTGGACGCTGTCCAAGAAATAAAACATTGGGAAAAACTATGACATAAATACTGGAATGATGGAAATCAAGATGGAGACGGAGCCCTAACTGTTAACTTTCCTTGTAATAAACATCTTTTGATTGGGAATCACCTCTACTAGCACATGTACGATTAGAAATTTTGCCTTGAAACTGAGAAGTCTATGCCATGAAGAGGATCTGAATGCGATCTCAAAGAAAGGTTTGATCCAATTCCTGGAAATAGTAAACAACTCGTGGAAGAAGGGGGGCTTTGAATGGCATGGTATTGTACGGTATGGGAATCCACTCTCCTGTATTTTGAAGGATGAGTTTTGCGTTCAAAGAAATATTCGCCCATTATAGATTTTTCATCTGTATGTGAAAGGCAATGAACCAAGTATTCAGAAATCGATCCATAATCACTGATATGTATGTATATCATGAAACTTGCTTGCCTATTACGTAAGATATTATGCAATAAGTATCATAATATATTTGGTTCATATACGTGGTAGGTCTAAAAGTTATCAGCAATAGATTTCGTTGATCTGCTTTCTCCAATAAGAGCCCTTTGATCACCTAAGAACGTCTACGAGTACCTTAGTATACATAAGTAGTCCTCTATTCACCTTTGTGCCGCAGAAGTTAATTTTTGTCCTTCAATTAACCTTCTCCAATTCAATTTATTTTAAAAGTATTGCAAATGATTAAGAACCATCCGTATAAACAAAATGTAATCACCTCTTTCGGTCAAATAAATTTCTCAAAATTCCGTCACAAAAAAAGAAAAAGAAAAAAATTAAAAACTTATTGAAAGACAATCGTTATGATGGCGCGTCGTAAAAGCCCTGAAACAAGCCCGAAATCTTACTTTACTGGTCTATTTTTATCATATTTACACTTGTAAATGTTATAAATTTCTTTATCTTTCCACAATGAGTTGGTAGGTAGGTAGGTAATGCTTACTCAGAGTGTATAAATATTTAATAAAATTTGATGGCAGAATGACGAAAAGAATTCTCATTATGTTAAGTTTGCTGTTTTTTTTTTTTTTTTTAACTTCGATCTCAAGTGTCAGTGCCCTCTGACAGGAAAACAATATACAATATGTATGTATGTATGTAGGTATATAAAAGAAATGTACCTCATGTCCGAGTAAAACATTTTAAAAAGCTGTCTAAAGCAAACGTATAGACGAGGAAATTTCTTTCAATTGCTATTTTGTCTTGGACACATGAATTTATTTGCTAAAAATCTATTTCGGTTCAATACTGAGTGACTACGAGCTAAAATTGAATAATCCAACCATGCCCAGCCTAGAAGATTGCCACCACACCACCATCAAATCCAAATTGCACGTACATATGTAGGTATGTATGGATGTACATATGGATGTATGTATATCTTCAGGTAGGTTCATATGTAATTCGAAAACATTGTTTTCTATCGCCAGTTGGATTATGAATACCTCGCAGCTCTATGGATTCTCGCTCGACTTAATTGTTCTAAAGTAGAAAAGGTGAAAGAAATTGCCACTGAAAAATAGGTCAAATCCGTAGATAACACCATAAATACATTCTCAAGACTTTTGAAAGAGTATTTTTAGAAATGTTCTTGCGTACGCGATACAGTGCGTACTTACTGTATCTATTGTTTTGCAAAAGAAAAGCAGGAACCGACTAGCAAATTAAAAATCGAAGTAGCCTCTATCGGAGCGGCTATGAAGCGAAGATACCAATACATTTTATAGGTTGCAGTTATGGCGACATTTATTTTCGTTCGGTTTGACGTTTTGTCGCCGTCGTTGTCGACAATGCGAATACGATCCTTGTGAAAAAGAAGAAGAAAAAAATCAGGTTGAACCGGTTTCCAGGGAGCAGAACGTGAATAGGTGTCAAGGAGAAAGAAAGAAATGTTTCTAAACGACATCCAACACGGAAGTGTTGCATATGTCGTATATGTTGCTTAAACAAATTATTCGATTCTTCTTTTTTGGAATGTATGTATTGTATGGGTATTTCCTCTCAAGACTCTCTTTCATTCTGTAAGAGAAACTACAATACTCCACTCTTTCTTTGTCATTGGTTTGAAAGAAAGGCCCTGGCAACCTTGCTGCAGAATTAGAAGCATCATTATTAAGCAACAAATGTATCTGTGTATCTACAGCAACGAAAAATGAAAATAAAAGTTTTAGAAAAAAGGAAAGCAAATAACAAATAATTTGAAGTAAAAGAAAAAGCGAACAAATGAATGAGAAAACCGCTGCAGAAAACGAATCCGAAGAGAGCGAGAACGAGAACCGCAAAGAGTACAATTTTATTTAATTGTACCAGCATGGCTACTAAAGTACTACGACCGGAGTATTTTTGCTCCTATTTTGATATACTCCTGTGCTATAAAGTTAAGAAGTAGATATCTTAGGATCTCTTTTGCGAACATCTTAAAATCACACATATTTGTAGAATAAATTTAAATTGAATTCTATCAGAGATCAAGGCCTGGAGAAGGATGCATGGCAAATCACTCGAAATGACATATGTAACTCAAAAAGAATAGTAATTGTAAGTATTTGAAATATAAAAATCGAATAAGATGGATACATTTAGCCAGCAAGCTTGCACTTTCCTGAAGGTCTTCAGAATATCTTTCTTACTTATTTACTTAGATGGCCTTTTTGAAAGAATTTTCAAATGAAAGAATTCAATTTTAAAAGTTGACATACCTTTAAACGTGTGCACACGAATCCTTGATAATAATCCACATAATAATAAAAAATACCTACACAGTGCTATTCTACAAGTTTTATTTGAGCTTGTTACTCAATTTTTTCAAATATCCTAGGATAGATCAGAAGGTTTTGTTAAGGCTGATGTAGTCTCTAAAGCTGTCTGTAGATCTAAAGACCCTTCTAAAGAATATTTTTGGAATTTGTTCAACTTTTTGCATTTTTCCTTCAAGTTATAAAATATTTTCGATTTCTTGTCTATTCCTTGTTTGTCCCTTGTCTTCAAACATCTTGTACTACTTCCTTAGCTTGTATTTTCACAAAGCTAGGTTTCGATTAGACGACTTGGTATGTTTGTATATTCTGCTGAGCTAGGTGATTTGTGCAAGTCTGGATCGAATAAGGCACATATGTTATATGAATATGTATTTAGCGTTTTAACTAAGATTGCTTTGTCGAAATTATTTCAATGCAGAAAATGGCTCAAAATACGTTCATTTTCCAGGGACTCCTTAATATCAATACAACGCTACTAGGTCAATAATTCGCCCTGGTAGTAACTGCAGCTCTTTAAAAAACAAGAGTAGACAAACATAAAATATGCTTGCAATGACTACACTCTTCTTCTTCACAGAAGTGCAAATTACCATTGTAAATATGTAACAAAAAAAGGAAAACAAATTCTAAAATATTTCCAAATGTTATCCTGAATTTTGGAAGATCTTTTGTATGTAAGTTACACATCCCTAAATAATCATCTAAATTAGTTCGAATTACAACTCATTTAAGGTATTTATTTTTAATGTATATGAATTTCGTAGAACAACTGAATGACTCCGGCAATAGATATTTGGGCTAGCTGTATTGAGCCGTTTTAGACAAGGAGAAATCAATAAATCTAATGAAATCCAGTAGTAATGTATGTTATTTGAACCGATTAATAGCATCCTGATTGGATACTAAGTTAGGCGATTATGCTACGTAGATCGATCTTCAATTAATAAATGCACCGAAAAAAAAATTCTTAGCGATTTTCCGAGGATATAAAATGTTTGTTTATTTTATTTTTCTTCTATTTCTGAGTTATGGAATTAGAACATAACATACATAATGATTCATCTTTGTAATCTCTTTTTTCAGTACGGTTACAGGTTTGATATTCATTTATCTATATATGGGCCGGTAATTTTACCAATAACATATCACGATATCGTTTTTCTGTTGGCACGGCATCCATGGCAGTATTATCGAAAGTGTTTCGCAGGCTCATTTAAACATCTGATTTAAATTTTAAGCATTGGCCACAAGCCAAATAGAAATGGCTCGTGTTTTATTTTTTTTTCACTTGTTCTAATGTTTTTTTTATTTTAATCGATGCGTACAAAATGCACAAATTGTACGAAACAGTAAAGATATCCAGCATTCAAACGAGTTTAAAAAGCTTGACATCATGAGAAATCACAATAAAATTGAGGGAGACCACCTTGTGAAACACCAAATTCGCATTGTTGGATTTGATATGGAGGATCTAAGCGTAAAGTTATACGAAGTAAAATTTGCCTCACAAGTTAGACAAAGGTGGGAAGACATGGCTTTTATATTTGAAAATTTTTATCTAATGAAAAAATTTCGTCAAGCCCTTTTCTGAAATCTGTGGTCACAGCACTTATTTCCTTTGCACATTCTGTCAGGACAATGTAATATGGTTAGTTAAATTTCTGCCCTTGAGGAAAGCGTGTGTCAATGCAAAAGCATAAACTTGTAAGTGCTCCTCTCAAAGATCTTAAACATGTGGCATGCCGCATGTATGATAATTGAGCAATGGTTCTATCATTTAAGATTTCTCTCCTGAAAGTTTTATGGATAGGGGCGATGAAATAATATTTCAATAATTAATTAATAAAAAACTTTTTGCGAAATATCATAGATAGACTAATATTATCGAGAAAATAGCGGGTAGGCCATCTGATCCTGAATGGTAGTCATGCTGAAGGTGATGGATTTTTCGGTGGAGCTTTGTATGCTGTTGACATATTTGAACCAAGAAGAAAATTTGTATTTTCTTTTTTTAATTATTTCAATCTCTTCTATTTATTATGATGATAGTGTAACCCTTGCTTTTTGAAAGTGGATCCAAGATTTGAGATAAAAAAAGTATCACAAATGATTTTTAATACTTTTGTCTTTAAAATAATTGATTTATGGTTCATCTTGGTAATCGCTTTGAAGGCACCGATACTAAATACATGGCAAGACTGTCGGAGCAAAACTCGGCTCATCCAAGAAGTGTGTGCTCGATATTTAGTTCACTCTAACTCCACAAGGTAAATTTAAAACGGCAGCCCTGGTTATGTGTTTTTTCCTCCGCTTCTCGTCCATTCCCTTAAAAAGATTCAACTGTCATTTCCATTTCCATGTGCTCACCGTTGTGCGCTCTACTCCTTGCAATAACAATTTTGCAGCAACTTTTTCTCTGTTGCCGTCGCTGTCATTTCTGGTGTTGCGATTATCCGTGATGACGATGAATACAACGAACGAGACGACGAAGACAACGACGACGATGACTATGGCGAAAACAACAACGAACACAACAATAATGATAATGACGGTGATGATGATTACAACGATAGCGATGGCGATGATGAAGATGGTGGTGATGATGATGACGATGATGATAGCAGCAATGTGTGTTTCCCAAGGAAGGTCTTTCACCCGAACTCGGTCATTGGCGTACATTTGCCACCACTCCAGTGGCTTTAAAACTGTGAACGCATTGAAGAGATGAATGCACTTTTGGTGCATTTTGCGCGAGAAATTTATTCGCCTGCTGATGACTTGGTGTTGTGTATCTTTGCATCTTTTCATCAGTTTTCTTCTTTTATTTTATATATTTTTTTAGTTGTTTTGCTTCTGTTTTTATTTACTTTTTTTTTTCTCCACATTTTGATGCATCTAAACGCGGCAGAGGTAATCAAAAATCGGTTCAATGGATTGTGGGCTGATTATGGGCCACAATTTTATAATGCGACAATCATGTCAGTGATATTTCTTTTGTTTCTGTTTCGTAGATATGTATGTATATTCTCGCTTACGTTCTCAGGTGTACGAGTATTTAAAAAAAAATTGAATCGATTTTGTGTTTAAATTAAGAAAATTTCACTTGGGGGTGATATGGTTTTTTGTATATTTTTTTGTGGAAATTCTTGCAAATAAATGAGTTCGTCTGTCCCACCCTCAAGTTCAATGATTGTTCGGGTTTTTGTTGACGCTCGGGGTTAATGATATAAATCGTTTGCGCGCCCGAATATTGTTGTGTAGGTCATCGACTGCACACGCTATTCGGAGAGTGCGAGTGTAGATACTTTTTTTTTTGATATTTCGTGAATTGAATTTACACAGATAAGGTGGTGAGGAGTAGTACTCATTCAATCCGCTGCTATTGTATTCGGAAGTGACTTTCGCTGAGTGATTTTTTTTTATTTTTTTTTTTCATTTATTTTATTCAGGAATTGGGTGGTGGTGTTTGATTAAAGATTTTTTGTTTTTTATTTTGCATAACAGTTGTTGTTTGCTGATACAAAATGGGAAATTTGTTTATCTGTTATTATTGTATAAGGCCAATGGGCCTTTAGCAGATGAGCTGAAGTTGGGTATGATTCATCGTACAAGCAGTTGTATTGGTGACAAGTTTTTTTGTGTTATGGGAAGTTTCAAGGGTAGGCGTAGGGTTCAATTCTGGTCAAGGGAAATTAATTTAAATGCAATTTTATTGTAATAAGGAATTCATGACACTCGCTGGTATGAGAGCTAAATGAAAATTTTGGCTTCAAGGAGGTTGGTCTGACCTTTGATAAATCTTTTCATTTCATCAATGTGTTAGGTTTTAATAATCCATTTGTTAAGAAGAAGTTGAAGAAGTTGATCGCCATTATTATTTATGGTTTTGTTAAGTTTCTGCTTTATTCAAACAATGGCGACGACGAATGTATGCTTAAGTTTCTGTTGAAATATTCTTGAAAGTTTCTGCGATGGCAGTATTTAAGCCACCTAAGATATAACACATTTTTTGAATGTCGAACCTTCCGAACTGTCAGCATGGCCTCTGGAGCAACTTACGGAGACTGCAAAAACTTTATCGAACGCGTATTCCATAATCTCTCTAGAAGTCTTACGCATCAAATATAGAAGTCCAGTAGGACCACTCTCCGTGAGCCATCGAAAATACTGTTTCTGATGTATTTAACGAAACTCGAAGGTGGATACACTTCAGCTCGCACAAAAAATTGTATTGTGACTATGACAGCTGATAATTCTGTGAGGATAATCATATCCAAACCTAAAACCGACAGGACTACCGGATCACACCATCTTTCCACTGAGCTATTCAAAACAGCAGCGGATCACGTGAATCCTAAAGTCTGCATCACCTTATTTGCAGAAATTTCTAGGATGAAATTATTCCCGATGAAAGGGTGGGATTCAATCAAAAAAATATCTAAACTGTGTCGTTTACATATCGTTACTTTGGAAGAAAACTGTCACAAGTCGAAAAACATTAATTTGGGAAATCTGTTGTTGAATGATATTTCAATACAGCTTGCTGATATTTATAAAAATGCTGCATCTGCCATCTGACGGCGAATAGTAAAACTAGAACGGTTTTCAGTACTTTACTGAGTAAAACCAGAATATTCTAGATTTTGGGTTGTGTCAGTCTACTTCTAAAGTAGCAATATGTACATAAATGCCTAAAACCGTCTTTGAAGTAACTGGTAGGTCCCTATCAGTGCAGTTCCAGATCGTTACCAACCACTTTTAATCGATTTAAAAGCCGCCTATGACATCGTAGGTAAGACGAGCTATAAGCTTCGGCGAATCTCGTAGGTCTGTACAAAATGACAACGGAGAATGCACTCATTCGGTTGAAATCAGCAACCGCACAGACCGTTTTGATGCAAGAACCTCATACTCGAAACGTTTACAAGAAACGTGCCAGTCAAGATCAACAGCATATCCCTTTCAAATCAGTTCCTTCATAGGGGGCTACCAGTGGATCATTTGCAAGTGTCACGAAGGCACCGTTGAAGTGGGCTTGCCAGTGAATGAGGACAAAACTTTGGAGATTTTGTTAATAAGAAAAGATACACAACAATGACATCTTGGAAAATATGTGTGTCAACATAAACCGCTATAACTTCGATATGGGCAATTTTTTTATTTATCTGGAGATAACTCTTGCCAATCGATATTGGACTTAGAAAGCAATTATGTAAGAAGTCCTGTCGAGAACAACCAATCTAACTTTATACATATAACTCTTATATTATTACAGTCCTGCTTTAAATTTATAGTATGGAAGCCAGGCGGGTGAGAATATCCCTGGCTGCCTCGAAAGAAAAGTCCTTCGGATGATATTTGCAAACGTTTATTAGAGGGAGAAAAAAGAAGATGATGAAAGGACAATTTTATAGGCTTTACAGTGATATTAACCTTGCAAAAATACGTCTACAATACATTATGTTGTTGTGTTAACTATCCAATACATCGCATGAGATTGCTGGGGTATGTGAAGCGCATGGACATCGATGCTCGTACTCGAAAATTCCTTGGCCTTAGTTGCGATGTCGCAATTAAAAAAAAATTGCTGCTGCGATAAAGATAGGTGGATGGGTTGGTTAGTTGAGGCCCTGCTCTATCTCGGGCTGTTGTGCTTCCAAAAGTTAAGTAAGGTGTTTGTGAATTGTAGGCCCTAATCAATCTCAATTCACATAGTAAAATGAGATTAGTTAAGACCAATGCGGGGTCATAAGGAAAGAAAAGGTATTACCGAGATTATTGAACGTGCGCTCGTTTTTTTAGAGTTATAGTGAAAACCTAGCAACCGAGTATTCCATTTTGGTTTGGTGATGAGTACTCATAGGTATAAAGGGAAGGATAGTTTGGAAGTTGCATGTTGGTCTGAATAATCTTCGATGGAGAGGATGAGTTTCGTAGTAAAGAGACAATATTTGGGTTACATATTCTTGAAGTTGCCAACATGTGATACAAAGAGATTTTATGACGTTAGGACTAGAAAATTCCTAAAATCATCTGAATACGGAATTTATTTGTTGTTCATTATACAATAGATCAAATATATTATAAATTTTGAAGTTGCTGCTTTCGAGCTTTCAGCTCTCTCCATTGCTCATAATCCCGCCCCACTCTTTTAATTTGTTGTCTCGTCACTTATGTAGTCCCGAGTTCATAATCTACAGACGTCTGACATGTTTGCCTTAGTTTTAATGAACTGCTACTATTTTGTAATTCCACTCGAACTACATTCTTACATTATCCGAACATAGTGGATCCGGTTACAATATCTTTGTGTCCTTTGCAATTAGGTGTTGGTTTGTAACCTTACCATACCTTTAGGTCATGGTTCCATCTGAAGTTGAGCCAAAAGATCTGTCAGAGCTATTTGTTGACAGACACTTAAAGTGTTCTAGACCTATTGTCCGACTTCCGCCACGTTTTGTTTCCATACACGGAATAGAATTGCTGTACTCCAAACGTCTTTCTAGATTTAAAACCGAAGTCCGAACTATCGTTTTTTATTAGCATTCTGCACGGTTCATCTATCCCCTCGATTACTACTCCTTCTGTCTCAAGACATGTGTTACAATTATAATAGTTTATTTTCTGCATCAGATTGGCCTTGTGGAGGTTGTTGTTAGGTCGAAATTTTGTTTTTACTGTCAGTCAGTCTTTCTATCGGTAATTGAACGTGCCATCTAAACAATGCCATTTGGATGTAGGTCGCCGCTTTGCATTCTGATCTGATCTCATGATCTGATGTGATCGGCTGACATACAGTTTCCTCTAAATCGGGATCGTTCTCGGTTCAACAACGATTCACTCGTATGTGATATTCGGTCAAGTGCTATGATATCCTTCCAGTTCTTGAATTCATCTAGATCTCTTTTCTTTAGTATTGTTGTGTTGATACAGTTTTTCTAATTATCGCGAATTGCGCATTCCAATCACACGGTTTGGATTGTGTCATGAGAGTTGGCACTAAAGTTTAAGTACTTGATAACTTCTGCAGCTCTATTATAATCGGATAATTCATTTCGCCGGTTGTGCTTGTTGCGATATGTCTTTTAAAATTAATTCTTATCTTTAAGGGACTAGTAAACTTTAGAATTTAAAACAAAAGAAAAAACATTTTTTTTGTATTTTTCAATTTATTATAACTTCAGAAATCACATCTTAAATTTTTTTTGAGAAATTAAAAAAAAATAATTGCAACGGTTTAAATGCGCGCGCCTTCTCGGCTATTCGCAGGTGGTCACAGCGAATTGACCTACTCCGGCAGCTGTTTATTCCCAATAATAATGTTGGCTTTCTAACACGTTCTCAGTATTAATTGGATAGTTTATGAAATCATTTATGTGTCGATAAAATGGGTCCTTATCAAGGGTTTTCCAATAGGGACTTGACAACTTTGAATTTAATTTGTGAACGCACTCTTTCACTAATCATCAAACTGTCACTGTTAATGTATTCAGTAAACTCAACATTTTCATCATGGTAAAGTACACGAACGAGCAACGTCTGCAAATTATAAAAATTTTCTACCGAAATTCAGAGTCGATCGGTAGCAAACGATCCAAATCAGTCAATTCTACGGCGTTCTCAAGAATTGGGCATCGCTCAGACCACATTATGGCGTATTTTGCGTAAGGATCTTGGTTTACACCCATACAAGATCAAGCTGACTCAAGAATTGAGGCCGATGGACCATTTGAAGCGACGTACATTCTCCGATTGGGTTCTGGAGAAGATGCGCCAAGATGATGAATTTCATCGCAAATTCATCTTCATCTCATTTTTGGCTTAATGGGTTCGTCAATAAATATGCGTTATAGGTCGGGTGAAAATCCACATGTGCTTCATGAATCACCACTTCATCCACAAAAAATAACTGTTTGGTGCGGTTTGCATGCCGGCGGCGTTATTGGGCCATATTTTTTCGTCGACGATAACGATCGTCACGTTACTGTCATGTTACGCTGACCATAGTTATCGCGCCATGATCACCGATTATTTTTGGCCCGAATTGGAAGATATGGACTTGGACGACACGTGGTTTCAACAGGATGAGAAAACACAACAGGTGAGAAAAAACGTGAGAAAACATCATCTTGAGCCACTACTTTGTTGTAGCCAATATACGGTTGCGGATATCCCGAACATCACAAAGCCAAACTTGTACTGTGAGGAAGTTCAACGTCGGACAATTGCAAGATCGCCAAATCCTTTTCCGATCGAGTCTCGCTTTGTCTCTTAAGAGGTCCTATGCCGCCATCATCAAGTATCGAATACCAGTGGCAACATTGCCAAAAAGCCATCCCCTTCTTCTGAAGAGGTGTTCTTCCTCGCTGGCAAAACTCTTTAGGACTCTTTCCGAGCAGATGGAAAACATTGCACTTACGTCCGTTCTTTCCAAGGTCATGGAAACGCTGATAAACCGTCAGCTATTGAAGTATCTCGAAACGCGGAAACGTCCTAATGACCGGCAGTATGGTTTTCGTAGCAACAGGTCCACTGGTGATTAGATGGCATGTCTCACCGAAAAGTGGAACCCACGTGTACATCAATCTGGCGAAAGCAAGATAGTTGAACTCGTTATTTCTAAGGCATTTGACAGAGTTTGGCATCAGGCTCTTTTGTCGAAAATGCGCGCATTTGGGATCGACAACTCTCTTCTTCTATGGATTAGAAATTACCTTTCGGAGCGTTCAATTCAAGTTGTCTTGGACGGTTTCAAGTCTGATAATTGGGGAACTATCAACAGAGAGGAATTTAATGTTTCCAAAACACAATGCTGTCTGCTGTCATTAAAGTCAAATTTACATCGTCGAAACCGAAAAACTTTCCATTCTCTGTATGTGTCAATGACAACATACGTTGGAACGACCTCATATTCGATGTCATCAAAAATGCTGCGAAATATCTAGGTTTCCTAAAGCGATGTAAGAAACACTTAACCCCCTCTGATCTGGCCTCAATATATAAGGCATCCATCCGCCCAAAATTGTAGTACAATGCCCACATCTGGTCAGGTGCTTTTAAAACATCTCTGCACCAGCTGATAGAATTTAAAACAATCAATTTACACCCTCGAACACCGACGTAATGTCTCCTGTCTCACATTGTTTTATCGCTATTTCCACCACCAGTGCTCCTCTGAAATCGCCAGTAGCATTCCGCCCATTTAAACTCTCAGCCGTAACACCTGTCTCACTATGAATGCTCATCAGTATACCCTCTAGCCCATTTTCGGACGTGCTCTAAAATATCGTGATTCGTTCCTAAGCCGTACAACTTATACATCGGTACCTCTCTTTTCTTCGTCCCTAAAATTCCTTTGCCCGCGCTGTGTACAATCACTTTAAGGGTACACAAACCCCTTGAGCGCACTCTCATTATAAAAAAAAAAAATAAAAAATCAGAGATTCGATCTCTGAAGTGCTGGGTTTTAGTCGGCCGTCACAACGAAACCCCTGGTTTGACGATGAGTTCCGGTGCACATGCAGCTAAACAAGAGGCATACAAACCGGCATATGAACAGAAGAGGAGATACGAACACCGGCTTTTCAGGAGCCATAAGAAGGAGCATGAAAATCGCGCGGTCGAAGAAATTGAGAGATGCTACTCCAAGTATGAGATTCGGAAATTTTACCAAAACATGCCACTGATACAAACCTCAAACCGAAGCCACTAGAGACGAAAAAGGAAACATTGTTTTGGAAAAGCATTTCTGTAGACTGTACTCGTATAACCTATGAACCTTTCAATCACGACGACTTAGACCAAAAATTCCTTCCACCTGGCCTGGATGAAGCTTAAGCTTAAGTCCTACAAAGCTGCTGGAGCGGACGGCCTGACTGTCGAACTCTTCAAAGTGGCAGGCGATAACATGGTAAGGAGCATACACCAACTTATCTATAAAATATTGTCCGACGAAAGTATGCCCGGTGAATGGAACCTCAGCATTGTTGGCCCGGTCTTCAAGAAAGGCGCCAACTACAGAGACATCAGTCTTCTTAACATCACCTACAAGATCCTCTCTGTTATACTGTGTGAACACCTGAAGCCTTTCGTCAACAACCTGATTGGTCCATATCAGTGTGGCTTTAGGACAGGAAAGTCGACCAATATTCAAACTTCGGCAGATCTTGGAAAAAACCTATGAAAAAGGTTGCCTCTAATGTTCTGTAAAATCCATTGACTTTTCCGCTCTTTCTGTACACGCGATTGCCTTAACTCTTTAGGATACGTTTTGCCGACGGTCCTTTTTGGAACAGTGCAGATGGCTGGAGCCGTATGAGTCTATAAGTCCATTTCCATTGTTGTTACAATCTTTACCGAAGTCATCATGGATCATGATTGATTCTAGGAGTAGGTTAGTGTTGTTCGATCCTACTTTCTGAAACACCCGATCACAAATTTGATACAGATCTTTCTGAAACAAAAGTAGGTGTGATTAAATATGTCGTGATTTTTATTGAGATAGTGTATCTGAAGGCTCTTGCTTCGTGCGTAGTCAGTTGTTTTCGAATCTTTAATAATTTATTTGATAATGATTGGTTGCATTCAGTCGTCTTTTTGGTACAAATCGTAGTGACAGATTATTCCACGAAAATGACTATTATATGTCACATAGAACACTTGATAATCAATAATTCGGTGGAAAATTTCACAAATGCTATAGTTGCCTTAAATGATGATATGATAACATACAACTTGACACTCTTGAAGTTGGACAACGCTGCATGTTACTTCATCTGCTGCTCGCAGGGCTCACATGTTTCAAATTCATTTATTGAGGTTCGAGTTAACTCTATTGACGAATAAATTCTTCTACACACTGTTCTTTGCCTTATGATGTTTTCTGATTTATGGAAACAGGCGGATATCCGTCCCTAATTTTCTTTTAGATCAAGAAATTTTTTGATTCTCTACAGTAGACAAGAAGACGTCACGACCAGGAAGGTAAATGCGCTTTAAATTAAGTAGTTTGAAGATATAATAAATATAGTATAGTACGTGTACAATACATTCGTAACATTTTAAATTCTGAATGAGTTTCTTGCGATCCCAATGACTTAACCTTGTGATCGATTTGAATGCCTATTCTTTTCATCATTTGATCTTCTTAGTTTTGTTTCACCATGCATTCAATTAGTATGGAACTCAAAAAAAGAAATACCTTAACACGTATATACAACAATGGCCGAAGGCAAGTAAGCCTTTAAAATGGGTAAGGTAAAGTGTTTCGATTGATTTATGTGCCTATTGTATGCGGTCGTTGAAATATAACATAACACTTTGGCGTTTCTATATTCATAGACTGTCCTGTACGCCCCAATCTCATTTTTTTTCTAATTCCGCTTATTTCTTGTTCCAATTGGCATTGATTTATTTCAAATCGAAGAGAGGTATTACTCGTAGATAATGCTGAGAAGGTGTAAAGCTTAAGCAATGGAAAATAAAATCAATTCTTCACCTATCTGCACTATTCAAATTGTTATTTTTCGTTACCGAACTCTGCCTTCTTATAGTGGGTTAGGCAACGAAAACCTTTTTTTTCTTTTTTTTTCCCCCTCACAGAAAAGATGATAATAAATTTATTGAATTAATGCTAAAAATTTGACATTCCACATCACCAAAATCAGCATCCCTTAGTTTAATTAGAGTTCAAGGGCCATTTCCTGATCTAGAAATCGTTTGTTATTGCATAACTTTTGTCCATATTTATGATCTACAACACATTTTCAATAGGCCGGTTAGAGTCCAGAGGATATTTAATGGCAGACCGGAACTACAATACAAAGCTTCTCACTTATGGCTTGTTTGACAAAAGTATGTGACATTAAGGAAAACAACCGCTTGACTTAGGGAAACACAATTATTTGTTTTAAGTCTTTTATCATTTATTTAATCTGAAAGGTGCTAGGTGCAAGGTGCTTAATATGTTGTCTAGTCTCCTCCGTTCCCAATTATCGCTTCACAATTTTTTCGATAACTTAGAGACAATATTTCTGCGTAGTCCTGCCAAATGTGTTTTAAAAGTACATAGCTTCAGCTGTTATATTGCGCTAACATACGAGTATTTTTCCTAGATTATCGGTTTCAGAAGTCCAATTTCCCTAATCCCGTAGCACAGGAACAGTCCTGAACATGTAAAAACTTTTGCAGATGGTTCACAGTTCATGGATGTCTCAAGGGATTGTTTGAAAAAAACTAAGTTTTTTCAGTGAAAATAACTTAATCCATATCTATGTAACGTGAGCCCAGTCAAGTCTTTTTTTAACGTTTTTTTTGGTTAACACAGGCTTGGTCGGAATGGATTTGCAATTAAAATCTTTTTCTTGGATAATTTTGCGAATATCTTGTGATTTTTTTTAAACATTTGCAAGGTTACGCTTTTCAATAATATTTGATATATTTGAGGTCAGCTATAGGGGCTATGGGCCATGCGGGCTTTTTTATAATAGGGGAGGCTAGTTTTCCATTAGTCACAAGCAAGGGAACCTAGACCGGATGCTAGATCTTGTTAAAATAATTGCAGACTAGTTCAACCTCATAAACCTGGTACTTTTCGAATTTTCTTCCGATTGGAGGACTTCATTAACCAATACTTCACTATCTTGGTAGATTGTACTTGAGGAGTTTTGGTCAGAAATGTGGGCTCAACTCCTCATTACATCTCCAATTTATCCATGAATTACGAAAATTAGAGGCGTTGAATTTTGGGGCCTATTTTTTTTGTAAATTAGATTGGCATGATTAAAAGGAAGGAATGATTAGATTTGAGTAGAGCTCCTTAAGATGGACTTTGGCCAGTTGAAGGTGCATTGTGATACCTCTAGAAGAGCGAGGGAGGACGATGCCTTAAATTCTGCCGGAACAATAGAGATTTCTTGAACAATTTTTCGAGGAGAGTGATGATCGTAGAAAATAGATCATCGGAAGTGGTAACTGTCCAGGAATTACATTTCCATGCGTGCGAAAGCAAGGCAGTTGCAAAGCAGCACTTCCTATTTGTTCTCTTCCTCTTCGTTTCTGCAACTCCTGCAGAAATTGTTTTGACTACGCCTTTCAATGGCATACTGTCTCATGAAGATGGTTATTAGTTTGAAGATATCACTTCTGCTGAAAGTCTTGGTCGTTTTTGATATTAGGTGTCCAACCGTTATCCCTATCAGTTCATCTATGTCTAGCCTTAGAAGGTGCTTGAAAAAGTCTCATTTGATTGGGGAAGGACATTGATGGCTTTATGTCGTCAAGCTGCCTATTATTTATTCCTCGGCTCATCAGTTCATCAGCGACGAAGTTATCTGGGATGCCCAAGTGTCCCGAAACCCAACAATAGGTATGTGATCTTGTCCTTCTTAGCCATTTCAAAGTTAAGGACCTGATCGTTGCTTGATTGTCTATATGCATATGTGTATTTAATATACGCCGACGGTGAATAGCCCTGTACAGCCCTATGAATAGCTGAAATTTCGTCCTGAAAGGCGGTACTAGAGTAAGGAATTGGTGTATGCAAAGTTTCTCAGGGGGTTTCTGTGTGTAGTTTCTTTCTCGTGGAGCAGCGACCAAAGGCCCAATATTATAGCTCGAATGTTGAGGAAGAAATGGTATTTGCTTTTCCCAATTCAAGCAAAATTTCAACGTTTTCGTGTTCATTTAATCGTTTCACTCACTTCTTTACAAAATTCTCCGTCTTTACTTCAGCTGTAACCAATTATCTTAGTCCCCGTGCACTCATTGCCTTCTAGCTTGTAAAAGTGAGATGCAACTGAAGTAAAATTTTACTGCAAATTAGAGGAGAAATTATTCTAGTGGAAATCAACAATTTTTATAGTCTGCAATATCTTGAACTTATACTGAAATAAATAAGAAAAATAGTGTACAGTGTATCCTTTTCTACTGTCAATTATTTCTCAGCTTCTCAGTCCAAAGAAACAACAATTGGCAAGAGTGATTCTGATCTTTTTTAATTTGTATATGTTTGTACCACTAATATAACTGTGGCCGAAACAAGGATCCACCGCATGCGCCTTGGAGACCACGATGCATTCGAGTGAATGGGTTTCTTTGGGCGAATCGGCACTAAAGAAATGGTAAACAAGGTCGTGGCGTTAGTTTTTTTTGAGAATGGCGCAACTACATCGATTAGCTTCAAAAGAGAAAAATAATGAACGGCGAATATAATGTCAACATGTAGGAAGGGTTCAACGACGATTTGGAGGCAAAACTCCGGCATTTAGCTAAGTTAAAAGTGTTCTTCCATCTCTTGCATCATGACATAGAAATTTCATAGAGTGCTACGAACATATTGCTCCAACATCCCCCATATTCTCTGGACTAAACCTGTAATGACTATTTACAAAGCTGAATGAATCATCTAATCAAACGCCTATCGGCAAACGAAATGTTGGACGAATCGGATTGAGCTTAAACGAGACTATAAAAAAATTCGCCTTTATTTATCAACATAGCCTTCTTCAAGATTGATATTGCAACGCCCCTCTTACATTTCGATGGTTTTCTTATGAACGAATGGCCAAGACCTTCAATATACCCTTCAGTTTACTATATGACTTCATCATTTGAGCCAAATCTGTTTCCTTTTTTGAGATTTGTAAATAGGCAATGTCGATGGGGGCCAAATATGGTGCATACAGTGGATATGGGTGGAAGCAATGTAAACTTCAATTCATGCAATTTGGCCATTGTAACCATCGACTTGTGAAACGGTGCATTGTCTTGATGAAAGATCACATTTTTGTTCGGTATTTGCGCCCATTTCGTTTTGATTTCATGCTTCACTCACTGAAAGCTGAATGATGATTTGAATCTGGAGTGCAGTTGTAAATACGAGTACATGTTTCATCCATTGTCACATACCGACGCAGAAAATCTTGTTTATTTGGCTTAAAGAGCTCCAAATCATCAGTACGTTGTTGTTTTTGTTCAAATGTGAGCAAACGCGTTCGTTAAAAATATTGAATACTGCCTTTTGATATTATCAGGATGTCAGCCATCTCCTGCAACTTAACTTTACAGTTGTCCAAAACAATCTTGAGGATTTTTTAAAATGTTTTCTGGTGTAGTTACCTCTTCTGAACCGTCCGAGCGTTCAGCAAACTACAGACAAATGCTTGTTTTGTTTAACTATCACACAAAATTCGGCTTTTTCTGCTGTTTTGAAAATAACAAATATTGTCGCTAAAAGCATTGTAACTTAATGACCAATCGTCAAAATGTCATGAAATTTATTTTTTTTTGCCGAAAAAACTGCCTTACATTAAAAAAATCAAGAACGTATTGATGTAGGAGTATATCGATGTGCGCAAATAAGGAATTTAATCACTTCAAAGCTATATTTTCGTGTTGTTCTGCGCTATCCGAGCGGTTGGTGTTGTGTGTTCTCTCTTGTCGACAGCATATAGAGGTACTTTGTTTTACTTCATTTAGGTACCAAAAAAAAAATTATCTTCGAAGCTTCTGTTTTAATGGCTGCAAAGGCTTCAGTGACAATTCGCTTAATTTTTCCTACAATGCAAATGTGTAGCACCTTTATAAACTTCTGGAGTATTGTTCTTCTGACACCTTTCTGACACGTGTGGAAGAAATTACATGATAGCGCGTCACCTTGGCGACATTTTTGTTTTTGATATTAACTAATTTGGTGGTAACAACGTTCATGGATCAGATACTGTGACTGACATTTTTTTCATTCAGTATATGGTGTCAAAAGTTGACATTGCTCCAAAGACTTGCCGTCAAATAGGAGTTACCAGGCATAAAAGCACACTAAAAAAAAAGAGCTATATACAAGGTACTCGTATCAAGCGTTTATATACGCGTACGTCTACTCGTAGTATAGTAGATAAAATCTTTTACGCGACTGATTTCTCTATAGTTGGCGTATAAAAAATGAGGATAAGGAATGTATTCGAGACTAAAACATCAACATGTCTATATTAACGTGACGTAATACAACTGTTTTATCTTATGCGACAAGCGAACTACATACGCTAAATGGGTTTTTTTTTTGTGTAATTTTTAGCAGTTCAATGTTTGAATTGGTAACTTTTAAGTCTAAATGTCAATGTCACGATTCAAACACCACATACTCGTATCTGTGTATGTTTAGTGGGAACATAGTTAAAGTATCATGAGAAAATATGATTCATGAGAGTTCTGACAAAGTTTTGTGCACTATCTTTGATGGCTTACTAAGTTTTAATTTTAATAAGCCTAAAATCAAACTTTAAAGTACGAGTATCACATACGAATGTCAAATTGACATTTGCCATTGAAAACTTTAAAATATTCGGCAACTTTTTCGAACGTGACTTTCTCATAATTAAGATGAATATTTTGCAGTCAAGGCTACAACACTTTCTTTGACATTCCTCTTCTGTCACTGTTACGGTCAATGCTTTCGAATCAGTTTTTACTTATTCATGGCAAAGTAAAAAGTCACGATTTGAACAACAACTGTCACCTTTAAACAGCAAACTATGCCATGTTGGTAATAATAAAATATTTTCTAAACGCAATAACATAAATATTACAATGTTCTTAAAATATTCATACATACATACGAGTACTTGTATTTATGTATTGTATATTCGTATCTTTGAGTTCTTTTGTACAAAATAATGAAAATCATCATAGTGATTTTGCTTGTAAGGTGTCATTGTCTAATGGTGCACACTGCACAGTGACTTCCGCAATGGGGCGAACTCGAGCACACTTGAGTTTACGTATGTGGATATGTACATATCTGCCACGGCTGGTGTGTCTGTGTGTGATTCATCGAATTTAAATATTTTATTGTTTGTGCGCCGTATTTTGAGCTCAATATCTGTCAAACACACAATCTGCGTTTTATTGGCTGTCAACGTTGCGCGTTTGAAGGACGCACATGTTTCGTGTGTTTGTTGTTTCGTTTTTAATTTTTTATTTTTATTACGAGCGTGCATATGAAATTCTATTTTTCAACTTGACAATGTCAGATGCTTTCAATTGTCCATATTCGCATAACATTATGCAGTCAATGATTGTCATTTGTGGTGTAGGTATGTTCGCTTGTAGATAGTGCTATTTGAGTTTATTAGAAAACCTTGCAGTTTCAATTATTTTACAAGATAGTGCGGTGGCAGCGCGCTAGCCACCAATAAATCGATAGAACGAAGCATTTAATTAAGTATTAACCGCGTGCGTTACTGCAGTAGCTTATAGCACCAAACGGTACTTATACATTACAGAGGCTGTATAAATTTAAATAATTTTTTACAGAGAAAAAAAAATCTAGTAATTTCCCAAACCCATACACTAACCAATGCACCGTTTGAATTTCGATTCACGGTCATTGGCGTACTTGGCGTTCGCTAATCGCCACTCTACTTTGGCCTTCGGCTGAAATAACATCGCCTAATGACTAATTAAGCCGGAGAGAGAAAAAAATCCCGCAACTTGTAGAATATTTAAGTACCGCTTTACGACACAACTAGACACAGACAGAGAATTCGAACTTGACAAGTTTGATTTCGGATTTTACTTCGAAAAGTATCTGACAGTCGTAAGTCTACTTGTGCCATGAAACTTAATGACTATGTGATGCCATTGATCAAAATCAGCAATCGAAAAACCACCTTCACGTGCAGTATTCATTGTCAGAATTCAAATTGAATAAGTTTCCGCGATCGTTTCTTTTACCTTAAGGCATCCCTTGAATTGTTTCGAGGATAATTAGCGTACAATTTGTTGATGAAAACAAAATAAGGTTTGAAGTTGGCAACACCTTTCAAAAGGCTAGGCACTTGCTCAAGAAAAGCATTCCGTAATTTAATTGGGGGGGGGGGGATTCCAAATTTTTTTTAAATAAAGCTTGCACCATCTTGAAAGAGAAAAAAATTTTTATTTCATTTGTCATAACAAATTCGATTGACACGGAAATGATTGTTGTGATGTTTGATTTGCGCTACCTTGAAAAGTTTATTTCATTAATAAACAGATGTTTAAGCACTCATAAAAACTTGACTAATAAATATTTTTATCAAATCAAAGAGTCGATCAAGTTGTTTCAATTGTAAAGTGTGCTTTAATTACAACAAGTTACGTCATCTTCAACGCATTTTGTAAATAACGTGTTATTACATGGATACGTGAGTTCAACACAATATCTTAATTTGTCTAGGGTTTCAAAAGGTCTGCAGTCTTCGATATTCTAAATATCGATCATAGCTCAAGAGATTCCGTCAGTTGATAGATTTTTTTTTTACAAAATGGATACAAATTGTTATCATTTTAATTCAAAATCCGGGATATTGTAATCCAAGCAGATCCTGGGATATTAAATCAGCAGCAGCTGCAGCCATTCCAATGAAGTCTTACTCAAAGGATACGCCTGAACAGGGATAAAGAGGTAGTCAGATTTGTTCTTTTAAAAATATTGTAAGACTAACGTGCAGATAACTGTAAATATACGGTATGCTTTGATATAGAAATGACATTCTCCTTTTGCTCGTCTAATAAATACACAGCTGCTGTCACTGGAATTGCAAATGAGCTGAGTGATACAACAAATGATTATGGTAATGATGAATGAATGATAAATGAAGCTGTTCAATACGACACTGTTGCGTGTCCTTCAATTTATTGATGGCATCAAGTTGTCTGGCATTGGTGACATGTTACATTCAGTTATACCATATTAGGAAAATTGGCCGTAAAGATGTTTGCTGCACAGAATGTGTGCTTTATGACAATATTCTCAAAATTGAGGTTGTCCTCAATGAAGCTGACTGGTCTGACTCATATAAGTATTAAAGGGGGTTACCATCCAATAGAGCTAAGTATTTGGATGCCTTCCGGTATAACAAACTTCTTTAGTCTAAACATGCGGCATGAAAGACGCTGTGGCTTTTCTGGTAGTGTGGTTGTTTTTAGTAAAGACAAGGATAAATACGCATTCCCAATTCCTATATTGCAAATAACGGGCTTATGTTTGAAGTTCCTGCATCCACAGCGACAGCTAAGATGTGCTTAAAGTTTTCGTTAGGATTCTTTGCACTTCGAGAACTCAACCTTTTTCAATGCTCACTGTGAAAATAATAACGATATCGCGCAACACTTTTACTGTGAATACTACACGCGTTTTTAGCTGCAGGTTTAAGGATCTGTTATAGCGGGTGCTGACACTAGGGGTACTTTATTACTGAAAATATTGCTCGTCTCGAATTTGGTAGCTGCCTGACTGTTGATATACGTAACCATATATATTTTTTTTACTAGTTCCCCTCCATAGTTGTGACTTCTGCCTTGATGCATGTCCAGTTCTTACTAAAATATACATATTGACACCGTCTTCTTTCTATTTTATAGACTCATCCGTAAATATTAGCAGCATCCCGTTATAGGTAGAAGGCATCATATTGCTTCAACTCGGTAGATCAAAGTACCGAATGTGTAAGGCCTATGTCCTAAATATAATAAATATATTCACATGATCACAGTCTTCCTCACTTTGTTGTTGAAAACCTCTCGGTCATAATGTTGATAAAGTTGAATAAATTTTTGTAAAGACCGACGATGTCGATTGGAAGTATGTGAAACATGGTTTGTTTATTTCCTACATATAGAACCGGTGTTTATAAAGAAATATATAGCGAATATATTACGAGTATGTTGGCTGTAGGACTCATGAGAAGCTATCCTTCTGCAAGAATACTTGTTACTCACGGTTTTTTTTTTGACTAGTTTGTAAAGTTTTTTTCTCGGTCTTTTTTTACGAGTATAACTAAAAACTTGTTGCTGAGACTAAAGGAGGATTCTCTTAGTGTGAGTTGCGTGAAGTAGGGAATAAGGCTATTACTTATGAAATGGACGAACGAATTTACTAAGTATCTGCAAGTATTTTCCTGTTATATATCATCTGTATTAGACTCGTTTTTGCATTGAAGAAGTTATATATAGCAATGGCCTCAAGTAAAGAAAGTATTACTCTTTTCTCAGTAGGATATGTTTACGCAACTTAATCGAATTGAGACCAATCCCCCTGTATATCGGTGAGATACTCGTATGTGAGAGATAGAGAGGGATTTTTAAAAGATTACAATTAGCTCCCTTGTCAGTTTTGGTTCCATTAGATATCCGAAACAGATGATTTTTTGTTTTGAGCACGCAGTAAGCCACTACATGTGCAATTTTTGTGGGTTATATACTTCATGCCTTCTACCATATGACAACAAAGAATTCCGTCGTTTCGAAGACGTTAGAAACAAAGTTCTTTAAATTACAATATGTAAAGAATGAATTTGTTTATATAGTACTGAACTCTTGGTACATTCACGGTTAGTAAACAGAATGTACGCTCACCTCCGATTGGCGAAATCTATAATTGTTGCCTTCTTTGAACACTTGGTCGAAAAACGTCTTTATATTTTTTAAGTAAAGGTCACCATTCAAAATTAATGTTTCAAAAAAAAAAATAAATAATAAAAATTTATACAGACGGGAAATTATTTTTATTTAATTTTTTAAGGTCTAATCTTAAATAATTTTTCAGCAAAGGCATGGCGAGTGCATTTAAAAGGTGAAAACCGCTCTGCGGCTGAACAGAGAAGTGATCTTGCATCATGATTCCAGTAGCAAGGCATGCTCTCTAAATAAAACCTTAATCTGGTTCCTATTTACTTTTAGGACTTTAAAATCCAATTTAGGGTTTGAAATGATAATTCTCTCAGAGATAAGGCTACAAACTGATACCAATCACTGATCAAATTTGAAGCGTACACCCGTACCTACATACTTATCCAGTTAAAGTTATAAAAATAAAGAAGATAAAGTTAAAGTCGATTTTAGTCGTATTCGAACTAGTTTTCTATATGTATTTCTATTTACATAGCATCTGTACCTACGTCCTCCAGGGTTCCGATGAAAAAAGGAATGACTTGAAAATGAAACATATCTTTTTGCTAACTATATGAATTTTGATTAATTGATCATCTATTGCTACCTAAATATTAAATCAAAAAACAAAACTACAAATACAAGGCATACAGAGGGTGAATAAATCATTAAAATAGTTTGAAACAAAAACACATAAGATAAGCGATAAGAAGAAAGAAGAGAGATGACATTTTTGACAAATCTAGCGATATGACATGGCGAATTATCTCTCATAAGGATATAAAGAGTTCTGGAATTTCTATTTTGCGCGACACGTATAATGACTGTGCCCTTGATGACCTTTAAATATTGCTTCTGCTTCATGGTAGCGGTGTGATGAAGACAATATATGTGACCAGGATCATGAGTACTAATAGCCATATTATCGAGGAATAATGAATATTTGCGGTTGTATGCATGAAGTGTGTCATCTCTGTCCAGATATGAAGTGAATAGAACAACTGTTTTGTTTTTTTTTTCTATTGTATAAAAAAAGAGAATTGAAGGCCACTGACGTTATTCTAATATATGTATGTACGAGTACATAACTGGTCATTGTTTTTACAAATTTTAACAAACAAAAAATACTTTTTTAATATTTTCAATCAAACAAGGTTTTAGCGCGATATAATTTGATGTTTGCCTTCTTTATTCGTCTTCTTAGTATTCGCTAAGATATGGGAATCCCATCACCCTAAAGGAACTTGTTATTTTCCGCAGGCTACTTCTACACTGTGAAGACAATTCTTCGGTCCATGCTAGGGTTTGTTTTTTCTGGAAACGCTGGGACGAGATGAACGACCCTGAAAAATGTTCTGTTTTTCTTGATATGTATAACTGAAATACAAATGTTTTTGGCTGATTCCAATAATTCTACTTATTTCTGATAAATTGTGCTGTCTTGAAGTATACGTTTGCTCATCTGCAGATTAAAATTAATCCCAAATTTTTAAAAAAAAATATTTTCTATCGTGTTTAACTGAAATAAAAATAAGTAAAAATAATTTTTGAATATTTTTTCAAACATCGCGTCCTAAAATCAAGCCTGCTTGATTGAAAAAACCGTTCCGGCACACAACAAGAAAAAAGGAAATTTAGATTTTTTTTTTCAAATTTGCTTATGACTTGGCCATTCTTTTGTTATATATTTATTTATGAGCTCAATACGCTTCGCACAACGTACATTATTTCCCAAATTTGTTTATCCCTTCCAAATAATAAGACTCGTCGAGGTTCTTAAAATAGGAATTTTTTTGATTGATGATTGTTGGCGCCAAATATCTTTTCGCCCAGCCATTTCTTCAGGTTTGGAAATGCCAAACATACACGAAATTCACTTTCTTCCATTTTCGCCAAAATGCATGCGTTTGTCTAATTTCAGTGGTTATCACACACAAGCTAATGGCGAAGAGAAAAAAAAGTCCATAAAACTATTCTCATTTTTTCAGAAGAAAAATGCTGCTTCTGAAATGAAAATCACAAGCAAAATTTCTTCTCTATTCTATGTCTAACTAACATATATGGTATAAATATAAACGTCAAATAGTATTGTGTGTCAAATCAGATTTTTATTTTCGAGCAATCGGTTGTGTTTGGGTTCAAAGTCAAAAAGAAGTTTTTAGTGTTCCATTGGGGTCCACTTTCGGAGAGAAACCAATTGAAAACGCTATAAATGACGTAGCTTGCTTAAAATTTGACAGTAGTCTATTGACTAGATGGTAGTTGATAAAAGCTTTGTTCAGTGAGGCTGTTCCGGACTGTTCCGAACAGAAAAGTACAATCTTGCCTGGTCAGTGAGAAAAATTTCTGTCCGAATCTGTTCTGCTCTGTGTTCAGTTAGGCTGCTCCAATCTGTTCAGAACAGAAAATCTTGCACCTACTTTCGAAGTAGAAAACAATTGTGAAAAATGTCAAAATCAGCTGTGCTGTACTTTTCCTCACTCAATTCTATTCAATTCAAATTTATTAAGACATTCAAAACTCAGTACATTTGATTAAACTTACGACTATAAAGTGGCCGACTTTCAAGGTATGTCTGGCTGAAGGGATATATAATAGACATTTTATAAATGTTTAATATAAAATACTGCTGAGACGAAGTGGGTCAAGTATTACCCATCACGAAGATAAGTACATCTAAACGTATTTCCTTCCCCCTCATCTGCTTACTGAATTATATATTACTATATAAACAAAAACAGATGAAGAAAAAGAAAAAAAAGTCATATTGTCATATACTATGAGTTAAGATTATATCTATCCTCTAAGATTGCCAGGCGTTGCCCTGTCGTAAAAAGGAACGGCAAGGTTTGTATTTGTTTCTGGTCTCAGATGGGGCTCAGACGCGTTATTCAAAAGATTGAATGGGGAAAGGTAATAGACGTCGTTTATACTCTCGCTAATGTTTGAATCGAAAACGGCTTTCATTAGAGGATTAGAATGCAAACTACAATATTGTAATCTTTTCAATATTAATTGAAGTTGGTACAGCATTAAGGGTGATAAATTTGTTGCTTCATATAAAATTTTGTTTGAGAACCATTTTTTGTGAGGTCTTCGATACTTTCCACTGCAGAATCTTAAAATCTTTCTTTCAAAGCTCTCTAACTCTTTGGTAACAGTTGCCGAAATAGAGAACCAAACACCAAAACCGTAGGTCAGTACGGGTCGTATAAGTGTTTTATACATTAATACTTTTGTACTCCCGTGCAAATGCGTGTTTGTTAAAAATTCATCTGTTATGAAAATAAATACCCAATATCTTGGGTTCAGTTTTTAAGGGCACGTTATGGCCATTAATTCGAAGTGGCAAAACTTTACTTTCTTTCACAGCAAGATAATGACCTTTCCCGCTTGAATTTCTGAAACAAGTTAAGCTACATTTTTCTGAATTTATTTTTAAACCCAGCTTCTAAAATATCTTTCTAATGGGGGAATGTTATCTTTTATTTTAGACAGCGCAATACCTGGCCTTTTGTCACTGGACAAGAGAGTGGAATTATCAGCATATAGCAGACCAGAAGGTTCTTGCGTTATATTTGCGAAAGGAAAATCGTGCAGAAAAATATTAAATAATAATGGGCCCAGAATCGACCCTTGCACTACGCTCGAAAGAACTTGAATTTGTTCAGAAGAATCTGATGCTATGTATATAAACAGAGGTGAATCTGTCTGTTAAGAAACTTCGGATAATTCTAGTTAACCCATTTGGAAAATGTAAAGAGATAAGCTTGAATAATAAACCCTCGTGCCAAACGTTATCAAATGCCTTTTCGAGGTCTATATCTTCTTAAGCTCTGAATTATTCTGTTATGTAACACCAAAAGGGCGTGTTCTGTGGAGTGACCTTTTTTGAATCCAAATTGGTTATCAGGAATAATATTTAGGTCTTCACATATATTGTTAATATGGTTTGCCAAAATTCTTTCGAACAGTTGTCCAATATTCGGGAGTAATGATGTTAGACGAAAATCCCTAACATCCTTCGCCTTTTTATTTTTCTGTATTGGGATTAATTTTGCAACTTTCCATAACTTGGGGAAGTAAGCATTATTAATGCAATGGTTAAATATCGATGTCAAGGCTATATCAAGGGAGAAGGGACAGATTTTTTGACACAAAGTTGGATATTTCGTCCACTCCTGCCGATTTTTTGTTGTTAAAATTATATCTTAAATCTTAGACCGTAGGTGTTTTTAGTGAATATAATTCTGAATAGAAGTTTTTAAATGATTCTAATTTTTGGTCAATAGTTTCCAAAGCAATACCGTTGTTACTAATAACATCTTTTCGGATGTCTATGCAGAAGCACTTCCTGCCAGTAATACTATCGATCTTTCTAAATGCTTGGGGAGATGTTCATATTCTATACTTATCTTTTATGAATTTATTTAAACAATTTATCCTAGAGTGCAATTGTTGGTATTCCGAACTGACTCTATTACAATGTCGATGAAACAGTCTCTTTAATTGCCTTAACCATATGTTTCTTAGTTTAAGAAGTTATTTTGTATAATCGGATATGTTATGATATCGAAGATTTTTTGGTCTGGCAAATTTCAGAGTTTCTTTCGATGCATTCGGAAATTGTTTCGTTAACCTGGCATATCAGTGAATCTATTTCAGAATTAGAGATATTTCTTTCATCAAGAGTATTAATCCTAGACACAGCGTTATGAAGATCAAATCGGAATCTTTCACAGTTTGCATTTCTAAAACTTCTATATGTTGGAGGGGGTTGTAATAGCGGTGCGAAATCCCTAAAGTTAAATTCAAGTGAAATTCCAAAATGATCGGATATACGAGTAGTAGGAAAAGTGGAGCAGGCGGAAGGATGTGAGTACGCTAGGCTTGTAGAGACCAGAAAATAATCTAGGACTGACGGCGATCTTGGAAAATGGGGATATTAGATCTAAATTTAGGAATGGACCATCGAAAAACCAATCGTGGAGCATCTTCCCATTGCTGTTATTCTTAGAATCGCCCCATACTAAGTGGCGTGCGTTGAAGTCACCACCAATTATAGCCCTATCAAATGTTTCAATTAGATCATAAAGTCTTTGTAATTCTCTACCTAATCTATCGTAAGCATTCGAGGAATATATATGCTTCCAATAAGAAGCTTGGATAGTACATCAAAGGCATTGTTGGAAGTTAGCGTTGCTAAAGCTACAGATAGTACGAGTATTTCACTTGAAAATTTTATTTCGCTATATTTGTATTTTTGTTCAAGAATGATAGCTGTCCCTCTTCCAGATTCATTCCGCACTATATTATACCCATTAAATACTGGGTTGTGTTTAGGACTTAATCTTGTTTCCGATATGAAACATATTTGTAGTTTTTTCATGTTAAGCACGTTATAAAGTGCCAGTCTTCTATCATGAGAGATAATTGAATTAAAATTCGCTGATATTATTTTAATTTTTATAGGGTCCATCATACTACTATAGAAGCAAGAAAGTCGAGATATGCAAACATTTTCTCTTCTTTGGTTTTTCGTTGTTGGTATTTAGGCCAAAATTTACGAATTTCTACTAAGAGCTCTTGGAATGAAATACAATATTAAAAAGGTTTTGTGATTCATTTAAGAAATTATTAAGATCTCCAGAAGGAGAGCTCTTCGGATTTAAAATTTTTTTTTTCTCTGGGTTTGGAGGGATTAAGGGATGTTTTGGCCATATCGGCATAGGAGATGTTTGTATTTGTGAAACGTTTTATACTGTTGTGTACAGCCATTCTGTTTTCCTGGTTGAGGCTCTTGGTTCTTTGCGCAAGGTAGTCTTTTTTATCTTTGTACCTTAAATACGCCGGGCAACCGAAATAACGAGCTGCGTGGCCTGGTTGGTCACAAGTAACACACCTAGGGGGAGGTATCTTTTCATTGGCTTCCTTCAGGCTTTTGTGAGCTGCTATACAGACTTCAGAATCGTGCTGTTCTCCACAAAGTACGCATCTGCTTACATAAGCGCAACATTCCCCAGAATGCCCAAATCTTTGACACCGATAGCATCTTATAACGAACTTCCCGTGTCTTTTTTCCCAGAATATATGCTGAAAGAGTAAGTACTTAATGCCTGTTAAATCTTTAGCGGATTCACCTGGTTCTAGCTGTACAGTGAAAATGTTCAGTTTAACATTATTTTCCCTAGTTCTAGCCGTGGAAAATGGAGCAATTTTAGCAATTTTAATATTTGGAGCAGCAGCATCTAGAGCTTGTTTAATTGTCTCTATAGGAGTGTCCCCATCGAGACCTTTCAACAAAATTGAAGTGTGTTTGCTCTCTTTCGGAGAAAACGAGAATTATTTTATGTACATTTGAGTTGTTCACATATACTTTTGTCTTTTTATAGCCTAAATTAATAAATTTATATTTGAGATCGGTAATCTTACATTCTACAGCAGCAAGCCCTAACACTTGACTTATAAGCTCACAATTTGCACCAAAAATAAAAATTGGCGGGCAAAATAATACATTTTTTTAAACTACAATAGTTACTTTCATTTAGTGAAGCGTTTGAAGTAACGTAAAGAGATTTGTTACTAGGTATTACATTAATTCTATTGTTAGTAGATGATTCTGGTAGGTTGGATAAATGTCCGTACTCATTTAAATCAGGTGATGGGTTAGCTTTTGAGTGTTTATATTTTTTCCCAGGAAAGTTCACCTATTCACCTCCTATTTTAACGTTTTGAAGAATATCATTGTTGTATAGCTCGGTCCAACTATCAATGCACCGACTTTGCCAGATATGCCGATATTTCATCTCCTCTGCAATACCAATCTGCAATACTTATTTTAAAAATTCGTTTTACGACCGAAAATTTGTTTTTCCTAAATTTCTACAATATAACAAAAACTCGCTGTTTATTTTAGATTGTGATACAAACCATAATTAAAGAAAACAAAGCCTTCCCACAAACTTTGTTTATTTCTACCTGTTAGTCCAAACAAAAGAGTTCTTAAAGTATATTTAATTGACTTAAAAAAAAAAGAAACACGAAAACAAACAACACCACAATAGAAAATATATTTGAAAACTAGTTAGAGAATAAACCAATGACTAAGGCTCCTGCCTCTATAAAAAGATTGTGACACTACAAGTATTGTACAAATTCTCCGATCAATGGTTCATTCTAGTATGATCAAAACAAGATATATCGTACTCTTACAGTATTGATAAAATTTTGAAAATGAACATCGTTCCTTATACCCGTTGGTAATCATATCACATTGACTGGTCATCATAAAAATCACCATCTTTGCAATGAAACCACATCCAATTGCAAGACATCTAATCCCTACTCGTATTGAACTTGAACTCGGTAAATAAAACCCCAAGAAACTTGACTGAGTAAGGGAAAGAGGAAAAACTCAAGTGAATGCAAAGAATCCACAAAGTGCTTCCGTTATTGACATCAAATCAATCACAACAATCGAAAGAACTCAATGCAATTGAGTTAAAAGCCGAAGACTAAGTACTGGAACTTATAAAGACAGAAATCATCCCCCGTCTCATTGTTGATCGATTGAAAACCGATCGATGGGGCAAATCGCCTCAGTTACAACCCTGAGAAAATAACACAGCCTTAGTTAGTGATTCGATTGATAGTAATCAATTCTCGCTATAAGCACTTTAACCGCAAACGTTAGAAATAATTGAGCGAACTCTTCCTATTGCGGATTGCACTCGACACAACGTGAGTGGGTAAATACTCGTACGTATCATTAGATGCATAAATACAATAGAATACAACGCACCAGTACCACTACCATGATACTATTCAGCAGGTGCTTTCGGGTGTTTTGGGAATGCGCGCATTATATCGCCTTCATGAAAAAGCTCCTTTTCGCGAAAATAGTTTTTTTTTTTTTATATAAACAATGGCGCGTCAAAAATAACGTGAAATCCCGCAAGTGCAAATTGTTGCCTTGCAGTCGATTAGAGAATCACATTCGTACTTGTACACAGATGTAATTTGAATTAGTATGAGTGTGTTTGATTAAGGAAAAAAACCTAAAACCAAAAACAAAAACAAAAACAATATAATAGTTGCTTGCCAGCGTGTGCGTGCATTTGTTTATTTTTTTAGCCATGACAATATGAGAAGGTCATCATGCTCGCAATATGTAGACCGGGGGCCACACTATTCCTAACGTACACACAATTTTCCATCTATAGATAGCTAAACTTACACGGACAACATGTTAGTGGTGTTGATGGATATTGAGCGACTAGCCCGAAGCTTTTAACCTCTCGATCGGCGATATTGAGAAGGGGATTCGGGTAGATGGGCTGTCTGTTAGTTTTACACGTAATATACGGAAAAGTCAGACTATGTCAGAGAAGGAGGTAAAGACGAAAAGACGGTTGTCGATTCTCAACTTAGGCTAGCTGCGCTCGTAGTAGTCTAATAGTATCACTATCACGACTATTATGGTTCTGGCGTAAACGCATTAATGGTAGTGTGGCGGTAGAATTATGGCTATAGCTCTACAGCTTTTAGATGTGGCTGTAAATTATTCACTGAGACGACAACAAAAATACTTGTAACGAAGGTCAAAATTCTAGGCACGATCAATGGTGCTGATGCCGGCAATGGGGGAAACGGTACGACATGACTACACTACAACAGTGGAGTCGAGCCAAGACGTTGTTTGTTTTTATTTAGTTTCTGACTTTCGGATTTTTATTACCCATCATCACGGTGGGACTGATATCATAAAGTATGAACCTAGAGCTTGTAATCCTAAGCTCAAAAACCCACTCTAGCTGAGAGATACACCAGACTCTGAATGGAAATTGATATTTCTTTATTTCGTTGGGTTATTTTTTTTATCACCCCTTAGATGCGGGAGTCTTGATGAATAGAGGTCGTTCCTGGCATTGAGGTGAACTTGGACTAGGTATAAATTTCAAGACGAAAGAAAGCTTTAAGGCTAAAGCATTTATGGTTTAGTGGGGGTTTTGTTTTACACTGAGCGTCCATTCGGATATTCTTTGTACAATACATTTTAATATTGTTTGGTGGTGACCTTAAGAAAATTCCTATAAACATTCTGATGGGTACTTAGAGCTTGTAAGATGGTTTTTGTCGGACAATTTATTGCTTCATGGGATATAAGTATTGTTTTAATGAGATGTGATTATCCATTAGGGCTGAAGTTTGATCAAGGTTTTTATTTAGCCTTTGGATTGGAAGAATATTGTAGTTTGTTTTCAATTTTTTATGGTATTAAGGTTGTAAGCTTCATTATTAATATTATGAATAAAGTTCTAAATCTTCAAGGTTAAGTTCAACCAAGCTGGGCGAGCGAGGTGAGCTGTGAGGTAATTCATTGTTGGGTAAGACAATAGTCTTTGTTTTGTCAGCTGATTTTGTAAATGTCTTATAATTAATTGTTAAAGGGGAGCGCCTTGAAAATAAGGCTTTAGAATTTGTTTGATTTGTTTTTAAGTAAGTAAGTAATCCATTCATTTATTTACAATTTTTAACATACATTTACATTAACTATTTATGAATATAAACGCTTTGGCATTGCCGTCAGCTCGACTAACAACTTTAATTTCTTCTATTGATTTTAAATATACTTTATTATTTTAATTTTCAGTTTTCATTTAATATTTTTGTTTATTATTTTTTTTTTATCGTAGATCAATCATATTCAGTCATGATTAGTTTCCTAAATCTGCAAGTTTCCTTGGTCCATCCAATATTTGTATTGTCTCCTGCATTGAGAGAGAGAATTTTCCAAAATACGCAAATCTCTCTTGTCGAAAAATTGGACAGATACTTATAAAGTGGAAGCAGTCTTCTTTGGATCTTGTGTTGCATAGTGTGCAAAACTGGTTGTAACTCCCATTGTAAGGTCTTCCGTTGAGGCATAATAATTCGCATCTTGCTTTAAATATTAGAGAAATATCTTTGGGACTTAGAGAATTTTGAAAATAATTATTGTTACACAGATTAAATTTCAACTGACTGTATAATATTCGGCTTTCAGATTCAGTAGCTGTTTCTACAAGCAGATTTCGAACCGAGTCTTCATTCAGCTGAATAATTCTATAAAGCGTTTCCTTTACACCAAGAATGTTGTTTGGATCAATTTCTATATCTTCGCCAAAAGAAGTGGCGATCTGTTGCCATTTATTAAACCACCAGTCTTTGTTCCTAACTTCGTATAGCAGCATCTTTTTACTCAGACGTTCATCTCGAAAACCTAAGACTTTAAGTAGATAATCAGCTTGTAGTTTCAGGGTGCTGGTAAATATCTTTGGCAAGCCGGTTTCTAAATAAATCGCATAATTCGGTGTGTTGATTGGTAGATTGAAAATTTTTTTGATGAAGTTCCTCTGAAGTTTCTCAGTTACCTCATACTCTTCCATTCCCCAAACTTGAGCTGCATAGCACAGAGTTGACTTCACAACTGAATTGAAGATTTGATATTTGGTAGACAAATGTATACGGCTGTTTGTAAAAATCTTTCTCCATGTTAAGTTTATAAGACTTTGAGAGGCCTTGGCTTTTTCGGCAAGGTGCTTACTAAAATTTAGCCTTGGGTTAAGGTTCACCCCAAGATACCTATATTCATTTGTCACTTCCAAATGCCTTCCATTGTACACCCAATTGCTTCCGACTTCAGTTTGATTGGAACGCGAGAAAATCATAATTTTTGATTTTTCAGGTTGATTTCAAGTCCCCACTTTTCACAGTATGTAGACAGCCGGTTTATCATCAATTGTAAATTGTCTTTCGATTCTGATAATATAACCAAGTCGTCAGCATATAGCAACACATTGATTTGGATTCCTGCCATTCTAATTCCTCCAGGAAGGTGGTTTACAATGTCGTTTATAAAAAGTGCAAATAAAAGTGCGCTAAGCGGACATCCCTGTTTGACACCTGAATCAGTTCTAAACCATTCAGAGAAACGTGAACCATCCCACACGCTGGCTTCTGTGTCATTGTACCTACATATTTTTGATAACATGTAGAAACCTGGTTGAGACACCTAGCTGTGAAAGTTTGTATATTAGCGCATTCCGATTTACCAAATCAAACGCTGCTTTGAAATCGACAAAGAACGCGTACACCTTTTTATTTCTAGCATGATATGCTTTGACAATCGATGTCAGAGAGAAGATTTGGTCAACTGTGGAATAGTTTTTCCTAAATCCAGCCTGGAAATCGGATAGTATATTTTTTCCTTCTACCCAGTTTTCCAATCGGCTAACAAGAACTCCACAGAGTACCTTAGCTATGATATTCATAAAAGATATACCTCTGTAGTTGGCAACGTCATTCATGGCACCTTTTTTATGTATTGGGAATATAACAGCTTTTTTGAACGAGGATGGAACTTCCGCATTCATAAGAATTTTGTTAAAAAGCGTAGCCAGTTGAATACTAAAACTTTGAGAAGCATTCTTAAAAAATTCATAAGGTACACCATCTTCACCCGGAGCTTTTCTATTTTTAGCTTTCAGAAGCACTGCTTTTATCTCAAAAATAGATATCTCGGTGTCAAGTATATCATCGGTGAAGAAAGGTTCAGCATAAGCAAAAGTTAAGTTGGAATTCGTTTGAAGCATTTTCGAGAAATGAATAGAAAGATCATGGGCGGATACATTTGTGCCTATTATGTGATGAGAACCATTAATATCCTTCGCCAGCTTCCAAAATTCCTTTGTGTTCTTTGTTTCACCAAGTGATTGGGCTTGTTTATTTTCAAAATTAAGTTTCTTTGCAAAACACAGACTTTTATATTGGGAATTTGATTGAACGTACCATTTTCGTAATCCTTCATTGTTGGAATTACGGAATGCATTTAAAAGAGCAAATGATTTTTTTCATACATTTTTCTCATACACTCTTTATCAAACCATTTTTGTTTGAATGCTTTTGCTACATTAGAGCTAAACCTGTTTGCCGAATTTCTCATGCATGTTATTATTTCATTTGAAAGAATATCAGTAGACTCAATGCCAGCAGGAATTCTTGAGAGCCAAACGTCTAGTTTGTGTTGAAAGGTTTTAGCTTCTTCATCCCTCCATTTAAGTCTAGGTAACAACTGAAGATTTGATTGTGACGAGTCAGGTTCGGTTTTCCATTCTACTGCGATTGGCATATGATCAGAGAAATGTTTGCATAGCACCTCAAACTTATTTATGAGGTCTAGCCAATCATTGTTCACCATACAGTAATCAATCACTGACTTACCTTGTCCTCCAATAAAGGTATATTGACCATCCATGTCTCCTTCGGTACAGCCATTCAAAAGAATAAAATCATACAATTGCAGCGTTTCAAGAAGTGCAGCACCATTACTATTGCATATTATGTCTTTGGATGTTCTAGAGTTAACGTTTAAACAAACATTGTTAATGTTTCTGACTGTAGTGACTTGATCGTTACTAGTTCTGGCGTTGAAGTCCCCAATCATTAGTACGCTCTTGCTGGCAAAAACAGATAAATTATTGTTGAGTTGTTCTAAATCCTCGGTCCACTTATTGCAGTTTAAATAAAGAGGCATTATATACATATCGTTTCTTTTTAAGAGTTTAATTACAGTTGTTTCTTGTATCTCTGCAAAGTCGTACAATTTAATATGTGATGTTTTTATTCCATACAAACAACCTCCGCTTGCTCGTCCCTTGCTACATGTTTTGGTAGCATGAATCCAGTGAAGTTTATATCCGCTAAAATATTTTATGAATTTAATCGAATTTTCTAAAGTAATATGTGTTTCAAAAAGGAAAAAAAGATCAAAAGTTTTAACAAAATTGAAAAAATCTACATACAATAACTTATTATTCAGACCAGATATATTATATGCTAATATTTTACAAAAACTATTACTTAATGAGCTGACGGCATTTAATTTTCAATTTCTTGGTTTAATACTACTACTTTGTTGTTTTTGATGAAGTGGCATCCCTGGTTGCCCAGAAATATGTGCTGATCTGTTACTTTCGTTGTGACGCCTATTTGACAGCATCGTGTTTGTGACACTTCCGAAGTCCAATTGTCCAAACATTTGTTGTAGCTCTTTTTCACCATTATTATTATTAATTTTAAGATTGTTATTTATGTTCAAATAAAATATTTTATCTTCGATAAGAAGAGTGTTGTTTTTTATTAGTACCGAAGCGTTTGGTGCATTAAGTTTAATTATTTTCCTATATTGCAGCAAGATTCTTCGTTTTAACTGCATTTGTTTAGTAAGATCCTTTTGGATGTAAACACCTGTGTTCTTTAGCCTAGAAGAGTTTTTAAGCATTTTCATTGCAGTTTCCTTACAGCCAGTGTTTAATTTCATTTTGATTAAGTTGTTGTTTTTGCTTATTTGAATGGGTTTTGACATCCCTTTGATTTGTTTTTAACATCCAATTGGATGGTTCGAGGTTCAATACCAGCCGTGCCCGATAGACTTTTTTCAAGCGACTAAAATCTCGTTAGATGAATGGTTGCCTAAATACAATATCAAGTCAATTTACACTAATAATTTAGTCTATTAAATGTTGGATACCACCCACGGTATCTATCCAATTTTCCGAAAAACTTAACACTTGCTCCAACATTTTAAGAGTAGTCAGACCCTCTTCTTAAAGAAAAAAAAACATAACAAATATTTTCAGAAAAAAGGAAAGTCACCAAATTCTTTCAACCAACAGAATTATTAAGAACCCATATTTTATAGAAGATATTGAAGCTAGTCCCTTTGGTTTCATTTTATCCTGATGTTTGGAATTAAGACTTAATATCAAGAAGAGGGCGCAGTCATCTACAACTAATTTCAGACTCTTGCTGCGCAAATTATCTCGAAGACCAATTATTTTGAGGAAAAAACGTATGCTAAGAATTGGCTACTTACAGGCTTAGGGAACAAATCAACTGTTATTTTCTTCTTTCCAGATGTATCCAGATGTTTGGTGATCTGCAGGATAATTAAAGATTCATCAAATAACTAAAATTTGTTCGATGTCTTTTGGATAAACAAGTCCACTGAACCCATGATTTTATAGTTGGTATGAATGAAAGCATGCTGTGATTTCAACACCGTGTACTCCGAAGTTTGAACCTTTGATCCAAAACTATTTTAAATTGAAGAGTTCCACTTTACTTCTTCAATGCGACTGATTCTATAATATTTTATGCTTCATATTACAACAACAATGTGTAAATTTTTAATTATTCACACCAGGTTTGAATTTAAGCTTTGGCCTTGCATCAAACATCAAATTTCGGCATAATTTTATTCATTTCATTTCCATTCCTAAATCTCGGAATAATTGTTGAAGCACTTGAATAAAAATAAATATTAGAAAAGAAGTTCTTTCTTCTCATAGTTTTATAAGCGCACATGCCTGCAAAATAATTTAAAAATCTATGTCAAAAATTCGCAGGCGAATCTGTGCGACGAATTGATTCTAAGATTTTTGAATAAGAAAATTCGAAATTAGAGATAACGTAACAAGGGGTGGCCGTGGTGTAGTGGTAGTAGCAAACGCTTCTCACTCGGAGGGTCCAGGTTCGAATCCTGCCCATGGCAAGTCAGTTTTTCATTGTGTAATTGGAACTCAGACAGAAAAATTCTGCGTGTGAAGGCATAACACTGACACGTAGATTTGGCTGTTGTAGAGTTTCAAGCACAGAAAAGAAAAATACTGTGAACACCTCGAATCACTCTGAGTGAAGAAAAAACTCTCCGTCCTATTCGGACTCCCACCCCTGGAGAGCAAACATAGAAACCAAACACACCTGAGTTTCAAACCACTACAAAAACAATTTTCCTTTCTCCTCCTTCTATCTTTCCGCCCGCGCCCTGGCAACAGTAAAAGGGTATCTAACCCCTTAGGCGCGCGTAAATTAAAAAAAAAATATAAAAATTAATTTGAAGATGTGTAAAAGTACCAAATACAATATTTTAAAGCCTTTAAAGTTACACTAATCATACTGAGGCTCCAACTATATGTTTGAAGAGGTCTCAGAAACTCTAATCTTATTAAGTCGGAAGAAGCAATAATATCACTATTATTAATAATTGCAATAATATAAACTAACTTCGTAGATAGCTCAAAATTTCAAAATTTCTTTCCTAATAATCAAGCAACTCTTAAAAGTTCGAAATGTCATTGATACACTGGCAAATAGTGATTTTGCTGCATGAAGTTTTATACTTAATACTAAATGTATTTACCTCGCTGGTTCCAAATTTGAAGTCCCTTTTCCAATAGCAGCTCTAGTTATTGAAATATGAAGTGGAGAAATTTTTACAAAAAATTACTAGTTTTCGAGCTAAAATCTTTTATTACACAAAATTAATTTGAATAAAACTTTTTTTTATACGACTTTCCTACTGTTTCATTAACCCTAATTTAATATGCAAAGAAGGCATATACGGTCTCTTGATGCTAGTTTAGCATTTATCACATTCAGCCTTTCCGGGACCAAAGCCTCCCTCAAAGGCGAATCTTTCTTAATCCAGTGCTCACATTCAGCTCTGCTCATAAGCCATTAAAAAGTGTGATTTTGTTTATCAGTTATAATTGACTTATAGTACTCGTACTCGTATGTGATACGGGGCTTAAAGGCAGTGAATCAACGGACAACGGACTTGGTTGTAGTTCATCTCTACCTGTTATTGCCATATACCGAGTTGTCACTCGTGGTTCAAATAGGAAACCGGGCCGAAGGCTTAGTGTGTATCTGCACTATACGCATCGGAAAAGCGATGTGGAATATTGTTTAGTAATTCAAAGACTCTGTTCAGCTCGTAGAGATCTTCGTTGAATCTCATTTCTCAGAATACCCTCATTAGCTTTCGATTGAGCAGGACAAAGTTGGCTAAGATTCTAAACAGCTTTATTACACGTGGCTCAAGTGGTAGTGAACTGGCTTCCAAATCGGAAGGTTTGGTGTTCGAATTTGACTTGAAATTAACAACAACTTCCACTAAGAATTTAGTCTCCCTATTAAATATTGGATGTCACCCATGCACAGTGTGACGAATCGATGATTTAGCTTGATTTAATTAAGAAAATGGCATGCACAAAATTAAACAAAAACAGGTTTCTCTCAGAGAGTTAACCTCCTACGTAATGACTGGGCAATTTTTTTTTGTTGTAGCTTAGTGCTCAAACTTCAAACTTCAAATTGTATATAATTCTTTTTATAAGAAGGTCACTTTGAAGAGCAAGTGCTTATATCGTTTTTAATTGGTTCGCCTACATTTTGTAGCTTTTTTTTTGTTTTTTCTCAATAAGTAAACAGTCAATTGATATAAAAGTAAGTTTTTCTTAATTAATTAGAGATTTTGTTTAATATATGGGGTAAATGAAAGTAAAATTTATAGATAAAATATGTGTTTTTTGTATTAATTAGACGAAAAGTATAGTTGTTCAGTGTTGGTCAAGTTGGAGACCGTGTTTGTTCTAAAGCCTTGCATATGCACTGTTAAAATCTGTTTCAACTTCTTGCTCACAGGTGCGACACTCATACTAAATTTTTGTTTTTTTAGGTTGCCCATCGAAAATACGTAAAAGCAAGTTTTTGATGTTTAGATTTCTAAAGTCAAAATTAAGCGCTTTTGTTTTTGCTGTTTTTGCTTTTGTTATGGACTACTTTAGCCATATACTATTTTCTGCGGCTGCAACAAAGTCAATCAAATTAACCTTAAAAACTTTATGTTTACGTTTCGCTACAAAAATTCACATTCTCTGTGGCTAAATGAAAATCTAACATTACCACAACATATCTTAGATGAAATACCTGCTTCATCTAGAGAAGGAAAACCGAGAAAACCGAGATGAGAAAGTTAAAACCATTTTAGATTCTTTTAGCGCTGAAGAAATTGCAATGGCTCATGAAAAAGGGCTTAGACAAGACGGAAAAAGAAATGCTGCTATTTCAGTGAAAAAATTATCTGAAAGTTCTCCGAACCGAGGTTTGATTGTTTTTTTTTTATATATATTTTTGTAGGCTAAATTTTGTTATTAAGGTTCCATTGTGAGGAAAACGCTAAAAACACCTGCTCCTGGATTTTTACCAATAACTGCAGATGATGCATTAGCATTAATCACGGACATTCAGCTTTCAACTCAACAGTACGAAATACTACGGCTAAAAATTAACAACAAAATTCCCAATTTATTACCTTCATACTACAAAATTAAAGAAGCTGAGACGAAATGCTACCCAAATGATAAAATTGTGAGCGAAACTTCTGAAGAATGTGGATTGCAAAGTTTAGCAAATAACAGCGTTGAACGTTTATGTTTAGCTCAAAAAAACGTTTTAAGTTCCGTTGCTGACCTAAAATAACTATCCTTGGTAATAAAATGGAGCTGTGATGGTGCTCAACAGAAATCATACAAACAAAAATTTTCTAATGATTCTCATCCAGATGTATTTCTTTAAGGATGCCAATGTGTGGCAGGTTAGAGACAAAGAAAAAGTCAAAGCCAGAAAAAAACTAATCCAAGAAAAATTTAGAAGAGAAACAACAAGATATGACTATTCAACAATCTGGCAATACTAATGACGGAAACACGGCTAGAAGATTTTTTAGAGATAAGGAAAAGACTGCCCAAATTATGATGCAGATGCTTTTGAGAAGTGTGCAAAGGAAACAAGGGAACTACTCGTATATCTTAAAAATTACAAGTGTGCATAAGGTCTTGTTTCATGGAAAACAAATAATTTCTACTTGTATACTTCCAATCAGACAACTTTCAGGAGAAGCGCAAGAGGCAAGAAACAAGGAAAATAGAAGGTTTAGGGAACTGTTTACTGTTTCACGTGTAGATACAAATACTGACCTCTTAAATCGATTGCTTATAACATCAGATCCAAATTAAATAAAAATTAAAATTAACAAAACATAAAATTGTTTTGTCTTGCAGTCATATGTTAAAAAAATTTGTTATACCATATTCTATTCTGTGAACAATTTCAATTAAAGAAAAACAAAAAACCAGAACAAAAACATTTATTTGTGAGCGCTATTAATTTCATTCCGCTAAATCAGCGATTCGTCACACTGTGCCTTGGAGCGAAATAACCATTGAGACCAAACATCTTTCTTTCTTTCTCTATCCCATTTTCCAAAAAACTTAACACATGCTGAAGCATTATAAATGTGTTCATATCCACTTTAGTGTTAAGATCTTTTTTTAAAAAAGAGGCTTTATCACACCGTTCTTTGCAAGCGTATGCAATTATATAAAGGTATATAAAGTCTCTTACTGCCCCTTTTGATAACCTATGACATTTTGTCCAATGTGACGATGTTGTTTTTGTTGGCAGATTGTACCTGATTTCGCCTTGGGCTACCTCTTGATTCATTTCGACTGCTTCTACGAGAATACTCCCAAAAGGAATGTAACAGTTATTTTCATCATATCGATATACTCGTAGACGGCAGGGACATCATCGATACCGGAGATGAAAAGAAGATGACTTGGACTATTTTGGATATTTTACATCATCTATCAAAGTACCCACATAAAATGTTAGATTCATCTGGAATATACTCATCCGATCAAATCTTATAAATGGGTTGGTTTATACACTCAACCAAATCAATATATGTAGTTAGGTTTTATACTGTCGCAAGGTCAATAAGCCTGTGCCAACTATCCTGTCCTATGTGGGGATTAAAATCCTTGAAGAAAATGTTAATATCATGGTTAGGACATAGTTGTTTGCTGAGATATAGGATTATACCCGGGCATTATTGGGTTCGATCAGGTAAAAAGATTCTGAAAGATCATAGTAAAAATTCTGAAGAGTTGCTTTTGCTACTCAAACAATTTTCGGAGATTATTTTACAGGCTATAGTCCTTAAGTAATCCCTATACCACATGGAGCTCATCGATAGGTCCAATTTTCGAGCACTTTTTCGAGGCTACATATATACATTTATCGCGTATTACTTGAACAATGTTTTGCTCCAAAGCATCAATCTTTGCTGGTTTAATGGCATAAACTTAAGACTTGATGTAGCCTCACCGAAAATGATCCAATAGCATCAAATGGCATGAACTTGGTTGCCAATTGATGGGTCCAGTTCTTGAAATGACCTTATTGCCAAATTGTGTTTTCAATAAAGCGATGCTTTCATTGGTAGTATGGAGTGAAACATTCATCATCCTGCTGAAACTACAGCTCTTCCACATGATGTCACGTAAATTTGGGAACAAATAAATCGTTGATCACCGCATTGTATTGGGGTCTATCGACAGTAACTAGCACCCCGGCCCCCGGCTTTATTTTCGAAGAAATAAGGACCGATTATGCCACTGACGTACAATCGGCACCATACGGTACATTTTTCTGAATTTGGGGAACTTCTTAAGGATGTTCCTCGTTCCAAGTACAGCAACTCTGCTTATTTGCGTAGCCGTTTAACCAAAAATCAGCCTCACCACTGAACAAAATTTTACGGTAAGAAAACTGAACTGACTTCCAGTTGATTTAATGAATCAATACACCAATTGGAGCTCATTAGTCTTGAACCCAAGGATCTTTACGTAGAATTTTCCACAAAATGGATGGACAAAGTCCAAATTGCTGCGAACGACGATGAATCGATAAATTGGGGTCGTCTTCAACACAAGCTTCCATAGCCGCTGTATTTTCTTCCGAACGCACTGTTCTCATTCTTATTGGTGTGTGAGTATCCAATAGCTTGAATTGGGTGCGAAATTGTTCAATAATTCGATAAATATCACGTTCACATGGACAATGAAGTCTACCGTAAATTCCACGAAGTGCTCCATAAGTTTCCCAAACAGAACTTTGAATTTTGAAAATAAATTTCAACGATTTGAAGTCGTTGTTGTGGTGTCAATTTTTCCATGACGAAATGACGAACTGACACTGCAAAAAAAAAAACACTCCTTATGTAGGAGTATATATTTTGTATATGTACATATGTACATATGTCAAGCAATTTGATCCAGTTCGAATAGATTTAAGCTATATACAAAAGTACCAAATACGAATACGAAAATATAATATCTTAGCAATAGGAAAAAATCTTAATTAGAAATTACATAGGCATTTACATATTTCATTTCCCCTCTCGAATGGTATACATATCTATACTCCTATCATGCGAATTTCAATGCATTCGGATAAAAAGTTCTTTCTCTTTGATTTTCGATCTTGATTTTAAACCAGATACATTTCTTCATCACTCTCGACATTTAACTCGTGTCATGCAAATTTGCTGTCTATTTACTCGTAAGTATATGTGATGCCGCTTATCGGCTTTCTTTACAAACTAATTTAACCATGATTCCTTAATTCAATTTAACGTTGATTAAAATGTTTCGATCTGCTAGATTAAATGACAAAATTGTAGGTTGCTATTCGGTCTCTTAAAAAAAAATAAAATAATAATGCAAAACGATAAACAATTATGCAGTACCTCACAAGATCTTACAGACAAGTCTCGTTAACAATATCCGCCTGCGGTGGTGAAACTTTGTCTTTTGACGAGCGAGTGTATACTCGTATACAAGTACGGAGAATGCATATCTTTTCTGCATTAAATCGCGATCGCATAATTTCAATGAATTTCGCAATATCTCAAGAATTGCATTACAGCATTTTAATTTGCAGGCTTTCCTATGCTTTTATTTTTTATTTTTACTTTTTAATTGGCATTCGATGAAGGAAAGTGAACAGTCTACACCTCCTACAGTGGCCTGAGTGTTGAGCTTAAGTGCAATGTTCTGTGAGATGAAGAGTGTGAAGTTGTCTTTGATCTGCTCCGGGTGATTTATATGCAACTAACTTGTCTCATTAGAGGTGTTCAACAAATCTGCGATTTACTAGTGGGATGTTGGATATGTTTATTTCTCCATCTTTAGCAAAACGAAATACTAGCCATATAAGAAAGTTTACCCATCTTGACACTGAAATTTCACTCTAAATAAGTAAGAATTAGTCTTTTGCAATGCATTTGCACTTGTTCCTTGTCAGTTTACAAATTCTCAGAGCAACTCTATCCAGGAAGAAATCGTGGAGAATAAATCAGCTTAATTGGAACAACTATGATATGAAGGAATTCTTCATTTTGAAGTATACTGTCAGTATTCATGCGCTATCTTAATACGAGTATATGTACAATATATAGCCAGGTATCCATGCCTGAATTTCGTAATCATTTCATGTTTGATGTCTTGTCGAAGGTAGGAATGTGGACTGGCACATGCAATCTCTTTCTCTATCTGTGGATGTAATCCTTTGTAGTGATTAGTTGTATGCTTTGCATCTGCTTAGATTGACCCCCGTAAGAAAAAGTGGTTTAATTAATTCCACAGCATTCTATGAACAACTGTACGAATATAGGCGAGGTTGATCTAATAGCTGCGTGTGTGCTTTACTGCTTTACTGCTTTACTCCTTTACTAGTTCTTTCAAACTTTTAAACCTTTTTTAAACCGCTTCAACTGCTGGGGTGGTATTTAATGTGACTACAATCGCAGTTTAATTAACTCATAAATCTTACTTCGAATTGTCGCCCTGTCGCATTTATTAACCATGACAATAACTCTAACGCGTGCAAAAATTAAATAGACCTCCGATGCAGATCATGTGGTGACAAGAATTACGTTTTTTTATGAATACTTTAATAGACATTACCTACTCGTATTTATACATTCATTCGTCATTACATTATTGGCCATTGCCTACTGGGCATTGGTCGACCATCAGAAGAAAACCAATGCTATGCTAACTGGCGTGTTGTGATTCAATAATTGGATTTAATTTGTTGAACTTGATTTTAATGTGAAACCGGATCAAATGATATTCGAGAGAATATTATTCTTATGGAGTCGTTATTGGTCTATAATCGTTTGTTGTTTTAGACATGGTACCTGTTGACAGTTGAGATGACAGATAAAGAGATACAATTATAGTTCGTACGAGTATATATTCTGCGATATTGCCACCTGGATAGATCATTTGGTAGCTAAGATCGCAATCTTTGAAGCCGAAGTAGACGGTAAAGATCGAAAAGAATGTAAACAGTTACATATATAACTAAGCGAATACCACAAACTGTATTGGATTTCTTAGGTGGTCAATGGTCATATGTACATATATATATACAATCATATAGAGTTAAGGCTTGATACCTAATTTGGTGGTAATTTTTCTGAAAGGAGAAATTTAAGGATCAAATATCACTTCACAGCAACAACACGGCAACTTTTTAGAGGCTCAACGAGAATCATTTAAGAGAGCCATCGATACTTTGGATAGCTTAAACATATTGGTCAGAGATTTTTGTGTGAAAACCATGTTCTGTAAAGTTATAATTGCTGCTCTGCTCTATAAAACAGATCGCCTATAATATAATGTACAAGGGAAAAGAGCCTACTTTTGAAAATTTCAAAAGGTCTTCTTGGTGGTACTCGTTTTAGGATAGCAACAATATTCAAATGAACTCCTCAATTAGTGAGCTTACATCTTAAAGTAACACCCTATCGCAATAGAACTTGCCCAGGATAGAGGATCCACGATAGAACCTTGTGGAATTCATTCACAATTCACAATTGTTGTTTGTAAATTGCAAAAGGACTCGAACTCCCTGGTAAGGGGCGTTCTGTATATCTTAATAGCTGTCCTACAAAGGTAGGTAGACAGGTTTATACATAAATGACTTGCTTTTCCACGCTCTGACTACCTTGTTAGTGTTTTGGAGATGGATTTATCTTCAACGAAGAAGTCAAAGACTGAACCACATCTGACTCGATAGTTGGCGTTCTCTTACGCTATGTTTCTGCGTTTATCAACTCCGAGAACAGTGATGTCAATTGTGATGTGGTCTACAACTTTAGAGGTTAAAGTTGTTTATCCAAGGGTAGTTAATGCAAATTGGTATATTGGGCTAAGTAGCTTTTACGCATTTTTTGTTGGTAGTACTTTCATATGGAATAAACTGGAAGGTAACAAGCCTAGACTATGTTCAATTCAGACGAGAGGATATCCGATCTCACATGACACTTCGATAACTACTAAGATCTGTTCTCTCAACTACATCCTCGGTGGCAGATAGGCTTGGAACTTTTTATTGAAAATGAGTAATATGATAATACATAATATGACAATACAGGTTTTCTGATCGATGCTTGGCCGATGAATTAGTGTTCAGATGAATGAATTAAAAAAATAAATAAATAAATGTCTGCTGTCATTTTCAATATAAAGTTTTGGACTAAATACAGACTAAAACTTTGGAAATGAACTTGCAATTATTCGATTGATTCATTAGAAATGTTCTAATGTCTTACAAGGGAATAAATCGATGTTGACGGCAACGCATTCATGGGTTGAGGGTGTTCTATTTACTAATTTTAGTAGTTGATCCAATTTTACTGGACAAATTGATAATTGCTGACCCAAAAAAAAAGATAATAATACGATCTTACATTTCGTTCATCAACTACTCTGAAATATTTAGCATGTCTAGGGACTAGACAATGAACTAGTCTAGAATAAGTTTACTTGTAAGACGAAATTAATAAATAAATAAATAAATAAGAAGACTGCAGTTTGCGCCATCTATCGTAACATTACCTAAAAACAGAAAAAAACAAAAAAAACTGCAGGATATAGTCCTAGCGTATGTTTTGTGTGAACGGCTATAGCTGAGTATCAACGAACTGGTTGGGCCTTATATGTATGACCTGAACAGCTAATCCCCCATCTTTCCAAAATGTATCATGTTGCTAGATTATTTCGATATTTCTCATAATTCTCATGTTGTATTGTATGATTAATACTGTCTAGTCTGAAATGACTGAGCCCTTTAGTACCTTGTACCTTGGGCAACATGTCACTTTTAACGATTACAATTATGAAGTACTGCAAGACTTTGTATATCTTCGTAAAAGTATTAACACCAACATATCAGCTTGGAGATCAAACAATGGACAATGCTTATTGACAATCATTGGCATTTCACACATTGTTGCATTAAAGTTCACAGATTCACAAATTGAGAATAAGCACGTTCACGTTTGACGTTTGTTCATCTGCTTGACATTTTAGGTACAATGTTTTTGTCTTATGGCGTTTTATGGCAGAAGGCTTCTTTTTTTTGTACTTTTTAAATATATTTGCTTGCGAATCAATGAACACTCAAATAAATTGGATAAACAGAAACGAAAACAGAAATCTAGTTTGACACACAATACTGTTTGACATTTATACATATGGGTTAGTACATTTTGACATAAAATCCAGGAGAGAAACGAATGTAATTCTGAAATGACAACTAGAAGCAAAATGTTGTTTCTGAAAAAATGAGGGAAAAAAGTCTTATGTCACTTTTGTGATCCGGAGAACAACAAAAAGCCCTAATTTTGGTCATTAAAATCCAGTCCTCACGAAACTTCACCTAGTTTTGCAGGCAATTTTCGGGCTCTCAATTAATCAGATTCGTTACTTCCATTGAATTCGGAACGCGCTCAATGTTATCGGCTGTCTTCTGTCAACGCACGTATGCGACGAATTGTATAGGATGGTTCTTTCCGGTAATACAACACCATCGTCAGTGAAAGAACGGGGCAACGGGGTAACGGATCGACGGATTCTATTTTTCGGGACCTTAAAAACAACTGCAGCGGTTTAGAGTAGTTGAGCAAATGTCAAGGCCGTGAGGGAAAAGTTGGTGAGAGTAGGAACAAATTGCCAGAAATCTCACTTAGGGAAGGGCTTGTGCAAAGAGATACAGGACTTAGTATATTCTTGAGAGAAAAGTTGTTGTGGATGATTGGATTCAAAGGTCGAACTTGTCCTATCGGAAAAATGTAGCATAGACATATTCTTAAATTACTTGCCATTTACCTAAGTACTTAGAAAAATATGTAGCCAACATATGTCTATAACATCTAATCATTTCTATTCATAAAATGGTGAATCATTCATTATGAAATTTCCAAGAATTTTATCACATAGGCAAGTCATGAATATGTACGAGTATCTCTCTACAATCTCCAACAATATATAGAAAATATTTTTCGCTTGCAATAACAAAGCGTCGAACGCACATAGTTTACGGAGCCTTGATATAGGAAAACACATACTCGTACTCGTACTCGTATATCCCATATTGCACAGCGATTATTTGCCGAGTGTTGTTTTTGGAATTAGTATTTTTACTGTTGCACGGATATGCATAAAAAAAATAGAAGGCAAGGTTCTATTATGTTTAACTAGCGCCTAAGTAAGTTTTGTCGTAAAATAAATTTTTATAACGCAGCTAAGTCTTCCTGTATTCACTTTCCATCACCACCCCCAAGTCAGAGTCTTTCCATAAATTTGCCATAAATTTTCGGGTTATTTCATTGTGAATTGTCGAGTAATATGCACTTGAAATGGCGCTCAAATACAATCCCATTCATAGTCTCTGCACTCGTATGAGAATGTGTAAATACCCTTGGATTCAACGCCCAAGGGTGTGCGTATTGAGCTTTGGAATGGAGCGCATTTAACTTGAATAAATAAGCTGTAAATGTTACTTTGTTTTGAACTTCCTACACATAAACGCATCGTGTAGTGTGTAGTGTGTACTCGTAGTATGCAGCCCTGCACTTCTAAATAATAAAAACAATTAAAACTACCAACAGTAAGAGGCTCTGCTGCAAATATGAAAAAAAAAAAAAACACTGCACAAACAAAGCTCTCTCTGTGCGCCCACCTAAAAACTTGTTGTGTACCTATTTTTGTGTACTGCGTATAATTATAGTATATTAGTATGACCATACGATTTTTACATATTTTTTACTATTTTACGAGCGGAATTGCACATTTCACTACTGAACAATGAAACACACATAAGACTTGACGATAAAAGATAAAAAGTTGATTAAAAAATAAGAATTTGTGTATATGCATCTTCTGCTGCTTCCACATCTGATATCTGGGTTTCTGTCTCTTCTCACCTAGACTACTCTCTTTTTTGCTCACATGATACGTAATGACGTAATGAGTGTCACGCGAAACAAAACATCCTGAGGAAAAGATGCCAGAATACTTTATCTCTTTAGAGCTCAACCCGTTGTTGATAAATTTTTAGTCGATAGATAACAGTGGTATCAAATCAAATTATGTATGTATGAATTGAGTATTTTTAGTCATATGCTCGTATATATGCACGCATTACATAAAAAACTACAAATGCAATTCGAATGGCGTCTTTGGAAAAATAGACGGCTTGGAATAATATTTACGCTTTTTATTCATTAAATCAGTTCAGTCAACCAGTCGATATACAAATTTAAATATTAAAGATGCAATTTTCCACAAACAGTTTACACATGTACTTATCTAGAAAGAGATTATGAGATATCGAAATGGAAAACATGTTGTTTTCATATAGTTTGATTCCCAATTTCACGGTTGCAAGTTTATATTATTCTCATTTATACATGCAAACGCATAAACATAAATTACTATTGTACTACTCGCAACTTCGTCTACGTTGCCCCAGGCCTCAGCAATTAAAAAAATAAAAACCTATAATATTTTTAAATTGCTTAATGATCTTACATTGCAATATTACATCTTACTCTGGTCACACTGTTTGACTTTATTGCCAACGTCCCCGTATAATAGTACAACTCGAGTATTTGGAGGAAAAATTGTGTGAAATTCAAATAAATCTGACAGATACAGTGAAAACTGCTGCCCCCCAATCTACTATACAAACAAAACACAAACATGAAATAGAAACGAGCGGTTATTTGCGTTTATATTATTGCCATAGTCATTGTCGCCAATATAGTCGACAGTCGTCAGTTGTACTTTACGACGATAGCTTCCATCCTTGAAACTTTATTTCCTGAACAACTACACAGCACCAAGATGGTCTTGAAAAAACTTCAATGTATTATTGTTTAGTCGTACTCTATGCTATTTTGAGTGGAAACATTCAGAGGCACTTTAAGTGTGGTGTTAGACGCACCTATACACGCATGCCAGTTGAATAGATAGCAGAATGGTGGGGACAAGGGAATCATTGGGTGGTGGTGGGATGTTTGTATGTTGGTACAAGGTGAATCGGTTGCTCTAATCGATTTGGCGAATGATTAATTAAATTTGTAACGTCGCGTCGTCGTCACAAGATGTGTTTTTACTTATTTTTTTAGTCGACTGTCGCTTTGTCCAATGCGAAAAAAAGGGGCGGTTAACGATGTTGCACAATGTCAACAAGAAATAAATATATCTTCAAGGGGTATTTCAACGAATTGCGTCACGTTCTTGGTATGGAACATGCTAATAAATGACTAATCAATAAATATGTAGCTTGTATATGGTGTAAGAGGTAATTCCAGAGGTTCTTTGTGCCAAAATTTGTATTTTTGACAAGTTGCTTTGTATAAGGACAGGGCATTCTCATTTTAAAAATTAAAAAAAGTTATACCTCTGGTTTTCTCTTTTTCCACTAGTATAGCTCACAAAAAACTTCTACTTCATTCAACCTTGCAAGTTTTGTCAACAGAAACATTACTTGTTTATTTTCCAGTTTTTTACTACGTTGCTGCTTTGCAATGTGATAGTCATGACCTTAGCAAAGTCTAACGATTGTGGATAAGCTAACTGAAATTTTATTTCGTTCGAGGTACAATAACATAGTATCGAACAAAATTGCTAGTCCCCACCTAAGGATAATTTTGAACTGATAACCGCTACCTTTTTGCACCGAGGTTAACTTTTAGTATCCAACTTCGAAAGTGGTACTAGACAACCCAATGCATCTTAATGTGTTTCCCCGTAAGAGTCCTCCTTTTTTTAGTGGTTTCATTCACTTCAAATTTGTTAGCTCGAAATATCTACTTCGGAAAACCCAGGATGGGATTCTCTATGACCCTGAACGGCAACTATACTAGAATGTTTTCCCTTCAACTATACCCACATATAGTACATACATACGTGTTGGTAAATAGAAAACTAAAACAGTGATCTCTATGAGCTGTACAAGATGTAGATGTAGCTAAGTCTACAATGGCTGGGCCAGGTCAAGCGAATGTTCGATAAGTAAGGAGATCTTCAAATCCCAGCCCCTGGTTCGAGAATAAAAAAAAATACAACGCCGGTTGGTGTGATAAACTGAAAGCCGCTTCTGTTAAATCGAGACGACGACTGAGTCTCAGGAACAGACTTAACGAGTCGGGAGCACGTTAAGTGATCTAACTCCTGCAACATAAAAGGACGTTGTAGATACTTAAGACCTCAATCAAACAAAATAAAGTTCAAAGCAGTTCAAATCCCTTAACCACTATCGAAAATATCACATTACCTACTTATATATTGTATATCTTCTGAATAATTAACAATTTTCATCGTCAAGTCTAGTTTAGGTTAGGTTGGTGTGACTGGAGGTAAGAAAAAGTGGTACACTTAGATGAATACAAGGCCTAAGGAATGTGGAAGAAATTTTCTCTCTCTGCTCCTTGGATCAGGTGGAGTTTGAGATGAAGCTTAAAAGACTTTTAATGCCTTTATTGGTCAAATAATTAAGATCGTTTTGGAAGAAAGTTACTAGTGATGACATATTTTTTACCACTAATATGCCGTCTGTGGAGAGAATCATTCCGTTTCAAATCCAATTTTTTGTTAAATCTGTTTTGTTAGACATGTGCTGAACTATTTGTCCACTTAAGGCTTGACCCTCCGATTAAATCAAACATGAAATAACTGGTTTGCTTAAGCTACCTTTTTCTGGTAGAATAGATGGTGTACTCGTAGTTCCATAATCAATGAGGCCATCAGTCCCATGATTCTCCGAAATATCCCCACGCAATAATTTCTTTGGAGATTGATTCGGAAAATTTAAAAACAGTTTGGGCGTTTCTACAATACATATTGCTGTAAGCAAGGCAAAAAGTCTTTCATCACCTTCATTTCTGCTTAAAACACTCTACAGGGATTAAGAGACAAAAGGACAAACGAAAACCTGAAAATTGACCACCTACCTCATCATTTATTCTCAGTGTGAAATTGGAATGAATCGAAAGGAATCATAACTTGAAAGTTTATATTGATCTGTATCTGTGGTATGGTGTCCTGCATATTTCTTTAAAATATCCTGTTGTTTAAATACTGTGAGTGTGCCTGCTAAAAGTGTCAAGTGATGTCGTGATGTCAGATGAAACAAAAGGAGAAAGTTGTTCTATGTGCTCTGCTAAGCCGTATCAAGTTTTTTTTTTTTTAAATAATTGTCGATATCGAATGCACAGAAACTCTGATTACTTTTGTCGGCACAATGCCGAATTACTTGTTACAATTTTCATAGGTTCAAAAAGGTAGAAATATAATACAAAGGAATACAAAATTTAATACATTTTTAATTAATAATAATAAATTCATTTTTTTATTCTTAATTTAATTAAAATTGTCGAATACTTGCATGACTTCTCTTTGACTGTTTTGCTCCATATAGTTATATGTAGGTCGACTCCCCCCTTCTTCCGTCTAGGATTAAGATTTTATTGTATATGCAATGGTTTTACAGTTTACAGAATTAGTTCTTAATATTTTCGAGAACATACCAAATGCAAACGCTCCTTTGCCTGATAATAAGCAAACTAAATCTATATGTTAGAGAGCGATGTAAACTCTATGAAGCACATCGCTTATCACAATCAAAAACAGTATCGTTGTAAGGATATATTCATGTCTCACGCCACTTTGGATTTTGAATTCTTCCGACCTTTTCTTTTATGCATAATGTAAGAAATTATTGACTAGAAAACCAAATATTTCTCATAAAACAATGTTGAATGCTTTAAAGAAGATCGTTGGGTTCTATTACTGGGATTCCTGGAATTTGAATTCCATGAACTTTTAGCACCTGGTATCAGGAGCTATCAACATTCTATATGTTTTCTTCCATCTTCCCATAATACTTTCACTTCATTCAAAAGTTTTCTACTGGTTGCAGGTGCTAACTTATTGGATATTTCCTCTCCATGAGAGCAATTTGTTTTTAATTGTTGGTACACCAAATTTTGATCTGTCTGCCAAAACTGATTCCTGAAGAATAAAATCACTTACTATTGTATGGTATTACTCTTCAGGTTGCTTGGATTGGATTGAACTATCAATGGGACCAACGACCCAGGGTATCCTTATTCTGGTGCAATTCCCGAAAAGTTCAGCTCGGCATTTTTGGCAATTCCATTGTAACCTGAGACCCAGACAAGACTCAGCAAATTCTGCCTTCCAACTGTTTCAGAGAAACCGTGCGTTATCGAACTAGCCTAATGGTGTTGAAGAAGTACAGTAAGCAGTAAGCATGTTCAGTTCAGTAAAGAGTGAAGGGGAGTTATTGTACTAATGCCGAATGCAATTTTAGAGTAATTTTTGTAGATCGTAGTCTCGTGTCATACCCACATCATCTTCATTTACTCTGTGTCACACTTCCATTAAAAAAGTATTAAAAATTTGTAGAGAAAACATAGCTTTTTAAGAAACAAATGTCAAACCTCTACCCTTAAATCTTGTTTAACCTAACTCTATTTTACAAGTCTCTGATACATCTACGATTCATATTTCAATGAGGGCGTTCTGCATCGACCGAAACAAATGGTAGTCAGAAGAGGCAAGGTCTGGGCTATAAGGCGGGTGGGGTAAGACTTCCCATCCACTGTTTTCCAAATAGTTCTTAACCGGTATAGTAACGTGCGGCCGAGCGTTGTCATGATGGAAAATTATTGCCTCGTGTCTGGTCGCATATTCCGGGCATTTTTCGGCTACTGCTCTCTTCAAACGGATTAATTGTGTTCGGTAGCGTTGTCCATTGATGGTTTCACCCAGTTTTAGTAGCTCATAATACAGCACACCCATCTGATCCCACCAAATACATGGATATTCGGCTTGGGAGTTGATTTGGCATGTTGGCCGGGTTTCACATATGATTTTTTGCGCTTGGTGTTGTCGTAATGGATCCAGTTTTCATCACCAGTAACAATCCGATGCAAAAATGACTTCCTTTTGTGGCGTTCCAGCAGCATTTCGGACATGCAAAACCGCCTTTCGACGTCTCTCGGCTTGAGTTCATGTGGAACCCAATTTCCTTGCTTTTGAATATATCCAGCTGCTGTTAAACGTTTTGAAATGGCTGCTTGATACTTCCAGTTCTTCATCTTCAAACTTTTTTGGCTGCCCAGTACGTTCGTCGCCTTTCAAGCCAAAATCACCACTTTTAAATCGTGCAAACCACTTTTGGCACGTTCGCTCAGCTAGCACATGCTCACCATAAACTTCCACCAAAATACGATGAATTTCGGCAGCAGTTTTCTTCATATTAAAGTAATGAAGAAGAACTCCTAGCAAAAACACTTTTTCAGGCACAAAGTTAGACATATTTGAGTGAAAAAAAATTATTGTTGTACAATGACAGTAGCTTTCCAACGCATGTTCCAATGGAATAATAACAATGGAATAATACAAGTTACGCCATCTCTTAGCAAACCGCACGAATTAAGTTATAGACCCAATACTTCGAAAAAACCGTCGGAGATTTAACCCAAGCTGATGAGTTCTATACAATGACAGAGTATTGGAGTGGACTTTGCGATCCGAAGTGAAGTTTATTAAAATTGAATCCTGACCTGGGACTTCTCCTATTAAATGTCGAATCATCAGTGTTTTATCGGTGTAGAGGGCATTTAACACCGTTATCTAAAAGCTGAAAGCTTTTGTCAACGAATTTTTGTGTATCAGTATCATAATGATGTTTTGATCAAATAAGCTCTCCATAGATATATAGGTCGCGGAAAAAGGCCAAATACGTTGCAGAGATACGCATAAAAGACGGCACAAGCGTCCTTACACGCGATTACAGGATTCAAGTTTTTTTATTTACATATGTTAGATATATATGTATGTATATTCAAAACATACCCGTCATCTGTAACAATACATCACTTAATGTAAAACATTAAAAACCTAAGAGATCCGCTCCTAATAAATGTTTGAAGCATTGCAAATTTTAAAACCCTAAACCATAAAACAAGATCAAAGGCATTCCTGGATGATTTTGTTAAATTAATTTAATTTTTATGCAATTGACAGGAGAGCAAAATTAGTGGTAATTCTGATTCAAATAATTTGAAAATATATTTATGTATAAGCTTTCAGTAGCAATAACAATGACAACTGAATCACAATTATGACTGAGGAATTGTGATTCATGAGAACTAGCTCTAAACACAGTGGCGGCCACATTGACACTACGAGTACTGACTGAATGAATTATTCAAATTTTAATAAGAAGCTTATCTCTGTTAGTATGTGAAGTGTCGGAGCTTGTAGTGCGTATGATTATTTAAAAATTCTATTCAAGTTAAATGTAGATATTGTACTTTTCATCAGTAATTTACTTCAGACACGGAATTGTAGACATGTAGCTTAGTTCTGATCTTGTAAATTTTGTTGTAATTTACCTATTAAGCGGCCAATAATGCCAGATTTGATTAATTTGTAAAAAGGAAAAAAAACAATCAAGAATTCCGGAAATAAAATTGTAAAATATATTCTTATTCAAGTCGAATAAAACCGGAAGGTTTTTATGGAATCATAAATACTTGGATTAAGAAGTTCCGCGGTAATGAGTTGGACTAAGAATATAAATTGTTTATTAGGTTTTGTTAATCTGACTATTGTTTGAAATTTCGGTCAAGGAATCAGCTTAATTGATGAATAATAAATATTGAAATATGAAAACAATAATAATATTTATTACGTACTCAAAAAATGGAAAGGTGAGTCTTGGAGTAAAATATGCGTATAAAGGTAAGGTTGAGCTTTTGATGTACAAAACTGTTTTGCGTATACATCCTCTATACATGTTTACCAACGCGTAGTATCCTGTGAGATTGTGCTTCAAAATCTGGTGGTCAGAATTGGAGATACACTCGACAAGAAGGAGTACGTGCTGATTTTTATCATTTTCATTCTCTTCTCTCTCCTCCTACAGACCCATCGCACTTACGTCCTTTCTTTCCAAAGTCAGGGAAACGCTGATAAACCGTCAGCTCATGAAATATCTCGAAACACGAATCGGCAGTACGGTTTTCGTAGCAGCAGGTCCACTGGTGATTTGATGGCATGTCTCACCGAAAAGTAGAACCAAAGCATATATCAATCTGGCTAAAGCAAGATAGTTGCACTTGATATTTTTAAGGCATTTGACAGAGTTTGGCATCAGGCTCATTTGTCGAGAATACGTGATTTTTAGATCTTCCTCAATGGATTGGAAATTTCGGAACGTTCAATTCAGGTTGCCTCGGATGGTTTCAGGTCTAATATTCACAAAATTAATGCTGGTGTGCCACATGGCTCCGTTCTGTCTCCGAAACTCTTTTTAATTTTCATCACTGATCTCTTGTCTGCTATTGTATTATACTTCTAGTCCAATATATTCCTTTGCTGACGACAGCACTCTCTGCTTTTTATATTTGTCTCTGAACCTACGTCCCTGTTCTTCATCTGTAGAATGGGAACAGCAGCGTATGCCAAGCTCATTATATTCCGAAATTAACAGCATAACCAATTGGGGAACTATCAACAGAGTGGAATTTAATGTTTTGGCTGTCTGTTGTCATTAAAGTCAAATTTGCATCGTCGAAACCGAAAAACTTTCCATTCTCGGTAGGTGTCAATGACAACCTACGTTGGAACTACCTCATATTCGATGTCGTCAAAAATGCTGCGAAATATCTAGGTTTCCTGAAGCGATGTAAGAAACACTTCAACCCCTCTGATCTGGCCTCAATATATAAGGCATTTATTTATCCGCCCAAAATTGGAATACAATGTCCACATCTGGTCAGGGGCGCGTAAACCATCTCTGCACTTGCTAGATAGGAATCAAAACCGTGCGATAAACCTCAGAAGTGATACTAATATTACTCAGACAATAGACACCCTCGAAAACCGAAGTAATATCTCGTGTCTTTCGTTGTGCTATTGCTATTTCCACCACCAATGCTTCATTGAAATCGCCAGTAACTTTCCGCCCCTTCAAACTTTCAACCGTAACACCCATCTCGCTATGAATGCTCATCAGTTCACCCTCAAGCCCACTTTCGGACGTATTCTAAAATATCGTGATTCGTTCCTAAGTCTTAAAACTCGCTTATGGGATGTACTGCCAAGTGCTCCATTTCCTGGTCGTTATAACTTGCAAACATTTAAGACCAATGCACATCGGTATCTCTCTTTTCTTCCTCCCTAAATTTCCTTCGCCCGCGGTTTGTGCAAACATTTTAAGTGTATATATTGTATAAAAAAAAAACTATATGGATTTGCTGTGATACGAGTAAAATCATACGAGTATATGGGGTGATGTTTCTTTTAGATAATATAGAACTTTAAAACGAAAACAAATACATAATGGCCATGTCATTACTTTATTCGATAAATTTTGTTATGCAATTGGTGTTTCGGCTGGCACGAATAAAAGTAAATTTAGAAGTCCCATTTTCAACCACTTTTTATCGGCTCATCTTCAATAAATGGATTTCGGCGCGCGCTGTGTGGCATGTTGCACATGAAAAATTTTACGAAGTGAAATAAATTAGTGTAAGTCTATTCATGGTGAAATGGATAAAACGGCAAACCAAACTGAGCATAAACATAAGAAAAAGTATTGTTAATTCAAATAACACACTTCTTAAAAAGACATGCTATATTATACCCTATGCATTGATAGTCTGGTGGAACAAGTTTTCCCGAAAATGCGTCACTTCTGCTTTTACCATGTCTGTTTCGTCTCTCTCAAAGTCATCCCCCAAAATAAGAAAGTACTGCGGTTTTTTTCGACAGAAAACCACTGCTCAGCAAAGTTTTTAGCCAGAATCTGAGCCAGGAAAGCAATGACTTCACGGATGGCTCCAAAACTGATCTAATTAATAGGCAGCGCTGGTGTGTTTTTGGAAGATGGCAACGTAAGACTTCACTTCTACAATAGTTAAGCATACTTGCGTATGACTTGCAAGCGGAGATATATACAATCCTAATAGCAGTGAACTATATTGTAAAGAATCGGTGATAGAGCGAAATATCTGCGTCTGTAGCGACATCATAGCTACAAATACGAGTAGCAAGAATCTTTAGAATGCCGGCAAGCCAAATGTTTTCCGATATCTCTCGACAGCGACTTTTCTGATGTTTCTTAGTAGGAAACATTGCAGACTCCTAAATGGCGTCGTAATGGGCAACCATTTTCTAAGCACCTATCTGTGTTAGGTATAATTGACATTACATCCTGCGCTACTTGCTGTGATGTCGAATCACGGTTTCTATGTGAGTGTCTTTCATGCGCTCTCACGAGGCTGTAAGTAATCGGGACAGATGTGGTGTTTTGTTTGTTGGTACGGTGGGCTGCAGTGATAAGGATTTACTCATCCTTTTCTGAAATACTGAGAAAGTCTTGTAAAAGTGCTCGGATCCGTCAAAAGAAAAAACAAAACTTATTACTCGTGAGTGAGCAGGTATTTTATTTTTGACAGATGAAGTCCGCCTAGTCGTTTCCTTTTCAAACTACTCGTTCATGTTTAGTTCTCATTGAAGTACACAATTTAACCGACGCTGTGGCGTGTACCATACATATATTAAGGGATCTATTTACTTTATAAAAGCTATTCTGACATATTCAATGTATCTTGATTACCAGAAACTTAAACTCAGTTCTGCGATTGAAGTGGAATGTGGCCCTGAGTAAGTTACTGCCACCGGAATATGTTGCCTCTTGGCCGCTGTATAAAAAATAAATCTTAAGCATTTTAGGATGAGCCTGTCCGTTTCTTTAAGAGACATCTTTAAATATTTCGTTAAATTTTATATACTTGGATTTTTGCATACTGGGACAAGAGTTGCTGTTTTGATTTTCAGTTTGAAATGGAAGACCAGTTTATAAGACCAATTTATATATGTATTTATATATGTACGTACATAGGGCAGCAAGTGGTTAACTTAATACATTTTTCACAAGGGACCTCTTAGTCGCCCAACGGGTTTTACTTATTTATCTGAAAGTTTACAGACCGCGGAAAACTAGGATGTTGCCAGCTCGGTTACTAGCTACTGCCTTCAGTTACTCACGCCGCCGGATTCGTTCAGTATGCCTTCCAACTTGGTGCCCTCCCTTAAGTAAGGTCTTTATTGCGTCATCCATTTTTGCTTCTGCCTGAAAAGTCACAAATGACAACTGATACTCCGCTGATTTCTACTGACATCCGTACATACGAGAAAATGTACAGACTTTTTAAATATTGTGCTCTGTCTAGGACCTGCTTGAATTTGGTGATGCACCAGCACATGATGCTGATAGTGAGGTGTGAGTAATTCGATAAATAGGAGGTCTACCGTAAATTTAACGAAGTGCTCTATAAGTTATAGTTATTGTGGCGTCAGTCTTTCCATGATGAAATGCCAAACCATAGATAAACTAACCTAGATGTCAAAGTCTACTAATACTTTTGCAAAGCCTTAACTTTCGCACAGACACGCTGTAAGTGAATTCCAACACTTTTACATCTCTATAACTTTGTCAAAATTTGCTAGAATGAATTTACAATTTACAATTGCTAGAATGTGAGCGATTTACACGAGTGTGTGTAATGTGGATGACGTTTTTTGGTTAAAATGGGCGTGGTTTGTATAAAAAAGGAGGGAAATTACCATTGATCACAATTCACACGTATTCACAGACAGAGTCACACGGTTAGGGGCGATCAGTAGAAAACCGGTTTTGATTTTCCAATATCTGGAAAGTTTGCCATCTAGTTTAGTTCATCTATGTGTCAAACTGTACTGAAAATAAATGAAGTTTGGCAGCTCAATGTGACAGCTGATTTGACATCTAATCCCTATTGAAATGTCTGACACAGCAAAACAACAAAAAAAAAAACCCATTACTTACACATATCATGCGATACTTCATATATGATACTTCACTGTGACGTCAATATTTTTTTTTAAGACTAATAACATATTGTTAGTTTTGTATTGTACTAGGTGGGGTGAAAAGTAACCTCCTTGGGAATGAAAAAAATTTTTTTTAAATGTTTTTTTTTATTTTATTCAATATAGTCTCCTTTTAGCTTGATACACTTATTCCAGCGATTTTCCAACTTCTTGATCCCGTCCGAAAAGTAATTTTCCGGAAGGTCTGCAAAATACTCCTCCGTGGCGTCGATGATTTCCTCGCGTGAGCTGAATTTTTTTTGGGAAGAGATAATAGTCCGAGGGACTCAAATCGGGCTAATACGGTGGATGCGATAGCAATTGGAGCCGTAAGTCATTGATTTTAGCCGTGGTTGCGATACTCTTGTGCGCCGGCGCATTGTTTTGCAAAAACAAAATTTTTTTTCGCTTCATGTGAGACCGTTTTGCAGCGATTTCGACCTTCAATCGCTCCAATAATGCATAGTAATACTCGCTGTTGATGGTTTTTCATTTTTCGAGGTAGCCCACGAAGAGTATGTCATGGCAATCTCAGAAAACCGACGCCATAACCTTTCCGACCCATATAGCCTCCCTCGTGCCGGCTTCAGTCCATTGCCGGGCACTCATTCTGTTCTCTGGTGTGTAATAGTGGATCCAAGTTTCATCAACAGTTACCGCCAAAAGTCCAATTCCGCATCAGCAAGTCCAAACACTCTTTCGAAGTGCTCTCGCGTTCGATTTTGGTCAGGAGCGAGCATGCGCGGCACCCAGCGGCAGGATAACTTTTTCATATGCAGAATATTGCCCAAAAAATGACGTGTGCGTTCAGTACTAATCTTTGTGGATATTGCAAGCCTCAGTTTCCAAAGCCCCTTCATATTTTTTTCTTGATATTTTAACTTTTCCTATGTTTATTTATAACCAATATCTTGATGGTAATATTCGGTTATTGGGATGACTCCGAACACAAGGTATATGTAAATATATTTGTATTTGAGATCGGTTTTATAAATTTCAAAACCGTTGCTCTTTCGCAAACTATAATATTTCATTTCTTGGGTGTCTAGGATTTTTTTTATTTTTTTAATTAATTTTAATTAAATCAATTTTTTTTTATTTTTTTTTTTCAGAAACCGGGTTGCGTCTGAAAACTTATTTTTTCTTCAAAATGATAAATTCCATGGAAAAACCTTTACATCAGAACAAATTTTAGATGTTTAAAACATCTGCCACATCAATGCTTCATAGAAAAAGAAGAACCAATCACATGGGTTGAGTAATGAAAATAATGTAAGAAAAATCAGAAAAGATGAAACCAACACTGCCAAAACCAATGACAATATCAATCGATAAGGTAAGCTTGTTTCTATGTTAACTATGTTATCCACATAACCAACTCGAGCGATTACTAGTCATGCAATCATACAATATTATACCAAACATACATGTAATGTCACATGTAATTCTAATTACAAAATCTATCTCCTCCAGCTCCCTGAGGAGGGGGAGTTGGAAAAGTATTCAGAAAATGCAAACAGTAACGCGCGTCAGCTATCCGTCCGTTCAGCTAAACTATTTAATCCTTGAGATGAAAATATATGTACGCACATACAATATAACACATACTCGTACATATGAACTTTGTCGTGCTGTGATCATACTATTAGCTTTGTTTGTCAACTTATTGTATCTATGGTTATACTCGTATGTACGAGTACTTTGTAGCTAAACGTTACGGGTACCAAGTAATGAGATTGAGCATAGTAGCAAGTGTAGTTTTTTTTTATTATTTATTTATTATTATTATATCTTTTTTTGTTTTGATTAATTAAAATTCGATTGATGCCGGAAAACTCGAATATGTTATTGTTAGTGGAATAGCTGGCTAGGTCGGCTAGCGCAGGGGGTGTGAGTTGTGGCAGAAAGTTGTTCTGGAATCGATGAATACAAATTTGTATTTTCTACAGACACTGACCGAAGTGCTGTTTTTCTCTCCATATTACGTTCTATTGCTTGTAATTTCAGTTGTTGTTTTTTTTTTTTGTTTAATTAAACTATGTGGTGTACACTATTGGTGTGCATAATTATAGCAATTAAATGTAACGAATTGATTTAAATTTTTAAATAGAAGTCGTGTCGGGACATCGAAATGGGAGACGTAGAGTTAGAACTGTTTGACATTGATTAGCTCAGATTGAGATACACTTAAGAGTGTGCGATTTATTTATTTAATTTTTCTGTATCTTTTACTTTTTGCATGACAATTGATTAGTTGACGACTACCGTTTGTAATGAAAAGTGAAATCAATAAAATTCTTGTAATTAAATAGGGTGCCTTACTTGTAATTAGCATTACCATTAACTTCAGCTTCATTTACATTTTTTTTTGTGTCTTGGAATTTTGATCTAGTTCAACTATAAATATGTACAGAATAGAAAACTTATTACTATTGCAATATACACAGTTATGACTAAAAAATTTAACATATATTTTATCTTCCAGAGTTAATAACTTTCCACTGAATATTATTCTTGAATTTGTTTTACGGTGGTACGAGTAGTTACTCGTATAAGTTGAGTTTGAATTTAATATTACTCTCGCTGTTGCTGTAGTTACTTATTATTTCTCAATTTCAGAAGATTTCTTTCCCCTTTTACCTTAGGACAAGATCATTAGAAATTTTGAATATCTTCCGAGTGAAGTTTGGAAACAAGAATTTCCTATTATGACATATTTAATCAGAGGGCTAACCTACATATGTAAGTTTTGGGAGATATTTTAGGGAACTTTTTGAGGCTTGGAAAAACTTTCGGCAGGATATGATAAGTTATATTTTGACATGGACATGTCTTTGTGCTGGGGGTCAAGATTATTTTCTGTGCATCCTTATTGCGTTACCTCCTTTCTCTTTCATTGCATATCGTTCAGGGGCTAGTGCTTATAATAGGGCGCAGCACCTATTAATTGGGCAGATTTCTTTACAAAACGCAAGTGATCTTGCGACATAGCTTTGCTAAAACAAGTCTTCTATTATGGATAGACGACCGTTGACCATATTCTTATTTTGTTTTGATTCCGGAGTTGAATTGAAATTCATTTTAATGATCGCAAGTAAATTTTATAAAAGTTGAAACTCTTTGGCAGTGCTTACTCGTATTTTGGAAATTTGGTGTTAATAATGGCAAACACTCATATATATATATAAACGGGCTAAATTAGCTTAACACACTCATCACCTATTCTTCAAGTAGCTTGAAGTTCTTTTCTGGATACTGAAAGACTACACGTTTGCATACATCGGGCTTGTTGAATTACACTCCGCGGGAATGAGTTTGACACAGAAAACCCACAAAATGTTTTTTTAATAGTTTTAAAGTGTCCTAAAAGTGTCCAAATCCTTAAAGGACCATTGAGCACGGAGCACAGAGCACCCAGAGCGAATCGAGGAACCCCCTAAAACACGAAGGAGCACCACAGCCAGCTGAAGGAAAAGAAAAATCATTTAACATGATCCAATGTACTTCCGTGTAGTGGAGGGACTCGACATCAGTTTACTGATGGTGCAAGTGAACAGTTGGGGAGCTTACATTTTTTTCCCAATGCGCCTGCTTTAATGGATTATTATTTTACGTAAATGCGTAACAAATGCGTAACTGTCACATCCATTAGACTCCAAACAAAGTTTTTTTGGGGTTTTGAAGCAAGTTCAGTCCAGGACTGTTACTTTAGATTTCACACTTCTCTTATGTAATCTGTATTGTAAGACATACGCAAAAAGTATAGCCTGTTTCTACAGTGAAGAAACAGGTTAAAAGAGCAAAATATCTGCCAATATATACCAACCACGTCACTGTTCACCGAGTCTTACTTGGTCCTCCTAGCATACAACAGAGCTGCGGGAAATGAAAGCAGAGATGAATTTGTTACAGAGAGAGAATTCTTAGGATGGTAATTTGCGCTCTGACTGTGTGCTTACTCCATTGAGATTTTTCTCTAAGTAAATTATTTAGCCAGCGACATCATTGGTGCCTGTCAACGGAAAAAGATCGCAAACCGCTTTCTGGTTTAATTAGGACTCTGAGAGTGACGCAACCACACTAACAAAGGCCTGCTTTCTCCACTTATCGTGTTGTTCGTCTTGCCATTTTATTGCACAGAAGGTGGGATTTTTGCCGATTTCGAATGGGAAAGCATTTTAATAGATAGAAGGTTTTACTTTCGGATGTTCGCCATTGCCTGCCGAGGGGTGTGACGTTTGAAATTGTTTCTTGGTTCTTAACGCGGCCCTATGACTCGAACCCAGAACTTCAAGCATAGTAGTCGATGAACTTATTTCCCGAAAAATTTTACTTTGCATTCACCTGAGTTAACTTACATAAATGCAGTATAAGATCCAAATCACAAAAAATGGGAATGCATTTTCGGGCTAAATTAAATTTAAACTATAACATAAGAAATTATTGTTTTTTCGGATGTTTAACCTTATTTGCGAAGAATGGATCTAAAGATCCATTAACTGACTGTATTTATTGCGAAGAAATAATACGAGATGACCCCAATGATTCGTAGGCATCCAGCGAATGAAGGACAGTCGATGGTTAAGTTTCTGGTGTTATTATGTTGAAAGGAATTAAATGAATTAGGTTTGCCTAGGTTAATATAGTATTTTATTTAAACATGCTTTGTTCGCATTAAATAATAAAATTATCCATTTTAACCTCAATAGAGTTGTCAAGGACTTTGTCGCGTACCATTATTTTTTTACAGAAAAGAATTGCAGGAACGTTATCAATTTTGAAATCAGTAGGAATGACATTTTTGTTGAGGGCTGCAAATACTGCCTTCACGAAACTGTTACAGATAAAAGTGTTTGTGTGGCAGGTGCACGAAACATAGTTATAAGTTGCACAAGCATCTACAGTACTAAAAAACAGGCCTTATCTGTAAAGATAGTCTAACCGTCAACTAAATCGACCACGTATTAATCGGTCAGATGTATGAAAGCAAGCATAATTCTCGATTTTGGCAATTTTTGGTCATCGCCCGATACAGAATCCGATTGTCTAACGAAAAGGGCTTGAGACATCATGAAAATAGAATGTTAAACTTTGTATCCTCAGCTCATCTGAACATGATTCATTCTTAGAGGTGACTGAGAACGAAATTCTCTAGTATGCTACCACTATTCACAAAAATCAGGATTAAGTTTTTATTGAGTTAGATTTTAAATTAGTAGATTAAAAAACTCACGATGCCGCCCGCGCTGACGTACTCCTCGCGTTAGGATGATAAAAGCCTTCTCATTTGCTGATATACGTACATATACGTACAGGGGAAACAAATCGTCCAGCTACTGAGCTAAGCTGACTACTTAAACATCATAGTGCCGCATAAAGCATAAAGATCATATCTGAAAGTAAATGAGAACAAATGTCGTATCACGACATTTATGATATCACTTCGAAGGAGATAAGTAGATATTAATTTCTTTAATGACACCTTGTGGACGCCAAAGATTGGCTCTAGCGACTCGTTGCTCCTCGGCTCAACAAAATAACTTAATTCTCTAATTAAGATCAAGTTGATGTTTTACAAAACTTTGATCTTGGCCAAAATATGTGGATATAGTCTTAAAAGCTAAAGTACAAGGGACCGCACCAAGCATGGAAAAACCCCGGCTTAAACAATTAGAAAATTACGTGCCCGACATCAAAACTGGTGGGAGATTGTGTCTCAACTTATTGGGCTTCGATAGTTTATTGTATTTCTTTATTAATGTGTGTTAAACAAACAAGTATCGAGTATATTTCACGCGTATAATGTCGTAAGACATCTTTTCTGCAATTAAAACACACGATTGTCATATTTTTAAATATTTAGATACACTCGTACCTCAGAAAATGAACCCCTTCGGCTCGAATTTCCGTAAGATATAAGTACATAGTTAAGGCTACTCGCTTCTTCATTTCCCCCTGCATTGCGTTTAATTTTTTAAACCTCCGTCAAAATACCAACTCCTTAAGCAGTAAACATTACAATTGATCACGTTCGGGTATTTTAGAAAAAGTGAAAATAAAAACACGTGTACCTTACCCAAATTCCTCTGCCATCCAATTTCGCGTTCACGTTTTATTACATAAAAATACAAAAAAATGATTAATGGACTTCAAGGTGATCCACCATTGCCACGTAGTCATCGTCATAATCATAACCATTGTCACCGTGCTCTTGGCCGTCAAAATTTGGTTTTCAATGAGAAAGGTTCACATCAGCCGAACATCGAGGTTTCTCCCGTTCATTCGCTGTAGCGACCTTGACTTGTGTAAGCTCTCGACAAGAAAAAAAATAAAAACAGAAAACAAAATTGTCAATTCAATGCAAGACAACGGAACCTCAGGTTCGTCGAACTCTACCTCTCGTGTTTACACCGCCACCGCCGACGATCATCTCGGATTACACTATACGAGTATACTAATTATGCACCGTGCAGTGTTAATTGCACCTCACAGATCTTTCCGTATCAACCAGTTCAATAACTTTTGCTTCCACAGCAACAGCCGCTGCCTGCCACCAGTAAGATCTAGAGAATGGGGAAAACAAGCGCAGGCTTTAAGTTGGAGCACAACGTGTTTATATAATCATAAGCCTGGTGCAATTGCCATAACAGCAGCCATTGCCATCACCGTTGCCACTGCCGTGTACTCGTATACCGGGTCCAAACCAGCCATCAACATCGATCGGCAACGTTCGTAATTTAGGTGTTTTCAGTTTCAGTTTTTCCATTGTAAGCTTGGCTTGACGGTGGCAGAAGTTAGAGGGGCTATGGTGGAACTGCCACAGCAGTGAAAGTAATTTTCCCAGTTCGTTAACATTGAACTACGTGCACGGCTAACGCTAGTACTAACGTCAAAGCTAATGCTACCGCGGTAAAGCGGCACTGCGCGCATCAGTTGCGAGGAAAGCAAAATCAAAACGAAAAGTGAATTCATCAACCTACCGCAACATTGGAGTGAACAACAAGTTTATTACGCTCGAGTAATCAAAAGTCTTTTTTTACATTTTTCCTCAAGCCTTTTGGATGCCAGATACGAATATTAGATACTTAAGATATCAGATAGCATTTACATTATTGTATAGGTACTAGCTATGCATTTGAGTATCTTTGCTGTTAGTTTCAGATGTTTAAGATTTCGGTGATGGTGGCTATAAATTATAGGTGCCAGCTGGGGGCGGTTTAAATACCTGGCAGTGTTGTTTATGTGTAGTTTTCTGGAATAGACACGTTTACGGTAAAAATAGCATTAGGCATACGTTAACCTTACTTGGGTTAAGGTGTAACAAATATCAGACTTTACGTTTTTTTTGTTTTCCATGTCATCAATCAAACAGTAAACACAATGGCAAACGTAAAATATGCTATCTAGATATGAAGAGCTTAAGACTAAATATTCGCTTGGATCTTTGAACTGTAAAGCTCGCCTCTATTCGTCTTTTGCTGATGATAAAGTTTCTCAGGATATAATCTTAGTATTTTGAAATCTTGCCTTACAAAGAAACAGCCTTGTGATTTACTATCCTATAGATGAAGGAGGTAATTTTGGAACCACTAACATATGTAATACCAATCCCTCAGCTCGTATGTTACTTTGGATATCTACATATACTTATTCCTAAAGTTACTATTCCATTAGTAAGAGGATCATAGATTCACGTGGCATCACAATGGGCCAATAGGCCTAAGTGGGTTGGTATTTCCAACAGCCACTCTTACCTAACCCTAACCTAAAGTAAAGTACCTAAAGCATTGTGAAAAGATTTGAGATTATGATCTAAAGTAATGAGCACATTCATAAAAAAAAAATTTACTATCGGGACGAAAATCATCCTTTACTAAGGAGTACGTAGTGAAGTAATTTATTTCCTTTTACAGAAAATTGCGTCTCCTTATGTTTCGATATTCCAAGGGAAATTAAGAAGGAGAAGGCTATGCACAAATTGAAATCGCAAAAATATTTAATTGAACCAAAAGTGCTCATAAGCCAAAATTATATAACTCGAGTCCGTCAATTTGGTTCATTTTGGTTTATTTATAATCTCGTAGAAACAGATCATTTTGACAGACAGAGTAATTGTGTATAAACATATAATAAGTGGGAAACAATTGGTGGTGTTGTCATTACTCTCAATTTAAGCTTTGCAGAAGATGGTGTCTTAGCAAAAGCGCTGTGCTTCATTATGACACCAATGTGCAGTCTGTGGTTTATCTCAAAGACCCGGGAAGTATTCATTGAGCTTGTCCGCATCATGCTGTGTAGTTGTGCTGCCGGGAGGCTGACTATCAATGGTGGGTTTCTAAGGTCCTAGAAATCCACACTCTGATATTTGCCTAGGAAGTTCATTTTAGATCTCATTTCCCGCTATCCCATTCTAAATTTATTGACCTAGACAAAATTTATTGAATCTAGTCTACCGAGTGTGTTTATAGATGTACTGTATTCTCGACTAAGTTTGAACGTGATGAAAGAACTGACCATTTAGAATCGTATTTAGGTACAGTCAAGAGATGTGAGGTCTAACGTTGTCATCTTTGTGTAATACCATATAATGTCATCTTTAGAGCCATACGGTAAACAGTCTTTTTCCATTTCTCTCACTTTGTTTTATTTTTTTTATTATATGTAGATTTTCCTACGTACGGCAATTTTGGTTCTACGGAACTGTAGCCTCTAATGATTGCAACACTAGCAAATCTTCATGAGAAGGAGAATCGGAGACCTCTCTCCCTCTCGAAACATTGGAGCTAAAGTTAAGTTTTTGGAGCTCACCACTCTTTTTTATGTTCGATAAGATGGGCTCTTTGCTCCATCTATTCAGATGTTCAATTACTTTAATTTCACAAGCCAGGGCACAGCTGTCTGTTTAGATAAAATCCAAGTACAGAAGACTGCATTACTTAGCCAAATTATTCGGTTTCGAAAGTTTTGGTTGTCCTCTGTGCTTGTTTAATCGTCGAATCAGAACCTCTTTGTCATTAAGCTTGATATCGCAACTGGAATTTTTTGAGAACTTTAGAAACTTTGAATGATAGGCCTTCCTTGATACAATAAAGCACTTTGACTATCTTTGAGTTCATGAAGAAAGGAAACTTCGCGATCATCACTTCCTTCAAAGTAATATTAATTAATCACAGATTTCTTTCTGGGTATTGTTGCTGATGATGATGATCTGCTTTGGATAGAGTTTAGAACTTACAATCTGGAAAAACCTTTTCGGTTATCGTTATTCACTATAGGTTTATTATAGTGTATCGATACAATAAGTCCAATCAATGTTAATCGTGTTAGACCCTTGGCATCACTAATTGTGATATATACTAGTAAGAATCAAGATCGATATAAGCACTGAACAAAAAATGCAAGAGTAAAGGTAAAATAGATGTCGTCCTAACCAAAATCAAAATTTCGATTGAAGAATGCGAAATGCGAAAAAATAGATTGACTTCGATGTGTTTCTTGTCGTCAACACGTATCTGGGTTATGAAGGCAGCCTAAGACCTTAATGTAATTTCTGATTTACGAAACCAGTTTGGGGCATCACTTTTTTCGATGTCATAGCGCACCACAAGATACTAAAATTGCTCACCTCCAAAGGATGTCTGACAGTTTTTGCTGACACACAACTTGATATAATATCTTGTCATTCATGCAAGGTTTAAACTTAGGTCATTTACTTTCTAAACTAGCCAATGATAAAGTTTGTATATTTCCATCTGTTACCCCCGAATAACTAGTAATAATCACCTGCAGTTATAGAGATATGGAACTGGAGAAAGCTATTCGTTTTTAGCACTTAACCATGGTCTTCAGATTCTTGCTCAACGCATCGCAGTTCCTTCAAACAGTACCACACATGATGTTATTGTTAGAACCCAATCCAAAAACAGACGTTTCGTTTTTACTGCAATAGAAAGTCCTCAGATATACCCTATCAGATTCAATCATACCCAAACAAGTCGTTTATAGGTTTTTTTTTCCAAATGTGACAATTAGCACCAATATTAGTGAAAATAGCAGCTAGTGATAATTTGATCTGCACATAGTGAGTCAAGCTTAAGCTACACGCAGATAGATAGATTGCTCTGAGTTTTTTCAAATGATTTTGACTTTCGGCAAAATGAAATCGAAAGGCTGTTTAACAAGTTGTGGTTTATGATTGTAGTGAATGTTTGGGATAGACAAGTTCCACAAGTTTCACTTCAGCCTTCCCAATCTCACGTACATATGCAGGAAGTCTAATGCTCGTAATACATCACAACTTATAAATTTCCAATTGCTAAGCTCTTCCATTCAACGCAGTCAATGCCCTTTCCCGATAGAAGACTTCACTTCACACCAATTTCAAGTTGGCTTTCGAAAACAGGAAAAAAAAAGTAAATAAATAAATAAAAAATAAATCGAGATCACTTCCCCTTCGTGCTGCGCGATTATTCAATTCATCATCCGTCACGTGAATTTGAATTTAATCCCATCAATCGGACGACCGACCACGATCAACCGAAGCGGGATGTCGGATATAATCCATTGTCAGGCTGGTGAGATGATGTGTTAGAGATCGCGGTTGTTGCACCTTGATGCATGTGGTGGTACAAATACGAGGAAGTATCGCCACACACAGTAAGAATAATGTGGTAAACAGTGCGGCAGAAGTGGAATGGGTGATGATATCAAAAGGTAAGCAGCGATTACTCTCGCGCGGTATCTGTAAGTGATAGGAACGAGGTGCAATTATAATTGCAAACGTATCTCATTCTCATGTAACTACTGTTGTATGTTACACGACATAAACATACAGACAATTACTACGTCAGTGAATGCACTTTCGCTTTTTTTTTAGTTTTTATTATTATTTTTCTTTTTTTATTTCTTTCGCTGCCCAGAGGTATGCGCATAGTCGTACATACTAATTTCTTAATTGTAAGCGATTGCATCGTTTATATATGTATGTATGATGCCCGACAGGGGTAATTAGGGACTGAGTTAGGTGTTGGACTTCTGGAATGCAACGAATTATGTACACGTTTAGATTTTTTTTGGGAAGGATTTTTATGAGGAGGTAAGCTTTCTCTGTTGGGCTTAAATTATATTTAACGGTCCAACTTTATCGAAAGTAATTTGGATTCAAATTATTGTTGTTGCTATGATATGAAGTAGGTTAGAGATACATATTTCATTTACTTAACTTTGCAGTTAAACTTGTGACATGACCTTTTGTAAGACTTTTTCCATCATAAAATCACGACATAGATTAAGAGAATGTCAGGTGTTAACGCAGCTTTGATTATATTCAACCCACCAGTCATTTGAAGGGAAGTCCAAAAGTGTTGGTCTTCAAGTTAATGAAGGTAAACATACGTCCTGTTGTTAAAATAAGTAATTTTCCGTTGACAAATCGGTTAACTATAGATACCTAGAACTACATGGATTCACTTTCCTGCGATGAACAATATTTAAGTGAAAATCCAAAAACAAATATTCCGAAGACAATTGCTGCTACTTCGAGGTGGCGTAGCAAATTAACTCTATACTTGCAGAAATGTATGCGCCGAGTTCTAGGTGACTAATAGAAAATCAGATCGGATACTGGACAACTCGAAGAAAAAATGCTTCTATGTATATTTGGTGCTATTTGCGAGGAAGGCAGATTAACACATAAATACGTACTGTTAAAAATTTTAGATAAAGTGAAAAAAGTGCTAAAATGCGGTGTCTATGTTAACTCCACTTAAACACATTCCACCAGAAAGAAGAAAATGAAAACCTAAAAATTTGTACAAAGAGACAATTTTTCTTTTCAGCCTGAAGAAGTTCGATCATATTTGCCACAACAAGACAAGATTGTTAAGCCAACATTAGCAACTCAGACTTTTAATGGAATTTCTCAGCCTTCCAGAGATAGACGAGTAAGCGCTTCAGTGATAAAGTGCCTACAGTATCAACACCGACGACGTCAACGCCAAGGAACTACAGCCTGATGCGAGCGTAAGCCGAAAATTTACAGAGGTAGTGCTCTGCGGTGTCGTCATCACAGCAAGTGTCGCAGCACTACAGAAAAAAAGTGCAATGTCCTGTAAGCAGCTTGCAGTCTTTCCTACTGATTGACAGCAGGAAGGCTGCATTCGTTTGGTTTGCCGGCAATCTGGAGAGTCATGGTTATGCTCATATGAAACCCAACTATCAATGGAAGCCCTACCCAAGGGCTGAGGCAGACCTAACGGAAGTTTGGGTCCTGAAAAACTTCCCTTTGAACCTTACCTAGCAAGCTCATCGCTGATTTACGAGTAATTTCCCGTGATCCCATTATGACCTGGGGCCCAGGCAAGACTCAGTGAATTTAGCCTTCTCGAACTAGCTTGGAAGTCGTAAAAGGGTTCATTCAACAAGGCTGAAAATACAGCTTGGTTGTGGCTATAGATGCAAATATTTCGCCCCTTTCATCGGTTCTTCACAATACAGTTCGTTGCTATCAGTATTGTGTACATCTCCGATTGGAAGACAGACGAAAGTTTTCTTAACGAGGATTGAAATCTATCGTTGCCGTCCTTCAGAAAAACACAAGGAGCCATTCGTGAAAACCCGTCTGCATTCCTTCCCTGGGTCATTTTATGGCCGAAACCAGTCTTGGGCACAGGGAAAGTCGATTTCGTATTTTTTCTGCAGCAGGAGTTCTGGTGTCCTTGCATCAGACGACATGTTCATAAGACCAGAGTCATAGGACTGTCAGCGCGCATGGTGCACAAAGACCAATTTTTTTTAAACAGAAGATGGCTTTAAGAGTGCACCTTCTGGATATGATGATAATATGAATATCAGGGGAAGAGACATTCATCATTGCGTCTGGAGCAGTGCCTGGTGTGTTCTTTGGAGCCTGATTACAGCAGCAATAACGTATTTTCGTTAGAGCTTGTTCCGTCCAGACAACCGACGCATAGGATATAATTGGGCTTGCCATAGCCATGTAGTTCCAAAGGACCCTTCTCGGTGGTAGGCCCCATGTCTAAAGACAGCTTCTTTCCTCTGCTAGAAGACCGACAATACCTTAAAGGCTTTCGACGTAACATGTTTAGTCCATAGAAGTTTGTTATCCAGGATGACACCCAAATACTTAGCTTCTTTAGAGAATTGGATGGTGATACCTTTAAGCACTAGATGAGTCAGACCAGACAGCTTCCTCCTTGAGAATAATCTCAGTTTTGAAAGGATTGACTGATTGATTGACTCCATTTATAGTGTACCAATCGTCGAAACAAAAGAATATACCCCTCTTCAATGTTAATATAATGTTGCAACTCAGCAATTATTTCTTGGTTCTTTAAATTGGAACCCACTACATTTAGTTTAGCTTCGTACAGTTTAGACTCCAATTGCTGATGAAGTAACTTCGAAGGATATAAACGATACTAAGCCAACAAATTATATTACAGTAGAAGTTAAAATGGTAGAAGTTAAAATGAAAAGTTGATGCAATTTCACTTTCAACAGAGTGGATTCTTGACTTGATCAGGAAGAAGAGGAGACAGCGCTCGTTATAGAGGCCTTTATGTACCAAGTTTGAGGCAGATGTAAGCCATTTAAGAAATAAAAAATAAAGTTTTGTTAAATTTCTGATAGTTTTATCAATGCATAAATTGAAAAGCCAATATGTTTTTTTTAATATTTTATTTATGGTTTCAAAGTAAGATCTTTTCAACGTGATTCAAGGTCAAACATTCCTTTGGAATTCTTTTAAAATTTATGAAATATTTAGGGTTTCTTTTACTTCTGCTCGGTTTCAGAACACTTTCTTCTAGAAAAATTACTTCAGACTGCGGAGAAGGTTATGGAGGTTATGGTCCAATAAAGAAATATCAAGAAAGTTCAATGGATCGGTAAATATTTTGAATTGCAAATGTAACAATTTGTTCAGCATTAACCGCTAGTTATGGCATCTATCATCCAATGGAACAGGATCATTGCTATCGACCAAAACAGAATGTTTTTCAGCCAATTTTCACTATATTTGACGGTGTTTATCCTTTCCCTTGGCTGATGAAAGTGAATTGGTCATTTCGTTGTCCACCAGATTGTCAGCATAACCTTTTCTGAGTGAAGACCAGGAGTATTTGGTCCAAATACTATTAGGGTCTTTTACGGCTGTCATACAAAATCCACTTTTCATCGCAGGTGATTTTCCGGTGCAACAACTGTTCACATTGACTGATGCACATACACACCGCGACAAAAGGGTAGCTCAATCATATTATTTTCCAAAAATACAGTTAGCTGTGAGTTTGAGCACTTCTCTCTTCGTTTACTTTTGATTAATATGTAGTTGAATGTATTTCTTTGAGTTTATAGGGGTGAAAACACTCAAAGAGATTCAGCGTTCTCCTGTGGTGCGAAAAATGAATTTGGAGCCATCGTAAGGGCGGATCCTTCTTTGTTTTTTATAAGAATATCATCTGTTCGTGCTATTAAGAACTAAATATATATTTTTTTTTTTAGTTGAAAATTGGTAAACGAAAACGGCTTCAGTAGCGAAATTCAAGTAGCTCTCAATCTTCAAAAAGAAAATATGAAAATCGGTGGAATCGCAAAACATGCAGAAGTCGAAAAGTAATTATGAATTTGCTTACAGATCCCGAGAATTAAGGCAAAGCTCTCAGTAATGGACGACCGATATCTGTAACCCCCAGAAAAAAACGAGCTATTTTGCGTAAGGCATCTAATTCCGACCTTACTGTTAGACAAATCGCTGAAAAGGCGGCCGTTAAAACTAAAGTCCGCAACATACAATAAATAAATACATCGCTAAGGCAAACTTTATGAGAAGTTATTTTCATACAAAATTCAATTCACACATGAGATATAACGACGGGATGCAGAACAACGCTTGAAACGCACCAGCCACAGATAATTCGAACTTTTAAACAACCTTATTATGAGCGAGGGAGCACATTTCCCTATAAATGGATATGTAAATTAACAGAACTGCCAATGTCCAATTGAGTAGCACGTCGACGACTAGAATTTTTGTATTGTCTTTCTCAAGACAGAATTGCAATTGGCCTATACTCAATTGTATTTCTTATTCTTTTCTTATGGATTGGTATTATTTTGATTTATTGCAGAGGGGCAGTACAAAATAATCAATGTGAGTAACGTTTGTTAGCAGTTGAAGAAGAGCTTTCGCAAGGTTCACTTTATTTACTCTGTTAAAGCAAAACGTGCCTGCATTGTAGTTTGCCGAGTCAAGTTTACACTACAAAATAAGCTGCCGTATGAAGACGTACGAGGGTTGTCTGAAAAGTTTCCGACCGCAACGTAAACATAGCGGCCCTCGTCAATAAAAGCTAGTGAATGCTAGTTGTGCATCTTTTGACAGGTACTTACCGAAGTTTCAGTCATTTTGGACGTGCAGTTTTTAGTTGACAGTCGTTTGAGTGAGTCGATGTGAGTGTTTTTTTGTGAAAATGGAAAAAATTGAGTATCGAGCTGTTATTAAATTTTTGTTTTTGAAAGGCAATACGCCTATGTAAATCAAAAATGAGTTGAAATCTGTGTGTGGGGACTCTGCATCATCATTTACCACAGTGAAATTTTGGGCAGCTGAATTTAAATGTGGCCGTATGAGCTTGGGAGATGATGAACGTTCGGGACGTCCAAAAACTACAACCACTGACGATAACATTGCTAAAGTTTACCAAATGGTGTTAGACGACCGCCGAATTAAAGTGGGAGAGATAGTAGAGGTTATGAAAATGTCCAAAGAACGTGTTTGTTACATATTAAATCAAGTTTTAGGCATGAGAAAGTTGCCCACGCGGTGGGTGCCGCGTTTGCTTACGTTAAACCTAAAACGTCTTCGAATGAACATTTCCAACGCTTTGTTGGCACAGTTTAGGTGCAATAAATCCGAGTTTTGGCGCCGATTACATTATACGCCCGAAACAAAAATTCAGTCAAAACAGTAGACTGCAAAGGGCGAGCCGACTCCAAAAAAAGCAAAAACTGTTTTTTCGGCTGGTAAAGGAGTTACCTTAATCGATTATCTTCAAAAAGGAAAAACCATTACAGGAGCATACTACGCATCATTACTTGTCAAGGTGAAGACAGAAATTGCGGAAAAACGCCACATTTGCAGAAAAAGAAAATCCTGTTTCACCAAAACAACGCGCCGTCTCACACCTCAGCGGTTGCCATGGCGAAAATCCATTAATTACGGTTTGAACTGCTTGACCATCCACCTTATTCACCAGATCTAGCCCCAAGCGACTTCTTTTTATTCCCTCATGTGAATTTAGGAATTCTTAAAGATGAAATCTCTTGCACTTTCGTAGTACCTTACTTTTCATTTACTTTACATTTCTTGATCGTGTACAGAGAGGGTTATTCAAGTCCCAGCATTGTAAACCAGTTTATTAAAATCTATATTTTGGAAGTCTAAATATGTGGTATTAATTCGGAACGCTGCTACTAAGCTGTGCATTTAAGAAATTATTAAGAAATCTCTTTCATTGGCGCGTTTGGGATATCCCCAATAAAAAAGAGAACATGAATCGTTCACATTTGTAACTATCATATCTCATATTTCACCACTGCAGTCACCTAGACTTGTATAATGAATTGTCCAAGATCAATTCATACGTTCATCAAATCCAAAAATCCGTGAAAATAACCGATGTTACAAGTTTTTTTTTTGTTTTTACTTCCTATACAATCTCAGCACTTCTTTAGATATTTGTATATACTTGAAGCCAAATTCAGAGGACAGATACACGTGATAACAATCAGCTACATTTATTTGCAATTAATGGCAAATATTATAGCTAAAATATGAACAACTAAGAAATTATTAGTGAAATGATTTCGAAAAATATTTCTTCCTGGATTCAGAAATTCGTTACAAAAACCATCGCTAACACGATGAACCAGGGTGATTGCATAGAACCTTTAAAGTATTCATAGTGTGTAGATTTTCCACGAAAGGTAGCATCACAGCACAAACCTTAGTACCTGAAATTTTTAGAAAGAAAATCATAATTTGTACGCTCTTTTTTAATTTGAGGATCATGATGTTGTTAGATTTGTTTCGTTTTTCAGTTAATTTAAAGGAATCACAATACCAGGCTGGAAGAAATAAAAGGAGGCACATTATATGCTTAAAGGACACCGTGGGTAAAAAAAAATAGGGTGAAATTTACCATGTCGTCATTAGCATAGGCTGGAGTAGATCCGCTTAAAGAAATTCGATCATGCGAGTAGCCCAAAAAGCCCTATTATCACATTTAAACGAATGCAATGGCAGCTCATATGGATTCTTACCACCCCTAAATTTAATTTCATTTCACTTATTTATGTAGCCATTACAGTAGTACCTTATCAATAAAACAATAAAGATATTTGTTTTTCTCTTTTTTAATATATTAAAACAAACCGTCTCTAATGTAAGACGACTCTACAATTTTCTAGTCAAACAATCACTCGAGCCTAAACAAGGGATCCTTAACCTCAAATAAAACACACCCAGCTGCCAATATCAACAGTATACGAACCAGAAGCGATTGTAGTTAGAAGTTCTCTAAGACAGTAGTTTCGCCAACTAACACTAAGATAAAATAACAACCGTTTTCAAAATTTTAAAAAATTACCGAGCGGTAAGCTTGGAAGCGCTTAAGAATCCAGCACGCTAAATTCAATATCTTCTTAAATATGCCATGCTCACCTGGATGCTGAAAAAAAGAAAAGAAACATAGAGACTTGAATTTTTAGATAGTATCGACAATATTTTATATAATACAGCCACAACCAACTAAATGGAGTCCAAATAACATCATCAACTACATACGAGTATATCGAACTGGAATCAGATGACAGCCCCTGCGACTCGTGAATCATGACTACAGGAACACGTTTTTCAAATAACGAATTTCGGAGTACTCGAAAACTGTTCGTTATGTAAACACAATGTACATTATATAGATTTTTTTTGCTGCGAACTTCATATACTCGTAGTTCTATTTAGTTCAACACTGCTCCGATTAATATACCTATTTTACATATTTAAACCTTTATAGATTGAAAATTATAAAAAAATTAACGCTCTTACGAGATCGCAACATTTTTTGGTGACTAACCTTCTTGCGACTCAAAATGAGATAAGTGAAAGTTGTTCTGTGTCTGGTAAAACCGTAATAGGAAAATAGTGATATTTCGAAAAGTATAACTATGTATCGGATAAGGGCTCATAACATGTTGTCGACCTTTTGCCACAAGGTGGTGGAATGCGGATAAATTCCACTCATCTTCAAAAATCAACAAGAAAGGCTATCTTGTTCTACTCTCTGAAGTCATATGACTGAAGATTATCTCGCAATCGAGAGAAAGAAGACTGCGAAGTAAGGGAAATATAATCGTACCGATATGTAGATTTTGACCCGAAGAGTGTTGTCTACAGTAAATTTCCAGCCGCCTAAAACTCAACACACAAAAAAACTTCGTCGCAATGATGTCCAACATGAAAATGGCTAGAGATACATTTGCTTTCTTAGTGCTTGCATAAGTGGAACACTGTTTAAATACAACACCTGGCAAAGTCTTAGTTAAGTTTTGGCTGATCCGCAACGCACGTCCTCTCAGATAAACGATCTCGTGATAAGCAAACGGATATGAATTTAAAGTACTACGCGTAACTACTGCCTGCCTGCTAAAAATGTTGCACCTTATCCCCTAAGAGCAGCTTACTCGTACATACCCATATACCACCTTGATCCCGGAAGAACCACCGTGTGGCGCTCCCATTGTTCCGATTTGAGTTCTATTTTTTTTTGTTAAGTTGGTAAATCTGTTGTTTACATTCCCTTTAAATCTTAGCGTCATAGCTTGATATTTGCAAAAATTACGTAGCCAAGAGTACATCTATCTCTGTGTGTGTTGGCGATTTTTTACAATTTTAGAAATGGACTTAAATTTACAACAACGAACTTGTATTAAATTTTTCGTAAAAAACGGATTTAATGGTGCGCGAACGTTGGAAATGTTGGAAAAGTGTTTCGGCAACGATTCTCTAAAGAAAACGGTCGTTTACCAGTGGCACGAGCGGTTCAAAAGTGGTCGTGAGTCAATCGAACATGATGAACGCAGTGGCAGACCATCGACATCGAAAACCGACGAAAACATTGATGGAGTAAAAGAAATGTTGGTCAATAACCGCAAATTAACCATCAGAGAGATAGCGGAGGACTTGAAAATTGCCTATGGATCCGTCCAAGACATTTTGGTTAATTATTTGGGTTTCCGTCGTGTAGCAGAAAAGTTGGTGCCAAAAGACCTCAATTTCATGCAAAAAAGAGACCGTGTTGACCATCATCATTCGTAATTTTTTGACGAAAAATGCAAAAAATACCATCCTACAGCCAGCGCATTCACCCTGTGACTTCTTTCTGTTCAATCGAGTTAGAAAACCACTACGGGGAACGCGTTTCAGCAGCCGAGAGGAAGTAATGGAAAAATCGCAGGAAGCACAGATGGACATACCGAAAACCGAATATTAAAAATGTTTAGAGGATTGGATTAAGCTCTGGCATAAGTGTATTGCAGTCGATGGGGATTACTTTCAAGGGGACAATATAGATTTAGATGGATTGTATTTTTAATTTTCTGAATACATTCCGCGAACTTGATCAAGGTGATATAATACCGGTGGTCTACAGATCCCTTTAGCGACAACAATTAAACAAACAACGCCTTGCTCCGGAATTAAAGTTTCCCAGCAAATCCGACGAAGTAAATACCCACTCAAATTATTTACTTGCCACCAATCGATAGATCGATTAGATATGGGAACTTTAGAATGTCAATACCTAATCCTGTCAGCTAGGCCTCCTCTCCGCACCAAAAAGTAAGTAAAAAGGACAACGTTGTTCGAATCTGCACAAATGTGGGATGAGTGAAAAACTAGGTGGTGTGAAAAGTAACCTCCTTGACCGCCAGAATGCGCTGCTACTGCAAAAAAGGTTATGCCTTGAAGTCCGTTCATACGAGTATTTAGGCAGACATGCCAAATTTCAGTGCGATACTGTCTTTAGTTTTGTTTTGACAGCTGATTGTTGTTGACGTGTTTAGCATCATGTTGAGTATGGACAAAAACGATTTTCGCTCTCTCATAAAACATTATTTTTTGAGAGGCAAAACGGCGAAGGAAACAAAAGAAAAGTTGGATAAATATTATGGGGCTAATGCTCCGTCAGATTACGCCGTCAAATATTGGTCTCGAGAGTTTCGTGGTGGCCGCAACTCCACTACCGATCAAGTCCGCAGCGGCAGGCCCACCGATGCGGTTACAGAGGACAATGCCAAAAAAATACATGAAATGGTGTTGGCTGACCGGAAAGTGACCGAAACAAAGATTAGTACTGAGCACACACGCCATATTTTGGGCAATATTCTGCATATGAAAAAGTTATCCTGCCGCTGGGTGCCGCGCATGCTCACTCCTGACCAAAACACGAACTCGAGAGCACTTCGAAATAGTGTTTGGACTTGCTGATGCGGAATCGGGCGGACTTTTGGCGTCGATTGGTAACTGTTGATGAAACTTGGATCCACTATTACACACCAGAGAACAGAATGAGTGCCCGGCAATAGACTGAAGCCGGCACGAGTGCTTCGAAGCGGCCGAGGGAGGCTCGATGGGTCGGAAAGGTTATGGCGTCGGTTTTCTGGGATTGTCATGGCATACTCTTCGTGGACTACCTCGAAAAAGGAAAAACCATCAACAGCGAGTATTACTGTGCATTATTGGATTGAAGGCCGAAATCGCTGCAAAACGGCCTCACATGAAGCGAAAAAAAATTTGTTTTTGCACAACAATGTGCCGGCGCACAAGAGCATCGCAACCACGGCTAAAATCAATGACTTACGGCTCCAATTTCTGTCGTATCCACTGTATTCCCAAACCTCAAAAGATGGCTCATCAATAAAAAATTCAGCTCACGCGAGGAAATCATCGACGCCACGGAGGAGTATTTTGCAGACCTTCCGAAAAATTACTTTTCGGACGGGATCAAGAAGTTGGAAAATCGCTGGAATAAGTGTATCAAGCTAAAAGGGGACTATATTGAATAAAATAAAAAAACATTAAAAAAAAAAAATCATTCCCAAGGAGGTTACTTTTCATCCCACCAGTATGTTGTACTTCGGTGATGGCTACTGAGAACAGAATCAGCGTCTATTTGCGGATATCTTTAAAGCGGCAGATTAAGACAAGAAGTCTTGAGCTTTCGGCACACGAGTAAGCACATTGTAACAATCTGCTTCAAGACAAAATTCCTCAACATCAGCTGGATTATCCGATCATGTTCCCACTGAAAAAAATTGACGATTCTTTGACAGAATGTTTCTACGAGTAATGCCCTAAGTATGACGTTAAAAACGTTTTAGGTGATTCCAACGCCAAAATAGGAAATGAGAAAATCTCAGAAAAACGACTTTTGTGCGGGACACAAGATCACTATAGCTAACACACAGTTTTCTCACCTCAATATTCACAAAAGAGCCTGGCGATCATCAGACATTCATGCACCGTTTAATAAATGTCCGAACGCTATCTATGTGCAGCCGAGGTAAGTCTACGGATATCTCAGACACAATAAAAACAAACCCTGTAAGGAGATTTAACGGTGGACGTTAATTTGCTTGACTTCACCTGGCAACTACCACGAGATCTTTGGTTTCGTGTAGGGTGCAGGCAAGCACATTAGCAAAACAACTCGCATGATCGTATATCTACGAGGAAAGAAGAAGGGAAGAACATGACTTGTTCGCACAAAAAAGGAAAATAAGAAGTGAGCGATCAAATAAATGTTATGGTGCTACTCCAGAACTAAAGTAATTATATATGTAACCCAAACCGAAACCTTTAGAGATGGGCAAGCAAATTTAGTAGTCACTGTCAGTGCCACTAGTCTGCATGTTGTTAAATGGCGGCAAAGACTCAAACTCCGCTGTGAGGCAGAAGGAACCATTAGTAAGTAAGCCAAGATTTCCGCCCACCCGACCTAAGTGAAGCAATATCTAAACATAGACATAACAAGGATTCCGTCCCGGACGGCATACTTAACCGAATATTCACAGAGCGGCAGATTCTAGTGAAAATGGAAAATTCAGGAAATCCAGATCGATATATTCCATCTCTTTATCAGCAGCTATAGAAATGAGGTATACATATGTAGGTAGGCATATCTAGTTTTCGGCATCCCTCCTCATACTCAACATTGTGTGCAGAATGAGTACAGAGTATGCTCGTTGCTCGTTGCTTCGTAAAGGTTCGGAAGTAATCTCGCCAAGACGTTTGATTTCAAAAAGGGATTTAGACAAGGTGATGCACTCTTTGTTTGGACTAAGAAGGCAATTGAGTATTAAGACCCTAATGATCCCAGATCTACTTAATGGCGCAGACATTCACATTCAACATTCACCTGAAATGGTTAATTCATATAGAGGGAATGAATAACGCCTTCGATTGCTAACCTTCGGGACATGGTATCTTTGATATGGAAACCATGAAGTGAATCTCTTTGAGTAGTCCTTGGCTATAAAATAGCTGTTTTTCACTATTTTGTCCAAGGTTCAGTTCGAAAAATGCTTCAGCGCTTACAAAGGAAAAGTGAGGCTTAAAAGCCCCATGTTTTCATTCAGGGTATAATTGGAAATTTGCTACCTTGTTGCCCTGATATTGGATTTTCATATCATATCTGAATCTGGTAATTAAAAAAAAAAACGTCCACTTGTACTGTTACAAACCTAGAGACAACTCTTCGTTTGATTTGTTGCACTCCAAAGCTTTAGAACTGGCTGATGGCAGTGGCTTAACTCTTTTATATCTATGTTACTGCCACATATGGATAGCTTTAGACTTAAATGTTGTAGTCGCTTTTCCTGGTGACATATTATTCAATAGCTCGGGATACTAATATCCACTCATTCGGAATTCCTGGAAAAATCTAATTACATTTCCTTAAAAGCCACTAAATGCACTTACACTCCGCAAGAGGTGAACACAAATAAAAAAAAATAAAATGAACAACAGAAGAAAAAAAGTGAAAACCTTTCCTTTTCGCATTCGCAACACACTTGGCAAAGTTACACAACCGCGCAATATTACCATCGTTCCAACGTTAAGCGAGAATGGTAGCACCATCGTCGATACTGGCCGAACGATTACGTATATTCCATTGCAATGGCGGCTCTAAGGCTCATTTTCGATTTGTGTGCGCACGCACCAGAACTAGCAAAGCATAGCTCAGGAGGCAGCAGTGAAAGAGGCACCGTCAGCGTCAGTGGCAGAAACAGCGGCAGCGGCAACAGCAACAATCAACACTGTCCATGCCATTGACCGACGTACAAGAATACTAACTGGCTTCGCTGTACTCTAGGTGTGCAGCATACTCGCACTCGTAATCGTAGTCGTACTTGCACACAGCATATGCTTGGCGGTTGCACGGTTATGGTCTTGGAATTGAAAATGAAAACCATAAACATTGGCTTCCTACCTATAAGACACGAAAGATAATTCAGTTTTGCATTCGAAGCGGTGTTGGCGCGCGGAAAGCCATCATTCCAATCGAATCGAGTACGACTTACGATTAAGTGAGTGAGTCACTCGGACGTATACGCACCTTTTATGTGCTTTGGCACAATGCCAATTGCGCCAGCACATATGTACATATGTAGATTCTATCGAATTCCACTTCTTTGTTGCCTCATTGCATTGTGTCTCAGCGTTAGAATCTTCAGAGAACCTTGTCATAGCCTTAGGCTTTGTCACAACGGCTAACATCATCAACTGTGACTTTGTGTGCACCAAGTAAAAGATACGAGTACAAACGTAGTTCTCCTTGGCAGACTCGAAACAACAACAACACCGGCAGCAGCAACGACATCTATGATAGTAGGAAGCTGGCAAACATGAAAAATGAGATTCCATGGCTTTGACATTAGATACAATGTTAGCGAAGGAAAAATATATATGTACATATGTATGTATGTACATTGTACATATACACACATTGGCAACGACCGTGGTCGTTATATCCGTAATAGTATTGGTAATGGTAATAGTGATCATCTAATGTTATTGAGCTTCAACGGGTTTTCAAAGACTTTCTGTGCTGCAAAGTGCCGATCCTAATGCAGCGATGTACGAATATTCGTATTCACAGTCTAATCTCGTTTCGATCACATACAACAAGGCAATGATCTGCGGAACCAACAAACGATTTATAGGGACGCGGGAAGTGATGGCTGTACTTTTTAGCCAATTGGCCAGAGCTGCTGCATGCTATGCAAACCGTACGACCTCTAACTGGTTGCTGTACACCAGTATATCGTGTTAGTCAAAAACTTTCTCCGAAACTATTAAATCATTGGCCTCATCTGTGATCGTGCAGACGCTATGATCAGTTTTATATTTTTACTTAGTCATCTTGTTGTACATATGTTTGGACAAATGTGTTGGATGCAATAATTGTCATTTGCACTTTTGGTTGCTTATTTACGAGTATTTTGGTAAATAATGTGTGAATGCTACTATCGGAGTTGTTTTTGTATCGTTGGAACTATTTTGATATCAGGATCAGGCCTTATCTATGTATATTAATTTGGAACGCTACTTGGTTAAATGTCCAAAGTGCCACATACATGTGGGGATTTTTGATGTCAAAAGGCTCTTATTTGAAAGATGAGTTTTCGCACCTCACGAAAGATTTGAAACTACTATCGATAGACCACTAGAAATGCTTCATTCATACGAGTAGATGAAGCAAATGATTCCCAAGATTTATGAGAGGAGTTCTTACAAGTAAATACTGTAAAACAAGAGGGTTCTCACAGGACCATTGGGACGTTCTCCGAGTTTAGCAAACCTTTAGAACTGATGTTGTACGTCTAAATACATCAGCTTGGCGGTTTTTGCTGACTTCAAACAGTTTCATACTAAGTTCCTGTAAATCTTCGTGCGACATAAGGCGTCTAAAACGCATGTACAAGTATATTAAGGGCGCCCCGCTTAACTATCTACTTCCCTTTACATCATCTAATTGTAATGTAGGTTAGTGGCCCGCCCTTGTTAACACCTGTCTGATGGTTCGATCGGAATATTCTTAATATGGTGAGTAGTTATTTGTTAACAAAGAACTGCAGCTTATGAGTAACAGCGGTAGTAACTTTCAACCAGTTCAAACATTACCGGATTTTCGTATATACGAGTACCACACAAGGTATGTTCCAAAGTAAACAGGACTTTTTAAAAATATGTATTTCTGGTGAGGCCATCTATTGTCAATTACAGGCGTAGATCCTTCCTTGATGTACTGTCAAAATTTCATGACATTTGGACGAATAGAAGCGGAGTTATTGCATCTGAAGTGACGGTGTGTTTGTGTCATCGATACAAAAATGACTGACGACGAAATATTGCTCAGAATTTTTAACATTCATCAAGAAGGCCAAAAAGAACTAAAACTTTCTTACAATATTGTGACTGGTGATGAAACGTGGCACTTTCAATATGATCCAGAAACCAAGCGCCAAAGTGGAAGGCCCCAGACGAGCCAAAACTCCAAAAATCTAGTTTGGAGAAGTCAACAGTGAAGACAATGTTGACTGGCTTTTACAATTCCAAGGGCATTTTGCACAAACAATTCATTCTACCGGGCCAAACTCTCAATGTACGATTCTAACTTGGTATTTTGAAGCATTTGGTGTATCATATTCGTCGTATTCGGCCAGAATATCGCGCAGAAGGAAGTTGACGTTTGTTGCACGATAATGCACCATCCCATCGATGGGATGGACACTTGTGACCGATATTTTTGGCTAAAAATCGCATTTTAACTGTCAACCACTCCCTGTATTCGCCTGATTTTGCACCGTGCGACTTTTATCTTGTGCCAGTATCCTGAAAGGTTCCGAAATAACGCACCTAGAAGAAGAATACAATCGGAGCTTTGAGCTCAGGATGACAGTATTTTTTCGAATGCTTTTTCGAAGTCGATAAATTAGACGGATTTTTTTAGGATAATCCATAATCTATGCAGGAGGTTCCGATGGAAAAAGCCTAGTTTTTGACTACGAATATTGACCCCAAGTGTGTTTTGATGCGATTCAGAATTGTTGTCGCTGTTATCTTAGCAACTGCACTTAAGGCGCTGATACCATTCAACTTTTCACACTCTACTAGGTTGCCTTTTAGTGGAAGTTTCCTTCTCGTCCCGAAAGATTTCTATTTCCCACAGTAGTAGTAGGTGCATGCAGAAGGTCTATCAATGCATTTCGCGCACGCTGCTTGCATAAGGTCATCAAGAATGCTATCACCCAATAGTCTTATTTTTCTTAAGTGCTTTAATTTCGGTTTCTCCGTGGATTTTCTTGGGAATTTTTTACAACAGATAACTCATCTACGTCCAGACTTAATGAATGTCCAAATGGTTGAGTACCCCGACGAAATACTTCTTTCATCTTCTGAGGTTATACTCATCTAAGAAGCTTTGGCCACATATTAGTTCCTTCGAGCTACCAAGATTGAGGATTTGGTATGATAAAGATGTTAGAAGCAACCACACCGCATATTAACATGCAAAGCCACTGGCAATCCAGAGTAAAGGAAGATGGTGTTATCTGTTGTGGAAAGGTACCCTCCGTCGCCGAATCGATTTATTCGACCAAGATGCCAATTTAATGGCGCATGTACTTATATTCAATTTGGAGGATCTGCGGCGTGCGGTTGGACCGAATCACATACTCGTATTGTATGTATTTTGATAACTGGGAAAATTTTGAAATTTAGGTATTTAATACCTAAATTTAGAAAGCTTTATTATTCCACTACGTATAGCCAAGGTGACATGAGAAACCGTAACAATTATGTGTGAATTCTAGACAATCGGGACCGCAATGTACATAGCTCGGCTTCATAGCAGTCAATCAACATGCTAGGAGGCGATTCATAGTTTGTAAATAATAACATCGCGATGCCGCTTTAGGAGAGGAGAAAACCTTTGGCATGGTCGCAAGAGATTTTATATACATAGAAGACGTCCGAGATCTATTCATATGAAAAACTGTTACATGATGTATGAATTCATACGATGACGTCAAAAAGAAAGCAAGGTAAGGTGCACATAATTGTGTTGCAAAATGTTCAATTGCGTTCACACACTATCTATGCAAAATTTAGCAACGCTGTGCAACTTAAGGGTAATATACCAACTTGGATCTCTTGTTCACTCGAATAACTATAGATTTCTTGACGAACTTGCCAAGACCGCTGATGATTGTGTGTAGAGCAGGGATATATAAAATTTAAGAAAAGGTAACTGACTACGAATTGCATTCTGATGCGTACTAAAGGAAGGCAGTTTCAAAACGAGTGCAAAACAGATTCATCTTCACTTGAAAATAATCCGCGACATGTTTTTCGGAACGGGAAGACTCAGGCACGTATTGATCTATTGTACTCCATGTGTTCCGAATGGTAATAGTACGCGAAATTGATTACGACATGTCATGCGGTCCCTCATTTAAGTACTCACCGCATCTTTACTGCCTAATTTCGGTGATCTAGTGGGAATTGGTTTATTTGTTGTACAGAAACAGACTCAAGCTTATCCCACTAAGGAACTAAAGGGTCCGCCATCTAACGTTTTTTTTTCAACTAGTGCTTATTTCGTGAATGGTAACACTTAGCTCATGTCTGATTTGACAGATAATTAGTTTTATCCTTCCGGTTAATAATGGAAAATAATTTCATTCAAATTCGGCTGGCCATGCAGTAGCCTACACGATCGGTCCAATTGTTAAGCACATTATCGATTGTGTGCAGCTGTATTTCACCAATAGCTTCACGAATATTGTCCTTTAAAGCGTCAATTGTCTCTGGCTTGTCGGCGTAACACTTATCTTTTACGGCACCCCACAAATAATAGTCCAACGGTGTCAAATCGCAGCTCCGAAGTGGCCAAACGACATCAGCTCTGCGGCTGATAATGCGATCTTCAAAAACAGGGCGCAAAACATCGAATGTAGCTTCGGCTGTGTGGCACGTAGCGCCGTCCTGTTGAAACCAAATGTTGCCAATATCCTCCTCTTCAATTTTTGTGAACAAAAATTCGTTCAACATGGACCGATAACGATCGCCATTGACTGTAACGGCCACTCCTTGCTCATTTTCGAAGAAAAATGGCCCAATTATACCTCTGGACCAAAATCCGCACCAAACAGTGACTCGTTTTGGGTGTATCGGCTTTTCAATGTATGCGTTCGGCAGGCCCACTTAACGAAGCAAAAACGCATTGGATGGTCAGTTGGCTTCAACTCCTGAACCAATTGGACTTTGTATGGTGTCACACCAAGGTCTTTATGCAAAATTCGTCTCAATGATGTCTCCGAAATGTTCAATTGTTGAGAACGACGGTGAATTGATGTTGATGGCGCTTCACGCACACTTTCTGCCACAGCAGCAATATTCTCGGGTGTACGCACTGTTTTTGGCTTTTCACGCTTTGGTTTATCGATGAGGATGCCAGTTTCTTTCACTTTTTTCACAAGATAACGAACATACGGAGCTGACGGTGCATCTCTTCTTCCAAAATCCGTACGCAATTTTCGCACACATTCTGCAACATTACCATGATTTTCAAAGTAATGTCGCAATATTTCCCAGCGTTGTTCAAGCGTATACACAACCATATTCGTTCAGCGGAAGGATAAAACTAATTATCTGTCAAATCAGACATGAGCTAAGTGTTACCATTCACGAAATAAGCACTAGTTGAAAAAAAAAACGTTAGATGGCGGACCCTTTAGTTAACGATCGTGATCGTAATATGAATTAGGCGATTACCTTAGGCGTTGAGACTTAATTCTATCGTATAGTTCCTTTGGAATCAGTAAAGAATGCTCCTACTAACATTTTCTCGTATAATGATTTACTGCCTTTTTGTAAAAATTTGTTGGTTCTGGTTTTGTCAAACGGTGGATAAATTTATGTCATTGAGTACTCTAGTCGATTAAATCACGAAGAATGGCTTTCTTTGTGATGACGACAGGCTCTGAGAAAACCAAAAGTGTGCTGGGAGCCTTTAACCTCAACCTTTTTTCGACAACGTTCAAACAAGCCCTTATTTAATTTTAGTAACTGAAACTATTTTTATGGCTGTCTGTCTGTCAATGAATATGATAGTATGGGTATGAATATGAACCAAATTACTGTTGACGACCCCAGCAAACGAAATACTCGTATAGACAGATCTATGAGCAATGTCGTAATCATGACATTGACATATTCCTTGAAAGATTATAACGCCATGTTGTGAAAGGGGGCATTTTTGTCGGCACAGTTAACAGAAAACATGGCTTATACGACACCATCTCTAAGTAGGAACAAAGGCTAATTGCCTTCGGGAAGAGGTGGAAAATTCACTGAGTATATCATTTTAGGATTAGTAATACCCTCTTGAGTGTTATGTTCTTTAAAACAAAAAAAAAAAACAAAAATAATATTGAACGGCTACAATAAGCAAAAGACTTTACTATTCAAATCTTCAATAACCATCGACTGACGACATAGTCACCACCATGTCAGAAACGGCGTTTCATACGGCGTGGTGGCAAGCGCATGTAGCGGAACAAGAGGAACATAAGGTGGCAATGCAAAGGACGAGATCTGCTTCGAAATAATTTAATTGTGGTGGTCGGCGCGGAAACATGGACTCTATCAAAAGTGGATTTTCAGTTCTGTCTTTATAAACAGAATTTCGAAGAGATGAAACAAGAACAAACTTTGTGGCCTATACAACGATATTGAACAAGGGATAAAATTCATCGGCTTTGATGGCAACCTCCGGCTCGGAATAATCTCGTCGTAGGTGGCCTCATTAAATGGAAAGGGACCTTACCCAAATTGGTATGCGTAATTGGAAGCGATAAGTATAAGGTACTACCACGCAAAATACGAAGTGCAGTTAGCTGAGGTCCAGGTTTACTCCAGAATGTAGCGCATAAAGTAAAGTAAAGTAACATATCAGCGCTTTGCATTGCCATTACTGATACAGTTGGCATCTGTTATCATCAGATTCTCAGCCTGGAAAATCTGTTATGGTCAGGAAGTCTGATTGAGATAACATGGCTAAAACCTCGACTGGAAGGCCACGAGGACCGAAAGATCAAGGCTAATCATTTTGGCTCCTTCCGTTTCAATACTACCGAACGCACGACTGATAGCTAGCTGAGTTCTCCCAGTTATGGCGATAGCATCGGCGAACGCTTGTAGTTGCACAGACTTTTGAAAGATTGTGCCTCTAATGTTCACTTGTGAGTTCCGCACAATTCTTTCAGGTATGATATTAAAGAAGTCACATGGCAGCGCGTCGCCGTGTCTAAAACATCTTTTGACATCAAAGGTCTCGGTTAAATCGTTAACGACATTAACGGAGCAGCGAGCATTCTCAATGGATCGGGCAAACGGTGCTGAGATTCCGTCCATCAGACATACACTCTTCCGAGAAATGAGTTGGTGCAAGCTCTCCACAAAGTCGTTTCCAGCAACTTTGAATACCTCGGGCGGTAAGCCGTCAGGTCCAGCTGAGTTTTTGGATTTTAGCTTATCCTTACTTCGTTCTGGACAGGTGAACGGAAGCTTTGGCTATCATCGTTTAGATTGAATGATTTATTCTGCCTGAGGGTTGCATGTTGGGCTTGTTCGCCGTTATGCAGAGTACAGAAAAAGTTTTTACATATTCTAGCACCGATTGTGACTCCACTACAAGATTTCCTTCTTCATCTCTGCAGGCTTCTGTACGACTCTTCTTGCTTTGGCACGTTCTTTTTATCTGTTGGTAAAACTTCCGTATGTTATTCCTGGAGTACAACCTCTCAATATCTTCGATCATGCGCTTCTCGTGCTCTTTTTTCTTATTCTGAAGAAGCCTATGTTCTTCCCGTCTTGTTTGCCATCCTTCTTTGCATGTCAAACCAGGAACTTCTTGGTGGTGGTCGAGCGAAACCCAGCACATCAGTTGCGGCGTCTCTGATAGCATTTTGGCAGCGTTGCCAATGGTTCGGTATTTGATGCTGGCTGCATAGGAGTTGTTGAGCGATTTCGGGATATGTGTTCGGCGAAGATTCTGGTGGTCTCTTGCGATTACAGCTTGTACAGGATCACCTTGTGTATATTGAGATGAGGAAACCGTAAGCTTGCTATAGTGATATTTTGTCACACCGCAATGTCAATAAGCCTAAGTCCGTTGCCAGGTGTCTGGTGTCGTGTAGGCTATGCTTACCAACTGTCCCACCAAATCTGTCTTCCCATCCTGGCGTCACACTTCGCGCATTGCTCGTATGTCTAGTCGAGGAGCTCCTAAAAATATTTTTTGGAGGCGTCGTTCTTGTCCTCCGTAAAGACGTGGGCGCATATTAGGCTTTTGTTAGCGAATTTAGCCTTGATGCGGGTTTTCATGAGACGCCCGCTCACATGGCAAATCCGCATAAGTTCGATTGGTCCAGCACCACTACATCACTATTAACATATTTCGGGATAGCTCTTTGCTCATGATTTGTTGTCACAACGTCGAATTTATTTTTCTGTTTAATTCGCGGTTTCTCTTAATTTGTAAGACAGTCGAGCCTTGAAGTTGGCTGCTGCGGAACAATGTTTAAGGTTGTCATTCCGACCTTGAATTTGTTTCTAACACAAGGACGCTGGAAGAGCTAATTAAATGATTCAACGACTCAAATACATATCTATAGATAGCTAGATTTCTTTATTTATTTAAAGTCTGGTAGATCTTGCTGTATGGGCTCTTATTCTTCAAAAATGTTTTTTTAGGTTTGGAAGTTCTTCACAGACTCTGTGCCCACCTTGAAGGTGTTACAAATCGCAAACTGTCAATTCGCTACACATAGCAGTTTTAATCATTCTTTTCCATCCAGGAAGTGTATCAACGTGAATTATTTGTTGTTAATTGGCTTCTTGAAGAGAACAGATTTACTGTTATAACATACTACGAGTATTGAGCACTACATTACGAGTACTCTAGCAAACGAAGCAAACGAAGCAAACAGCTCTTGTGAATGTACCAAAACTTTACTACTCAATTTAAAAACAATTCGGCTAGCAATAACAACTTCTTAGGGCACAATAATACTCTAAATGCCAGTTGACATTCCTTCCTTTCTTCTCCCAGTGATCACCAGGACTACCTCCTCCCCACGAATGAATAGCTGTGCGATACTCCTACTCAATTCGACGTTCTTTCGATTTAGACTTTTCACTTTCGTCTCCGGTAGTGTTATTCCCAACTGCCTCAACCTTTCACTACAACCCGATGGTGTTCCTACAAAAGGAAGACATGTTTAAGCGTGCATCATCGATAGAAAACAAATACCCGTCCATCTTACCGCAAAACTTGTTCTCGTCATACTTGTACTTTCGCCGTTTCCACGTTTCTTGGACATCTCTCAGCAACAAATTCCAATGCTTATCGAAACTTATCACATAACCGCTAATAGTACCTCGAACAGTATGCTCTGACCTTGTGTACACCTTTACTTTTTGTTTCTTTTTCATGCAGTCACGGAGCACAGCTAATGGTCCCTCCATATTCTCAATTTGTTTCAAGAGATTTCTTTGATTTTGCTCTTTACCGCCGGTCGTTTGAATGGCCACTGTGAAGAAAAAAATATTGATGCATTTTATAGCAGGAATAGAAACAGAAACAACTCACTTTGATGTGGCAGGAAACGACGCAAACTGCTTGACTCCGTGTCGGTTTTGGCCTCTGATTTCTTCGAGACTACCACACTCTTTTCACTTGACTTGATCGGCAAACCATAGAGACCTTTTCTGTTGAATTCCATTTCAAATTCTGCCATGTTTTGGTAGATAATCTTGGGCTTCCTTTTGGTTAGCTTCAATTCTGGATTTGCATAGAGTGCTTCCACTGGATCGAATTCATTACTGGCGATGTTCAGTTTTGGGGGTAATGCCTCAACGGTTGGCTCTATTCTACCATCTTGAGCGGATTTTGAGGTAGATGGTTGATTGTCCATGGTTGCATTTGTTGTTATCTTACATTTTACGTGACATATTGCACATAAAACAAAAATAAACACCTTTATTTTCTCTAAAAAAAAGGCAAACTGTTGAGTGAAATGTCAATTGTTAAAGCCAGACAAATGTCAATTGCAAAATGGAAGAATTCAGAGAGAGAACATGGCGGGTGAAATGGAAATGTTTTGTTGGTAGTTAACTTCCATTGGATTGAGAGGTAAACAATTTTGAAAGAAAAATTCACGTTGGATAAATTATTATTGGTTAAAAACAAAAAAACATTTGGAAAAGTTGTTGTTTCTCATCCAACCAGTGGCGGTTTTTGATGTGCGGTCGAATGAATGAATTCAACACTTTGGTCCGCCTAGAACTATGCAACATAAATAAACTAAAATGCGAAAAAGCTATTCATAGCTAACGAATTCAGTTAAATAAATTTGTTTTCATTCAATATAATTTTAATTTGACAAAATGGTTTGCATATGTTTGTATCCAAAGTGGTTTCATTTAAATTTTTCATCTTTAAATCGAGTTGGACTTATTAAGTGTGGTGTATCACTTAATAAGTCCAACTAAAGATTTGAAGCCGACATATGAGATTGGAAACACTATTAATACTGTTATAACCTCAGTTCTGCAATAAAGTTGAATTTGAAAAGTGAATTAGGAGTAATTTTATAAAGTGGTTTAAGTAAAACATAAAGTAAAGTAAAAGGGGTTGATAAAAGCGATTGAATTATAAATTCCTGTTGTATTGTGATTTTGAATAAAGCGATTGTGTTGAAAGAAAAAAGTTATATCTTTTGAACCCTCATAAACATTTCACAATACATATCGTACTTACTCATACATCTTAAGTCACTCGTCATAAAAGTTACTGCAGCTTTGTTGGAAAGCATTATTCCATTTAATCGATTTTTGCGACCTGACACAGATGATCAATTTCTGGAGAAGCCTACGAGCCGATTCGAGGTTTGGACACATATTTAAGGCATCGTACGATAGAATATATTGCACGAAACATGGAGCTCGTTTAACTCTGCTGGTTAGTTCTGAGTTGCAGCGGTGTTAAAGGTGCTTCCTTTAACAAGTCTAACGTGGCTAGTATGTTCCGCAGACGGTAGACATTATCGCCAGTTTGGAGCAAATAGAGAAGGGAATAACATATAACCGGGATCTCAAGGAAGTACAAAGTTGTAGTGTAATTACTTTTAGCTCAGTGAATTTTCGAATTCCAGCTCTGTTGTTCAAGCGAGAGATTCGAAAGACAAGATCGCCACGTTATAGATTAAGCTATCGCTTGACCAGCGTCATTCTTTGAAAATAATTTGTAAAGAATGAAGATGATGAAAGGCTGCAGTATCTCGGGAAGTCCTACTTTAGAGCTTGAACAACTTATGACTTTCGAGAACAGCTGGCAGGTTTATTTAATAAGCGGATAGCCTTGGTAGCCGTAAAACCACCGTAACACCAACTTGCTGAAACAAATAAATGTTGCAACTACTATAAAGTCCCACCAGAGAAAGAATAAGATCTTTTACTTTCCAGCATCCTTCATTTGTGTGATTTTGTACTTTTCTATATGTCTGCTTTGAACAATCAAACCTACATGATTATGATTTTGGAGTAGCTGACTTTGCCCCTTTATCTATTTTACGGTCTGTTGATAGTCGTCTGATTGGTGAAGTACTATATGATTCATTTGAGAGTAGTCAAACCATTCATGAACAACAGCTGATTATGAAAATTTGATCTACGTCTGTTCAGAATTTTCCGAAAGAGAGAACCTGATAGTAATTTGATTGCGGAAGCTTGCTGGATAGATCACTTTACTGTGCATCACGTCGTCAGTGAGACCGAGTGTTACATCGGTGATGTTTTTTTTTTTTTGCAATTATGTAATCAAATTATTTTTCTCTAAGTCTTCTTCGAATCTATGCTGCATCTTTGGTTTCAATTGCTTTTCGATCTTCATATGCTGCGTTATAATTCCTGGTATGAATCGAAGACTCTTTAAGCTAGAGAAGTGGTGTCCACGACGTACTTTTCATGTGTCGGTTGATGCCCTGTACAGTTCCTAGCGTTCGCTGTTACATAAATCTCCTTATGTCGTAAAATTCAAACGGGACCAAGAATCACTCGAACAATCTTTCGATTAATAAATAAATATTCTAATGTAAGGCTGTATCCAGTCCAGTGTAGCTCCCTGTATTGGCTGTGGCTCTTGGCTAATGTTCTTTTCTTCATTTTTATCTAAATTTCAATAAAATTTCTTTTCAATTTTTTGACTCAATTACTCCATCTTTCTTTTCAGACTTAAAACCAAGACGTCGAATATTACCATGCCAAGTAATAGGTAATACAAAAAAAAAAAAAAAACAATAAGAGAAAATACCTTACCTATGTGTTCAATGAAATTTAAATTAAAGTTAAAACCAAACGCCAATTTTTTTGTAAGAGAAACTCTACATCTTCGAAGACCAGACAATTGGAGCCTGGTGAAAAAGATGTCACCATTTCGTACCTACTTGAAACACATACGTCCTTTTTATATAAAAATTTTTTATCTAAGAATATTTACAAGTGAATTTTTAAAACAAGGAAAACAAAACAAAAACCAACAAACGGAAGAATTAAAAATAAAAAAATAAAATTTAAAATCACACAAAGTGTTCATAAGCGTGCGGTAGAAAGCTTTTTCTTCTACCAGTCACACTAAATTAATCGACTTTGAAAACTTTTCTTCGAGTTCGAAAAGTGCCTAGGATAACAATTGTATTTTGTGCAACAACCCAGCACATAACAAAGAAAGTGCCTTTGTTCAAATAAATAAAAAAAATTAAATAAAATAAAACTGAAGAAAGATAAAATATTAAAAGAAGACTGAGAAAGATAGCAAAATCGATAAAAAAAAGGAAAATTCTATAAACGTCAAAACGTTACCTACAATATCGAATAACACGGCTGAAGCTGGGAGTGGAGACTTGTCAACAACCGAGACACAAACCAATACGCTGGCACTGGCGACAGGCATTCGAAGTGGCTCTGCCTTATCGGCAATGCCATTTATCGATGACGCATTACTATGGTGTCCCGATAACGATGGTCGTATGGTTGGAGGCTTGGATATATCAAATTGTCTTCAGGTTTGTATACATGATAAAATTCAAAATTCGATTAGTATTTTTTATAAATATTTTCAAAATAGGACGCTTCAACCGGAAATGGAAATTCAAATCAAAACACGGATTTAAATGACGGAGGCTGTGAGCTAAATTCTTTGGACCCCCTGTGCAATGACTCGTCGGAAGAATTATTTCGCCAATTATCGGAGAGTAATTTTGAAATAGAAAGTCTTCTGTCCGACTTGGAGACGGTCGAAGTTAAGGTTTGGCTTTGCTTTTGAAAATTTCTTGTGAATTCTTTTTTAATGTGTGTTTTTTGTATTTTAAAGCAGGAGGAGAACAACAATAATTTAACTCTACAACAGGGTATAAGCAATAATGGATCGACGAATTTTTTACCTGGTGATAGCTCGATGCAGTCGAACGGCAACAATTTTATGCAACAGCAACAGAATGCTTTGGCGAATAGTATTGCTGTGACGGCAGCAGAGACAGCTCTGTTGGCGTTAGCAGCATCGGTAACAGCATGCTCGAGTTTATCGTCACAGCAACAGCAACATAATCAACGCAGTTTCAATGGGCCCGGTGGCAATAGCAGTCGGTATTCGATTGCGGCGAATCCTTTGCTGGCGGAGAAACTGCTATCACCAAATGCGAACAGCCTAAGTGATTTGGATAGTCTGACTATTGGGAGCAGGAATGGCCGCCCGCCGGAATTAAAAGGTAAGTATAGAAATAGGAGATTGTAGGTCTGGAACTCTCTAAGGGCAGTAGAAATAACATTTTTGCCTACGGACCAGTGTAGAAGTTTAATTTCACTTCAATTGGATTGATTTTCATATTACTTGTACAGTATTTACAATTTACTATCTTATGTCCTTTGTTTTAGGACATTTAAATTAAAGGTGCCAGTGGCTGATTAGCCAGAGGTTTTGCTTAGACCACCGGTTGGGTGCTTTCTTCTTCTGGTCCCTTGCTGAGGGCCCTGTCCAATGCGATAACTTCCTCTATTACGCTGTGCCTTTCATATGGATTTGAAAACACTCCGGGCCGAAGAGATGGTGTTCCTTAAATCAACATGTCTTAGCCATTGAAATAGATGAATTCTATACATTCTGATATTCTGACAAGGCCAATGTCCGGCTCATACACTTCGTTATTATATCTTCTTCTCTAGGTTTTGTTTATAGGTACAGACGGGATCGTAAATCATTCGAAGAAGGACCCGATAAGGGTTAAAGTCCAGTTCTTTCCTAACTATTTGTGAGGGGGCTTTCTTAGTCAAAAAAAGAAAATGCCAAGAGTGGTGTTAGGTGCTCTCTACGTTGGGTCTTTGTTTACAGCGAATCACGGGTAGAGTAAAACTTTTACCACCTCAAAGCAATAGTTTTCTGTTGCTGTGTGTAACCGCTTTTGCTACAATGGCCACAAACGTTCAAGTAATAGCCCACTGATTTCTTCTTGTCATGCCGACAGACTTTAAACAAATTCATTACCGACTTTTATAGAGCAGGAAGCATTTGCCGTTGTCATCCTACAGGGATATGTTGTGGGTATCGATTTTTAGTTCCTGGGTTTTCAAAGATCTGTTAGGGCGAACATCTCGTAGAGGGTGCAATTACTAAGCCACAAATCAGACTAATGAGGACCTAACCGATTGTTGATATTAAGCATCAAGCATTCATATAGTACGGTAGATAGGATATTGTTCGAGATGTTAATGGAACTGATTTCACTTTATCTGGCGCAGTTTACAAAACCTATTTCCTTGAGAATCAGACAACCATATTTTACAGATGAGTTCGTATATGCTTCGTAGCGGTAGTCCGCCTGCTCCTGCAGTTTTATTGCTCTTCAGTTTAGATATGCGCTATCGAAACCTCTTCTTGGCCGAGTGGACTAAGTTATTGTCGATCATCGTTCACTTTGAATGCTTCATTCTGCCTGACGGCGGAATCTTGGCTGCAGAATTAATACTCGCAAATTTCCACCAGCGTATGTGACTACTATTGTGTTCTTATTCCTAATGTCAGGTTAAACCTAGCACATATGTACATATATTAAGTAAGGGCATTTCTGACGGCACTTCTGAGTGGCATCGAAGCCACTTATCTTCAGCAAATAATGCAGGTTGTATGGGAGTTAACGAGAGGTTGATGGATACGCGATTGATAAAGGTTCTGGCGATTTGTTGCTGTTGTAGCTGTTGCTCTCACAGTATTTCTCCGTGGTTGTATCGCCTGAAATATCCGTAGACGTACCTTGTCTGTAATTAGGAAGTGATCCGAATCTATCATATATTGGCAGCTCGAAATGTTCAATGATCTCCAATATTGGAAGAGTGATTTTTGATTGACTGTTTTATGACATCCATGTTCCTTGACGCTCTGGAAATATTGTTTAGTAGCGTCTATTTCTTTTTAGACTACTACTTTATAGTATTCTAGACCTCTGAATTTCACGCACAGAGCCGAACTTCGTTTTTTATTTTTTCAAGGTCGCAAAACAGCAAAAAGGCCAGCGCTCTTGGGCAAAAGGAGTCGGATATACCTGAGGAGTAACCTGCTTCAGTGATATGAGAACTACCGTTGACCCATAAGGGACTAATTTACCACTATCTGTAGTTCAACATTCTGAATAGTCCTGAACAAGCCTTATTGATTTCAACTGCAAATACTCGTACGTTAAAATAGCTCACATAAGCAGTCTGCCATGCTAACTGTTGCTGGTACCGTTGACTTAGTCATGTGAACGTCCGTACGCCCAACTTCTGAGGCTTAACCATTCTTAACAGGCAATTATATTGTTGCTATTTTCTCCTGGTTACTAATAGGCTTTATAGATTTGGTAAAACAAGCACAACCGCTGTGTGGTCGTGGTCATAGTTACAGCACTGTGCATCACCGCGTTGATGGGGCGGCTGCCTACATGACCTTAGGTGTTCTTGCGGGACAAAGGCTATGGATGGTGAGATAGGACAAATAAGGGATGCGGTATATATTGAGCAAGAATTTATTGATCTTGAAATCACCGCAGAGAAGAAGAGGAATATCTGAGACTACCGAGACTAGGGCGGAATGTACTACTGGTTTTGGAAATACGAACGAAGAGCCTTGTACACAAGCAAGGGTATATTGTCCCGGTAAGTACAAGATGCATCTGAAATCGATCTCATCAATGGAAACTTCATCGAGATAAGTACTATTCCCATTGTTATGTATCCTTTTCACCTTACTCGTAATTTTACAATAGAAACATTTTCACTTTTATTTGCAATGAAGTCCCTTTAAAGTCCTTTATAACTCGGAAACAGCTCAAAACCGGACTGAAAGGCATTGAAGGTTTCAGGATAAGGTGAGCTATAAACGCTTTAGAAGTCTTGATTCAGTAAACCAAGTGTAGCAGGTCTATAGGAATAATATATCATTATTTATTTATTTATCTTCTAGCAACTTTCATAAAATCGTTTGTATTTATCAATCTGTCTGTCACTGATGAGGGCATATATTTTCATATGCACAATATTAAATTCGCTTCTGCTTATGTCCGCTATTTTCGCCAAAACACATCATCTAAGTCACTGCCTTTGTGTTACTTTGCTTCTTATGAAACACAAAAAACAATTGATATTGTGTCTATTCAAACTACATATTATTTATTGCCTACCGATCCACGGCGCTTCTTATGGTTCCAATGCTCCAATCTCTAACAGCTATCCACATACCGTCGCCTCATACCCAAACAGCCTACTCTCATCTGCTTTCACTCCTTTCGGTATCAAGTCTTGACCCTACTCATAAAGTGCTTCTAAAGTGCTTCTCCACCCTTGCTCTCCCCTTTATCCCTTTCGTGTACCCAAACTCTTCGAAAGTACTGCAAACGAAGCCTTAAGCTGTAGTTCCTGAAAGGTAGATTAATTATTACCAACTTCTTTGTCCAACTAGCTTGTCCTTCGTTCTGTCAGCCTTAGAAAATGGCAACGAAATTGATATTTTTCGCAACTAATTTCACTAAAGCTTTCGATAAGATATCTCAGCAAGATTCTTTTCAAATTGTTTTCCCTCTGCTTTGAACCCGTTTTAACAAAGTGGATATCTTTTTAATTTAAGAAAAAAACGCAATTATAGTGTAGATTTTAGCTGGGTCCTATCGAACATTTTCTCTGGCCATCCCTGGCATTCTGCAAGGTTCTCTCATGTTCATTCCAACCACAAACGATCTTGGGAGGATTATTAACAATTTCTATCCCCTCCGCGCTACTGGGCACGAATTTTCAATGCAATTTCTTTCCCTCTAAACACCTAACATCTTCAAGATGTCCTTGGTAGGTTTTCTATTTACTTATTTATATAAGGTAGCGCTACAGACCGGGTTGGACTTGGGCCTTAACCAACAAGACTTTTTGGACTGGAGCATTGGTATACATCTGTTCTTCATGATCCAGCCACTTTAGTCGTCGACCTTCACTCTTCTGGCTAAGTCGATGTCATTGTTCAGCCCGTGCAGTTCGTCTTTATATTCCTCCTCTGCTCGCCTTGTACACAGACAGGACTGAAAATAACCAGGTTGACACCTCTCAGTGCCTACCCTATTTCTACAGTAGCCAACCGTTTTCTATTTGGTGCTTAACTTGATTGCTTAGAGCTTAATGTCCCCAAATGCTAATCTACAATCTTATCAACCAAGTGCAACCAGCCTACTCCCCAACTTCATATTCTCCACAGTCCACCTATTCCACTTCTTCGTCATTTTGTATGAAAATGAGTTAAGTTTACGCTTGCATATTGATTATAAAATTCTCAAAGTCAACTTGCCTCTTGAATTTGTCAAACGGTGGCCCAAAGTATTTTCTAATCCTTTCGTAAGCAGATCTCTTTACATTAATTCTGTTCGCATCCTGCTTGAGTACGCCAGTCAGCTAATTAAGTAAGTGCCCAGGATTCAGAACATGCAACATTATTTTATTCGATTTGCTCTACCCTACTACAACCGCCACAATCATATTAATTTGAATACCCGTATCAGATATTCTGCTTCTCTCACATTCTTAACAATTCCATTTCACTTAACTCCAACCCTAATCATCGAAAGGCATATGCCTCGACAACGTTTACTAATTATCAAAATTCGCGGTCAGTTACGACTATGTTACGTGCGTTAACTCAAACTTTCGGGCAGTATAGTTGTCCCGATAAGCGAACAACTGAGCGTTTTGTAAAAAAATTTCGTATGAACTTATTCAAGTCATAAGTGAAGAGAATATCGCCACTGTATGCGACTCGGTAAGTCAAGACCAATCGATTCCGCGTCGTCTTCAAGAGCTGATCATCTCACGAACGTCTCTGTGGCGTATTTTTCGAAAAGACTTAATATACGAGTATGTCCGTATTCGATGATCGTATTGGTTCAAGAGCTAAAATTAAATGACCATCATCTATGTCGAACTTTAGCTGATTGGGTTCTATTGAAGATATAAGAAGATCCTGACTTTCACCGAAAAATCATCCTGAGTGGCGATCCACATTTTTGCTGAAATGGCTTTGTTGATACGAGATGTCATTGGGCGGCACTTCTTCCGATACAATGCCGGTGAGTCGGTTACAGACACTGGAGACCGCTGTTGCTTCATGTTAACCGATTTATTTTTCTCTGGATAAAATGGAACTCGAAGGCATGGAGATATGTGGTTTTAATCAACTTTTTGAAGGCCAAGTTAGGTGATCGTATTTACACCTCAGGAACATTTAACAACTTAGAGGCGAATATTCAACGGGATATTGCTGGAATAGCAGCTCGCAACTTGAAATAGTCTTCAAGGTGCAATCATGACAGTTTACCGTCCTCCACTCTTAAGCATACAGCGTTTTACAAAATATGAGTAGCTTAGCGATAACATTGTTAGAGTGGAAAAGCAAAGAACTACAACAGCACTAACGTCAATGATTTCCTCAAAAGGCCTATACAATTAAATTTACTCATAAACAAGGTTAGACTATCAGGAAACTTCAAAACTATAATTCATCATTGTCTGGATCGATGGACAAAAAGGGGAATAAGATCTGCAATTATTGAATAAAATATATCTGATCACTTTGCAATATATGGAGCTCTTGTATCTGAAAATAAGGAACAACGTAAGGAACAACAGAGCAAGCGACAAGTTGTAAGACGTCTACTTCCAGGAAACATAAACAATTACAACTGGGAAAAATTAAACGAATTCGCTGACGTCAACGAATTCTATAAAAAACTTTAGCAAGTTCAATAATTTACCAGGATCCCGGAATTATCAACAAGAAGAAATGAACACAACTGGATGACAAACCACCTAAAAATGCTTCCAAAAAAAAAAGATAGACTCGAAACGGTTTTAAAAGAATAAAAAGAACGAAGAGTACGAAAAACAATTTAAAATATTCCACCACGATCTGAATAAAAAGATAAAATTTAGAAAAGCGTATTACCACAGACAACAATTCCAACAAAACAAACCCGAAAGAAACGTGGTAGTTAGTGGATGACATCCTAGGGAAATATAGATGAAGCTATATCAGGAAACTTCGCAGAGACAAAAGACTATACAGATCTATGTACATAGCTAATAAATTTTCAATAACATTTTCTTCTGATATAGCCAATACGGTGAATTTATGTAACCATTATATTTTCATCAAATGGACCTGTAACCAGTTCTCAAGGTTATCTATATTCTTTGAAGAGGTCACCGTAACAGAAATAGAAAATTTCCTAACTTCACTTAAAGATAATAAATCTGTTGGAATAGATGGCATAAGACCTAATGAACTTGAAGAACAATGCAAGAACGCTCTCAGCTATAATAATAAAATTGGTGAACATGAGCCTGAATCAAGCGACAGTCCCGCAAATGCTAAAAAATCGACTGTACGATCAATGTACGAGTAACAATGTATAAAGGATTTAGGAAAGACGATATATCAAATTATAGATCAATATTCGTCAGCTGTGGATAAAATACTTGAAGAAGTTGTTTCTAAAAGGCGATATAAATACTCGTATATAGTTTGGATTTTAGAAAAACAAAAGTGTAAGCCGACCGCTTGTAAGCCTCGAAAAAACCACCATTTGGCAGTATTATTCATTGACTTCAAAAAAGCATTTGATACACTAAGTCATGAAAATATATTATCCAGTACAACTGGAGAAGATTGGGGTACGAGGACATATCTTATCGTGGTTTAAAAACTACCTACTTACAAAATAGAAATTTTAAAGTTCTTACCAATTGATACTTTTTAATATGTTAATGATACCGCTATAGTAGTAGGTCACAAAAACGCAGAAGATGCGGAAATAATAGTGCAACAAGGGTTTGATGCTGCAACAGCATGGTGTCATGATCATGGCCTAAGGAAGTCTTAGATGTTTGAAAGTTATAATGACTAGGAAATAACGAAGTCGGCAGGGTATTACATAAATGAATTGTACCGCTTGGAAAATAGAATCACGATATTTTAGAGTACATCCGAAAGTGGGCTTGAAGGTATAGGTACTGATCAGCATTCACAGAAAGACGGGGCGGAATGATGCAGTCAATTTCGGTGGAGCACTGGTGGTGAAAATAGCGATGGAGCAAGGTGATACAGAAGACATTATGGCGGTGTTCAAGGGTGTCAATTGACTGTGTAATATTGGCGTCACCTATGAGTTGTATTGCACGGTTTTGGATCCTATCTAGCAGGTGCAAGAAGGTGTCCTGAGACACTAGATGTGGGCATTGTATTGTAATCCAGTTTTGGACGGATGAATGCCTTATATATTGAGGCCAGATCAGAGACGGTGAACTATTTCTTACTTCATGTCAGGAAACTTAGATATTTCGCAGTATTTTTGACGACATTGAATATATGATCAATGTAAGTTGTCATTGACACACATAACGAGAGTGGAAAGTTTTTCCGTTTTGGCGATGCAAGTGCTATTCATGGATTATGGCTGAGTGTTTAAATTTCCCCTTAACGACAGCAGACAGCTTTTTGTTTTGTAAGCTTTAAATTCCACTCTGTTGGTGGCTCCCCATTTAGTAATGCTGTTTATATCGGAATTTAATGCATTTAGAATACGCTGCCGTTCCCGCTCTACAGCCGAAGGCCAGGACATGAAAATTAAAAAATGTCGAAGACAAAACGGAGCTCTGGGCACACAAACATTTATTTTGTGAATATGAAAATGCCTTAGAAATATCAAGTGCAACTATCTTGCTTCCGCCAGATCGCCTTGGTTCCACTTTTCGGTGAGACACGCCATGAAATCACCAGTGGACTTGTTGTTTCAAAAACCATATACCATCTGGACCAGTGGATTTGTGTATATTAAGATTTTTTAACGCTCTTGCTCCTACTTGAGTGCGAAAGTAGATTCGTGCCATTGAAGATTCGAAATTAATATAAAAGTGCATGGAAACACCTGCTTACATAAAGTAAAACGTCACCGAGAGCTACAAGAGGAAGATAACTGTGTAACAACAATGGAAAATGTGTCAACATACAAATATCTTGGTGTTACTATTGGCCACAATTTAAAATGAAACTCTCATACATATAAAAACCCTAATAGCAAAGTTGCGCGCATGTCTGCATACGCTCTTTTTCATCTCATTTACTACTGTATACCGGATGATTTACGACAATGCTATTTCGGACTTGTTGAATCCCATGTAAGATACGGCATACTATCGTTGGAATATGCATCCCAACTAAGCTGTCTTAAGTCCCTACACCACCGGACCAAAATAAGTCCTCAGTTTAAAAGGAATCAGATCCAAGAAAAGATTAAGCTGCTTAACTTATCGCAACTGCACAATCTGGAGGTAATATCAACTTTTTATGACGACACAACATATAAGCAGTCAACTCAACAAACCATTAATACTAGGAGAAGAGCACAAAATATATACGGAATCCCAGTAATCTGGAACGAATACCCACACACGTCTTTTTATTTAAAAAAAAAAAAACAAATAGGGTACATCTAATGAAAAACCCTGTATAAAGCCATGTGTATACATACACATACACTGACAATTACTATGACAATTACGCCATGACTCCGGCGCATAAGTCAGGCTAAATTTGACCGATGGCATGGGTTATGTTGACTTTGAGGGCCGCTGTGGTCTGTGGCTTATTCCCATAGACCTGCGACTTCAGAAAACCTCACAAGAAAAAGTCTAACGGGGTCAAATCGCACCATCTCGGTGGCCAGTTCACATCACCTCCACGTGAGATGACCATGCCCTCGAATCGCTTGTACAGAATTTCCAATGTTTGTTTTTTATTTTTCTTGGTTACGCCAATGGATGTGGTAATCTTCTAAAGATGCGGTAGCCCGTGCCACCAACATGCACGATTCGCAACACCCGAATATTCGATGCCATTAGTGCTCCTACGTACTAATCCACACCCCCGCGCAACTGCCGCTAGGTATTACTTCGCGGGGCTGGCAAGTAATTCATGCTACTCCGGTGTTTCTATTTGTTCGGCTGATTCTGCCGCTCTTCTTCTGGCTTCTATTCTCCGTAGCTCGGTCTGCATAGTTTTTACAAATCCACAGATATTTAGCCAGTATTCTTCCGACTCCACCATTCTCTTAATTACCTTGGGGGGGGTCGGGTAGATTTTCTCTCGATTCCGCGAACCGTCCGCAAAGGAAAATTGCGTGCTTCACATCCTCCTCCTGATTTGGAAACTCGGAGCAAAAGGGGGAGTTGTCATGGCCAAATCTGTATACATACTTTCGGTATCCGCCATGACCAGAGATGAACTGCGTAAGGTGATAGTTGCAGTTTCCTTGGGCTCTGTTCATCCATACAACGATTGTTGGAATCAAGGTATGAGTCCATTTGCCTTTGGTGGCATTATCTCATCGAGATTGCCATAGGACTATAGAGCGTACCCTTTCTTCCTCTTTCATTATCCTTATTGCCTTGGCATCAGTTGGCATTGAGGTTTTCCTGCAGTAAATTCTCTTCATCTCGTCCGCGAGGATGTCGATGGGAATCATTTCAGCGATGACAAATGTGTCTTCGTCCGAGATCGTCATATAGCCGCTTGACAGTTTCCGGCCTGTTTCTTTCCTTCTCAGCGTATCTGCCCAGACTGGTGCCGCGTATAGAATAACCGAGTTGACCACTTTAGCTAGGAGGATCCTTTTTGCGTATCCAGGTCCACCAACATTCGGCAGTATTCTGGAGAGTGCCTCTTGTAGCGCTGACGCTTTTTTCCTCATGTCGTTTGAACCGTAGCCGGTTGTCTAACAGAATTTCCAATGTGGCGTGAGCCACAATGTGTGACACGTAGCGTCGTCTTGTTGAAACCACATGTCGTTGGTGTTCATATCATCCAATTCAGGCCAAAAGAAGTTGTTAATCATCTACCTATAGCGCTCGTCGTTGACTGTGATGGCCTGGCCAACGTCGTTTTCAAAGAAATATAGACCGATGACGCCGCCAGCCCAAAATCCACATCAAACAGTGACTTTTCGGCATGTATTGGTCGCTCTTAGATCTCATGTGAATTGGTATCGTCCCAAATTCGAAAATTTTTTTTTTGTCGCTGAAAATGATTTGTACATGAAAATTAGGGTCAGTTTCCAACTGCTCCAGAGCCCATTCAGCGAACACACGTCGTTGTCTATGGTCGTTTACCTTCAGCTCCTGGGTCAGTTGAATTTTGTACGGGTGCAGGCCTAAGTCACGACGCAAAATTCGCCAAGTTGTGCTCTGCGAAAGGCCGACTTCTTGTGAGCGGCGCGAAATCGACTGCCTTGTTTACTGAACCAAATTTATCCACCTCACTGCGAATAGTCCTCTCGATAGGACGATTATGGCGATAGTAAAATGAGCGAAGCGTGCGGAATATAGCCCGAACTGAACACCAATTTTGATAAAATAATTTTATCATTTGCACGTGTTGTTGAACGCTATGTCCGTCCATGGTGATTTGGAAAAACAGACTGAATAAATAACAGCCAATTTGACAGATGCAGCTTCAACAATATGTTTTTTGAATTTAAAATTGTAAGATGAATAACAATTTTTGCAGTTCTGTTTAATAGGATATAATGGGATAATGAACAAATTTCCTGTATGAAAAAATTACAGATCTCCAAACACATTTAATACTTTTCTAAATTTAGGACAACCATTTGGGCAAAGCAAGCGAAAAAGTGCCAACAAATATGAACTATATGAACTGGCAAAAACAGCATGAAAATACAACCTCTGCTTTGCAAATTAAAAAAAGTTGGATCTCAACAAAAATATTACCATAGACTCAACGGAAAAGGCTGCGCATCTACTCGTACATCGACAATCGACTTCAGTGCAGTAGATTTCTATGCCTTCGAGTATTGTGGAAAAATGTCTATAACTCATATCATATTCCACCAAAAATTACTTCGCAAATATGTTATATATGGATTCATTTGTCAGCAGAGTAATGCCGCTGTTCAATCTGACAAAGTTTAAGAGTACACACTTCGGTTTGAAAAGTACACCTGTTTTACAGTGGCCGTCAAGATCGCTAGAAAATTTGGGAGAGAATGGCAACAAAAGTGTACGAGTATAGAAGGCAGTACGACACGGTTAACAACCTGAAAAACTTCAAAATAAATAAATAATGTAATACTTTATATAGTCTTATTAAACAATACTATTTTAAAAGTTAATATGCACTGCCTCTTATAAAGGAATAAAATGTCTACATTGCATTAGACGCCGGGCACTCATAGAGAAAACGCTACGCTCGCCATAACTCTCACACTAGACGTCGCAAGATACATATTGTGCACACTTACGTGCTTAGCAAAAGCTTAATGCCCTGTTAAGATGCCAGTGAGCAGTCTACTGTCGTTCCTACTGAGACACAGTAGGAAAATATCTGAGCTCGTAGAAATTAATGCTATAAGCATCCATTTTCACGCGAAACTCAACTGACAATGGAAAGCCCTATCCGAGGCAAGAAGTAGTCCTGACGTAAGTTCTCTACTTTGAGCCTTGCCTAGCAAGTTCACCGGAGATCTCATTTCCCGTGATTCCCTTGTGTTTGGTACGCAAACAACACTCAGTGAATTCAGCTATCCGACTGATTTGAGAGAAGCCGACCTATAAGTGTAGATACTTCGCCCCGTCTATAGAGAGAGTTTGGGCTCAGTGGTTATTTCGCTCCATAGGTGCCATCCAACATTTAATGGGGAGACTAAATTCTTAGTGGAGGTTGGCTTGTTTTTGATTTCTAGTCAACTACTCATCTTACTTGACTTCCGTTAACTGAAAAAATGAATGTCTTTCGGGCGAGGTTGGGATTCGAACACCGAACCTTCCGATTTGGAAGTCAGTCCACTACCACTTGAACCACGGTAACCCAACTTTAGTTTTAAGAGGATTGATTTAAATCCCAACTCTTTTTTTTTGGCGCGGCAATTAATTAGGAAACTCCTGTCTATCCTACAACGTGGACTGGGCTAGCAGCGCAACAATCAAGTTCGCAGGGTAGTGCTTGTATTACCCCCTAGTGGTTTTCCCCGATAACTGCATGAGTAAGGATTTACTCATGTAAGGATTTACTCATGTAGGCTAAAATGGCATAGGCATGCTCAACCAGCCACATAATACTGGCTAACGCTATCATAGGGCTTACAAACCGATAAGGAAGAGATTAAGAAATGTCATGAACCAGCCAATAGCCTCCAACAGATTCACTGTTAATGACCCTGGCAAACGTTTAAGGAACAACGAATTTCAGGTCTGCACCTGGAATGTTCGAACCCTTAACAGACCACGTGCAGCCGTGCAATTAGCAGAGGCCTTTTACCGCTACCACACAGATATCACCGACATCCAGGAAGTGCGATGGGATGTGCCGAACATATTGAGCATGATGAACTCTGACACATACTATGATGATTGCTATATGGAACAGAAACAGCGCTTATTCAAGTGTGGATTTGTCATATGCGGCAGACTTAGGTAAGAGGTATTGGGCCTCCCACTCGTGAGCGTCTTATTGCAATCCGCATTAAAGCCAAATTCACAAACATAAGTCTAATATGCGCCCATGCCCACGAAGACCAGGACGACGCTACCAAAGAATGTTTCGAGCTCCTCGAAAAGATATATGAGCAATGTCCTAAGTATGACGTGAAAATCGTACAAGGCGAATTTAAAGCTAAAACAGGAAAGGGGACATCTTGGGTAGGACAGTTTGCAAGCATAGCCTACACGACAGAACGTCTGACAATGGACTTAGGCTTATTGACATTGCGGTGGTACGAAATATAGCTAGCACACGGTTTCCATCTCAAAAAAGGGGATGTGGCGGTCTCTGGATCATGAAATGTTAAATCAAATTGATTATTATACATTGCGACAGACGTAAGGAATGCCTCCACTATTCGTGACGTTCGAAGCTTCCGGGCCCCCTACATTGTCTCGGATCACCAAATTGTTGCAGCCGAAGTACGAATGCGGATCTCCCAAGCACGACAAGAAGGACTATTGTGAGAAAATGTACAACGTATGAAAGCTGCACCACCAGAATCTTTTCCGGACGCGTATCCCGAAATCCCTCAACAACTCCTATGCCGCCAGCATCACATTCCGAAGACCATTGGCAACGCGGCCAAACTGCGTTTCACCCGTCCACCACTAAGAAACCTTTGAATTGATGAAGAATGCCGAAAAAGCGCAGTACAAAGCGGCGCTGCAGCGAAGGACGAGAGTAGCTCGTGAGATCTACGAATAAAAGAGACGGGAAGAACATTGGCTTCTCCGGAAGAAGAAAAAGAGCCATCGAAGGTATTGAGAATTTGTACTCCAGGAATAAGGTACGGAAGCTTTTCCTACAAGTAAAAAGAACGTGTCACGGCAACAAGACCAGTACAGAAATCTGTAGAGAAGTAGAAAGAAACCCTGTAGCAGAATCACACCTAATCAAAATAGAAGTAAGGATATTAATATCTAAGCTTAAACAGAACAAAAGTGCTGAATTCGAGGCGATTAGCTACCTGTACTTCTGTTTAGAGAACTACATATGTTCCTCTACTAAGTAAAAAGACGACATTCGATTGTGAAACACTTGTGACTAAGAAAATCGCACTCGCAGTTGTTTGACTAGAATCCATTCGAATCAAGTAAATTGGTTCAAGCCGATAATTATGTCATTATCAAGTTCCTAAAGGTATTCATTGGTAGAATGACCAGTAGGTAGTATAACTAGCCAGTCGGTTGCCGACCCCTATCCGATGGTGTTTTGTGTATTTTGATGCAGCGGGTATTGTTTTGATCATGACACCAGCAAATGGCAACGGAATGTTGGCTGACTGTTCGAAATCCGATGACGAAAAACGTTGGTTTCGAATTTCTTCGTTTCAATTGAACGCGGGAACCTACCGATACAAATCTACTAGTAACCTACCCACTTGAATGAGTACACGTTGTTTTTGTTTTGAAAATTTTGAAGAGACAACGACACGGACACGGGAAGTGGATTTTATGCAAATGCGAAGGTTTGCATTTAATTACGTAGTTGCCATAGTTTAGTTGACACCGCATAAACGTTTTGTGCTCTAGCTCTTCGTTAAATGCACATGACGTTCTGTCGTGATAATGCTTACTGTAGACATGTGATCAGAAGGCGCGATGTTTTGTAAGATGGTTTTCTATTTTATAATTATTTTTTTGAGTTTTTGGGGTAAACGCCTACTTTGAGTGTGGAAATATGAGAAATTAGAGATGTCCTGTGTGTAATTAGGAAAATGTTTTTGAAATTTAAGACAAGGATTGTGGTCAGTGGTCGCTACATGCTGCCTTTTATTTTAAGAACAACGATGTATTGGTTTATTTGGGCAATTAAACAGCTCCGCGTTGTGAGAATAGTTCAATTCAACAATGTGACAAATGAGTGAATCATATAATCAAAATGGCGGAATTGTTACATGTAAAAGGTGGCGTTTGAAATTGTGAGAATGGTTTTCGAACTTTGTATTGGAAGAACATGATATTACGGATATGTGATGGACACATGAACTGTGTGGCTATTAATCAGTTCTGAGGGTGTTTCGTTTGCTAGAAGCTCGTGTGGATAATAGATCTGTTGCATTCTAAGGGTGTTAGCTCTTAAGTTGCTAAATTTTAACATTTTGGGTTTTGAATTTGGATCTCGGGTGAAGAAAATGTATGTTGATCTTCATTCACTTTCAAATTTTCATCCCTGGGTACAACTATCCCATTTTAATCTATAACGCTTTCTATTCGGGCTCCCTCACCTTATGGCAGCAGTTTCGAACATAACAGTAATCCCACTCCATTGCCTCTTTTGTGCAGTTTTTTAGCTCTATCTTCCCGAAATTCGACGTTTCTCCAATTTCTCGTCTTTCTTGTACATAAGTCTCCTGTATCGCTGAATGTAGTTCAATGCAGGGATTTGCTGTGGAGGATGATTGAGTGAAACTCGCCCCATAAGATAGTGAGTCTCTGATGACTTGCAAACAATGTCGGGAGCGGTCTTTTGCGCTTAATCCTGCGAGCGTAGGGTGCTCGATCGAAAAAAGTCCTAGTAGTTTCTTATGATTGCAGCCCTTTGAGGTCGGATGTTATCAGTGTCTCTTTGATATTTTGACGTTAAACTTATCCAAGATTAAGGTATGAATTAACTGCATAATTTTTATGGTCTTAGCTAATAACGGGTTGTTCTAAAAATGTTCATTATATTCAAAAGATATAAACCCTACTGATCACAAATGATCAATCTGTTCGACCGTTCTTTAATCCAAAGGCCTGCAGGGTTCATTTGTGAATGTCAAACTTAAGGGTTCGTGTGCAACTTATGACGAAATTAGCCTAAATCTGCATTAAGAGACGAGTGATGCTTTAACTTGCTATTAAAATCACTTGGGACGGTCCTAATGTTCTGCTCGCTATAATGTACATACATCAAAGTAAATGTCAGGGTTGTTCGTTTATTCTGTACCCTACTCATTCCATCACACTACTAGGCTGTCTGACTGTTGGATGTCTGCTTTCTAATATTTTAACGCTTCCAAAGGCAGTCTAAATTCAACTTTGTACTTCGGTAATGAATCTAGATAGTGTAAACGTAAAGGAAGGTATATATGTAAGTACATATATGGCACAATCATGGTTGGAAGGCACACTTGACAAATATATTTTGCTATTCTCAACAGTTTTTGTTTACTTTACTATCGGTTTAAGATTTTGATATACAATACTTACTTTTTCAAAGCAACTTATTTAAGCTCCTACGACGCATCTCCTGAGGCTATGAGAATTTTTTGTGTTTTTAGCATGCACGGTCGGCAATTCAGGTTGACCAAATCCTCTTAGAGCTTTTCGTAGAACCTATTAATTTGATCAATGCCAGTTTAAGTGCTTCTGCTGCGCTTATTATTCTACGCGGTACTCAGAAATCAGAAAAAAAAAACAAAAATTATAATTTTAATAAAATTCAGGTAGGAACTGGACAAGGTCTGAATTTTTAACTGTGAAAAGAAGCTTTATATGATGTGCTTTGGTAGTCTGCCACACACATTCACATTTTTTCAAAATTGATCAGCCAGACAAAATAAGTGTTTTATATTAACTTGACCTTTTTTGTAATTTTCTGAAGGTTTCTCTTTTCGATAATAAGGCTTCGAATTGCAAAAATAGATACCGTTGTTCAGAAACAAAAAACAAAAAAAAAAAACATATCTATGCACATTGATTTTGAATGGCAGAAGTTTGTTATAGGCATGATCAAACATTTCATGTTACTCATTATACGAGTATGTATAAAGTAATGATAAAATAACATGTCGCAAGTATGTATATACCGTCAGACAAATCTGAAACTAAATACACGACACCTTCCAATTCAACACTTCACTCCCACCCTAACGTCACCTTCTACTTTTCCCAAAATGTAACCTTACCCAACTTTGTTTCATTCCAATCAATTTTGTCCCGCTAAAATGAACGCCAGATATAAAAAAAAAAACAAGAAAAGAAAAAACGTGCGCAGATACACTTGTTATTGTCTAGCAACTGCCATGCAGATTGCAGATAAGCATAGCAAAATACTCAAGCGAGCCGGTACACGCCTCTCTTATCTCAGCCGAATGGTTTTAATTCATTAATTATAATCTCTTAATTAACGCCATCGGCATGTTCAGACAATGGATCTAATTCCACATCACAAGTCAGCTACTCTGTACTCGTGTACTCATACACCATACACCAGGGATACACGAGAACTCTATTAAAAAAGAAAAAGAAGAAAAGCACCATATACTTTGGACAAGATACGAGTACCCGCTCAGAGATATCTACTCGTATGTATCATAGCTTTAACAGAATCCGAATCCATCCGAACTAAACACCAAACCAACAACCGATTGATAGCTGAGCAATGAAAAGCAGCAATCGAACGTATCTATCCAACGATCCACATAATCAACGATCGAATGGCCATGCCGATGACGACAACGACAACGACAACGTTGATGATGGTGATAGTGACGACTAACCGACCGTCGAAAGCCAAGAGCGGGGCGTAAAAGTCGCTTAAAACCAATTTAAGGTGTACGACTACGAGTACAAGTATTTGACCTAAATTGCCCCGTCACGTTCCGGTATTGCAGAAATTCATTAAAAGGTGAACACACATCCAAGTGACACAACAGCAAACGATAGTCAAGCCATCCACCAAATCCACCATCAAGTCAGTTAGAGGCTGACTGCGCAGGCAAGAAGGCGGCGGCCGCGGCCGCGGGTTGATGTCTTTACAGGTGTATACTTGCGCTAATCGCTGTTTAATTTTCAAAGCTCGGCTTTGGCTTTGGTGGAGCCCCGAGTCTGTGATGCATTTCAAATGTCTGCGTGCTTCCACATCCGATATCCCACCACTGCTCCATACGATTTACGTGAATGCTCGATTCGCGATCGACGATCAAACCACACAATGGGCCGTGCTCAATTTCGAGGCTATCGCACTTGGCAAAGACGGAGACTTTTTCCCACCATACGTAAGTATACCCGTCATTGTACCTAGGAGTATAAGATTTAACATGACCAGTAACAGCAGTGCCAACAAGTTGAATTTACAAAAAAATCGTTTGGTCGATGATTTCGGGGCACATCTCATTTGTAAGTCATAAAAGGAGATGTTAGCTACGTGGGATAACCTCTTAGTGGCAAAGATGCCTCTAATGACTTTTCGAACTTATCGAACAAAGGCAGAAGCAGAAGTAGAAGTAGAAGTATGATTAAGTGGATAAATGGCGCTGTGAATGCTGTCTATCGGTATCTGGGATTGGACACACTCTCTCTATTAGTACGAGTACGGAGTATAGGACACAGACTACGAGTAAGACAGAGATCAACGAGGTAATAATTGCATCGTTAACCATGCGAGGAAACAGACATTGACACAGCCGTACTTCCATCTGACAAATGCATTCATCATCAATACGTGGGAATGATATATGATTATGCAACGAATGACAGATTAAAATTCTCGGAGTTATAACATGAGCGGCTGACAGACCTTAGAATTCAAGGCGTCATGACTTAGAACCATATATGTATGTATCTGCTTTTGGAAAAGCTTAAGATAGTATTGTATTATCTTATTATGAAGTTACTCTAGAAAATAAAAACTACTTGAGAGTAAACATTACAATTATCCTTGTGATATACGAGTAATCATAAATATTATGGCTTAGCTAATTTTGCTACATCGATGTAATTGAAACAATCAGCCTATCAATCATTCATATCCCAGAACTACTGCCAACTACAACTACTACCCAAATTCATGAAGACCAAACCCACTTTGTAGTTTTATTCCCTGTAAGGTTGGAGCCCCTTGCTATTCTTACGCCTTGCCTTTAACAACCCAATCCCGCCCCGACAACCAGATAAAACTTTACAAATTTTGATCGTCCATTGAAGCATGTTTCTCATTCCACAGACGTCTAAACAATTAATTGAAAGGCTGAAGTATCTTTTGCTAATGGAACTGTTCCTTCAATGATATTTTTTTACGATTGCTTGATCCTTTGGAATGTTGTTGTTTGAGCAAACAAAAATAAATCATGAAGCAGATTACTGGATAGGTCATACGTGTATATATGTACATTGTACATATACATATATGTTATGTTAATCCATGATAGTATTGACGTAATCTAGCAAGACTCTAGATAAATGGCTAATAAGAATCAATTAAGAGGCTTAACAGTGAAATGCTTCTTCAGAAGCTGTGAGGATCAAGGCAATGCACCATAGAACTACATTGAATCAATTCCTAATCATGTCCGTGCGATAAGAGCGCAACTGCCTGTCTATGCAACCTTTGTAAGTCGAGGTGTCCTTCAACTGCATTATCCTATTGGGTTTGAATCGATGCCTACCTAAGGCGAAGCGTTAGTGTAGATAGATATTGTAGATGTCAATAAATATAGTATACATAGTTCGCTGTTGAATATACTTCTCCAGGAGCAGGACAAATTTCCTCCGAAGAATACTTATCTCTAAGCAATTGAGTATACTCGTACCTTGTACTTTTGATCGACACAATGCGTTAGCCCCCATAAATACCCTTTGTTGTACGGAAAGTGAGGTATTACATCGTTCCTGGTAAGCGATTAGCGATAAGCGATTATATTATTATTTTTCGTTTGAGAACTTAGGAATAGATTATGTAAATATCGTTTACTGTCTTAAAGAGAATAAGCTGTGGTTACCGATTACGTCCTTGTCTGTTTAATTTATTTTTAATACCAGAGTTATCGAGTGCATCACTTCTGACCAAGTATTCTCTCAATTCATCTCACGCCGATTCATGAGTTCGGCGGGGAAACCAACGCTAAACGTGGATATGTACGGGTTAAAGCCGTATAGACGTTATCTTAATGAAGAAATGGGGTGGGTATCGATTTGAACTTCTTCGTGTTAGCAGACTGCAATGCTGATGTTAGAAATTATCATGGTAGTGGGCAGTCCTAACCCAGAAAAGGGAAATGCTGTTTCCGTCTTCTAAATTTTGAAAAAAAAAAACAAAACAAAGCTGTCTCAAGCTTTCATCAAATGTTGGCTAGAAATATGTTAACCCAGTAGGCGGCTTGGCTGTCACACCTTTCTGTTAATTCTTCTGCTTCTGTGAGCCATAGATTGATTGTAGTTACGCTTATAGTGTCACACGTTGCGTCGTAACTGTAATTTTACCGCCTCAAGAAAGAAAGAAAATCCATTAGACAATTTTTAAAATGATGACTTATCGCCAGATGTTCGTTCTGGTTTTCTGCTTCCCCGCCCGATGATACCCAGCTGATTGTATGCTAGGCCTTTTACTCAAAAATGGAACTACAATTGTGAGATTTTTATACAAATTGCGAGCTGTTAGCATTTTGTTGAACAAGGCCTTGCTTAACATCACATCTCTGAGCTTTTGGTTGTAGATACCTACCTTAGTATTCACGATGACAAATTCTTTGATCGACGCTGTGTTATTTTGTTTCTTATACCAAACAAACTCATTTTATTTAGAAATTATCATCATGGTTTATTTAGAGTATAGCAAAAAGATGGATCTAAAACCGATATTGGGGTTGCTAAAGCCAAATCTAAACCTCTCCTTTTAAATTTTGGCGATTAAAGGAGCTCTGGCTCTGAAGAAAAACGTGATATCTGCAAAGGATAAAGGATATCCGCATATTTTCGGATAGTGTTTAGGTTCTTCTACGCAAAATTGGACCCAGCTCGGTTATTGATATGTAACAGCAAAATAAAGCGACTCCGATATTAATAATAATTTATAATATTTCAAAGTTTTATTCAAGTTATACTCTTTGACATTGAGTGAAGAGACAAGTAAGTCAGAGTAAAAAAAAAGGAGAAAAAAAATACATTGTTATGACAGTTGTTATGATTGTTAGTAGCGTTAGCGTTCAGAGTTCAAACATATCTGTCCCCCGATGAAGTTCCTAAAATATCATCCAATCTTCGTTGGTGTATAGTATGCCACCGATGCTGAGCAACCTGTAACAAACAGGTAAATGTGCAATTGAAAACTACAATGTCTGGTCTTTCGGTAAATCCTGCCAATTATCCTGAATTGGTAGGGGGCATATCTTGACGATGGGCCGTTTTACTAGTCCATGTTTAGTCCTCAACGTAACGACACTCACCAAACTACCAGTCCCAGTATATAACCTCACAATTGGATCTAGAGGTCACTGGTTACAGGGATACCTTTCATCCCTAATCATGACGATATCGTTAATTAAGGCGGTATTTTGCTGACTTTACGCCAGCCTCTCACAGACCACCAAAATGTGGTGGTTGTTGATATTGGACAAGTTGCGGGTGGATTTTCTCAATGAACCTCTGGTAAGTACTCCTATCTTCCGTAAGCTTTTTATTTTCACCTACAAAATTGGTACCACAGTCACTGTAGTACGTCACCATATATACCTCTCCTGCCAATAAATCGCTTCAAGGCACCAATAAAGGCATTCGCGGATAGATCTCCTACCAATTCCAAACGGATGACCTTAGTAGTGAGGCAAATAAAAAGATCTACGAGTATATGTCCCTTTAAAGAAATACGACCTCTACCCTTTGATGGTAATACATCAAAAGGTCCAGCGTAGTCGACTCCAGTTGCTGAAAATGCCCTTGCTGGACGAATACGCTGCACAGGTAAGGTACCCAACAAGTAATGCAATGATGAATTGCAGAGCGTATGAACATTGCGTCCATTTAAAATCCAAAATCGTCTTCGAATATGGTTTAATGTAAGTGTTACACTACTATGCAGAGTTCTTGAATGTGTGTATTCGACTATTAGATTAGTTACGTGATGTTTCGCCGGTAAGATGAATGGGTGTTTCTGATCCATGGACAACAGTGCATGCTTTAACCTACCACCAAGCCGTAGAGTTTGTTCCTCTTTGTCAAAGAATGGGTTAAGCGGAGCACTTTTTTCCGGAAATAATCGATCTGATGACAAGGAATTCCATTCAGACGAAAAGGCCTCTTGCTGTATTAATCGTATGATATAAATCATGGCCGTATTCAGCTCTTCCTTTGATAATTTTCCTGTTGATTTAGGTTCCAACCTTGGACGACAGTTTTTACCGGAACGACGACAGTACGCGACCATTCGTACTATCTTGGAGAATGATGACCATTTTCTCAGCAAATCGTTCATATCTGACGTGAAATTTACGGAGCTTAAAATTGTCTTCACATTTCTCTCTTCTTCTTCAACTGCTGAACAATGTTTGTTATTTAATAATGATTCCGACCACTGATTAAATGGCAACTGAAGTCCCTCTAGACATTGACTAATTCCACGGCTGGAAATATCTGCAGGGTTGTTTTCTGAAGCGACATGTCGCTATTGATCTGATGTTGATTCCACTTTGGTTTTCTTGATTCGATTTGAAACGAATTGTTTCCGTCGAGTTGGATCTCCTCGAATCCAATACAGAACAATAACGAATCTGTCCATAAAAAGGTGCTCGTATCAGAAAGATCTATGCAAAGCCCTTGTTTGATGAATTTCAATAACTTGACGGCCAAAATGGTTCCACATAACTCAGCTTGAGGGATGGTAACCTTCAGTTTAATTGGATTTACCTTGCATTTTGCCATCAAGAGATTAACGACGAATCGACCATCCTCCTTCTGTACTCTTAGATAGGGCCCCCGCCCAATTATCAAGGCTTCGCCCTTTAATGACGTTGTCTAATAATGAACGGGGGCAGAGCAAAGTACTGGTCTTATCGTAAACATCTTCAGATGACGCTACCGAAGGTTGCTACGATTTGATCAGTCACAAGCTGCCGGTCATAGGTCTTGTTGGCGGCTGGACCACCGGTAGTCCCTACCAGGACTTAAATCACGGTACCATGGGAGTCAGGAGCCCCCCGGATCTCGGTCCGGGCCTGACTTGTTAGAGGTAGGCCCCCTTGTGGGAGCGTCATGGTGGCTGTGGTTTAAACCCAAAATCGCGGGTAAGAGTCTTCCTATGGTTTTCCTTGGTTTTCCTTTAGGTTTTCCTTGGTTTTCCTTTGGTTGACTCAATGTGGAGTTGCAATAAGTGCTGGGTGCTGTGACCCTAAGAACAGTAAGAGGTTTTAGGTCGGCCTCGACTCATACCAAGGGTGGAACTTGTGCCGGCAACACAGTTCCGAATTGGTATCAATGGATTGACGGTGAGCGATGGCAAGGCGTATCCTTGCTCCCATGGATGTATGGGCATCCCGTAGGTTTAAGCCCACACTGCAGGTACTTACGTTAAAAAACAAGAGACATCTGTACTCTTAGATAAGCAGCAGCAGAGTGAGCATATTGAGACGCATCGCAAAACAGATGTAATTCACGAGAAGCCAAATTCCTACTGGAGCCTAGCCATCTTGGAACACGCAGCTGTGTTATGGCTGAAAACTCCTCGCCAATTTTTCTCCCCTGCAGGGATCCCAATACAAACCCAAAGCCTTTATAAGGTCTGTTGATTTAAACTCTAGCGTGCCATGGATGTACCAATGTTCCAGAGGGATATTGTCCAAGAGTAAATGATGATTACTTGCCCATTTTCGCAATTTAAAAGATGCGCTCCGTAACATGGATAGAATTTGATGCTGTTCCTTCAAAGCAACATCAATTGAGTCAATACCCGATAAAATGTCGTCCACATACATTTGCTTTTTTATTACTTCTGCCGTCATCGGATAATGCCAGTTCGTTAATACAATAGATAAATCATTCTGAAGGGCCGGTCCCATGGCCAAAATTTCATTCAAGGACTTTTCGTTTGAAGTTCTTGAAGAAGCGTCAAAAACTATGCGAACTCTTGTGCTTGTGGATGAGTGCTTTATGACTGGGTGATGAGGAAGGTGGCAGCAAGTATAACGTGTCATCTGATTTTCTCCAAGAACTTGGTGTTGATCCTCTGTTGTTGTTACCGGCTTCATTTGCCCCAATTGTCTATATTCGTTGATAGATTCAGAGTACACATCTTTAAAAGGTTTATCTTTCAACAATCGCCTCTCCAAATGTTCAAATAGCTTCAAAGCCGACGCCCTCAACCTTCCTATAAATTCTGTTGGATTGATTTCTGTTTTAAGTGGTAATCGCACGAGATATTTGCCATTTTCCAACCTCAGTGTCTCAGTCTCAGTGTAGAATGTTTCGCACCGCTGATTCTCGTCTTCCTCGTTAGGTGGCTCTGGCATCTCTTCCAGTTCCCAACACTTTCTTAGCAAATGATCTATTTCAAATTGTGTATATAACGATGATAGCATGGAGGAAGATGGTAATAACCCAAAAGTTTTGCCTGATACGATGTAACCAAACGTCGTTTTTTTAAGCAATAGGCAACCCCCTGCCTGCCCTACAAGTATTATCCAATATACAGTCATCATAAACATCACTGCCTAACAAAATATCAATAGCCTGTGGCTACCTTGGGTCGGCCAGATCTAAAGTCTGCAGATGAGCATAACCAGTTTTGACAACTTTTCTTTCAGGCAAAACACCAGCTGCCTTAGGCAATGCATACGCCACAACTAGGTGGTTAATAAGATGGTCAAACCTAGATCCCATAGATACATTTACCCTATATCGTTCGACCATTACTTTAGAGCCTGATAATCCATTTACAGTGATAAATACTTTGTCCCGATGAAGTTTGTGTCCCCTGTTCTAATAATGCCCTGAACTGACGTGGTTATCCCTCTGCCGACTTGATAGTAACAACAGCTGTTGGTAGAAGCACGTCACACGATGTAAACTGTTGATATCTGATAATGGCCCACTATTTGTCGTCACATGTGTTGCCGATATCAAAGTAGGAACCTTGACCTCCCGATCCAACTGATCCAAGATGGATCAGGGTGTGATGTTTTCCTCCCCAAGTTCCACAAGTTCGACGACTGCTGCACTTTGAGGAACGGTGATAGTATCCGAAGCAATTAAAGCAAAGCTTGAAGGTTTCCACAGCAGCCCATTTTTCGGTCACACATTCCCGCACGGCGTGGTCAGCCTTCTCACATATAGGGCACGATGTTACCTTTTTAACAGCATGCATTGATTTAATCTCTTTCTTCCCAAACGATGTAGCACCCATTGCTGTAGATTTTTTGTTTACTTTTGTTTTTTGCTTAGATGATGTTACCATCATAAGGTATTGTTCATCTAAAAGAGCTAATAGTTCAGTTAGGGTCGGAATATTTCTTTGTTTTCTTAGATAGTGATCCCATTCAACACGAATTGAATTCAGTAACTTCTTAATTAGGAAATACACTAAAATCTGATTTTGCTCATCGATATTCCAAGATTTTTAATAGAACTACAACAAGAGCGACATGTCTGGATAAAGCGTTTTAATGATATGGGATCATCACGAACTACATCCACCTGCTGATCTAAGACGTCCATGTAATGTCCAAAAAGGATGCGATTGCTGTCGTACTGATTGCATAACATTTCCCAAGCTTGCAGATAATTTGTTCCTATAAGCCTGAAGTGTTGAATATCTTGTAAAGCGTCGTCCACTAACGCCGACTTTAGATAATGAAAACGCTGGAGATTATTTAAGTTCTCATTCTGATGAATCCGGTCCAAGAATATTGCCTTGAAGGCAGGCCAATCGATGTAATTTCCAGTAAACGTGGGTTGCTTCACTTCAGGTAATGGAACACCATGATTCACTTGGCTTGTCACAGAAAGCACAGTAGAGGTAGAAGCAGCATGATTTTCGAACTTCGGTTGTGTTACCTTTATAAGAGAGTCCCGGATTGCAGCTACAGTGTCGATATAATCTTCCTCGAATTCGAAGATTACATTGACATTGAAGAGACAAATAAGTCAGAGTAAATAAAAAAGAAAAAAAAATGGATTGTTATGACAGTTGTTATGATTGTTAGTTCGTTGGTAGCGTTCAGAGTTCAAACAGATAGTCAGGCCGCTATCAAGTCCCTGGACTCAGTCTCATTAAATTCTGAAGCCGCCCTTGAATGCCGATCATCTCTTGGGGAGATGGCAAAGCAGTTCAAAATTCACCTTTGTTGGGTGCCGGGCCACAAAGACATTCCAGGGAATTGTAGGGCCGACGAACTCGCCAAAATTCGAACTACCAGAAAAGGGTAGTACAGGTATACCTATCGCTTTGTGGAAATCAATATTAAAGCTGGATGCTAATAAAAGAACAGACCTTAGATGGACTATTGGACCAACATGTCTAGCGACCAAACATATCTAGCCAAAGCTGGAACTGAATCGCTCTAAGAGCCTGATCCTTGTAAATAGGAAATATCTCAGCGCCATCATAGGTGTAATCACTAGACACTGCAAGCATGCAAGAAGGCTTGGCGCTTTTACAAACTGCCTTCTGCCTCTCCTGTTTGTTTCTTGCGATGTTTTCAATATTATTTGTTTATGTTAGTATTTTTCTTGAGACTATTATTGATATATTAATATTATTATTGGAAAAGGTCAGACTTTGCTAGATACCAGGCTATAGAGGAATTAAAGACAACGAAATGGATAATAATTAACCTGTAAGAAAGGCCTATACTTAAAGGGTAATAAGTGCCGAATTAAATTAAAAACGCCGCTTACCGTTTTACGGTATCCATAAATCAAAATTAAACAGCCAATAATTGTCAAAAGGAACAACTTCTGACATAATGGAGTATCGTTTAGACAAGCTTCTCGCGTCTTCAACTTCAACACCAACATGTATGACATGAGGAGGTCATTTCCGACTTACTCTCTGGACATTGTGGTCAACTACATAAAACACTCCTAACTAACTAACGCATCCTAAGGAGACGTATTTATATTTGTCAAGAATGCTGTGATCGCTGAGTTCATTGTCCAAACAATCGACTTAAGATACATAAGATTCCAAAAATCACATTGCCTATTGTATTTTTGCAGCAAAGCCAAATATAATACTATTTGTCAGTATAATGCTTAATTACTAAATCGATCAGAAACGGTTTCCTCCAGTTGCAGAATTGCTAGATAGCTTTGATCGAAGATTGAATTTTCGATGAAGATAGCCTGAAATGACAAATTTTCGTGCTTGATTTCAACCCAAATTTTTTTTTTGGCCGACTTAAAATTAAATTCTTATTTACGTTCATACGTTCCTTTCATTTGTTTTATGCAGTAATATTTTCATTACCTAAAGCCATTTTTTTCCTGCACTTATCCGTAAAGTCGCCCAAGTAATGGATATAGCCAATGCAGTGAAAAGCAACAATTTCCTTTCCCTATTGAAAAACTTATCTGCTTCATCAGGACTGTGATTGCGGTTTCTTGTTCCATAGATAAACAGTTTGAAACTAGCTAAACCAATTCGAGACTATACCTGGGCACACGAATTTCCATTTCCGTGTGTGATTGGTTCCAGTTCTCTATCCGGTTGTGAGTGTGAAGCTTAATGGCAGGACACCTAACTATCTCAAATCAGGCATCACGCAACGTTGTGAATTGCAAATTTCAACTCGTTGAACGTCAGTCAGACAGAGTTTAAAGCAATTCGGTTGTGATAGATACGAGTTTGAATATTTAAATTAAAATTCGCTTCACATGGAATGCGGTTCGTAAGTCGCGCCTGCCATACAGCACGCAGTGGCACGCCAAGAACATGTGTACATTTTGAGTCCTTCGTCTACCCATCCCCTCCCACCAACCAACCAAAAAAGAAAAAAAAATACATATATATATATAATACATTGTACTTGTATGTTTGTGTGTGAAGCATTTCCAAGGAGACAAGTACGAGTAAATGTGCAGCCAGCAAATATAATATTCGTGTCATGCCAAGGAACAACTTTTGCTTTTCATTCAGCCAAGGCAAGTTCCGTTCTGCGGGGACCAAGCGGATAGGTACACCCTGTTGGTCTTTTGCGGATTCATATGAGTAGCGTTCCGAAGAACGCATGCTACGAGTACAACTGCATTAAGACGCCAACGACGCACGCATTTTATTTTCGCGCCGTCGTCGTTGTCGTTGTCGCTGCAGGTTAAATGGCCAGAACCATGCATCTATGACTACGAGCGCATGTATCTAAACACTAGCTGCAACGACAATAATATTTGGCCGCTCACTAATGGTTCTTATGAATGTGGTACGTGTAGGCATTGACGACCACACTGGCGTAATGCCTCTAAAGCGAATAACAACGACAACGCATGCTGGTGCGGCTGTTGCTGCTGCTACGGCTGCTACGGGTTCATGTGCGTATACGCGACAAAAAGTGCATTCTATTGGCAACATAGCCTCCCCCCTCGCTAAAAGGGGGAGGAAGTCATGAAGGTGGCAGCGCGGTGGAGGTTGATCGGCACAACTCGCGCAAATGGAATAGATCCAATAAAGAGACATGATAACCCTGACCTAAACGCGGATAGCGATTTTGAAATATTTTTATTTTTACTCTTTAGCGCTGCTTGAGATACTCTCGTACGTACTACTCGCGAAAGCGTTAAACGTAAAACGTAAAACGAAAACGACAACGAAAACTAAAATAAATGGGAACAATTTAAACGGATCTTGTTGGCATCGTTTTGAGATTATTTATGAAGTCGCTAACGCATACAAACACACTCATGTGTCACACAGGGTTACAATGTCTTACAGTCAGTGAATGTGACAATCTTAGCCGAGACTTTTACATCACTTACGTCAGAAGGACGAGCTGATTTTTTTTTTGATAATATTTTACTTTCGTTTGAATACTTGAAAACGTTCTTATATCATCATTTTACAGGCTCTGTGCATTATGTCAGATGATAAATGCAGTTGAAATGATTTTTATGACAGTGCTTTTATTTATAAACGGAAAGTCGTTAAAAAGTTGACGGTTTTTAAAAAAAAGGATGAAGTCAGGAACGCATAATAAAAATTCGGGTTTCAAAATTCGTATCAATGCTGGAAATACTTAAAAAGCAGCAGTTTGAAAGTCACATTGATTTATTAATATTAGTTTTTGGGGAAATGCTAACTCAGAAAAGACGACATGGGGTCTAAGATTAAAAGTGTTCGCTTTTGACCATTTTGCTAAAAATTTTAAAATTGACTTGGAGCCAAAAAATGTCCCTAAGCCCACCTCCCCATCGAAGAATAAATACTGAAAGTTATTGCTTCTCTAAATTATCCACTCTCTAGTTCTACCTCTATAGTTGTCGCTTCTGTACTATTTTTTCTATAGATGCTACTTAACATATATAGCTAATGCTTTTATGCAGAGTTATTTTTCGTGTGATATCTGATGTTAAAATAGAATAACAATGACAATGAACTAACAAATCGACCTTTAATAGCTTGTGCTAAAAACTTAATTCCAGTACAATGTTTATCATGGAGCCCTATACGACAAAAAAAAGAGCTGATATTATTAAATGTTACTTTGAAAATCCTGCATTGTGTTAGTGGCAACTGCCAAAGCAAATAAATATTTAGTGATCAATTTGAATTAAAGTGGAAGTGTTGCAACATCAAAGCCAACGATAAAACCCGGTCAAAGTAATGAGATCATTGATGCTGTAAAAACCGATGTAGGCCATTGTCGCCCCGTTTCTGATTTGCACAATTTGGCACAAATGGCTCAAAAATTATAAAATTATTGCCGCTTGATAAGCCGTGTCATGTTTAGTACCCAATACACGTATATTAAAATATCCTTGCTGATGAACTTAATTTTTGGTATCGTGTTATCATGATCGACGAAGCTCGCTGTGTGGAAGCCTTTATATGCAAAATGCTCGGAATCGAAGCACGAAAACCTACGATTAATTTTTAGAGTGCCATTCATTCACCAAAACTTACGGTCTGGTGCGGTATATGTTCGTAAAGAATCACTGGTCCTTAATTTTTTGAATTCAGCCTGAGTGATGCTCCCACAGCGAACCAGCATTTCGGAACTACCGGAAAACTGATTGGCCAAAATACAGAGGAATACTGTCAGAAACGCTATCCTCTAAATTATCAAGTCCCCCGTGTGACACTAATGAGCTTGACATGAAATCAAGGAATTTACTCTGACTCTCAATCAGGCTATGGCCGCTTCCTGCCCTCTTATTCAATAATATGATGCCTAGCTATTTGAAAAAAACCGATGGCTCCTGGACAACCTCATGTGATGAATCACTCAGCCTGCTACTGGACACCCACTTTCCAGGTAGCTTCCCACTCGCGGCCAGTAGCAGCCCAAAGAGGCCTACTGCAACCGGGACCAAAATTCATTCTCTGATTACAAGAGACTAACTGCTCTGGGCGCTGCATAGCTTCAAACTATACAAGTCTGCTGATTCGGACGGTATAATACCTGCCGAGCTACAGAGATCCTCAGATATTATTCTGCCTGTGCTAGAAAATATTATGAGGAACTTATCCACATTCCACAGTCACGGAGAGAAGTCAATGTAGTATTCATTCCCAAAGCCGGAAAATGTTCTCATGTTGTCCCAAAGGACCTCAGACCTATAAGTCTATCATCTTGCCTTCTGAAAACTCTACAACGACTAATTGATATCCACATACGAGCTAAAATTCATCCAATACTTCTATCAACGGCTCAACATGCCTACTATAAAGGAAAGTCGGTGGAAACGGCTCTGCACTCACTGACTAGCCACATCGAACGATCCCTACAGTATAAAGAGTACATAATGGTTGGTTTCCTGAACATAGAGGGAGCCTTCAACAACTTCACCACATCCGCAATTACGGCTGCGCTGTCAACTCTGCAGGTAGACGACTCACTTGGGGAGTTGATCAGTCTCATGCTAAAAAGCAGGATAATCAACTCCAAACTGGGTCGGACTTCTGCTAAAAGATGTGTCAGCAGAGGTATGTCGCAAGGCGGTGTCCTCCCCTTCTGTGGAACTTAGTAGTTAATGAACTACTGATATACTTGGAAGAGGGTGGTAGCAGGGTGATTGCCTATGCGGATGACGTTGCTACAGCCATCTCAGGTAAGCATCTCAATACCATTAAAGAACTCCTTCAAGTAAATCTCAATCGCTGGGCAGATCGCTATGGATTGGGAATAAACCCCCATAAAACTGATCTTGTCCTCTTTTCTAGGAAATACAAAATTTCAATTATAGACCCTCCTTCAATAAACGGTCCCAGTTTAGTATTTTCCGATACCGCAAAATATCTGGCTTTCATTAGGAAACTAAACTGGAAACCTAACATTGAAGAAAGAGACAATAAAGCTACAAAAGCTTTATGCTCTTGCAAAAAAGCTATTGGGAATAAATGTGGCCTTCAAACTCGCATAACTCACTGGCTATATATCTCGGTCATAAGACCGATACTTACTTAGGGGTGGTCATCTGGTGGGCGGCCTTAGAAAAAGCGGTCAACTGCATTAAACTAAGCAGATTCCAAAGCATGTCTATGCAGAAGCGGATTCTTGCGGTCTACCCCCTCTGCGGCATTAGACATTCTGTTTCATTTGACACCCCTCGATATTTTCAGCAGGCAAGTAGCTGCGACTGCAGCTATCGGTCTCATTATATTCTAAAACCGCCCTTGAATGCCGATCATCTCTCATGGAGATGGCAGAGCAGTTCAACATTCACTTTTGTTGGGTGCCGGGCCACAGAGCCGATGAACTCGCCAAAATTGGAACCACTCTACCTATACTACCGGAAAAGAGTAGCATAGGTATACCAATCGCTAGGTGCAAACTAACATTAAAGTTGGATGCCAATAAAAGAACAGACCTTAGGTGGACTGTTGGACAAACATGTTTAGCGACCAAACAGATCTGACCAAAGCTGGATCTGAATCGCTCTAAGTGTCTGGTCCTTCTAAATAGGAAACATCTCAGCGCCATAATAGGTGTCATCACTGGACACTGTCTCATAGGCAAACACGCAAGAAGGCTTGGCGCTTTTACAAATGATGTCTGTAGAAGCTGCATGGACGAGGAAGAGAAGGAGATAATCCTCCACGTACTCTGTACATGTCCAGCTCTGTCCCAGAGAAGAAAGCTTCATCTAGGGTCTTTCTTCTACAACGACCTAAACGATCTAGAAAATATAGACGTAAACAGTCTTCTACGCTTTATCATAAGCTCAAATTGGTTCCATTAGTAAGAGTATCATAGATCCACGTGGCATCACAATGGGCCAATAGGCCTAAGTGGGTTAGTATTTCCAACAGCCACTCTTACCTACGCCTACTTTTTTGAAGACGGTAAAGGAGAGATGACTACGGTCAACAGGGTACGATATAAAGGATTGTTACGTGATTTTTTGGTATGTGAACTGGACGGAAAATGGGATGGAGAATTACTAATCTCAACAGAATGGCGCAACATTTCATGAAACAATCAATTTATTCAAGTCGGTGTTCAATCGACTTTAAAAAAAGTGTGATTTCGACTGGCCACCATGATCATCTGAGTTGACTTCGACTGAATTTTTTCTTCTGGGAATATTTGAAAAGAAGAATTTTTCCCAAAAATCCAGAATCCCCCGAACTTAAGACCAACGTACACTCTTCAGAAAGTGATGCAAAATGGTACCCATTTTTCAGGCATAATTTTCAAGAAGTGATTTTCAAGAAATAAATTGTAAAGGACCAAACTAAAACATAACAAAAAAAAAAAAACAAACAACTATTGGGTTTTATTCAAATTATTTTAAAAAAAATACAATTTTAGGTGTATCACAAAAAAATCACCGCGTATCTACTGCTTCTGCGGCTATTGCATCCTTGCCCGCTGACTCTATGCGTTTATGGGTGCAGTTTCTTTAGGTTTTGCCTCTTTGGCTGTTATACATACTAGGTGGGGTGAAAAGTAACCTCATTAACGGCCAGAATGCGCTCCTACCTTGAAGTCCGTTCATATTTAGGCAGACATGCCAAATTTCAGTGCGATACTGTCTTTAGTTTTGTTTTGACAGCCGATTGTTGTTGACGAGTTTGGCATCATTTTGAGTATGGACTAAAACGATTTTCGTTCTATTTTTTGAGAGGCAAAACGGCGAAGGAAACAAAAGAAAAGATTACACCGACAAATATTGGTTTCGAGAGTTTCGTGGTGGCCGCAACTCCACTACCGATCAAGTCCGCAGCGGCAGGCCCACCGATGCGGTTACAGAGGACAATGTCAAAAAAATACATGAAATGGTGTTGGCTGACCGGAAAGTGAAGGTGCGCGAGCTAGCAGATACCACAAAGATTAGTACTGAGCGCACACGCCATATTTTGGGCAATATTCTGCATATGAAAAAGTTATTCTGCCTCTGGGTGCTGCGCATGTTCATTCCTGACCAAAAACACGAACGCCAGAGCACTTCGAAGGAGTGTTTGGACTTGCTGATGCGGAATCGGGCGGACTTTTGGCGTCAATTGGTAACTGTTGATGAAACTTGGATCCACTAGTACACACCAGAGAACAGAATGAGTGCCCGGCAATGGATTGAAGCCGGCACGAGTGCTCCGAAGCGGCCGAGGGAGGGTTGATGGGTCGGAAAGGTTATGGCGTCAATTTTCTGGTATTTTCATGGCATACTCTTCGTGGACTACCTCGAAAAAGGAAAAACCATCAACAGTGAGTATTACTGTGCATTATTGGATTGAAGGCCGAAATCGCTGCAAAACGGCCTCACATGAAGCGAAAAAAATTTGTTTTTGCAAGACAATGTGCCGGCGCACAAGAGCATCGCAACCACAACTAAAATCAATGACTTACGGCTCCAATTGCTGTCGCATCCACCGTATTCGCCCAATTTGACTCCCTCGGACTATTATCTCTTCCCAAAAAAATTCAGCTCAGGCGAGGAAATCATCGACGCCACGGTGGAGTATTTTGCAGACCTTCCGGAAAATTACTTTTCGGACGGAATCAAGAAGTTGGAAAATCGCTGGAATAAGTGTATCAAGTTAAAAGGGGACTATATTGAATAAAATAAAAAAAAAACATTTAAAAAAAAATTTTTTCATACCCAAGGAGGGAATTTTTTAACCCACCTAGTACTTCTTCTGATTTCTCCGTCTTTCACTTGTGCAGTTCTGGTTATTGTCTCTTTGGAAATTACCTCCACAGCTGCTGCATCTACATATGACCATTTTCTCTTATACTATTGCCTTTACGATGTTTGCCTCTATGGCGACTTCTCACAAAGTATATGTGTCTAAGACTACTGGTTCTATTGAATTTGCCTCTAAAACTTCTGTGAATCTTGCTCTAAACGTTTTTATAGCGTTTAAAGATATGTCTGTTGCTTTTATAGCCCTTAAATGACTACTGTCTCTATAGCCACTATGTCTGTGATCACTATCCTTATTAATAATTAGGCTTATTACATTTCTTCTATGATTTCCCAATACTGCCGTACCTTGTACTTGCGCTAGTGACCAGTCTATAAATAATACCCGCCTTTGCAACTAATGTCTCTATAGGAACTGCTTTTTTTTTTTCAAATTCTCTTCTACGGCATGTCACCAGGTAAGAGTTTTCAATATGTTCGATATATGGAGCAAAGTGAGTATTATATAACTGCCCTTACAATTTAATATTTCTAGCTAAGCGTTTAGTACTTACACACACATTTAAGTGTGTCTTTCTTTACAATGTTAAAAAGAACTCTGGATTGTACAAAGCACTAGCTCATAGCATTTGATTTAAACCATATACCATATACATACATATGTACGTATGTACATACGAAAGTAACCTTTAAACATCTTCTCAAACTTGCCCCTGTTGCTACCACATTCCTGTCTATTACTATTCACGGATTAAATTCTATTCGAAATACCACCGACACCATAGTATGCAATGCATCTTCATGAGATTGTCATTAATTCCTGGTAAAAAAAAAAAACAAAAAAAAAACAAGACTCACACATGCCCAAAGGGGCATAATTAAAATAACTTAATTTTATATCTTCCTTTTCCGCAAGATATTTTATAACAAAAATCACTTTCCATCCCCTTATTTGACGACATGACACACCACTGAAGAGGAATCATTAAAATGCGGTTAAACACGGAATGACAATTAGCCTTGCTCCAAAAATACCCCTACATTCGCCGAGAGTATCCTTTCACTAGTGTCGCGTTGTATGCGTATCCGTAACTTTAAGGCGTTCCCATTCAAGAGTCGAATTTTCCTTCGTTTCTTCATATGAATCGTCCTCATCCGACGCATACAAATTTCACTACAACGGAGAGTTACGCCCTTTTATTTTAATATTTCCCGCAGGAGTACTACCGACAAGATGTTTCTTCGTTTCGAGGAAGCAATACGATTTTTGTCTGTTACGTTTTTGTATTTCGGTTTTTTTTAGGAAACCACTCACATATTGCAAGTGGCTCATGATTCACAGCATTAAGCGACTCTAAAAGTCGAGATCGTAAAGAAACGACGATAATATCACATTAGCAAAAGTACCACACGCAGGACTGTCTGTAGCTTAAAAAAAGAGAAAGAAAAAAAAAAAAGTTGAAATGGATCACACGCGTGCTGAAAAACAGGTCTGTTGCCACTTCAATAGTGATCTTTCAAGACCATTGACCTAAATTTGTCGATAGATAAAATATGCGGCGACTAAAATTGCGGCAAATAGAAACAATAACATCATATAAAACAACAGGAGAGGAGAGAAAATCGTTTTCGATTGACGTTCAGTTATCAACCCCATCTCAATCGAAGCAGGGAATCAATTCAAATGAATAAAATGAAACCTTAAAATCAAACCGCAGGAGTGTTGACACAGTCATGCAGTCGTGTGTCAAACAGGTATTGCATTTTTAACTTACCCAGCGCCAGTGATCGAATTCATTCTTAGGTATCGTAAAGTCACTATCGACAACTAGGGATTATATATAGGTACATATCATTTTGGATCAAAATTGCACGTGTGAGGCACCCGCATATGATCGTGGATCTATTTGCACTTGTTCATTGATGAATCTTAAAGACTCTTACTAAATTGTTATAAACTTGGCTTTGATGCAATACGTCCCTTGATCCAGTAATCGTTAATATCGATGTACATGCATACTATGGATATCAGAATTTCGGAAACTTAAATACATTTTAGTGTTTAACCGCGTTTTCAGTTACAAATGCTGGTTAATTACAATTACAATTACAATTATAGTTAAAACCAAAATTGTCAAAAGCAAAGCTTTCTATTTCAATTGAATCGTTCGATAACATCAAAATATTCAGATACAACTGCAACAATTTTGTTCATCTATTTAGGCTAATGTCAGCTGTGACAGCTTTAAAAAAGAAAAAAAAAAATAGAAACTGGAAAAGTCGCTCTTAGAAGGAAATCCCAAAAGCGAAATCGAAAGTAAAATATGTTTGACATCGACCGCGACAGTTTGCGAGTGCGTCGACGCTCCATTGGACCGATATGGTAAAAGAGAACAACCGCAGGAAAACCTCGAACTACATTTTCGCAGTGCAACCACAAGCTTGGCGGAGTTTTTTTGTTTTTCTAAGTTTTCTCACTACGTTAGGTTTTTCCCCTCTATATACATATGTAGGTACGAGTACAATGTATCGATTGGATCGAATCTTTTGCCATTTGAAAATAGAGATAAACTAATTAATTTGCAAGCCAATTGCATTTGCTGCACAGCCGGTGCGTTGATTATATTCATTTGTCCGCACACGCAATGGAGCGGAATTTGTTCAAAATCATTTTTATCTTTGGTCAGAGAGGGGAGAATTCGGACGTGATTTCAGAATACTACCTCGACTATGGCAATCGGTTTTAAGTGCCAAGGAAATATTTAGTGACAATTACTTGAGTTTTGCTATGACCTCAAGGTTTCGGATATGAAGTAATAATTTGAGAATAAAAACGATAATAGTTGGCACTAATTTGTGGTTAAATGCAGACTTGAGGCATTTTTTTTATAGCCTGTTCGCAATTCCGCAAAGTTGATTGAGGTTTTGTGCGTACACAAGTTAGTCTCAAGAAATTAAAGTAGGTTACGCTGATCTTTCGTTGATCTTGCAGACATTCCATATTAGCCTAGATGTAGGGTCAAAATTGAGTTTAAAAAGACTCTACAAATATGTGTCTTTGCACATTTTATTTATGCTTATTATTTTTGAAAAAAAAATAAAAATTATATAAATTGGGCTGACATGTTTTAACTTCATCGAAACTTGTCTAAAAAGAGTCTATTTGAATGTATCGCCAATTTTATGGTTAAGCCTGTTAAACATATTTATAACAACTTTTCAGCTCGCATTGAAGCAATACGAAGTTACTTTGAAAATTCGCTCACTGATTAAGGTAAAATCCTATAGATCGAACCTTTCTGTGATGACTTATTGCCAAAATCATATCGAACTTGATGAATGTGGAAAGCAGATCTAAGCGATATCGCCTACACCTATTTTTTACTAGTTTTCGGGAAGCTCAAGATGGGTGTGGTTACCTTTCAGACGTAAAATAGTATACAACCTTGCATTAATTGAAGTATCTTTTGAAGTAAGATTTTGCATATGTTAATAGTACCACGGTAAATAAAAATAAATGGATAAAGAGAAATGATGCCCCCATAAGCAGATACGGAGGATGCTGTTTCGTTAAATAATACAAAAAGAGCCTCTACAGCCACACAACTAACTTTGGTGCAAATAGCCCTTACTTGCTCGCAATATCATGTTTAAGTTTTTTCCTTCGTTACAAAATAAGTGTCGGCTGGATATTGGATGATACCATTTGGCTATGTCATACGGAGGGCTATCAGTTTGTAGAATATCTTGAACTCGAAGACTCATGAAGAAGTGATCCCCAGAACACTATAATAGATTCTGAAATGCTGTCCAAGATATTATGGGGCTAAGCGAAATAATTTGTTCGGATTCCGGTGAGTACTCTTCGCTAACTGGGAACACTCTTACTCTATTTTGTCAAATCAGCTGGAAGCGTGCGTGTGTCCGACACAAAGCTAATACTTACAGCAGAAACTCTAGAATCTTATATTGTGGAAACTGTGCAGTGATCAGCAAGATTCCGGAGAAGAGTCCAACATTCTGTAGAGTTGCGCTATAATTTAAACCTAATTAAACTGAGGATGAAAACTATAGCGTCTACAAACAACTAGGTACCATATACAGTCGTGCACCTAACGGTTTGAAAGATTTCAACATCAATGTAGAATACGGCAAGTCTTCGGTGAGGTACGTGATGTATGTGCACGGTCTCCGAGATCAAAATTACAGGCGACCAGCGATTTATCGATTGCTGCAATAATAATCGCCTAGTCATCGGATGCATATTATAGTATTTGAACAGTGGACCTTTCAAAAGAACAACGGCGTCTTATCTGAAAGGGAGCGAACATCAAACCAAATAGACCATGGTTCCAACATGTTAATATACATGTTAATATACCAATAGACCTACTTGTCGGCAGTGTGCCAACAAATCAGGGACCATCTCTGCTTAGAACTAGAGACAATCAGCAAATCTGAGCACACAACTATGGAGAACCACTAGTGATCTGTAAAAACTTGTTCGGTAACCGATAGCATAGCTGCCAGCAGACACCTGGCGCATATATCACACAAGTTCAAAATGCAGCGGTCTCAGCATTACAGAGAGCTGAATTTGAAGCCCAGTATTCTGTTTAAAAAAAGCAAACACATGATGTGGTGAGCGTAATCACATCAACTCTTTAGCTGAACATTCCGAAGATGAAGCAAACAGATGCCGCAGACGGCTACTAACGAATTAGCTAATACACTATTAAAAGCGTTGGCAATTCCTTGGTGTTATAAAATAAGGATCGGCTTAGGAAATATGGGAAGCAATTAACGATACCTATCCAAACTATCTGCAATACAAATAAGAATTCCCCAAATACGTACCGCGGTACAACCGCGATTAAGGTCAGAATTGCGGAATTTTTTCAAGCTGCGCATCGACAGATCTACTGAGGCACATAAAAGCTAACATGTGGAAAACTAAGCGTTTTTACAATAGAAGGAATGGAATAATCTTCAAAGAAGAACAATCTGCGTCACATGCATCAATCAATGTGTCGAGTATAAGCTCTTGCTTATGTGAATTCATGTGTTTCCTACGCTTAAAGTCATTTCACAGATATCATTCATGGTTTTTGCAACTAAACTTAAAAAATCTTTGCAAGTCTACATTATTCTGCCTTTGTTTTTAGACTCTTACGAGGTATGTAACTTCAAAGACTTACCGTTCATAAATTTATCCCGTTCCTTTACATGTTTCCCGCCCATTGCTGTGACGATTTGAAACTTTATCAGGGTGCTACATGGTTACACATGCCATAGTAATTTGTAGCAATATTTGATGAAATCACCGGGAGCAATATAACTTTTATTATAAAAAAAAATATTTTGAAGTGCAAAAGGACCAAATAGTGAGCTGACATCGAGCTTTCTTTCTATGCAAGCAACATTGCAAGACTATAACTTCCTAAATAGGTTCCCAATAGGTCAAACTATCCAGATTAATGCTCTGATACTGTAAAGGGTAGCAGTTAAAACAAAGATTCGGCGCGATATTAAAGTCGATGAAAAGACTCCTAAACTATGAAATGCATCGACCCTCTTTTTTTCATGCAAGAACTTCTGCTCCCTTCGTCTGATTAGATTTTTCACGATGCCCTAGTTTTATAATTCAAGTGCAACTGTGTCAGCTTTTCTTGGTATACGAGCCCCTGGGCGATGTTGACTGGTTCCGTCAAGTTGTTATGACTTTGGTCTCTTTTAATTTCTCTATATGTTCTGAATTTTCTGGTTTTCTTAAGTACGGGTTATAGCTTTTCGTTGAACAGTTTGTTTATATTTTGCCTATAATAATAGTTTTTTCAACATTAAAATCAAAGTAAAGTAGGTTTTGATTTCGTACTCAAGACAGATCTCATATAAGAGCCAAGGTAGACAATAGCTAGTTGAATTTTGCCAATAATCAAAATGTGTCTCTGATGCGAGTTTTGCGCAATTTCCATGAACATGAGACGAAAAAAACACATCACTTTGCATAAAATCTTTTCTGTTGACATTAACGATCTCGGTGAGATTGCTTCCGACCGTCACGGAGCAGCGAGCTTTATCATAGACATAGGTTTGTATAGTTCGTCTCTAAAAATATTGTTCTATGCGGTTTTAAAATGCATAAAGCATCGATCTGACTTAAGTGTTAAGTTCTTTGAAAAAAAAAAAAAAACTGGACTTGTTGGATTTTCTCTATAATCTGCCGTAGTGTGTATTTGACAAATTGTAATCTAAGCAGCACAAAACCCGTTATCAGTGTGATCAGATCTTTGGAAAATGGTTTTATTCGTTCGTAGAACACAACAGAAATGTTAAGCAAACTGGTGCTTCTTTAATTAGCGCAGCTTAGAAGATATCTTTTCTTGTTGATTTGGACAAACAATGCTGATGTTCCATGCATCCTTCCTATTTTCTTCCAACCAAATCATATAATTGACAGGAAGACCGTCCGGTCCATCAGTCTTGTTTTACATACGTTAAGATATTAGTATGACCACTGTGGAGAATTATTGACTTGCATCCTCCAAGTTGGTATGTTTAGTCAGACAGTCTGCAGAAGAACTTAATCGACATCCTCAGACCTCAACACTTGCTGAGACTCTTTACTATAATGCAAGTACTTACAAGTACTTATTTCTTCACATATTTACATATATTGTATTTGTTACTTCCACAGCTCAGTTCATTTTAAATTTTATGAATTTAGAGAGCCTGTTTCTGCAGGTCTGTTTTCTGTATAAGATCTAAGCAATTCAACCATTTCAAATGAGTTCTTCTTAATAATAAGCAAGAAAATTTGGTTGCGTAAAATCGAATAAAAAATAAATAATTATTTCTTAGAACCCATTGCGTGGCACTTTAGTTATCGATGTTTGGTTCAATAGCGTCCTTTCAGCTGCATAGCATAACAAGTTTCATGACGTGACTTTATTGCAGAATTTTCCACAAGTAATTTGGCCTTTTTAACTCGTTGGCGTGACTTGTTTTGGAATTTATTAGAAAGAAAACCTGACATGAAGTGATCTTAGTTAACTAAATATATTTTCAAAAAAGGAAACCGTAGAAACATACTGTATGGCAACAATTTTTAAGCACAATCTGTATCTCTTCATTTAGTTGAGTACATTCGTTTTATTTTCCTGAGAGCTCTCCATTCACAACTACATCTGGAATGAACCAAGACCTACTCCAACCTCTTCAGAATGGAGGTGCACTTAAGAAAGGGATAAATTGTGCAATGCCGGATTTTCATTTTAAAAATGCACCACTTGTTGCGGCTTATTGCATACGAAACAAGTGTGTGTATTCCTGGTTGAAGTGGCCATAGTGGTGATCCTTTGAGGTTACCCAAATGCAGACGAATTTTATTCCTGGTTGTGAGTTTTCTCATCATCACTTATGACTATTGAAACTGGTAACCGATTACCGATTTCGTGACACTTATCAATAAGTGGACTCTTCCTTGTTTGGTAACTACCGCCACCGAACCGTAGACGATTATTGCATCTTAAGTGGCCGAAATGTGATGAGTGGTATTGCTTACGTAGAAACATGAGAACAATTTCATGTGGGCCGCTTACTAATGTTCCAGGTTTTTGTCAAAGAAAAAAAAATATTCATAATTCACATTCAACAGATGTTTGATATTTATATTTTTAGTTTATCTATTCTAGTGATTGCTTAAGAAACATTGGCAGTGTGCTATGGATGTTGATGTGGACGTTTTTTATTTTTAGGCAAAATATTTTAGATATTCATCGTGGAATTGTCAATTTGAAATCACTATAAACCTACAACGACTCGTTACATTGACTACGATATTAGCAATTGTTTTGTTCTTATTAAGCTATGAAGCTTTACATCCTGACTTGATGTCAGTCAAAAAGGTATCCTTGATTAATTGATTAATCGCAAATGGAGCGGAAACATGTACTGAACTCGTCTTGAAAGCCTGCTTCACTACATCAAAGTTGAGTTTTAGTTAAGTCCAATATTTTTTAGTTTCCATGATAGATATGTATATTTATGCCTTGGTTATAGCTAGAAAAATACATTTAAACACCTCCAGAGATTCTAGGTTAGTCAAATGTAAACTATCGAGAGACCTCTAGTTTCCTTTATTTAGGAATCGATGCATAGTATTGCATAGTAGGGTGGGGTAGGTAAGAGTGGCTGTTGGAAATACCAACTCACTTAGGCCTATTGTGATGCCACGTGGATCTATGATCCGCTTACTAATGGAACCAGTTTGAACTATTGATGAAGCGTAGGAGACTGTTTACGTCTATATTATTTAGATCGTTTAGGTCGTTGTAGAAAAAAGCTCCTAGATGAAGCTTTCTTCTCTGGGAGAGAGCTATACATGTACAGAGTAGGTGGAGGATTGTTTCCTTCTCTTCCTCGTCCATGCAGCTCCTACAGATCATTTGAAAAAGCGCCAAGCCTTCTTGCGTGTTTGCCTATGAGACAATGTCCAGTGATGACACCTATTAATGCGCTAAGATGTTTCCTATTTAAAAGGATCCGACAGATCAGAGCGATTCAGATCCAGCTTTGACGAGATCTGTTTGGTCGCTAGACATGTTTGTCCAAAAGTCCACCTAAGGTCTGTTCTTTTATTGGCATCCAGCTTTATTGTTAGTTTGCTACCATATAGGTAGAGTGGTTCCAATTTTGACGAGTTCATCAGCTCTAAAGTTCCAGGGAATGTATCTGTGGCCCGGCACCCAACAAAGGTGAGTGTTGAACTGCTCTGCCATCTCTCCAAGGAACTGCCATCTCTCATGTATGATCGGCATTCAAGGGCGGTTTTAGAATATAACGAGATAGAGCTTATTTAATAGCCAAAATTTCCGCCTGGAACACACTACAGTGATTTGGTAGACGGAAAGAGAGGCTCAGATTTAGCTTATCTGAGAAAACACCGCCACCAACTCCGCTATCGGTTTTAGATCCATCTGTGTAGAGATGGATTGACTTGTCCTCCATGAAAGCATCTTCCTCCCAGAATGATCTAGAGGGAAAGCTTACATGGAAGTTTTTGTTAAGCCAAAGTTCAGGTATGGTGGAATCGATGTTCTCTGTGAGGATTCCTAATGTATTAAGAATGTTGGCGTGGCCAAATGAATTATTTGTTCACTGTTTAGTCGCTTTAAGGCGAATAGCTGCAGTGGCAGGTACTTGTCTACTGAAAATATCGAGGGGTGCCAAATGAAACAGAATGAATGCCGCAGAGGGGGTAGACTGCAAGGACATGGTGTTCTTTGGACTCTGCTTAGTTTAATGCAGTTGACTGTTTTTTCTAAGGCCGTCCACCAGACGACCACCCCGTAAGTACCAGTCTTATGACCGAGATGTATAGCCAGTATGTTACGCGAGTTTGAAGGCTCCATTTATTCCCAATGGATTTTTTGCAAGAGCATAAAGCTATTGTAGCTTTATTGACTCTTTCTTCAATGTTAGGTTTCCAGTTTAGTTTCCTGTCAAAAATGAAAGCCAGATATTTTGCTGTACCGGAAAATACTAAACCGGGACCGTTTATTAAAGGAGGGTCTATAATTGGAATTTTGTATTTTCTAGAAAAGAGGACAAGATCAGTTTTATGGGGGTTTATTCCCAATCCATAGCGATCTGTCCGGTGATTGAGATTTACTTGAAGAAGTTCTTTAATGGTATTGAGATGCTTACCTGAGATGGCTATAGCAACGTGATCCGCATAGGCAATCACCCTGCTACCACCCTCTTGCGGGTATATCAGTAGTTTTATCTACTAAGTTCCAGAGAAGGGGAGGACACCGCCTTGGGGCGTACCTCTGCTGACACATCTTTTAGCGGAAGTCCCACCCAGTTTGGAGTTGATTATCCTGCTTTTTAGCATGAGACTGATCAACTCCCCAAGTGAGTCGTCTACCTGCAGAGCGATGACGATGTTAAAGGCGCCCTCTATCTTCAGGAAAGCAACCACTGCGTACTCTTTATATTGTAGGGATCGTTCGATGTGGCAAGACAGTGAGTGCAGAGCCGTTTATACCGACTTTCCTTTACAGGCATATTGAGCCGTTAACAGAAGTCTTGGATAAATTTTAGCTCGTATATGGATATCAATCAGTCGTTCTAGAGTTTTCAGAAGGCAAGATGATAGACTTATAGGTCTGAGGTATTTTGGGAAAACATGAGAACATTGGCTTTGGGAATGAATACTAAATTGACTTCTCTCCATGACAGTGGAATGTAGATAAGTTCTACACAGCTCCTCATAACATTTTCAAGCACAGGCAGAATAATATCTGAGGACCCCTGTAACTCGGCAGGTATTATGCCGTTCGGACCAGCAGACTTGTATGCTTTGAAGCTATACAGCACCCAGAGCAGTTTGTCCCTTGTAATCAGACAATGAATTTTGGTCCCGGTGTCCAGTAGTAGGTTGAGTGATTCATTACTTGAGGTTGTCCAGTATATTATATAGTATATTGCTGTTTTTTTTATACAACTTGGTGGATGCAAGTCTTTATGCTGTACTGTGGGGCAGATAGATATAATAAGATATATCACGTTTGGTAAGTTTTACAGATATCAGGAGAAAAGCAAAACTGCAAAATCTTTAGGGAGATGTTGTCAACGAACTCTCCCGGTAAATGAAAAACACCGGGTGGTAGCTTGTTGTTTACGCAGCCAATATTGTTACCTCACGACCTTCAATTTGCATCAAATAAGCTGGTTAAATGGTCAAATAATTACGATCTCATGAAAAGTAAGCCGATAAAGACTAAACAAGCTGGTGCATTCCACAGGCAAATACTAAGTTCCTTCTTCTCGTTGATTAAAAAAACATACTTCTGGTCTCTCAAAGCAATTTGGGATCATTTCTGCAAAAGCTTGATAATATCCTCGTGGGCTCTAAACTCACTATAATACATGTCACGGACTGATAATGTGTATGCCTATCCTGAAGAAGAATTTTATTAAAAATAAAAATTTATTTTATTATAACCATGATTGCTGACGAAAACATTTTGTTGATTCTCAGACTACAAATACGCAGATACCATTTTTTCTATGAAGTCAAACACAATCCCTCTATAGAGGTACGTGAAAGATAATGTTCTCTCGCGACTTCATCGAAATGTTCCCGTGGCAAGATGGAATTGACATTTTTGTCGACTCGAGCTTATCTTTAAATAGTTAGTACGGTTGTTCGTACCAAAAGTTCAGTGCAGATCTCCTTCAAACTCAAAGTATAATATATCAAGCAAAAAAGTCGCCCTTCGACGTTCCTTAAGGAATATTCGAAATTTCGACTTTTTTAATTTCCTAAATCAATGGAAACACCATTGAGTCATCTCGTCAGCGCGAGATACACGACTAAAAACAGAATAGCTCCCTGTGGCTTTTTAGACACTTCCGGAGCCTTTAAAAACAGGTCCTTTTAATCTATCACAACTGCTGGGAATGCCAACGATTTTGATTCTAAGTGGGGTGATATACTAGTATTACCTTGATACACTGTAGTGGACACATAGCATAATCATTAAAGAACAATCCAGCTCTACTGGGCAAATGCGAAATACCATAAACAAAAAAGCGGAGCAAATAGAAGTACTAAAAGTTAATTCAACCAAAATCGTCCTTATTCCCTTTAAGAGAAGAAATTATCACTAAATGGAGTACAACTCGATTTCTCTAAAGAAAATAAATTTCGTGCCATAACTCTAGACTACAAACTTAAATGAAGACCTTAAGTAGACAGAGTCATTGAAAATACTTCAAAAGTCATCTAAGGCTTCTGCTGCATCCTCAGTAAAAAAAAATGGGGATTAAAACTAAATATAATACACTATGCATCTCTTTTATTGTGCCTTAAGTCGAAAAATTCAATCCAAATCACTCCTTTTAGGTTGCCCTTTCGAATCGCAGTTGTTGGGATCATACTCAAATTCCTCAAACAGCACCTCAATTTAACTGATCATTCAAAAATGTCCAAAATGGAATAGGATTCGCATTTCTATTTAATTCTTAAATTGACTCTTACATGCTAGACCAGGCCTGTCCAGACTGGAGTTGTGTGCAAAATTACCTCGTCAATATATAGTACGTGCTCAGAAAAGTAGCATCTTTCAAAATTTCCTATCTCCATGTAAAGTTCTTTGTAACTCGGGAAAAAAGAAAGATCATTATTTTCCAAAGACATTTTGAACAATTTAAGTTTACTTTTAAATTCATGTACATGTCTGTACAAGTTCGCGCAATTATTGTGGCCTTGTAACTTCAAATTTAATTCGTTCATGTGTTGGGTCATATCCGTTAAAAATGCAATATCATCGAGGAATTGGGGATCTTGTAGTTTGTTTTCTATTTTTGTGGTATCAGATTTTATTTTATATTGTCTTTCAGAAATACCAGGATCTCTTTAAAGGTAAATCTCCGTACGCTGCATCGATTTCGGTTAAAAAATCGCGAAATTTACGATGAGTCAAATCTTTGTTTCCGGCCCTGATCAGATTTGTTGTTTCGACAGCCACCTTCATTGGGTCCATCTGGCACAAAAATTTTGAAGCTTCTTGGTGTACTCGTACGATGTAATGGATTAAAGAGCAATCAATACTATTCTGATAAAGGAGTCCAGTAAAACTCCATCACTGAATGGTTTTTTAGCTTTGGCTAATTGTAAAGAAACTTTGTAGGAGGCAGCAGCTAAACTCAGTTCATTTACTTTTGAAAAAATGCTTATTTGCTGCACCAGGTTTTTCTTATATTCGGCTACAATAATTTTTCTAGCTTTACTTTCATGTTCCTTATACTTTTCTTCATGCAAAATTGTGTAACGCCGCTTAACATCGTATTCTTTAGCCACAGACGGGACTTGCATACAAATTATACACTGAATTTTATTATTATTGTTGCAAATAATATATAGCATATATGTATATAGCATCTAGACTAAAAAATACTTAAAAATTAATACTTAGATTATGTTATGTTTTTCGACGTTACCAACGATAGAGTTTAATTAATAGATAAATTACAATTAAGAATAAAAAACTAAGAAAACATTTTTTTAGTAAAAACCGTAGTGAATGGAATTTTTTGAATTTTTATTAATACAAAACCTAAAAGCAAACCTTGAAAATTCAACTTAATCTACTTAACCTACTTATAAAGGGTTTTCCAATAGGGACTTGACAACTTTGAATTTAATTTGTGAACGCACTCTTCCACTAATCATCAAACTGTCACTGTCAATTTATTCAGTAAACTCAACATTTTCATCATGGTAAAGTACACGAACGAGCAACGTCTGCAAATTATAAAAATTTTCTACCGAAATTCGGAGTCGGTGACTGCAACTTTAAGAGCGTTAACTCTAATTTTCGGTCATAATTCTCGCCCTAGTACACAGGCAATAACAAGTTTGTTTGAGTCTACATATTCGTTGTGTGATGTTGCCGTGTCAGTGAGACAACAGGTGTCAAAAATATCAGTCAATTCCACGGCGTTCTCAAGAATTGGGCATGGCTCAGACCACATTATGGCGTATTTTGCGTAAGGATCTTGGTTCACACCCATACCAGATCAATCTGACTCAAGAATTGAAGCCGATGGACCATTTGAAGCGACGTACGTTCTCCGATTGGGTTCTGGAGAAGATGCGCCAAGATGATGAATTTCATCGCAAAATCATCTTCAGTGACGAAGCTCATTTTTGGCTCAATGGGTTCGTCAAAAAGCAAAATATGGGTTATTGGTCGGGTGAAAATCCACATGTGCTTCATGAATCACCACCTCATCCACAAAAAATAACTGTTTGGTGCGATTTGCATGCCGGCGGCGTTATTGGGCCGTATTTTAAGATACGGACTTGGACGACGTGTGGTTTCAAGATGATGCCACAAGCCACACAGCACACGCTACAATCGATTTATTGAAGAGTAAGTATGGTGAGCGTGTTATCTCAAGAAATGGGCCAGTCGATTGGCCGCCTCATTCGTCCGATTTAATGCCGCTTGACTATTTTCTGTGGGGCTACGTTAAGTCATTGGTTTATGCCAACATGCCGACGACGTCGGAAGAGCTCAGAGCCAACACTGAACGCGAAATAGCGGCCGTTTCGGCCAAAATGTGTGGCCGAGTCGTTGAAAATTGAGTCCAACGAATCAATCGTTGCAAACGTGCCCGCGGTGGCCATATGAACGAAGTCGAGTTCCATTCATAAATGTTTTGATTGTACTTCAAGCCGATAATAAAGTTTTTGAAATATCTCAAATGGTTTGCGTTTTATTTAAAAAAAAAAGTTGTCAAGTCCTTATTGGAAAACCCTATACTAACTTATTGTACGAGTATGTATGTATATAGAATAAATTTTTTTTTTTTTTATGGTTTACCCATTTTTTAGTAAACGCTGTTTATATTTTTTTTTTGTTTATATGTATTATTATTATTATTTTTTTTTCTTAAATTTATCCTAAACCCACGTAATGTTATGTAAGCCGGCTACGCCTAAGAAACCGACTTTGCTTCCTAATGAAGCTACCTAATACAAGAGGAATTCGACGAAGAAGATTCCTCTCCTTCAAGAACCCATCAAAATCTTTGGTGCTGCCGAGTAACTCCCCTCATGTCGCACTGCCATGTACGGTTTCTGTCGTAGTTAAGTCGACTGTCCGCATCTATTCAAGCGACGTGGAAGATTAGCTGTACGGCTAATCTGTCCTGGATCAAACCCTTCATATCTATGTAGGTAGAGGAACGCTTCTAGAGAAATAAAGCCGTCAAAGCGCATTCTCTCGTGATATGTATATATAATTAGGATAGTAAGTCCCAGAGATCAGGTTGTTCGACACGGTCATTGCTCTTGCAACGTGCTTTCGGGTCAACTTAATGACGAAATTGTCCACTCTTATTAGGTTTGCCCTATTGTACAAGACCTCATTGGGATAGAATTTTATGTACTCAGGCTCTGGTGTTCTGTATAAGCGAAGACAAGTCCTCTCAAACACCCAATCGCAAAGAAGTTGTCATCATCAACTGCCTCATTTGGATCTATGCCTTCTGTGTGTGTTCATTGTCCGCCGTTCGGGCGATTTTAAGACACGAAAGGTTGTTTTGATCTTTCCTCCGAAATGTTTTATTTATTTGCGGCAACATATTCGGGTTGCTGATGTTTACAGCCCGAATTTTATTGTTCCAATATAAACTTACAAGAGCCCTGTAATTTACTTTTATTAATGCTTGGAGGTTTTTAACCGATGACTCAGTGTCATGATCTCCAAGTTATGTCTGTCCTTAAACTGTCGGTACAAGGTTTTAAGTCTTGACAGCAGTCTACAGTGCGTCAATAGTTGCGTTTCGGAATAAGTCTTCGTTGTCGGTATGTTGATACCGGGGTATCGTTTTGTCCATTGTTGGTTTAATTGCCTCGTCCATTAGTTTTAGATAATCCCCTCTTGACAGATTTCTGTTGGACGGTGTGTAGAGGAAAGTTGAAAAGAAAATGTATCATTCTGCAGCTTACTGCACACAGTAAAAAGACAACTATATGATTCCCTGGCCATAAAGGCGTACCTGGAAATGTGGCAGTGCATACATATGCTCTGATACTCGTTGTGGACTACCCGCCAATCAAATAATAATTGCACTTAAGCAATGGGAATGACAAGAACGGATTCTTTAATAGGAAGCACAAAATGGCTAGAGGCATCCCAAGAAGTACCAATACTTTCTGTCCAAATGCAACATCACTGGGCATTTACACCTAATCACTTCCATAAAGGCTTCGTATTACCATCTGATGCTATCTCATCCTCAGCTCAGACAATTTTTGACTTCATCCAAGAACTAGATTAAAAAAATATGATCATACATATGAGGTTTAAGCGCTTCTTGGGGCATCTCCCATGGCATTCCTGACTTACAACTATAGGGATACTTGTCATAGCAGTATCCTGATGATGCAGCACCTTGCCCAGCTCACTGCCTGTCTGTGGAATTTATAGACTTTGTTTAGACATTCGATTACTGACCGTCATCAATATTTACGGACGGACGTCTTAAACATAAAAAATGAACTCATCCTACTGTAACAAATATATTAACCGAGTATTGTTTATTATAATATTTAAAAATGCTCAAGGCTAAGTATCTTCTGCAATGACTTTCGTGGAAGGTGCAACACCTCAAAAACAGGAGCCATTCTTTCGTTAACCAAAGATCAAAAGTACTGTTTCCTATTATCATCCTTTCAAGTACATTTATTTATTTTTAATTGTATTGGTTGAGAAAAAACATTTCCCCAATCCCAATAATCCTTTACTAGCTTAACAATTCTAAACATACTCGTATTTGTAGAATTATTATGCACACGAGAACTCGTTAATGTTTTTTTTTTTTTTTGTTTTTTTAAAGTAAAAGATACACTAATACAATTAACAAATGTATTATAATAATCTTGAGATTTTCGGTCAAGGGCCTCCATGTGTGGGGAAATTTATAGTGTCTCATATGCGTTAACATATCCAAAGAGTAACGAGCAGGCTAATTCGCATTCGCAGAATGCAAAATAAAATGCGTGCAGCATGTCGTAGTGGCCAAACACATCGTACGTAGTGTGTATGCAAATTGAATGTTAAATCGTCCACAACAAGATTGAAAGAAATAAAAAACTTTGATAGCAAAACACGTTTGCCTAATAAGTACTTTGGCTTTGCTGATTATCCATTAAAAAGCCATCAAACGACAGGAGAGTCTGCAGATTTTGAAAATTGTGCAGATAAAGTTTTTGTTTTTCTAAAGTTCTAGTTGAATTGATGAATGAAATTCGTATCGTGTGTCTTTAGAGCAGCAGATAAGAAACTTCCTTTCTTTTTTATTACAGAAAACCGCTTTAAATCCCACTCACCTAAGTTCATCTCCTATTCATAATCTCTAAATCATATATATTTGAAATTTTTTAACCTTTTTGTAATAAAAGTTTTCATGTGAACACGCAAAATATAATAAATGAAAAAGAGTTGCACAAACGAATAATCGGAAAGTGAATTCTTTGTGATTCTTATATTTTCGAGTGGGTTTATGGAAATCAAGTTGAACTGAGGATTTGATCAAATTTCGGAATGAGAGGAGGAGAAGATGAGTAAGTAAAGCTCATTTTTAAAAATCCTGTCAATTATCAGATTCCAAATTACAAAATATCAAGCGATCATGGGTGCGGCTACGTATAAAAGCAAATGAAATTTACAATTATTCTTTCAGGCACTGCAACGGTCTCCCTTAACCATTTACAATAGTATGTAAGGGTATTCCCTTGAACTTTGTATTTCTTTTCCTGTTAAATGACTCATAGGATCATTGAACTGGTGAACAAATCTTCTAATAGAAACAACCAGCCTAGTTTCAAGATCAATTGCCTCAAATGTCAATTAATCGTTCCCTTTCTAAATCACTGTCCCATCTAATCGAATTATTATTCAAACTACTCCCCTGGCTGAAGATCGAAGTTAAGACCGCTAGTGACAAAACGCAAACACCTCCACCCATACGAATAGCCACATTACTTGCATGCGTCCAACTGGCATCCTGCTTAAAAACAACCCATTGTCGACAAACAACGATAATCAAAATCATGATCGGTAACACAAACACTTGATTGATAACAAAGGATACAACCGCCCAACATTACTCTAATTGATATACAGAAGCTATCTCTCCAAAACCTATATACAATACACAAATCTCCGTATGTATACAAATGTGGCATGGCCACATTAGGCGACACTATTTGAGTCACATTAAGGTGGGACTGGAAGAATTCGAAAGTGGGGAAAGATCTGGAAATGCTGATGTCGCGCGGCGCGGCACGGCGCGGTATAATATGATCGAACTCTCATTTGACCATGACCCTTTCCGGTAGAGGAATCTGTTTTCTATGTCCAACTACTACAACGCTGATTGATACTCCAAGTACATATGTACATATGTTGAAGACTTGAAGAGATGCTTTGTTGTTAAGTTGGCGACCCGCCATCCGCTAACACGTTCAAAGTGTGCACTAACCTGTCGCTGTAGCCATAACCACAATCCAAAGCCACATCGACGACGACTACGACCACGAACGACTATTGTTATAAATTTCTTGTGGATTTGTGTAGAGTCGCGTGCTTAGCATACAAAATGAGCCTGATACTTGTGGTGCTTCCTTTTTGGATTGCATGTTAGTGCACGTTGGGAGGATACCTTTCCACTGGGAGGATATCACATTTTGAAATGACAGGAGTTTCTTCTTTTTTTTTCATTTCTGTTTGTTTTTTTTTTTTTTTTTTTCCTTTTCGCTGACAATTTCCTGAATGTTTATTTTCATACAACTTGTTCGAGTACTCGTTTTGCTGTTTTGAAATTTTTATTATCTTTATTTCTAATTCTAAAAATGTCATTTTTTTTCTCTCGTTTTAGGTAAGAAGATATATATAATTGGTAGTAAAGGAGTAACTGGTAAGCCAAATGTTTCTATTGATTCATGTTAGTGATTGAACTGGGCTTAGGCTAGCAAATTGAAAATATATTTGGGGTTTTTATAAGACAAAATTTAACTATACAAATTTTTTTTGCAAAATCAAAACCAAGTTATAATACTTCTTTTAAAGTTATAATACATTGGAAAAGATAAAGTCAAAACATCGAGTACCAATCCGAAGTAGTGCAAAACCAAGATGATGAAACGTGTCCTTAACAAGAATGTCACCGCAAAAATGAAAAACAACATTAGAAGTAGTACAGTATGCAGTAATACATATGTGTATGATATGAGTTATATTGAAAACAGTTACCTGGTCCTAGCTGAAGACAAAACTGAAGCAGTTGTAATGACAAACTTGCAGAAGACGATACTTGCACCTGTGAAACGGTCCGTTCTTCTTTCGCCATTCGAACACGGAAATAAAAAGGACCTACTCTCACTTGGTGCATACAATTACAAGGCGGATAACACAGGTAACCTATAGCCATTCAGCTAAAGTCGGAATGGTGAAGCTAGGTTATTCCGCATACATCTGAATAAAGATCTAGAGTACGTTTGAAATTGTGATGATGTGCTGACATGCTAAACAATTTTATCAAACCTAAGTATATATGTATAGGACCCAATTCCAGGACAGTGGAGAAGTCTTTCGCGTAACGAAACAACAACAAAATGGCCTATGTATATGTTCAATCCTCGAATCGGACAAAATTTAAACAGCGAATAAGAATAAGCAACAGAATAAGGTATCAGGCCTTATTCCATTTAAAACTGATTCAGGCACAACCAGAAGAAGTTTTACCAAAAAATAAAATAAACAAGAACATAAACCTGAATATATAAGTAACGAAAATTAAAGGTAAAGTCACTGTCGGTACTGAGGATATGGAAAAACCAGTTCTGCGAACGAACGCCTTCAATTTGGTGGATGAAAGCGAAAATTTCTTGGCATATACTAATATCTAAACTTAAGCATAACAAGGCTATGGCACGTTGTTCTGATCCAGAAAAAAACAAGACCTGCTTATCTGCACAAACTATAGAGGCATCATATCTTCCAAGATCTTGTCTGCAAAACTATTTGCCCACATTTGACCAAATCACACTATGTAGAACCTAGAAGAAATGCAAGAAATCAAATAGATACACGCTGTCTTTTTATCGATTTCAAGGGTGCATATGATAAAAAAAAATTGGATTACCATCCCTGCCCTGTAAAATGACAAAATGTCGTCTGACATAATACTTGAGAAAATTATGCGAAATTCTCAAACCAACGTATTATCATACGCTGATAATATTGATATCATTGTGAGAACAAAGCGAGCGGTCGCTGGTACGTTTGGAAGTATTCAAACAGAAGGTGCAAAAAATGTGTTTAGTTGTGTTTATGGTTGAAGGTAAAACCAAGTATATAGTGTCAATAAGAATAGACACACAACATCGACAAATTAGAGAGAACATCACTATAGATAGCCGTAACTTTGAGTTATTATGGATTTTTGTCTACATCGACTTTTAACTTTGATAATCACGCCAGTCCTGCACTTGGTTATCTTGACCGCAAATATCTTCAAGCGGTTTTCGGTCCCGTTTGCGTTGACCAACTTCGGAGGGGGAAATATGCGACCAAACTCTTCAAACTGTACAGTGACATTGATCTAATCTAAGCACTAATCGTCGAGGTGGCTAAGATATGTAGGCCGAATGAACATTAACGCTTCGGCCAGAAGAATCTAAGATTCGCAGGCGGATAGGGGACCTAGAGGGAATTAGTCAAACACTTTTTAGGACTGTAGCACCAACTAAATTTATGAGTAAAATTATGAATAAGTAGTTAAAAGTATTTAGTAATTTTTAAAATGTCAAACATTGCCAGTAAACCTCGCACAAAACAAGGAAGAACTATGGAAAATATGTGTGGAACAAGTGTTGATAGTTTCGAAAAGTCTTTCCTAGTGATACTACGAGTAAAAGCTGAGAGCAGGAGATTCATCCTCCTGCTAAGATAGCTAAGATAGCATAATAGTGAACTCCATGAGCAATACCAAGGGTCTTCAAGTCCCATCCAATTAGTTTAAGACATAAAAGAAGAACCAATTCAGGGATTATATCCGCGACTGCTGGGAAACTTAGTGAGATAAACTGGTAACCGAGGTTAAAAATATCAAATTATAGAAAAAGGCACCATATTTTTGCGCATCACTATTAAGTTTGAGAGACTGCACCCTGGCCAGTGCGATTTTTAATAACATATTTCTCTTCTTTTTTTTTATACCGCCTCCAACCAGTACCAGATCAAGCTCGTTGTGCTGTCCTGTCCGTCAATTTAAATGAATGCTTTTTCAAGCAAACAAATACCACTCTTTCATTCAAACTCCCGTACTTCATAACTGCCCGGTGCTTTAGTACTAGATAATTCGGGCTTTCAAATTCCAAGTTTATTTAAATGTTTGTCAATTGAAAATAATTATCTTTGCCAAGTTAAATTTTTATTCTACATAATTCCAAAAGAGATACTGAAAAAAAATGAGTAGAGTAATATAAAAACTGTCTCTTTTGCAAGCAGACATTATTTTCTGCCACAGAAATATTACCTTCTGACCTAATTCATGGCATTTGCCTAGTTGCCAACTTAGGCTCGACACATTTTTGAGCATCCAGATCTGGTATTCCCTCACGCCATTGCTCTATTTCTCGTAATATCACTTTCACCGACAACGTTTTAGACGCCTTGAACCTGTTGAAAATGCACATCCTTTCCGTACGTGTGTCTCTACAATACACATACTCGTATACTAAAAACCTATTAATCTTCTTAGTGACACCTCAATTAGACGACAATGACTCTCGTTTTCAAAACCACAGAGTTTCGTCGGAGAGCTGCCGCTGCTGTGTGTATCCATCAGAAAATATCATGGTACCATCGCCAAACACTTATATCGATTTCCGAGAAAGTCTGCCAGCCAACTCAGCCACTTTTTTTATACACCACCCATCCTACAACGGCTTGATAAAATCGTTGACTGTCTGGCAGGACGAAGCAGTATGAGTAAGTCGTTTCTACCTCACTACCCCGTCGTCGGTTAGTCCCATCGCATTCTCATCCTCTAACATTGTGTCATACCGAAAATACGCAAACAAATGATGAGAAGGATACCATGGAAACAGACATCACAACCAAGCAACAACGATGGCGCCGGTCGCCATTTCGAGCCGGTAGGGTGTGATAGAGGGTGCTTAATGTTTCCTGGCGAAAATATTCTCTAATACATTCAGGCTTACAGCGCCAGGTCAATATATTTTCGGCTTCGAAGTAACTGTTCAAGGTTAAAAGGATATTGGCTTGTCGCACGCACTTCAATTTTAGAGTCGACACAGGGCGTATTGGTAGTGGTAGTGAATGGTGAGAGGTGGGCGGTGGGCGGTGGGCGGTGGGTGGTTGTTGGCTCACTAGCTAACTTGTACTTGTCATCGTCCTTCAGGAATCTTTTGCAAACAGCACCACAACGCGCAGCGCACAACAATAAACTGTTACTGGAAGCGACGTCGATGCCAGAATAACGGTAGACGCACCTAATAATCTAGATGGTAGTAGGAAAAAAAAACACGGCTCAACAGAAATCACTGGAATCTACCTATCTATGGGTGGGTTGCTATCCTTCTCCCCTTGCATATCCATCCGGCATGTGTGCGTGCAAAACCTTGGCAGACGTTCGAAATCAATTGTGGGGGTTCTTCTCCGTCTGCGTGTGTATGTATATGTTTATTTGGGTGAATATGAAAATACTTTCATACTGGTGAGTTCAATGAAAATCCTTGTTTTGCGTCTTACTAGGCACGACTGACCTTGAACTTGAGTTCGGGGGTAAGAAACTTTCCTAGGAAATTTCGTTCTCTTCCACATGGCAGCGTGGGTAGACTCGCGCATACCCACATTTTACAGTTGTTGGTTGGTAATGATCCTACAGCTGTACAGTTGTGGCTACATCCTCAACCGGATGGCGGCAGTAGCTTCAGTTTTGGCGTCGTTTAGTTCTAGACTTCTCAAAAGCATTTTTTAATGGATAAGAGGATAAATATGTAGACATTTTGGTTAAGACTGTGGGGAAAAACATAGTTCGTAACTTTGTAAGTTTGGATCTTTCAAGTGCGTAATACAATTTGAAAAATGGGGAAAAATTCTTAGGGCTTTTTATCTATGTCTGTCCACATGGGCACGCATTATGTGACAACACGCACATTTGATTTTTGCACTTCCACTTGGTGCTAGTTTCGAGCGCTGCTTTTGGTCCTAGTGTTCGTGCCAATTTTTATTTTTTATATATTTTGTTTCTCGTATTGCACTTTTCAATTAGAAATGCAAATGCGAGTACAGCCGTGAACTCAATTAGCAAGCGATGATATTAGACAAAAAAAAAAAAAAAAATAGTCATGTTGCTGGGAGGTTGGCGATGCAAGTAGATAATTCTGTTTTAAGCGCGTTTGACATTGTAGCGATTGACGAACCCACCGCACTTTCAAATGATTAACGAACTTGAATTATGTTTACGAGTATTTTGTAGTCATTCTGATGATAGGTAGTCATCTGGCATAATCCGTAATCAGATAATTACCATTGATAGCTTTACGAGGAATTTCATAATCTGTTGCAAAAAATTCTGATTACATCTCAATTAAATGTGATTTTGACGATTTCGGAATTCTGGTAACCGGCAGAATTATCAATAATATTTAATTAGTTGTAAATTTCTTACCAGGTTTGATTGTTGGTTTGATTGTTTGTTTATATGCATTTGAATGGGAGCTGACTGCGCCTCTGGAAGCTAGTAGAAGTAGAATTTCAGATGAACAGATTTCTCTGATTTCATCGTAATTTAAAGCGAACAACTGGAAGTGGCTATGAACGTTGTTTCAGGAAACTCTTTTACCAGTAAAGTTTAGACGGTGATCTTAAGATGACTTATAAACAATACTTTAACTTGTATGGAAAAACATATATCTTGTTTAATTAGGATCTTCACTACCTGCGAGTCATTGAAACCAACATGACCATTGTAAGAAACCAATATGACCAATGTCAAATCTTGCCTAAACTAGTGTAGAGATGCAGCACTATTCGTTTTCCTGCCGAAATTAAGTACATAGATGTTGTTCGAGATAGTGAGCTTCTTCGCAATAAGACATTGAAGACACTTGCAGACCTGATCAACCATATACGTTGATTGTTTGATGTAATCAACTTCCATTTAAATACCATGTGTTACTGGCTCCAAGAATAGGTTGCCTTGGCTGCAAAGAGGCTTTTCTTTGCCATAAATGCACTGTTGAATCTCCACTTCCTGTCATCAAGGGCTGCATCCTAAAATAAAATATAATATTTCCATGGACTTATGCTTTTGACTCTTTCGGTGGGCAACTCTACTTATATACGTTCAAATTAAGACTCCGGCTGCCGCTTAGTCGTATGAAGTTGACTCTCCTTTTCTTTTACGAATGGCTTGGAGCAGAATCTGATTCAAAGGATTATAGTCGAATCTTAGTGGACGTCCTCAAAAACAGTAAAATATTATGTCTGACTTCTTTTTAGTGAGCGAAAACCTTTGACTTTCTACTGCTTAGTCCGGAAAAAATCTAATTTTGCAAAGTTTACAGCCAATCAAGCTGCCTGCATAGACTTATGGGCTGACGTACATTCAAAATTGACACTTATTTAAAAGCTACAAATATACCTAAAGTCAATTTACTCATCTAGACAATACCCATCTGAAAGTTCATTATTTGACGATTGATTATGAACAAATAAAACAGACAAATACATTCGCATGGAATAAAAGCAGAAGCTGCAGATGTATATGTAAGTATTGTGCTTCATACTGTTGTAGAAGGGAAGGGAAGGGAATAAACCATGAGGTAAAGTCTGCATGGTGACAGCTGCAATTTAGCCTAAACTGTTGCATTGCATCACTTGTTTTTGCAGAATATTCTCCCACAAATCGAAGTATCTATTATAGTACTCGTAAACCGTAGCTATACCCTACAAAGTCCTCACATAGTCTTTCGGTTTTTGTTGTTTTGAAAAGCTGTTTTTAATCGAAATAGGCGGTAGGTGTTGCCATATGTGAATATACAATACGTTTGTTTGGTTAAAAATTTTTATATGGATATCCAAATGCGTGGTATAGAAATCGTTATACATATATTAATAAGCAAACGCGTATCTTGTTATTAATTATAGGACTATTGTACAGAATGGATTTTCATAATGTACCTATATAAAGTTGGAAAGCCCCTTTTATGGAGACGCGTGCTACGATTAATATTTGTATTGTAGAACAGGTGAATATGATTGGCATAAGATACATTTAAGATACAAGAGGAAGTAGGTGCTTAAATCTAAACGATTTTAAGTGTGTATGTTAAAAGTTTAGTAATTAGGTCCGAAACGATATTGTTTTACTAGCTTCTGGGCCTGAGTTTCAGCATAAGGTTTTCTGACGCTTAAAAGGCTCAATTTTACATAAGTTGCAAGTAACTTTAAAAAAAAAATAAAGTCCGCTTTTATGATGTTATATAGGTGGTTATAATAAAAGTTGTATGACAAGTTTATCTAACGTAGGAAGGCGTTTTTGATATTCATTCATATACGAGTACAAGGTGGCACAAAATTAACCACCCTATCGGAAGATGATATAATTATTGCAAATGGCGCCGTACGTCAATCGTATTTGACATTTGTGAACTAGACAGCTGCAGTATACAAACAGACAAGCAATGGAACGTTATACTACGCAAGAACGTGGAATAATTGTGTGGATGTTTTTGGCCAATAATCGGTCTATGGTGTTAGCGCAGCATGAATTTCAACGTCGATTTCCTAATCGTGTCGCGCCAACTGGGCAAATATTCCGGCGCTTAGGTACTCGACTCGAACAGAGTGGAACCACAGGAGACCATGCAAAGCGTGGCCGCCACTGGACTGGTCGTTCGGCCGAGAATATCGAGGCTGTGGCTGCCGATGTCGCTGGGAACGAAGAAACATCAACCAGACGACGACGGACTACGCAATTGGGCATCACCAGACGAACCCTACAGCGAATTTTAGTGAAAGACTTAAACATGTTCCCATACAAGGTGCAAACAGTGTATCAGTTAATGCATCCTGAACATTAGTCGCGTGTGAATTACTGTAAAGCCATCCTCAATCTCAACAACGAAGAGGACGATTTTGTGTTGAAAATCATCTTTTTTTTTACGCGCGCCTAAGGGGTTAGATACCCTTTTACTGTTGCCAGGGCGCGGGCGGAAAGGTAGAAAGAAGAAAGGAAAATTGTTTTGTAGTGGTTTGAAACTCAGGTGTGTTTGGTTTCGATATTCGCTCTTCAGGGGGTGGGAGTCCGAATAGGACGGAGAGTTTTTTCTTCACTCAGAGTGATTCGAGGTATAATTCACAGTATTTTTTTCTGTGCTTGAAACTCTACAACAGTCAAATCTACGTGTCAGTGTTATGCCTTCACACGCAGAATTTTTCTGTCTGAGTTCCAATTACACAAATGAAAAACTGACTTGCCATGGGCAGGATTCGAACCTGGACCCTCCGAGTGAGAAGCGATTGCTCATTTCACTTCATTTCATTTAATATGCATTTTTATTTTTATACTTCATTTACACTTACAAGCTAAACAAAAAAAATGCTTAAAAATTAGCTTAAATGACTTACAAATAATCTTATTCTATCTTACTGGCCCCATACGGGCACTCTAATTTAAACATTAAACAAAACAATGCTTAATCTATGTCTTTCGACGTTTCTTACAGACTATTTTTATTTTTGTTTTTACATTTATTAAAACTAAAACTAAGAAAACAAACTTTATGTAGAAAAACTTAGTATATGGACTTTTGTCTATAAACTACCTAAAACTAAATCTTAACTACTTAATCCTACTTAAACTATCTAATCCTATACCGCATTTTAGAGCGCGTTACCCACCTCTGTTCTAATATTATTTTTGTTTTTATTTTTTTTTCTTAAATCTATCCTAATTCTACCTAACACTATGTAAGCCGGCCACGGCTAATCAAATATGCAGAAGACCGACTTCGCTTCCTATGAAGCTACGTATTACTGGAGGAATTCGACGACGAAATTACCCCTCCTTCATCTAGCCCCCAGAATTGTTGGTGCTGCCGAGCGACATCCCTTATGTCGCGACTCTCTACCGACCTACTGAACCGGAGACGCTCCGCACTGCCATGTGCGACGTCTCTGTCGTAGTTGAGTCGCGTGTCCGCAGCTGTTCGAGCAACGTAGAAGATTAGCGGCACCGCCAATCTGTCCTGGATCAGACCTTTCATATCTAGGTAGAAGAACGCTTCTGGAGGAACGAAGCCGTCAAAGCGAACTGCCTTCGAGTCAACTTAATGAGGAAATTGTCCACTCTTATTAGGTTCGCCCTATTGTACAAGACCTCATTAGGATAGAATTTTATGTACTCAGACTCTGGTGTTCTGTATAAGCGAAGACAAGTCCTAAGGCAAGCCCTCTCAAACACCCGAATCTTTTCCAATAAACTTGCTCTTACGTTGAACCACACGTACATGATATGTAGCAGATAACCTTTACCCTCGCATCGAGTTGGCTGTTATACAACAGTCTCTTTTTAAGGGCAAAAGCACCTTTGGCTCTGGCCAGAGCAACATCTATATGTTTATTAAAATACAGATATTGATCTAGCCAGATCCCAAGGGATCTGACTACATTTCGACAAGCAAGTGGCTGCCCTATGATCGAGAATTTTCGCCAATTCTTTCTGGTATCCCTAGAGGGACAAAGGCGTCCTAAACAAAATGGTTTCCGATTTCTGAAAATTGATTTTCAACTTCCAGTCATCGCAATATCGTTTAATTTTATCGAACTCACGTTGCAAGAGTATATTAATGACCTCAATCTTTGGATCTGTTCTGTACGGGACTAAGTCGTCTGCGTACGCTATGGCATGGTGAAGTGAACCTATCAGATCGCTTGTGTAAATGTTGAATAGGATCGGCGAATTTACCGCACCTTGTTGCAGACCGTTTTTAATGTTAAATGTTCCAGCAGAATTCACATCGCTATTCTTCACGATGAACTGTCTACTGGAGAGCATATCAAAAAGAATATACAACAGTGGTTTACTAATGGCTAACCTGTCCAGCTTGGAAAAGAGTCCTTCTAACCATACGGTATCGAAGGCTTTTTCCAAGTCAATCAGGCAGGCACCAGTGCACTGATTCTTGCCTTTGTTCCATTGGATATCAGAAACCAGTTTAGACGCAGCATGAATAACATCATGCCCCGCCTTGAAACCGAATTGATTATCCGGAACTATATGTTTGTCCTAGAAGCGATTGCTAGTACCACTACACCACGTCCACCCCCTACAATACGGTCACTTTTACTGGCGAACGCTACAGGGCCATGGTAAACGACTTCTTACTGCCGGAATTGGATAAGCGGGGCTTGGCGAACATGTGGTTTCAACAAGACTGTGCAACCGCACACCCAGTACGAGCCACAATGGATATTGTGAAGAAAGCGTTTCCTGGTCGCGTAATCTCCCGTTTTGGCGATTTGGCATGACCAGCAAGATTGCCCGATTTAACCATCCCAGACTTCTTTCTTTGGGGCTACTTGAAGTCGCGGGTTTATGCCAACAAGCCTCAGACAATCGCAGCCCTTAAGGAGAATATTCGACAGGAATGCGAACAGTTATCATCGGAAATCTTGTGGAAAGTCATTTAAAATGCGATAAAACGGGCACAAATGTGTATCAACACTGGCGGCAGCCAATTGGCGAATATCATCTTTTCCACTTAACACTACGATTACCGCGTTACCACTTGCTTAATCCCATAGAGTTGATATGGGCTCCTCAAGTGCAATAAAAGGATTCGCAGCAAAGCAAAAACAAAACCATCAAAATGGAAAATACTATTAGCAAACGCACTTAGAAAAGTTTAAACAAAAATGGTTTAATTGTGTCAAACATATTGAACTAAAAGTTGACCTAAGTCGTTTGATTTATTTACCTAATTTACGCAAAACATGTAACCTATGGCAACCGGATGGTAATTATCTTCAGAAATTTCTGTTGGCAAATATGCATATCATGGTATCCCACGCTTATACATTTCATTGTATCCACAGTGAGAAGCAAATATTCCTATCTTCCCTGTACTGCAGATTTTTGTTGAACAGAGTATAATAACTCTATAACCATGAAATATTTCCAAGAAGGTACAGTTGACATATTGAATTCATGGTTTTAAATCATCAATCGAGAAATAGACTACGATCTATTTCCATAAATTTTCAAATGGTTGCAAGACTTGTTACCACAGAAATAAAGCTTGCCTTCGGATAAATTTTTTAAACGAAGGATTATTCTTCCTTTCATGTTCCAAAGATTTCGATGAGTATGCAGTTCATTCAGAAAATCACACTTCTCTTAGTATTTAAATCATATGGAAATTATAGGCAGGCTATATTTTCATCAGATAGCGCTTATAATTTTTTTACAGCTGTTTAGCACTCGATAAATTTGCTCTACTCTGGTCGATTGAATTGGAATTATACGGAATAATTCTGGCATGCGAGTAAAAAATTAATAACGCAATTAGTCTATCTTCTAGGAACACATGCAAAGAAAAAAAAGTTCAAATGCATCAAGCTGTGCCCGTATTATAAATAAATCTGACACGCAAATCATAAGAACTCTATTGGTGTTTGCTAGTATTGCAAGCAGTTAATGGCAGTTCCTACTCGTAATTGTTTATAAGGTTATCTGAAAATGACTGATAGTAAGCAGGACAGCTCTCCTAAAAAAACATCGAGTTCGAGCAAATATTATTTTTTAGTACAGACCTTTTTAAGTCTTTTCTGATGTAGAGCTCTGTTGCCTATATCAAGTTTTGATAGTCTTGCTCCAACTCCTTCCTCTGTTAGATCCATGAATATACCACACAAGTTAATCTAGTGCTGCCGCCTGGTTTTCAGAAGGGCAATACATGCAATACAAAGCGGAAAATGTATGCATATCTAGTTGACATTCTCGGATCCTTGTGGGGTAATCCGGATAAAAGTAGGCATGATTTTTGGCAATTTAGCGGGAGGGAGTCCGCTTTTATGATGTTATATAGGTGGTTATAATAAAAGTTGTATGACAAGTTTATCTAACGTAGGAAGGCGTTTTTGATATTCATTCATATACGAGTACAAGGTGGCACAAAATTAACCACCCTATCGGAAGATGATATAATTATTGCAAATGGCGCCGTACGTCAATCGTATTTGACATTTGTGAACTAGACAGCTGCAGTATACAAACAGACAAGCAATGGAACGTTATACTACGCAAGAACGTGGAATAATTGTGTGGATGTTTTTGGCCAATAATCGGTCTATGGTGTTAGCGCAGCATGAATTTCAACGTCGATTTCCTAATCGTGTCGCGCCAACTGGGCAAATATTCCGGCGCTTAGGTACTCGACTCGAACAGAGTGGAACCACAGGAGACCATGCAAAGCGTGGCCGCCACTGGACTGGTCGTTCGGCCGAGAATATCGAGGCTGTGGCTGCCGATGTCGCTGGGAACGAAGAAACATCAACCAGACGACGACGGACTACGCAATTGGGCATCACCAGACGAACCCTACAGCGAATTTTAGTGAAAGACTTAAACATGTTCCCATACAAGGTGCAAACAGTGTATCAGTTAATGCATCCTGAACATTAGTCGCGTGTGAATTACTGTAAAGCCATCCTCAATCTCAACAACGAAGAGGACGATTTTGTGTTGAAAATCATCTTTTTTTTTACGCGCGCCTAAGGGGTTAGATACCCTTTTACTGTTGCCAGGGCGCGGGCGGAAAGGTAGAAAGAAGAAAGGAAAATTGTTTTGTAGTGGTTTGAAACTCAGGTGTGTTTGGTTTCGATATTCGCTCTTCAGGGGGTGGGAGTCCGAATAGGACGGAGAGTTTTTTCTTCACTCAGAGTGATTCGAGGTATAATTCACAGTATTTTTTTCTGTGCTTGAAACTCTACAACAGTCAAATCTACGTGTCAGTGTTATGCCTTCACACGCAGAATTTTTCTGTCTGAGTTCCAATTACACAAATGAAAAACTGACTTGCCATGGGCAGGATTCGAACCTGGACCCTCCGAGTGAGAAGCGATTGCTCATTTCACTTCATTTCATTTAATATGCATTTTTATTTTTATACTTCATTTACACTTACAAGCTAAACAAAAAAAATGCTTAAAAATTAGCTTAAATGACTTACAAATAATCTTATTCTATCTTACTGGCCCCATACGGGCACTCTAATTTAAACATTAAACAAAACAATGCTTAATCTATGTCTTTCGACGTTTCTTACAGACTATTTTTATTTTTGTTTTTACATTTATTAAAACTAAAACTAAGAAAACAAACTTTATGTAGAAAAACTTAGTATATGGACTTTTGTCTATAAACTACCTAAAACTAAATCTTAACTACTTAATCCTACTTAAACTATCTAATCCTATACCGCATTTTAGAGCGCGTTACCCACCTCTGTTCTAATATTATTTTTGTTTTTATTTTTTTTTCTTAAATCTATCCTAATTCTACCTAACACTATGTAAGCCGGCCACGGCTAATCAAATATGCAGAAGACCGACTTCGCTTCCTATGAAGCTACGTATTACTGGAGGAATTCGACGACGAAATTACCCCTCCTTCATCTAGCCCCCAGAATTGTTGGTGCTGCCGAGCGACATCCCTTATGTCGCGACTCTCTACCGACCTACTGAACCGGAGACGCTCCGCACTGCCATGTGCGACGTCTCTGTCGTAGTTGAGTCGCGTGTCCGCAGCTGTTCGAGCAACGTAGAAGATTAGCGGCACCGCCAATCTGTCCTGGATCAGACCTTTCATATCTAGGTAGAAGAACGCTTCTGGAGGAACGAAGCCGTCAAAGCGAACTGCCTTCGAGTCAACTTAATGAGGAAATTGTCCACTCTTATTAGGTTCGCCCTATTGTACAAGACCTCATTAGGATAGAATTTTATGTACTCAGACTCTGGTGTTCTGTATAAGCGAAGACAAGTCCTAAGGCAAGCCCTCTCAAACACCCGAATCTTTTCCAATAAACTTGCTCTTACGTTGAACCACACGTACATGATATGTAGCAGATAACCTTTACCCTCGCATCGAGTTGGCTGTTATACAACAGTCTCTTTTTAAGGGCAAAAGCACCTTTGGCTCTGGCCAGAGCAACATCTATATGTTTATTAAAATACAGATATTGATCTAGCCAGATCCCAAGGGATCTGACTACATTTCGACAAGCAAGTGGCTGCCCTATGATCGAGAATTTTCGCCAATTCTTTCTGGTATCCCTAGAGGGACAAAGGCGTCCTAAACAAAATGGTTTCCGATTTCTGAAAATTGATTTTCAACTTCCAGTCATCGCAATATCGTTTAATTTTATCGAACTCACGTTGCAAGAGTATATTAATGACCTCAATCTTTGGATCTGTTCTGTACGGGACTAAGTCGTCTGCGTACGCTATGGCATGGTGAAGTGAACCTATCAGATCGCTTGTGTAAATGTTGAATAGGATCGGCGAATTTACCGCACCTTGTTGCAGACCGTTTTTAATGTTAAATGTTCCAGCAGAATTCACATCGCTATTCTTCACGATGAACTGTCTACTGGAGAGCATATCAAAAAGAATATACAACAGTGGTTTACTAATGGCTAACCTGTCCAGCTTGGAAAAGAGTCCTTCTAACCATACGGTATCGAAGGCTTTTTCCAAGTCAATCAGGCAGGCACCAGTGCACTGATTCTTGCCTTTGTTCCATTGGATATCAGAAACCAGTTTAGACGCAGCATGAATAACATCATGCCCCGCCTTGAAACCGAATTGATTATCCGGAACTATATGTTTGTCCTAGAAGCGATTGCTAGTACCACTACACCACGTCCACCCCCTACAATACGGTCACTTTTACTGGCGAACGCTACAGGGCCATGGTAAACGACTTCTTACTGCCGGAATTGGATAAGCGGGGCTTGGCGAACATGTGGTTTCAACAAGACTGTGCAACCGCACACCCAGTACGAGCCACAATGGATATTGTGAAGAAAGCGTTTCCTGGTCGCGTAATCTCCCGTTTTGGCGATTTGGCATGACCAGCAAGATTGCCCGATTTAACCATCCCAGACTTCTTTCTTTGGGGCTACTTGAAGTCGCGGGTTTATGCCAACAAGCCTCAGACAATCGCAGCCCTTAAGGAGAATATTCGACAGGAATGCGAACAGTTATCATCGGAAATCTTGTGGAAAGTCATTTAAAATGCGATAAAACGGGCACAAATGTGTATCAACACTGGCGGCAGCCAATTGGCGAATATCATCTTTTCCACTTAACACTACGATTACCGCGTTACCACTTGCTTAATCCCATAGAGTTGATATGGGCTCCTCAAGTGCAATAAAAGGATTCGCAGCAAAGCAAAAACAAAACCATCAAAATGGAAAATACTATTAGCAAACGCACTTAGAAAAGTTTAAACAAAAATGGTTTAATTGTGTCAAACATATTGAACTAAAAGTTGACCTAAGTCGTTTGATTTATTTACCTAATTTACGCAAAACATGTAACCTATGGCAACCGGATGGTAATTATCTTCAGAAATTTCTGTTGGCAAATATGCATATCATGGTATCCCACGCTTATACATTTCATTGTATCCACAGTGAGAAGCAAATATTCCTATCTTCCCTGTACTGCAGATTTTTGTTGAACAGAGTATAATAACTCTATAACCATGAAATATTTCCAAGAAGGTACAGTTGACATATTGAATTCATGGTTTTAAATCATCAATCGAGAAATAGACTACGATCTATTTCCATAAATTTTCAAATGGTTGCAAGACTTGTTACCACAGAAATAAAGCTTGCCTTCGGATAAATTTTTTAAACGAAGGATTATTCTTCCTTTCATGTTCCAAAGATTTCGATGAGTATGCAGTTCATTCAGAAAATCACACTTCTCTTAGTATTTAAATCATATGGAAATTATAGGCAGGCTATATTTTCATCAGATAGCGCTTATAATTTTTTTACAGCTGTTTAGCACTCGATAAATTTGCTCTACTCTGGTCGATTGAATTGGAATTATACGGAATAATTCTGGCATGCGAGTAAAAAATTAATAACGCAATTAGTCTATCTTCTAGGAACACATGCAAAGAAAAAAAAGTTCAAATGCATCAAGCTGTGCCCGTATTATAAATAAATCTGACACGCAAATCATAAGAACTCTATTGGTGTTTGCTAGTATTGCAAGCAGTTAATGGCAGTTCCTACTCGTAATTGTTTATAAGGTTATCTGAAAATGACTGATAGTAAGCAGGACAGCTCTCCTAAAAAAACATCGAGTTCGAGCAAATATTATTTTTTAGTACAGACCTTTTTAAGTCTTTTCTGATGTAGAGCTCTGTTGCCTATATCAAGTTTTGATAGTCTTGCTCCAACTCCTTCCTCTGTTAGATCCATGAATATACCACACAAGTTAATCTAGTGCTGCCGCCTGGTTTTCAGAAGGGCAATACATGCAATACAAAGCGGAAAATGTATGCATATCTAGTTGACATTCTCGGATCCTTGTGGGGTAATCCGGATAAAAGTAGGCATGATTTTTGGCAATTTAGCGGGAGGGAATTGCCCTACAATACCATATTAACGTGTACATATACATATTGTTTAACAGACTGCCTTTTACACATACATATGCTTTCCGCGTTGATGGTTTCGTTTTAACATGATAACATCAAAAATATCTTGTCTTAGGTGGGCAAGCTACTGACTTAGGTAAATCTTTTGGTACTCACCACTGCCCATCGTTGTGCAGCAAAGCTAGGAGCCCTCTGTTCGGCTTGCATCACTAATTAGCGTAGGATTCCCGTCATTATTAGGGCGAATTATCGAAGGCAATAAAAGGGTTGTCTAAGAGCAATTCTTTGGAAGGAGGCTTCCACACTTCATCTCGAGTAATGAAATATGGACATACAAAGAAGTGAAGACCGGATTGAACTGTACGTTCTGAAATAAAACATAACCACCGTCAGACTTAAGCCTTATGCTAATTCTATGAAGGGTGGAGAGCATCTTCCTTAATAAAATTAAGCTTAGTCTAGTTAACTAGAGGATTAGTGAAAGGATCTTGATCGCTATGACCATTCTATAGCACCGATTACCATCTTAATATAAGTCTACTGCTACTTTAGCAATTGATGTTCAGCAAATTTGCATCTCACAAATGAGTTTGTAGGTCTGTAGATTAGAATTAATTAGAATGATTGCTCAAAATCATAGTACTGTCAATTTTGAACGTCACGAACTTTTACTTTTGCGTCACTTATATGAAAAAGGCTCTCATGACTAATTTTACCATCTATCACCTTCTTAAAGAATTATAAATCCGTATTGTCAACAGAGTCCGATTATTTCTCAATGATTTTTTTTTCTACAAATCGTCCTAAATCTGTGGCGACATTTGTATTTTCAGGTGCTGCTGCGCCTATTCATTTACAACATAGGCCTACCACAGCATATGCCTACGGGGCGTGCTACAGCGAAGCCTGTTCATTAGAACTCTAGAGCCCAAAAAAAAAAACCAAAAAAACAGAACATACAAAACATTCCAAATGTTTCCACATATGAAAAATGCAAATTTGTTGCTCTGCACTTTATCTAGCCTCAATATCGCGAGTAAAGAGTGAGCTTACTTGGTGCTAGGCTGCAGTTGCCATTAACGCGCCATTGTAGGCACGTCCTTGGGCGAAGAGCTTACACAAAAGTAGTTGTTGCACTCTAATTACCCTCCCTACCTGGTCGAGGACAACACAGTGCCGAATATTTTAAATTTGTTAGCGCACCAGCCCGCGAAAAAGGGAGTTGGCCATGTCCACTCTCAACTAGGCCGAGTTATGCATAACGACGACCACAACGACAGTAACAACGACAACGACGATGACGATGTCTACAACAAACACTAGGCCTAGTTATGTGGTGTCACGCAAGTTCCCTGAAGGAGTTCGTGGTCCGCATTCGTGGTGATGTGAGTAACCAGGGTCACAGATGCAAATCTCTTAACAAACATTCAACCATGCACCAAGTAAAAGTGTTTTCGGATATATTCGTACTTACGAGCACAATTGCAGTTAGCAAACAGCAATATGCTTTGACACTGATATTCGTTCAATGCAATCCACGCAGGCCACGAAGACCGCCACCGAAGAGGAAGAAGAAGGCAACCAGCAGCAGTAGTAAAACATAACCGCCGTGAACACATGACAGAGGCGCGCATTCTAAGTGCGTTCACGTTTAAATGACGTTGTGCGTTGTGCGGTTCAAAAACAGTTGCTTACCGCTGCGTCGCACTACCTTGCCACCACTGCCACTGCCGCTTCATGCATTTTCAATGTGGCATTTGTGCGAGACTATAAATTAAGCAGTGCGCCTTGACATCAATTAGTTCATGCACAATTTAAAAAAAAAAGGAAAAAAAAAAGTAAAACCGACACTCTGACTCTGAGACTATGTAAGTGTGCACCTACCCTTCTCTAACCAACACCACAACCCACCACCATCATCATCATCATCATCATCATCATTACTACCACCAGCCAAAGCTAGCAGTCTTTCTAATGCTTCAGCATGCGAAATGCATGCGTTCTGTGTGTCACTTTTGTTTGTGACTTTTGGCGAATAGTTGCCAACTTAAGCTATGTTATGAGTATAACAAACGTCGTTGTCGACGTTGTTGTCGGTCGATCGTCTGACATACGCAAGTGACATTTGGGTGTTTATTCGAGAACAACTACGACTGCGACGACTGCTGTCTAATGCGCATAAACTATTGCAATTATGACGGCATTTGGTTTGTCACTGCATGTGTGCGTCTATGTGTTTGTATGGATTTGTCCTTAATAGGTTCTTGGCTTCATTCCGCTTTTGAGGTATGAGTTATGCAATGCCATTGACAATTTGATTTCCTTTCCCGCAAGAACTTTTGTCTGTTTTGGAATGCAAAGACAGCGACACGGACATGGACCCAAACCGAATGGCAGCTAATTCGACTTCTGAGAGCTTGGCGAAGGGAAATAGAACAGTTTTTTGACAGTGCGGCTACTTTAGTCTTGTGTTACATGAAATGTCAGGGCCAGATTATCATGCAAGGGGCGCATTCACTCACCCCATATGTAAGAAATGAGTGGAATATGCTTTTCGAAATAAGTGGGTCAATTTAAAGGTTAGACCTTTGTAAGTCGACTGTCGGGGGACTACCGATGACATTCAATAATTGGAAGGACTAACTTACTAAGGTGAATAAATATTAGTGACTTGACTTGTTTGAGTAATTGAGGCGACTTTTAAAAAGATCATGGATCAAGATAAAATTGGATGACAGATCTTGATAATGAAAGATACGGCGATGATTCGTTAGTTACAAAAGATACATTCTGTTCAGCCAATTGAAATTCCACCTCTTAAGTCCGAAATAATCGATCCTCTATCGAAACTCTATGCATAACAACTATTATCGTTATTCTTCTATCGGTCAAATAAATACGGATTGGACTCAACAAAACTATCGTCAGTTGCAGTAATCAGTTAGTTTGCCATTACACAACAGATTTGGGTTCAATCCCGGTACGGAACAACAAAAAATTAAAAACAAAAAGTAATGACAAATAAAGGCAAAGGGTCTTACGAGTATATGGAGTCACAAAGCCTTCGTAAGCCACAGAGACAGCGATTGGCAAGAGAAACTTTTCGCTTGATTTCTCATGAGGTGGCTCCACCATCATTTTATACAATCTGCAATCTTGGAAGAGATCGCAAAACTTGATATGTCTCGGTAAAGCTCGACTTTATAGATGCAGCTATATGCAGACTTAAAATATGTTAGCTTTACAGATGGTGAGTATCAATCTGGATTTGTTGGGTTTTTTCAACGATCTGCTGTTGTGCGAATATTTGGCCAATTGTGGACTTACCGCATCGGCTTAGAAGCCTTTATGACGGTACACTGCTTCTCTGCACGGGAGCGCATTGTATTTTATCGGGAAAATCCATCACATTGTTGAAAAAAATAGTTCCATTTCCAGACATTGATCAAGGAAGATACCATTTTCTGCAATCTTCACAGTGAGGCTGTATTCAAGACGGAAGCTGCCTATTATTCCATCGCTTATTAGTGTTGTGCTTCGGTGCTACAGATTATCTTTTAAATACTATTTGTGAAACTCAAAAATAGTTGGCACTTACCTAAAACCAATGAACCTAAAGTGAATTCTAGAATTCCGAAACCGAATTCAATGAAACAATTTTATCGGGTACAGTGAAGGTACTCGTAGATAAAATACAAGCTGTAGTCGACCAAATACTAATTAGAGGGATAATGTAAGAAAGAAGAAATTATTTTGTAATGGGACTATTTCAGACCATGTGGAGTGTGTCACTGGATCGACCATGATGCAAGTTTCGCGAACGTTAGCATCTCAGGAGTTGGAGTAAAATAGCAATATGAAAGGCTCTACCTGTATCTTAGGAACGTTGTTGAATATTGCTGTATAAATAGACAAGCAGAATACTCTAGGTGAAAATTACTAAAGAAATACCGGACAATGCAACGCAGTGCAATTTAAAATATGTAGACTCTGTAGGTAGTACCTGTTTTACCATAGGAATAAAGACTATTATTAAATTACTCATCCTAACCTACAATATTTCAAAAAGCCCTCAAAAGAAAGGGGCAATAGATGGGGAACACCATACCGTACAAAAAGATACTTTAAAGCGGAATAACCGCCCCAAAAGACAACATCATTGGCACAATCTTCTTGAAATCAGTGCGTTTACATATCCTATTGATTACACTAGTCAACAATATCGTAAATAATTTCATGTGATTCGTGTTCTCTAAGCTAGAAATAATGTAGAAAGTCAAATTAAGCTCTTCGATCACGTCACAATTTTATGATATATATTTATTTGTATTTTGCACTTTTGTAAAAAATTTTATACTGACATTAATTTATTTTGGAATAAAAAAAAACTGCCTTTTTCATTTTTATTGTTTGTCGATGGTAAATCCCTTGCAGGATTCCATTTTCCTTGATATTGTTTTTCAATCACAGCTATATCTTGGTGAAATCGCTCTCCGTGTTCATCACCCATAGCGCCCATATATCTAAATGCGAGTCCAGAAAATGTATTTTCAAAGACATAATGCATTTCATTTTATGAAAAGCTTGCAACATTTTCTCAACAAAGTCAACATACGAGTATTGCGGAGATTTATGATTCCCTAAAAAGTTTTCAGTGACTGCGACGAAAGAAGTCTAGGCTTCTTTTTCTACTTCATTTAGGCTTGAAATGAATTCTGCATCTTTTATTATCTTTTTGATATCTTGACCTACAAATATCCCCTCCTTAATTTTACCTTCGCACAAAGAAGGAAATTTGTTCCTCAAAAACTTAAATCCGGGGCTATCTTTGTTCATAGCTTTTACGAAGTTATTGATAAGCCCAAGTTGAATGTGCAGAGGCGGTAATATAACTTTTTGTGGATCAACTAAACTGTCAAATTTAATATTCTTTTTTCCTGGAATGTAAGTAGTTCTTGAAGGCCATGTTTTCTGAATATAATGTAGATTTCTAACTCGACTGTCCCACTCACATAAAAAAACAACAATACTTTGTGTAACCAGTATGTAGCCCCAAAATTAACGCAACAACTTTTAAGTCAGCACAGATCAACCATTTATGTATATTATACATGATTTTTTCCAAGATATGTTTCAGTACATCGTACGTTTCTTTAAAATGAGCACCTTAAGCCACTGGAAACGATGGAAATTTATTGCCATTGTGGAGTAAGACAGCTTTTAAACTTGTCTTAGATGAGTCAATAAAGAGTCACCAATCATTTGGTATGTGCTTATGGCCCATCTCAGCCATCAGACCGTCGACATTAGAACAATAAACTAAGTCATATCCGCTGAATAAAAATCTATAAAAGAATTGTGACGCTTGCGGTAAGTAGTAACTAACACCCGGCTGAAGGAGATTCCATTGCTTAAGTCTTGAACTTAGTACTTCAGATTTTTCTTTAGTTATCTAAATCTAAATCTCTAATTAGATCATTAAGCTCTGATTGACTAACCAGATGAAGAATTTTGAGTTACTTGTAACTGGAAATTCTTCCTCCTCCACACAATTCACTTCATAGTCTTTGTCAGAGTCACTTATATTCGGTTCAAAATTAGGTGGCTTAGGTACTGGAACGTCATCCGAATGTGGCACTGTTTTCGCGACAGACGATACATCTGGATATTTTATTGTGTACTTAGATTTTCTAGAAAACCCTTTTATATTAGTGAGACAAAAATAGCAGTCACTCACATGATCTTTAGGTTCGCGCCATAGTACAGGTTGACCAAAAGGCATTCCTTTACATTTTCCTCTAAGCCAACAACAATTTTGTATAACAGCTAAGGCAACAGATATATGGTACCCTACTTCTAGTGACCTAGGACCCTCAAACACAATTCCAGTCGTCTATTTGGAAGGAATCATCGTACCGAAGTGCGAACAATTTTAATACTTAGACTCCGTCGCGTCGTTAACTACCAAGGTAACTGCGTTGACGATGTCACTCATAGAGTATAAGCCACTCTATGGTGCGAGAACTCTGCAGTGCTATGTTACAGAAAAATGTGTCAAACTTAAAGGTTTCTTATACACGAAACTCCTGCAACTTAATCATACGAATTACAATATTGGACGAAGTGTGATTTAATGGAATGTACGAGCATTAACAGAAGTGTTCGCATTAAACAATCGATAGTGTGCAAAGTTGAGGCTGAGCAAATCGGCTGGATTTGTCATGTTCAACGAATGTTGTCGGGAAACCCGGCTCAAAATATAGCCGAGGTTTTGAGAAGAAGCCGAAAAATAAGTATTTGGATCACTGAAATAAAAAGAGAGCAAAGTCTGAACCTCACTAACGAAGGGATCCAGAATAGAGCGGCCTGTAGAATGATTCTAAGATCCGTAAATTTAGCCGGCCCCACAGGCGGCGTTAAGAACAATAGGGAGAATAGCATGAACGCGGCCCCTCAATATCAATAGACGCCGCTGTAAACGCACTTTAATGAAAAATGTATTTTAACATATTCTACCAAGATGTTAAGATGTCCTTTCAGTCATTGAGTCAGTAAGATGTGCTTGATGTTCTATAAGATTTCAGCCTAAACAAAATTCAAATTTTGTTGATATGTTTAAAGTGCTTTTATACACCCTTTTGTGCTCCACTATTGCTCTGTCAATTACACATCACAAAGTTCATATTCGATGATTAATCCATATGGCTCAGTCTACATATTTAGGCTCCTAACAAGTTTCTCACTTGCTGGTCTTAATTTGTTCAATATATCTTAGTCATCTAAGCCGATGCATTTGGATCCTTTTTGGCAAAGTCCAGGTGACTTTATAATCGGAACAAATCTTTGTGTATCTTCTTCTCCACATGGAAGAAGTTCAACAAAGGCATTTTCATATATTTTTGATAGATACAAGCTTCCGTAGTGTAACTACAATAGGACTGTGTGTGTAAAGGCCTTTCTTTCTCGTTCGTGAGAAGAACTGTTGCCTATTTAGTCAAATATGGGTACAATATATGTACTGTATATATAGATAACTATAGTTTGAATAAAAGAATGACAAGAGGTGTTATACTAGAATAAGGAAATTTTCTGAACATTAATAGCATACTCGTATTTATGAATATAACATCTCCCCTTTTAAATTAGTAAATTCAAAAACTAAGTAAACTATTAAATTCATTTGCTAAAATTATAAAAATAGTGACATTGACTCGAAGTGGATTTAAGTAAATCATTATTTATATTTTCGTTAGTTTCCTATTGGAAACGAACAACTTGCTTCCTGGTTCTCGAGGTGCGTCGAAGGTTTTGGTTCAATTGTTCCTTGGTTGGCTAGTTATTGTTGATCTGTTGATGTCAGGATATTCAACATCCGAGATCTATTTCTTCAGTTTGTGTCGATGGTTGCGATAAATCTGGAGTGCAAACAATAAAATTTGATTCAAGTTCAGATGTGAGGATAAATGAATCGGCAGTGAATTGATACGTTAAATCCGGTGATAGATTTCGCAACTTTACCTGGTTCTGATATTTCTTGAAATATCCATGTATTGTTAAAATTATATAAATTTTAGAGCCCAGTTGTTAGGTTATTTTTCCTTCTAACCATCCTTCTAATACCATCTGCTGAGGTTTGAATTTGTTGTTTTGCTTTTTCAAATATCTTTGTTTCTTGAAGTTTGGAACAATTTGAGATAGAATAGTTCTTGGTTGTCGTGATTTCGCAGTTTGGGGATTGTGTGTTGCTCTAAATGTGCTTAGAAATATGTATAGGGTTTTCCAATAAGGACTTGACAACTTTTTTTTTTTAAATAAAACGCAAACTATTTGAGATATTTCAAAAACTTTATTATCGGCTTGAAGTACAATCAAAACATTTATGAATGGAACTCGACTTCGTTCATAGGGCCACCGCGGGCACGTTTACAGCGGTCGATTCGTTGGACCCAATTTTCAACGATTCGGCCACACATTTCGGCCGAAACGGCCGCTATTTCGCGTTCAATGTTGACTCTGAGCTCTTCCAACGTCATCGGCGTATTGGCATAAACCAATGACTTAACGTAGCCCCACAGAAAATAGTCAAGCGGCGTTAAATCGCATGAACGAGGCGGCCAATCGACTGGCCCATTTCTTGAGATAACATGCTCACCATACTAGCTCTTCAATAAAGCGATTGTAGAGTGTGCTGTGTGGCTTGTGGCATCATCCTGTTGAAACCACATGTCGTCCAAGTCCATATATTCTAATTCGGGCCAAAAGTAATCGATGATCATGGCGCGATAACGCTGACCATTCACAGTAACGTGACGATCGTTATCGTCGACGAAAAAATATGGCCCAATAACGCCGCCGGCATGCAAACCGCACCAAACAGTTATTTTTTGTGGATGAAGTGGTGATTCATATGTAGATTTTCACCCGACCAATAACGCATATTTTGCTTATTGACGAACCCATTGAGCCAAAAATTAGCTTCGTCACTGAAGATGATATTGCGATGAAATTCATCATCTTGGCGCATCTTCTCCAGAAACCAATCGGAGAACATACGTCGCTTCAAATGGTCCATCGGCTTCAATTCTTGAGTCAGCTTGATCTTGTACGGGTGTAAACCAAGATCCTTATGCAAAATACTCCATAATGTGGTCTGAGCGATGCCCAATTCTTGAGAACGCCGTGGAATTGACTGATTTGGATCGTTTGCTACGGACGCCTGAACGGCAGCGATATTTTCGACACTTCGACTAACCCGTTGTCTCACTGACACGGCAACATCACACAACGAATATGTAGATTCAAATTTTTGCACTAAACTTGTTACTGCCTGTCTACTAGGGCGAGAATAACGACCGAAAATTGAAGTTAACGCTCTTAAAGTTGCAGTCACCGACTCCGAATTTCGGTAGAAAATTTTTATAATTTGCAGACGTTGTTCGTTCGTGTACTTTACCATGATGAAAATGTTGAGTTTACTGAATAAATTGACAGTGACAGTTTGTTGATTAGTGAAAGAGTGCGTTCACAAATTAAATTCAAAGTTGTCAAGTCCCTATTGGAAAACCCTTTATGTTGAGAGCTTCGTCCATAACTTTACTTTCTTCGAATACTTTTTTGAAATTAGTTTTGAAAGTTCTCACAAGTTGTTCAGCTTCTCCATTTGGCGCAAGATGAAAAGGCGCAGACTTCTTTGTTCTTGGAAAAATCTTGCAAATTCACGGTGTAGTTTAGAGCCCATGGTGATAGTTTTAGGTACACCTTCAAGTGTAAATATTTTGCTTAAAGTTTGGATAGTTGCCGTTGCAGTTGTTGTAACCATTGGTTATCCATTTTGTCAAGATTGACCATATATCTTGACAAAATGAATCAGCGAAGTTGACTTGTATGCGCTCTCATGTCTGCTTAGACTTTGATCAAGTTCTAAACTCCTTAGGTGGATTAGATCTATGGGACTGAAAAATGTTATAGGACGATATTTTTGTTTCAATCTGTTGGTCGATACCAGGCCACCAGGCACCAGCACTTTTTTGGCAGTTGTTTCATTCTTGCAATTCCTCGGTGCCCTTCGTGTAGCTTGTCTAACATTCTTTTTGTAGCTTCTCTGGAACAATATGGAACAATAACTGGTGTATGCTCAGTTTGCAAAAGTATTATATTTTTGTATAGGTTTAAAGAAAGTTTTCTGTTAAAGCAAAATGTATCTTCCTCGTTGCAATGTGGTGTGCAGTGTAAGAAAGAAACTCTATTAAAAATATTTTTAAAAAAAATTTAACAAATTACGAGTAGGTACTGTGAGAATTGTTCGCAGTCCGATAGTCCTCTATACTGAGCCTCAACAATTATTATAGAGGATCATCCAACAAGAGGTGACATTTTACATTTCGCGCTGTTATTGAAATGTCAGCATTCAGCTAACATAGTAAAAACTGTTGAAGTAGTGAAAGTTCACTGCAAATCATGGTGATAATATCGCGGAAACGTTTCGTAAAGTCGGTACTGCGTTTGGTCATTATGAAGGGCCTTCTCGCACAGCTATAGTGGATTTAATCGATAGATTTGAATGTATCGGTTAGTGATGTGAAGACTCCAATTTGTGTTCGTCCGGCAAGGTCTGCTGAAAATATCGCCGCCTTAGCTGAGAGTGTGACTGAAATTCCAGGTGCGTCCATTTCGAAACGATCATACGAATTGCGCCTATCCGCAAGCACTTTTCACCGCATTTTGCATAAAGATCTTAGCCTACATGCTTATAAGGTCCAGTTGACACACGAATTGAAGACAAAAGCCAGCACAGTGCGGTTCTTTAGCTGATTTTGTGCTGGAAGTGAATGATCAAGGTCATGATTTTTTACACAAAATTATTCTGAGTGGTGAGGCTCCTTTCTATTTGTCTGGGTATGGAACAAAATTGTCGGATCTGGGTTCCAAAAGCCCAAGAGAAATAGTCGAACAACCTGTCTATTCACAACGAATGAGAGTTTGGTGCGGTTTTTGGGCTAGCGGGGTCATTGGGCCATATTTTTTCGAAAATGACGCTGGTGCGACGATGTTAACTAACTCTTTTTTGCTTGAAAATGGTCCTATGGGTGTGGAAGACGTTTATTTGTAGTAGGATGGCGCCGCATACCACACAGTTGATGACACAATGGCTATATGCGTAACAAATTTATTGTGTGATTTCTTGAAATAGAGACTTCAATTGGCCGCCGAGATCTTGCGATTTAACACCATTGGATTTTTTCGTTTGGGGATTGGTTGAAGATAAATCTATGCTAATCCTATACCAATAATTCCTACACTAAAAGAAAATATCATAGCTGTTATTCGCGAAATACAGTCGCAATTCTTCGCGTTGAGTGATTTTATCAAAAGGAATGACTATTTGTAGACGAAGCCTACATTAATGACCTTAGAGTTTGCACTTTAGATTGAAATAAAAACATCACCACTTTTTGTGAAAGTATTGCGTTTTTCTTTTGATTTAAAATGACACCTCTTATTGGATGACGCTATAGTAGAATATACGCACTTTTCTCCTGAAACGACCAAGCTGCGCAACATCCTTTTCTGATAAAGTACATGGCTCTGCGTAATAGAGGAGGATTCTGACGATCAAAATTTTACAGGTTGATATTTTGATTGTTTTCCAAGAGAAGATTCGACTATTCAATTGGGCCCAATTGGGCGATTAGCAAGAATTATTTTTCAAATGATCTCTAAAGTTGTGTCGTTGTATAATATAACATATTATACCATACCATATATAACTGCGGGATCTTGACTGCTTTCAAGATATACCTGTCTATTGTGGTCCCAGTCCTCGCTGTTGTGTGTCCTTTCTCCATCGTTTACCGCCAGATTCATCTTCGCCGCAGCACTTGCAAATACCCCACAAACAGCTCGCTCTGTTCTATCCATAATATCTTTGTCAAATGCATAGGCAAGATTTTTCACTATTATGGGTCAGATGTTGGCTTCCGAGATGTGCACAATAATCCCAAGTACGATGTAATCACATGACAGTGGATTGGTGATGAAATTATTATCGACCCTCAGAGAGCAGTGGTTATCCTGCGGAGCCGGAAGAGTTTAGCAGGGATGCTAAAACCGGATATGACTTCGTAAAATTTTTCCAGATATATATCATAGGCTGCCTTAAAATCGTCATATAAATAGGCAATAGGTAGTGGGTGTCGATTTGGAATTTAAGGTAAGATCTGCCAGAATTTTTAGGCCTTTTGACAAAAGGTTCTAGGTCTTGGATTATATATAGCAGAAAACATCTTAAAGACGATGTTGAGGAGACTGATGATTTTATAATTGACTCCGACTACAGAGTCCTCCCCTTTGTTCAAGGTCGTGTATACGACTACAATGCTGTTGTTCCATTCGTCTGACATACTTTCATCCGACCATATTTTAGAGGTGGTACATGCTCTTTACAAAGTCATATCTTGTTGCCTTGAAAAGGCCAGCAGCTATGTCGTCAGTACAGACAACTTTGTTGGCATTAAATTGAAACATGGATATCCTCACTTCATAGAGGTCGGATGGACGGAATTATTACGTAACCTCGTTTAAGTTGATTAATTTGTTATGTTTAACAGCAGAATGTTGATCGTCATCGACCTTTGGGAGACATGAATCGACTACGAATTTTCCACTAGGTTCCATTTTTCGTCCTTGCATGCTTCCGTTCGTGTTTTGTTAATCTGATATGTTCTTTTAGCCTTCTGTATCTCCCTTTTTCCGCATGCACCAGCCGGCAAACATAGTCAAACCACGGTTTGACATTAGTTGTGGGCCGAAACGTAGCACATCAAAGATGTTATCTCTAATAACTTGTTGGCAGGTTTGCCACTGGGTTTTGAGACAAGATGCTTGCGGTATCAGACGTCGAGCGAGGTTACAAGACACTTGATTGGCAAAGGTCATGCCAGTTTTCTGCAATTACACCCTTCCGACGTCAAACTTATTCCCTCTTTATAGCTGCGCTGGCCAGAATAGGGCAGTCTTCCGGGTCAATGTTGGTCCCTTGGAACGTTTGGATTTCTTAAATAAATAATGGAGGCACGCCTTGCGTTGACCGCAATGTGATCAGTCTGATTTATGGTAAGTTGATAAGGAAACCGACAGATCCTCTTTTGGAGGATGTGTTCTTGCTACGATGACATTACGCCTCGATGCGAAATCGTTAAGCCTAAAGCCATTGTAGGAGGTGGTGGCTATACTTGCCGACTGTGCTACCAGAGATGTCCTCCTTTCTTTGCATTATTCATCATAAGACACAGCCCTTGATGCCATCGTCTGTTTCCTTCTTTGGGACGACCTTGATGAGGATTGTCACGAAACTCAAGACTTCTTGCCTAAGTCTGCTTCTAACGACAAATCCGCGTCAAAATAGCCAATACTTGTAATCTCTGTAGTTTATGCCGCACTTCTTGGGTGCTGGTTGGATCAGCTTTATAACAATCTAGAGTTTCCACGAGTTGTTCGGCTGCAATTGGTCTATAAAAGGACCCAATATTTCAGGTGCAGTACAGAAAATCGTTTGACTTTTTTGAATATCTGGATCGCCAACAGTGCTATCATTCGAGGGTTTCGGTTGTTTCGCCCACTAATACTTTATCCAACGGCGAATCCTGACTCACGCTCACAATTTAAATTTCTGTATTTGAGGCATTACACATGCAATTTCCAGGGGCCACCACTTGAAGAAAAAACGAACTTGACGCGAACTTGAAACGTTGCGCTACTGGCCTAATCCGTGTTTTAGGCAGTCATTCACTGGAATAACTTCTACAAAGATCGTTATCATGAGAAAAGCAATAAGCTGATCTACCCTTTCTACACATGGTTTACGAGTAGGTACAACCTTTCCAACCCTGTTTTAGTCTAAGTGTTCCTTGCTTTCAATGATTTTACTGTGGATATAAATCTTTATTACGCCTACTAGTATTGTGTAGAACGTGAATAAAATCGTTCCTGGATGTTTTGAATTTTGATTTGGAACTTCGATCCATTTTCATATATCACAGCTTGTTTTACTATAAACAAGACTCAATCTTCCAAAAAGATCTACGAGTCTGCATCGCCATCCTCCTAGTGCACCGAAAAGTGCTCCCAAAAGTCACCATCTTAGATTATGTGTAGATTTGAGTTTCATTACTCATAGAATTTCCTTTGAAGTGACATGATCAGTGGAAATGAAGTACTTGACCCCAATTGACCCCAAATGCCAACCATTTTTAGGCCTAAATGCCAAGAGACCTGCATAACATGTACTCTTATCTTAACTGCCTGCCAAATGATTTATTTGTCGTCTCTGGCTGACTTTGTTGTTTCAATTTCGATTAGGACGCCTTTATCCGTAACTTCCATAGCAACAAATGTCAATTGGTGGCCATAAGTGAACAGCACGAGCTGTTCCCATATGGAAGCGCTTCAATCTTTCACTCTCCTAAGCTCTGGTTCAACTACGAATACATATTCACTATCCAATCCACCACTCCGATTGAGGTCTGTGAAACATTTTGAACTTTTAAGCATTGAAGTTCTTGACCAGAATTTCGACGCCTTGTGGCCGATTCTATCTAAAGCACAAAGTACACCAGCCTATCAGCGGTCATGTGGTGGCTGGAATAGAAAGGCTGTCTGCTGGTTGGCTTGGATACTTGGTCGATTGGTCGGTTTCGTCGTTTTGGTGGTGCTGCCACAGCATGACTTTGCGCTTGAAGTTGATTAATTTCGTCGTTCTTTCGGGTGGTAGTTAGTCAGCGATCGATGTGAGGTGAGCAGTCATTTGTATCTCTTTGTTTTTGAGGTCTTTTTTTTCATCTTTTGTTTAAACGATTGTCGATTGCGATTGTTGCTGGTAGAAATCCGTCCTCCTCCTTCTTACCTGGGCGCATGTGAGTACTGTATTGGGTGCGTTTCAAGGTTGCTCCAACAGCAGCTCACATATTGGTTAAACTGACTGCCTGTTGCAAACTGTATTCGTTTTCATATTCTCTATGCAAGTGGATATTGGGAATTGGAAAATTGTTGACAGAGTTTGATTTAATGCCTTCCATCAAATTTAATTGAATTCGCTAGGTGGTTGGGTTGAAACAAACCATAAGAGACGGATAGAAAGGGGAGCCTAAAGTTGACTGGTTGTACGGATGATTTGTGCACCATGTACAGGGTTAATGGTTGTAACGTAATACCTACGGTTTGGCAGCTAGTCTAAATTAGTCGAAGAGAACCCACCTTGTGTCCACAGGTATAATACATGTAAATGGGTTGATCTGTCAGCAATTTTGTTTTTATTTTTCCTTTGAGGGGATTTGTATTTGTAGGGATCTGTAAGTAGGAAAAGAGCACTGTATCTCTAGTTGCACAGATTGATTTATTCTGAACGCTTTTGTGTGGATTTCACAGAGGTAATTTGAGGAATTCGGTTCCGCTGACTGGTGATGGATGTTTGATTTATATTTTGGCGGGTCAAACTGTGCAATGGCTCTAGTGAAATATTGATGACGAGGTGTGTTGGCGCCAAACATAGATCTGTAAAGGTGATATGTTATTGGGGTTTTGGTTGTATTATATATCAGATGGGAAGAAATTGTGTTATTTCTTGTGTTCATATTTCCTTCTGAAATATGAACGATACATACATACGAGTACACATGAATGTATAGTATTTTTTGACCACCACCACCACCATTTCGACAAGCAATGGCAAACTTCCGAAAGTCAAAGTAGTTTGTCCCGATGATAAAGCATTCCCGTCGTTTGGAGTTGGCAAATTTGTTAGATCTTATCTACATACGTACAAAATGAGTGGAACGTTAGATAAGATAAGTACAATACCACTGTTAGATAGAATTAAACATTGAGGAACATGGACGATTCAGTGTGATTGACATTGCCATCGACGATTTCTTCCGCAACGTCTCTGTACACCGATAATTCCATCTTCTCTCGTTAAATGTTGCAATACGGTAACGAGCTCGAAAACATCTAATTCTACTTAATTTTGTACGAATCTTCTGTTGGGATGCAATAATATTTACTATTTTGGATCACATCTGACCCATCACACTCCAAATTCATCGAAATGCTTCTTTAAATAAAAATCTTGCTCGGCATTGAAAAGCAAATTGCTTTTACGACTTTCTTTGTGTACTCCAACCGATTTTTCGCGTTACGCATACTTTGGAAGACCTCTGTAAAGCCTTTTGAATGCTTCTTCTAGATCGATATATCACTATGTTTCCTCATAATCAGTATCCTCATAGCGTCATAGATTGGTTCTTCCCATATATTGCACCGTCTGAACAATCCACAGTCGAACTTACTTGTAAGTTCTTGGATTATGCGGTAGTAGTGTCACAGGTCGTAAGTTGTTAGAGTTTCTCGTTACGTTTTTTACCTTTATACAGTGAAATAAGGAAGCTCTCCATTTTCCCAATTTCATTCTTATAATCTCAAATCCGCAACTGACAGCTTGATTCTCTAAGTACTCTCTTTTTTATTGTTAACGAGTGCGTTAGGGATTCCCTTAAGAAACGAACACCGCAAGATAAGGGAAAATTAGTAGGAGAAAAACTGTCTTGCTAATGATTATATCGACAAGAAAATATAGCTCCACTTTGGATCTTCGTCAAATGGCTTTTACGAGTTAGTACTATCTTGTCTTGCCGTAGACTTTTGTCGCTTTTTTTTTAGCGCGCTCAAGAGATTTTGCGTACCCTAACATGTGATGGTGAAAATAGCGATAGAACAAGGTGAGACAGGAGACATTTAGCCGGTGTTCGAGGTTGTGAATTGACTGAGTGATATTAGCATCAGCTATGAGTCTTACCGCATCACGATTAACGAACTTCATCTTCAATAAGACGATTTTGGCAAACACGTGCGACAAGTGGGTCCTGTTGAAGCCTAAGCCTTTCAGTTCCAATATTTATAAAAAAAAAAACATTAGTTAACTTGGAGCTATAGCGCTCTCCATTGGCTATAACCGAGTCACCAGTATCATCTCGAAAGAAGTACACAACTCCGGCATACAGTAACATTTTTTCGTATGGAACACCTTTGGCTGTTTGCTTGACCAAGTGCGGCAATGGTTTGCGTGAGTATGAGACAATCCCTATTGGAAAATTAGAACGTATCTAATCAAAAACCCTTTACCCTTTGGACTTCATTGTTTATACTCTTGAAGTTTTTCCTAAAAGCCGACCAAAACAATTGTTTCAATGATAAACTGACTAGCCATATATTTAGTCTGAAGCGAACGTTAATGTAAGACTCTTGTTTGTAGTTAGCATTTCTCACAAAAATTATTGGAAAAAGTAGCATTTTTTGTGCAAAAAAACATTGAAAATGTGGTTTTTCTTTGAGCCTAATCGGGCTTTATCGACGCGGTGACTAGTTTGTATTTATGTTTGAAATGTTGAGTATTGAAGAAGTAATTGCCATTTGTATAGCTATGGAATGAATTCGTGATTAAATCGCTGGTTGGCTAATAAGTAATCTGGGTTAACTTGCATGCCTACTGAAATGCAGGAAATGAGTCCGACTTCTAGCAAAACTGAGCTACGATATACTAGCTTTGTACCCTACAGCTGAATCTAAAGATCCAAAATATTATATCTCTTCCGAAATCCGAAATCCATTCGCCTTATAACTACTCGCAAAGCCACATCCACACAGCTTAATTCATAGCCGAGCAGTCTTCCGACAACATTGATATGGTAACTAATGCGTAGCATTTTTTCTGCAATGGACCAGACGAGTATAAGTAGTAATAAAATAACACAACAAAAAATGATTCTAAGTCAGCACCGCTAAATTTCAGATATTCTCGACCTTTTGCCAAGCCAACCACTACGATCGTGATAATAGTCGCTGTCAACATGAAAGCTTTTCATTTGGAAATAAACTATGGACAAAGATCTTTTTCGATATGACAACTAAATATCTTTCTTAGATTCATGTATATAGGGCCATAAATAGCCCGCCAAGCTACTGTCAAGTAGTTCCAGGAGCTGCATGGTTGATGTTTGCATCCAATATATGAATACGATATGAATTTTCAAAATGTATTATCATAAAAATATAGAAAATATGCGTACATATGTACGCCTATACCAATCCCTCTCAATACCTAACACTTCAAATTCTAAACATATTTTTTTTACGAGTACAATCCCTATAGAGTACATCGCGTGGGCTCAGGAATTTTTTCTTTTTTTTCACCTTTTCAAGGAGTACTCACATTTTAATGCACTGCTATCCGTTAGTCCCACACGAAATTAGTCATGAGGAAATGGGTGACGTCTAATAGAGCATGAAAAAGCCAATTTCAAAATGATAATATTGTTCCTGTCCTGTTACAGTCTGCCTACGTCAATGTTTAATTAAAAGAATTAAAATGATTTAAGGGTTCTCGTCTATAAAAAAGAAAAAACAAAAACGCCAAAAGACACCTTACTTCCATTCTTCGTCGAATTCATCTAGACTTTCACCAGCATAAAAATAACGAATGGAATCCTCATGCCACAATTTTCGCGATCACATTCCACGACTAATAGTCAATCGAATTTACTCATTAGTCCGCAAATATTTCATTTTTAATGTCCTCCTCACATAACCAATTGATTTCCATTTGATTTTTCGTCAATTAATTATGTCTGACTGGTGCGACAAAACCGATTCTCTCTCGTCCGGGTATGAGATGACCTCAAAGTCAGCGTAAATGACATAGTCAAAGTCAATGGCATCGTTCGATAGGCATACAGACGACGAGGATTCCCAACATCTGATTGACTGGTGCCCCGTATCAATCTCCCACGCTCACAAAATGGAAAGAACTTTTTCCTCTAATAACCTTGAGCGAACCTCCTCCGCCCTCAAAAAAGACGGTCAGACAGCCATTTTCCCAGTAGCAGGTTAAACGAACCCTCTGTGGGTGAGAGTTTTTTTTTTTCGATCTGTACGTCTCGTTGGGATTCGTCACAGAGCGAATTGAGGACGAGATACTCGTACTTAGGTAGGCCTTTATGTCTAAACAAATTGCAGGAGCATATGCGTGGATGTGCTTCATCTAATGTGATTTGATGAGGGAAGAATTTTAATCTTCTTAACGCATTAGGCCCCTGGAAAAACACTCGAATTTATTCCTTCTACATATGTATGTACGTAGGGCGTATATCCATTTTCGGGTAGGTAAACCCCCGTAACCTACAAAGTTCATGGTCAAAAAGTACCTGTATCTGTATGTACATAGACCCAAATTCGACAAGAAAGCGTGTTTATTTCGGACGATTGTAATCGACTGACGAGACGCCCAAGGGTTGTACAGCTCACCCCGGTAAAATCACTTTGCCCGGCTACGAATTTTTATACATATACCCAAGCGACGTAGAACAAGACCAAAGTACGAATAAATACGTCCTTGTTGTTCTCTTCTCATGCCGGTTTTTTTTATTCCATGTTAAATTGTTGTAAATTATTTCAGACCAGCAATGTCCTTTGCAGAGTAAATAAATTCGTGTCCTTGAAAATGTTCGCTCTCCGAAAAAGCTTTTCCTTATTTGCCAAGTGGGTTGTGGGTTGTGGGTTGGAGGTTTCACTTTCTGTTTTCGGTTTTGGCATACCAAAATTGTCTGCCCTCAGCGGGTGGTTGCTGGAAAATGAAAAACGCACAACTACCCTAATGCCCGTGCCCGGAGGCGTATGTACTCGAACAGCACCAAAATATATTATACTCGTAGAATATAACGTGACGCATACCCACGCAACGGACACAGCTAGACAGTAGAAATTGGAAATTATTTCTCTTGTGTGCGTTTACATATCCTGGCAGAATCTTTATTCGTTTTTCCTCTCCGATACTGAATATGGTATCCGCTGTGTGCGTCGTCGGTCGGAAAAACCGAACGATAACTGGGTGGATGCCAATATAATGATGATTGTGCGAAGGACGACAACCTTTCGTTGGGTGGCTGGTTGGTGATTTATCGCTCAAATATGCTGTTGTACGAGTATATGTGCGGGCTTTGTCATATGGCGAGCTTACATCTACAATATTTGGGGTTGGAGAATGGTCTATCCTCTCTCCGAGAGGGAGGGAGAGAAAGACAAAGAGAAAAAGGCAAAGAGAGTACTCGTATATTTATAAAAGGATATTGCGTTGTTCATATTTCTGTGTGTCTAGAGAACGGAAGAAATGACCTGTCTCAAATGGCATGGGGTTTGAGGTAGGTTTCAAGGTCGTTTACGAAATGACTGTAAAATATTATGTACCAGGCCCAGACCTAATGGGGATTCCTATAGTCTTGCGAGATGAATCTTTGATGTACCTAATATTCTCTTACTAATGATGGTACGGAGGATGGTCCGGGGGATGGTTGATCTTTAAGAATGAGTGGAAAGTTTATTTTTAAGAAGAAAATGTTTGACATGTTGTAGTTTTGGAGTTCTTGTCGTTAGTATTAGTACGCACATCAGAAGGTTCATTATTAGGTGGTATGGTAGTCATGGCCACAAAAATTCTTATGTATTTTGTATTCTGAAAGACTAATTAGATATATGATGCGTACTTATGTATGTGTATAACGTGAACATAGTTGGAAATAAGATTATTTGATATATTTTGGTAATTGGTAAGGGTTTGCAATGCTTTGAAAGTTCGACATGATATCCACCCTATTTCTAAGACAAAAATATTTTGGTGCTTGATTTGATCCCACCCGTTTCCTTAATCCATTGTTAATTTATTAAAGGTCTAAATAAGGTCAAAAATAGAATAGAAAGTAAAATTTAAAGTTCTTAGTCCTTACCATCCCTTTGAAATAGAGACGGAATCAATATTGAGTGTTGAGAGAGAGGATGCTCAGAAAGGATCAAGTAATAAGAAAACTTTCATTCAGCCAGACAAAGCAGAAACGTGTTTTATTAAACCGGCGATGAAGTTTATTTGTAGAACTTGAAACTATCAAATTATGAAATAGTATTTCTGACGCAGCAGAAGGAAGCACGCCGATGTTCGATGTTGAATATATAAATAGAAGCACATATGTCCGGATGTACATGTGTTTGTACAATACAGATACAATAGTTACAAAGAAAAACGTGGCCTAATATTTATTTATTTATTTATTTTATTTATTTCAGCAATTTAACAACAATTAATTTTGACATATGTGCTACCCGCAAAGCGAAGTGCTTATCTGCAGGTTGTTATATATCCACATTATGATAATTTTGTTATATTACAATACATATTTGGAAGTTTTCAAAGTTGTACGAGTATGCTTAAGAAGTTTGAAAATTTAATTAAAATTTAACACAGAAAAGAAGAAGGAAAAGGTTATGAACTGTTGTTAAAGAAAAAAAATACAATACAATTTAAGAAGTTTTTTGCGCTTTTTAAAATTAATGACATTTTTTAGTTTGCCTAGTAACGTGGTAAAAAGTGTTGGAATCGTCATCTTGTGTTCTGTTTGTGTTGTGAAATCTAGAACTCTGAAATTAGTGTTGTTATTATTTATGATTCTTACTAAGCGGCGTTGAATGCTCCAGATAGTGTAAGAGATGGCTTTTTAAGCCGTTTCCCCAAGCTATTCCTAATTCCATATCGCATTCGAGACTCAGCTAAGGAATAATAAACATTTCTCTGGACTGTGGGTATATGGATTGTGGTACATTTCTTGATGAACGAGTATGTATGTCATTGCAAGAACTGCACTGTTCAATTGTAGACGAAGTCTATTAATGTCCTCGCGCCAAGTGAAATAATTACCTATGATGATTTCGAAGTATTTAGTTTTTTTAACAACCTAAATGACTTCGCTTCTTCTTGTTACTGGACAACCCTCAGTCCTCTCGTACACATCCAATATAGTTGTATTCCTCACTAAACCGTTGTCGTGAAACCATCGTGAGATCATATCAAATTCCTCTTGCATTATGGTTTTAGCTGTATGAAGGTTTTTATGCTTTACCACAATGACGATATTGCCTGTGTATACATATACATAAATGCTGTTGTAAAAGCCCGTAGAAGTTCATTAGTAAAGACAATGAATAAAATTGGTCCCAGTTTAGAGCCTTGTGGGACACCATACTTGCTCATTGCAGTTATCTGTTATTATAGAGCGTTGTCTGTTAGATAACTTTTTATCCATTGCGCTATGTTGCCTCTCATTCCAATTTTAAAAAGATTTTCAAGAAGTATGTCGTGAACTAGTGTGTCAGAAGCTATCTAAGAACATAATTAGAATGCGATGGCTCTAATTCAAACCCGTACAAATAACATTTGAAAGTTCTCCAAGAAGCATTCAATTCAATTTATTAAAGTATTAAGGGTACAATAAGACATACGTCTCTTATAGTACTAAGTTATAAAAATTTAGCAAAGTATACATACAATCAGTAAGTTAAGTAAACTAATAAGAGGGATAAAAGTAGGGAGCATGAGGATTTAGGAAGGGGATGAGAAGTAAGTAAATTTAAAGCGTTTGACATTAATGATTTTTCGTATCGTTAACGGCAGAGAGTTCCAAAGGCGCAATGAATTAGTTAAGCTATGATGAGATGGTATTAGGGCATGTGTTCTGACCGATCGAGCAAAATTAAGTTTCTTAAACAGATATATGGGAGACTTATTTACTATAATATTATGCAAGACTATAAGATTTCTGGCATCCATGAATATTTTAGAATATTGAGATACATGATCAAATCTACGTAAGACATGAACATACCTGATAGCATCATTAAACGCTACCTGCAACTTTCGTTGTGACAAGGAATCAATTTGTTTATAGTAAACAACTTCAGTACATGTTATCAATGGTAGGATGAGGGTGGTAACAAGATTGGAGTTTAACTGGAGGTCAACCACAACTTCCGCAGGCATCCATAAATACGTCTAATTACGTTATTTGTGTAGTCATATCCGGACAATTTGCTATTAATGATAAAACCTAAACTGGTAACATTATTAACTATTTCAAGCTTATTACCAGAAAGTACGATATTGGGCAGAGAGAGAAAGGACATTGTAGAATTTGGAATAGGAATTACCTTCGACTTCTTCGGATTTAAGGTTAATCCATTTGTTATAGACCAACTGTGAATATTGGCAAGCTCAAAATTTGTCAGTATAAGATCACCCATCTTGCTAGAATCATTTGTTAAATACAATTGAACATAATTTGCATATAGGTGGACTGTGGAATATTTACACACAGACGGAAGATCATTAATAAATAATGAAAAAAAGGATAGGTCCCAGAACTGAACCTTGTGGTACGCCTTGGTTGACTGGTGAAAGAGCAGAAAAACTGTCACAGTTAACAACAACTCTCTGGAATCTCTCTCGATCAGGAAGCTGTAAAAAAGTCTCACTGCACCGTCACTAAATGAGAAGAGATTTCTCAAATTCCAGCAAAGTAACTTGTGATTAACTTTATCAAAAGTCTTCGAGAAGTCAAGTAGACAAAGAAGTGAGATGTGTCTTTTATCAAAATTCTTTCTGATATCTACCAGGATGTTAACCATAGCAGTGAAAGTACTATGGTTAGCTCTGAAGCCAGACTGAACTTCATATAGTAGTTTATTAAGATACAGGAGTTTTAGAAGCTATGAGTTTCTCTAAGACTTTTGATAAGCACGGAAGGATACTGATGGGTTCTAAAATCAGAAGCGGAAGTTGGATATGGTCGTTTTGCAACAGGTAGGATTAACTTAACAAATTTCATGGGTACTCCCTCCTCCCCAATAGCGTTCGATTTTATTTCCCTAATTGAATTAATTACTTCAATTTCGTTAACCGTTTCCACTTCAAATTGTTTTATGCTTAAACGAGAGTGATCTTCAGCAAAGTTGAAACCACATTCATCAGACTGACTTTCAAGAAAGAAATTGTTGAGAATGTCAGGATCAACTTCACATTTGCCATTAAGTTTTCTGTCGGAAACTCCAATGCTACGTAGATTATTCCAAAGTTTCTTTGGTGGAAGTGAAGTGTTCAACTTGGAGGCATAAAAATTCTTTTTGCAATTGCTTACAGCAACGGCCGATCTATTACGCATTACCTTATAAGCATGCCAATTTAAATTAGAAAGACTTTTTTTCCAGTTACTATAAAGCCGGTTGCGTACTTTAATAATGTTCATAACTTCAGTTGTGAACCAAGGACAGCAATTGTTCCGAATTTTGACAGTATTTAAGGGTAAAAATTATTTAAAGAGATCAATAATGATATTTTGAAAACTGTTGAGCTTCTAGGTCTGAACGCGAACGACAATACAGCCAAGGGGCTTGGAGAGCAGCTGATTGAAGGGCATCAATGTTAACAGACTTATAGTCCCTGTAAGTGAAAGTTAAAGGAACAGCTAAGTGGTCAAGCTTTATATTATAAGTGCAGAAAATGAGATCATGATCGAAAATATAATATAATAGAACATTACAGTGCTCTTTGCTTTTTGGAAGCCGTTCTGCTTTGGATGAAGAATTTTTTAAAACTAGACAACCGCTTTACGACAATTCTTCTAAGCATTTTTCAACAATAGGTAGTAAGGATATTGATCTGTACTTCGCTACCTCATTTTACACTCCACTTTTGTAGATTGACTTTATAGTGTAAGTTTTCATAGGGCTTGGAACATAACCTTGCTCAGGGCTTTAGTTAATGATGGCTTGAATGAATACCGTTAGTGTTAAGGGATTCTATTTCAGATTGATTGATCTTACTTCATCAATTCATTTATTTGTCGAAAGGCCACACAAAATTTCATACGCTTTTATAGCAGTTTCCAGATACATGGACTGTGATACATACAAATTTTGGGAGTAGATGTTTTGCGATCACAGTTATGTATTAGTTTTGTTATCTGGGCTAAAAACTGTTCCTCAAACTCGTTAACAACTGTTGGAAGCCGCTTACTCTTAAAATTGCTTTTGATTGTGTCATCCAACGATAGCTTTTAGCGCTCTAGCAACTCGTTCAAGACTTGCCAAATTTTTCTGGGATCGTTGGTGGTATTCAAAAATTTCATTTTATAGTAATGTGGCTTTGTAAGCTGTAACTGTTTTTTGGGTATCTATGTTACGATACTGTTTGTATTCATGTTCGTTATATTTATAATACAAGTAATTATTTTTTCATTTTTATAGACCATAAAGCTGATCTCTTTTTTGACACATTTCGATTAAATCTGGTGTTATCCATGCCTTTCTATTACATTTCTCTTTATTTTTAATTGTTTTAGTTCAAAGTGCGTATACATATAACGTTCATCTTTTGAACGAAGTAATAATGGAGACGGTCGCAACTCTTTTCGTTGCTAAAGCTTTCCCAGTTGGTGTGATCAAAAAGAAGATTAACTTTATTTTGGTTGATCCGCAAGGATGTTTCGTTCAGTCTTTCATTCACAGACTACCAAGCATCCGATCAAAGGCTTTGTCTATTATACTTGTGATCAAACTTTAGCAAATTGGCAAAAGTATGTTTTCGTATTCTTCAGGGTAGAAGAAGTTTTGGATAATTAGTCCTTATGAAGCCACGAGAAATAATCTATTTACGTCAAATCGCACGATCTCTTCGACCAATTCACTGGTGATATATTCAGCGTCGTAAGACAATGGTCTAATAGGCATTATGACACATAGGTCATTTACCGTAACGCGAGCTCCGGCCTAAGACCACATCAATCTGTGCACTTATACACTTATTCTAGACGACAATTTATTTATTCCCAAGCCCATTGTGCTAAATCTCAGCCTCATCACTAAACAGGATTTCTCTATAAAAAATAAGGGTCGGCTTAGGGCTACTCACAAGACCAATCCATTAATTCCCGTCGCAAGAAGCCATAGCCTCGTAGCTTTAGTTCATTTATACGGGAGCAGGCCGAGATTTTTTCGCACAATTTTTCACATAGTCAACGGACAAAAGCTAAACTGTTGCAATCGACGCCGAATTGACAATTCCAGATCTTTCACCACACTTTCACTCACAGCGGCTGCAGTTTCTGCACGCAAATTACGTTGACAAATTGTTGGCTAAGCGTCATGTAAAATGTTTGTATGTAATAGGAAATGTATTATTATACGAATAGCGAGCTCAAGTGCTCGCATTTTCTTCTATACTGAGTTTGGTGAATCGAAGACCGATCTTCAAAAGCGGGCACACTCCGCACTACCGTGTGCTTAATCTCTGACGTAGTTGAATTGCGTGTGAGCAGCTGTTTGTCGACGTGGAGAATACGGGGATCAGTAATTTATCCTGGATCAGCCCATTAATATAAAAATAGGAGAACGGTTCTGGAAGAAGGTCGTCGAATTATGCACTCTTATAATGAATATATTAAGGGCTGTTCATCCAGATTATTGCCCTAGGAATGCACCTTCGTGTCAACTTAATGACGAAATTGTTCAATTTTATTTTATTCGCCATGTAGTACTTGGACCCATTAGGATAGAAATTTATGTACTCCTAGAGTCGTAGCGAAGGCAATCCCCTTCAAATACCCGAATCTTTTCCAATAAACTTGCCATCACACGGGACATCAAAATACAACCATAGGTCAGATAGGAACAATATTACAGATTAATGTCAATATCGCGTAGAATTAACTGCTAATAAACTGTGTTATTGTAATGGTAAAAGCACATTTTTTTCTGGCTAGAGCAAGATCTAACCGATGATCCAAATACATGTTTCTTTTTGAACCATATGTTATTTTGACACTGACAGCTCTTTCCCGCTCGAAATCTAGACTGTCACTCAGTATCGTGTCTCCGCAGAACGATATGAATCGCTTTACGCTTAAACAATGTTGGGAAATATTCTAAAATTATTCATATTTCAAACGCGAATGCTGTGTTGCCCAAACAGCGCGTTTATTGAAAATGAGTTTTCGTCGAAATGAAGCACTGAGACTGGCACAAATGAGACTGGCTTGCTTGCTGACAACACTCACAGTCTCCGTCGTCATGCGAGCAGTGATTTGACCCCGTAACACTTTTTTTGTGAGGTGCCCTTAAAGATCGATATTATGCGGACAATGTAGAAATAATTCAAGCTCTTAAAGCGAATATCGTCTGAGCCATTCGTGAGATAGAGCCAGAAATAGTCGACAAGGTCTTGGAAAATTGGGTTCGCCAATTCTTTCCGGATACCAGAGTCGTCAGAAAAAGATTCCTAAAAAATGGTTTTCGAATTCTGAAAGTTGATCTTCAGCTTCCATGGCGATGTCGCTCCATCTTATCGAAGTCACGTTGCAAAAGTATGTTAATGACATCGATCTTTATACCTCTGATCCATATTTTTGATTTCAAATATTCCAGAAGAAGTTATATTAATATTTTTCATGATGACTTATCTACTGCTTACTTATGCCCAGCCTGTTCATCTTGAAAAAGAGTCCCTCTTACGATACATTGTCAAAAGCCTTCTCTAAATCAATCAGGCAGACCAGATGCATTATTTCTTGCCTTTATGCCATTGTATATCGGATAATTTAAACCCGGTGTGAGAGATATTACATCCCGCCTTGAAACCGAAGTGGTTATCCGGGCCTATATTTTGGTCCTCAACCAATTCGGTCATGGCTTTTTTAATACCTTGCTGTTAGTCGAAAGGATATTATCGACCGAAGATCTGCCGGATTGGACGTATCTTTTTTCCTTTCAAACTGGCTGGATGATGGGCATTGTTAAGCATGATAGTGTAAATATCCATCGTTTCTCGTCGAAAAGACTGAACGACAATGCTTCTCAGTGCTTCGAAGATCGTTGAGTGCCCTTCCTTCGAAATGAACGGAGCTAGTTCTCCCTCACCGACAAAGACATTACGTACCATATATTTGTCGTTTAATTTGAATTCTCGAATCGAGAGTGATCCATTTCATTCGAAGATAGAAATTGTGCAAAAGGACGTACTTCGGATCTTTGATAGTAAATGATTTTAAATATCCGGGCTCTGCTGTTTCATTTTAGTATGATTCCAGTACGGAGTTTAAAAGAAGACTTGTTTAGAAAGCAATTTACAAAACAAAAAATCCTTTTCCAAAAGCCCAAAAGGATTCAGAAACACTATGCTGGCCCAAAGTTTTCCAATTGGTTTTGGATCCATTTTATATCGATGAAGTTTCGAGGAAAAGATTCAATCACGAATTAAATAGGTTACACCGCAGCGTGAGAGCAAAACCGAGCGGTACTATCTTCCACTACAACTTTTGCGCTCCCCCTATCTCGTCTGGAGTTGATTGGGGTAACAAGCTGCAAATGCGAAATGTAGCAGCCCTGACGAAATTTTCGCATCTATTAACAAACAACCGATTAACGAAAAGAAACACACCATCAGGAAAGTCAAAACAGTCTCCACTGTATGGTTACAAGTTTCCAGAGATATTGTATCCAATAATACTTATGAAAATGGTTTTGCAACGTCCAACTAAACAATAATCAAATCTTGGCGACTATGGAAGATGAATTCCAAGCTGGAACAGCCTAACCAGACGGTATTCTGAACAGAATACTGAAAACTTTGATCTGTAGAAATCCAAATATTTGCCTCTAAACCTTTTAAAAATGCCTCAAAGATAGGGCGATTTGAGACCATAGAAAGGTGCAGGGACTGGCGTTGATTTTGTAGGAGAATAAACAGAAGAACCGTCATCGTGTAGCTCTATATGTAGGATACGAGTAGTATAATATGCACTAACATATGCTATGCATGCATAAAAGCAGCCAGTATGCAAGCCTTCCTAAAAAGAAGAAAGAAAGAAATGCTTATGAATCTAAACCGGCCGGAGAAAGTTCTTCAGCTACAACCCCACTGTGAGTTAACCAAAAAGAATACAAGTAAGAAGCGGAATGGGTTAAGAACCAATAGTCAAAAGAATATCGGGTGAAGAAATCTGATTAGCAGCCGGCATGACTTCAGTAGCCATTATTATATACCACACTCACAGATAAGGAAAAAAGAAAGATTAGGCTCGAACACCACATGGTAAGTGGGATAGAATGCTACCACAAATTCATAACATATTGGGTAGAAAATAATCAACCTAAAACTAATTACTTTTGAACACACTTCCAAACTGATCGGCGTAGCAACAAATTCGTGAAAATTCGTGCACAGATCTGGAGATGAAACCTCTAAAATACTACTAAATTACGAATATGCGGATCAAGAAGAGGAAATAAACAACATGATGTCCCAGTATTTTCGACATTCGAACATCTAACATCTCTATCCAGAGTCCGCAGGGTTTAGTGAAACTGATGCTCCAATGTGCAGAAAAATTGAACATTACTCAAAAATATTCTTTCCGAGATTATATATAGGAATCGAATGAAGAAAAAAACGATCAATTCGTTGGAAAAATATCAGAAAAGTCAGTCCCGCTGACCATTGGGACTACCATACAAGTACATACAACTAAACTGCGAAGAAGAAAGCCATCTTCGATGACGCACACAGCTAGAACAGAAAGACTGCAGCTTGGTATGAAACGTATGAAGGTGACTATATTTGGATGAGTTTGACATTAAAGTCAGCTTTTTGTGGTACTAGTTCACTCCGGACTTTAGGACTTTAGAGCTATTCAAACTGAAAGTTAGTAATTGTAATGCTAGTGCTGTTTACCCGCTTTGACCGTTAGCCAGAGATACCATCAAACATGAATTCTCATATCTTATTTGACCACGAAGGATTATTTTAATTACCTGTATTTGTGGTCTTTCATCGTCTTACTTTCCTAAAATGATGGTTCTTTCCTCAAGCGAGATCAGTACATCTTGTAAAAAGGTTTTGTCTACTGACGGTAACAATCTGTTCAGTTAATTAAAATGTAATCTAGTACTACACTGTACGATGTTTTGCCTTGCTAAATAGGTGAATATAAACCCAGTGCGAAACGCCGTGCCATACCAGCTATGTCTGTCACGGCCACTCCTAAAATCGTCTTTTTTTCGATATGTTTAGTTAAAGCTCTAATGACTTACATATATCTCTAAAGCTAATAATAAAAGATAGCACATTCGCCGTAGTACTGCCCTTGCAATTTAAGACAACCATATTTATAGTAAATATCACAGGCCTTGAGCTTATGACTGGGTCTTTCCATATAACCATTGGCCACTCTAGTCAAAATTGCATGCAAGGAAGACAAGCTTCGAATCAAGATATCTTACCTTCTTGGATTGTCAAAGATTCAATAGTCAATCTGTGTATTAAAACTAGATAATTTTTTTTCTTTTAATACAGCTATAAACTTTGGAAATTGTCTGAATCTTCTTCTTCTAAAAGATTTTGCAGACAAATAAACAGTTAATACATAGATACCCACTTAATCTGAATTTGTTAGTCAAATCAGTTTCAAATCTTCAAAATTTTAAATGAGAAATAGCAATAAAACAAATCCACGAAAAATACCCCATGTCAGACTGGAAATTTGTCTCCCTTCTATGACCTTCCAGCAAGGACGTCAACTAAATTTAACACCATTGTTTGTGTCTGTGTCTGTGTCCGGCTTTAATTCATCGTTGCCTTGAGGAGAATAGCAAACTACATCGCTCTTCTTATACCCCAAACCCAGTTTATTTAACTGTACTGTAAGTTCAGGGCAATTTTCCCAGAACAATAAAAAAATTTCTTATGCACCCTCCTTAATGTCGTAAACATTACCACTAGAGCTAGAAGGCATAACGTTGGTAAGCTAAAAGCAGACAAAGTGCTTGATGTTTCCAGCACGTAAAATTGGATTGCACTGATCCGCAGTTATCAAATCCACCCTGTCCCTCCAGTCAAATGCAGTGTGTAATCCAATAGCAATCCCCTAAATCCCTACCCTTATTCAAAATCCCTCTAGTGATGGCCCGAAAACCATTGCACAAGAATGCGCGCCTCGCATGTGGAACAAATGAAAACGAAAACGAAAACGAAAACGGAACTATTACAGAGTAGGTGTATATATGTATGTATGCATGTAGCTAAGGTTGGAGGTTGCTTTTGTATTTCCGAACCTGAAAGGGAAAGTTTTTCCCAATTCACCCCATTTTCCAAGGGTGACTGTGGTGGTCTGAATGTTTAGTTAACCATAGTGCAAAGCATGGAGCTTATTTATTACCCTTTTGGATGGGGTGTAGCTGATGGTGGAAAACGACTCCTCTTGAGAGGTCTTTGTGTCGAACGTGTGTAGGGAAATATTGCACGTTTCTTATGATTGACATCGACATGTATACAAACATTGTACGGCATGTTATCAGCTTCTTGGAAATTCAATCTCTGATGCATCTTGACACTTTGTTCACAGGCTTCGACCGTCGATCGTAGTTGTGTCGCTTGATTTGGAAATCACTGAAATTATAGAGCTCGTCGTCTGGTGTTATACTCGTCTGTGGAGGAGGGTATTTGGACTGATGACTGCTCATAGGGGTGGAAAAACTCATTAAATCTAGTCGCTTGGATGAAGCATCTTTCTATAATACTCGTACTTTCTGGCAAAGACTCTGATGTGGGAGGTTGTTTTGAAGCAGAATATTCGTGTTCCTACTGCAGTAAGTTATGCAGTGTTCGGCAGTGTTCTGCTTACGTTTTTATACTTTTCGTCGAGTGCAAACAACTCATTTCGTTTTATGTTCTCAACTCATCCTTACTCATTTCGTCGTTGTTTCGTTTATTGTTTAGTACCACTACGGTAAAAACAAAAAAAAGACGGGGTTCGAAGTGGAGAGTATGGATAAAAATGGGTGAAACGATTTGGAAGGAATATCAAAAAGGATAAAGTACATTCCTGGAACTGTACTGTTAAAACTTTGACTATTCCGACTGCTATTAGATTTGGGTTTGTTATTTTTTTTTTACTGTTGTCTTAAGAAAAAAGGATTCGGTGAAAGTGAGAGTGACATTTTGATTGCAGTTTTCGATAAGGGAGCGATTTTTCGTGATGGAATGTAATTAGTATTCGGTGTGTTAAAATTAGTAATAAGCGGTTGCTGTGTAAGCCGGATTTTAAGATGCAGAAAGACACTCTTCAATTTAACTACTTGCGGGAATGCGTTATAGTTACGTGTGCTATATACCATACTTTGTCAACAGCGGAGTTTTTAACCTATGGCGGCCAATTCGAATTCCTTTAAAGGTTGAAGGGGAGCTATCATAGATACTGTATACGTTCGCATGCACGTTTTATTTCAGGAAGTGTTTAGCGTATTTTTCTACGTATATTTTCATATACAGTAAAACCTGCTAATCGGGACACTCTTTAATCGGACCACCTCCTATTCGGACCGCATGTTATATATTCCCTTCTATTTTGCATACAAATTTCCCTCTATAATTGGGACACCTGCTAATCGGACCACGGACCATTAAAATAACATGTGTTGCTTAATGTATTTACTTGTCTAATTGGACCAAGCGTGTGTGTATCATTCGTCGACGTTGCAGTCGTCGTGCATGGTTATTGTTCGGTTTATGATACCGTGTGTCTACCATTTGTCTGTCTGGATTACCATTCCCACATGTATGCATCGCATTTCGTTTTTTTTTTTTTCGAATTGTTGGTACCGCCAAGTTTAAAACGCCGGTTACTTTGCTTTACATATTTGGGGATTTCCCTAATTTTCGTTTTCGTTAGTTTGCAAATGAAACAATTTGACTTTTTTATGTTGTTTATAGGCAACGGTTCTTCAGTCATTGATTTATTAAAAGTGAGTGTTTTTGATTTTCCATAAAGTGATACGTTTTTAAAAAAGTTGAAGTAGAATGAGCTTGATCTAGAAAAAAAGGTTGAAGTTATAAAGTGTTTTGAAGATGAACATTTGTCTCAGAGAGATCTTGCAAAGAAATTTAATTGCAGCAAATCTCAAATCCAAAGAACTTTGAGCGCGAAGAACAACATCAATTTGAAATCATTGTATCTTGTGTATCTTTTGCCGAAATTGATGTTTTGACATTCAAATGGTTTTTCTTAGCTAGACAAAAGAATGTGCCAATATCTGGTACATTTCTCCAAGCAAAATCATTGGCTATAGCAACAAATCTTAAAATTAAAAATGTTACTGCTTTTAATGGATGGCTTGAGGCATTTAAGAAACGACATAACATTGTGTTTAAAATTTTAAGTGGAGAAGGCACGCATGTTGATATTGGTACTTGCGCTGATTTCAAAAAAGCTTTGAAAACCATCTGTAAAGGCTATGACCCAAAAAACATTTTTAACTTGGATGAAACCGCTCTATTTTTTAAAGCAACACCTTCAGAGTCACTCCAACTCAAAAATTAAAGATGCGGTGATGGCAAGCTTTCAAAGGAAAGTTTGACAGTAGCATTGCTTTGCAGTGCAGTGGGAGAAAATGAATCAGTAATGGGCACTGGTAATTTAATTTTGTGTGACCAATTTTTATAACTTTAGTTAGTGAACGCGTTCCTTAAACAACAGGAAGAGCTGTTACCCCCAGAGCTTTTAAAAATATAAAAATCGAAAAAGCATTGGAAATAACCTGGAGGAGCAACAAGAAGGCTTGCATGAACTCCACTTTGTTTCATGACTGGCTAACCATATTTGACAAAAAAATGCCAAAACAAAATCGGAAGGTTCTCCTTTTTGCAGACAATGCGCCGTCACATGTTGTAAGTGGATTAAAAAACATCGAGCTGAAGTTTTTTCCTGCAAATACAACTTCGCATTTACAGCCACTTGATCAATGCATCATAAAACGTTTGAAGTCCCATTATAGAAAATACCTTATGCAGCACTTGATTTTATGCATCGACGAGGCCAATAGCATATCGGAACTATCAGCTAAAATTAATGTGTTAGACGCTTGCAGCTGGCTAAAAAATGCATGGGAAGACGTTACTCCAATAACCATTTCAAATTGTTTTAAAAAATGTGGATTTTTCGAGGAAGAGGACAACAATGTGCTTGCTTAGGAGATAATACCCGAACTTGCGGTGCCAGAAGATTTCTTGACTACGGGTAATAATGTTGTCTAATGACTGGTCGGAAAATTGGGGAAATGAATTTTTAAACTCCATTCAGCCAGCACCTTCTGATACGGCCGATTCTTCTTCAGAGTTAGAAATTGAAGCAATTCCAGGTCCTTCAAGATCTCTCTCTTCAAGATCTCCCTTCTCTTTAGAGCCTTTTCGCTCTAAACATTTTGAAGGATTTTTCATGCGAAAATGGTTTGGACGAAATATGGACATGTTTAAACAGTTGTTCTCAAAACTTATTGACAAGTTTCAAGGATACAGCTGTGGTTCAGAAAAAAATTACAGATTTTTTTTCTAAGACAGATTAAAATGTAAAATATACATATGTACATATGTACATAATATGAAAAAAAATTAGTATGCAATGTAACTACATACGAGTATGTACATAACCAAAATTTGTTTAACATTAATTAAATTAAATATGTATGTACATGCATACATTTTAAAATAATTCCCTCTTTTTTAATTCTTAATCAAAATTAAATTCAAATATATTTTCTGGAAATTTATATGGAAAAACGTTTGTGAGTGGACCGGTCCAATTAAAAAGGAACCTTTGATATCGGACCACCTACTAATCGGACTACTTTTATTCGGTCCCCATCGTGGTTCAATTTGTCAGGTTTTACTTATACTAATATAATCACCAAACCAAAAGCAAATATTTGTTTGGTTATTTATTTATATGGACGAATGTATGAAGCCGGATGATAGATGGTATACAAAACTTCTGTTATTCAATATGCTACATTTTACCTTAATTTATGCATAAAAAAACGAAAAATTAGACCTAATGCCTTGACAATTTAGAAAATGCAATTATAAAACGAGGAGTTTTGCAAATACCTTCCAGTGTTCTGCAAATGTCTATAGCCGTCGAGTTGCACTATTTCAATTTCGTCTTTTACTAACCGTTGGAATATGTAACGCGTATCATTATATCTATTACCATATATTTTTTTCCAGGTGTCTGCATTGCGACTGCGCCGCTTATAGGTTTGGCGCGTCTACGGAACGCTGTATTTTATACAACCTCGTTAGTGAGCCCAAGAGTTTGCTGATGTTCTTGCATTTAAGTTATCCAAATGTTATTCTTTTGATCCATTCTTCTAACTTCGGCTGGAACTTGAGCTTCAATTGAACAGATTTTCCGAAAACCTGCGTTGAAAGCAGCAAAATCAGATAACTTTCGCAGCCTAAAGTTTGTGCACTATCGGTTTCTTCATATGGAGACTTCCACATATGCGCGAACTTCTTATTAGATCATGTTTTGTGACACCCACTTATTTTCGTAACACTTTCATTTCTGCCGCTGTCATTTTCCCTTTATACCCGTACATCGTCTGACATTCCGACTAAGTTGAGTCAGCGTGATTTTCTTGTCACAGAATACGCAAACTCTATGTCATCTAACATCGTCATTTCAATTTCTTTGGCAGTTAAGAATAGAATCTAAGTATTTAGGTTTGAGGGCTCGGAATACCGGCAATCCTGATATTCGAACTTGGTACAACTGGTGCATAACCTGTTATATTTGAGCGCATTTAATCAATTATTAAGAATTGTCTGGATCGCTACCATCGGCGAAAAGAAGATAACTCTTTACAGATTTGTCAATGTGCTCGTAATACTTCAATTTTACACGAAAATAGAATGCAACCTGTCTGCACAAAGCATGGAGCATTGTCTATCATGGAGTTTATAAATATTGCACTGTCGAACCTTCTCTTACATTCTCTAGATATGTGTCGTGTCGCCTTTGCCTTTATTCAGTGGATCAAGAAAGATCTTCGTCCACTTTGTAGCTATGCGATCCCCTCTCATTGTTCATTGTTTTATTAAACAAAATCGTAAACCAGTTAAATCCAAGATTTCCGATTGTTACCCATACTTTTTATCTATGTTATTATAAATAGTGTGGGAAGGTTCAATATTATGGCTCTAGAGATCGATTCATTTGGACCATAATTAGTTCTATTAGGTTGCTGAAAAAGAAGAAGTTTTATTCTTAAGGATCTGGATAAGGATATGGATACCATCGATAGCAGAGTAGGGCAGTAAGTCTCTCACAAACGTTACATCATGCATCTGTTGTCAGGATTTCAGGAAATTAATTCCAAGTACTAAAGATCTTGCTTTATATTTTGGCGAAGAGAACCCTCTGAACTTTTTCCAGTCGATCTGAACAGGTAGAAGATGCAGAATTCTAAATGACATTGGCATATTAAAGAAAAGTTTGAACCAACACAGTGAAAACCAAAAATAAGGCAAATGGCCAAAAATGGCGTTAAAGGCCTTTCTATTTCGTTTTATAAATCCAACAACTACTTCGTAGGGTATATGATCTGCTCTGACTCTACGACCCCGGTTCAATCGTTTTATTACACCCATAAAATTTACCAGTTCCACTTTTAGGATGACAGCAAAACTTCGTTAAGTAAGGCTGATATATGGTATTCGTTAAACCCATTGCGAATTTCTTTGGCCTTTGTTAGCAGGCTTCTATACTCGTCTCCAGTATATTTCGACGATTGAAACTCTTGGGAGTTATTTCTTCGTTGTGTCGCAATCATAAAATTATTCGCTTAACGACCTGTGCTTTGACGTTGCATTTTTTCTATTGCTTGTCGCCTTATTCTCTAACTCAAGGGGCACTTTATCGGTTTCGTCATTTTCGTTCTACATAGTCTACGATTGAAAGGCTTGCCCATTGTTCCTTTTTTTCTTCATTTATCGAGAGTAGGCCTTTTAAAACAGTAAGTAGAGTTTTGGCAATACTCTTACATTTGTCTTCAAAGTTGTTGCACATACAATATAAAGTCCGTTTCAAAGTAAACAGGAGTTTTGAAAAATATGTAATATCAATTGGCAATTACATGCGTCCGAAAAGTTGGTCCTTCACAGATATACTGTCAAAATTTCATGACATTTGCGTCAGAAGTGACACAGTTGCTATCGGCACAAAATTGAGCATCGAACAAAATTGCCCAGAATTCAACATTTGGAAAACATCATCAAGGAGGCCAAAAGGAAAAAAAATTTCCTTTACAACATTTTGACTGATGATGGAACGTGGTGTTTGCAATAGGATCCAGAAACCGAGTCAATTAAAAACAAAGAAAATCTACCTTGAAAAATGTATAAAAAAAAAATATTTTGTATTCTAAAATCTCCGAATGACTTTTACCAAAGCAATGGCAAGCACAAAAAACATTAAAAACTGCTACCAACAAGCAATGATGAATGTCACTATTATGGATTTTACCTAACGAATAGCCTGGTTGTACGTCCGGCTTCAAATCGTGAAGAGGATTACTAAATAAATATTGTATGCAGTAAGGAAACAACCCGAAAGAACCAGAAAGGAATTTATTCATCTAAATAACATCTATTACGAGTATACCAGGAGAGGCTATTTCAATGACAAGGCTTGGTATTGTCAAACATGGTAGTATAAAAAGTGTTGTAAAAGAGCAAATCCCGCACAGGAACCTGTGGAGATGAAGAATGAAGACCTTATATGCATCCTGAGAGAAGTTATCAATAAGTGTCACTCTAAAGCCTAAGTACAGTAGAGGAAGACCTCTCTTAAAATCGCGCGGTTATCTCAGGATCAGACATAGCGCGGGTTTAGGATCTCCCGAAGGATATCGCCTCTAAAAAAATAAAGAAGGATTATAAGTTTGTGGTTATGTTAGTTGTCGTATCACTTAATTGTTGCACAGATCTATATACATCTGTCTGCAAGTAATCTGAAATTCGGCAATGCGTTTCGAATTATCTGTTTACTTGCAAATCGTGAATTCCTTTGGAATGCATTTAGGAATACAACTGACCCTGAACTAGTGAAAATAAGGATGTATATACTTTTTGTACCTTGACTTAGAAGTGGCGATCAATCCATCCCTAACTGATTGACTCTCTTTGTGAAACAAATCCAAATGTGATTTACAAAATTGTGTACCAGGAAGATCAGCATGCTAATGATGTAGCTCGGCCCGCAAAAAGAACACGCTTTATAATAGTGGTCTTGCGGTCACGTATGGACGGACCTATTGTTATTTAACGACTCCTGACGGTTGGTGAGATCAAAATTAAGGTTTTCTTTTTTTCGGTTTTTTTCTTGGTTACGATGAATGATAATGAAAACCGATAATTCCGACTTGAGGGCGAAATCAACAAATTAGATGTTACGGAGATGGCTGTATGGTTGGGATAAATATGTTTCGATTAAAAGGAAAACTTTCTTGCCCTACCCTGGCACAGAGTTCATCATTGCTTGCAGAATTAAAGAAAATATCTTTATCTCTTACCTAACCTACTCCGTAGTAGAATGCTAATCACCAGATAGTTTATACTCTGTACAATAAAAATCTGCAGCGTAGGCCTTAAGGGAAACGCTTTTTTCAAACACGAGTGCCTGTCGTTCAGTTTCCGGCTTAAAATTCTCGATACTGCCACTAAAACACAACTGGTTTACATTGAATCTACAACATCCCCCGTGCAATCAGTCTGCTACACAATCGTAGGCAGAATGGTCAGTGGTATGTGCCAATTACGAGTACTATTGATATCGACTGCATTTTCTTAAATGACCAGACTTACCAGTATTGTTTCTTCGCTTGAGTCTTCCCTAGTGCTTTTGGTTTTTTTATGCTTTAACTTGACACAATTAACAATTCAATGAACGCGGTATGTGTTGCCATATGGTCAAACATTCATAATTTTTTATTTTATCCCTGATATGGAATTTATTTTAATCTTAATTTTAATTATAACTTGGAACATTCGTTTGCTTATAGATGAAAACATTTATGGGAACTGAAAAAATTTTGAGAAGAAATCATAAAAATATATTTTACCAATGACACATGGCTAAAAGAGAGAGGAAGGAGGGACTTTTGATACAGTAATACAAGTTGATACACGTAACTTTTCAAGGGAAAAAAAGCCTTCAATTTCCTCCAGAAAATAAGAAATTGTGGCTTATTAAAAATAATATACCCTTAGAGGAAAACATAGTTAAAGCTGAATTGCTGGATATTGCCAAACGCCACAAGGACAAACTAGATGTCCATGTGGTAGATGAACTGGCTCAGTTGGTAAGACACAAAACAATGCGATTACCGCCTTATCACTGCGAGCTCAATTCTATAGAAATAATATGGGCTCAAGTAAACGGATTCGTAGTAAGCCAAAACAGGTATTTTCGAATTTAAGATGATAAACCATTTCTATTAGAAGCGATTGAAAAAGTGGTCAGCGAAAATGGCTTAATTGTGTCCAACATATTGATGCCTAAGATGTCTGATCTGGATGTTCTCGCCGAGAGAGTAACAGAGGAGATTGTTATTACTAAGAGTGACAAGACCGATGGAAACAGTGAACTTTCCTCGGATTAGTTTGTCTTTGTATACTCTAAAAACGAAATATCATAAAATACGAGGGGCGTTCAACATATTCTCGGTATCGGGGTGAAGCTGTGGTTGTATATATAAATTGACTTATTTATCAAGTAATACTATTATTTTAGTGCATTCATGTAAAATTTCATATAAATGTGTTTATTAATTCGCGTTTTATCTCTAGTTAAACAGAATCATAATGGCAACTGAGATAATGATGGTGAAAATTGAGCATCGCGCTGTAATTAAATTTCTCACTAAGCAAGGAAAAAGTCAAAAAACTATTCATGAAGAGATGGTGGCTGTTTACCAGGGTTCCGCACCTTCATTATCAACTGTGCAAAAGTGGTCAAGTGAGTTCAAGAGAGGCAGAGAGAGCATTGAAGACGACCCCCGCTCCGGCGCCTCGGCTACTGCTTGTACGGGAGAAATCATCAAAGAAGTCGAGAAACTTGTTCTTGAGGATGCCCGAATAAAGGTGAAAATGATGGCAGAGATCACCAAGCTTTCAATTGGTACCATTCACACCATTCTTCATGACCATCTTAACCTTTCAAAGGTCAGTGCAAGGTGGGTGCCACGAATGCTCACAGCGCCTCAGAAAAAAGTGAGAATCGCATGCTGTAGAGAGCTTTTGGAGATGTGTAGTGAGAACGCGGACGGTGTTATGGATCGAATTGTTACTGGGGACGAAACATGGGTCCACCACTATGACCCTGAAAGCAAACAAGAGTCCATGCAGTGGCATAAAAAAGGAACAGACCCCCCGAAGAAGTTCAAAGTCACTCCGTCTGCCGGGAAGCTCATGGCCACAGTTTTTTGGGACTCAAAGGGAATCTTGCTCATTGAGTACAAAAAAAAAGGTGAAACCATCAACGCCACATCCTACGCTTCCACTTTGCATAATTTGCGGGAGGAAATTAAAAAGAAAAGACGGGGTAAACTCGCAGCGGGTGTATTGCTTCTTCATGACAACGCTCCTGTTCACACGGCGCGAGTTTCCAAGGCTGCTGCGCGAGATTGTGGTTTCGAAGAAATCCAACACCCACCCTATAGTCCAGACCTTGCCCCTAGTGATTATTTCCTGTTTCCGGATTTGAAAAAATGTCTTCGTGGAAAAAGATTTTCGGATGATGAAGAACTCAAGTCGGCAATAAATGGGTATTTTGCAGAGAAAGAGGAAATTTACTTTTTTGAGGGTTTAAAAAAGCTTATCTCAAGATGTAACAAATGCATTGATGTTAGGGGAGATTATATTGAAAAATAAAAACAATTTAAATTGAATTCGCATTTTCCTTCATATCGATACCGAGAGTATATTGAACGCCCCTCGTACATTGGTAGCCATGGTAGCCCTATGAGGGCTTTCAAGAGCAAAATGCTTATACGTTTTATGGTAACCAGGGTGGGAGGCAAATACCATATCTTCCTTGTACTGCAGATTTTTATTGTACAGCGTACAGTAAAGTTATACATATATGAGTAGCTCAGAAATAAAGTAAGCCAAGTTGAGTTAAATTTTTTGAGAAAACATAACTCCGACTTTTTGTTTTTGCAGAAAATACAATTCGAAATCTCAAAATTGATATTTATTTTCAATTCGTTTAACCAACATCTTGGCTTCAGTACGACAACACTCAATTTGATTAATTGGTTAATTAAATGTACTGTTAACTGGACTTGGTTAACATTATTTCTCTACACAGCACAGAACGTAAAGGATGACATCAACAGCAAATCATGTGTCATGTACAATTGATGATTGAAAAATGGCATTGGAAAACTTAAACGTCAAACGTGGGGAAATAGGTTAAACACGCGATCGGAAAAAAATACCAATCGGAATAATATTTTCACTGATTTGTTGATTTTTTTTATTATTATACATTTACTTGCTACCAATTTTGCACCGATGAAAGAGGAAAGAAAGACGTGGTAGAGAAAAAGTGCATGATAGAAAAAAATTCATAAAAGTAGTTCGGTAGAAGACAGTAGTTCATAGGTATTCAAATCCATGCGGAAAGTCTGCGCTACAACATAGAAGGCAGAGAAATCACTTTATTAGAATTTTTTGTCACTTAATGGACATTCCGCATTCCGACGAGTGGCTACTAAAGGAAAACCGAGCGTGCACACCCGGCCTTCAGCCAAATTCAAGGTAATATTATATAGCGTCGTATTTGTTATTCTAAAGCGATAACTATGAACTATTTGGCGTTCTTACTATTGTAGACATTGGGTCTTATCTAATGCTTGATGAAGAAGTCGTCCCAAACTTTTTCAAGCAAACCGACTTACCAAAGGGCCTTTCTCTTTTAACGGCTCTTCTGAACTTCAGATGCCATACGAATCTTCCATAATATAATTTAATAATTATAATTTTCAAACTGGTATCTTTTATCAAGATTGAAGGATACACGTTCTTTAGAAAAGCTAATAACATCTCCTTACTTCACTCAAACAAAAACGGCTTACCCTACTGTTTACGCTCCCATATTTTAAATCCCCTTGATCTTATATGCCAGACTCCCACCCTAATACCTCATCATTGTTTTTAGACCACATACTTCTGTTTTCCTGTGATAGACTCTGTCTATATCGAGGGTATAACGAAAACCAATGCAATGGTTTCTATTCCGCAAGAAGGCCTCCCTACTAATTATAATGATCTGCGGCAACTTCTTATAGGTTCTCATAAGCAATTGGATATACATATGACTCCTGATGACGTGGCCAATGATCTCTTGTTTGCGTCTCACGTAAGTTCCAAACGCATACTACACCTACAGAGTTTCAAAAATTACCATCGTTTCTAACCCGCCGCTCAGTTCTTTGCCGAAGCCTCCCAAATGTCTATCCCTATATGCTCAAATATTTATTTTTACGATTTCCACTACACGAGGGCTGCCTGTAAAGTTTCCGACCGAACAATGATACAAGACATTTTTTCTCAAAATTTTTCTTTATTTTTCTACATAGTCTCCTTGTAACTTCTTGTTGTAAATGATGGTGCAGAGTCCACAGAGACATAGAGTCCAACTTATTTTTGATTTGCGTAGGCATATTGCCTTTCGAAAACAAGAATTTAATAACAGCTCGATGCTCAATTTTTACCATTTTCAAAAAAACACTCAGATTGATTCACTCAAACGACTGTCAACTAAAAACTGTGCGTCCAAAATGACTGAAACTTCGGTAAGTAACTGCCAAAAGATGCACAACTAGCATTCACTAGCTTTTATTGGCGAGTGCCGCTGTCTTTGCGGTCGGAAACTTTTCACTCGTATATCTTATTTTCCAAATTCTGCCCGACGACATTTTTGCCTTACGGAAACCAATTACCATATATTATTAATAATAAATTATTTTCCTAAGACTTCGACTTACTTCACTCTCGTCTCAAGTCTGGACCCTTTAAAAAATCCACAGCATTTTTTGAATATGTTTGCGCTAGAATTTCTCTTTCAAAGCGCAACCTATATATTTATTGCTGCTGTATTCGCTCCTCTCAACCAATTTAAGGTTGCCAGCTAGCTGTTGATGCAATCGATTGTAGTATAGTTGATCCCAACGACGTTGTTATTTTTTAGATGATTTTAATCTACCTAAGCTTCTATGGGCCCAGACTGACCAGACCTTCTTTATTGCAACAAATACCACCTCTGATAAAGAAAGTCTTTTCATCGAGCGTCTTACTGACTCTGGTCTATATCAATTAGGCGGCGTCACCAACATCATTGACAGTTGGTCTTCGCCACTGATACAGATAACTCGGTCGTTTTACAAGTTTGACATCTTCTCTCTAAATTCGATAGTTACCGCCCTCAATGTCAATTGATGTGAATTGACTGCCTTTGTGCTGTGATTTGACCACGCTAACATTTTTTTGTATGGTGCCAACCAACGTGTGGAAAGTCAACGTCAACGACGCTGACTCCTTATCAATCGAACCACCGCGTAAGAACATAATACTACTCCTTCAATGCAAACGCTGCCAGAAAGAGCCACTTTGTGTGAAATTCACAGGAAATCACCTATCCAAAGATTGCAAAGTAAGTAAAGCCCTGCCCGTTGTATTAATTGCAAAGGAGTACAACGAGCTAATTATCAAGTAGACAAGGGAGTTGCATAAAAGGCGAGATAAATTCCTAAAGCCGCAAAATGAGCACTCATAAGTGACAAGTAAGGAAAAGCTTAAGCTCGGTAAATTAATAATAGCTAAAGAAAAGTCATCGTACTCCGATTACATAAATGTAAAGGAAAACGTGATGGAAGAAAAATCATTAAACCTAAGACGGCGGCTAACGATAAACATATGCCCATGCCGCAAAATTACATAAAGAAATGACTGAAAACTCGCCGAACCCTTCTTCTCATGCTTTCTCTATTATACCTGTGAAACTTGAAGAGCAACGCGAAATAAATTAACTTATTTTCGAGAAGTTAGCTAATATCGAAAATAAATGGCACAATAAGCGAAATAAGTCGAGAACATGAAGATGGAACTCGAGCTCAAGGTACTTTCCTGTGATGATATTGGACTTTTACAAAAACTTGGCGAATTATAAATATTCATACGAGAGAACAATATTGGTGTTTGCTTGATCTGTAAAACCCATATGAACAGAGGAACGTGTGCAAAAATAAGAGGCTTTAGGGACTATCCGGCTTATCATCCACCTGAAAAGGTGAGAGGCGGATCCTCCTTGTAGATTAAAGAATCTATCCAATATACTGAAGATCTTAAAATAGAGCTCGAATCTGTGCAAGTAATCACGGTACGTATAAGAGATACACATAATTTCCATACTATTTCAACCAATTACTACCCACCGAGATCCACGTTCGAACAGAGTGTTGACGGTGATTTTAATGCAAAACACACCATCTGGGGCTCAAGATGCCTCTCACAAAAAGGTGGAATATTCTATGTAGCAATTGTGAACAATTGTGACTTCCATTCCACGGGCAAACTGACATACTGGCCAATTAATACCACAAAAATACCGATCTTATCGATTTCTTCGTTTCAAAAGGAATATCTAACAATTTCATAAAATTTGATGAAAGCTTTGACCTTTCCTTTGATCATTATCCAGTCATTTTGACAATAAGTGAAACTCTAATTAAAAAACAAAAACCAGCAAGACTAACTGGCAGAAATATTAATTCAAGAAAAAAATTTAAGAAAATGTAGAACTGAACATATCACTTCAGACACCATGTTAACTAGATATCAAGATTGATCACTTCGTTGAAATCGTTCAATATGCCGCTTGGAATAACACACCCTATCAAAGGAAGAACCCAACAAACTACGATATAAATTACCCTCCGGGGATAAAAAAAAATGGTAAGGGAAAAAAAGAAAACCTCGTAAGAAATGGTAACAAAGTCGTGCTCCACATCATGAAACAAGTTTGAATAACCTGTGTATCCTGCTGAGAGTGTGTGCTGTAGACACCTATTTTGAAAGCTTGACAGCAAAATTTAAATTAAAGACGTAAAGCATCCGCGCGATCAATTAGTAAAAGTGTTAACAAATGGGCGAAGGGATATAAGAAGAAATCGGAGACGGTCGACGGTCAAGCACTCATCCACAATATCAGTGAATCGGAAAGAGCGGCAGACAATTACACCATGACTAATACAATGCTAACGAAGCCTAGCACTGAAATAAATAAATTAAAACCAAGTAAAGCTCCCTTAATAACCGGAGAAGTCCTTAATATGCTGCCTAGAAAAGCGTTACGTAAGCTTCTTTATACTACAATACTGATACCACACTGATGTTAGAATACGTTCCGAGTCAGTAGAAAGTTGCTTACGTCATAATGGTCCTAAAACCAGGAAAACTCCCGGATGCCTTATATACATTCCAATTTTAGTATCGAAAACAAGCTGCTGTTATATAGGATTTTCCAATAAGAACTTAACAACATTTTTTTGAAATAAAACACAAACCATTTGAGATATTTCAAAAACTTTATTATCGGCTTCAAGTATAATCAAAACATTTATGAATGGAACTCGACTTCGTTCATATGGCCACCGCGGGCACGTTTGCAGTCGATTCTTTGGACCCAATTTTCAACAACTCGACCACACATTTCGACCGAAACGGCCGCTATTTCGCGTTCAATGTTGGCTCTGAGCTCTTCCAACGCCATCGGCGTGTTGGCATAAACCAATGACTTAACGTAGTCCCGGTCAATCAACTGGCCCATTTCTTGAGATAACAGCTTGATCTTGCATGGGTGTTTTTGAACTAAACTTGTTATTGCCTGTCTGCTAGGGTGAGAATTACGACCGAAAATTGGAGTTAACGCTCTTAAAGTTGCAGTTGTACCAAGAAAACGAAAAAAACTTTTGAAAATAAACTGCAAAGAGAAATTATCCATGCACCGTATTGCATAGAAATGACGACTTCTACCGAGACCTCGGAACTCCTACTGTCGAAGACGAAACAAAAAACTCCATAAGAAAACACAAAATTCGACTAAACATATAGTATTATAAATTTTGGACGAGAGAATCCTATTGCGTAGTTTCCAAAGGACCAAAAGGCCTCTTCTCGAACATGAAGTCAAGTTTGGTCACCCTACTACAGAACTCACATCTTCCGGGTAGAAGCTATTCAACGCAGGTTTTTACGATTTGCTATGCGTGGTCTTCCCTGCCCCTTACCACTGATCGGCTGAAACTTATAAATTTACAACCCCTTTCTATACGCCGAAAAGTTGCCGATTTTCTCTTTTTCATCAAATCTTAGTTGGTAATATTGATTGTCCTGCTTTACTTCATTTTATCTCTTCTAACACCAACCCACGTAGTCTTAAGTCTGTGCCACTTTTCCGGTCCAATCTTCACAGAACGAATTGCGGACACTTTGAGCTAATGTCTAGAATGCTTCGTGAAATTAAGGACATTCTGCCTTCTATGGTTAGATCATCCTTCCATTCGTATTTGATCTTATGTGAGACCAGAGGGAAGTCAGCGAGCAGAGCGCTTTCTTTTTTATCATCCAACACTTAGTGTCGTGCCCCAGAATTGTAATAACTTATAATTTGTTAACCACTCCGAGTTACGAGCTATGTATCTGTTTATCTACGAGTATTTTATCAAACCCCATCAGTACGAACTAGTACGAACTAAATCAACATGACTACTAACAATGCTTGATTACATTCATACACGATAATGGAAAGCTGATGGACCAGAATTAGAGTAGAGGCAAACATGGTGTGACTGAAAATAAACTAGACCAAAATAAAAGCCCAAAGCACTTGTAATGCCAAGTTCAGCTCTGCATTTCTGAACAGCCAGTCGAGAGAGTTGAAAGTTTTCTGTATCTAATGAGCATACTCTCGGCTGATTGTGCCACCAAATAAGATGTTAATAGAAACACAGGTATGTAAAACAAAGGCTGCCATGTGTACGCTGTTTAAGATATTGACAAGCAATGTTAACAACATGAGAATTAAGCTGAAACCGTAGCGATGCAACATCGAATCTATCACACAAAAGCTGCAAATCTTTGTAAATTGATGTCTACGTATCATCTTTGAGATTTTTTGTCGAACGATCAGCTATATACGATAATGCGCCAGAAATCTATGGAAATCAGTATGCGAAAGCAAAAATGGCAGCAGAGGACGGTTTCTTTGCAAAACACTAAAGGGCAAATAAAAGATTATATTCAGTATAACGTGAATACCCAATCAGAAGGACGAACAAGCTGCTCTAAGCAGACATTGAAAAGGAGTCTTGGCTGAGCTAGAGGACATCTCAACGCATTGCAGAACCCGAAACATGGTGACGATGTGTGCGATGTTGACGCTCAATTATTCGTGAGAGTATCTATTTAAAGTAAATAATGGAGTGAAAATAGTGCTTAGTGTAAGTCATTCTCAAACGATGTGACAATGGTATCACTTCTAGAATTAGACAATTTCTTAACTAATTCCTAGTTTCTATTGAGCAGTGACGTTTTATTTGGGCGTTTGGTGGATGGTCCTTTAATAAAAATACTTTGTTTGACCATTTTGCACATTCTTTGTGTATGGTTTGCTTTTGATTTGCCGGTCTAGAAGATAAACTGTGATATAATAAAATGAACATATTGGAAAGGCTTGAGACATTCATTGAGGAGGATTTTAGATGCATCGGTAGTATACACTTAAAAGAGAAAGAATAGCCGTTTTTTACATGTAGAATTCATAGTCCAGCCGCAAGTATGGTTTCATCTAAAAATAAATGTATAATTCGGTCCTTTTGTCGTACCAAAATATCATCTTCTCAACAAAATGTCTGCTGCTTTGTATTGTATAATAGTTCTTCACCTTTAAGAAAGCTGATGCTATCTATTCCATACCGGGGGAAAGAGATTGCTTTTATAGTGATTCGACGTGGTCTTTCTTTTTCTTCTTCTTTTATTTTTCCGCAATGACTGATAACTTCACAACACTGGATCAACATACTCTTGGCAATATGGGTGGTGAACGCATAGAGAATAATCATTCGCTCAGTCCAAATAACAATAACATAAGATATTGATTTTCCAATTAAAAAGTCTGGTTAGTCACTCTTCTTATTGCCGGTTCAAGTTTCTGATCATCATAATCTTCAGATTATGTCCTATTTAAAATCCGAAATCAAAAGCCAACACATGTATGCAAACTCCTAACTTGAAGTGACGTATAGTAGAATCTTACTTCCATTTGAATTTGCGGTCTCGTGAGATATGTAATAGAAATCCAAGTCCATTAGTCCCTACTCTTCAACGATATCACACGAATGAAACGCCTACAATTTGTTATAAAATGTTTAAACCCTTTTCAACGGTCACCATAACACCCGACTTAATATAAGCCATGTTAGCGAACAAAGCACTTTTCAACGCACATTAACACAAAATCATTCTTCCCAAGTCCCGTTTTCAATTCTCAAATGAATCATTCCAAAACGCCACATAGGTCATGATTCGGCCTCCGTCATTTGCTTGCTTTGCTTCAACGGCTTGGCATTTTTATGGAGACAATTTCGTCAGTGAATGCCCTTGACCTTATGTATCCCGTCAAGGACTTTTGCCTAGCAAAGTCGACAATGTCGCGACCACAAATCAGCCCAAAAAAAAATACGTCTAAAAATTTCATTAATATTAATTTTATCCCTTCAACAAAAACCAAAAACAAAAAACACAGAAATAAGAAATAAAGAAACAACTCTGTACGCTCCGGAAAATACAAACCACATACTCATACGCAACACCAGCGAGACGTCTGCTGTTCTAGAGCAATTCGAACCTCCGCCCCCTAACTCGAATGTTTCGGTTTAGTGTTCCTGAACAAACAGTGTTCCGAAAAGCATAACACAGACAAAGAGCTTCAAGTGAAAAACTGTTACTCATTCGTTTCACCCCCCACCACCGTTTAGAGGATGAGTCGGGGAGTTGACGAAGTAATCCACCCGATATATGTACAAACATCTAGGGGGTGGTAGGTGAGATTTTATAGCTGGAGAGGATGATGATATCAGTTCCTTGGGAGCTCATCGTATATACAATACACCAAGCTATATACTCCCTTCTGTCTGGATGTGAAAGCTGATGACTCCTAAGTGACTACCTACTTTCCGCTCCTACCAACGTCTTCGCCCATGTCGGATATATAAAATAGGTACATACAATTTTCCACGTACGGATACATAAGCGGGCAGTAAATAACTAAGCTTCTCCAGTTTTCCTTTTCGAATATTTTTTTTTGTCGCCCCTTTTTGTATATCAACTGTGGGGGAGAAACTTTGTTGTTTCGTCCTTTTTCGTTTCTTCATTCGAAATTTTGTGAAGCGAATATGAATGGGTGGACGACATGAGCTTTTCCTATGGTTGAATTCAACAGTGGGAAGCTAGGTGGGAAACTCTTACCTTTCATCGGTAACATTGCTCACATAAGAATGGAATGAGGATATTTTTGTTTTTGAAGGTGGTTCGGTGTACGTATATGACTGCGTCGTGGCATGTGTCTGTGTATTTTGTATTTGTACTGGCGGGGTGTTTAACCTAATGTCCGCCGGCGTCATTGAGAAATTGCTAAAACGGAAGGAAGGATACGTCTTAAACTCGCATGAGCTTCTCTGGAAGAGGATTTTCATGCACTGAGTCTTGAGTGTTTCATTTCCTTTCCCTTTTTTGAAACTTTTTCTGCTGAAAATGGATTTTCAAATTGGATTCTGTTTTGAAAGCTAGAATGGTTTTTCAGATTTTCTAGTTTTGTCCTCAAATGTGATATTGTGAGGACAAATAAGTAGACCTACTCAACTTTCTCCTAAAATTCCAATTTGTATGTCTATTGGGCTGGTTCATCTATGTATACTGGATGTATGGATTCATTACCTTGGTGGTTAGAACCTTGTTCTATCTACTAGGTTGAATAAAAGAGTTATAGAGTATTATGCTAAAATCTTATTTCCCGAAACAATTTAATCAGCTAAACGAAGAGTTCCTCAAATGCTACATTTTCACTACTTCGCCTGAGTGAAGCCATACTCTGTATTAAACGTTACCATCGATAACTCGATCAATTCTTTTGTGGAATATTCACTACCTTCATAGGTCAGAGCTAGCTGACATGATCTTCCTACCTATCCATCTTTTGAACAACAATATATGGTAAGTCAAAGTTCGACAATATTCAAGCTTTGTTGGCCTCATTTGTGTTGATAAGAAACTTGCACACAGTTGGAAAATCTTTAATAAAATCCAAAAGATTTCTTTAAATGCCATCTACCATCCATTTTCAAGTTCCATAACCTCCGTCAATTTCTCTAAAAAATTCAGTTCCTTACCAGCAAGATAAATTCCACAAAGCTCTTAGCACAAACATGATGAATTTCATAAACAAACCAACAACCAATAAACTCCTGCTTATACGTATCCTTGTATGTATCCTTATCCTACAGATAGTGTTGCATCTTGTGTGCTATGCATCCGGTGCATATCCCCTATTGCAGGGATATAATGAAAATTTATATACCCTCAAGGATATCATCGCCCACACCCACAATTTACACCATCCAGGATGTACGGAAAGGATCTCTTTTGGTTGGATGAAGGGAGTCACATGAAATTTTTACTCGTACCATCCGTATTCCCCCATTTCAAAGGAGGGCAACGAATGCATTTAAAAGTAAATGACATCCAAGGAGAAACAGGAAAGGTCGAATGCATAAAGAGGATAACTTCCTTATAGTGAGATACGAGTACGTAGGGTTCCTGTGTAATTATGGGATAGTCATTTACCGAGTTAAATTTCAAAATGTTGAAATGCAATTTAAGATTCCAATTGCATTTGGAAGTATTTCCTTAAGTAACCAAACCTTTTATGAGTAACTTAAAGCTATCAGGTCCTTCTTTAATTTGGCATGTTAGAATTGGTTTAAGATTTAGTCTCGAATATGTACGAGCTATCATGTAGGTGTACAATATCGACAAAGTTTTTCAAAAAGTGTATGTTTGCTCATTTTTGATGGCACCAAACGGCGCTTTTACACAGTCCATTACGCGAAATTATACGCTGAACCACGAATTTCGAAATGAATTTGCAGAATTTGTAAACGTTGTTCTGGCGTGAATATCTTGAAAAGTGTTATAAGGGATCTGCTCCATCGAAAGCAACCATTTGTTGCTGATATGCTGATTTGAAACACGGTCGTACAGACACAAATGATGCTAAACGCTTTGGGTGCGCGAATGAGACTGTTACGCCGGAAGGCAGAAAAAAAAACCCACAAAATCGTTTTGAACAACCCTAAAACGAAAGTGCGTGAGATAACTTATATCGTAAACATATCAATAGACCGTGTACATCATATTTTTCCCGAGTATTTGGGTATGCGAAAGCTTTCATCGAAGTGGGTACCGTGTTTGCACACAGTTGACCAAAATCAAGGATATGTTGATGATTCAGAGCGCTGTTTGGAGCTGTTTAAACCTAACAGAATTATTTTTTGTATACGGTATGTTATAATAATCCTATTACTTGCTCACAAACCTCACAAAACGCTCACCGGAAAGTGGTATCGCTCCAACAAAGAACAAAGTGGACAAGTCGTTCTATAAGAAAGGCATAGAAATGTTAGAGCAACCCAGCCAACGAAACGGAGGTTCCCCCGTTTATTTCAAAGAAAGAGTTCCAAACGATCTTCGAATCACTTAGAAATAAGAAATCAGTGGGAGCTGGTGGGATACCGAACACGCACACGGCAGCGCGGAACGTCACTGGTTCAGTAGAGCGGTAGGAAGTCCGGACTTTAGGGATTGTGCTCGGCAGCCCCATGAATTTTGGTGGCTTAAGCCATAGCCTGCTTACATAGTTTAATTAGGCTTAAGATAGCATTAAGTAAATATATATATATATAAAAAAAAAAACAAAAAAAAGAATACAAATTACGTAAATTTTATAAGAAAACACAAAATTAATGGTTACTAAATTTGCCTTCTTTTTTTATTTCTAAATAAATACATCACGTTCGTCGAAAGACTTAAATTAAATGATAGGCGTAGTTTAGAATGCCCGCATAGAGCCAGTAGGTTAAATTAAACAAGCTACTTTTTAAGCATTTTTTTGTCTAGCATTATGGTATTGTTACGCATTTAGTGAATGCCACCTGATGTTACGCATTAACGAACGCCCGCTGAGAATATAATGACATTTAGACATAAAATGACGTCTGTCACTTTCAATAGAGAAGTTTTGACCAACTAAACAAGTTCACCCTCGTGTTGTTTTATTTTTCTTTAAAATCCGCAAATTGTTCCGCCATCGTTTGATAAAACCGTAAAAATTCAGCGATTTTGCAACATTGATGTCAGAAGTGGAATTTTCATTTCGATATGGCGGAGCAATTATCAGAAAAAGTTGAAAATGTCCTAACAAAACTTAACCCTTTGATTTCGAGCAGCAGAGGACTACTATAGTCCAACTAGCTTTGGGGCAGCAGCGAAAATCCGAGGAACTTAAAACAATGACCACAACAGCCTTTGCAAACAAAGTTTTAGAGTGTTCTACCCCCAAAACCGATACTCCAAAAGACCAAACACAAATTCAGAAGGAGAATCAGACGCGATGTTACAAGCAAAGAAGTCACACTAATTCATCTCCAATGATTGCAATCTATTTCCACCACCATTTGATAGCAGCACTACACGCTGGAGGGATTACCAACTACAATTCGACATCATCGTCGCTCGAAAAAGCTCAAACACTAGTAACTTTACTTCGAGGAGAAAGCGTAACTGTCCTGTCAAACTTGGATGCTAACGATCGTACTAATTACGACAAGCTAGCTTCTGCCCTAAGCCTTAGGTTTGTAAGTCAAGAAAAACACGTGTCTCATGCAACTTTTCGTTCTAGGCGGCAGCGGGCACAGGAAAACCTTGGTGCATTTGCAAGTGATATACAGCGACTAACAAGAATGGCCATCGAGAGCGCATTGCCATAATGCAGTTTTTTGACGGAATTAACGATCGCAGCATTCAGGAAAATGTACGACTTTCGGATCCACAAACATTTGCCGAAGCAGTATCGAGAGCCATCACAGTAGAAGCTGCTCGTTTGGCAACTCAGACAATCTGCCAGGCTCGGTCAATTGAAATTACTAACGAGCACACACAGTCTGCTGAACAAAATCGAAGGCAACCCACCAGAAGAAATCGAGGTAACGATCAGACGGCAACCGTGTCGGGAAACGACCTACAGTTAGCGACCAGGGGTCAACGCTGACTGCATCTATTCGGTCCCCAATTTTCAACATCTACTCGAAGAAATTGCACAGTGACTTCATGGTTCCCATGTTCATCGGCAGCGTGTCTTCCAGGATGTTATTGGATACCGGATCGTCGGTAACTGTGGTGAAACGTAAGCCTACAAACTTTATGTGGTAATTCACTTCAAAGTTCTCATTATTGGCGTACGCAAATCACACTTGGTAAATTTAAACGTCGCGTAAAGTTACCAGTGGTCGATTTCTCACTTCCCATCGGTTGCGATGGCATACTAGGTGTTGAGGTACTTCAAGTTACAAACGGAACGTTGGACTTTTCGTCTGGTCAAATGGTAATCGGCAAAACTCAAATTTTTATTAACCTGCGAGGACAATGCGAGGTATTTGGCCTGGGAAACATCTTTGGTGAAGCTTGAACGATTAGCGTGCTTGCGAGCTGTTGATGAATTTATTATCCCACCCCAAACAGAAGCAATCGTTTCGACATCTTTACCCACCATAAACATTCCAGAAGGTGTGGTCTCACCAATAGGACATGGACTTCCAAAAGTATGGCTTGTTGGTAAATCCTTCAGTAGAAACTGCGATGGAGTTGTATGCGTTAGAGTTGCCAATTTAGCAGATTATCCGGTGGTTTTACCTGGTGAGACACCAGTGGCGCTTTTTGAAGAAGCTGAATGTTTAAACAATGTCTCACCAAACCAATCAACACTCCCGGAATGCTTATCCGATCTGCTGGTACGCTCAATCGAAAATCTCGAGCCAACGCAACGGTTAGCCGTTAAGGATATGCTGTGGGAATTTAAAAACATCTTTTCCACGGGCCCTGATGATTTAGGGAGAACTAAAGTCGTTGAACACCGGATTGATGTGGGTTCGGCTAAACCAATCAAGCAACACCCTCGTCGACTGCCTTTTGGAAAACATGAGGAATCTCGCAAATTAGTTGACGACATGCTGCAGCGAGGGATAATCGAGCCCAATTCCAGGCATCACCCATTGTGATGATGAAAAAGAAGGATGAGTCATCGAGATTTTGTGTTGATTATCGCCACTTGAATTCGGTTACGATCAAGGATTCATTCCCTTTGCCGCGGATAGACGACACGTTAGACTCGGTGTCAGACTTAGCATGGTTCAGTACGCTCGACTGCCAATCAGGATATTGGCAGGTAGAAGTTCATCCTGAAGATCGGAAAAAGACAGCGTTCGTAACGAAAGATGGTCTGTGGCAGTTTAGAGTGATGAATTTTGGTTTGACGAACGCTCCTGCCACTTTTGAGCGCCTGATGTCGATTGTTTTAAGAGGATTACCCATCTAAGTTTTTCTTGCTTATTTGGATGACATCATTGTGCTTGGTAAGACTTTTGAAGAGATGTTAATTAATTTGCGTTCTGTTTTCAGCCGTCTGAGAGACTCCGGTCTAAAGCTGAACTCGGCAAAATGCAATTTTTTTTTGCAAAGAAGTCAGATTTTTAGGATTCGTGGTAAGTAGTAAGGGCATTTCGCTGGACCCAGCGAAAATCGATGTGGTAAGCAGCTGGTCAACCCCAGAAAATTTGACAAGCTTAAGTAGATTCGTGGGCCTGTGCACTTATTACCGCCAATTTGTGTCCCAGTTTTCTTCACTGGCTCGACCTCTTCATCAACTTACCAAGAAAAATGTGATCTTCAAATGGGCAGATTAGTGCCAGAAAGCGTTTAAAGAACTTAAGGATGCCTTAACATCTTTCCCTGTTTTGGGTCATTTTGATGGACAAGGGGAACTTGTGCTCGATACCGATGCGTGCGAATATGGTTTAGGAGCGGTACTCTCCCAACTACAAGACGGTACTGAAAGAGTTATCGCATATTTCAGCCGAACTTTGAATAAATCAGAACGCAGTTACCGCACTACCCGCAAAGAACTGCTGGCGTTGATTAAAGCCATAGAGCACTTCCATATTTTTTTATACGGGCGACAATAGAGGGCGATAGAGGGTCAACTCGCTCGGTGGATGGAGCGCCTACAACAATATAGCTTTCGAGTTCAACACCGAGCAGGGCAAAAAACATCTTAATGCCGATGCTCTTTCACGACGACCTTGCACGGATAATCCTTGCAATCACTGCGAAGTTAAGGAAAAACGACTTAAAGTTAACGATTCTGTTCCAGTTTACGCCATTCGAATCGTTACTGATTTTGGTTCGGAGAAGCTTCAGCGTGCAAAAGAGGAAGATCCTGTCCTTACTCAGGTCATCGACTGGGTAAAAGCAGAACGCCGTCCAATATGGAATGCTATTTCGGGTGAAAGCAGTGTCCTTAAAGTTTACTGGGCACAGTTCGCAAGCCTGAAACTAGTTAGCAACATTTTATCAAAGAGATGGGTACCGACAAAAAGACAACACTCAGAGCGGTTGCTTCCAATAATACCCCGTTCGTTGATTAAAGAGGTCATAATGTTAGATCACGATACTATGTCCGATTCTAACAAAACTTTTGAGCAATTAAGATGTAGATTTTACTGGGTTGGAGCCAGAAAAGATGTTGAACATTATTGTACCGCATGCGATGTATGTGCATCTAAGCGGGGGCCACAGAAAAAAACACAAGGAGAATTGCAGATTTATTTGTCCGGTGAACAATTTCAACGAGTAGCCATCGCCATTCTCGGACCTTTACCGCCGACAACTCGAGGAAATAAATATGTGGTGGTAATGATGGATTACTTGATCTGAGGTTTTCCAAAATGTAATGGAAATCATGGGGATACGAAAAACTCGAACAACGCCGCTTCACCCTCAATCTGATAGACTAGTAGAGAGGATGAATAGGACAATAATTCACTACCTCTCTAAATTTGTGAACTACAGGCAAAATGATTTAGATGATCTTCTTCCACTTTTCGCAATGGCTTATCGTTCATCTACTCAGGAGTCCAGTAAACAAACACCTCTTTCAATGATATTCGGTAATGAGATGAGGCTGCCACAAGACTTGCTCTTCGAAACACAACCAAATTTACACTCCATTACATATCGGGGATTTGCCCAGCAGCTGCAGGACCAGATTCGAGAAATCCATGATCAAGCACGGACGGAGTTAAGGCAATCGGCACAAAAAATGAAGACCAGGTACGACTTAAAAGCTCATTTTCCCAAATTTCAGGTTGGAGACTTTGTGTGGTTCCACAACCCCCGCAAAAGTGTTCGATTCAGCCCGTAACTTCAATCAGATTGGGATGGACCCTATAGCGTCATTTATTTATTTTTATAATCAGCGCATGCTCAAGGGGTTTGAGTACCCTTAAGGTGATTGTACACAGCGCGGGCAAAGGAAATTTAGGGAGGAAGAAAAGAGAGGTACCGATGTACATTGTTTTTAAATGTTTGCAAGTTATAACGACCAGGAAATACAGAGATCGGCAGGGCATTCCATAAGCGAGTTGTACGGCTTAGGAACGAATCACGATATTTTAGAGTACGTCCGAAAATGTGCTTGAGGGTATACTGATGAGCATTCATAGCGAGACGGGTGTTACGGTTAAAAGTTTGAATGCGCGGAATGCTACTGGCGATTTCAGTGGAGAACTGGTGGTGGAAATAGCGATAAAACAAAGTGAGACGCGAGACATTTCGTCGGTGTTCGAGGGTGTCCATTGATTGACTGATAATAGTATCATCAATAAGTTTTATCGCACGGTTTTGAATCCTATCTAGCAGGTGCAGAGATGTTTTAGGAGCACCTGACCAGATGTGGGCGTTGTACTCCAATTTTGGGCGGATGAATGCCCTATATATTGAGGCCTGATCAGAGGGGGTAAAATATTTCTTACATCGCTTGAGGAAACCTAGACATTTCGCAGCATTTTTGGCGAGATCGAATATGTGGTCATTCCAACGTAAGTTGTCATTGACACACATACCGAGAATGGAAAGTTATTCGGTTTTGACGGTTTAAATTTCGCTTTAATGACAGCAGACAGCATTGTGTTTTGGAAGCGTTAAATTCCACTCTGTTGATAGTTCCCCAATTGGTTATGCTGTTCATATCGGAATTTAATGAGCTTAGCATACGCTGCCGTTCTCGTTCTACAGCCGAAGAGCAGGGCCGTGAGTCCGGAAACGAATATGAAAAGCAGACAGTACTGTCATCAGCAAAGGAATATATTGGATGAGAAGTAGCAGTCAAGAGATCAATAATGAAAATTAAAAAGAGTGTCGGAGACAGAACAGAGCCCTGTGGCACACCAGCATTTATTTTGTGAATATCAGACTTAAAACCGTCCAAGACAACTTGAATTGAACGTTCCGAGAGGTAATTTCTAATCCATAGAAGAAGAGAGTCGTCGATCCCAAATGCACGCATTTTCGATAATAGAGCCTTATGCCAAACTCTGTCAAATGCCTTAGAAATAGATGTTACAAACGACGTGACCATAAAAATTCAAAAGACTCTCCGAACCAGGTATAGGATAATTCACATAAATCGTGTAACCAGCTACCGAGGCACTAATTTTGGTTCCTGGCCCTCCGAGAGAAAGATGTCAAGCGAAGAGGGTCCGGTTCAACTAGGGGAGACTGTTACGCATTTAGCGAACGCCCCCTGATGTTACGCATTAACGAATGCCCCCTGAAAAGAGAATGACATTTAGACATAAAATGACGTCTGTCACTTTCAATAAAGAAGTGCCTTCTCGATGTCGAGCAGTATCATTCCTGTCGATTTCCCTATATCACGGTTAGCCTTTATGCTATTATTTATTCTAAGAATTTGGTGGCAGGTGGCCTGAAGTCTAATTGCACATTAGGTAAGATATTTCTCTCATCAATAAATTTCATGAGCTTTTCCTTCAATACCCTTTCATAAATTTTTCTTAAACTACTTTCGAGCTTATTAGCAGGTTTACCAGCTTCGGGAATCGGCACTCAATCAGCCCACTTATTCTTCCTAAAATAAAAAGAAAAAAAGAATAGTATTTAATCAATGCTGACTATAAAATAACATACCTTCCTCAGATTCGAATCATAATCAGTGTCATAATCCTCTGCAGAACGATAGTAATTATTATGTCAAAGAAAGAAGCCATACACTTCTCCACTTTAATACTATAATGACTCAAAACCTAATCAAGAAGTGAGGGCGAATGTTTTGTTATATCAAAAACTCTCATCCCTCTATTTCCCGACAAACTGAAGTTTGTTGTAAGCTAATATGTTGGCAATAAAAGGAGCTCTATATTGGTTTAAATTGAATTGAATATCTGCAAACAATCTTTAAACTATACCATTAGCCACAAAGCTATGGAATCCTTTAACTCGGTTTAGCACTCAAGGGGATGTCTAAGTATTTCCTGATAGCCTGACAATGAAGAGATTCAGACATCCATTCAATCTTGAATGACGGTTGACGGGTAAAGTAGATGCGATCAACGAAATCAATAGCATATGGTCAGATGACGCAACTTAAAATATATCTAGATAGATCTGGACCACCCTAGATCTAAAACATTTGTGAAATGGTCATACATAAGTATTGTAGTTGGCATTATCACAGCTCATTGTATATTAGTAGAAATGCCATCACACTCGGCCTTAGATTATAAAGAGATTTGCAGAAGCTATACAAATGAAGAGGTTAAGTAAATTACGTTGAATCTGCTATAAGATAACCCTGCTCGTTTCACAGGAATAAAATATATCTTGGTGACTTCAGATTCGTTGATTATATCAAAGGTCAGAAGGGATTCAAACAGCTATCAAGTGGCACAATACCAGGCGGCCTCTATGGACGAGGGATGCGCTTGAACTTACAATAAGGCTTATAAAGAAAACAATTATCAATAGGAGAACTGAGCCAGAAGATCTGAATCAAAATGAATCACAGGTGTCCTTACAGGCGAACCTTCTTTCGCGAAGTACGTGTACCTAAGCGACACAAATATTCGTTCCTCATATAATTAGAAGAATTTTTTTTTTCTTTTATACTGCTTGTTACTGTATCTCGTCACAAATATGTTGAACTGAATGTCGATCATTCAACCCCTTTTTAACTAAAGTCTGTCTTTGGATCGACCATATTTTTCTAAATTTCTTTTAATCATCTAAAGTGTGAATGTCATTTTATATTTTAAAAATAAAATTATTTGAAAGCAACTCCTTTACAACTTTTCTCAAATTTAATTTTCTGATCATTTCTTTCCTCTTTATTTACAGGTATGTACAACATAATTGTCTCCAAGTTAAGGAATTCCATTTGAAAGATATTTCCGTTTATACGAGTATGTATCAGAGAGAAGATAACCACCATAATCTTGTTTTTAAAAGTCTTGTTCTCTTACTATACTAGCGAAATTAGTAGACGAATTTGAAAATGCACAACTGTATGCAACTTTCACTTTGCAACAAAATATGACACCACCAACAGATATCTTGCAGCGAAGATACATTTTTAATCAGTCTCAGTCTCATTGTCACCCACATTTTTCCGATTTATCTTTTATTCTTCAATTTGTAGACTAAATTCGTGGTGGTCTTAAGTTAGATAGACGACTTATGAGCCACTGCTTACGTAAACAAATGTTTGAGTTCAATGTACGCATTTAAATCGAAAATCCTGCAAAGACACCGCTGATTAAGAAGACTTAAGTCCTACAGCTAACTGACAAGAATAGTCACTGTTTTCTCAGTAAGTCCAGAACAATCACACAGCAGGCTAAGTTTAATTTTTGTTTTGTCGGAAGTAGTTATGAAATATTTCAAGACGTTTCGCATGCATAGCAAGGACATAACAACTATCATCCATGAATTTATTCAGCTCACGACGATTGCTATAGAATCGTTTCTAATTCTGAAGAATTGATTGACTTGAAGTACTTCACAGTGAACTCAGTGAACCAACAACCATTTTGAATCGTTTATCTACTGTATAGGCTTGTTGTACATATGTTCATATAGCCCTAGTGACCATAATCCCGTTCTAAAAGTGCACTTTTAGACATCACGATTAGTGTACCATGGGACTTATTACCGTGGAAGTTCCCCTGGATCTGCCATGATAACGCCGATATCCTATGCGTCGGTTGTCTGATTGAATAATCCCAAACCCTAAAGAAAGGTCTTCTGGCCAGCACGCCTGGCTCGATGCACTGATAAATCTCCCTCCCCTTGATATTCATATCATGGGTTGCTCTCACAAAGCCATCTTCCGTTTAAAAAGAAGGAGTCTTTGATACAACGCGCACTAGAGCTTTGATACATACCTACTGTCTTTTGGCTTTAGTCGTATGGACATGCCGTCTGATGGAACGACACTAGAACTCCTGTTGCTGCAAAAACTACGAAATCGAATTTCCCTGTGCCCAGAAATGGTTTCGTCCAGAATTTGAGCCAGGAAAGTATATAGTTTGAAGGCTCCAAAATCGATTTAGAATTCGGGGATATAAACAAACCTGATGTTAGATGTATATATAGTAAAGAATCGGTAAATGGGGCAAATCATCTGCGTCTGTAGCGACAGCCAAGCTTGTTCAGATTCCAGATCTCAGTGGGATCACGGGAAATGACGAATGCTTCCCAATGTCTCTGAGAGGGCAACTACTTTCCTGCTGTTCCTCAGTATCTGGTATCGTGACGGGGAACTATATAAGTGTGCTACACACAGTTGCTGTGAGAGTGATGACGACACCGCGAAGCACTATATCTGTAAGTGTCCAGCCTAAGGTGGGTGCTTGTACTGTAGGCACGTGATCAACGTTGGAAAGTTTACTCAGCTTTCTAAAAAAGACTGAAAAATTAAAATAATAGTAAGACTTAAGGTTTTTGCGCATGTAGTGTTACTTTCAGACCACTGCTGCTGGCCCAATTATTTACAATTTAGTGGGGGCTAACACCCCCATTTATTTAGCTTAATGCAAGCTTAAACTAACTGTATGTAATAAATGGAAAATTAAGTGTTTAATACTGAAAGAAATTTGCATAACAGAGGAATGACAATATTGACAAATTAAGGCGCCATACTGAAGATATTATCTTCCAATGTTTTTATTTTTTAAATCTCATAAACAACAATCAGCCATTAAGTGATGAGGAAACACCGCCCTGAGGTATCCCCTATTAACTAGAATATATTCCCAAAGTTCCAACTAGTACTGGCCTTAATAGCCTTCCTGAAGGTCTCGCTATTCTCTTTCTTTGCTTGATTTCCCTTTTTACTATCCACTACAAGGAGTTTCTGCAGTCGTCCTGTCTTTTGAAGTAAGCCTTAAGAGAGCATCGTAGCTGTGTACTCCCAATCCAGAGACTAGACGAGAAAATCTAGTCTCATCTAATTCTTAAAAGAAAGATCTAAAATAACTCAAGAGATATTTAATTACAGCATCGGTACTCTGAAGGTTCATTTAAACTAGTTGCGATGAAAAATTCCTCACTGCGAAATCAAGTACAGTAAAAACTCTTTTATCCGGAATGCTCGGGACCGACAGTGCTCCGGATAATCGATTTTTCCGCATATTAGAGGTTAAGAGATTTCGAAAATAAAACAGTTTTTATAAGTATTTATTTATATGACTCCCAATATAATTCATATCCATACATATATGTAAATACATTTCGGTTAACATTTTGCAAGTACATACAGGTGTTTTTTAAAAAGAAATATAAGGTTTGTTGTCTTAGCACTTTCGGTTTTTCTTTTATAAATTTGTCTTGCAATCTGTAAAGCTGCATCACTTCTTGTTGCGAAATAAAGTTTTTTTCCTCAACAAAATTAATAAGTTTTCCAATTGAGAGGATAGCCTCAGTTATCTTAACTCCATTAGATTCAGGCAAAACTTCGATTACTTCGTTGCTTCCATTTTGATCAGTATTTTCTTGAGGATTCAGAACCAGTTCCACGATTTCGGTGTGAGTTACGAGTAAAGTGCCATATGCAGGAGCCTCTGAGTCACAGCCTATCCAAGCGCTTAAAGCTTCTGCATCAATTCCTTCAAATGTTGGTTGATGTCCACCCAATGCAGTAGTATAGGTCAGGATTTCATCAATAACATCTGTTCTTTCAAAAGTAATCGATTCTTTCATCATTCAGTGGGATAAGATTGTGACATGTTTTTTTTCAAAACCGAAGATGTAACACTGTTCCAAGCGCGAGAAAGGCTCCAAATCGCATTTTTTATGTTGAACCCTTTGTAAAAATGTTCATAGCTTTGCTTCTCCTCATGGTTCAGAATGTGGCGCACAATTTCTTTGCGGTAATGAGCCTTTAGACTTCTTATTACTCCCTGGTCCATCGGCTGAATAAGGGGAAGTACAGTTGGGAGGAAAATATTTGACCGATACGTGATTTCTCTCGCAAAGCTCTTCATCAGGATGTGCTGCACAATTATCCAATAATGAATGATTTTGCAATCAAGCGGAAGTCCTACTTTTGTGCAATGTCTTCTCGCTTCAGGAATGGAGTTGTTATCGTACCAATCGAAAAATATTGCTTGGGTATTCCATGCCCGTTTGCTGGCCTATATAAAATTAAACATTATTTAAAAAAATATTTTATGACTCAACCATGTTTAGGACTTACATTGTACACTACTGGAAGTTCAGTTATATTTTTTTAAAACCCCCGGACGGACGCGTTTTCCTATCACAAGTAATTTGCACTTATGAGTGCCAGCTGCATTTGAGTACACAAGAGCCGTAAGCCTATCTTTCGATTCCTTTACGCCACTTAGAGAAGCCTCCGAGCTTAAAGCTAAAGTTTTCCTCGGCAAGACTTTCCAAAAGACCCCAGTTTCATCGGAGTTATAAACTTGGTCTTCTGTCAAATTCTCGGCTTATAGAAATTGAGCCAAATCATCCACGAATAGAATAGCAGCTTCATGGTCAGCTGATACACTTTCACCCGATGCTTGCAAGCCATGGATTCCATGTCGGTTCTTAAATTTTTGAAGCCAATTTTCATATGCTCATGGAACCTTTTAGCTTTTTCTATCAGGATTGGCCCAGACAGTGGAATACCTTCGCTACGCCGTTGTCGAAACCATTCATAAAGTGCCTCGTCTAATTTGGGATTCTCAGCTTTTCGCATAGTCTTACGACTTCGATTCGTGTTGTTGGAATAAGTATCCGCGTAAAACTTTTTAATGGCATCCTTATTTCTTTTTATATCGTAAACTGTCTCCTATCTCATATTTGCTACAAATTAATCGGACACTTGTGCCTTTCTTCAAATCGTTTATAATTTCAGCCTTTCCTTTAATTTAAAGAACTTTACGGACTCGTTTTGTCGACATAGCGATACAAATGCTTACTGCATTTTGTGCTATTGGTGAAGGAAAACAAAACTTAAAGTCTGCCATTTAGTCTAGACGACAAACGGCAAACTTATTTTTCAGACTAAAACGCAGACGGCAAATTTGTTTTCGTTTTCAGGCACGCATACTTGTGCAAATCGCAACATGTTTGAACATATATGTACATGCTTGTGTAAAATCATCTGTACACAGCATTGTGGATATTAGAAGTTTTTCCGGATATTAAAGTGTAAATTTCACAGATATTTTCTTGAAAAAATTCCGGATATTAGAGGTTGCCAGTTATTGGAGTTGCGGTTAAAAGAGTTTTTACTGTACCTATTATCATTAGCCCAAGTCAAGAAGATTTTGTATTTTTTAGTATTTATAAATAGTAGCGAGTCTAGCACAGTTTCGTGAATAGACGATCGTTTAAACATTACTGACTTCAAATATCAGACGTTGATTCGCACAATTCATATACGACTATGAAATTTTTATCCAACGAATAGTTGACTTCGCATTGGTGGAAACCCAGATCGGAAGCGAGGCCGCTTCAAATCCCAGTAATATATGGAACTTTTGTGATAGAAGTTTAACATCTATACTAAGCTATGTAAATCGTAGAAGAGCACAGATACTTACATATATTGATCACTGAAAATTAAATAAACTGAGCATTGTCTTAAAAGGACAAACGCTTGCTCCGTTCAATGATTTTTTTTCATCATCAACGGAGTATTTGTCTTTTGTGGAACTGTCCACGAGATTGATATTTACATACGTGAGCATTTCTACGAGTATAGCAACCTATCGAAGTGAATTCTCAACGATCATCATGACATCGCCGGCATTAGAAAATGTATCTCACTGGAATCGTAAAAAACACTCCAACGGTTCTTTCTCATAAATTTCAGATCTAAAACACAAACCCAAAAGGAGAAAATGAATAATTATCGATGTTATTAACACAAGGAAACAGAAAAAAAAAATTTCCAAATCTGCGAATACTATAGTGAATTAACAGCCAGAATCCAGTTTAATGTACGTTTTAAAGCCCACGTCAGCTTGCAAAAATGTCACCAAATCAGAATCGTAAATAATTTTATATCCCAAAAACTTTAAATCAAAAATTTCGAGTTGCTCTAGGCAACACATTTCGTAACAAGTTTGACTCAGTTCTTATTAGGCGATGTTGTCATCTAATTATTAGAAAATGCATTATAAAACCTTCAACACCATTGGTCTATAAATTAAAGATACATGTATCTGGACAATGCAGCTAGTAAATTCTCATCCCTGTTATCAGTTGTCCTCTATTCGATCAACAAAAGATCATAAATAAGCGCGTCATTTGTACCTTCCTCAAAGAATCACCTTCGGTGTCTACGCAATCTTGCGACACGCTTCCCTTTGAGAAACCTCAACCTAAGTTAGCTCCATTGCCTAATGTTGTACCAACTCTACTATGTATAGCAAGCATTATGCAATCGGCGTTTTTTGTTTGTATCTCATACTCAAACTGTAACTGCCAGTCGCAACCGCCGCTAGTCGTTAGTAGCTTTTCAAAACCCTCGACCTTCTGCCCGCTCATCGCAAATGCATGTTTCACTTCACCTTTAAGCATAGTATTTTGGGTAGATAGGTATTAGGTATGTAGGTATCTGCGTCGAGAGACTAAGAGAGCAAGTCAATAACCCGTCAAGGTTTTCTCAAAAAATTATTCAACATTTTTTTTCAGTCAGACGAATTTACGTAAGTATGTGTAGTGTACGGTGTCGTCAATCGTCAATCGCGCCTTTTGGATACATTCCAGTTCGGTGTTCGTTTTAATTTCTCCAAACTTGAATGTGATTCGAATCGAATGAAATCGAGTAATAATAACACCACCACCACAACCTATCGTCGTGCATTCCTACTGCGACGTTGTGACATTGCGCTCGTTGTTGTACTCTAAAGAAAAAATAAAGCAACAAAAAGCGCGGAGCAATGACCCTGCAATGACCGCCCCCTCCGGGGGTGATCGCCAAACGTTGACCGTTGATCACCACCGATCATCGCCGACCACCATCTAAGTCTTATGAAACCAGAGCTGCTTTCAAAATGCATTCGACATTCACTTGAAAGTGTGTATTTTGGGATGAGCAAAACCCATTTTGGTTAGAGGGTTTCATCATTTCTGGCACGCATGTGCCCGGCACGAACCCTTTGTCCTGATGGGGTGACATGTCCGGCTCGAAAAGAGATGCTAATTACTTATTCCGTTGAAGGATCGGTACTTGTAGTGTGTCTCACGAAAAGGTTGTAAAGGCCCCTGCCGACTTGCCACAATGTCGTGATTCCTTCTATTATGAGACAAGTGTCCAGACGCACATATCCTGAGTGGAAGTGGTAAACGGACAGTATTATCCCGTGCCGCTTGTTGAACATGGAAAAGCAACAGACGCTGTCACTGTCGCCGACCGACGGACGATAACACTGACTCGCGTCGCTGATTATTCATCTGTGTCGCGTATCATTTGTCGTGTGGTACGTGTGGGGTAACGTTGATACTATTGAATTAAATGATTTGTTTTGTTTGATGCAGCCGCAATGATACATGTCTCGGCACAAAATGAATTACGGGCATTCGATTTTCACTAGGTTTTTTTAGTATTTCATCCCGTGAACGTTCGGATAATTAGCATTTGTTCCAAATGCTTGTCAGCAATGCTAAAGTGAGTGACACCGCCCCGTGATGATGTTTAAAAGAGTGACCGATCGAATTAATTGTTTATTTTTATTTATTTTTTTAACCAAAACATGACTTGTGCAAGCCCAGAAATTCGAAATGCAAATTGAGGTGATTTGCTTTCTCGCCATTTTCGGTTAGATACGAGTATCACCAGATTAATCAAATACCTGTTGTTTTTTTTGGAAGCGACTATTGTAAGTATGTTTAATAGGAATGCTTAGTGATTAGGTAAACTTATGGCACAGCATAAGTAGGTGTTCATATGCACATATGTCGCCCAATGTCAGGAAGGCAAACAACTTGATCCTATTGCGACAAAACATCACAGCGAATGATCTGTTGTAGCCCTCATTTCATGGCCAGCAAGCTGAAGTTTTTTACTTTTACGCAATCACATCCTATGGATCTTCACTGATGTTACGAGTATAACGATATATACATCTACCAAATATGAAACTCAACTTAATGAAATTATAATTAATCAACAATCATTTCTGAGTTATTAAAACTATTAGCTGCTTAGTACGCTACTAGAATACGTATGGTCTTCTTTACACAGTACTTGCCAATCTCAGCACTAAAATGTTGTCGGCAGGATTCACTTTAACTTTTACTGATTGAAAAAAATTTTGAGATTTCTAATTCAAAAGGCAAAGAAATACACCTAAAATCAACGAACACAACGTGAACACCTACTTGAGTGAACAAACAAACTAATCGATAATTCGAATTTACTGAAATCGGTGCATATTGGAAAATGCCTGAGAAGTCTTAAAAATGTATTTTGATAATTGTAGCCAACTTTGAGTAATGGTGCGAAACAAATCTGGGGCTCAATTACATTCTAGTAAAGTCCGCCACATTAGGCGGAGTTTTGTTTTACTACTTAACATGTTCTAGCCATCAAAGACAAAGTAGTTGGACCCTTTACACTATCCCTATATAGACCATGCATTTATTCATTACATTCCCTCAATTCTGTAAATGAAAACAACGGGAAATATTCATCCGTTTTTTTTAAAAAAAAGTCAATTTTTTTACGTTATGCAAAAAGACTATAAAGATTTGATAGAGAACTATTCACCTCACGAGATTTTAGTTGCCTGAAAAAAAGTCTTTCGGTCACGGCTGGTATTGAACCCCGAACCGTTCGATTGGGAAGTTAATACACAATTACTGGAGCCACAGACAAGGAAACAACGGTTGGCAACGCTTGATTTCTCCTGCGGTACTGAATCGTTTACCACGCTGCTCTTTTTTTTCATTTCTTTTTACTGAACGCCTTTTCTTGTTGACAGCACCTTTGTTTTAACATCGGTTATCGCTTTATCTGGTTCAATACTCGAAGCATACAACCATTTCCATATGCCATACTTTGTGAACGCCTGAAACATTCTGTCAAGAATTTGACTGGACAGTGCAGTTTTAGGCTTGACCAAAAATTCTCACAACGGCAGATCGCAGAGAAAACCCAAGTAAACCGATCCTAGATCGATGCTCACCACCTCTTTGTTGATTTGAAGGGAGCATAGATCAGTATCTATTAGATATACAGAGATATACCTAGTCTTGGTATCCCAGCGAAAATCGTTAAATTGTGCAGAATGACAGAGACATTCGATATCGAAAACTTCTCTTCTCGCTTCTCTAATATTATACTTGAAAAATTTGTTCAGAGCTCACAAGCCAACACCAGAGCACAACTTTCTTTTTCTTTATTAGAGTTCGATGCTCACAAAGAGATGCTCTCGTCCCTCATTCCAGTGACGACGCCTTGTATCACTCCCCTCTTGCAGCATGCAACTTGTCGGACGTCATTGATGTTCTGCCCAACAGTCGCAGGAAAAAGAGTTTCACAGTCTGTCACGTCGATACAGAAAATCCACATTAGTATAAAAGTTCGAATATCTAAAGTACGTAAGCTATATTCTGCCGGGGTTTCATATAAAATGACCTAATAGACGGTTTATTGGTCAGGGGATCATTAGATCCTTTTAAAAATCCTCAGATTTTATTGTCAAACACAATAACATTAGTTCGTTTTTGGAGGATTTGTCGTTCGAGTGTGCTGCCAAAATGTAAGAATGTAGGAACATATCGACGCAGCATTAGCGAATAATTCACTTAAATTAGCAAACAAAAAAAACATATATCATCTAAAGAGGCCTGTCTTGAACAAGAACATCGATAAATAGTAGAAGCTGATAAATAAACTCATGAGAGAAACATCAAAAGCTGATTTATATTTAATAGAATATAAATCTGAGTATGATTGAAAAAAAAAAAGATTTAACAAAGTAAAAAAGAAAAATTACCCTTTTTCCGACGTTTTAGTTGTCATTCGGAAGTGAAGAAAACCTAAGTTTTATAGTTTATATTCCATCCGTAAAAGAGGGTTCTTCCCTAGTGAAAAGCCCGAGTCTCTCATCCGACCAAATTTCCTTCATCTTGTTATCTTGTTGAGGTTAAAGAAACTCTCAACAAGGGATCAGCTTTACGTGATCTTGTTACCATCTGCCATCATAAGTGTTTGGAGGTGGCCCAGGATAATCATTTCAAAGAGATCCTATCGTCGGTTTAACTTTTATCGATCACTGCGATCGCGATCCTGTCCTTAAGAACAACACTGGAAGGATTTTGAAATAGCGCTGGTGTTTGGCATATTTCCCCCTTCAAAGGGGGGATTTTCTCCAGCAATCTTTGGCACTTTGACGTAAAAATCCTGCTGATCTGAATCGGATCGTCCTTTAAAATGTTTCTAGCCCATTCTAGCTTGTCTTTTTCGTTCACATATATTTTCTTCTTTTAATCTTCGGAATATCTCCGAAGATCTTCTTCATAGCGTTTTCGAGTCAATGCTGGTTCCCGGTCCTCCTCTTCAAGACGCTTTAGTGTAAGTGGTAGGATAATGGTAGATTAAAATTCTCCTTGGTACTAGGAAGCATGTTGCCACCAGTTTTAGGCTGAATTCTGTAGTTTAAAGTGGATAGATCATGAGTATTGACAATATTGCCACTGCATAAAAATGTAGGACCTATCCCGGTTGACCGTATTATCGGCGTACTGCTATGTTGTTTAAAAGGACAAAATATCTCTTTCTTTTTTTTAATTTCAAGAGTAGAGAAAAAGGAAGTTCCACCTGATTAGGCTAGCTAATTTGGAGGTGTTAAGAAATTCGAAAACTTTATATGAGACTTAGCCATTTGAAAACACAGCTGCAGTATACAAACAGACAAGCAATGGAACGCTATACTCCGCAAGAGCGTGAAATAATTGTGTGGATATTTTTGGCCAATAATCGGTCGGTGGTGTTAGCGCAGCATGAATTTCGACGTCAATTTGCTAATCGTGCCACATTCCGGCGCTTAGCTACTCGATTCGAACAGGGTGGAACCACAGGAGATCATGCAGGGCGTGGCCGCCATCGGACTGAATATCGCGGCTATGGCTGCCGATGTCACTGAGAACGAAGAAACATCAACCACACGACGAAGGGCCACGGAATTGAGCATCAGCAGACGGACCCTACAGCGAATTTTAGTGAAAGACTTACACATGTTCCCATACAAAGTGCAAACAGTGCATCAGTTAATGCCTCCTGACCGTCAGTTGCGTGTGAATTACTGTAAAGCCATTCTCAATCTCAACAACGAAGAGGACGATTTTGTGTCAAAAATCATCATGAACGGGCGCATTTCCACTTGAGCGGTTACGTCAATAAGCAAAATCTTCCTTTCTGGGGCACTGAAAATCTGCGTGTGATGCACGAAGAGCCATTACATCCACTCAAAGACATCCACATATGTGGATGATTAATTTTGCGCAACCTTGTATATGTATCAGAATTCCAATTCAAATTACCGATCTTTACCGACCTATATTGCGATGTACATTTCCTGTCATGACACGTACGGTAACGATGTACATTGAAACCATAAATGCACCAACGATGAGGTACTCTTATATGTTAACACAATGTTGGTTATGTTTCAACAAGTTCATTGATACATAGGCATCATTTCTGGGCAGAGTTTCAATTTACAAATATGGTATGTTCCAAATGATGAAGATTAACCAGCAGAAAGAAATTCCCTAACTACTTACATAATAACAACACACAATAGAAAATTGGGCGAACAATTTAATTATTTCTGCAGAACTGCAAATATCTGTCGTTATCTCACTACCACTGGCGTTGCTAGAAGCACACAATCCACAGCTACTCAATTATATATCTCATAATATTTGCCTGCGTTGTTCAGTTAAAACCTCAGATTTGTGAAAGTGAAAACAATTCTCAAGTTCAATCCGTTCTTGTTGCCGCACCTTTACCAAAGGCCGGCGCTAAATGGTAATAAAACTAAATAGCAACCATCAGACTCAAAACAAATCACAGCATTGGTCTTGAACCTTGTACCAACTCAAGCTGTTAGTCAGCTTCACTTCAGCAAAATGAGTTTTTGAATTGACTAATGACCTAATGATGAGGTCATAAGTGCATGTCATTTCCCTTGCCTCAAAATTCAATTACCACTGCCAGAAAAGTCAACAAACGCGCTTCCAAAGCGGCTAGTACCTTATTTGAAAGGTGCAATCAAAAACGACCGAAAATTAGTGAATTCCTCTCATCGGGCTGCAAACTATCTCACCAATGTTGAGTCGGTTTTTTTTGTTTTTTTTTTTCGAGGAAGAGCATCGCAATCGCCACGTTATTCGCTGGTCATTATAAAGTGTGACGTGCGCTATGACCCACTTTTATGAAAAATGAATGAAAAATGAAAATAATGCTCGTTGCCATAAGTTGTCGGTCGCCACTGTTGTTGCTGCATTTGATCTGGTGCGCTGTTGTAGCTGTAGTTGTATCAGATAGACAGTGGCGCATTTGTACATTCCGGGCAACATTGTTAAACGGTTCCGATAAAATCACTTCTCGACAACAGGTGATAATGCGAGCAGTAAGTTGACATGTGTCATTTCAATCGAACATTCGAAATCGAATTTCGAATCGCAGCAATTGTCTGCCGTTGTGTGGTAGTGACAACTGAAAAAGATAATCTTATATTCTGACAGCATCTGTCACTTGACGATTGCTCAAGTAACAACAGAATGTACACTGTATTCATATGTGAGCATGCTTAAATATGTACATATGGTATATGCGTTCTTTGGAACATGGAATACGTTCAAGCATACGTTGATTTGATCTCGAAATTCCTTCGACTTGGCTGGAACTGAGATTGAGCAATTGCCAATCGACACGCACATCCATTCGAGTAGAGTGAGTACAAAAAGGTGCAAAACCCATTAAAAGGAAGTTCAAGTGGAGGAACAAATGGAAGTCTTTGGGGCTTTGGAGCAGTGGGAAAACCAACCGAACGAAAATAACTACAATCGAAGAGCCCCTTTCAGGGACCGTTCCGTTGTTGAGTTGTGCGAAAAAGAAAGAAGAAAACCAACCAGACCATGTCTTCTGGGTTTTTTCTTTTTCCTATCCATGCGCCGCCGCGTAAAGCCAGCCAAACTGGAAATAATGTCAGCAGAGTAGTACGAGAGTACCATAACACCGTGTGCAGATAAACAGGAAAAGATTCTGCAATAAAATGCCAAACACAAGCCAGCCGAACAGCACGGATACACGCTGAAAGGCAGACAAACAGCCAGACAGACAAACAGATAGACAGATACAAGTACCTACTCGCATGTACATAGATGGAAAGATCGGTGTTGAGACTGGCGGAACAGCCGCTGCCATACTCGTAGATAGATTGCAAATGTGCATCAAAACTCTCTAGGGGATTCTAGTGATTTAGAAGATTTTCGGTTTTGGCTTTAGCCAATTTGAGAAGTGACTTAGTGAAGATTTCACCATTACTGAGGCTACCAATACCGCGCCGGAGGGTAGGTAAATAAATACGTATAGGTGCAACCATTCGTAGCTAAAGTCATTTCCTCTTTCATAGGTACGGAGAACTAAGGCAGTAACGACTGTGGAAGCCAAAAACGACAACGATGGTTGGTGATGCTCATGCGGATGTGGCAGCCATCGAAGAAAGGAACGAGCTTCATTGCCGAACCGTGCCAAGCCATGCCATTCTTTGAGAGTGCGCAATTTGAATAAACGGCTGCGTGGGGTGCAGAGAATGGAGAAGGGAATAAAACTGAGAACGTCAGCAGAAGAAATATCTGGCATCTGCAAACTGCAACTTGGTAAAGATTGGTTCTTCACTGTCGGATATGTGTTGCACTATCTATGTACATACAAACGAATACAAAGGTGCATTGTGTCGAGTTGCACCATCGATGTTGTAATAGACGACGATCGGTGTTGGCTGCTGAAAGACCGATTTAAGTTCTTTGCTTTAGATATAGCTCTACTCACAGATTTCGGAAGACGGTGCTGTTCCTTGTTTTATATTCTTTTTTTTCTCGATTTTATTTTTGTTTAAGTCTTGCGCTAGTTCAGTCGATTCACCACACTATGGTTTGGCCTTAAATCTGATGATAGTTTCCCTTTATGATGGCTTTCTAACTTCATCTAAATAAGTTGTTTTTTTTCGCTAGATATGGATACATGGCTATGCTTATGCTGTGGAAATAGTGAAAATAGGTTTCAGCTTCTCTCTATTCGTGCTATGGATGAAATAGAAATACAGAACTTAGGTGGAAACAAGGAATCGTAAAATAAAACTGATGGTGATTGTGATTGTGGCGGTAATGGTGATAGTCGGACTGGATTTTGTTTTTACGGAAATTGGGAAAGGGATTTTCGTTAGAAGGGAAATCTTTGTACATCTACTACATAAATCCGAGGAAGCGAAGTGAGTAGAATTGAAAGGAAAGTTGACTTTCAAGTGAAGGCTATGTTTCTGGATTTCTAGGTGTAGTTCCGGAAAATGGTTGCGCAACTTTGTAAATACTCTTCAAATTGAGTTGATTTCTTAGAAGAGAAAAAGGATAAATAAAGTCTACATTGAAACGCTATCAGAAAAAGGTGGGACATCTGCCAAGAGATCGTTTGGTAAAAGAACGCCAGATGGTGAAGTTATACATATATTGTCCTGGAATTTGGTGGAAAAAGAACTGCTACCATGCGTGGAAGCGAAGCGACGTTAAGCAAAAAGATACAAAGTGATGACTTATGCGAATGACGCATCCATTGTCATCTCAGGAAAGCACCTGAAACCTTAATGGAGAACCTACCTGTGCAATACGCTTTTAACAAACTTAACAACTCGTAAATCTCCACAATATTGAGCTTCTCTTCTTCTCTAGAAAGTACAAAGATGCGCATATTATTATTTCTACAATATTAATGAAACAAGTTAACGTTTTAAAACAAAGCGTTGTACTCGTTGTACTCGATAATACGAGAAAGCTATTGGAAACGAATGTATTACTTACTAGCCAAATGTCTGAGTCATAAGGCCAACGCTGGCCTTTGTAAAGCGATAAAGCTTATGAAGCCAAGTACAGTTTAATAAACTATTCCACATTCATTTTCATCTGACACCCGTTGACATTGTCATAAGACAAACAGCTGCGCTAACATCGTCACAAGCAACATCACAGTGTACCGTGTAAGGCAACTGATCACATAGCTATCCTGGACAAATACCATAAGGTATACTTCAAGAAAATATAGACTACAGCATACCACAAAAAGTTTTCAGCTAACTTTTCTTTCAGCTAATTCTGGGAAAAGGATGCACCAGTATTGTTGAAATATATGTATGTTACATAGATCGATCCATTTTTAAACTCAGGTTAGGTTTGGTTAATAATTAGTCTCTGTTGGGTGCCTAGGCATGGGCATTCCAGGGAATTGTAAAACAAATGAACTCTCCAAATATGGAACTTCAATACACTACCTATGATACCAGAAGAGGTACTCAATTTAGCACTAGATAAACTCCTTTTTGTTCCTATCTTTTCCGCTTTTGAACAATGAAATCTTTCCTTTGACAATCTTTCCTTTGAAAGATCTCTACGGTCTGGAATCCAATGGATTGAGATCAGAACTTCCAGATGTCCATACTTATACATACATATATACAATATATGGAGAAAAATCTTACAATCAGATGCATGTTTTGATAATTTGTTTTTCTTATGTTAACCCCTTCCTAGTAGAACACCGCGTCTCGGCAATTTCGTTTTCGATACCCGCCTGTCATTTTAACTTAATCACCAAACTCGCTTACCTCTATACCAACGGCTTGGGGGTTCGTACTCTTATATACCGTATAACTACGAAAGATAGTTCTTAATGTCAGTCGTCTCTATGCAATTGCGAGTTTTTAGAAAATGGTTGTTGGCTAAATTATCATTTCTCTATTTCAATTCTGATGATGTCCTTGTTTCTTGTATACCTATTGTTGAAATGAAGAAGAAGTTATTAGGAAGAACTAAAACTCGATGGCAAGATGAAATAAAAAGGTCTCAGTACCTTGTGCTGCCGACACAAATCGATAAATGCTTTTTGTAGAGAACTTCTGAAAGGTGGTTTCAAGTATTTCTCGGAATCCATAGCTTAATTCACTCTTAAGATTTCCAGTGTATTTTTATCTGATTTTTTTTTACTGGAAATCTACCATTTGTCATCACATTTGGGTTGATTTAATTGGTACTCCAAACTGTATCCGTCTTTTGTAAAACGCAGTAAAATTGTTTTTCCGAGATTGACTTAAATCGATTTTAAGATCGATTTGGTACGTTTCTGCAAATAATTTTACACCTACAATTATAGCCGTATACAGAATACTTTTACCGCGGTTCGGGAACCGTGCAAATACGGACATAAGTTGGATAGTCCTGATGTCATATGCTTTTTCGAAATTTTGTCTAATGAGAAAAAACTTTCTGATTTTCTCGCTTCTTCCTCTTTTAGTTTAAGTGGATCTTGTACTTAAAAGAATCGAATCAAGGGTTCCAGCCATGAGAAAGCTTCATCATTTTGAGGGTTTCGAGCTGGTTCTCAGAGAGAATTTTCGGAACATACTTATTTAGTTGTCTAAGGGCTTGCCGCGTTGAGCACTCTACGTTCAGGACTCTTCAATCTAGTTTTGCAGCTCTCATATTAAATGCAAACAATTTATGATTGTAATAGGTCCCACAGTTGATCGCCACGGCGTTTGCGTTCTATTTCGACCAGAATACCAGAAGAATTATCATCCCTTTTAAAGGAACATACACACGAACTTTATTCCTCTTGACCTTGTGCGAAACTCTTTTCCTGACTCATTACTTTTTGCCACTACTATTGATGGAATGTGGCTTCCAGCTGTTACCCAGTCATCTCGGGCGCTCTGCGTTTAGTCTTGTAAATCAAGCATCATCCGCGATGACTTAAATACGGGTTTTCGTTCTTCATTGCCATTTAAACCATCTGTTTCGAAAATTATCTTAACTGAATCATTGTTGTCTGTTCGTTCGGTTTGGTTGGGCCACAAAAATTGTTGTATTTTGGGGTTTTAGACTACTTGAACACGCTGGTAGGGCTCATAGAGTTCGCGGTTGTATCATCTCCTCAATTTTTAGCTTTGCCTTTTAGGATAGCGACGTTTTGTTCAACCTTCGTCGATTTTATTCTTAGGTGTCGTTCGTAGAATTGGTGATAAATCGAGGTAGAGGAACTCCTCGAGCGATGAAGTCGATGCCGTCTGCATTTCCCAACACTTATAGAAGGTAGTGCCTGCTTCTAGAATAAAAAATCAGTCAATAAGTTCTTGCCAAATTCTGGCACACCTTCGAAAGGGTTCAAATGAGCTGTTTCATAATTGTATAGAGCACTACGATTTGTCGAGCATTACTTACCATATCTAGACTATTTATTTATTTGTATTCTAAAGCTTCTGACGATGAATGCTTTCATATTGACTTACGAGTATAATCGACGAATATGTTTTATTCGCAGGATTTGTTTTATTGTAAAGAGTTGATTTATTTTCGATTTGCCTGGCACCAGAAGGTCCTCAAGCCCCCCCAAAATACACTGGACCTGTAGCATCATTTAGCAGTGTACCAGTGTACGAGGGGCGTTCAACATATTCTCGGTATCGTGGTGAAGCTGTGGTTGTATATATAAATTGACTTATTTATCAAGTTATACTATTATTTTAGTGCATTCATGTAAAATTTCATTAATTTCTCACTAAGCAAGGAAAAAGTCAAAAAACTATTCATGAAGAGATGGTGGCTGTTTACCAGGGTTCCGCACCTTCATTATCAACTGTGCAAAAGTGGTCAAGTGAGTTCAAGAGAGGCAGAGAGAGCATTGAAGACGACCCCCGCTCCGGCTACTGCTTGTACGGGAGAAAGCATCAAAGAAGTCGAAAAACTTGTTCTTGAGGATGCCCGAATAAAGGTGAAAATAATGGCAGAGATCACCAAGCTTTCAATTGGTACCATTCACACCATTCTTCATGACCATCTTAACCTTTCAAAGGTCAGTGGAAGGTGGGTGCCACGAATGCTCACAGCGCCTCAGAAAAAAGTGAGAATCGCATGCTGTAGATAGCTTTTGGAGATGTGTAGTGAGAACGCGGACGGTGTTATGGATCGAATTGTTACTGGGGACGAAACATGGGTCCACCACTATGACCCTGAAAGCAAACAAGAGTCCATGCAGTGGCATAAAAAAGGAACAGACCCCCCGAAGAAGTTCAAAGTCACTCCGTCTGCCGGGAAGCTCATGGCCACAGTTTTTTGGGACTCAAAGGGAATCTTGCTCATTGAGTACAAAAAAAAAGGTGAAACCATCAACGCCACATCCTACGCTTTCACTTTGCATAATTTGCGAGAGGAAATTAAAAAGAAAAGACGAGGTAAACTCGCAGCGGGTGTGTTGCTTCTTCATGACAACGCTCCTGTTCACACGGCGCGAGTTTCCAAGGCTGCTGCGCGAGATTGTGGTTTCGAAGAAATCCAACACCCACCCTATAGTCCAGACCTTGCCCCTAGTGATTATTTCCTGTTTCCGGATTTGGAAAAATGTCTTCGTGGAAAAAGATTTTCGGATGATGAAGAACTCAAGTCGGCAATAAATAGGTATTTTGCAGAGAAAGAGGAAATTTATTTTTTTGAGGGTTTAAAAAAGCTTATCTCAAGATGTAACAAATGCAATGATGTTAGGGGAGATTATATTGAAAAATAAAAACAATTTAAATTGAATTCGCATTTTCCTTCATATCGATACCGAGAATATATTGAACGCCCCTCGTATACCTATATACAGGTTGTCTTGTAGCTGACAGGGTTTCGTTGAAAGCTGGACATATGAAGCAGTGTATGATTACACTAATGATGCCAAAGCATGTGTTAAGTTTTTACGGAAAATGGGACAGAAAGAGAAAAAGAGAAGTTTGGGGTCAATGGCTATTTCGCTCCATGGGTGGCATCAAACATTTAATGGGGAGACTAAATTATGAGTGTAAATTTACTTGACTTTGTATTTAGGCAACCATTCATCTCACGAGATTTTAGTTCCCTGAAAAAAAGTCTTTCGGTCACCGTCCGATTGGGAAGCCAATACACTACCACAGCTCGCTTTGACGACACTTATCTTTAAGCGGAGGACTGTTCTTTTTTGTTATCACTGAAACAAAGGACCCGTGTGAACCGATGTCCCTGATGCGGACATTAGAGCGCTACAGCAGTTCGTCTACCCCAGTGCACTCTATAAACAATTGAAATATTTTTTTTTCCAGTCATGGTCAGAATTATTACATCTTTCAAAGTCCTCTTTGGGAATATTAGTTCGGCAAAGGTTATCGCGATCTTTCGCAATTGTTTGATATCTGGAATTTGGGTGGTATAGTAGTGTTTGCGACAATTGCATTCATACCTTTACTACATGAAGGTAACAGCCCAAAACAATATTTGCTCCTCGGAAAATTTAAACATCTACGAGTAGAATACATCAATTTGGTTGAAAGTGATTCCGATATTGTTCATGTGCTTTTGCGTTGACTTTGGCAAGAAAGAATCCTTAAATACTCTTCTCTTTTTTTGTTATCTTTAGGGTCATAGATGCACGCGAAGAACAACCGTGATATGAAGTGTCATGGTGTGTGTTCCTTTAAACAAAACTCAACTCTTCCTCCTTAAATCTGCCTATAATGATAAATTCGCATCCAAATAAGCATTACTCCCCTTTAGCAGTTGCTTTAATAAAAATCCCTGTACATTACCTAATAATTTGTATGCAAATCTTAACTCCTTGGTGTTTAGTTAAGCTGATACAGTTGTGTCATACTTATATGAAACATTCAGCTATTTCGGAACCAATGGGTTGTTGTCTATGCAGCTGTGTAGTTACTCCGAATATGCAATGCCTACATTGGAGCGCTATTTCTCCGCTATTATTCCCTTTAGGAAATATTATTATTTAGATGTCTTGACATATGTGCATAGCTCTAAAAATTATTACAAACCGGAGAAGTCGTTGAAGCTTTTATATGGTAAGGCACTAATGATTGCATGGGGGGAATTTTTCGAATTTTTAAACACAACCTTAAAAACTCATATTGGGAAAATATAACTACAGTTTCAATAGAGCTTACAGCTTCCTAATGCAGTTTAAGATAGTGTTACCAAGTCAAAATTGGACTTGTCACCTCGACAAGTCAGCTGAAGTTCATCGGAAAATGCAACCTGACAAATTAGCTGTGCCCAGTTCTTGTAGTCCACTAGTCCTCTACGAATTCAGGAGACGCGGTTCTTTCATATTTTATTTATGTATTGTCTAAAATACGGCTCTAAACATGAGGTAAAACCTAATCGAAAAATCAACTTCGTAGGCCTTTTACAACAGTGACGATGACTAAAAACCTCTTCAAACTTAAATACCCCTCATTGGTTACCTACTCATACATCATTCTTTTCACCTCACACTATCGGCCAAGCGAACGCACGCATGTAGCATCGTTTTTGCTAGCAAGCAATCGCTGCTGCGTTCCACTTTTTTAGGATCAGAGTCAAGGTTTGTGTGTCCCGTTTTATTATCTATTTTTTGCTTCCACAAAAAAAAACCATCTAAAAGAAGAAAACACCTAAAAATACCGCAAGCAAACTTTTCACTTAACTCACTGCGAATGCATGCAACACGTTTTTATTTCACTTACCCGCCAACCCTATCCCTCTCTTGACTAACAATATTGCTGCTGCATATTGCCATGCCGCACCGCGCCGCCTGTGGATGCATTTCATTTTCATCCGTGCCAGGCCTGATGAAGAGCAGAAAAAGCAGCAGAAGCATCAGAAATAGCAAAGCGGCGTTTGCATCACGCCATGCAACGATTATTTATGGAGCAATGGTAGTCTCGGGAAAATTTCGCTTTCCGTCAAGTGAGTGAGTGCATGAACAATTTTCCAATTGCTGCGGTGCAACGAGCCATAGCAGCCGTAGCATCAGCACCATCACTAGCACGGCAGCAGTCTCACCACTAGCAGCAACGGTGTAGTGGCTGATTTCCTTTAGCCGGGGAGGGTGGTGTTTAGGAGGGAAAGTTTGTTGCATGTACAATAGATTTTCCTCTCGATTTCTTTTTTTTCGTTAGTTTTTTTTTTTTTTTTTTTTTTCATTTTGTTGCATTTTTGTTATACCCTATACCTCGAATGGTGTGTACAAATGCGCGCGCTCGCGCGCTCGATCTTTTCTTTTGGCGTCAGAGTGTGTAGAAACGCGCGCACATACCTGAAGAAATCTCGAGCTGTTCCTTTCTCCTTTTCCTGACGTTTTCCTTTCATTTGATCGAGTCTAATATTTGTTAGTTTGTACACCTTTGCCTGTTGGTTGTTGCGCGTTGGATATTTTCTATTTTGAACAGATGGACTGGCAATCTATTGCATGGCCATCTTTTGCATGGCAATCTGTTTGGTTGGCGATCTTTTGATTAACCTAGTGGTGGTGGCGATTTGGTGTACTCGTAGTTGGTTTTTTCTATGAAAATTACGGTAATTTCAACTTTGTTGTAGTTATTGTTATTACTTGATTTATTTTTGTAGAAGGGTCAAGCCTGTCTTAATTGGGGACAAACTTATTTTGTTTGTCCAATCTTGGGCATAAACTTGACCCTTCCACCAAGTGGAAAGTTGAAAGAGGTCGATATAACGGCGCTTTAGGACCTGTCTTTCACATGGATTTCGAAGAATTGCGGAGTAGCGCTGTAACTTTAATGAATCATTTTCTAAATATGTCTAGGCTGAAACAATCTTTTGTTGATTACATTAGCAATATTTAAAAGCATCATCATCGAATCCATCGATCTATATCCTCTTGCACAATTGGGAAATAGCTCGAAGGTGCTACTTTTTTCGTAACAATTGGGGTCCATTGGAATTTCACCAATGAAGATATCCCAGTATTGCAATCAAACACATTTTTAGAGTGGAAAGTGATGTCGCTTGTACTGCTAATGGAGTTTAAATATTTATTTGTTTCATTTCGATCGGAGTTCTTTTTCTCCAAAAGCGAGCTCATGGTTCCTTTCGCACGAAAAGTTTATTCTATACTCTTGCTTCTGTTTTCATGGTGCAGGTGACTTGGCTCGCCAGGTTGCCTGCTTCTTCGGTGACCTGTTGGCTTGACAGGTTTGCGCTGTTTTAATGATGTTTCGCCAATGCCAGGCTAGCAATCGCAGCCAGATCTATAGAGGTGAGCTCTTAGTTTGGTGGAAAAGAACTGGCGAGAGGCCTTGGTTGTTATTGATTAAATTTTCCTAACCTGGTAATTCTTCACTCTACCTCCAGCAGTTAATAAAAAGATCGCCTTTCAGTATTTTCGTCAGTAATATTATAGACGTTCAAGGAATTAAAAAAATGTTTAATGATGACATCAGATAAGAGTTTTGTCCTGGCCTCACAAGGTGTCAAACAGGCTCAGGATATGAAGAGATTGTCTTAAAATTAATAAATATTCATCGTCAAATAAAGGGTTTTCCAATAGGGACTTGATAACTTTGAATTTAATTTGTGAACGCACTCTTTCACTAATCATCAAACTGTCACTGTCAATTTATTCAGTAAACTCAACATTTTCATCATGGTAAAGTACACGAACGAGCAACGTCTGCAAATTATAAAAATTTTCTACCAAAATTCGGAGCGTTCTCAAGAATTGGGCATGGCTCAGACCACATTATGGCGTATTTTGCGTAAGGATCTTGGTTCACACCCATACCAGATCAATCTGACTCAAGAATTGAAGCCGATGGACCATTTGAAGCGACGTACGTTCTCCGATTGGGTTCTGGAGAATATGCGCCAAGATGATGAATTTCATCGCAAAATCATCTTCAGTGACGAAGCTCATTTTTGGCTCAATGGCTTCGTCAATAAGCAAAATATGGGTTATTGGTCGGGTGAAAATCCATATGTGCTTCATGAATCACCACTTCATCCACAAAAAATAACTGTTTGATGCGGTTTGCATGCCGGCGGCGTTATTGGGCCATATTTTTTCGTCGACGATAACGATCGTCACGTTACTGTGAATGGTCAGCGTTATCGCGACATGATCATCGATTACTTTTGGCCCGAATTAGAAGATATGGACTTGGACGACATGTGGTTTCAACAGGATGATGCCACAAGCCACACAGCACACTCTACAATCGATTTATTGAAGAGTAAGTATCGTGAGCGTGTTATCTCGCACGCCTCGTTGTGCGGGTAAAAAAATTCGGTAAAAGATTCCCTTGAAATCAAAATTCCTTTTTCGTTTAATGACTACGGTAAGGGTAAATGAAGATGATGGACATAGGTTTAGTGTGAGAATACAATTTAGTTTCGACATCAACGTTCTTAGCATTGAAATCTTGCCTTGATATACTTTTTTATATATAACTCACATGGAATGACAGTTTCCGAAATTAAGAGGGTTCCTAAGCTTCGAAACTTTCTCTAACTTTTTTTAAATTTTAAATAAAAAATTTTAAATTTTAAATAAAAAATTTTATCAAACTTTTAACTCTGCATTCTGTACTACCTACTACCTAGGCTAAAAGAAATCTCGGGCTGACCATAAAAATTATCGGGAGAGTCTCCGGAGGAGGGCCGCTCTAACGGTCTTTCCCAAAAACTTTTTATGTCTTAGGCCAATCCATAGGCAATCTATACTACAATATAAAGCTTGCTGATAACCTTTTCGCAAACATCGCCAAAGTTGCCGACTACGTCTACAGTGCCCCATAGAATTAGGAGCGGCTTGTAGTTTTTTTTGTTAATTTCAGATGATTAATTGAATAATTTTCCGATATGTATATCCATCGAATAAAAGGGAAACGAAGGACGTCTAGCACTTGTGCGAATTGTATACATAAGATACTCTCGTAAGCATCTGCAATTTCAACAGCGAAATCTCGTGCGCATTTATAATACTAGTGCGTACATGTAATTTGCACTTGCTTCACGTGGAATAGATTATAAAAGAACGAAAAGCGAAAGCAGTAGTCAAGGAGGAAGAGCCAGCCAAAGACACATTCGTACATATGTACGTATGTACATGCCTATGATGAATGGATGTATATGTAGATAACTCGAAGAAATAAGACTAACAAACTTATTAAAACAAATGATTGTGCATCTCTGACATCTGACTTCAAAGAAGTTTTCTACTACCTACCATCTAGTGGTTGGCTGGCCAAATAGACGTGCCCGACAGTCTCCCCCTCAAAACGTCACATCGCTAGACCGCATGTCCAAATAGATTAGCGATCGCTGTAATGTCGACACTCGATGCAACGACCAAGTCTGAGAGTCATCCTCCAGCCAAAGTTAAGACTCCACACTAGTATTGTATTTAGATGCAAGCAACCGATGGCAGAACACAACACACAATCGGCAAACGTATAGATATATACGTACATACATGCATACTTATTGGTAGCACTAGTGATATCCACAAATGCTCATTCGCGAATGGGGAGGAAGAGACTTTGTTCTCAGCTTAGCTTTTCTCCTCGTCTACTTTGTTTTCTGTTGATGATGAGAATAACAAAACCAAAGCACACTCGGCGTGGAGATAGCGATGATCATGACGTGACGATCGAGCTAGGGAAGAGCATGCGCCACCAATAGAACTCCAAATGCGTCTCTTCATCTTCGTCGTTGCCGTCCCGCTGTCGTTGTCGGTAGCCGTCTTCACTTCGTCGTGTCGTTTGTTTATGTACCCGGATTATGTGTGTGTGCATATACCATTGGCGTGTGGTATGCAGCCTTGAATTAGTTCGCTGCACTCTCATGGCACCCCTGCTCCACCGATCAGGGATGGTGTTCATCCCGTTCCCGGTTGATGTATTTTTTTTTTTTTTTTTGCTCTACGACCAACGACGTAGTGTTTTTTTTTCTTCTCTCTTGCACTTCACTCTATTGCTTGTTGTATTGTGATTTTTTTTCTCTTATTGTTGTTGTTGTTGTTTTCCTCGTATTTACTTTGCATTCGCGTTTATTATCATTGCTTCTGGTGGTGATTCTAGAGGCTGTTGCGAGTATGAGATTTGATTTAACACTCACACATGCGGTGAGCCGCTGGTGGCTCTTCTGGTATTTAGCGAGCGCTTCTCAGTGCGGACCCTAATCAATATTATGTTGCACCATCGCAGGGTTGTGAGTTCCCATTAGTAAGGAGGAGGTGAGCGGAGGATTTTGCTGGGGGAGCACAACTAGTTTGCACAGATTGTTTTCGATTTTTTTTTTTTTTTTTTTGAGTTCCTACTATGCTCATCTTCATAGTTAAGCAGTTATGGCCAGCGCGCTGTGTATTTGTATCCGCCTCGACAGATATAGTATCTCGCATTGGGCTTTGTTTGATGTTTGGTGTGGTTTTCTGTTTTTTTTTTTTTGCTTTTGCATGGCTCTTCACTATGGAATTTTCAATTCAATTCTCGTCGTCTACTTCCTTCATACCTTCATACAGGGAACCGGTTGCAATTCTGGTTTTTCTATGCAAGGAAGGAGATGTTCTCCTGCGCCTTGAAGCAGGGTATTACACATATACAATATACTATAGTCGTCCGTCATAATCAGTTGAAATGAAAGGAAGTGCTTGTTGGATTGTTTTGCTTCGTTTTTCATGCGCCAGCAGTTATAGTAAAAATAGAAATCCCTGTCTTGGCACTCGAGCTGAGAACGCACAAATAGGAAGGATTCTAGTGTATTGGTCATGAACTTGGCATGGAATTGAAGAGGAAACAATTTAGCTGGCACTTTGGTCTATGATGGGTGTGAAACAACCTACATATATGTATGTACCTATTTGTGTAAGTGCATCTGTGTACAACTCTGTGCGGAAAAATAGCATCAACCATTTGTGAAGGATTATGAAAGAAACATTTTAAAAGCAAATGAGAATTTGGATTTTATTTTTATTTTATTAGGTAGGTACATACATACCTACTGAAAGTGAAGTTGAAATAACTTAGAAAAACAAGCAATTTTTCATTAGGTAGGTACGAGTATATCTAAAAACAAAAAACTAATATACCTACCATATATGTATGTATATTCAGTTGAACAAAAAAAGTCAATTTTGGAGTGTTATTAGCACCAAGATTAAAAATTCATAAATAAACGATTTTTTTTTTTAGTAAAATTAATAAACTTTTAGTCTCCAATTATAGCAGTATTTTAATATTTAGTCTTATTCCCTTTATTTTTAAGCACAACGGCGCATCGTTGTGGCATGCAGTTGCATGGTCAAGCATGAAGCTTAAGTGGAATATCTCTCCACGCAGCCTGCACAACTTCCCATAACTGCCACGTATTTTTGGGCTTTTTTAACATCTGTCCAAAGATTTTCGATGGGGGTCAGATATGGAGACGGAGCAGCAGGCCATTCCATAACGTGAACCTTATTCGTGTCGAAAAATTCGTTGGCTAATTTACTCGTATGTTTTGGATCTTCATTTTCTTGCAGGACCCTCGTGAGAGGTATATTCCATTGTGCGTAGGGGAGGATGATTTGCCTTATAATATTAACATAAATTTAAGCGTTCATTATTGGTTTGATCCAAAATATGGGACCAGTACATACCATTATAATCCCCATACGTTTATTTTTGCCCAGCCTGTCCTTAATTCCTTTTTTTAGCCTAATTAAAAATGTTCTGCTGCCGGAGTCACAAATAGAAAAATTTGGACTCATTCGTCCATAAGATGTGGTCCGAATGCAAGTGATCCTTTGCAAATATCTTCCGTTTTTGTAAGTGAACCTTTTTTAACAACGGTGCTTTTATGGGGCTTCTGGGAAGCAGCTGTTGCGGTAATTATGTCGTTGAAAGCCCACAGCTCCAATTTTCATGAAATTTTAGTATGTCGTAGTGTTTGCCATCCTGAACAAGAATATATGTATGACGTATGTACATTGTACATATATACATGTTGGGCGCGGAAATCATTATTTCGCAAATTTTCTTTTTGAAAATTAAAAAAATCAATGGGTGATTTTTTGAAAATTGACAGTTGTGGCCAGAAGAAGTAGGCACCAAACATGCTATATTTTCTGCAACATATTACTTAATACAAACGATTTATTTCACTAGTAGTGCCATTCATCCACTGTGAGAGCGCTCACAGAAAGTCACATTTGTACAAACAAAACTTTTCCGTTACAATGAAAACCGCCGATCACCGTTTAGTGGTTTGATTCATGAGTGTATTGTAGGTATTGGCGCCTGCCTGACAGTTATTGACATACCCTTAGCAGAACGACGAAGTCACGTGAGTGACTAAACCCTGCGGAAATAATGATTTCCGTGTCCACTTTTAGGTTTAATTCCTCTTTTATCTTCGTAGATGTGATAACCGGTTTTTTTGTTGTTTTTTTTTGTCAATCTAATGATACTTACTTCATTCATCGCCAGGGGTCAATCTCGCTTTTCTGCCTCTTTTTTTCTTTTTGCTGAATAAACTTTTTGGCATTGCAAATCATTTCATTTGAACACCTGACTTCTTTTCTTTGGAAATTAATTTTCCTATTAGTAAACGCTGTTCATTGGTGCAATCTCTACCGCAACCCATTTTCGCTGCCAGATACCTACGTTTAAATATCTTATCTTTAAATATTCGAATGTGAAAAATATTTAAAACATAGCTCTCTACAAACTGACGTGGTGCTATTTTTTTTTTCGTACACCGCAAATTTGCTTTTATTACGTATAACGGGAATTTCCTAGCCTCAAAGTTCAGTTTTTCGTAAACTTGTTTTGAATGACTAAATTGCATCTCAGACAGATGTTCTACAGTATGTGTATGTATTTCGTGTGTTTAACCAGCAAAGAAAAAATGTATAAGCATCACAAGTACAAAATTCAACTGGTGCTATTTTTTTGCATAGAGCTGTAAATACACACATACGACACATACTAAGCATTGCGAGTTGAGTTTGCCCGTTAGTACTAGAGTTAGGGAGGGCTATTGAAGTCGATCTATCTATTTGTACTGATTGGTGTACCATCAGAAACGTTGGAAAGTTCGTATTGCACTTGAATATCACTTGATAAGTGATAACATAGATACCTACTTCATTTGGCAGTTGTGAATGTCAAATATGTATGTGGAAGCATATTCTGGTCTGCGAATGCTATGCTAAAGGTTTTACTCTGTGAAGTAATGCGAATTTTCTTCCACAAGAAGTTCCTGCGGTTACTCTAAGAATGTTCTACGAATGCTCTGCGAATGCTCGAGGACGTTCTGGAAGCATTGCAAATATTCTCGAGATAGATATGTAATTTGAACAATTTGAAAAACCACTTAAGTAGGCAGAGTGTAGAAGGTACCTTGAAATCTTCTACAGTATTGAGAAAAGTCGACTTTGCTACTGCACTGCAAAAGGGGTCTTTAATGAACAAGCTGATGGAGCTCTATACTTTAGTAAATAAAAAGGAACGTCCATATATGTTATAGAACCATGTTGATATTGTGAAGGAAACTTCATTAGAACAATTTGGTACCTGGTTCAACGAGTTGGTATTTCTTAAATTTTCACCGCAACTTTTGTTTTTTCGATATCAAAATTAATCAGCGTATGACCCGGTAAGTATAATGCTACAACGGAAGACTGAATAGGAAAAGTGGACCATATCGTTGGCTGTTGGCATTAGATACTTCTAGGATGTGAGCTAATAAGAAACTTCTGAGATTTATAGCTTATCTATTTGGTTCAGCAGCGATTTCACTACGGATTGCTAGGTACTCGTAAAATCCAAAGGGCAACAAAGGACTACCGATGGTGTAAGTAAAATAATGGCTGGTCTATTAATTTACGAGTTGATCAGTTGATCAAGATGTACGTTTTTTTCATTCCATACGACATCCAATCCCATGACAAGATTCGGAGAGAAATATTGTAAAATTGCTGCTCGGAGACACTTACTGAAATCCTTTTCAAATATTCGATTTCCTAGATAAACATGAATAAATGAGTATTCTAATCTGATAAAAGTCTTGGTGATCATGTCCATTTTGATCGTAGTTAGTTCATTTGAGCTAAAATCAAGCAAATCATAAATCTTTTGTGAATTTTTTTACGAATCGTTTGTAAAGTATATGAATGTCCTACGAATGCCCTGGAAATATCCTGCGAATACTCTGCGAATTGCCTACGAATGCCGATGAACAATGCCGAATTTAAACAATGATTTGATTCGTTCTATTGACATTTTTCCCCATTTTAGCAAATTAAACTATTTTTATTTCGCAAACATTTGTCTTCGTTCGGATATACGACATTTGACCCATAACCTACTCACATTTGCCTCTCTCTCTCAAATGAAAAAAAAAAAAAAATAAAATAAACAAAATCTGAATTCTTTAGAATGTTACTTTTGGCCTCGTCTTACCTCCAAACCAGGATTCAATGCATTCCATACAGAGTGCGTCAAATTCCCGCATTGCGTATAGATACATACTCGTACATACATTGTGTGTGAGCTACACAGAGCTCAAATCAACGATCACCACCGAGCGATTGAACCTATCATTGCAAAGTTTTTCGTTCAAGGAAAACCGCTGAAAGCTCACTGACTGCGTTCATGGGAACAGCAATAGCATGTGAGTTCGGAGGTAATTTTCTAGATTAGATTCTAGATTCTGTATTCAATGTATGCACTTCAGTGCACTGCATTGCACTGTTTGCACACACACAACAATCACAACATGTGCGAATTTTAATGAATTTCAATGTGAGAACATGGCCGGGGGAGAGGAGTACATAAAATGAAAAAAAAAAAAAAAAAAAACAAAGCTAAGAACACTCTAGAACGCATAACGAACAAACTAAACGAACTATACGCGTTTTACGCTCAGTCATTTAGAATGGGAGTTTTCGAATATACCTGCACTCTACTCTCTCTCACTCTCTCAGTACCCCCTCAATATACTACCGCAGAGACGAGAAGCAAAAACGGAAATTTTTAGGACAAGGATATCATCTATTCCACAATTAGCTTGCGCGTTGAATAAATGCGACAACGCGCGGGACGCATATAAACAGTAAAAATAGAGGAAAAAAAATTAGAAAAGCTTATGACGGGTATTCCTTCTCGGGTGGTGGTAATAGGCTTTTCCAGCAACCCTACTACTACCATCGTCAGATCAGTCGTAAGAATCGTTGTCGCTTAACGAGAGCTAATCGTTTGTGACTTTTGAAATGGACTGACTCTTAATTGATTACCGATTTGGCGTGAGTGACCGACCGCGTGCAGTGTCACACCCTCTGGCACCTCGATAAACCGAGCGTTGATTTGTTGGTGGTTGAGCATTTGTTCTCGGCTCGACGCCAAATCAACTAACCTACAACAACAACAATTGATCTAATGATCTAATGCGATGCATACATTTTAATTAATCGCAATGACATTATGCGGTCGAATATGCGTTGTCCGCGAAAGTGCTTTGAACCCGATCGTATTAACTAATACATACTCGTGCATGCACTCCACACATGAATAGAAGACTGATCGATCAGAATATACCATAAGTGATCGTTGATGGTTATTCGAAACTTTTTGTTCTTTGTACGAGTAATTGATTCTATGGCTGCATGGAACTATTTAGCGGGATACGATACTAGTAGATACGAGTACAGGGTATTTTAAAATAATCTTCAATTGGCAGAGGAAATTTTAAGATCGTTCCAATCAAACGAATATCAGTCAGATCTCACACATGAGTGTCACTCGACAATCAATCAGTGAGATATATTTTTTTAGATTTTCGAGTAGATTTTTTTAGTAGACTAAAGATTTAGCAAAATCGGCTTGGATCAAGTAATGATCACCAAGGTTGCACAATATGGGCAGATTATGATACGATTTAGATCACTGAGTAATCCTGAAACTAGGATAAGCAAGATAAAAAAAATTACAGAGGCTTCCGAACTTGCAAGGTCGACTTTTTTTTTGAATTGTGGCTGGTGTGAAAAAAGGGCTCCAACACTAAGGCAATCAACTCGAGATATTTATAAAAGATATCTCCTGAGTGAAACTGTACGGCAATCTGAAAGCCGTTTCGTAATCGTAATCAAATGACACTTATAATAAAGGCTAAACGAGATCCAAAGATTGGACTTTTCCATGATAGAAGCCAATGATAATGTCGATTGGTTTCCCAAAAACCCATATCACATAACTGATTCGAACTTCAGCATTAAAATTATCTCTTAATCGATAGTTGGATCGCGAGATTGTTTGGTAATTCGAATGAATCAAAATTGGTATACTCACAACGAGCATATTTTAATGATTTGGAATAGATGAAATGAATTTTGTTAAAAGTGAGCACAGTGCGTCGGCATTATACACTTTTTGAAAGTCTTAGACCTCTTACAGATTGTAGACTGTCTTACAGAATATTAGGCTTTTACTAAGCTCCCTTCTGTGTAGAGAATAAGCATAAAACACCCGTTTTTACTATTATTACACCGCACAGTCCTTTTATGAAGCAACTATCAATTATCATATGCAGTTTATTGAGTGCAGAGGAATTCCTATAAGTGAAGATTTAATTCAATATCAGGTTCTCGTACATTTTGAGGGACCTCAGGGGCAAGTGAATGCTTGTGTAAGTTTCTAGAATAAAAAAATAAATAAATAAATGGTCCAGATTGTTTTGGAACCCAAATGCACATTAAAGATCTATCCCTGACCTAAGCTACACAAAACTTTCCCATATAACCTTAATGAAGGTCATCAAAAATCACCTGTTTCTCTTGTCCGGTTAATGAAGCAATTGCATTCCATCTCCAGCAAAATCTCTTTAAAGGCATTAATTACATCAAAATTCCCCAAGCTATCTGTTTGCCTTCATCAGAATCGTTTCTTGGGATTGATTACCCGCTCATATTAACGGGGAAGCCTATACTTGTACCGTCCAACCTCTTTCCTTATGACACCGTATAAATCCAAACGATTGACACTTTTACAACAATTGCACACAAATACATTTGGCGAATACGGCCCTGCTGTTGATCACACAATTCTCTCGCATTATACACTTTGAATCCGCGAAATATTGCAATTAATTTAAACAACAACAAAAACGAACTAGACAACTGCTTACGTGCATTACTTACAACGACAATACATGCCAAGAGAGAGAGAGAGGAGACATAAAAAGCGAATCGAATGAATACTGTCATGTATGTGTGTGGCCTAGACCTAGAAATGGTAAACGTTGCTTTGCTATTTTTCCTCTCGCGCGTCGAATCAAAATGATATCAGCGACAACGACAACGACGGCAACGGCATCGGTGGCGGTAGCGGCGTTAATACAGCAACGCCGCACTGCACTTGCATTGAACCTGTAGCTTGACTCGCCTCACCGACTCACCGACTCACCGACTCACCGACTCACTGTCTCATCACTATCAAACCACCATTCCATCATCTCATCCTCTTACCACCGCACTACCGCCTGACTACTCCACCGATCTTATCGATCGTTTGTGAAGCACATCTTATTGCATTTTTACTCTGTTGTGGATGTGAATGTGGAACTGTGCGGTGTGCCACAAGGGTGCAGACGGGACAGCAAATTCAACATATCGCCAAGATATTATTTAATGACGTCTCTCTTCTCCAGTGTACAAAGTCATTTGATGAAATGTACACCATAGCGTGGGGGAGACGCAAGACAGGGGCAAATGATATTATTTGCATAGCAGCGAATTTAGTTTAATCTCGTCAAGTGTCACGTGAGTTGTGTTTAACAAATTATATGTGTTTCACGAGAGGATGTATTGAGAGGGAATTTTCTCGAACATTGATGCTTAAATTCGAGGAAACTCCCCAATTCTTGTAGAGACTTTGATTGAGCGCTTCTCAATTGATGTGTTATCTACAAGGCTGCGCAGGGGTAGTTTACTGATCTACCAAGTAAATATGAGGTCAGAACTTGAGGACGAAGGTTAAAGGTAAAGCTACAGCCACATGGAATCACAAGAAAGCTGTCTGATCAGTCTGGGAATGAGCGTTCTTTTAATCCTTCCCAATTTTATTATTGAAAGTTGAGTTTAAGTTTTAGGTTTTCCTACTTTTTTCAACTCGCTGAATTATTAAAGCAACACTATAATACTCTGTTGGAAATTACTGGCTAATGTACAGCTAACAAATTATTGTACTTACTTACTTAGTTGGCACTACAGTTAGCCCAATTCTTTGTTAACTGCCTCCAGATGCGCACTTTAAATCGGTTGATGTCAGTTTCTACTTGTGCTCGCTACCTCTACTGTGTTGTCCCTCGGAGGTAGATTCGAAGACTTTGCGGGCCGGAGCATTAATGTCCATTCGTTCTACATATCCTGATCATTTCAGGTAATTGATGCGAGGTTGTCTGACGGGGTCGATGTCGCTCTTCAGCTCTTATAGTTCGTCATTGAATCTTCTCCTCTAAAGCCCGTCAACGCAAACGGGACCGAATATTGTACGAAGAGTTTTCCTCTCGAAACGACCGAGAATACCTTCATCCGCTTTCGATAGATTTCATGCTTCCGCGCTATAAAGTAGGACTGGGAGGATAGATGTCTTTTACAGAGTCTCCTTAGTTGTACGAGATAGAGCCTTACTAATTGCATTCTCGGCACAAAGAAACCACAATTGGCAAAAGTAATTCTACGTTTCATTTCTGCTGAGGTGTAGTTGTCAAAATTGATAGCAGAGCTAAAGAACAATAGACAAAGTAATTTAGTATCTCGAAACTCTGTGCCGGTTGTGACATTCTGTATAATTCGTCTTGGTTGTGTCTCCTTTCTTGTTGAGCATATATTCGATTTTGCTTTCAATTACAACTAAACCCATTTTGGCATCTTCCGTTTCAATATCAGGGAAAACACCGGTGGTAGCCCTCTGATTTCTGCCAATTATGTTAATATCATTGTCGTAAGCTAGTAGTTGTACAGACTTTTAAAAGATTGTGCCTCCAATGCTCGCTCGTATAATTCTGATGTTAAAGAAGTCACATGAGAGTGCGTCGCCTTGTGTAAAACCTTTTTTAACATCAAAGGTCTCGGTTAAGTCGTTACCGACCTTGACGGAGCAGCGAGAAGTTGTGCACCGACGAAGTTGGCATGGAGCCAAAACTAGACATGGCTCTATATAGCTCGTCTCTATAAATGCTGTCGTATACGGCCTTAAAATCGAGAGTGGGTGTCGATTTGGACTTCTTGAGTTTTTTCCAGGATCTGCCGGAGTATGAAGATTTTTTCGATTGTGGACTTACCTGGTCTAAAACTGCACAGCTTTGAATACCTCGGCCAGTAAGCCGTCAGTCATCAGCCGTCCAGCATCGTTCTTGGGTTTCAGCTCAGATATTGCTATTCTTACTTCGTTTTGGTTAGATGGACGGAAGTTTTGGCTATTATCGTTTGGTTATTAAGTTGATTGGTCTATTCTGCCTAACGGGGGGATGCTAGGCTTCATTTGCAGCAGAAGTTTTTCCATATTCTCAGCACCGACTATCATTCTACTACAAGGTTTCCTTCCTCATCTTTACAGGTTTCGGTACGGGTCTTGTTGCCATGACACGTTCTTTTTACCTGTAGGTATATCTTCTTCGTTCGTGCGCTACTCATTCTCTTTTTTTTTCTTTTGGAGAAGCCGATTCTTCTTGTTTTGCTCGTAGACCTCACGGGCGACTCTCATTCTTCGTGGCAGCGTCGCTTAATATACAATACATCTTGTTTAGTTGCATGTACTTGCCGGCATTCTTCACCAATTCAGCGGTTTTTTGCTGGTGGTCGGATGAAACCCAGCACATTAGTTCCAGCATCTCTGATGAAACGTTGGAAGCGGTATTTAATGCTGGCGGCATAGGAGTTGTTGAGAGATTTTTTGATGTGCGTTCGGCGGTGGTGGTCCGAGTCAGTGTTGGCTTCCCCGAAGGTTCGGATATCCAGAATACTGGGTTTAGCTTTTCATGATACGGATACCGCCATGTCCCCTTGTGTATATTGAGATGAGGAAACCGTGTGCTTGCAGTGATATTTCGTCACGCCCCTAAGTCAATAAGCTTAAGTTAACCTTACCAAATTTCCCACCAAAAATCCTATTCTGGTGTTAATACCGCTTGTAGACAGACAGCTCACATTTGTAAAAGGACTTAGATTGACGGACTTTGCTGAACACCGTTCCCCCACCTCAATATTTGTGAAGGAGCATAATGGTTACCTAATCACAAAACCATCAAACAAATTAATCGTGTTGGGATCGCAGTAAGGTACTCTCCCAACATTGTATATGTCCGAACACTCCGAGATGGTAATACATATATACCCGGCCCCCTATCAAGTGACACGCAATGTTATCCCAGGCGACACAACAATAACAAAATACTTTGAGGATATTTTACTTTAAAAAGGTACAATCACAATGAACGCTCCAGATGCTTTCCCAATCGCGTATCACTCAGTCCTCGACAAGTTCTATTCAACATGCATCAACTGATGCCATTGATGTCAAAAGCCGTCAACACAAAATTCCTGTTTTGATAAGGAAAGCACATTTAGCCTACGAAGCGCAGCTGTATAGAAGGGCGAGAACTTTTCGTGGGCTGTACGGGCAGGAGAAGAAACATTGATTTCCTTGAAGAAAAAAGGAAGAAAATGAGAAGCGAACAATCAATGAAATGGACAGGTGCCATTTCAAGAGTTGAGTCTCAGTCAATACTGAGTATATAGACAATCCACTTCTGCAGACTGTTAAATGATGATGGCGATACAAATTTCGCTATCGCACCAAACGAACCGTTTAAGAAAGCAATGCAGGCCAGGATTTCCAGAAAGAATGCACCAACTCATTTCCAAGATTTGGTCGGAAGCTTTCCCGTCTCTAAACTGCCTGCATGACTCTCCTCAACATCACATCGCCATCGAATACAATATTATTATGTGAACGCATTAAATCATTTGTCAGCAAACTGATTGGCCCCTTTCTGTGCCGTTTTAGGCCTGGTAAATTCACAAATGACAAAATGCTTGCACTACAGCAGAGACAAGAGTAGACCCAATAAATCCAGGTCGATACCCACCACCTTTTTATCGATTCTAAGACCAAATATTAAAGCATCTATAGAGACCAGCTATGTTTAGTCTTTGCATCCTGCGCAACTCGTTAGGTTATGCAGAAAGAATGAAAAATGTTTAGAAAAGTTGATGCGCTAACAATCTAATAAGCTAATAAGCTATCGCTAGTGCAAGCATTGAAACAGAACCGACAAAAATGCGTTTAGCTGTGAATTATGCCAAAACCTAGTCAGGACGTCACAACAGCCATTTACAACCTTGAGGTAGTTAGGGATTTTTTCCTACCTCGCCTCACTTATTTACAATCGCTTTTACAATCACACTTTTATTGACCTAAGAAGGCAATTGAGTAACAAGTCCTTGTCAAAGAAAAAACTAAGGAGACTCCGCAATTCAGTTCAACTTTATTGCGCAGAAGCATAGACGTCATCGATGTCATATGGAATTAATATTCCTTGAGTAATTTTTTGTCCCATTTGCGTTGACGGGCTTTGAAGGGAAAGATACACCTTAAGCACCATTCTTAAAAACAAAATCCATTGAGTCCCAATTGACAGTCTTTCATCGGCTCCTTGATATCTTGACCACTCAATAGATCAGTGCCTTCTGGATTATTTCCCACCAAATTCGATATGATGTCTGTATCTTCAGGATGTTTTAAAAACAAGTTAATTTCGAATTAAAAATGAAAGGAAATCCTCCTTAGATCCGGTCTAGTCTAAACCAGATTTACTACCAAACTTTATTATAAAAAATCATTTCTTCGCCTGTACATATACATATATCCAATTTCTATCACTAACCGAAGAAATTCAAAGTAAACTAAATTGTTCCCTCTTTCTCTTTTGTTTCAGGTGAGTGTTCGAATATAATTGCTTAATTGGCAATCATATGAGTATGTACGTATGTATACGAATAGATACCTATTTCGCCGATGGCTATGCGCCGTCAACGCTTGACTACCGTAAGTACTTATGGCGAAAAACGAAAAATAAGCAACAAAAAAAAATAAAAATTAGATTAACCCGTTGCATTCAGTTCCAATATCCACTCTGGAAAAATGTGAAAAATCCAAATAGACTTTCCCTCTTAGTTTCGCTTTTCTTGACTTTTGTGCGTTTTCTCTAACATTGCGCCGCGCGAAAAAAATAATCACATTCCGCGCTTCAACTGTTGCTGCTGCTGCTACTTTTGTTGCTGTGTTAGATAAAAGTAAAAACTCAAAAACCCTGTTGAGGGAAATTTCGAATTTTAATCGCTATCTGCAGTTTCCTATCTCAATCGAGTAAAGTATCTGAATCTGAATCTGAACGTCATCTGCACGGGCGAGCAACATCGACTTCGCGCAACACCATAGAGGGGATTAAGTAAGTCTGGGTTATCCAAGTGCGGTTACTCCTTTCGTGGTTAGAGCTACAGTAGCTGCTTGTCCTCCATGAGATAATTCCCATGATGGAAAGTTGAATTAATTAATTAAAAGCGAAACTGAAGCGAACCAAATGTGAACGATGCGAACGACGCAAACGTGAACGCGAGGTGTGTGTGCGTGTTTTTGTGTAATTGCAAAACGGGCCAAATTAAGATCAATCCTGTCATCATCTGGTTTATGCTGTTCCACCATCTTTCGCTACCATCCACCACTATCATCCTCACCATCGTTCCGTTCCCGTCCCGTGTATGCTCTATGCGGTGCACAATTGTTATTTGCCACAACATACCATCGACGTAGATCGACTGACGTTACCCAGCTGTAAACACTGAAAGCGATCACATGAAATGATGATGGCATGCTATCGCCGATCGCTGGGTACACCAGCTATTCCACTCCAGAAACCAACTGAACTGCATCTTTTCAGCTTTTCTTTTGTGGTGGCGTTTTTCCTTTTCTTTAATTTTTTTTTTCTCTGCAAGATCGCTTATTTCCACATCATCTTGATCGTCGTCGTCGAGCAACAAGCGATCAACTTCAGTGCAGCAACATCTGTAGCTGGGCGACTGCTGAAAAAGGAGACGATTTTAGCGATCGTGTTTTTCAGCACTCATACATTCATGCATGCAAGTGCATACGTACATAGTTGTTGTTGCAGAGGGTACTGGGGGTGGTAGGTGGATGCTCTTAGACAATATAATTGCGAACAGAAAACGAGTTACAAAGAAAGTAGAAGCGAAAGCAAAGGCAAAAATGTTGTACACGAACATGCGGTCGGTGCCCATGAAAAATGTTTGCATGCATTGGATCGTCAGAGGATCGGCAACAATAATCCATACATATGAATGTATGCATACACGGGTCATTTTATACAAATCGGTGAGTGTAGTGGTAAAGAAAAACCTGGCTTTTATGTGCACGGGCATAACAAATCAACGGTGGTATTATATTCGCCAGTGGATACACCACCCCTGTTCGTGCCCATGAAAACGCTTTCATTTTTATCCGGAACATTGGTGTTTTCCTTTTCATTTGCCATGCTATGGCAATCGGACTTTTTGCTTGCACAAAATATCAAAATATCTTGTTATGAAGTTTTAGATTAGATTTCTTTGTTTATGCAGGGTAGAAAAGTTGGTTCTCTGTTTTATACTTCTCTTTTCTTGTCCTTTGCTCTTGCTAGAAATTTTCCAAGGCTCTAGCTCTGAAGACAATACAAACCTAGTCTGGTAATCAAATGAATAATAAATCAAGCTATTCTCCTTTTAATGCATATGTGTAGGTATGCGATGACAATACTAAAGAAGTGGTCAATTCAGCTCTGGACGGGAAACGACCTTGTATTGCAGATCATAGACTTTGAACCACTGACAAGCGCGTTCCTTATAACATATTGTATGAGTTATTTGGTACTCACACACGCAAAAAGTTCGGGGCAAAAAATAAAAAAACGAATTACTAGAAAACATTTTATTAAATTTCCCACATAGTACCCTGCTGGAAGGCCGTCGAGAAATCTTTTCTGGAATCCATCCTAGTCACAATTGGTTAAATAGCATCCATGCTATAAAAGCGCCTTCCGTTGATATTAGTCTTCCGCATAGAGAACAGAAAGAAGTCCGCCAGGGCCAGATCCGACAAGTATGGTGGCTAACAACTGGATTATCAATAACGACAAATGCGGCGAAGCATTATCGTGAAGTAAGGAGCAGTCGCCCGTGCGCTACAATCCCTTCTGCAAACTCCGCTTTGGTTTTAAGAGTCGATCAAGTTCATCTTTATAAAATTCTCTGTGACTGCAACTGGCCGGAAGGGAATTCGTTATGCACAATACCGCAGAAATCTCATTCGCATCGTCTTTACTTTTGACTTTTAGGCGCGAACTTTAACCAACATTAAGACTGCGCCATTCTGCGGCTTCACGCCTTTGTTAACGGATTTACTGGAAATACCACGATTCGTCGGCCGTCATAATTTTATTTAAAAAATGTTCGCCTTGATCAGAATATTCAATGAAATTTGGACAAGTATGTACACGTCGTTGTTTCTGGTCCTCTGTTAGCGTGTGTGGAACAAATTTCTCACAACTCTTTCTTTTGCAGTCAAATAGTGTGAATTCTTGCTTCACTAATATTTTATCTCACAGAAACATTTAACGCGGCTCATGCAGCCACCATCGAGCGATCGTCTTCCAACGCCTGGCGACAGTTTTCGAACCGTGAATACTAAATACCGTTCTTCGACTCAAACACTCATCACCACACAAAGTTTTGAACATTTGTAACGTTTCTGAGGAAATATAAAACAAAATGCAATGTCAGCTCTTTGTTAAGTTTCATTGTAAAAAACGTGAAACGACGACGCAAACACACATTTTTCTATCGAATAATGTTGGCTTCCGAATCAAGTTATTTTTAAGGGTTATATACGAGTAAGCCGGTAAGAATTCGGCAGTACTGTTGACTGATTTCTGTCCACATTTCTCTCTACTATGGGTCTACAAAAAAGAGGAGTATGTATTTATTAGACTTTCGGGAGGCAAATTCGTATGGCACTTGCATTATCCTAAATCGTTTCCAATACTCTATTAACTTCTACCCTCAAGCAAGTCAAGTCGTCATTACATATGTATCTTGAATGCTAGTGAAACTTGAATTGCCTTCTAACTACAATACTTAGTATTGAGAGCGTAATATTTACGTTCTAGTGCACTGTAATTAATTTTCCCCAAGACGAACCCTATGAGTAATTGAACCAACACTATAATTTTTCAAAAACGAGCCCTTTATTATACAGAGTAGTCAGTTATCGCTTTTTCGAGAACACTTTTCCTTCCAAACGCGGTTCAACCTGTCGAAGCCTTTTTCATAGTCCATGAACAGTAGATGCTGTTCAGAAATCTGGCTTCGTCTTCGGCTTGGGGAGGTCCTTAAGCTTCTACTAAACTCGTCATCCTTTATAGTTTTTGGCCGTATAGTTTAACATATCACAGCTATTTTTTCGTGTCTCTCTTTGCTCCATATATCATTTAGTTAAGTTCCAACGTACTGCTCAGTGCTAAACCACACGCTATTGATGTTGGCTCCTTAAAACTCCCAAATTCTGGTGTTGATTTTGTTTATTCAAAGCGTCAAAAGACTCAAAAATCTTCTTGTCAGCCAGGATAGCATTTTGCAAAAGAATCCTCTGATGATATGTGGTTTCAGGGATGTATTTTCTTCCACTTCATCCATAACCATCATTCTCAGATTAGTAGTAGTCTGAAGTTCTAGCAGTTTCATTCCGAAGCTCAGTCGATACACCGATAACTCCCTCCTGTATGCGAGCCATTTGCACACTCCCAAGGGTTACCGGCTATATTGTTATATACATATGTTAGGAAGTCTTGTCAACAGTCGTGTTTCTAGTTCCAATTCTCTTAGACGTCGGTGGCGTAGAGCTCACGGATTATGTGATTTTGTACTTTATTCCGGCGAAGATACGACTTCGGATATCTCTAACATCATGAAATTGAAAAAACTACACTATAATAGAGGTTAAAACCAAAAAGATGAACTCGCAAAAACTGCAAGAACCAGTAATTTTACGGATTTTTTCTTTGGATTAGTGCCTTGTTCGCCTTTTGCTTCCTTGCCTACGCATGATGGCAGGGGTTCTGCTGTGGTGATCGGGTGAAGTAGGTGTAACACATTAGACGCCACGTCTCTGATGGCTTGCTGATAATGTCGCCATTGGTCTTCTCCGAACAATGATGGCGGAATAGAATTTGTTGAAGGTTCTTAGGAGACCGGATTTGAAAAATATTCAATTTGCTCGCAGTACTTCTTCCAGTATTCGATGGCAGCTCCACGAAACTTTCAGCTATCCAGAATATTTGTGTTGCACATTGATCAAACTGGTTGACGAACTTTTGTTTACGAGAGCTGGGGTCGTGTAGGCTATGTTTTTCACCTGTATTGCCAAATATGCTCTTTAATTACACGTATGTTTGAGAAGCTCGTAAAGCTCGTAGATACAATCCTTAGCAATGTCTTCCTTTTCCTATGTGGGAGCCTGATATACGGCTTATGTTGTCAAAGTTAGCTTTTATGTGTATTGAAATCAATCATTCGCTCAAATGCTTGATGTTCAAGGCTTTCTTACCTTAGTTTTTCTCTGACAAACTGACAAACCCACACCCTAATACAATACATAGCAATCACCATAGTCGATGGAAAGTTTTACACTGTTACGACTGTACGTTTTTGAATGGGTCTGTGACCGGCATTGATTGGTCGGCTGCATGTGGATTTTAAGCTTCCGAAAGTCGCCGTGCGTTTTTCGCTTGCTGAGGGCCGTCAACAGTAAGTTCTCCCATATCAAAGTCTGCCTGTCGCTTGAAAATATATGTTATGTAGGTATACTATTTAACGTGGCCGGTCAGTTAATCCATCGGCATGGGATAGTGCCAGTATCTCACTACGGGGTATGAGCGCTAGTACACCAGAAACTCCTCCGTTACCATTTTGGCGGCGTGGCTATACAGTGAACAGTCCTCACACGGCGTGAGCTTCGAGTATAGTACTCGTATATTTCGAAGTAGCTCATATACGGTTATCGCTGTACTGTATGAAGTAATTTTCACCCAAATGTGCTTGTTTAGGTTCAAGTATTCAGCCATATTTGCACAGGCAGACTCAGCATACTGCAAGGTAGGGGGTTATATGTATTATCTTCGGACTCTCCTCCTGCTTTCCCAATCTGGACGGTCCCAAGTGTTCCTTAATTACTTGCGAAAAAGCATTTCACCAGCATTAAGTGCAGAACCTGATGGTAACGATACCGAGATTAGTATGCTATGGATCGATATCTTTGAAAGAGTCCTATTTGTATTAACATCACAAACTTGTTGTGTGTTGGGCTGAAGGAGATTGCATTGAATTCAAAGTCTCGGACGCTTTTATTTATTTGGGGGTCCTCTATTTTAGTTCAAAAGGTGATGATAACCACCACTCCAGTATTCACTGCGTTAGCCATTGGTTAATCAACCATGATAATCTGAACCAGGAACAAATCAGGCAAGCACTTAATTGTTTTGTAGACAATAGTTGATGAGCACAGTGATGCCCAAAATGAACTTGGTTCAAAATTAAAATTGTAAGTAGCATGTCGTTTTAAAGATTTCACATCTTTCTATCGTAATATCCTTTTCATTTCTACACATCGGTCGGTTGCATGCGTCGTTATCCTCGTCGTAGTCAGAAAATATCTTTTCTTTGTTGAAGGAGATATTGTGTCCTCCAATATACTCGTACCTAGCCCGAGGCAAGAACCAACTCAGAACATGTTTTTGTTATTAAAGTCATCGGATGCGAGCTAAGCCATGGATTAGGCAGTCATTTTCTCTACTTACCCACGCTGGCCTGGTAGTTCCACTCTACCATGCCGATGGTGATGCCAAAGCCAAAGCTAAAATCGAAGTCGAAGCTGAAGCTAATGGTTGCCTTGTCTGGTGAAAATGAGGTCATTGCATGGATTTTCTTTTTCTTTTTAAATTTTTTTGCCTCCTCTCTGTCATCCGGCAAGTTCCACTTCGCGTTTCCCATTCGTCTAATTTATAATCTTAATGTAACAGTAAATTGTGGAAAATGTGAAGAGCATGTTTTGTAGTGTACCTATATGTGTGCATGTGTATGGGTATGTGTGTGTGTGTGTTTTTCTTCTTTTTTGTTGATTTTCTTTAGATGTTTTGCACGCAAGGGGTTGGGTGCACGGATGGATTCACTTTCATTGGAAATTATGCTGCTGGCTTGGTGGCTTCCACCTGTTTTCCTGATCTGCGTGTTTTTCTTCACGTTTTTTTTTGTCTTCTATTTTCTATTTTGCGCACTCGTAAAATCGAAAGTTTGCTTTATGCCATTGTGGATGAGAATGCAGAAAAAAAACGTAAAAATCATTTCTAGACAAGAGTATGGGGAACAGGTTAGTAGGTGTCTACTTGTAAAGAACGGTCCATGACAGAGGCTTTTAAGTTATTTCTCGTAATCGGGCTAATTTTAGGTCTGGAAAAAAATATCTAACATATTATGCGAAGTGTATTTTACGTTCAACAGCGATATAAGGGTTAGTTGCTATGCTATAGGCCAAGTGCCGCCAATCATCCATTGAATCGCTTTACTACTAGTAGCGCTATGAGACGCTAAATCTCACCATTGCTATAATCTACCCAGGATCTCCATTTTACTTGAGCTCGAAAAGACATATCGTTATGTAGGAAACGTATCCAAGCGTACGTTTGTCATTTTCGTATCTACTGGGATGTCTCTTCAGCTTCTGAAGCGAGTACTGGAATGAAGCTAAATTCTTAGTTCATATAAGAAAATTGTATTCGCGCCTAAACGTGTGGTCAATAAAATAGTTCTTACGTATGTTCCTTAGTGATGCCGCTTATCCTGAAAATACTGAGATATCTATTTTGAAAGGTCTACAGCTTTTATGTGACTATGGCGGTTACTTTTCAGGTGCTACGCAATTATAAGCACTGAATCAAGGTTGCAGTGAAACAATTGCAACTTGGTCTTAGCGGTGTAAATATTACTTTTCCAGACATACCGAACACATCTTAGCTTTTACTTTCCCGATTCCATTGCCTACATAAAATTTACTGCCACTGTCAGCTAAAAGACCTTAGGAGGCTAAGAGCGATGATTTTGAATGCATTCATCTTAAGTCCTACTTACGAGTAGCTTGCCTCAGGTATGATATCATTGCTGCGTGTATAACATAGCTTATTATTAAAGAAAAAAGAAAATATTTTAAAATTCAGCCCTGTTCTATTATACTTCGCTTTCGACTTCAAAAGCATCAGACAGCTTACTGTTGTGTTAAACACGAATCTTGCATCTTCAGACCTAAGCTTCACTAAAACGACAATTTTGTCCTAGGCAAGCTCTCTGTATAAACATCTGAGTAACGCTGTTAAATCATTCTAAAAATCAATAAAAAGGAATTATATCGGAGTATAATACCCGACGCATTGCTCTATAACCATCTGCAAGGTGTTAATTTGGTCGGTTTATAAAGACCCAGAACTTCTTCGAGAAAGGGCTTTCATTCCACCAATGTTCATTTTCCCATTCACTAACTATGTTATTCGGAACATGGGAAAATTCAATGGGTTAGCCTTAAATACCGGCGACCTTGGTTTACTCGAGGAAGATAATTGCGTTTGCATTCTTTGTGTTAATAACTATTGGGTAACTTTTTACTTCGAAACTTTCATTCCATCAACTGTCTGTCTCACAACCGTTCAGATGGATAAACACTACCGCAGAATCTTCTGCCAGATCATCCTTCCCAATATCAGCATGGAACCATCTACTACACTTTTCAAGGGTTGGTGTTTTAGCTTCGCTCTCCGATAAGCTTCTTGGACTCTGCTGCTTGTGCAGCTAAAATATTTATGTGATTACAATTGTCTCGTCTTACACTATTCTTTGCGAGTAAGTACTTGCTTCTTTTTTTTTCACACGTCACTAGGCTTAAAGCCTTAAAGCTAAGGACATCCCATTGATGCAAATTTAACTTTGAGTGATTTAGTCCTCGATACATCTCTTTCTCTTATTTAGACAGTTCTGCCCGCATCCAACTTTGACGTTGAAATTAAGTTCACGATTGTGATGTTGCTTTTAGGTGTGGTTGTAGGTTAGGTGGTGCCTAGTTGACCTAAGAAAATTTCCCCGTCATTTTCAGTTGTTGGTAAAAGTAATTTGACAACAAAGTATCCATAACAGTTGTACACTTAAAACCTAACCATTCAAGATGGGTCTATTTCTTCTCACTTGAAAATATAAGATAACAAAATTCAACCTTTCGGCAGCCCTGCATGCTTTTCTGCACATTGTTCCGCATAATTTGCAAATCAAACAACTTTATCGTCTATCACGACTTCAAATTTTAATAATATGTATCAGGAGAAATTTGTTCCAGGCCAACTGGGACAAATGAACAGACATGAATCTCGAAATGTTTAGGAAATGGGTCCTGACATCTTTTCCGCAGATCCTTACCGGAAACGTGTTTATACGCCTCACGAGCAAAAGCAATGTCTTTCAATCAGAAACTCTCGATATTATTCGAGTGGCAGAGCTAAACGTCCATTGAGTCTATATAAATTATCAGGCTGCGCTAGAGCCTGCGCTAGAGTGTCTTTTACATCATCATCATCACATCATCGCACAATCCTCAAAGCAGTGTACAGTGCGAATGAGGCTGAACCAGAATATTATAATATCGGACGAAAAGACTTTGCGTTGTTTGTTAAAACAAACCGATCTGGTGGTCAAATCTACAGGACAATACTCTATATATGGCCAATAAATGATCTAACTCTGACAAAGTATCCCGATGAATAGTGAGATAGAATTATTTTATAGGGTTTTCCAATAAGGACTTGACAACTTTTTTTTTTAAATAAAATGCAAACCATTTGAGATATTTCAAAAACTTTATTATCTCCTTGAAGTACAATCAAAACATTTATGAATGGAACTCGACTTCGTTCATATGGCCACCGCGGGCACGTTTGCAACGGTTGATTCGTTGGACCCAATTTTCAACGACTCGGCCACACATTTTGGCCGAAACGGCTGCTATTTCGCGTTCAGTGTTGGCATAAACCAATGACTTAACGTAGCCCCACAGAAAATAGTCAAGCGGCGTTAAATCGCACGAATGAGGCGGCCAATCGACTGGCCCATTTCTTGAAATAACACGCTCACCATAGTTACTCTTCAATAAATCGATTGTAGCGTGTGCTGTGTAGCTTGTGGCATCATCCTGTTGAAACCACATGTCGTCCAAGTCCATATCTTCCAATTCGGGCCAAAAGTAATCGGTGATCGTAGCTCGATAACGCTGACCATTCACAGTAACGTGACGATTGTTAACGCCGCCGGCATGGAAACCGCACCAAACAGTTATTTTTTGTGGATGAAGTGGTGATTCATGATTTTCACCCGACCAATAACGCATATTTTGCTTATTGACGAACCCATTGAGCCAAAAATGAGCTTCGTCACTGAAGATGATTTTGCGATGAAATTCATCATCTTGACGCATCTTCTCCAAAACCCAATCGGAGAACGTACGTCGCTTCAAATGGTCCATCGGCTTCAATTCTTGATCTTGTACGAGTGTAAACCAAGATCCTTACGCAAAATACACCTTAATGTTCTCTGAGCGATACCCAATTCTTGAGAACGCCGTGGAATTTGGATCGTTTGCTACGGACGCCTGAACGGCAGCGATATTTTCGACACTTCGACCAATCCGTTGTCTTACTGACACGGCAACATCACACAACGAATATGTAGACTCAAATTTTTGCACTAAACTTGTTATTGCCTGTCTACTAGGGCGCGAATTACGACCGAAAATTGGAGTTAACGCTCTTAAAGTTGCAGTCACCGACTCCGAATTTCGGTAGAAAATTTGTATAATTTGCAGACGTTGCTCGTTCGTGTACTTTACCATGATGAAAATGTTGAGTTTACTGAATAAATTGACAGTGACATTTTGATGATTAGTGAAAGAGTGCGTTCACAAATTAAATTCAAAGTTGGCAAGTCCCTATTGGAAAACCCTTTATATGGGGTTTCATTGGATTTTAGAATTTTTACGTAGAACCTAATGGAATGCACAAGAAGAAGATAACCTTTGGAGTGGGACAGTTTCTTCCTTCATGGTAATGGATATCAACCTCTTAGTGTCTCAATAATGGTTTGATTTCTCAGCACGAAAGTCGTTGCTTATTCTAAAATAACTTTAGAAAACTATTTTCTTCTCGTTGGCTCTGATGTTAAGTTCAGATAGTAAATTCCCTATCAAAGTATATGATCGGAATCAGTGTAAACAAATGGGTTCAATATTCCATGTGTAAGGCTTTTCAGAAGGCTACACATGCAGTTTTGATATATTTATTATAATAAGCAATGTCTTCCTTCCAACATACTTTGGAATTTAATATCACTCCAAGATAGTGTCATGAGCTCGAAAGAGCTAATATGATATTGCCTCTCGTATCTTTGGTGGGTTGAATGTAGGAATTCCTTTTCTCTTAGTGAAAAGAATGATTTCTGTTTTGAAGGAGTTAATAAAATTAATTAATCAATTAATATTTCGACTAATGGCCCAATTATTTGCAAGAAATGGTGTTTCGCTTAAAGCTGGGAGAAATTTTTCCGAAGCTAGAATGACAATATAATTAGCGGAGTCCTTCACGTTAATGTTTCCAAGATGTCATCCACTAAATGTGGCCCAATAAGTGGTATGGGAACACCACATTGTTTGTTGTCTGTTGTTTGCTTTTTATTACTCGTGGTATTACCAATAGACTGATCCAATCGCCCAGACAGTATAAAGTTAAGGTTATATTTATATATATTAAAGAACGCTACCAAAGTAATGTAGTTTTCTATGTTGAATACCACTGTGGAGAGTTGTATCCATAGATTTTATTTTAATAAGGCGTGTTGTGATGTATAAAACAATAGCCATAACCAATTACGTTCCTACAGTATATTTCTTATAAGCGTTCAAATATTATCGACAGCAAAGACGGCAGACATATACACAGGTGACGAGGTTTTCCAACTGTGGGAATGAAATGCCATATATCTCTTGCCAAACTTTTGGAACGTACCATAACTTCAGACTGTCTAAGAAGATCCTTAGACGTGACTACTTAATAGTTGATTCAATAGATTCAAAGCAGGCTGTCTTTATCTCTTGACACCCTCTTAGTATGGTTCCAGCACACACCTGAGCTGCAAAAAGCTTCACAATATTAGCGTTAAAACAAGTTTTTGTTTCTACAGACTTGTAAAGATTTTGCAAACAATCTCGTGAGAGAACTGGACTGCTATAATGAAGGTGAACTCCCTATTTGAATATTTTCCAACTATTTTTTCCGCCTTCCAAAATTTTGACAAAGAATCCAATATGGCCAGAATGGGACACCTGGTCAGACACTTTGCAGTCAACTATCGGAGTTATAGTGGAAAATAAAAATGATTTCTAGGATCTCGTCCCTATAGCAAATAAGGTAATTTGACTCATACGAGTATAGAAAAACCAAAGGAAGTTTAGCATTTTCTTCTTCCTTTGCTGATACGCTGATTAAATAATTTAATCTTAGATTTTGTAAAGAACTACTCTGGCGTATGAACTCAAATGCTAGAGTTCTTCTCATCCTTTTTCTCTACCTTTCAAAGCATTAAGTAGTCTTTGCATATTCTCAGCACTGATTGAAACTCTACTACTAATTGTCAACTAGTCGCATTGATGCAACATTTCAAAAATAATTTATGAACATTGTACATACCATACATATATGTATGGTACTTTTCTATTTTTGTAAAGTGTAATCAATTTATTTTTTAATTGAACCCTTAAAGCCCTTTTTATTTCTCAAATTTGAGATAGTGACCTTTTCGTTTCCTTATTCAACAATTAACACAAAACGAGTTCCAAAATAAAAAAACAAAAAACTGACCCAAAACTGAAGCTCAGTCAAAAGTCTATTTAACGAGGTCACCTCATTTATAATTTGCGTTCCAATTTCCTGGCCAACATCCATCTTATCCCAGCTCCCATTACGAAATTTCGAAAAGAAAACCAAAAAATTACGCAATCTGTCAGTTTCTCATCTGATGCAGTGCTTAAAGGCTTCCCGAAAGGTCCACCACACATTCGCAGAAAGCGAATGCCAAAAAAAAAACAATAAGAAAAAACCTTCAATTTAAAAAGTCAAAAAAAAAAAAAAAACGGCATTCCACACCGCTTTGATTGTTAAGTGTTCGTTCAGTCTTCGGTTTTCGGTCTTCATTTCCTCGATGACACAATTAACCTGTTATTGAATTTAAGTAAACAGCGTTTTATCGCTCACCATCCACTCCATTCCCCTTCAAGTTCCACTTGGCGCTATCGATTACACAATAACACCCAACAGGGCTTCATTCTCTGGCTGATCCACGCAGCGAAAAAACAAAAAAAACGCGTTAACCGTCTGCTAAAATATGTAACATTCTGCATCTGAACAACTGGTTCCACTATCATCACCACCAGTCCAACAATCATAATCATCATCATCATCGTCATTTCCTTTATTTCCTCTTTTATTGTTCTTCATTTTCATTCTCACTTTTGATGAGGGGCCTTAAAATTTTTATCATATCTTATCATCATCTCCATTCCGGGGTTGTTATCGTTTATCGAATGGAACGATCGCACGGCCTTATACGTTCAGTATGGTGCGCCGGTGACATAGAAAAATGCCACCACCGACTGCCATACATATTTACTTAATCCCAATACGAATAAGTTTGACTGTTGCGTCTGTTGGGTCTGCGTGTAGTGGTGCGAGGCAGGGCAGGGGGTAGCCGCAGTTGATAAGGTGTGCGAGTATGATCGGATTGCACAATACGCGGGTGTAAAGTAGGTGGCCTAAGGCAAGAATTCCACTCAACCGCACGAGATCTGGATTACGAGTGCGTACATGTAAAATTGCGAAAGACAAATACCGGTACATACACAAGACCAGTCAGCTACTCAGCCAGTCAGCCAGACAGATAGTCAGATAGTCAGCCCAAGCGACATCGACAAATCGATTTATTCAACTTCCGATCGATCGCACAGTGGTGGCAGTGCCAGTGGCATGGCACAATTTTTCGGTTGGCCGCTTTGTAAACAATCAGACATTGCATCACGAATTCACGAAAGTACCTACTCGTACTCGTACTCGTACTCGTATAGTTAGAGTCGATAATAAAAGAGATTATCGAAATCCACGTCGAAGTCGGAATCTCGAAAGAGTTTATGACTTTAGCTCTGCTAACTACTAAAGCTTAAGTTAGTTAATCTAAATTGCAGTCTGTCAAACGTGCCAGAAACGCTAATATTCGGTTACGATAAGATCGAGCGAGTCATTGACATTGCCTTGCCACTGATCGCGCACTGTAGCTCAATTCGTTGCAGTTCAGTAGCAGTTGGATTTTGTTTCTTCTATTTTCGTATTTACGAGTACGTATTTTCGTATTTCCACCGAATGCGAATTCATTTCCCGTTTTCATGAGAAAGTCGACCGCCAAAACTCATGTTACATTGTCTTTTCCAAAAAACTGCACTCCACACATACGAATGAAAAGAGAATATATTGTTTTGGTTTGGGGGGAAATGATGGGATGGCCGTTCATGAAATTCGACCGCCACTTGGTGGTAATGGCAATGAAATTTTTTGCTGTGGAGGTAAAAACACAATGAAAAAGAGAAGTTTTGTTTTTGACATTGAAAGTTTTGAGTTTGAAGGGTAGAATGAATGCACTTTTCCGACCAATCGGTCTTGCAGCCACTAAAATTTTATATACCAGAAATTGAGCCAATATTAAGTGACGGTTATCACGTTCGCCAGACGTTGAATTCGGATTTGGCATTGACCACTATCGGCTTTGATAAGGTACATGACGTTTTTTTTTCGTCGACGAGGAAACCCGTCCTTCACGTACATACATACATTCATGTTTGATGAGTCGTACTTCCTGAAAAACTTTTGGCGTAGTTGTCTTAAGGCCAGCTGTAAAGATATGAGCAATCAAAACAGTGTCAAGGCGTTACAAATTTCTGGAAAATAGAAAAAACAATATTTTTAATCAGGGATCAATATCAATCTCAAGAGTCTGTCGTCGGGCAAAGAGTTTGAGCGAATGAGAATTGTTGACCTACGGCTATGGGGCTTCTCGAACCTTCGTGGGATCTAGTAAATAGAAGACTTCCATAATGACTAACCGTCTAATGTTCAATGTTTATTTTGGGAAAAAATAAGAACTGTCTGAAGTGATACGAGTAAGTGGAATTTTTGCGGATAAATCCTGTATATTCCGTTAGGTTGTTGGGCATTTATACATACCTTCGGCACGAAAAAGATGAGATAGTCTCGTAAAAACGTACATATATTCAACTTGGGTAGTGCGAGCAGTGATCTCATTCCAGTGTTACAATCTGGGAAAATATGTTACATATTCTGACCTACGCCGGTAAATAAGTTTCAAAACTTGGCTGATACATACTGAGTATTGTCCAGGAACTGAGAATTTCTCCTGGTAATGTTTTTATTGTAGTTCGAATATGAGTTGTGTACGTGATTGCCGGAAGTCATGAGGCTGTAATGATGGCGTAGTATGCCCAAAAAATGGCAACTACAAGTTGACCTCCACCTCCAGCGGTAATTTTAAATTCTCCTTAAAGTTATACTCAACTCCATGCTCTTGCAAATTTTCTACACTGCCTATACTTTTGTCCAAGGCATTCTTACCTGCTTCGTATTTTCTGCATTCCTGCAGGTCATGGTCAATATTTCAAAGTTTGCTTTCACTATGATGTCAATAGGGCACCTGCAGTGATATACTCGTATGTATTGTACATATTTGTGGGGATATTATCGAAACCTTTTATGTCACATTGGAAACTGCGTGGAATAGTAGTTAAACTATTCATGTTTTCTGCGTGTCTACTCTTTAAATTTATACATAAATTTGTCAATCTACCTTCCATTTGTTGAAGTGTCTGCTTGTACAATTTAAATGTTCCCCAAGTTGAAACCTATAGTCGAACGCCACAACTAGATAGGCTTTGCCTCGATGCTATGTTCTCCTGTAGGCAGGCGTTCAACTTTGTTGTGATTGCTCATAAGGGCAACTTTTGTTTTGTAGTTTGCCAGCTCCAGGACTGATGAGCGATGTCGTATATTTATATTTCTGATGATGCGATGACAGAGTTGCGTCTCTTCGTTTATAACTTCGGTAATGACTACTGCGATGTTAACGAAATATTCAATGATGTTTGTCGTTAAGTGTACTCCTTACGACTGGGCCTATAACAGACCCCTGCGGAACACCTCCTCTTATTTTGTGTTTGTGTGCCCCTTCATCAAAATAATCTCTTAATATTCGTAGAAGTAGTTGCATATACTGTTGCGCTCTTCTGATGATTTTCCAGGCTGAGTTCAGAGCCTTTTTGACATGGAGAGTCACGACAGCGCAGTACTTTTTTTTTTACCAAATACAAATACGCGCGTAATGACATATACTTCTTGTATGGTATGAATAGTGCTTAATTTTTTACTGAGACTATACTGTTGGTTGAAGACTTAATTGTGACCTTCGACGTTTTGGTCGCTGATGATTTTTGCAGCACTTTCCATACCTTGTCCAGATAACATAGGGGTCTGTATGACAATGGGAATTTGTCAAATTTTAGAGAGAGTGTTTTTTCAGTCAACTTGTATAGAGAACATTTCTGTTTCCGTTGAGGTTTGTTCGTTTTTTAACACTAAACTATTCATTTCGAGAGCCTTGCTGGTTTTATTTAGCTCGCTCCTGTCAGGGCTTCTGCTTCAATTTTATGCTAATTCGCGGGATTTTTCTATGCCGATTATTGGCTTTGTTTACAGCAATTTTGTCTGGTCTGGTTATGTTATAGGTTTTTACGAATCTTCCCATATTTCCACGACACCGTTTCATTCTGGGGCCACCTGATATCTACTTAGCTATGCAATTGTTCAAACGATACACCAGTGTTTCCCCACTTCCGTTTCTTTTTCGTGGAATGAACAATACTGAACAAAGGCAAAACAATCATCTACATTTGGCTTTCTTGGTCGTTATGATTTTTGAAATTTTAGAACTAATGAACTACACTATGTACATAAGTCGAGCATCAATAATAGGTGCACTCTTTACTTGACGACATTGGTGCCTTATTCATGACCTTTAATGGATATCCAAAATAAATAGATTGACCCGATTCGGATGTCTTCGGATTTTCATAAATATTATAAAAATAAATAAACATCAAATCAAATCATTGTGTTGTTCATCTCGTCATCTTGCGCACGGGGAGAGGGATCTAGCCGCTACAGTGATAGGTGAGCACCAATTCTCGATATCGGTAGTGAGTAGGTTTTTCATAGGCAGACATTCAGAGTCCTGCCATTTCCTTATATCAGAATTATTTATAGTTTTTTTTTTCGACGTACTTAACTCCTACACCACCATCATCAATATTAACACGAGTACTAAACAATCGTTCAAATTTTCTATTACGAGAGAAAGATAAGGATCAGAATCGCAATAAGAAATTTATCTTTAAGTCACGGAATAACACTGCTCTTACTCCGACGTTCTATGCCTAAGTATTATTCGAGAATTCATGTGCATATCTGTTTACACAATTATGTACGTCTATCTTTTTTTTTTGAGTGTTAAGCTAATATGCGCTCATGCACTCATAGATAACAAGAACGACGTCACCAAAGAAAGTTCCTACAAACTTCTCCTTTGATACATACATACAATATATCGGCAGCATATTTTACAGGACACCACATCTAGTAAAGAACTCGGACTTTACTTAGCAGGGTTAGACAACGTTACGTAAGCAACCTCACAGTTTCGTCTTCTCAATACACAAAAAGAATAAAAGCGGTATCCGGAACAAAAAACGACGAACGGTACTCCAGTACTTTGGAATACCGTAGAATAGAATAGAACGAATAGAACGGCCAAGAATAACCGCAACCGATTTAATGGGTTTCAATCGATCAAAAACTTATCGTCGACTTCTTCGAATAAAGAAGTAAGAGCACAAGATATTGAGGTAAGCTACTCCAGAAACAACGTAGGCAAGCTTACCAGAAATTGGTAACCTATTGGAAACAAACTTTTTACATAAACTTGTAGAAACCAAGGTCAAGCAGAGTTAAGTCACACTTGATGTTAAGAAAGAGGAAAACCCTTCAAACCACCGTAGGGCGATTCTAGTCCACGACAACCAAAATTTCCTTCCACTTAATCAAAAAGAAGTCTGGCTAGAAATATTCAATTGAAGCTCGCAATGCCATAGACTCATGTGGCTTACAAGCAAAGCAGTTGAAAGCAGGTGGAAATGATTGGTGAGTCTATATAAAAAGTCATTGCAAAGATTTTTAAGATGAATATACTCATACGTCGGGTGAATGAAATCATATTATGATTTACTCAATCCAGAAGAAAGAAAATCTTTTTAACTGTGTCATGGAATATCTGGTCACAGTGCATTAGCGCTCGCTGTTTTGTCAACAACCTGATCGGCTTTTTTAAGTGCGGTCTTAGGTTAATACTTCGTTAGATACTTCGGTAGATACAAGAAGAAACCCAATCACATCAATACTCACTACCCTTCATCAGTTTTTAAGCCACCTATCTCAACACCTATAGCGGGGAGTTTTACACAACCATACCTAATTTTGATATCAACAACATAAAATCATTGTCCATCGCTGTTCCCGATGAACAATGATGTAACGTTTGTGGAAGGCCTCTATAACTGCAGTATTATTCTATGGCGCGAAACCAAGATTAAGAGGAAAAAGTAAAAATATACCTCAACCAACTTGTAATGCATATATGAAGGCAGTTAGCGTGTAGAAAGATGACCAAGTTTACTCCGAGTTCGAGTAGTTCTAGTTTCTAATACTCGTATATGTAATAAAAGTCAAATAGGCTTTTAAATTGAATAAGAACAAAAAATTGCTTGAATAAACTTTATAAGGGAATAGGCGACTGTTCTGTTGGTAGTCACGTACATAGTATTGTACAATATATAGCTCATATTTTACCTTTTAAACTTATCACCTACTTTGGACTTATCAAATGAGAACCAATGCCATAAAACAATCGAATGAAATATTGCATTTTTAGTTCTTTCACAAGGGCTATTGCGTAATTTTTTTTATTGTTTTCTTTTTTTCTTCTTTCAATTGAAGGTGTAACCATGTATTTGTCAATGATTAGGTAAAATCTGATAATTCTGTAACTGGCCGTAGTGCAAAGAACATCAAATAAAACAATGTAAACAATTTTGGATTAGGAAATGAAAATATGGAGGAGTGATCAGATCAAAAAGGATCTAGAAGTGAAATCAAATCGTTTGCCAAATTCATATATGAGAAGAATTTGTGGTTTGTGATCCTTAGCTAACTCCCTTCTATTTATGTGCGCCACCCAAGGTGAGGTTTTCCTCTATTGTGTTGTCCCGTCGTGTTAGATTCGAAGACTCTTCGGGTTGGAGTCCATTCGGTCTACATGTCATAGCCATCTCAGGTGACTGATGCGCAATTTTCTGACGAGGTCGATGTGGTTGTATAGCTATAGTATAATTTATTGTTGAATTTTCACCTCCAAAGTCCATCAAGGCAAACTGGATCCAGTGTTGCACGAAGAATTTTCCTCTCGAAAAGACCGAGGAATGAATTGAAAGCGAATGAAAAAATTCAATAGAACTGGGGTGATCAAGATCTTATATACAATAGAGTCTCCTTAGTTGTCCAAGAAAGAGCCTTACTACTCAATTGCATTTTTAGCTCAAAGAAATAACTATTGGCAAGAGTGATTCTTCATTTTATTTCTTGTGAAGTGTTGTTAACAGAAATTATAGCAGAGCGAGGGTAGATAAAGTTCCTTAGTACCTCGAAATGATAGCTGTCGACTGTCACGTTCTGTCCAATTCGTCGATGTTGTGTGTCCCTTCTTGTTGACAGCGTATACTTAGTTTTGCCCTTATTTACCGAGAAACCCCCTTTGGCAGCTTCCGCTTCAATAGTAGGGAACGCAGCTGTGACCGACCACTGAGTTCTGCCAATTATGTCACTATCATCGGCGTACACTAGTAGTTGTACACAGTTTTGAAAGATTGTGCCTCCAATGTTCGCTTGTGTGTTCTGTACAATTCTTTCATGTTAAGGAAGTCACATCACAGCGCGTCACCTTGTCTAAAACCTTTTTTGTCATCATCCACGTGCGAAAATTATTAAAAAATATTATCGAAATTCCGGCTCAGTTGTAAATACGCAACGTGAATTTCGTCGTGAGGTCGATCGTCATCATAGCTTCAGACGATTTGCCTAAATCGTCCCACCGTGGAAGAGTTTCAGCGCGAGTACACTCTTTTGGATCTTAAGCCACCAATCAGACAGAGATTGGTGCGAAATGTATGCCCAAATTCAAATTTTGCATTTGAATTTGGGCATACATCCGTATAAGTATAACGCCCATAGACAACGCCGTGAGTTCGCTAATTGGGCGCTGAAAATGTTAGCCGGAGATCCGAATTTTGGTCAAAAATCCATGGCCCATTTTTGAAAAATTGCCGCTATTGCCGATTGGAGCGAACATAATCCACAAGTGTTCGGCCAAGCATCAATGAATCCACAAAGACTGATTGTTTGGTCCGTTTTATGGCATGGCGACATTATCGGATCTTATTTCTTTCGAAATGAGTAAGGAGACACCGTTACCGTCAATGGTCTAAGGTATAGAGCGATGTTAACCGACTTTCTGTGGTCAGAGCACATCGATATATCCGAGCTGTGGTTCCACCAAGACGGCGCTACATGCCATACAAGTGACTCAACGCTCGAAGTTGTGAAGGATAAATTTGGCGACTGGGCCATCTCACGGCGAGCATTCATCAATTGGCCGCCGCGATCATGCGATTTGACACCACTCAATTATTTTCTCTGGGACTAGTTCAAGCACATAGTCTACGCTAACAAGACAACCACTTTGGACGAGCTCGGGGCCAACATTCGACACGCTACTGCTTGAACTACTGCAAGCAAAGCCGAGGCGGCCATTTGAAAGATGTGCTATTCCACGTATAATGGCATGACGTAGCTTCAAAATAAAGCCAAAATCAATTTTATATCTCACACCTTTGTTTTTTGTTTCATTTTTTTTACAATCGTTCTTATCTGGTCTAACTATAAGGTTAGCGCAGTTGAGGGGTCTCCTTTTTTGTGGATCGAGCAAACAATGCTGAAATTCCATTCATCAGGAATACACTCTTCTGACCAGATCTTAGAAATGAGTTGGTGTCTGCTCTCCCCATCCAGCAGCTTTGAATACCTCGTCAGGTCCAGGAGCTTTGTTGGATTTCAACTTAGATACTGCTATCATTGCTCTTGCGATTGCAGCTTTTCCGCATTATATCATCTCATAGTAGTTCTTCTCTTTTATGGCGATTGGAAATCCGTATTCGTACCTTGGCTGCAACAAGGTGGTGATCAGAGTCAATATTGGCTGCGTGGAAGGCTCCGTTTCATAATCCAGAGACCGCCATGCCCCCTTGTGTATATTGAGATGAGAAAACCGTGTGGTTGTTGTAGTGATATTACATCCCGCGGCAAAGGCAATAAGCCTAAGTCCGTTGCAAGACGTCGTATTCAGTTCAGTTCAAACCGCCGCTGTATTCAGTCGCCCTCTTACTTTACTCCATAATTTGTGAATTTCCTATTTCGCTTATTCCAGTTAAATAAATCTAATAACCTAATTTCTTACCCAATAATTGTTATCGCTGACGCGCCTTTTTTTATTTTTATTGTTGGCCTACTAGTCTGTTCATTTCGCGACAGCGCGTTTAGTGTACTTTTCATTTTTTTTATCCGCAATTTGCTTCTTTTTTTTCCTGGTCTTCGTCATGTTTTCGTTTGTATTAACCAACTGCTACATTAACGACAATAATGCTGACTTTCTTGCCTGTAAGGGGATCTGCGGCAAAATACTATTTGTGTCGGCCTAAATAAAAGAAACACGGTCTTCCTTAAAGAGTTCTCCGAAAATCTACTGTTATTCTGTATCAGTATTTTTCTCTCAATGTGCTCCTTGCAATCAAGTGCCTCAGTGACTCCAATGAATACAACCATAACTCACTCGTCAGACTGATAACGGACGAACTATCAATTTTTGAACAAAGTGTAAGATGTGCAGAAGACTTTGGTCATAGCATTGAAAAACAAGTTGCGCGTTTAATTGAGCTAGAAAGTGCAGGATCCAGAAATGAAGTGAATTTATATCAACCGGATCCGCAATGATGGATTCCAACAAGAAAACATGTAATTCCATTAACTCTCTCCGGGAAGACATCGATATTCATCTCCAATCATCCACATCCAATCTCCATCTCGAAACTGCAACAAACAATCACCAACTCTCAAATCATTACGGGTCCATGCTTGATATCATATTCGATAAAAACAGTGAGCTTAATGATGAACTCACCACGAATAGAACAGTGTTGAATGATTTAGAAAATCTCATTGAAAGAGTATGCCACAAAATTGATGGTCTTCAAACCCATCCCCTACCGCACAACAGTTACAATACTTCAATTTTGGCAGAATTATTACAAACCGAAGTCGAATCATTGCAACATCCAGTGCCGACAACCCAACCTCCAAATCCTCGCACCAGCCCATCCTGTCGCCGCCGCACGGAAGCTTTTTATACAATTTAACATAACGTGGACACCTTCAGAGTGGCAAGGCAGGCTAGACCGACTCCGCACAACGAATCAGATGTTCACCACCCTACTCATCAAAGGTGCTCCAAATTATGCAGATGTTGCTTGGATTTCTGCATTTCTGCTTGCATTTGTGCATCAGCTAATGCACAATATTCTCAACATCTCACCACAAAAACAAACGGAATTTCAAAATTAATTTACCGGCTATTTTTTTTTTTTTTATAATGAGCGCGCGCTCAAGGGGTTTGTGTACCCTTAAGGTGATTATTCACAGAGCGGCCTAACTCATTCAACACCAACCTCAAGCTAGGAAAGATGCGGGTCTCCAAATGAACGGATAAACCAACCAACAAAAACGTAGAAAAAAATATAAAGCAAGGTCTCATCAAAAGATAATTATAAATCGCCCAGATCCATTCCCCATCCACATCCTAAACCTGACCACAACTGGAGCTTTAAAACCAAAATATTTCGCAATTATTCCCCTCCCTTTTATATACCTAAGCAACCCGCTTCACGTATCTCCACAAGAGCACCAAGTGCTTTCGTTTCATTTAATTTAACCCTTGCCCCTGATACTGTCACTGTTCAACCACCCACACCCCTCCCACGAATACTAACAACTGCTTTCCCAATTTCGACCTTACAACAGGAACCAAATACCTAAACTTTATCAGCTCGCATATCTTAAATCCTGCTTCTAGCTCGCCTTATTCCTCGGTTTCACGGGCCCCTATTTTTGATCCCCTTTCGCCGCCTTACGTTAAATTGACCCAAAAGAATATAGACCCACAGAATGCCGTTACGCGCTCTCTAGGCTAAGGGATAAAAAGATATACGAAAATATACGTCTCTTTCTCGCATATCTTTACGATAAATTCGATTCTGTTTGTTTGAGGGAAAAACCAAAAAAGGTACCTTGGTCTCCATCCAACAGGAAAGCCTTCCTACGGATATAACTAGTCTCAGAAAGCTTTACAACAGGTACCACGAAATCTTCGACACACCTCCTCAAAAGGTTGCGGATGAACTCGCTGCTTTCCGCAACTATGTACACTCTAAAAGAGTTTCTCACCTTCAGCGCAGCCGAACTCACCACGACAATTTTTTTCGTTCCTAACTTGCTTTCTTTGCCTGCATCTCATCTACACTCCCCTACTCCTCCACGCAACAAACTACCTCTTACATTTTACTATCTCTTCTTCTGTTAATCTTGACTTTGTTTCAATTAAAATAACACTTCCCAACAGGTCCCTGTACGTTATGTGTTGCTATATTCTCCCAGCTCAACCTATTGAATCCTACATCCTTGTTATTAAAGCAATTGACCAAATAATTGACCTAAGTGATTCCATTTCTCTCTACGTCCCCTTTTCACGGCATAAAACATCATCTATTTCCCCTCCATGGTACAACAGAAGACTTCGCTCTTTACGAAACAGAAGAAACAAATTATGGGCAGTTCCATAATTATTATGACTTCTCTAACTATCTTGGAACTTACCTGCAATTCACCCAGCTCTATAACTGCCTCTAACAGCGCTTTCTCGAAACAGCGCAAACCAACCTTATCAACGATCCTAAGACATTTTATCAATTCGTCAACTACTCGTACAAAAGAAAATCAGACGGTTATCCCTCCTCTCTCTCGTTCGATAATATACTCGTATCATCGACCGACCCACATATTATTGCCAACTATTTTGCAAACTTTTTTAAACAGTCATTTACAGACAACGTCTTTGTATCCCGAATCGGGTACATTCAACATCGTTGGAGTGACCCATTTATCTTACCTCCCTATCGCGACCGCCTCAAACTTCTTAACCTGAATAAAACCTTCGAAAAACGCAGAGACTTAGCTGACATTCTCTTCATTCATCGACTGCTCTTCGGTTTTGTGGACTGCGCTTCCCTCTACAATTCTATTTCCTTCAACACTAACCCTCGTAATTTACGCTGTTCTCGTCTCTTCTATATCCCAACCCACCGCACCTCTTATGGCTCTAACGAACCAATCTCCCGCATGCTCCGTAAGGTCAACTCAAACTTTCCCCTTTTTGATTTTAACCTGAGCACTTCTCGTCTTAACCATTCCCTTACTTCCTAACCCTTAACTCTTGTTAGTTTTTAAGTCCCAGTTTTTAAGTTAGCTTAAGCTGGTATTAAGCGAAATAAATGGGGGCGTTAGCCCCCACTAAAATAAATTAAATTAAGTTATGCTGCCCAACTGTCCTACCAGATATGTTCTTCTTTCCGACCAATGAAATTGTCTTATCGTAACGGTTTTCAGATTATGCCGCCGAAGGTTGCTACGATTTGACCAGTTACAAGCTGCCCATCATAGGTCCTGTTGAGTGGCAATACCTCCGGTAGTTCATACCAGGACTTTAAACACGGAACCATGGGAGTCAGGAGCCCCCGGACTTCGGTCCAGACCTGACTTGAAGAGGTAGGCCCGCTAGTGTGAGCGTCACGCAGGAAAGCTCTTAAGCTGATTTCGACTCGATGTAGAGTTGCAATAAATACTGGCTGCTGGGACCCTCAGAACAGCAAGAGGTTAATGGAAAGCGATGGCAAGGCGTATTCTTTCTCCTACGAAAGTATATTTCAGTGAACTTAAGCCTACACGCCAGATGTTCACTTAAAACACATTGACACATTTCCTTTCGTAGTAGGCGATTTCAATGTCATACTCATATGTATTGCCATAGGCTTATGGTAGCGAATTTGGGCTTGGTGCGGATTGTCATAAGATGCTCTCTCACGTATCGAGAGCTCAAGACTTCTTGCCTAAGTCTGGCGCATATGACAAAACCACATCCGATTGTTAAGGGTCCGAATATTCCACGTGCAGATCCAAACGTCGTTGTCCTATAAATGTTTGCTTGGGTCGTCAGTAGTGAATTCGCTGTTAACTGAGGCTAGTATTGTAGTTGGTGCGCCACATCTCTTTAATCTTTTCCGTATAGGGTTGTGACCTCTATGACGCGAAGGTAGGAACAATATCCGTATAAAACTGACGCTACATCCCTGTGGATGTTGTAGAATTGTTGTAGAAACACCGAAAGGTCAGGAAACAGGATGCCGCCATCTTCTTTTTGGAAAGGTTGGCAATGATAAAAGTCTGAACGACCTAAAGTTATAGTTAGATAAAGCAGAGAATGCTTGCGTTTAAATGGTTTGGAAAACAAAACTCTGAATGAGTTATAATTTGTATGCCTTACCCTTCGTTTATAAACTATTTACAACTTTTTAAGATGTTCATGAAGCTGAAATGTGCTGGATCCCTAGGTCACATAGAAAAATAAAGGAGTGAAATCCAAGATCGTCGTCCTCCACGAAGACGCCAGCGTAACATCCTAGTTAATTTCTAAACCATTTATGAAAATCTGACAACATTTCTCTTTTGGATCAAATTCTGTCTGAACCCAGTCCTAATTACAGGGAGAGTCGACTTCGTATTCTCGCAGCGACCGGAGTTGGGGCATCATGATGCCAGACGGCATGTTCATAAGAGCAGAGTCAATTGCCGCATTGGCGGGCAGAATCTTTGAAACTCCTTGTAACGAAGACTTTTTCTTTTTTAAATGGAAGAGTAGACCTTGACACTTGCATAAATATCAGTGCTTCTTGAAGAAAAGTGCTCATGCAGCTAAGAGTGATCATACTTTGTCATTCGGTGAAAGGAGTAGTGACGCATCTATTGAAGCTTATTTATCCAAAAACTGAGGCATAGTATGAGTATCGTAGCCGTAAATCCAGAGTATCCTCTTAAGTGACTTACACAGTGTCTTAGGACGATGGCACAAAAAGTTTTCGTTGGACAAACAAATGAGTGCATACCTCTTGATTCTACATGGCTCAGACCGGACCAACCAGCTTTATCGTGAACAGAACACACTTAGTTTTGAGAACCTCTTTCTATATAGTACGTGTGGAGTTGCCTTTAGAACAAACATTCCCTAGACATGATACGTCAGACGATAAAGAGACGTCATTATCATATTTTTGAACATATAATATATATAGTATAATATTTCGCATAAATAACTAGGTATGTTGCATTAAAGACAAGATGCCTGTTTGTCGTATGAAAAAATAAGTGACTTATCATCTTTATCGATTATACATACTACATACCAATGTGGATTTGGTTAGGAATGAAAATCATTATTTAGCTGGTCTATTACTCAGTTTATCCGACAGCTCAATGTGCGTTGAAGCAATCCGCATTGTTTTAATACGCTCATATAAATAGCACTTCAAACCACATTGAAATATTCAACACGCGTACGTTCATTCCTACTTATAAAACGCATTGAAAATTTGTAACCGCTTTGAAATATCATATAAACATTTTCAAATCGCATTGAAACATTTTATTCTCTGGTGCTATCATCATTGTTTCATCATCGGGCAGGTATTAGTTGTGTATTTAAAATGTGGGATCATAAGCCTCGTCCTTTAGGTACATTAAGTTTGGATCCGATCCGATCAGTCAACGATCATTAAATTGACTCAAAGTGGAACTAGCAAAGAAACGCCGTCCACACAGGATACATACTAACTTCGATTCAACAGAACAGCTTCTATGAATCCAATTAGAATGTAACCGATCTTACAGGTCCCTCTTTCCCTCTTTTCCCCGTTAAAAAAAAAATGGATAAATAAAAATAAAAAAATTAAACAAACATCCAAACAACCAAAAAGAAGAATCAAATCACAAGAAGACTTCAAAGTTTTACTTTCAGACGGTCGCAAAATGTTTCCGTGTTTCGACAACAAAACTCTACCTGAACTCTGCTTACATTGGCTTGCAAACAAATAAACAAACGAAAACATCACATAAACTCAATCACAATCTGGTTAATGCAACCAAGAGTACCAGCAGCAAGTGAGGCACAGGAACAGCGGCAGCATCAGCTACAGCAGGAACAGCAGCCAAACAGGCATATCTTGAGGCCATTCATCAACATGGTAGTGTATCAGTAAGCATGGGAATGTTGCCCTACTTGCGTGTCCACAAAACATCCGCGAATGTTGCTTATACAAAAAAGTATCTCAAAAGAGTGTAGGCACCTCTGACTACAAACTTTGCCATACATCTACACTAATGTTGAATGGTATTGGGCTTGCTTTAATGGCATTTTCAAAGGAAAACTTACACAGACGCAGTCTCACAGGGTGTATATACACATTTGGCATCAAACAAAACAACGTCACATTACAAGAAACTACAGCCAGCATACAGCAATTGAAAATGAGAGTTTGCTAAAAGAAGGAATGAGGGCTCATGTTCATCCTCATCTCCATCTTTTCCTTCACCATTTTCGTTTTCGTCGTCTTGTTCCTTGTGTTGTTTTTTCTTCCTCACAACCCAGTCCAAGCAGTCTGCTGTATGTACTGTGTGTACCTATATCAAGATGAATGAAGGAAGAGGAAAACTGTGGTGTGGAAGGTCATTTCCCAGCCCTCTTTAAGGGTTCGGCAAACAGCAAACGCGACAAATAGGGCGGAGTACATAAGGGATACGTAAGTACTCTTACTCTATTCGCATTCTTCTTCTTTGGCATATTCTCGTTTGTATTTTCAAGTATGTATATAGGATCGGAGAAACAGGTAAACGATAACGAAATGTTGCACTTTTATTTCTCTCTCAACACTTGTATACAAGGCGTTTTGAGGTGCTAGCTAGCTTGCATTTGCGGCTGTTGGCTGTGGGTATAGTATCTTTTTGCATTTGCGATTGTGTGTGGTGTTGGGGCAAATAAGAATTCGTATTAAAGAGAAACGAAAAGGGGGGCGTACAGAGGTGCAGCTCCAACAAAACCATAAACAACAACAATAACACAATACAGCAACAAATCTTGAGGAGACGCAGACAGTAGACCCCACACACCAAACGAAAAGAAGAAGAAGAAATAATGAAAAAAAAAACAACAGAAAAAAAAACATCACACAGAGGCAACACAGACTGTGACTATACAGCTTCTGCGGATTGTCGTTTCATCATTCCGACTCAAGTACGGGACGGGTCAAGACGCGTGCATTTCAGTACTGCGAAGGTATTTTTAATTTTTTTCGTTTTTCGCTCTTTCATTTTTTGTGGATTTTCTTAATTCATACGTTCTGATCTAAAACAAACAGAAATACCCCAAAACAAGTGAGAAGAAACGAAAAAAAACTGTAACAAGTGCAACTTACTACTTAGTGTTCAAATATTAACGGCAAAGTGCAAATGAATTCTACCTCAAATTGGAAATTAGAAATTCACCACAACGTAACAGAAGTAAATTAATTTAGAAATAATAATAATAAAAAATAAATAAAAGCAGAGGCAAACGCAAAACAGAAGAAAAAAAAAACAATTGTCTGGTCGCTGCAATTTTGAAGAAAAGAAAAGAAGAAAAACACGAGTGATGAGCTTTTCCATCTTTTCCACCACACCACCCATCCCTGTGAAGTGATTTCGTCCTTCTGTAAGAACATAACCAAAGAAGAGAAGAACCGTGTTGGGTTTTGTTGTTTTTATTTTTCGTCTCACTTCAAATTCGGTTGAGAGCGCGCATACAATTCGTTGTCGCGTTTTTTTTTTTTATTAATTTGTTGGATTCTCTATCAACACTGTCGGTGTGGGGAATATGAAAATGTTGCGCCTCCCGTAATTGGTGGTGGTAATTGGTGTGTTTTTCCTCCCCACTCTCTCACACCACACCCCGCTATTGAAACGGAAAGTGAAAATTTACACCCTAAATGCATGTGCAGGCATCATGCGTACGAACGTTTGCGATACACGCTATTTTGACAGTCACAACCAACACAAGAACATTACTTAAAATTAACAAATGCTCACTACTATAAACCAAATAACTGCAACTTGTTGTTGAAAAGAATTTTCCTCTCTCCATTTTCGTGAGAGAGATATTGGAAACTTAAAAGCCAAACACATACAACGGTTTGTTATATTTGTATATAAAACGAATCCAAGGAATTCGTGCTGAGAGGCAGAGGCTGAGTGCAAGAGAGAATAGAACGCATACAAATAAGCCGGCGTATTAACGTGATTCAACCCCTATGCACATACAGCAAAAACCGCACACACACATCCATTTAGACGCACGATGGGTTTAGTGTATGCCTAGTTAGATTATCGACTGTAGAGTATAGAGTGCTCTGTTGGTTCTTCGTACATCGTGGTGTGGATTGCATTATAGATACTTACAGACTGTCATCGGTTCAGCTCACTCGATATTTGTACGTTCGTTCTGTTATTTGCCGCACTGTCCGTCATCATCACCATCTCAATATTGTCGTCGTCGTCGCTGTTATATTTTGTGTGTCCCCTTGTCGTCGTCATCGACATCAATGTTCGTTTTCGTTGAGAGTTAGGAAAAAAAGCGCAAGCGAATTTGATTTTTTTTTGTTTTTTTTTTTTTTTTGCTGTTCATTTGATTTTGACAGTAGCCAGTTTTGAACATGAGATACCGATTTTTAGTGTCGCTGATACCGTGATAGATACATGACGTTCAAATTTTGTGTTAACTGTGCGAGCAACGCGAATCATATCCGGCGAACGTTTGGAAGAATATAAATTACCTTCCGAGTTAAAATTTATAATAATTGTTTGAGTTGTTTTTTTTTTGTTTTTTTTTATTTTTTTTTGAAACTTTTGGTAAACACCAATGACAAATAAGTGACAGAAAAAGTCAATTTTGACACTTCCGCTTTAAAAAATTTTAAACAAAAATAAGTAATACAACCGAACGAGTGCTAAGTTTTATTTCCATATTAACCAACCGTTGAAAAATGTACAAAAAAAAATTATTTTTTTAAATAAGTTATTACCTCAGAAAATTTAAGAAAAAAAAAAAAATAATTCAACCTAAAACTCAGGTTCTGTTTACAAATTTAATAATTAAAAAAAAAATACAAAGTTATATATATTTTATATATAAATAAGTGTGTGTAAAGAAAATTTAAAAAATAAGAAATCTTATAACAAATGTCAAATTCAAATGTCAAACTAAACGTACAAATTGTGTCGCTTTAAAAATGTTACTAGTGTAAACGAAGAACAACAAAAAATAAATAGAATTTATTCAGACATTAATTGGATAAATAAAAACAAAAAGAAAAAAAAATCTTCGTAAAGAGAAATCCCGTAAAATCAAAATGATAATGTTGCAGCATTTGACATCCGCGAATCCGCACACCTTTGTTGGTGGCGGCGGCGGTATCGGAGGGGGAGGAGGCAGTGATGTGACAACAACAATGACTGCCTCAGCAACAACAGCAATCTCAACATCATCTGCTTCATCGCTGTCGAAAAGCAGTAGTTCAATATCATCATCATCAACGTCCTCATCATTACCATCACCATCACCGCCAATAATCTCTGGTCATCATCATCACAGGCGATCAGAATCGTTAAGTCCAATGAGTTCACCTCAACGACAACGCCACAATAATTCCGCCTCACCATCGGAACATTCGAATTCGTCACCACAACCAATGACAATTGTCGAAGACGATCCACCCGTCGACGATGATGAAGATGTCATTTTGGGTGATACCGAAAAATCAACTTGTAAAAATCACATTCAAACACCAACAATCCATCAACGAGCTGACGTTATTGTAGAACGTCGCCGATCGGCAAGTCCCTCTGAACCGAATATTCTACAAAGGCATCAGGAATTTGTAATGCTCTATAACCACCTGCGACAGTGTAAGACTCCAACAACGGTAGCAGCATCATCCCCATCGCCATCGCCAGAATCCCGATTTTCGGCAGCAGGATCACCTGCGGGATCAACTGGATCTGTTCGATCACCAACATCGATTATCAAAGGGAATTACCAATTTCAACAGAAACGTCGCAGTGTCATAACTACCAGTGGCGATGAGGAGGATGACCAACTTGCCAATGTTCGTTCCAGTCGTCATACATCATTTACCGACGATTCGGACGATTGCGATCGGAAAGAACACCACAGACCAACCGGCATACATGATCCTGAAGAGGAAGAAGACGATGAAGAAGATCGCCCATTGGATTTGTCATTAAGCACCGCATTAGGTCGACGAAGAGCTCGTACATATTCTGGTGGTACAGATGATTCAGATGATTCCGGCGCTGGAGCTGTTGATGGTGAACATTGTCAGTTAAAATGTGGCGAAGGAAGAGCTGCTTACAAGAAAAGCCTTATGAAACGATATTGTGAGTATTAGTTTTGATGTTAACAATAAATGACCCAGTTTCCATGATATACCTATGTACATACATAAATACCATATGTATGTATGTATGTATGTACAAATTTGTAACTACCCCGTTGCGATAAATCTCCATTAACCGATTGATCGACTGTCGATCGATGGAAAGTCATTACAAAATCGTTGACATGATTATTCCTTATAATTTTATATAGGTTACCCTTACTCCGTTTGTTGTCATTCAATCTCTCACTGACATATTTCCCTATGTGACTTCTGCACAAAGGACAAACCATTTGTAGGGTAATCAGCATTCATTTCGATATGATGAAGATACTTATGTTGCGGTATGTAGAACATACCGGAAGGGCAAATACCTAACATGCATTTGCAATCCTAAAAAAAAAAACAAGAGCGTAAAAAAACGAAAACTATAAGAAAAAAAAAACTAAGAAACGGGGTAGCTAGGCCAACACAGATGAGAGGGTGAAAAACTAGGTCAGAGAATTTTCCAAAGGGATGAAATTGACTGCAAAAACATACAAAAAAAAAACACTGACGAGGAAAAACCTGAAAAACACATGCACTTCATATAAACACAAGAAAATATAAAAGGAAAAAATAAAAATAAATGAGAGGAAAAACTGTAAAGAAAATGTGGAAAAAGCACAAGCGAATGAACAACTAATTGACGTGAGAGATGTTTTTATTTATTTATTTGGTTTATTTTTTTTTTTTGCATAAGGGCATTAGTCGTCATGGTTTTGAGAGAAAAAACAAAAATCTGGGCTACCAGGGCAAAAGTTGACAAAACCTTAGAAATCATTTAAATGTCCCTAAAGATTATTCAAGTAGTTGAATGTCAATTTATGATAGATTCAGCAACCAGCTGGATTGGATTAAATAAATGAGGAAATGAATTAGAAGACGAAGCTTTTCTTAAATTGACAATAAAGGGGGATAAGTAATTCCTATGTTATATGATATATGGGTAAAATTTTACAATTAAGGTAAAATTGAGCGAATACCTATTTAATTTTTTTTTTCCAACGAAAGTAGATACTTTAAAATGTTTGTCAGCTATTCAGCACCGAGCTGAATTGATTGAATTTGCGACGATAACCACACAACAGTGTTTTAAGCCAATTAAAAGAACATACTCGAAAACCGTCAGATAACAACAGACACAGCTACATCTTCATCAACTAAATGAAAAGCATTTATTCAGAGATGAGCTGAATTGAGCTGAATACTCTGAAAGTATAATACTTTATCCTTTCATAGTACCTAATGTCTAGGCTAAATAGATTGTCTTCAGTACTTCAAAAAAACCTTAAAACGAATTTAAAATAAAAATAAAATATTGACCTTTGTTAAATTTGTTTACCAATAAACCTTATGCAATTGATTTCATATATGGATTATGCTTCAAAAGTGATAAAAGGAATTTAGCATTCAGGACTAATTTTGCAAGCAAAATATCCTGTTTTTCTAAAGCTCACTACAGACTTCTCGGAATAACTAGATCGACTAGAAGCCGTACATTTAAAATAAAAATTGAACCCATTAGTATCTGACAGTTCCAGCAAACTTAAAAACCAACTATGTACATATGGGGACACAACCATCAATTTGCATTTAATTAATGCTGCAGTTTTCAATTCCTGATCCTGAAACATCCAAAAAAAACTTCAGTCTCTCAAGTTGTCGGCACGATACTGACAGCTAGCCTTTGAACTGTCAAACTTAGTAAAACTTCCTACCGTCTAGGTTACATTCACATTCACCTCAAAAAGATAAAAGAAAAAAAAAGCGTATTCTCCCATCGTTTAGGTTAAAATCAAATATTTTTGAATGTTTTTTTTATATTTTTTCGATTTTATTTGGATTTTCCTTAATAAATGTAGTCGCCAATGAAATATTGCACAATCACGTCAAACTAATATAAAATAAAATAAAGAAAAACCTCGATTCTACGAATAAGATTTACTGCGTAGGTGTGTCATCACTTTTGATGTTCAACTTAAGGCTTATTCTAAAAAAAAAAAAAATCAAAAATCATGACAAAAACAAATTGCCCATAGGATTTCCAAAGATTTGCTCTAAAGTACACTGTCATTGCGATATTCTATAAAAACGAGCAGCAGAAAAAAAAAGAAAGAAAATCCTCCCTTCCGGACAGTTTGACAATTTATTGGCCCTTTTAACACCAGCCACTTGCCAAATAAACAATCGGACGAACTTGAAAAATTAAGAATCGTCAATGCTTAGTTGTTGTCAAGAGGCTCTAATTATCTCTTCCCCCTGTAAAATATAAACAACAGACATTGAAGACAATGATATAAAGGGAAGGGAATGAATGAAATGATAGTGAACCAGGGACCGAAGGGAAAGTGACAACGGGAAAAGGAAGAAAAGACAAAGTGTAGGGGGGAAACAATATTCTTGCCCTAGTTTTGAGGCTAAAACAAATTCATCAACTAGTGTACTCTTTTTTTCTTTCTCTCTCTCTTAATGAACATTAAGTTTTGTTAGAGACCTGAAAATTTAAGGATATTGACAGCAGTGGATCTGCGTTATGTTCGTACATACTCGTATATTCGCATCCCAAGTGGGATACTAAAATGGAGGTTATATCTAAAATTAGGGAGATGTTCATTATCCACTGACCCAGTTAATGTGTAGGCAGTACCATTCATAAACCTACACCCAGAAGGAGGAAGGAAGGCGAACAGACGAAACCATATAATGCTATATTTCTTCCACCCTCGTTGTCAGCTCATCTGTGTGTGAGTTTACGTATGTAGGTACATAATACATATCCAATTTTAATATCCTCTTTCCTTTTCCGAAATTAACTTAAATGATATAAAGTTTTCGGTTACATATGATTAGAAATCCCAATAGCAATAGCAGTGAACAGTTAGATTTAAATGTACAAAAAATTACCGTGATTCACTTTAAGAACCAGTGCTTCCACTTGCTCATTTCTGCGAGTAAGTCAGTCATATGTGCGAAGACTGACGACAGTGCTTATACGCAAGAGATTGTCTCGCTCTCAGTGATGTGCGTGAGTATTTGCTGCGTATGTGTGCGTATAAATGATTTCCTAACCCACCTCAACAAATTTATTGATTTTTTTTTCGTTTCGGTTTTTTCACTTTTTTGTTTTTTTTTGTTTTTTTGTTTTTGGGTAACCCAAAAGCACGTACTTGCATACACACGTTTAAATGAAGTATTTATGCGTTAATGGGTTCCGTTTATCGTTGTAGTTTGTCGTTGTCGTAGTAAAGCTATCGTTGATGTTATATTACGTAAACGCAGCGAATTTAGCTCACCAAACCGTTAGTTTATTATGTTAGCCCGCATTCATTTCAATATGATGTTTTTTTTCCTCTTATTTTTTTGCTTGCGATTCCTGGCTATGTAGGTATTTCTTTTTTTTCTATTTAGCGAATAAGAAAAAATAAGGTAATAATAACACGACTATTGAATAATTTTGAAATTCGGCAACATGAATAAGCAAAGCCAACGGCCACAACAACAACGGTATCAAAAAATCGCATTAGACAAGCCCGATGATGGTGAATTCTTTTTTTTTTTTTTTTTGTGAATTTGGCCCAAAGCGATCTGGGCGAAAACTATTAAACAACTTATTTGTTACCTCAGCTGTCACATTTCACTTTCTTTTCATTTCATTTTGGCGGAGCTATAGTCTTCAATACAACAGTCAGTCCTAGTCAGCTCTAGAGTAGGTTAATTCATTATTCCGAATTTTTTTTTGCATAATAATTGTTATAACATTAGTGGCGGATTGATGTAACCATGGCATTAGGTTGTTGTTTTTTTTTTTATTTAGATTTTGGGAGTTTTTGACAGTTTGGATATTTGTATGTCAAATTAATTAGTGACAGTTGGAAGGAGTTGTCAAAGAGTCAAAAAAACAAATGACAAATGTCAAATGTCAGATTGACAATTTGGCTTCTTTTTTTTATTAGTGCAGGGATCTCGCAATTGGCCTGATTTTTTGTATTGCTTTTCCATTCTTCTATACGAAAATGATGGATAGCAATATTTAAATTTGATTTGTCATCATCCATCCGCAATCGGCAACATGAAAAGAGAAAGTTTCGGCTTTTTTTTTTTTTGTTAGATCCAATGGTGATGGATAAAAAGGTATTCTTCAGTTGAGTTAAACACATTAGCAAACACCATAAGAGAGGAGACACACAAAGCTAAGTGTATGTGTAACCGAGTGACCTTGGTAAATTTTCAGGAAATAAACCATGCCACCTCATGAATACTCAAGTAGATGTAGATTGGGTAGCGGGAATATTATATAAGCTTGACGGATAGACCTGTACCTTTACCATTGAAGGAACAAAAATCGAGAGTAGAGCCTTTTTGATACATACCTACATGCATACATACATACATACATATATAGGTATTCGTATCTCAAAATAAGCTTCGTTTATACGAGTACCATATACTTTTACATGCTGCTGGTGCTGTTCTTTTTTCTTTGTTAAGCTAATCGAAGCTGAACTGGAATGAAAACAAACCGAAAAAGGCAAAAACTATGAGGCGAGAGTTTAAGTGCCTCCTTTTGCCGACCCAGCAAGGACGAACATCAGCTGACAAAACAATGTTAGGGACTGTTAAGTATACTGTAGTCGTACATCACCTTCTCATTCTTAACCTACGACTACATATATTCATATTCCTTTACTGTTGACTTGTTTTGGTGTGTAAGGATGTTTTATTTGTACTCGTATTTAAAGGGGAGGATAGAAGATTGAAGGAGAGTTTTGGGAATTGAATGGGTTTTATGCGTCTTCTTCAGTTCGGAGGGGGAGTGAGAAGATAATTTAGATGATGTAGGCCAAAGAGAAAGCTTTAGAGAGTTGTAGGTGGGAAGGATATAAAAATTTTCTTTTTTTTCTGTTACTTTTTTTTTTGTCCATTTTTGGAGGATAGTTCGCGTGTCTTTTTTTGGAGAAAGGAACTTCCTGTCTATTGAGTATATACTCGTAGTATGTATGTACATACGATTTCAAGGACAAATGAGATGTATATTTTTTCGCTCGGTTTAGGAGGAAAATGGTACACCAGAGATTCAGAAGGTTTTTGCTTTATTATGGTGACTAGTCAGAGGGTAATCAAGAACTGTTAAGGATTATTAATGATCTGCTGTTGGATAATTTGCTATAGAGCTTGTTGGAAAAACTCATTCTCTAAAGGGGTTTAGTGGGTAATCGGCCCAGTGTTGGTGATTAATGCAAACTTGAGATACTTTATGATGAATATTATATATAAGACAACTTTTGTATATTGCTATTATTTTATGTGTGACTGTTTATTTTCATGTTGGCCTCAATTAGTTTACCCAGATCGTTTATGATCAATTAAACCCCAAAGAAGCAGATGGTCGGTAACAGGTTTGTACTTTCTTCATATAGGTATAAACTACATATAGACATTGGTGTTGACTTGAAGGACATTCGGCAGAGTTCTCGGCGGACTGGTTTCATAACTACATATCTCCTTGTTATCGGCATGACGCTCAGTTCGTAACCTTTCTTTCTGTCGATTTTTTGAAGATCTTAATTTAAAGCCAAAAAAAAAAAAATAAAGATTAACTGGCAAGATCATTAAGTAACTATTTATGCTGATCACTACCTTTTAGATCAAAGCGTCAGTACATGCAACCATTTATCTTTTGAAAGTGATCGTTTCAACAGAAGAAGCAGATATGTATAACATCACCATCCTTCGAGCATAACACATTGTTAACATTTAATAGCAGAAGACTTACTTTCTAATCAATTTTAGATTTCCCGTTGTCTGCTTTTTCTCGATTTTATTTATTTTTTTGATTCTCACACGGGAAATTCGATTTTCATCTATTCTACGGTGTATGGCAGAATCTGTCCTCTATTTGCCCCGCCTACAAATAAGATAATATGTAGGTGTGGCAAAATCGCAATCGATAGCAGCGCCAACGGATAAAAATAGTTTCCAAACTCCAACACAGGACAAAGAACGGCGCTCTAGGAAGCAAATTCTTCGGCAACGACGCTGCAATCTGTAGAATTATACTTCCCAATTTTTCCCTTTAAAAGGCCGGGTGGCTGGAGCCCAATTGGAGAGATTTTATTCAGACATTAATAAAGAAATTAGTATTGTAAGCATTAATTGTTGTTTATTTGTTTCGTTGATGGGAAGAAGCAGCCACATACGTAGGTGCCTATGTGACTATAGTACAGGAGTATATTTTTACCCTCGCATGTGTCTTTCCGCTTTGATAGCAGATAATTATGGTTACAGGAGCAATAAAACTGTCTATCTAAAGGAAGCATCAGTCTATCTACGAGTATCATGGACTCAGCGCTTTCTGATATGTACATACACACATATGTCAGGTCAGTTTCCAGTCTTTCTGTTTATAGGTTTATGTGAGGGCGTGTTAGCTTAACATATACAATACATACATATGTAATAGATTGATAGGGATCTCTTACATACATATGTATGAAGGGTAGCTACTTTAAAAAAGTTTACTTAAAGGATGTTCACAAATGGGCAACAACGTTTTGATGTGAAATGGATCCAGAAATTACTTTGTTAATATCGAGGATCAACCACATGATGGCACGAATTCAGTCCACTCACAGATCTAGAGTCCTATCTTAACCAGTTTTCTACCTGTAAGTGATTTATGACTTCAAATGTGAGTGGATAATCAATATCATACTTCGAAACTCCTTAGTTTGATTCTAAAATAAACTCAATTTCACAAATTTCAAATAGGGCAAAATCATACTCCGCAGTTTGCGGTGGTTTACGATAGGTACCCCGTGACTAAGAATCACCCCTTCAATTAAAATTAATTCGCCACAAATGTTAATTCCCATTTACCAAATTCTGACAGATCTCACATAGCTACACACAACACGCCAATCTAGTTGTAGGCGAACCAGCTCTTGCTTCGATATTCCCATTTAGAAACGCCTCTCTTCGCAGTCTACACTTCCGTGTTCTTCTTTTCCTTTCTCCATGATTGCGCTCATACTCATGAAATTGAGTTGAGCAGAAATTTATTCGCCACCCATACAAGGCGCCCGCGATGAGTAGGTACCTCCACGTAGTAGATCCCTTAATTACACTTGCGTAATTATGTTAAAATCTGTAAAAAAAAAAAAAAGCGAACAAAAAAAAGACAAGAAATTTAAATAAGGCCACACTCTCATTTTGCTCATTTTTCATACCCTTTTACTTTTCTTTTTTTTTTTGTGTTTTTGATCCGCGAAAGTAGAAATAAAAAACATGCGCGTGCTTACTACACACTCTTCGCGCCAACACCAACGCATCCGATCCTCATCATCATCACCATATAGTAGTATTGTCGTCAGTCAAATCGATGAAGCGACTGCGAACGGCAACGACAGCGATGCGACTCTAAAAAAGAAAGCAAAGACACTTAGCACGAAACGTGAAATAAGGAACAAACAATACAAAAAAAAAAGACACAACGCTACCAAAGAGGAGAATCGGAGAAAAAAAAAGCGAACAAAAAACCGATATCAAAAAATTCGGCATCAATTTAGCCAGCGTGTAAATGAGACAGCATGCGTGTCCATTCGTCGTTTAGTATACGTTATCCAAAAGACCTTGAACTTGAGACGAATTATTTGAACAACAACAAAAAAACAAAACGAAGAACGAGCCAAAAATAAGAAAATAAAAAAAAAACGAAAAAAAAAAGAAGTAAAAGAAATAACAATTTCTATATAGAGTGTGGAGCATACTCCAAAAAAGGCAACAACACAATCAAAAGAACTTTTGTGTTCTTTTTGTCGTATTTCATTTGTTCTTTTTTTAAATTTTGTATTCTGTCTGTTTCGGCAATTCCTCTTCCTGTTGTTAAACCTTTTTTTTATTATTGTTATTATTCTCTTTTTTTTATCGGCGTGGCTACTGTGCGCACATCTACTGATTAGGGGGTAAGTATTGTCTTAATGCGTCTGAAAAATGACAATGTATGCGTGCAATCGAAAAATAGCTTTATTTTTTTTTTATTTGTAAGGCGGAGAGCACAGGACGTACATACAGTGTCATGTGTCAAATGTGTCAGATGCATTTTTTGACAGCAGGAAATGCAAATGACATTGATAGCTGAGAACTGACAACTGACAATAATAATAAAATAAGTTTCGAACTCGAAATTCAACTTAAAGTTGTTTAGGTAGGTCATGGTTGATAATTGTTTAATTGTTGTAGGTACATTCATACGTTCAATTGTGCATGGTCATTTATCTTGTCGATTATTTTAAGTTTGTAATTAGAATTTATTTCACTCTCTTTCCCCCGTTTACGCCTCAGTAGAGTAGAAGTGATAGTAACACTTACGAGTACTAATATGTGGGGTGGTGGGGATGGTTACAGATGTTTGATGATACATATGTACCTATAGAAAAACGATAAGAAAGAAAATTAGTTGTTGAGCAGAGTCAGTTAGTACCAAATTCGAGTACCTATCTATTGAATCAATAAAATGACACTTGTAATGGGTTGTTAAGAAGTCATTGCACAATGCTGTTGAATGAACTGTTTGAAGGTCGTACCACATGTGTACGTACACATACATATATACATACATACTCGTACATATGCACCAAGCATTATTTGGAGCGAACAATTATGTATCATCATTCTAATGTGTTGCATTAAGCTATTCAATACCATATTTAAAGTACTATAAAATAATTAAATTTTTGGTAGTGTATCTAATCCGTCAAAATATTGAATCAGTATTCATCGACTTAAATAAGCTTATTCGTCAAGTTTTGAACTGTCATTAAAGTTTTATGTGACTAGTTATTTTAATTTTTAGAAGTGGATGGATGACACAATTCGGAATTTTGATGTTTAATGCCGGTTGGTGACCACTTCATCGATTAAGTGGCATGCACAAATGAATGTAATTAGACTGAATGTGTCTGGCAAACAGACGATGGAACATTTGAAGAAAATCTGAGGACACTCTGGTCCTACATTGGGCGCCAATTTATATAAAATTTTCGGTGAATGAGATTTATGCTAAGGTTCCTTAAAATTGGCGCACGAGCTTAACACAGTTGATTTCTGTGGAAATTTTTCACCACAAGCCATGTCATTTAAGTGAACATTATATAAAGGGTTTTCCAATAGGGACTTGACAACTTTGAATTTAATTTGTGAACGCACTCTTTCACTAAACATCAAACTGTCACTGTCAATTTATTCAGTAAACTCAACATTTTCATCATGGTAAAGTACACGAACGAGCAACATCTGCAAATTATAAAAAATTTTCTACCGAAATTCGGAGTCGGTGACTGCAACTTTAAGAGCGTTAACTCCAATTTTCGGTCGTAATTCTCGCCCTAGTAGACAGGCAATAACAAGTTTAGTGCAAAAATTTGAGTCTACATATTCGTTGTGTGATGTTGCCGTGTCAGTGAGACAATGGGTTGGCCGAAGTGTCGAAAATATAGCTGGCGTTCGTAGTAAACGATCCAAATCAGTCAATTCCACGGCGTTCTCAAGAATTGGGCATCGCTCAGACCAAATTATGGCGTTTTTTTTTTGCGTAAGGATCTTGTTTTACACCCATATAAGACCAAGCTGACTCAAGAATTGAAGCCGATGGACCATTTGAAGCGACGTACGCTCTCCGATTGGGTTCTGGAGAAGATACGCCAAGATGATGAATTTCATCACAAAATCATCTTCAGTAACGAAGCTCATTTTTGGCTCAATGGGTTCGTCAATAAACAAAATATGCGTTATTGGTCGGGTGAAAATCCACATGTGCTTCATGAATCACCACTTCATCCACAAAAAATAACTGTTTGGTGCGGTTTGCTTGCCGGCGGCGTTATTGGGCCATATTTTTTCGTCGACGATAACGATCGTCACGTTACTGTGAATGGTCAGCGTTATCGCGCCATGATCACCGATTATTTGGTGAAGATATGGACTTGGACGACATGTGGTTTCAACAGGATGGTGCCACAAGCCACACAGCACACGCTACAATCGATTTATTGAAGAGTAAGTAAGGTGTCAAGAAATGGGCCAGCCGATTGACCTCCTCGTTCGTGCGATTTAACGCCGCTTGACTATTTTCTGTGGGGCTACGTTAAGTCATTGGTTTATGCCAACACGCCGATGACGTTGGAAGAGCTCAGAGCCAACATTGAACGCGAAATAGCGGCCGTTTCGGCCGAAATGTGTGGCCGAGTCGTTGAAAATTGGTTCCAATGAATCGACCGCTGCAAACGTGCCCGCGGTGGCCATATGAACGAAGTCGAGTTCCATTCATAAATGATTTTATTGTAGTTCAAGCCGATAATAAAGTTTTTGAAATATCTCAAATGGTTTGCGTTTCATTTAAAAAACAAAAAAAATTGTCAAATCCTTATTAGAAAACCCTATATTATCTGCATAAACTTTAGCCTAGGTTGTTCACCGCTGTTGATACAAGAGATCCTGGTTCAGCTCAACTAAAATGAAAGCTGACAATTTAGGCTCAGGGTTAATAACTGGTAAAAGACGTTCCGAATTTCAAGTCAGCAATCAATATTCTAAAAGTTCTCATATGAGCATGATCTGCAGTTGATCACAACGGTGTTGAGTTTACCTTCAAAGGAAACATGTTAGAGCTAAAAAGAGTCTGGAAAAGAGCAAATGAAAATGCGTAAAGATAAGCATGAACAGGGCAGGTACATAGGTACATATGCAATGGACATGTATCTATGTACTTGTTTATATTCTTAATTGCATCATTTCCAAATAAGAAAATCATTGCTTCTTATAAGTTCATCTACACAATAATCCTCCTTAATTGTCCCTGTATAAGTAAAACGAAACAATAATAAACTAGCTGGCAAGGATTTTACGATCACTTGTTCTTTGAATACATTACACTAATATCCTATACTTATTTTTGATTTTTTTTTTTCATAATTTTTCTTAAAGTTTTTATAGGAACATAGGAAGTTGGGTTTATTTGGCGCCCAACAGTGTACCTGTCATCAAAATAATCTGAATCCATTCTGACAGTGTTATCCTACGGTTTTTTTTTTTTTCAATTTCAAACAAGTTTTCCGAAGTCATTGCTATACGTACATATGCCAATGTACTATATGACTGTAATATGAGATGTCAGTTTTTCTTGACGCCCAGCAGGGGGTTGTCATTACCATCGCATTATGAGGGTCACTTATAATTTCCAGACAGAAATGTTCTTTTTTTTGATGAAACACTTTCCAGGGGCTAAATTGATAATTGTTTTGCAACGCTCTCGTAGTGTCTTATATGATATTAACATCTCTCAGTAGTCAAGAGGCAAATAAATGAACACAGCCTTCCTATTTGATAGTGCTTATATGAGGAAACAATGACCCATTCAATGCCAACGCATCATTCACCCATTTCTATGCGAATTTCGAAGAAAGGAATAAAAAAAAATAATAATATCTTATAGTGTTGTAATAAATGATGTTGCAACACCAACCTGCTCCGCTCACTCCAATCGACATACACATAACGGAAAATAACATTCAACATTGCAACTCTAAATATTCAAATGATGTCAACGTCCCAAACTGCTGGCGAGACCATGAACTCGTCGTTTTTGTTGCATATGATGATGATGATGATATTAAATGTTTATAATTTACCATGGCGTTACACAAAAATCCCCCATAAACCCTACCAACTCAACTAACATTCGTTTAGGAGAATGTTGCAAACGAGCGCTCTAACTGGCGTTCACTCATAATATCGCAGTTTACTGCTTTCGTGTGTCAGATCAGCAATGATTTCATAACCCCACGGCATAATTTCATTCCAAAAAAATAATAATAAATGATCTGAGGCCGAAGCGGCTTCCTCTTTCTCGGCATAGGCCAACCATCTGGTTTGGTATTGGTGGTGATGATTGTGGCACTACCAATATTTTATAATTCACATTCAACTTGCGCGCACAAATTTATGCAGCTACAGCTAACAAATCGTTTGTGTTTCCTTTCATTTTCAAATGTCTAACATTTCTCGTGTATTGCGTGTAATGTGACAAATATTCATTCAATTCCATGCAGAGGAAGCAACGTCATCGTAAAAAATGAAAAAATAAAAAAATAATAATAATAATACGCTGACCTACTAAAATGGGGAAACACTCACTACTCGTACATCACACTCTATATCTACCCTATTGTTGTTCAAAAAAATAAAAAATAAGACTTTGTTGTAGCTGTCAGTGAGAGATTATGACATAAGAGCTAAAGTGGAGAGGTTTAAAACATCTTCCGCTACTTTGTTTTGATTTTGATTTCGTTTTTTGATATTCTCTGTCTTTCTTATTTGAATTTGACGGGTTGCGTAAACGCACTCTGTCTACAAAAAAAAAAAAAAAACTCGAATCAAAAGAAAGGCAAACAATGAAGAAAAAAAAATGGCAACACTAGAAATTTTCCAAAAAAAACTTCAGTTTCATAGACATCAAATTAATGTCAGTTTTGCCTTCTGTCAGAGCACGTTTCGATATTGCGATATCATCACTAGAATGACCTTTGGGAAATTTTGTTTTGTTGTCTTGTGGTTGTTTATTGTTTTATTTATTATTACTATTATTATTTTGTAGTTTGTTTTGTTTACTCTTGACCATTTTTCAATGTTGTGTTGCTATTTTTGCTGTCTGTGTATGTTCTTCAGTCTGACACTGACGTTTGTAACATGACCTACCCAAAATATATAAAAAAAAAAAAAATGAAATAAAATGAAATTAAACCAATTGCCACTTGGATCATGTGTATGGGAACAGTTTATGTCTTTGGAACGGTGAATTACTAGGAAGTGTGTAATTAAAAAAAAAAAGAGAAAAATAACAGAAAGGAGTAACCTGAATCGAATAAATCAAACCTATCTGTCCAAATGATGGTGCAATTGACAGCTTATTTTACAAGAATAACTGTTATAGCTTGGCGACCTTGCGGCGACGAATTTCAATGGAAATCGAGTCGTCAAGACGGCGAAAGAGAGCACGGAAAAAGATCATTGGAATGGCAGAAGGTATGATATATTGTGGAACGGTGAAGGAAATGACCTTTAAGTGATGTAACGTGGCATTTCGTTTTATTTATGTTGCTGTTTTTTTTTTTTTATATTTATAATAAACTTGTCAGAGTTTTCTCTGTCGTCCTCTGGAATCTGTGTCAGAAGTTTTATTTTTGTACTAATTGGCATTTCAAGGTTGTTGTTTAAAAATAAACTCAGTTCCGTAGTCGTGATTGGATGCGGGTCTTATGGTTTATCAAAAGTCCCATTACATGGGCTCTAGCGATATTTGTTTTGGACGATGATTAAATAGTCTGGAGGATGATTTATGAACAGAGGTAATGATTATGGGCAGGTTGATCTTTCAGGTGTTCATTGAAAATGACTATAAACCAATTCTTCAACAGGGCTGATCGTTTTTGAAAAACGATCACACCAGATCGAGTATTTGAGGTAAATTCTGATGCTGCTACAGTGGGAAAAATGAATTTATTTAATTTTAGACAGTGCCATATTCCGTAATATACATATGTACATATACAAGTGCACATAACTGACCCTTACATAATTAATGATAAATTTTTTAACATTCATTTCCAATTGCGCACTTTGCTTCGCTGTTTCTCTTTTTCCTTTTTCGTTCCGAGAAGAAGTCGTCGAACTTATACATATGTACATATATGCTGTAGATATCCAAATTCGTACCACACAATGAATAAAACACGTGACAGTTTCTACCCCAAACCGGAATTTGTCAAATTACAATCTTACTTTTCACATGAAAATATATTTGCTCCTGCACTAGAGCCTCACCCCGTTAAGTGCCAATCGAACCATGTTTCGTGTTGCATATTGATAACAAACACTGAATGTAAATTGGAAATTCGTAGTGAGTATCTCAATTGACAACCAGGATGTTTCAAATGTCAAATTAGAATGACGTTTAAATTTCAGAAAGTGCATGTCATTCACTATCTTGTCTTCGTTTAGATCTACGACTTTCTGCCAATGTCAGTTAAATGTCAACGGTGTCAAACGGCGTTAAGGGCTCCTCCTAACGTCATTTGTTCAATAAAACAATTCAGTGACATACACAAATTCTTCTTTTAAAAGTTCACAAAATCTGACACAATTCCATTGTCTTCTCATTTTCATTTTAGGAATAAAGCAAAAAATCAAATCAGGTGCCCACCTGTCTCCGAAATCAACACCTAAACTCAGAACGAAAGTGTGTACCATGTACCTACCGCAATGACGACTTTCCTGTACTGTACTGTCTAAGGTTTGCCAAAAATAGTCTTCTATTTAGATAGATAGTATTATACATTGCCACTTTTACCGTGCTACCGACCGGATGTTGACTTTATAGACAAACTCAAGTGACTTTATCCTTTCTCAATGGAAAATAGAAGGAAAAAAAGGACATTTTGGACGCGTTCAATTACCCTCTCATTCGAGAGAACACTTTGTGAATTTTAATTAAGAAAAAAAAAGAACACTTTCAAAGCGGATATCAAGATGTCTATCCGGAAGATGAGTTGTCATACGGATACCTGCTGATTGCTATGTGATGATTCAGCCTACATTCTTGTGTTAGCACCTTTTTCCCTCTTGTTGATGAATACGAATGCGCCGTGTCCATTGTTCATGTTCAGCTCCTTAGAGGTTTTTTTTTTCTATATAACAAGCGCTAACATACGTACATAATATGTATGTACGTATTGGGTCCCTTTTTATCGAATTAAAAGTAATTTTATTCAGAGAAACACCAGGAGCATATTGTGTATTAAGTATAGTATAGTGTAGCAATGCTAAGGCGCTTAGCTTTGCTGAGCCCTGTGAGTACCTTCTTCTCGTGTCGTTCTCGCTCCCATCATGTTCGTTTACTTCATCCGGGTTAATTAATTCGAAGCACGTCGCGCGTTGAGTGCGCAAGAATTAGCGTTCAATGTATGAGGTGATAAGCGTTCAGAGGCAATAGGGAACGCGTAACTTTTTTTTCTTTATTTCGTTTGTTTTATTATTCCCATGACTCCCACATTCATCTTAAATCCATCAAAGAAAATCGATAGTAGAAAAACAAAATACAAAATTAAAAAAAGAAAATCAACTTGGCGCTTTCCTCTCGAAGATGGAAAAGAAAATTGCACGTCATTTCGATTTTGGTTTCTTTTTGCTTTTGCTTTTATTCTCGTTTCCTTTTCCTAACCTAAATTTTCACTTATTTATTAGCATTTGTGCTTGCGCTCGTATATTAATACCGTTGTTGCAGCGTATCCAATACCTGATGGGTAGTGTTCAGCGCACCATTTGCCATCCGGCACCGCAATAGCATAACATGTGAAGTTCCATTCAGTTGGCCAAGAAAAGTGATTTTCATTTTAGCAAAGCGATTTTAGCTTTTTTTTTACAATTTGTTGCCTCTTGCCTCGTTGGTTTTCCAATCACGACAAGGAAAAGTGAATGAATGAACGAAAAGCGAACGGATGAGAGAAGTGAAATCATCATCATCATCGTCAACATCAATATCATCAGCGCAATCGGAGTGTAGTGTTGTGTCGAGTAGAGATGTATCGAATGGATAGAGTTAGGTGTGCGCTAACACCAACGGATGCTGATGCTGACTGCATCGCAGAGAATTCAGCTGTCAATCGGTGCGCGATGCGTCATGTTTTGAACATTTTCACTGAGAAAAAACAAAAAGGGGGGAGAATAAATGATTTACATGCCAAGAGTTGCCAGGTTTTGTTTTTCCGTTTTGTAACACGAATATGAGTAAAAGGAGGTAAGATTTTGTTCAGATAAACGATTAATTGGGTCAATAAAATTGAAAGTTTAACTCCGATGTAGATATGTATAGTATGATAAAAATGCTTTTGAGCATGAAGGTTTGCAGCTGAAGTGTTGTCATTCAAGGTTGGACCCTTTATTTTTATTCTTGCTAGAGTTAACTGTGGAATAGAGGGAAATCTACAACTGGAAACTGAGTGACTTTGGTACTTTTGTTTGTCCCTCGACAACATATGAAAGGTTCTGCAGTTTGCGGAATGCATTCCTTGAATTTAAGTGAAATCTCACGAAATTTGTTTTCATTGATTCCTTGTTAAGCTTGCTATATACAATGTTAGTATTTTTTTCTATAGTTTCAGTCCCTTAGGTCTTTGTCTTCCATAATTTTTAATTTCGTATTACAGTGGCTTACCTACTAATGAATGGTAGACATTTCACTTTAATATATATATTAAAACTTGCGACAGCGATGTAAACTCGGTCTCTGTATATATAGGGTTTTCCAATAAGGACTTGACAACTTTTTTTTTTAAATAAAACGCAAACCATTTGAGATATTTCAAAAACTTTATTATCGGCTTGAAGCACAATCAAAACATTTATGAATGGAACTCGACTTCGTTCATTTGGCCACCGCGGGCACGTTTGCAGCGGTCGATTCGTTGGACCCAATTTTCAACGACTCGGCCAGACATTTCGGCGAAACGGCCGCTATTTCGCGTTCAATGTTGGCTTTGAGCTCTTCCAACGTCGTCGGCGTTTTGGCATAAACCAATGACTTAACGTAGCCCCACAGAAAATAGTCAAGCGGCGTTAAATCGCACGAACGAGGCGGTCAATCGACTGGCCCATTTCTTGACACCTTACTTACTCTTCAATCAATCGATTGTAGCGTGTGCTGTGTGGCTTGTGGCTTGTGGCACCATCCTGTTGTCGTCCAAGTCCATATCTTCCAATTCGGGCCAAAAATAATCGGTGATCATGGCGCGATAACGCTGACCATTCACAGTAACGTGATGATCGTTATCGTCGACGAAAAAATATATGGCCCAATAACGCCGCCGGCATGCAAACCGCACCAAACAGTTATTTTTTGTGGATGAAGTTGTGATTCATGAAGCACATGTGGATTTTCACCCACCAATAACGCATATTTTGCTTATTGACGAACCCATTGAGCCAAAAATGAGCTTCGTTACTGAAGATGATTTTGCGATGAAATTCTTCTCCAGAACCCAATTGGAGAACGTACGTTGCTTCAAATGGCCCATCGGCTTCAATTCTTGAATCAGCTTGATCTTGTATGGGTGTAAACCAAGATCCTTACGCAAAATACGCCATAATGTGGTCTGAGCGATGCCCAATTCTTGAGAACGCCGTGGAATTGACTGATTTGGATCGTTTGCTACGGACGCCTGAACGGCAGCGATATTTTCGACACTTCGACCAACCCGATGTCTCACTGACACGGCAACATCACACAACGAATATGTAGACTCAAATTTTTGCACTAAACTTGTTATTGCCTGTCTACTAGGGCGAGAATTACGACCGAAAATTGGAGTTAACGCTCTTAAAGTTGCAGTCACCGACTCCGAATTTCGGTAGAAAATTTTTATAATTTGCAGATGTTGCTCGTTCGTGTACTTTACCATGATGAAAATTTTGAGTTTACTGAATAAATTCACAGTGACAGTTTGATGATTAGTGAAAGAGTGCGTTCACAAATTAAATTCAAAGTTGTCAAGTCCCTATTGGAAAACCCTTTACGTATCATAATGCGAAGGCGATGTTAAATTTACTTTAAGTATTCCTACCGCGATCGTCTTGAATTTTCTAATATTTACAATCTAAATCAAAACTCTCAAAAATATGTTCTAAAGGTTAGTGACATATTGATTTATTCCATTGCGCAGTGCCGTTTCTAAATTAATCCTTAAAATTTGATTCAGAAGCTTGCAGCTCAACAATCACTAAGGAATTGAGTAAAACCGTAGTTACATACATACATTTATTAATACGTCTTCAAGGGGCAACAGGACTATCGAAAAGGTTTGAAAAACATCTAGATTCTTCCCATATTGGCTAATTTTATGTGTAGGTTTAAATTCAACTGATTTTAAATTTTGGACAAAAAAATCCATGGTATTTGTAAATGACTCGGCGAATCAAATAAGTGATCAACAATTGACATGTGGCACTTCTAAGAATCAATTCGAAAAATTCAAAACTCATTGATCTATTATTCCCAAATCAAACAATGCAACGCATTACAATTCAAATAAATCCATTTTGACACTTGTTCGACGTATTATCAAAAATATCTACATAAAAAATTGATGCACAGATCTTGTCATCTTGAAACCATTCGCCCGGTTACGAAACCTTAAAATCTGCTGAATTTCTTCTGCAAATAACCAACTATCAGTATTTAAAGGAACTATTCATCAGCGAATGCATTTATTTAAATCACTTCAATCGAGTGAACAAGAAAATTCTGGATCATAGACACAATCACTCACATACAATGGAACACGTTTCATTATAGATAACAATATTTTATGTCGGTCATAAGGAAATGTAATGTATTTCCAACAAAAAAAAGAATTGATAACACTGAACTGCATGCCAGTAGATTGCCTTCCTCGCCTGGCCATCACCACAGAAAAACAATAAAAAAAACAATCCATTGCTGCTACTTATTGCTTTAATCAATCCAATTGACCTTTCCCCAATTATCGAATAATAACAACCAGCAATTCGGCAGTTTTTTTGTCTCTTTGTTTTTTAAGTCATACCCTCCACCAAAATGTTGTGCGGCAAAAAACCGTATTCACATCGTTTTTTGAAACCCCACTCATGTTCTAATGGAAGTCCTATCCCGCGGCCACAACTAGTCTTTTTTTTTTTAACACCCCATCGAGGTTATAATCGACTCTACTGACAACTCCTGACACCATACCGATACATTATCATTTTATTACATTACACAACCCCTTTACATTGCACCGCTCTTATTCGAAGAAAAGATTGAAAAAAAATTAAAAAAATAAAAATAATAATAACAACAAACGCCCCCCTCTCCCATACAACGAGTATAGCGCCCGATTAAAAATGAGAAGCGCGGCGCGATAAACAACAATGCAAAAACGGAAACTAGGTCTAGGTTTTTTGCATTTACATATATTCGTCGGAAGGCAGGTTCACATCATTCAAATCGTGATTCAACACACAACATACCTACCACACACTATACAGTATACTAGCACGATACCACCAAACATAAATACAATTCAACGTCTCGCTACAGATAAAAATAACAGCAAAAACAACAAAAACAATTTTTATATAAAAATTTCGAGCGAACGAATTAAAAAATGAAAAATAACAAAAAACAAAAACCAAATTCAACCCATCAGATACTCGTACTTTAATCCATTACATAGGCATTTCACGAAATTTTCGGTAATGCGGTAGTAAACATGGTTGATAGCTGATGGCTGATGGCTGAGTAGCTGACTTGACTGTGATTTTCAACACTCATACCTTCATATGAATATTCGGCTTTTTAAAATTTCTGTGCACGTTTTTTTTCGTCCGTTTTTTGTACGTTTTTATTTTTGCAAAATTTGTCTCATTTCTTTTTTAAATTTGTTTTTAAGTCAGGGTCAATTTTGCACGCAAAAATTAAAAAAAAAAGAACATTAACAGATATTATCTGAAATCCAATTTTACAAGTGCCTGCTGTTTCTGTACATGGACGGTGAAAAGTAAAAGTTGGATTCGAACAACGTGTCTGTGTATATGCCATCCCTGCAAACAAACCTGCGAATTAAAATATATTAGCGAGTAAAAAAAACCGCAAATTCTAACGTTACAAAAAAAACCATTAGATTATTTGTTGCACATCCACTGTCAAGAGGCTAGAAAAAGAATCAACAGGAATGAGCAGAGGAAGAAGGAGATGCAGATGATGAAAAAAGAAGGAAGCGGGTACAAGTGTTAGAGCCTACAGCCTACCGCGATATGCCGCATAGCACGAATAGTGTGCCATGCCATAAGCTTATTAAATTGCAGTTGAACACGCTCGAATGCACTTCACGAACGAAAGAGACAGAAAGAGAAATCAGGTCAAGGCTTAATGTATCGTCGTTGTTGTGGAAGTTGTCGTCGGTGCCGTAGTCATAGACGTAGTCGTAGTCGTTGCTGTTGCTGCAGCAGTCGTAGTCGTCACTAAAATGTAGAATGCACGAGCACGACATCCATGAGATGCCAGTTGCATATGGTTGAGTGCATCTATTGCAAATATAGCTTTCGTCGAGAGATGGGGCTTAGCTAAGATGTGCTCGTATATCACATGCCTCTTCCGACTAATACATAAACACACGACACGATAGACCACGATATGACGCCGACGATGTTCGGCATTAGACGTTAGAGATTTTCCCGCAATCGGCTAAAATGTCAGTAGGTAGAGTCACGAGTATCTAATATCGGTTGTATCTGTTACCTGGTAGTTGGTAGCTGGTTAGGTGGGAAATCCAGCGACTCCAAGTGGCGGAAATACAAATCACAATTTAATGACCGTATATCTACATACATCTTTAGGTTGCTACTAATCGTAGATTCAACTATTCATAAATGTATATGGATATGGATACATATGTATTTATATGGATTTCGCAAACAATCCACGTTGAAACTAGTACAGGGTGTTGGCGAAAGTGGTGCACCTAGTGCCAGCATTATAGTATTATACATAGGTTCTAGCACCCGGACAAGTCTTGTTGGTGAGTTTGTCTTTTTTTTTTAAACTCTGTCATCTAATTTAGCCCACCATTAGAATTAGGCCGAAGGCAAAAAGAGGACGCCGGCCGTCTTATTCAAATGAAGCGCCTAGTTTATGAAGCTTAAACAGTTTTTTTTTATTGTTGGCTTTCCTATAGTATACCTACATCGTTTGCGCGAATTTTCACTTTCACTTCCGTTCGTTTTGTGGTGTGCGATGCCATTACAGAGTGTACACACCTCAAAAAGAGAGGAATGACTTTCATTGAGTGCAATGTTGCACTTTTGTGGCAATGCTAGAGCTGAGTATGTGTGTATCTATAACAATAGATACAACGAATAGAATGTATTTGTAATTTTTAATTGAAAGAATGCAATGTGCGCAGTCGTAAGGTTTCCTCTGTGGGGTGGTAATTTGCAAAAACAAAAAAAAAACACACAAAAAACAAAACAAATTCCAATACATTCGAGTACTTAAACTCATATTAATGTTCTCTCGCAACAATGGAGTTGGGATACAATGTTTACAAGCTCAATTTGCTGCTAGACAGGGTATTACCAGTGTAATGAGAGTGGATATTGCTTGTGCTCAATCATAAGATGGGCAAGTGCAAAATAATTTTTATCCGCTTGACTTGGTCTATTTACTTTAAAATTTGTGAGTTTTGAATTTAAGTAAAAATCCGTAAATAATAAAAATGTCTACAAGTCAACGCCTACTCACGTCTTTTGTGTCTTTTCTTTGTTATTTTTAAAATTCATTCATTTAGTTGCGAATGTAAAGCCTTGGGAAGTATTTTTTTTAATTTTTTTTTGTTAAAACCTTGCAATCTCCTTCTAGATTGTGACAACAAATGAATAATTAATAAATATTTCTGTCTTTCAAAAAAATGGTTGAAAGTATTTATCAGAATTTTAGCGGAATTAATAGGAGGAAGATAAACGTAATAATATCCATGATCGGTTACGTGACAATTTGAATTTCGAAAAATACCCTTGATCTAGTCTAAATCTGTAAGTTTTGAATTTGCGCCAAATAATGGCGACCTACGTGGTATGAGTCTCGTAGAAGTGACACTTTGGCTTGCAGAATCGATTACATCTGTCAAAAAGTCACTCCAGTTGTTGTTTTTAGTTTTTTATTCAATGTCGTGACTAAACGTCATTTTGACAGAAATCAAAATACTAAGGTGCATACATTTATTTTTGTATCGTGACTGAATGTCATTTTGACAGTTAGAATACAGATACAAGTAATTTATTATCGATTGCATATGTTTTACTTCTTAACGATATTACTTATTGATACCTTTTTTGGTGTGGTGTTTTTTTTTTTTTTTTTTTTCTAATTCTAGTGGATCAGGTCTAACTTTATTAGTTAGCTTTGAATGAATCTATACTTTGCAATCTTACAGTGACAAATGGAGAACAAACTTAACCGCCTCAGTTAATTTCAACTACTTTTGTGAAAGTATTACATATTTATCTAATCTCGCTCAATCGTCAACATAAAAATCTCCTGCTCGAAGGACCAAACAAATGATGTAAGAAAGATAGATTTTGTAAAGTTCTTTTGGAATCACGAACCCACAAAGGTCCTTGATTTCCAGTGCTTTAAATGAGTAGAAAATCGAAAATGATTTTGTAATTTTAAGATCAAGCGATTGCAAAGAGTATGCATATATTCGCCATAAGGTTGCACCAGAGAGAGATTTGAAGAACAGAAAAACAAATTCGATAATCGGTTGCAAGTGTTTTCGGATCTCAGTTTGAACAAACAAAAATCGTTTAAAGTCATCGGTTCAGCGATATCGATGAGATATTATAAAATGGTTTTCGAATCTTGATTTTCGAGCTCAAAGCGAAAGGACAGTTGAAATCAATCGGTAAAAGATGAAGCAATTCCGTGACAATGCAACATTAGATTGGGACAAAAGTGTACAAAATCAGATCGAATGAGAATACGAGTACCAATGATGCAAAAACGCGCATTTGTCGTAGAGGCTTTGAATTCGAATATATGAGATGTTCCTCACAATCGAAAATTAGGGAATAAGGTGAAGGTAGTTGGGTACAACCGGTGATTAATCAGTCACTGTTCATTTTAGAAAACCCTTATAAGGTCCATTGTAGTCATTTTGGATTCTTTACCGGAATCCGTAGATTTACAAAGGAGAAACAAAAAAATTTGTAGAGGAAAAATTGTATGTACGTATGTCATACTTAGAACAAGTTATCGCCCCAAATTGCAAAATGAAAGCCAATAACGATAAGATTAAATCTCTAGCAAAAATCTTTGAGTATACGATAATAACTAGGTTTAACATAAATGGTCTAAGAATGAGTGATATACCCTAAAGTAGACTTGTCTTTTTCTACCCTCTAAACTCTGTAACACTATGATAACTCAAAAACAAACAAATTTGTACTTCAAAAAACTGTTTTAAATCAAGATGTAAAGCAAATTGTTGATGAAGCTTTTACGGCTACTCTAGCCTGAACCTCTTAGAATATAAGAAGAAGAATATAATTTAGAATCCTTAAGACAATGCTTTACAAATATGACAAATAACAGTAGATTGTTAACAAATATCAAGTTATAATTTTTTTTTTGATCAGATTGGAGCTGTCAGTCCCTATGTCCCCGTGACATTCCGTGTATCACATATGACAGCTTCCTAGTAGCTTTGCAATGATACCTTTCCACGACCATGTGACGAATTTTCCACCAATAAAAATGTATGGAAATCGTTGTTAACGAAAATAAAATCGTAGTAGGAGGAGTGGCATTATCCATTGACATTTATAGAGTCATAACCCAGTCTCCTCGAGATAGTAGGACACCTTTTGATTAATACGAACATTATGGCTGCCTATCACTGTTCACATAGATTGAAAATAGACCAATTACGAGTTAAGTATGAAAGTATGAGAAGGTATTCGTAAATCGTAGGTTTGTACCTATTCTAAGGGTGTGGTGCAGCTAAAACAAAAGGCAATCATTTCACACCACAATTGTTCGCACCCTACCGTGCGCATCACCACATAATGTACTCGTATGCATGCAGCAATAGCAACAGCAACGGTATAGTATCATAATACCTTGTCTAGCCGTATCGATCTGCCACCGCTGCCATTGCTGCTTGCTTTCTAGGTACTACTTTTGTGGCAAACACTGTATTCCGAATGCTCCCTGCGACAGTTATGCTAATTAAAGTGGATGCATCTATGAGGGCGAGGAAGAGGTTTTCGAAATTATTTTTCTTTATTTCTTTTATATTGCATCATTTGTTTTTTTTTATCCTTGTATATTAAGGGGTGGCGTTTATAAATGACGTGGCTGGAAGTCAAATTTCAACTTTCAACTGGGTACCTAAACTCTTTATGAATTAAAAAAAAAGAGAACAAATCGGAATCCATGAAATACTTGTATTCGTAGACACACATTTGGCTTCTTGTTTTTTTTTTTGATACAACACACAGCATAAAAATGTTGCGTAAGCCTTACGCACTTTAGCTGCCTGCTGATACTGGTATTGGGTATTGGGTACTGGGAACTGACTGGGATCACTAGTTGACTAGGCTGACTGGCTTGAGTGACTGAGCCTAGCCGGTTGGCATGTGCACTCAGTGCGGTAACATTCCTTGCAGCAAATCTGGAGAATGTCGGTCGACCATTTGAAAGTACAATTTTTAAGGCTTTGGCTTGGTTTTGCTTGCGCATAGTATTTCGCCATCTACATCACCATCGCCATCGCACAAAGTTAATAATAGTTGTATGGTACGGTAATTTTGCACACCTTTTTGTGAAGCAGACACAGATCTTTACCTATCTCTGCCTACAGTTCATGAGTAAGGTGCTGTACGCATTTAAAACCGACATTTCGTTGTGCAACGAGTTTTTTTATTTATTTGTTTATTGATCGTGTGGTATGTTTTTTTTTCGGGGGTTTGTTCAAAGTTATGTATGCAGGCCTTTAGGGCATATCAAACATTTCTATTCTGATCATATTAATTTATTTTTTTCTTTTTGTTTGGACTTTCGTTTCAGTAGATACCGAAATTCCAATTATAAAACAATCGCCAAGTCCACCACCCACATCACATCATCATTTACAACAACAGCAACAGCAGCAACAACAGCAACAACAGCAACAACAACAGGCTCAGTCACAGCATCAGTCCTCGCTATCAGCTGTAGCGGCGGCAGCAGCAGCAGCAGCCGCTGCGGCGGCGGCGGCTTTGCATATAAAATCGGAACATAACACTGCCTTATCACCACAGCACCAACAACAACAGCAACAACAACAGCAGCAACAACAGCAACAGCATCAAACACAAACGCAACATAATGGCCCATCGGCACTGCAACAACAGACAACGACAGCAGCGCAGCATCGGCCATTGTTGCACAATTTATTGAGCGGAGCACCAATTCATAGTACGCCGTACCATCGAAATTATTGCACCTCTAGTACAGGTAAGTAATTCCATTATTTTGTGTAGGTACGGTTTCTTTCCTTTTTGAACGATCTCGCTGTCAAAGGAACGGTTTGAAGAAACATCTTGACCGTTAGTTTTAAGCTATGTTCCTGAAAGACCAGAAAAAAAACCTAAAAGTTCGTCCTAGGATTTGTTTCCTGGTAAGACTTTCTTTATTGGTTTTCAGACTTATTCCCTTTCACTCCCTGTCCTTTAAGCCGCTTTCTTAAGGAGCACATTACTAATCTTTCGAGTCCCAGGAAAAAGTGTTCGACCTTAGTTCTCCATTAGTAAATAAAGTGCTAATTATTCCTTTCGTCTACTTTATTGATCAGGAATACGAATACGATGCGGATCACTGCATCTAATCTAGATAAAATTTGGTTGGTTGCGGAAATCAGCTTGCAATATTGCCTGTTGGATGTGTCGTTCCTCATTTTGTTATTGCGTGCAACTTTGATTCTGCTTGCCTTTATAGGTACTTTCAGACGTTTTCGGAAACGCTAATAGAGATTTCTCCATCATCAAAACAGCCATAAAACCAAGCACAGAAATCAACGTAAAATTTGTAAACGTCATTTCCTGCATATTCATGTTTTTCCCAAACGTGTTTCAAATTTAAAATATCATAGATGCTTTTATGCTCTTTTTTTGGAATTTACGTACATGTCATACGTCAAATGATCAAAAGATGTGAGTGCTTCTTTTTTCCTTTTGCAAATGTGTATGTTATATCTAATTTCAAATCGTCGAAAATACGATCTAAAAGGAGTGAACTGCAAAAAGAGACATCATTTGCAGCCATTTGTCATCTGTTGTGCAAATATCATGCTAATTTGTTGCCAGCTTTTCTAATGTACAAATGATTTCGGGCGCGAGGTCACCAAACTCTGGCTAGATGTAGCATGTATAGATTACGTTTTCTTCGTCAAAGTAACAAGCTGAATGTTTTTTTAAAATATCAAATCTAGGTTCTTCAGTTTTCTTAAGGCTTTTCGTACAGCAAAATTACTTTCGCATTAAATGCTCTGCATATTCCATCAAAAACCCTCTTCACATCTAATTTCTCTTCCGTGAGAAGCTAAGTAAAAAAAGGAAATGCTATTCCTACTTCCTGTCGACCGTTTCAAATTGCTCGGATTTTTCAAACAGTCGCGGTTATAAAAACCAAACACCCAGTTTAAAAAAAAAAAAATCTATTGCGAATATACTCGTACGTACGTATTTCGCCATAAGTCCAATCCAAGTCCTTTATAGAGAATTTATTCAACAGAAAAAGAAAAGGATTTATTCTTTAGAACCCTTGAGTAAGTGGTCAGCTATAAAGAGCCGCTGCCTTGACCGTTGTCTTTTGTATCTTAGTGACCAATCCATTCAAAAAAAAAAAAAAAAAAAAAACGAACTGTTAACCTTAAAGGGGTACATAATCGAATAAAGCAAAAGCAGAATATTAGGAAAAAAAAAACAAACCATTATCCTGATCATCATAATCTAAAAAGAATACGCGGACTGAAATTCGTCCTTTATATCAAGTCACCTTCCTGTTTTTATTAATATTACTAGTATTCTCGCCACATCCTTCCTGGAAGTTTCATTTCATTCAGATTTTTATTCAAGAAACTGACCGTTGGTCAGGCGATGAATCAATTATCCTTGACGATGTTTTCACTTTCCTGATTTTAACTCGCATTCCCCCATTTTGATCAACAAGGAAACATTCCAGCACCATCAAATTTTGTGAAGGCAACACAAGCTAACAAAAAAAATAAATAAAAAATAACTATAAAAGGGATCTTCTCTTGTGCATAAATTAAACGATTGCTGAACGTGATGATCCTCATTTGACAGTAACCAGTGAATGAAATCACGATTTTAATCGAAACGAAGAAGGGTTGAATCTTTGATTCCTCTTGGGGATGTACCTATGTACATACCAGTCATATAAAATCAGAGGGAAGGATATTTATCTTCCGCATGATGATAACAAAATCACAAGGATATTTATAAAAAAAAAAAAAAATAAAAAAAAAATTCTATACTGGACACCCGGCTATTGTGTGTGAGAATTTAGATGGTCGCTTCCTTCTTTTTACGTCCACTCGTCCTTTGTTTCGAAAAAGAATATCCTTTTCTTCGCCGACTGACCAGTGTCCACAAAGAGGGAAGAAATTCAACATCCATTGCAAAAGAATATGAGGAAAGGAAGAAAAAAGTCGATTTCAACTCTTCCTTTACATTAGGGATTAAATTAAGAAGGTTTGATGAAACACCAAGAACCAAAGGAGACGAGGTCGTTTTCATGCAACCCGAAATGTCAATATAACTTATAGCCCGCAACTAGTCCCTTGACAATTTCAATTCAACACAGTATCCTTTCGGTAAGATTTTTGCGCCGCGTTTATCATTATTGCCCAACATCTGCTGTAGGCAATCTAATCCTTTTCCCCAGTTCCATGTCCAAATCTTGAACAATAGACATGTGCGCGATATGATGACTATGCAAACACATCATCATCTATTTTGATGTGATTTTTCTATGGCTTTTCTAATTTTTTCTCCTGAATATTGCCACTGTGAATTTTCGCAGATGCAATTCTAATCGAATACAATGGTGACACATTGAAATTGCATCGTAATCGATCTGTCAAATGGATCGGATTGTCATGCGTAACACGCTCCATCCCACAATGTAGTGCAACATGATGCACTAAGGTTATTTAATCAAATAAACATCTGCATATTCATTCAGGGGCATAGTAGAGTAAGTACCACAACTCCTCTGTCTGTTTTCTTGCCAATTTAACCCGCTGAATCGATGAATAGCCCCTTCCCGATGACAAAAGAAAATGTTTCTATTGATTGTTGACAGTTTGGTTTGGAAAGAGTTGCGCGATGTCAAATGGATTATGCGATGACTCAGACTTGTGCAACACTTGAGGGTTCTACTTTGTTTCGTCTGCTTTTTGGGTGGGAGAAAGGGTCCCGCACATGTGTCCATTTCCACATGTGTCCGGAGAAATTAAATTTGAGTAAATGCCATCATGGTGATGTTGATGGTGATGGTTTTGTTAGAGTAGAAAATTGATTGTGTTATTACTGACAGGAGTACTTTTGTGTGACGGACGACCCTTCAGCGGACAGCAAAGAATGGATTTTGTCACACAATTGACCAAATGCAAGTGCTTGGGGATTACTCTTCGTTTTCTACACTTTTGTAGGGTACCTGATGTTGTTTGTTCTCCTGTGCTAAAGTATTATAAATTCTTTTCTGTGTTCTGGTCCTCTGGCGAATCCTTTGTTAAAGGGAATTGTTCAAACAATCACAATACTTTCGGCACTTGCATATGCAAGCAGCTAAGCTGTAATCCAATTTAAGAGAAATTTGTACGCTTACGCAAACAGCATTTTATTCAATATTTTCGGATCAAGCTTCAAAGTAAAGTGTTATGTTGCAAATTTCATTTGAAGTTTTAGGATATTACAAGTATTTAGGATACTTGAAGTCCCTCGTGGTTCTGTAATTTAACTATATTTTTTTCTCTGAAGAAAGCTGACCATTTTGTGGTAACTTTCAGCAGTTTAAAAATTAATGGTGCATCTAAACGGACGCTTAAGTTATCTGAACCTAAGAACGCGCAGAAACATTTGGATCTTTCAAGTAATTTTCATGCTGATCCACAAACTTTTTAATACCAAATGGGTTTCACAGAATTCTCCACCTAGATCTACCGCCTTTCTAACTATTTCGTTCGCGTTGCTGGAATGCAACGAACTGGACTGGGCTCCATTTGGTCGATGCAAAATATTCAAGTATCTTAGCTTAAAGACCAATACTTAAGACCGGCGGGAATGGTGTTTGCTTGAAAATGATTACTTTCAATACAATGTTTGGACTATTATATTTTGTATGAAATGCAATGTCAGAGAAATGCTCCCCTCTGGATTTCTTATAGTACTCGATTCCATTGTTTTTTTGTAATTTTTGATGTTGGCTTTTAAGTATTCCAGCGTTAAATCGCATCTTCAATCTTCTTATTAACGAGCTCAGAGAGGCGAGAGACGTCTTATGAAAATCAGCATAACCTGCCTTGTGTTTCAGCCTACAATCTGTGCATGTTCTGCGCTGTCCATCTTCTGTAGTCTTGAGTGCTTGTGTTAGCTATATCTTGTATAAATGCAAATGCAAATCCATATGTAGAATTTTTGGCGGTGACATACTTAGTGCGAGCAATAACACATACTAATAGAATAACAGCTCTGTAAAATCCTAAAACTTGAAATGGATGTCATTATTTGCTAACAGTCCTTCCTCATCCTTCTATATTCAATTAAACGATAAACTGGTGTATGCTCGTAATCAAAGCATCTTTCAGAAATGAGTAACATTGCACAATAACTGTTTAGACTCGGCATTCTTGTTGTTGTTCAGGCTTAATGATGACCTTGAAATATACTGAAAGCTAGTGCACATAAATATTGTAGATTCAGATTTTAAGCCGAATAGATCGAGATCGCTTTAAACATGTAACCAGTAATCGTTTATATTTGTATCTTCTTTTTGGTACTCAACAAGTCTCGACACAATCCATAAATGGCAGTACAGACCTGAGCAACATCTTGTAGTCTCAACAATTCTCTTTAAATCTAACGATTCCAGTAACACTATACGGAAACCCACTCTGATGCCAAATGAAAAGAACATCCTTGTTTATTCATTTTGTATTTCAATTGAATCTTACTAGGTCCATTAGTCAGTGATTCGAATTCCTAAATCATTTAATTCAAAACAATTTCATATAATGTTTAATTCTGAAACTACTAGAAAATAGGGATAGGTTAGGTTAGGTTAGGTAAGAGTGGCTGTTGGAAATACCAACCCACTTAGGCCTATTGGCCCATTGTGATGCCACGTGGATCTGTGATCTTCTTACTACTGGAACCAGTTTGAGCTTTTAATAAAGCGTAGGAGACTGTTAACGTCTATTTTTTCTAGACCGTTTAGGTCGTTGTAGAAGAAAGCTCCTAGGTGAAGCTTCCTTCTCTGAGAGAGAGCTGGGCATGTGCAGAGTAAGTGGGGGATTGTCTCCTCCTCTTCCTCGTCCATGCAGCTTCTACAGAAATCGTTAGTAAAAGCGCCAAGCCTTCTTGCGTGCTTGCCTATGAGGCAGTGTCCGGTAATGACACCTATTATGGCGCTGAGATGTTTCCTATCTAAAAGGATCAGACACTTAGATCGACTCAGATCCAGCCTTGGCCAGATCTGTTTGGTCGCTAGACATGTTTGTCCAGCAGTCCACCTGAGGTCCGTTCTTTTGTTGGCATCTAGCTTTAGTGTTAGTTTGCACGTAGCGATTGGTATACCTATACTACCTTTGTCTGGTAGGATAGGTAGAGTGGTTCCAAGTTTGGCGAGTTCATCGGCTCTGCAGTTCCCTGGAATGTCTCTGTGGCCCGGCACCCAACAGAGGTGAATGTTGAACTGCTCTGCCATCTCCATGAGAGATGATCGGCATTCAAGGGCAGTTTTAGAACACAATGAGACCGAGTCCAGGGACTTGATGGCGGCCTGACTATCCGAAAATATGCGGATATCCTTTGCAGATATCACGTTTTTCTTCAGCCAGGACAGAGCTTCTTTAATCGCCAAAATTTCCGCCTGGAACACGCTACAGTGATTTGGAAGGCGGAAAGAGAGGCTTAGATTTAGCTTATCGGAGAAAACACCGCCACCAACTCCGCTGTCGGTTTTAGATCCATCTGTGTAGAGATGGATTGACTTGTCCTCCATGAAAGCATCCTCCCCCCAGAATGATCTAGAGGGGAAGCTTACATGGAAGTTTTTGTCAAACCAAAGTTCAGGTATGGTGTAATCGGTGTTCTCTGTGAGGATTCCTAATGTATTAAGAATGTTGGCGTGGCCAAATGAATTATTTGTCCACTGTTTAGTCGCTTTAAGGCGAATAGCTGCAGTCGCAGCTACTTGCTTGCTAAAAATGTCGAGGGGTGTCAAGTGAAGCAGAATATCTAATGCCGCAGAGGGGGTAGACCGCAAAGCTCCGCTTGTGCATAGACATGCTGTTCTTTGGACTCTGCTTAATTTAATGCGGTTGACTGCATTTTCCAAGGCCGTCCACCAGACAACCACCCCGTAAGTAAGTATCGGTCTTATGACCGAGATGTATAGCCAGTGGGTTATGCGAGGTTGAAGGCCCCATTTGTTCCCAATGGCTTTCTTGCAAGAGAATAAAGCTATTGTAGCTTTATTGACTCTTTCTTGAATGTTAGGTTTCCAGTTTAGTTTCCTGTCAAAAATTTGCTGTATCGGAGAAAGCTAAACTGGTACCGTTTATTGAAGGAGGGTCTATGATTGGAATTTTATATTTCCTAGAAAAGAGGACAAGATCAGTTTTATGGGGGTTTATTCCCAATCCACAGCGATCTGCCCAGCAGGTTAATCTGTTAAGATTTACTTGGAGGAGTTCTTTAATGGTATTTAAATGTTTTCCTGAGACGGCTATGGCAACGTCATCCGCATAGGCAATCACTCTGCTACCACCCGCTTCCAGGTATATCAGTAGTTCGTTAACTACTAAGTTCCAGAGAAGGGGGGAGAGGACACCGCCTTGCGGCGTACCCCTACTGACATATCTTTTAGCAGAAGTCTCACCCAGTTTGGAGTTGATTATCCTGCTTGTTAGCATTAGATTAATCAGCTCCCCAAGTGAGCCGTCTACCTGCAGAGTTGACAGCGCAGTCGTGATTGCGGATGTGTTGACGTTGTTAAAGGCGCCCTCTATGTCTAGGAAAGCAACCATTGTGTACTCCTTATATTGTAGGGATCATTCGATGTGGCTAGTCAGAGAGTGCAAAGCCGTTTCCACCGACTTCCCTTTACAGTAGGCATGTTGAGCCGCAGACAGAAGTCTTGGATCAACTTTAGCTCGAATATGGATATCAATCAGTCGTTCTAAAGTTTTCAGAAGGAATGATGATAGACTTATAGGTCTGAGGTCCTTTGGGACCACATGAGAACATTTTCCAGCTTTGGGAATGAATACTACATTGACTTCTCTCCATAACAGTGGAATGTGGATAAGTTCTACACAGCTCCTCATAATATTTTCCAACACTGGTAGAATAATATCTGAGGATCTCTGTAGCTCGGCAGGTATAATACCGTCCGGACCAGCAGACTTGTATGGTTTGAAGCTATGCAGCGCCTAGAGCAGTTTGTCTCTCGTAATCAGACTATGAATTTTGGTCACGGTTGCAGTAGACTTGTTTGGGCTGCTACTGGCCGCGAGTTGGGAGCTACCTGGAAAGTGGGTGTCCAGAAGCAGGTTGAGTGATTCATCACTTGAGGTTGTCCAAGAGCCATCGGTTTTTTTCAAACAGCTGGGCATCATAGGATTTGTAGAGAGGATTTTTCTTAGCCGCGAAGCTTCAGAGGTTTCTGTGATTTTGTCGCAGAATGACCTCCAGGATTGCCGCTTTGCCTTCCTCAGTTCTTTTTTGTATAATTTGAGGGATTCTTTATATGAGTCCCAGTCGGTCACTTTTCTTGTGCTTTTTGCTGCGTTGAAAAGTTTTCTGCAGGTGTTTCTGAGCAGTCCTAGTGCCGATGACCACCAATGTGGCTTTTTCTTGCCTCTTGGTTGAATAAGAGGGCAGGAAGCGGCCATAGCCGTATTGAGAGTCAGAGTAAATTCCCTGACTTTCATGTCGAGCTCATTGGTGTCACGCGGGGGACTTGATAGTTTAGAGGATATCGTTTCCGACAGTATTCCTCTATATTTTGTCCAATCAGTTTTCCGGTAGTTCCGGAAAGCTGGTTGGCTGGGGGGAGCATCACTCAGACTGAATTGGATGTATCTATGGTCTGAAAAGGAGTGTTCAGACGATACCATCCAGTTTGTTAGCCTTTGGGTGATGCTGTCGGAGACAAGAGTAATATCTAATACTTCTTGTCGGTTTTTTGTTATGAAAGTGGGCTCATTGCCAATATTGCAAATTAAGAGGTTAGTACTTAAAATATAGTCTAAAAGTGACTCACCTCTATCATTGATGTCGGTACTGCCTCATACCGTATGATGTGCGTTAGCGTCACATCCGATTATGAGGCCAGTTTTTTGCCTTCCCGCTTCCAGTACCACCCTTTCTAGGTTATCACCAGGGAGAGGGCCCACTTGGTCGTGGCCAAGGTAAGCCGATGCCAGCCAGTAAGAGCCTTTGGCAGTCTCTAATCTGGCAACGGTTAGGTCGGGGTCACTGAGGTTGGGAAGTAGAAATACATTAAGGCTACGTTTCACTAATATACAAGTTCTAATCTTACCTTTGTCTCTTGTATAGAGCGGAACGTATGAGGGTGTCCTAAGTCCACGAACCACGCCTTCTGCAATCCATGGTTCCTGTATTAGAATTATGTCTTCTGCGCTTTTGGAAAGACGCAGAATGAGTGCGGCCGAAGCCTTTTTTGAGTGGTGGAGATTAATCTGGAGAAACCGTATCATTGCTACAGTCTTCCAGAGTCGCCTCCACCACGGTGTTGTTGAGGTCCTCCGATTCTGAAGATGTGCCCAAGAGCTCATCTTCTATCTCTGATCGTGTAGAACCTCTAATTGTTTCGTCATCGGTTTCCATTTCCGACAATGTGTCAGAAGAGGAGACCGACGGCTTGGTAGTCACCTCGGACAGAATGGAGTCGTCGCTATCCAATTCTGGAAAGGATATCGACGCTCCAAGATCCAAGGTAAAAAATAGGGATAAGTTCCTGTTAAAAGTCTAGCGTCGAAGTCTTTTAGATTTCAATTCCTTATTTTTCTGTTGCATTTCGCACGGCTCTGTTGCTCAAAGATTTGTAGCTTCTTACCATGCTAACCTTTGTATTTGTATAGCGAAAGCATACCTGAATTTGACGTTACATTTTATTCAGTTGGAGTAAATTCAATGATTTTAAGAGGCCAACAATCTAAGAGGTTCAAAATCAATAGTGTTTTCTATTTCAATAATTCTACTAAATCAAATGTCATTCTGACAAATTGACAGCTGTCAAATGCATCTTAGGCAATGGAAATGCGCCGCCAAATTGCTTTAAAATTATGTTTTTACTTTAAAATCATTGTTTCCATTAAACTGCATCCGAATTTATTTTCATTTCCCCGAATATTCTCGTCCACTTTTAACCAATATAAAAATATTCCCACGACCTGGCAGGACATGAAGAAATCAGAAAATTCAACATCATTATCCGAGAACATACATATGTACATATGTATATGAAAATTTCACTTTTATTTTGATCGGAAAAACCCTTTAAGAATGCAAAAATGAAAAGGAAAAAAATAATAATAAATCGTTTCTCTCACCTACGACAGTCGCATGAAAAAAATCCTTTTTTTTTTTGCCTTCTTTCCGTCCAGCAGATGTTCACCTTTGATTTGAAGTGCCCCCCTGTCAATGGAGATGAGAAATTAACTTTGCAAAGTCTCCGTATTCAGTGACACATGCAGATGTCACTCTTACTTAATCAAAAGAAAGAATAATAAAAACACAAATATTCTCGCGTTATGGTAACCTAATTACGAGTAGACATGGTCTATCGTGAACGTCTATAAGTACCTTTACCCGTAAGAGTACATCCTGCGAATAGTCCTTGCAAAAAAGAAGACGTCCTCCATCTCTAGCCTTAATCTTGATGTTTTGACGTAAAATATACGTGTGTGGTTGCACCGTGTTTTTATTTTTATATTATTTTTTTTCATCGCTGTCCCGTATTTCGGATCCCTTTTGTATCTCAATTCTGAAGACACATATTTTCACCTGTAGGTATCAAAAAGGACTCACAAAAAAAAAAAACGTCAATCGATTGAAAGCGGTGTGTTTTGGGCCGTGTACATTTATTTGGGTCCCCTAAAGTAGTCATACTAATAATATGTTTGGAACGGTTTAACTGATTTTTTTTTTTTAAAGATTGTGACGAGACAATATGTCTGGGAATTTTACCGTCTCATCCTTCATCTTGTGTTCCTTCTTTATTTTCCGCTGTTTTCATTTTTTTTTATTTCTCTGTTATGGCTGAAGACGAGGAGTCCTTGAACCTTTCTACTAAGATGTGCCTTGTTCTCTTTGTTATCGAACAAGAACCTTATTTTTATGGGTTTGTGGAGCGAAATTTAATTCGAGTTTCGATTGCAAGTCAGGATAAAAGAAACCAAAGAAGAAGAAGAAGAAGAAAAAAAAAATTTGCTCTTGACGAGAGTAATTACAAAACAGTATTGCGGGAGGCCGAAAAATGTTTTAAATTTCACTACTCCTTGCAGTGCTGCTCCTGCTGTGTTAAAAAAAAGTAATAATAGTAAAATAAAACTAGAAAAGAGGTTATGTGAACGGTTCTTGCACAAGTAAGGGATTCAATAACCTTTTTGATTAAGACAGGTATGTAATACATGAAGAAAAAAATATAATGCCTTCGTGAATGCATCCCGTTTTGGCATTGTTTGAATATCCTTTAAGGAGCACAAACGGCGATGGATTTTGATGATCCCCTTTCCACAATACCATACCAACACGCGGCGGAGATTTGTTGTTTGATTCTGTTGAGAATTGACTAAAGGGGATAGTAAATGTAGGCTTATCGTAAGGAAATGAGGTCATAGGAAGGATTAGGAATATGTTTTTCTTTAATTTCTTTAAAATCCTTTTTATAAAACAGCAGCATTCATATTTGTTTTTTTGTTTTGTTTTTGTTTTTAGGATCGTTTCCACCCAGTCCAGCTGACAGTGGTGTATCCGATGTAGACAGCTCGAGTTCCGGCGGTCAACCATGTAGTGAAGAGCTTAAGGCACGTTTGGGTATGCCACCGCATTGTCCACCCCAGGGACATGTACCGACTGGTACATTTTTACATCCAAATTTCTATCACAATTCACCGCCTCTACGAAATATTTGGAATCGTGGAGTTGGATGTAAGTACAAATAATTTTCTTTTTTCTCGTTTATTTTCTATTTCGAATTTCGAACTTTTTTTGACATTTGAGGGTGACTTGTCATCAGTGCTAGGAAAATGCGAACTATGTTTTCTCAATCATAAAGACTGGATTCAAGATAACCCTGATCAAGGAATTGAAAGATTTTGCCCTTGGTGCTGACTTAGGGATTTAAAGTATGTTTAAAAATCATAATAGATCAACTCATTGATGTTAAATAGGTTTTTCTGCTCTGATCGAGGTAACGAAACAACCTTTGAACTGATCTGAAATTTTCGATCAGACAATGCATAGAAAAAGATCGATCTATTTCTGCAGTACAAGTACTAAATATTATATGATCATTACTCTGCGTTAAAAAATGCAACTCTGAAATACTTCATTTCTCGGATGTTCTCCTCTATAGCCGTAAAGGACTGACTGCCCGCGGCTTTTAAAAAAAAAAAACCCTTAAAAAATAAAAAGTATGAAACGGTCAAACAGAGTGATCTTGTGGGCTAGTGCGAATCACAAAAATCTATTTTCAAACATAAATTAAACTCATTACAATCGAAGTTTAGGAGGGCTGAGCTATGATCTGTTCTCTACAATTTTTAAAAACGGGTTGATAATCCTACAATTTACTGTGGCCTCTCTACATCCATTTTTTCTATATTTGCAACTTTATTGCTGGTTCTCACTTTACTTTAAAAAAAAGTTACCAGCGCAAATGGCTTATGATGAAGATTAACATCGATGTTACTAACTATGTACATTGTACGAGTATAAGCTACTGGTTTTACTTAATTGCAATTTAAGTATGCGTCGATTTTTTAAAATGACCCTAGGTGATGGGAATTTAAGGATCCTAAATCTGAAATAACTAATAACATATCTTTGAGTTTCCGACGTGAAAGTGTATGTGTACTTGATGGATCTACAGATGTATATATAAATTCAGGAGATCTCAGAAGAGCCACAACTAACAAGCCTCTCCAGTAAGCTTGATTCCTAACTAACTCCCTCTAGTTGCGCACTCAACCGAATAGACTTCAACCCTTGGAAGTTGAATTTCAAGTCGAGGACTTTGAAAAAAAGCCACTAATGTCTCGCACTTAATGATTTCGAATCCGTTGAATGATCTACAGGTTAAAGATTTGAAAATTGACTATAGTTAGTTTTAAGAATTTGAAATAAAATTAAATGTGCGTTCCTGTTTAAATCGTCATCTCAAGACTCGCTGGTCCCAAAAATATTGTCAATGAAAGCCCAATATCCTTTACCATTTATTGTTACAGCATTTTGTCACCGTCTTCAAAGAAGAATGACCCAATAACTTTCTCTGAGGTAACACCACATTAGACAGTAGACACCATAATTAAGTGCAATTGTTACGGATGAATCAATCTTGAACTCTCAGTACCCAATATACAGCAATTTTGTCTGCTTATGAACCCAATTTAAGTAGAAATGAGCTTCATCATTCATTATCAGATGTTGTATAAAATTAATTTAAGAGTGAATCAAATCTGCCATGACATGTGAGAAACAGCGTTTCGATGTTTCTGGACTTTCCACAATTCGTTCAACAATCACTTGAGTTCGGGCAATGAGAGATGTTCTAATTTGGAGAAGATCAAATGCGGTCCTTTGATGATGTTACTAGTGCTTAAATGATGTTCACAGACGGCGGATTTCGCACTTGAAAATCGTGCTCTTTGGGTAGAAATAATCGAGGGATTATTTGAAAAATAAAATTCAATGAATTTTTTCTTTTGTAAAATGCTGTAGTTGATCATAATAAATCTTCCAAATTTGTTTCATGAAGTATCTATCAAAAACCGCAGAATAAAATTGAAGACAGAAGAGTTATGATTTTTTTCAAATCACTCAGTGACCTTTGCACCATCCTGTATTTTTACCTCAAAAAATACAAAATTTTTGTTAATTGTCCGTATAATTGATCTTGACCCGTGTTTCCACCTTGAAAGCCATGCACTTTCTTACTTTAAAAATGTCAATTTTGAGTTTTGTTCTTATAGCTAATTTTTTGAAGCAGAAATAAAATGAAGGTATTTTTATAAATGTCAAATTGTTTGACAATCTGATTAAATATTTCAATAAAAAGAAAAAATTGCTCATGACAGTAGAATTTTATATTCTACTACTATTTGTTACTTTAAAACATTCTTCCAAAATAATAATAAAATCCGCAGTTCACAAGATTTATGTACTTGGACAAACTCATCGTCGAGTATAAGCAAAGTATAAAGTGCAAAGTAGAAGGTATGTTCATACCATAAACTGCATAGTCAATTTTGAAAAAGGTCATCTGATGGCAATTTTGCTATTTCATTAACAACTAAGAAAGTATCAAACAAACAATTCAGGGTTAAGCTCATTGACATATATTGCTACTTTCGTTCAGTTATTCCAAACAAAAAAATTAATAAAAATCATTCATTCAACGACATAACAACGATAACTTAAAATGATAATAATCTATCAAATATTTCTGTATTAAACCACTGATTCAGAAATTTAATTTATTCATATTCTTAACAGACGTCAAACATTCAGAAAATAAAGAGTCACTCTTTTCCGGTTGTGTGTTCGAATTCGAATTAAATTTAGAGCCAGTTCCTTTGTCATTCGATATTGTTTTTTTTTTTTTTTAATAAATAAAAGATAAAAAAATATATTATAATGACAGGTGTGATTGTGTTTATTCAATTTAATTTTTATGACTTATTTTCGATAAAACCAGCAACAACAAAAAAAACATACAAAATATTCTCAGACATAACAATAAAAATTAAGTCGCATATTGGGGTATTATTTTTTATTTCAATTTCAATTTATTTCTCAAATTTATTGCCATACAGAAAGCAAGCACAAGTACATCTCTGTGTCGTTGCAAATTTTAAAATCTCTGCCTTTAAGTACTCTCACTTCCGGCAACGTAGTTAAGTCAAAAATAGAACAAAATTCAAAAATTCTCTGAATTTGCATGTAACTTTTTCGTAAAATTCTTTACGTTCAGGAAATCTTATGTAGTGCAAGTTTAAGAACTATATCATTTTGTTTGCTGAACGAGTATGTCTTTCGGAAATAACATTTTCCAAAAATAAAACCCAACCAGCTGGTTCCAACTATTTTTGAAATGAAATCCAAAATCAAAAACAAAAAGCAAAAAAAAAACATTCTACAAAAACCGATCGAAACAACATGAAAACAAAATTCCTCCATATTGAAATATGTATTCGTTTTCAGAGGATGCAAACATGAGTAAATTGATGTCAGCTCATGCAATATCTTTTTGAGATAGCCAATATACGAGTTCTCATATTCGAATATAAATTTCCTTTAATTGGTCGTCTGTCAAAAAATTGGAATCACTACCCAGACTCAGATTGACAGAAGTAGACGACGAACATTATCAAGACTGTGCATTTGGGGAGGCAGAGGAAGTAAAAAAAACAGCAAATGTAAATATTTTCTACTTCCGCAATAGCCTGGCTATAAATATAAATATATAGACAAAGAATGAGTTGACGGTGGGGCAGGGAAGCAAATGAAATACCTACCAGAAAAAAAAAAAAACAGAATTGTTTGCGATCTATAGATGAATTCGTGCTTTAAGAAGTAGCACTCTAAGCAGCACGAAATTGATATCCATTTGGCAACAACTTACGAGTATAAAGATATTTTATGACTCTAAGTATTATAATTTTTTATTCTTTCATTTTTGAAAACAACAAGCAGGCTATTTACATATTAATCGGTTAACGATCTTTCTGGATTCTTTAAAAATTGTTTATGTTTTTTTTTTTTTTTTTGGTTTAAAATTGACTCAATTTTAAATGAAAAGTACCTACTGTCGCCTATTTTTATTCTGATTCCAAAGTGTGTATGTATTCTAAAGTAGTACACACAGCAATTTGAGCTTGAACTTGAAAATTTCTTCGGATAATGGAGACGAACATCATGTCATATTCTTGTTTTTTTTATACTTGTGCAAAATGTATGGAATTCACAACACGTTCCCGTAGGCGGTGATGACAATAAATAACAAACAATTAGACTTCGTACGAGTATTCGTATTTCTCTAGTAAACAAAAGTAAATCTTCTCCAAAAATATCAAAAGGAACATAACTTCCTGAGAGAGTTGCATGTGTCACAATTAGCGTCAGTTGCAATAAATGAATTATTCAGGTGTTTAGTTGTTAGTTAAACAATTAACAATTTTAATTGTAAGTATGTTAAGTTTTAAAATTGTTACTGTAGTCACTAATTATTTCATTTGATTCTGTTGAATATTTATACGTTTGTCGGCGGTTAAAATTGAAAAGAAAAAAGGAAATAAATAAATCAAAACATACAGTGGTGGACAAAATAATAAGTGTGAACGACGGAAAATAAATGAAAATTAAATGTTAACACAATTTTATTGTAATTTTTTTATACTTGTAATTCAGATTTGTAAGTCCAATGCGATTATTTAAGAATAAGTACATATATGAAAAACATTAGGCGACTGAACTGGCAAATCGAAAACTGAAACCTTTTTCGGTTGAAATCAGGCTTCAGCTTGTTTCGAGGAGTGTTTGGTGCCTGTTATTTTATTGGAACTTCAAAAACAACTCCATTTCATCTTCAACATAATGTAGGATGACGTTTTCTAGTAGTTTTGATGTACTTGGCGTCAAAGGTCGTCTTACATAATGTCTACTATCCGACTCAAACAAATTGACTTTTGTTTTGTCACCCCAGGGAACTTTTTTTAAAGCTCTTTATGTCTCTTTCGTTAAATTCTTTTAGCTGAAAATACAAATTACAAAAAAGAACATTTGTTTGATTTTAAGAACTTATTCTTGATTAAATACGCGCAAAACTAATATGTATACCTATTTTTTATTCCGTCGCAAATTATAGTCAACTGCGATCTTAACTCGTCCGGACTTACTAATGAGAACTTTTAAAAACCAATAATTTATAGTTTGTTTTTGAAATGCAGCTGCTTAAAAAGCACCATCATATGTTATGTTACGACCGCTTTAGGTAGCTTTGGTTCATATGACACTTTAAGCTGACGATTCATTTACACCTATTACTTTTTCCACCACTGTACCTACAGCACAATATGTGGTGAATTGGATTTTTTTTTTGTTATTTTTTAAGTTAAATTGCGATAATACTTCCTGCGACCGATTCAGCTGCATAGTTCAGTTACTGGTCCGTCCAGTCAGTCGGCTGGTTAGTCGGAAAGTTGGTCGGAAAAAGCTCAGAGCGGGTATTCATTATGGAATGAAGGAAATAACCAATTCACTTGAATGCAAATCACTTTACACATCAAGCAGCTTTCTCGCGTAGATTGTGTTCAAGAATTGCAATTTGTAAGGAGAAGATATATACGTAGATAATGGTGTGTCTCAAAAATAATAAGGAGTGCTAAGCCGATACAATGTTAGATGTCAAGCGAGTTCCTCAAAAGAGTTATGAAAATGTCATTCATATTTCACTGTTCTGCAAAAGAGTTTAATCTGTGAATCCGAAAAATCATACTTAACCCATGTTGAAAATTCTAAAAAACCCATTTCATACCTTCCTCACCTACTTCATTTTAACATTTTTTAGAGCTCGGATTTTTTTTTTTTTTGGTCTATTTTGAAGTTCTTACATATATTTGTCTGCCATTTAAATTAGGGTAAGGAATGGAGACAAAATAACTGTTGACGTTGACTTATTTTTATTTTGAAAAAAGTCTGTTACAAAATTTGAGCTGAGAATGCAAACAAAATTAATTCGCATTATTTTAGTTCGTTTTATTAATGTTGGGGTCAAATTTCGACAGCAAAGAGCGATTCTTTTAAATTCTACCTGGCTTAAATCACCTTTATTTCTGAATGGCCCGATCCTAAATAAATAAGGTGATTTTTTTTTAGAAATTCTGAGTCTGAAGTTGTATTTTTGCGGAAAATATAATTTAAAATTTCAAAATTAAAATTTATTTTTAATTTGTTTAACCAATACCTTGGTTTAAGTTCGACAACAGTCAATTTGATTAATTGGGTGATTAAATATTCTGTTAATTAACGTAAAGAAAAAATAGAGGACATGGTTCACTTTATTTTTGATCCATTCATTTATAAATACCTTGGTCAGGCGGAGGAATACGCACCCCAAATAAGTTTAGCAAACAGAACGCAATACATAAGCATTCTCAGAGTGCAAGTCTTTTCGTAATAATTTACCAAAATATGCTGAAAGAAAAGGTCGTGCCAAATTTGACAGCTGGTTTGACAGTTATCGCTAAGGAAATTGCTATCACTATTATAATACTATTTTTGTTCTTGCGGCACCGCCAAATTACTTTCGAAAGTCTAATTTTCGCTATTCTGAGTCATCTAATTTATGACATGAGACACGATCGTCTCCGTATCCTCTCATCCCTTACTCCCGTATAATTGGTCTTGTCCCTGTAAAGTGTGATAACATGTCTTTTTTTTAGTTTTTCTATTATATTTCTTAAAAGAGTATATCAATAATGTAATTGAGATACCTCGCATAACGTACCACATAGCAACGACACAATTTGCAATTGTATTGAGGAGTGAGACGTAGTACTCTTATTACTGTGACGTTATTAATCCTCCGACACTAAGTTGCTAAGTCAGTTGTCAAATTCGGTTTCTCGCACGTAACACCTGACTTTACGGGCGATGTTAGTACATATTATACTTTTTTAATATGTAAATGTATTTTTGCTCTGAGTTTGTGCTCATTGTAAATATCAGCCTTTAGAAATACATACAAAATATTTTGAGACAAATGTCAAAATACTTCTAACATCTTATGCCACCCAGCTTTAAACGTCATTGTTTGTCGAACTTTCCTACTTTATCTGTAAAAAGCGGCGGGCAGCTTTGACAACTTTGAATTTAATTTGTGAACGCACTCTTTCACTAATCATCAAACTGTCACTGTCAATTTATTCAGTAAACTCAACATTTTTATCTTGGTAAAGTACACGAACGAGCAACGTCTGCAAATTATAAAAATTTTCTACCGAAATTCGGAGTCGGTGACTGCAACTTTAAGAGCGTTAACTCCAATTTTCGGTCGTAATTCTCGCCCTAGTAGACAGGCAATAACAAGTTTAGTGCAAAAATTTGAGTCTACATATTCGTTGTGTGATGTTGTGTCAGTGAGACAACGGGTTGGTCGAAGTGTCGAAAATATCGCTGCCGTTCAGGCGTCCGTAGCAAACGATCCAAATCAGTCAATTCCACGGCGTTCTCAAGAATTGGGCATCGCTCAAACCACATTATGGCGTATTTTGCGTAAGGATCTTGTTTTACACCCATACAAGATCAAGCTGACTCAAGAATTGAAGCCGATGGACCATTTGAAGCGACGTACGTTCTCCGATTGGGTTCTGGAGAAGATGCGCCAAGATCATGAATTTCATCGCAAAATCATCTTCAGTGACGAAGCTCATTTTTGCTCAATGTGTTCGTAAATAAGCAAAATATGGGTTATTGGTCGGGTGAAAATCCACATGTGCATCATGAATCACCACTTCATCCACAAAAAATAACTGTTTGGTGCGGTTTGCATGCCGGCGGCGTTATTGGGCCATATTTTTTCATCGACGATATCGACCGTCACGTTACTGTAAATGGTCAGCGTTGTCGCGCCATGATCACCGATTATTTTTGGCCCGAATTGGAAGATATAGACTTGGACGACATGTGGTTTCAACGGGATGATGCCACAAGCCACACAGCACACGCTACAATCGATTTATTGAAGAGTAAGTATGGTGAGCGTGTTATCTCAAGAAATGGGCCAGTCGATTGACCGCCTCGTTCGTGCGATTTAACGCCGCTTGACTATTTTCTGTGGGGCTACGTTAAGTCACTGGTTTATGCCAATACGCCGACGACGTTGGAAGAACTCAGAGCCATCATTGAACGCGAAATAGCGGCCGTTTCGGCCGAAATGTGTGGCCGAGTCGTTGAAAATTGCCATATGAACGAAGTCGAGTTCCATTCATAAATGTTTTGATTGTACTTCAAGCCGATAATAAAGTTTTTAAAATATCTCAAATGGTTTGCGTTTTATTTATAAAAAAAAAGTTGTGAAGTCCTTATTGGAAAACCCTATACATACATATGTACAATGTACATATAATTATCCACAGCAGGAGCCTTTGGTCGACTGTTACTCAGTTTATATGACAGCTTAAAGGGCATTGACTCAATGCGCATCGCTTCAATACGCCCATATAAACGCCACTTCAAACCGCATTAGAATGTTCAATCCACATTCATTCATTCCTGTTTATAAACCGCATTAAACATTTGAGACCGTATTGAAATATCATATAAACACTTTCAAATCGAATTAATTTACGCGCATTTGGAATTTACCACACTGTCAGTTCAATCAGCTGTTTGTTAAACTCTCTCAATTTTTTCTCGCTCATTTTGGATTCGGTTTTGGAAAATTTCATATAAACACCACCCTTTCTATTACCTAGTTTATATGACAGCTTAATATGCATTGATTCAATGCGCATTTGTTTAATACGCTCATATAAATACCACTTGAAGTCACATTGAAATACTCAATACGCATTCGTTTATTCCTGTTAATATTCCAGCTAATATAAACTTGTTGCCTTATTTTGTTCAGAATATTTTCTTAGCCCTTTAGATTTTCAGTGTCTTCAAAATAGCATAGGTACTCTTATCACTTCCTAAAACTGTTTTCTAAAAAAAATCAAAATTGCCAACAATTGAACTGACAGTAGACTTTGACGTTTTATGGGCTTTAGCTTAGTACTGTTCGAGAGGTGGCGTTATCCGATGAATCTATTTACACTAAAAATACACGTAGACTTTCTTTTTTCGGAAGCACTATCGTCCTTTTCGACGCATAATCTTCAAAATCGTTACTTTTCCAAACGGAGAACCTGACAATTACAATATTTCATCAGTTTATTGTTATCGGATGCATTTATACCATACATACCTACCTCTTAATCTAAGCAATTTTTTCCGTAAGCATGGAAACAAGAGATTCTTTCAAATAATTTTTTCTTAAAATGTAAAGATACCCGCTCAATGAGAGTTCATAATTCTTCAACATCGAGTAGGTACGTCAAAGAATATGTTCATATCTACAGGTTTAAATCTAGTTGACGTTTTAAGACATCAACATTACAACTTAACCACAGTTTTCTAATCAAACTCACCCAACTTCTGTCACATTGTGCTCTACTAGTTCTGTTTCACCTATTCCCTCTAAAACGTATTCCCCAACCCAGATATGCATTTAAAGTCGTAAATATAGTAAATACTCCCCTAATCTCCACTAGCCTCCCTCTAACTTATTTATGTATGTAGTACATATGTATTTATCTACTTGATACGTTAAGATGGAATTGCATTTCGAAAAGCTTTCCCTATATACAGTCGACTCTCGATAATTTGAAACTCAAGGGACCAGAGAAAATTTTCAAATTACCAAGGTTTCAAAATAGCAAGTGTTCAAATAAACAAGAGGAAGGAAGGAAAAATTCAAGTAAACGAGAGTTTAATTAAAGTTCATGATTTATTCCTTCAAACATGTTCATTTTGAAAAAAAAAGTCCGTAATTTTCTGTTCCTCCCTAGCTTCAATCACACGCTTTTTTTCACTTATGGAAAGACACTTGTTTTTTCTTGAACTCATTTTGATACTTTTAAATACACAAATAAAAAATTAACGTAACCCACTTCAACGTTTGAAAGAAAACTAGACTGCGAACCTATGCATATGCATATCTCATTCGACAGGTCTGAACATATATGTAAACAAATGACAGGCCGGTTCATGAAAAACGCTTCAAGTTATAGAGAGTAGGAAAGCCTGACTTCAAATTGCTGAATGTCAGCGGGTAAGATGTTAAACTGTATTCCTTCAGTGTGTATTTCTTCAAATTACCGAGGGGACCAATTAATATTGATTGTATTCAATTTATCAAGTATTTTGCAAGGGACCGGGAAAAAATTTCAAATTAACGAGAGATTCAAATTAACGAGTGTCAAATTATCGAGAGTCGACTGTACATAGATATATGTATGTAAATGTACATATATCCAGGAACAAGGAAAAGGGAAATGCCTTGTCTTACATAGGGAAGACACATTCCAAACTCCTCACTATTGTCTGTTTTTGGTGCAACCAAAAAAAAATAAACTTAAGAACATTTTTGCTGCACATAAGAACTAAGAATACACCAACTAAACTACACAGGCGAAAAAAAAAAATAAATAAATAAAAACTTCTAAACTAAACGTGAAAAAGGAAGGAGCTCAAAAGGAAAAGAACAATAAAATAAAAGAAGCAAACAGCTTAAAGAATATAAAATAAAGAACGAGCAACAGCCAAATGAAAAAAAAAATAGAAATAAAAAGAGGAAAAAACAAAATAAGCAAATAAATTCGTGGTCATCGACACATCGCCTTTGCACAAATTCTGAAGGTCACAACTACACGGAACCGTGCGCGCGCGGAAACGTCGTTGCCGTCGTCGCTGTGGTCGTCGTAGTCAACAATGTTCTTTCTGTGCAGCAGAAGCAGCAGCACCACACCAGAAGCAAAACAGCAGTGTTGGCGATAGCAGTGGCGGAGGCGGGTGGCTAATTCCCCCCCTTATACACTCATTATACATGCCCACCTAAACACAACAAACATTCAACACTACTACAAACAGAAGGCTTAGAGCGCCGCAGTCACATATATTCTATTTTAGCGTAAATACCTTGTACTCGCACTCTCTTCTAACAAGATTCGTGATATCGCACGGTGAGGTTTATATTCGTACATATATGTACGTATATATATATTACTCGCTACATGTAAATGTATACGTTTTGTTGTTTTTTTAAGTATTACTTAGCATTTCGCGCATCATTATAAAAACAAACGGTATTTATAGATTCCTCCATGGATGGTGGTGAAGCTAGAAGTAGAGTGTAGTTATGGCAAATTCTGTTGGGGCCATAAGCACTCGTATGGCGTAGATTTTGTATTTACTTCCTAAATCTTATCATATACAGAATTAGAAGTAACAACATTAGCAGGCGACATGTAATTTGTGATAATTGCTTAATTGTATGACAGTTGTGGAACGTTATGAAATGAAATACCAAGAAAATGGTCCATTTAAATGAGAATGTCATCAGATGTACGAATATTATACGTTTCACTGCACTGGAATACAGAAAATTTATGCAGAATGCATGTTGTCAAAAGACGCCATGAATGACAATATTGCCTAATTCCGGATTTTGGGCGTTCGGTTAAATAATTAGTTTTATATGTTATCTTTGAAAGATACTAATTTTCATACCTTGCTATTAAATTTCACCATCGATTAGAACATATTTTTTGTTTTTGAGACGAATCAATCTTATCATGATTGTCATGATGTCAAAAAAGTACCTCCTTGAAGTTTGCAATTTTGTGCAGCTTACATAATTCTTCATACGCGCAAGCATACAACTTTGCGTAAATGTCAATTTGTAGAATTAGAAATGTCATATATGAGTGTTATACTTGTACACATCCATAATATTTTTGTGTCTTTTTTCTTTAGGATTAAGTCGTCCTTAAAATTTTCTTTAGGATGGTGTCTGCAATAGAACTATGATAATTTCGTCAGCACTTAATAACTCATAGGTATAACTGAAAATGGCCAGTAGTTATCCGTGTCCGAAATAAATACCTGGACGTTTCCCGTCCGAAATGTAAATTTTGTGTACTTAAAAGCTTTCGCGTAAGACATATTTCTCCATGCTGTCTGTCCTCACAAATTCATGCTTATTGCTATGAAAGAAATTTGAATGAAATAAATCTGATTACGGGTGAATTTTAGAAAAGTGGTGGAACTGTCAAATCTGGATACTCAAAGAGGACAGTAAATACTGTGTAAACTAACTTCGTGAACCACGAACTGGACAATATTCAACATGTTACACTTAGAATTGTCAAAGATCATTCTTAGAAATGAAACTTAGCTGAGCTTAATTTAACGATTTCCTCAAGTTTCTTCATATTCGTAAAATTAGTTCAAATGACAAATATGAAGGTAATAATTAACAAAATCTTAACCTCAGAATGTAACATCAATGACCTGACATTTCCTAGGTGTTTCATTCAATTATGACAATCTGCTATAGACTTCAATGCCTTAGCAACTCTCAGCACAAAAAAAAATTACATATTGACATTTCCAATACTTGAATGAAAACGGAACAATGTCCCACTTGTCAAGTCCATTAATAATAGTTTATGTCAAAAATTACCTTGCACTCATACATTCATATATACATACATATGTAGGTGTGAATATTCATAAAGAACAAAAAAAAGACATACCCAACAGATGCAATTAAATATCTGTAAGCTCTAAGCAAATGGGTATTTCCTGAATTCAATACCTTCTCCAGCCTCAGTTATAGTACACCTGTACCCACCCGCCGAACCATTTAATAAACTGACAACTGAACAGTGCAAAACAAAAACAATAACAACAAAACCACGTAAATACATATAAAACGAGTGAAATACATAAATAATAATAATAAAATAAAAAAAAACAACTACAAGTACCTACTACAGGAAATGTTGCACCTACACTCATGATGACGGCGACTACGACGACGACAACGACGACTCGCTACTAGCTGTTAAATTGTGTCAAGGTGAATTTAAGGCAAAATGTAAATAAATATAAATTACCACAGTTGCAGCAGTAGCAGCACCAGTGACAGCAGCCGCAACAACAACATCAGCACATCGGAATTCAATTGAACACTGCTCAATTCGAACACAGATACACTAAACAGCTCAATACGCCGACTGAATTGACGACGCTGAGGATGTTTTTTTTTGTATAAACAATCTGTCACTGCAGAAAGTAAAACACACAAAAGTCAAATTGAATTAAAAATAAAAAAATAATAAAACAAACAAGACGAAAACAGAGCACCAACTGACACGAATACTTAAAACGAACTTACATCGCGTTTAATTACTTCATTACGAACATTTCGATCTTTCAGTCTTTTAGTCTTTCAGTATCTCAGATATATACTAAGATACTCAGAAAATATAACGCGACGACAAGAATTTAAAATTGAATCGTGTGACCATGCTCGCATTGACTTACGTAAGAATTTGTAACGCGTGCGTATTACACTATATTGCCTATATTGTCTGCGATGGGGTTTCGGTTTTGTTGCTCTTGGCAGGGTGTGTGTTTGTCATTATATATATTTACATATACGCTTAACACATTGACAAATTTCCATGCAACATGTGTAAATTGCAGTTGAAAGATACACACACACACAAACATAAAAAAATGGCAACACCTACGGCGGGGGTGCGTTTGCGATGATCATCAAGTTGAGCTTTACAAACACAAAAGTGCTGCCCTCTTTTTTGTTTTCCATGTCATCAATCGGGGACGTAAATTTTTTTTTACATTTTGTCTTGTATATCGTTCTTTTTCAACTAAGGTGACGTATGATGGTCACTTCGATTTTCTAACTAAAAACGACTTTTCGAAATCGAAAGTCGAATACGAATGATACAACTATCAGACAGTGACACTTAATTTACGTTGCAAATTTGTAAGTACACCCCAGTCTGTCAAATGGCTATAAGAAAAGAGAATAAGTATTCGAACAATAGGTAGGTATGTCGGATATTTGAAGTAATCATCTACGCATATTTAAATGTCAAGTGGGCTTGAATTACTGCAGTTAGGATCGCTTGGTATCTTTGAATTTAAAATGCAATCAGAGAATAGATAAACCCACTTTGTGATGTATTTATCATTTTACTATACATACTCGTACATATATACTATTTATATTCTTGGTTGAGGGATTTTTTCCTTTTGTGAATTTCAATTCTTGTGAGATCAAGATATTAGTCACGAGTGAAGTATGTTAATAGGAATACTTTGGCAGACGTTAAACAAACTCTCGTGATTCTGACTAATTAATATTTGTTGGCAAGATTTTAGTGCTTTGACAGATCCGATGGGATTTGCTTTGAAAGTTATTTTATTGATACATATTTTCAAATGTCAGATGAAAGATGTTGAACAGAATTGTATACGTATATGCAAGAATTGACAAATAGATTTTAACTGCCTAGGTTTGAAGCAGAAATTCACTTGACAAGACAGTGAGACGAGCTAAAGTAGATGTTTGTCAAAGCTGAGCAAGAAACGTCGTAATTGTAAATTTGCAGTTCACCAGTTAAAAGAGAGGCTATTTGACCATAATACAGCATCAGTAGTTCAAATTAAATCGTCCTGCAGCCTTACGTCTTGAATAAGTTAATTTTGCTGTTTTACAAAATCTTGTCGATCACCATTTTATGACAACTAAAGCCTCGCCCTTTCATCTAAGAAAACAGAAATCAATCTCGAGCAGGATATCAATATCAGATTAGATGGGCTATGGGTGAATCTTATTGACTAAAATTGATCATATTTCTAGACAGAAAGAGGATCAGTTGAGATCTACGACAGGTCTATTGTGATGTTTCGCGGTGCAGCAAGCTGTATATAATCTTGAAATAATTTAAGCTGCATTAAATTTTTTGTATCTGTTTTAAACCTTTTTTTAAACTCATCCGAATCGTTACCAGGAGATACTTACCTGAAACTCTTTTCTCTGAGAGAAACAGATTTTGAAATTATTTTATTCGATATTCGAAATATCTTGCTACCGTTTATATAATTTACCGTTTATGTAATTTCTACAGTTTTCTATGTTCACCCGTTTATTTGTCAACTGCAAAGTAATGTTGCAAATGATCTCGCTGCATTTATTTCCTTAAAGTTCAGATACACTGCTGAAATAATTCCTTTAAGTGACAATCCCTTTATGACCAATATTTAGTGGTCATCAGATAATCGAATGCTACATAATCTCTGTATTGCGATGCCTACATTATTGTACAGAGTATTTACATATTTTTATATTTACATATATTGTATAATCACGTACTATAATATCATCTCCAACATTGTTACGATGATCATATGTACGAGTATATTGATCTTATCTTCAAACTTTCTCCAAGATGTTATCTTGTTCGTTTCTTAAATCTTGCTTTCATTCTAGTTATACCGTCAAAATCTTGTACGAAGACAGTGATCGATTTTTATGAGTATACCAGGCAGTATTGGGAAAGATCAGTAATTTGAGGTTTCATATAGTATATTTTTTCTTGCTAAGAAATTAATGGTTGTACCAGCAAAATATTGGAGACCCCAATGAACCTAAATATAGTATACCACATGTCTAGATTACCATAACTAGCATTTGTATTAATCAGTTAATCAATCTCATTTGATAACACTGTTTTTAGAAGTATAAATTAGATACATTATCGACTAAACCAATCGATTCATGATTAAGCTACTTTTTCATGGACTTAGTGTGGCAATCACACAAAGTCTGTCAAAATTTTAGTTTGGTTTTCTATTTTATTTTTGGTTTGTAAGTTATTTTCTTTATTTTTATCAAAAAAGTGTTATTTGAACTTTAATCATTTTGTTGCCTTAGGTCTTGTTGATTTGATAATGCATAGGTTATTTGTAATCAAAATTAGAAGATGCTTAAAATGCATACCTTTTCGATACTTAAATATTTGAAATGATTTGACGTCTGTAAATCTATCACAATGGATCTAACGGCTCTCTCTTTTTACTGCTTTTGTCAACTATTAATCTAAAACTTAGTCAAAAAACGTCAGAAAATATATACCGTATATTTTAAAGCACAAGTAATGCTTAAAACTGGTACATTTGGATTTTGAATATATTTAAAGTGCCAAGGAAGCAAACAAATTCCTTAAAACTAAAAAAATATGTTAACGTCATGTTCGCAATAAATATATATCGTCGCTAAAACAGCTCAAAATAGCGTCTTATTAGTAAAGGAATAGATTCCCTTCTCTGTAAATTCTGCTGGTTCAAAGTTTTATACCAGTTTTTGGATCATAAAGCATCTAGTGTCCACTTGGCACGCATGTGTCAAACTGAGCCGCCCTAAGACTTCTGTCCAAAAAGAAGCATCTGACAAATCTGACATTTAAAAACACAAACAACGATATGGAGCGATTTTGTCAAACACTGTCTGATGTCATCTTTTAATGTTGACAACAAGAGTCATTGTTCTGATGGAAATTCTTATCTTCTCTCAAGGTCTCTCATTCTATTTTCATGAAATTTCAATGCAAGTTCATCAAAAATAGAATACAATGCTTATAAACAAATTATGATGTGCGAATGTGATCTAACTTGTAGAGTAAATAAAATACGTACGTACGATGTACTAGCTACCTCCCACCAAAACTGTGACCCGCGCACCCTTAATTCAACTACCCAACCAGACCGGCCGTTAATATTTGATAAGACCCGTTTACTTGAGTTACGATTCTCTTGTTATTATTATGTATTATTCTTCATTTTGTTTTCTTCTCAGCGCTGTTGATGTTCTCATTTGTTTTTTTTTTTGTGTTCAAATTGTAGCATAGAACTGAGAGTTCTTCTTGCTGCTGTTGGCATGCATTTATAAATAAATCCACCATGACCTTCTATCGAACGATCACCCTAGAAATCCACTGACACCACAAATCCGTTTTTGTACGTTGCAGTACGAGCATGTGTGTGCTTCTTGGTTGGTACTTGCCCCCTTACGTCTTGCACCAGAATTCTAGTGACTAGAGAGAACTTACTACACAAGCGGGAGCAAAGAAAGAAGACATAATGCAGAGCGTAGAACGTAGAACTAATCGTGTTTCTGGTGGTAGAAAAGAACAGGAAAAAGGAAAAGAATCACCTCTAAAGAATATAACAATAAAACAAAACTTATAAAAGTGCAACATTCATCTTCATCTCTTAGGGGGACACTATCGCCCCCTTACTTTTATGTGATGATTCGCCCACAGGATACTCGCATTAACGGCTGCTCTGTGTTGATGTTGATGTTATGTTGCTGTTGCTGTTGCTCATACGCTCAGTTCAACACGGCAATTGGTTTTGGGATGCTTGCTTCTGTCACAAGGGGGGGTTGCAGCCTATTAGACCTTTTATTTTTGCTTTTCCTCTTTCGCAATGGATTTCGTGTTCATTTCCTCTTTTGCACAACTAGCTACATACCTATGTGCATTTAGAAATACGTGTGTAACATATGTGATGACTGTCAGAGTTGGGTTGGTTTAGTACCAGCGTGCCGTGGGGGTCGGGTCGAGTTGCGCTGAGTGCACAAACGGCAATATACATGCATACATATTCGCGTATTATGTGCCCCCATTCCCAAGATCTTCTCTGAAGCGAACAATCACGAAAACGAACACGAAAACGGAAAATGCAAAGATGAATAAAAAAAGGAAAACAGAAATGAAAGAAAAAGATTCGCTACACATAGTCTGTAGTCTGTGATGGGCACATACCCCACTCGAACCCATTCACAGTGGAAAGTGAGTTGAGTCTTTTCCTCCTCATCATTCTTTAATAAATGTACTTTTCCTTTACTCTTTGTCGTACTGTTCGTCGCTTGAGAGTTTTATGCTTTTTTTTCATGTCTTTTGGCTTGTCTGAAATGTTGGCCTGCCTTCTGCATTCTTTTATGTAAGAGCAGAGCAAGAGGTGCGCGATTTCTTGTTCCTTATGTTTTTTGTATGGTGTTCCCTCCTTTTTCGCATTCCTTCCTTTTTAAGTACAATTGTTATTTGTTTTCATTTTCGTTTTCGTTTACGTTTACGCTTTCGTTCTCGTTTTCGCTTGTACTATTGGTTTGGATCGCGAATTGATGATATTTTTGGTTTACGTGTGGTATTTCCAACATTTCTCAACCATCCTTCACATTCGCTCCCTTCTGTTGTGTTCCTACCCTTCTTCATTCAGTATTAGGGACTAGAACAAGGGAAGTCATAAAATGTCATCCTGGTTTCAATTTTCTTTCTTTCCCTATTGGTTGGGTTAGCTACTGTCATATGGATTATAGTCAAAAGGGTGTCATCTTATTCGAGTACCTCTATCCAGTCGCTCTCTGTTTGCTGTTTCTATAAACAACCGAAACTCACACACAAATGAATCCCATTTTTAGCCAGCCTATATCTATTCGCCCGTCTACTTTTTTTCTTTCTTTTCTCTATCTATCTACCTATCTATCTATCTTTCTGTGTGCCAAGAGGTGTTTGTGGATCACTTAATTGTTTTTGTTCAATTGAAGGGCATCTAGTTGCATTGACCCCTTTTTTTTGCTATGTCTCACTCTGATGTTTACGAAGGTTTCTCTTTCTAATTAAATTACTTTCTCCTCTAGGATGCATAAACACACACACATGAAAGCATATAAAGAGCCAACATTTAAACAACATACCTTCATATTTATGTAAAATAGAGGCGGGCGTAGGTACAATTGTTAAAATTTGTGTTTGTGCAACATTTATATTGCAATTGTATGTTGACGATGGTACTCACATATTCATAAAGACTGCGATTCATTTTGCAAATCTAAAAATAGAGAATATTATACACGATTACCCGAGTTGTTCTGGTCGTACTAGTGTTTGTAAGGGGACAGTGGAATGGGAGGACGCTGTATCGAGAAGCTATTATGTGCAATGTTCTGAAATCGCTCTTGGGATGCGTGCGTACAATTGCATAGAAGAGTCGTATGTATTTACGAGTAGGTACCTTGCCCACATTGCCATAGGCAACATTGTTTCCTGCAAAAATGTTGCAAATAAATTTTGCAAAATTTTGAAAAAGCCTATGTGGTGATGAGGAAATGAGAACAAATTCAGACCGTTTGAAGAGTTTCCGGGCGGATGTAGGTACATATGTAAATATCGGGTGTTATGAATGGGAAATCAAGCAATTGTCATTAGCACCGAACAAATCTTCTGTGTGGTTTTCGAAAAGCACAATATCTCCTTAATGGATCATCCGAAACTGGAGGATCGGTCCGAAATTAATTCTTCCGATTGTCCGTATGACTAGGCCATATGTACTCGTATACTTGTAGTCTTAAACCACAAACCTTTTGGGATTGTTTGAGTCTTAATTGTTTAAGATATTATCTAGATGAAATGGTATCGGTTGTGTTGATATGTAGGGCCAATCAAAAGCTGCTGCTTCTTTTGTGTGCTTTAAATCGCTAGCAGGGATGGCCTATTTTAAATTATTTTACAAAAAGTTATAGGTCAGTTGCTCCCAACTCAGGAGAGAATCTTTATTGATAGCCTGACTACGTGGCGAAAAGTGAGACTAGATTCAGACATATCAGTCTCTTTTCGTTCTTGCTGAACATCGCGGTGGGAACAATGCCCGAAACTGAACGTGCACTTGACAGGAAGAGTACGCGTTGGGTATTTCCATAGACATTGGAAGCGCCCTCGACAATGTAATTTTTGATGCAAAGGCAACTCACGTATATGCTTATGATGTAACTGAAGTTTTAGTCGGATCACACTTAATGTCTGGTTGCTCAATACCCAAACCGACGGTCGTTGTACCAGAAATAAGATTTCAAAACTAAGATTTTCCTCGTCACGAGAAGCAGGAAGCTGAATAGTTTGAAGCACCTACTGTTAAAACGAGATTCTTCGGCAAATCTGTGTATCACTCTGAATAAGAAAACATTTTGGACAAAACATATGGCGTCGGTGACTTCCAAGCCGCTCTTATCTTTCTACCAGTGTAGGGGGACGTACGGAAAGAGATGGGGCTTGTTACAGTTATTGGCATGCAGTTTGATAAAATGACACCGGAGCTCCAGTTGTTGCGGAACTACGGAGTCGACTTTCCATGCATCCAAGACCATACCAGGACGTCAACCGGAAACTGAGCTACAAAATAATTTTAGTCGCATCTACACCGATGGCTTTTGAACCAGTCTACGATGTTGCGTTATCGTCCTTTTGTAGGACGAAAACCTTAGACTTCACTACCCAGTTTCTTAAGCCGAGGTATGCACAGCCTAAATGTGAGAAACAAGTATATGAGGCAAAGTATCTGCGTCTATAGCGGCAGACACGGTTCTGAACCCAATCACTTTCACTAATCTAGTTCGAATATACAAAGCTTTTTTCAACGTAGTTGAAAGGCTGCATTTGCTGTGTCGAGTCTGTGTTTCAAATCACCATGGGTTCACAAGAAATGAGATCATATGAGTATAACAATTTGATAGGCAAAACTCTGAGGAAAACTTCTCATGAGCTGAACTCGTGTTTAGGGAACACATGCGCTATGCTATGGCTTCCATTGACAAGTAAGCGACGGGCTTCCATTGATTAGGTCTCATTTGAGCATAATCATATGTGCCATGGCTGTCCAGGTTGCTTACAGACCAAACTAATGCTTCTAAACCTCTATAATATTTATATGATTTTAAATCATGCCATTAGTGACCATCTTTCTGTAAGGCACGTCGTCAATATTTATGTTTTGGACATACCTATGTATTTAGAAAGAAATAAGGTTCAACGAAGCTTCACAGTTGGGTCGGCAATTATCCCACTTCTTATGCAACGCTTTTAATTTATGTATACATAAAACCAACATCAGGAAATGACTTTGCAGCTGATCATGGTCATGATCATCATGATCCCCTACCCAAACTCAGCTTTTAGGAGACAAATTTGTTTACCATTTCGAAGGAGCTTATGGCAATACATGAAACCTGCAAGATATACCTATCCCTTTTGGTTTAGGCAACATGCCTAAGCAATATAATAAACAAGACGCAACTCTAAGTGTTGTGGTGTTAGAACTGAAATTCGATATAGCATTTGCTGCATGTAAACGTTCGATTAATTCAAAAGTTCTTATTATTCTTTCTTTATTCTTATTCTTATTCTTTTATTAACCATTAAAATATGAAGCTTTATGGTTAGGACTACTGAGCTTAGTGCTGTAAGTCAGAGTTTAACTGCCTCAATATTGTTTTAATGCCATGAAATATCGTTGCAGTCAGTTAGAATATGTATGCAAACAGCTTTTAAAGTTTTAAGCAACTCTGAATAGGTACTCATAATACGATTAATTGATGTCTCAACTTCCCTATTTGCATGTAGTCTTAGAGCTGTGAGTTACAGTTACTTTGTGGAATGGCCGACTCTTTCTAGAGCTTGATAAATTTGTGTGATGATAGGAGATCTATTACCTAGGAGATATCCCTGATGTTCCGTTGAACTCCGATTTCCCTTTATATGTATATTAGTCATTATAAAAACGTAGATTCCTTTGTCCATATCTCAAAAGTCATATACATAAATGTGTAGGACTTGATAATAGAAACGTCCCTCTACCACCTATTAGAATCTGCATAAGACAATCTTCTTCGTAGTAGAAGTACGAGTAGTTTCGTGTTCATAAGCAACCAATACCTGTATTTTATCCATATGTACGTACATACATACATATTAATGTAAACCTATTTCTCATCCGTCAAATAAAAAACTTAACTGTAAAAGAATAAGTACAAACAAATCGTCAAAACAAATAAAACGGAAAAAACCCGTAAAATACGTCCATCAGAGAAGTTCTGAATATATGCTAAACAATGCATGAAAACCAAAAATAAAATAAAAACGAAGACGAAGACGAAACTCAAAAATGCAAAAAGAAAAAAGAACTGAATCACACAACGTTGAACTTTTCAAACTAGAATTCAAGGCCAAGACATCAAAAATTCATTGACTCCAACCAAAAATCCTGCCCCTTGCACCACCCCTAATGCGCACACGAAAACAACATTTTTTAAATTAAATTAAAAAAAAAAACAAAAAAACAACAACAACATCGCCAGAACAGAAAAAAAAAATGCAAAAAAGCACACAACTACTACCCACTTGCGAATATGTATGTACATATGTACGGTGCACAAATATTTTTAAACCTCATCTTCACCACCGGCGCATAGTACCCGATTGCGCTTCCTATTCAGTATACCCATCAACCCCAGCCCACTATCGCCCCTTGAGTTATGTTTCCCTCCGCTAATCAAAACAAGCCAACAACAAGCTTAGAGAAATTGAAAAGTGCAAAAAACGCCGAAAAAAAGAAATATTTTCTCAAAAATTTAGCATCCCTCGAGCTGATAATACGAAACGCGAACCATGAACGCGTTTCGCATATGTGTGCACATGCACAATTCAACTCAAAATCAGAATATCACAAAATTCACATCACAAGTAGCACCCGCGCGCGTAATTACCAACACAAACATGTTCACACTCAGTCAAATTCAGTTACGGTCTCAGAGCAATCTTCTCATTCCCTCAGTTGCGAATGATGATTCGCGGTTTTATTATTTTTTTTTATTTTTTTAACGAAATTCTAATTCGATGGGGCGACAAATTAAAGCTAACTGCGCGTCAGAAAAATTTACAAAAATCAACATCACCAAAATAAGAAAGTAAACGAATCGATTTCAACCCCTTTTTTTTTGTATTTACAGTGCCGGACAACTATTACCTTTCCATGCCGTCCGGTGGTGGTTCCGGTAGCGGAAGTAATGCCGGTGGTGGCGGTGGTGGTGGGAATGCAGGTGGCGGTGGTGGTGGAGGTGGTACGAATGGCTATACAACCTCACCACACTTTACTACACCGTCCCCGCCACGTACCAATAATGGTGCCCCACCATCGCATCATTCCATCCAGCATCATCAGCAACAACAGCATGCGCCGCATCATCAACACCACCCGCATCATCATCACCATCATCCACATTCCGCGGCCGGTAATAGCGCAGCAGCAGCTGTTGTAGTTGGTCCCAATCTCGGCTTACATCCTCAAAGTGTTATACAACCGGCGACATCAAGCGTGAATTATGATCTCTCCTACATGCTGGAGCTTGGCTTTCCGCCTCGTAAACTGAAGAAACCACGCAAGCCCAAAATCGAGATGGGTGTTAAGCGACGCAGCCGAGAAGGCTCTACAACATACCTGTGGGAATTCCTCCTTAAACTCCTTCAGGATCGTGAATATTGTCCGCGTTTCATCAAGTGGACCAATCGCGAAAAGGGTGTTTTCAAATTGGTCGACTCCAAGGCGGTCTCTCGCCTCTGGGGCATGCACAAGAACAAACCCGACATGAACTACGAGACTATGGGTCGTGCGTTAAGATATTACTACCAGCGAGGTATCCTAGCCAAGGTCGATGGTCAAAGGTTGGTCTATCAGTTTGTCGATGTGCCAAAGGACATTGTCGAAATCGACTGTAATGGTGTGTAGACTATCCAGAACGTGGTGCGTCGAGGCTTAACAACACAACATACACATTCTTTGTACAAAAAGAACAAAAAAAAAAAAAAACAACAGCAAATTTGTACCCATCAAAGAAACCAGAGAACAAAGATACAAAACAAAAATATTCTTTCGAATTTAGAACAAAATTTTAAGCGGATACAAGTCGCGGAAATTAAAAAAAAAAACAAATACTTTAGGACAAATATAGTAAAAATAATTGAATAACTTATTTTTCAAAAAATAAAAAATAAGGTAAATTTGTAAATTGTCTAATTTATGTATAAATTAAAAAAAAAAAAAATTTCTTATATAATTTTTTTTTGTAATAAATTTTAAGAAAACAAAACAAAACAAAAAAGCTGCTGGATATTTTGATTTCTTTTGTTTTTCGTTTTATTTTTTAATTCAAAAAGAACTCCCTTTTGTTGTTAATTATTTACGAATAAGTTTATTATTATTATTTTTTTTTTTTTTTGTATTAGTTCTTATATTGTTAGCTTTGTTGCTAAGAACCAATTCTTGTGTAATATTACAGTTAAATGCATATACTAAATATAGAAACCTATTTTTACCACAAAACAAAATGTATATTAAAAAAAAAAAGAAACAAGTTAAAAAACTTATTAATTAGACCACCAACCAAGGATCACTGCCTAATTTAAAGCAAACAAAAACAAAACAAATTTGTCGTTATAAAATGCTTAAAACAATTGTACAGTTATCTTTTTTATTATTATTATTATTATTATAATATTATAAATATAATTATTCTTACGTTTCTGTATATTTTTGTTAATTATTTTTTTTTATAGTTTCTCTTCTGCTACGTGTAACTATTTTTTATTTTTTATTTTTTAACTTGTATTTCGTGTAAAATTTGTTTATTTTTAAGATATAACAAAAAAGTTAAAAAAAAAATATACGAGTATATAAATAAATAGATATGAATATATTATTTCTTTGCTTTAGTGTATTATTTTTTTTTATTAGGTTTTTAAGTTGATTTTTTCTTGTCTTAGTGAATTAGTAGTAATTCTTTTATTTTTATTTTTCTTATTTTCTCTGTGTATAGCTCTTGTATAAAGAACATAAAAAAAAAAACAACCAATTGTATAAAATAATTATTATTTTATTTTTAATTAATATTATTATTATTATTTCTATACCAATTCTTATGAAATATATTTTTTTTAGGAATAAATATTTTTAAATTAAAAAAAAAATGTTTTTGCTTGTTATTTATTTCATTTATTTTTTGCACTTGCACCTGCATTTGATGATTTGATGCCTATTGTGAATTCACAATGGTTTTCATTTCCTTTTGTTTCCTTTTAGTTCGTTGTTTATTATTTATTGTTTTTTTTTATAGATATTCAAAAGTGTTTTTAGTTTTTGCATGCAATTTTTTAAAAGCTGTGTTTCTTGTCGGAGACATTTTGTTTTTTGGGTGCTTGCATAATTTTGTGACCTATTCATAACATAGGGTGATCGTAGTCTTTTTTAAAAATAAATTACATTATAGTTAGCAATGTTAAAAGTAAAACAGCGCAGATCTTAAAAAAGAAAACAACTCTCAACCAAAATTAAGTTATTTGTAGAGTTAATAGTTCGAAGAAAATATAGAACCTGATATAGACTGGATTAGGCTGAGGGTGCAAGTCAATGTTCGGGTGTTAATACTATAATTATTAAAACCTGAACACCCACAATTACAACAAATTTTTAAAGAAAATATAGGTAGATTCATATTTATTGCTGCGAATCTTGTGATTATGTAATTCACTTGTGTTCTCCACCTGTAATTATAAAAAAGTCCTGGAATATCTTAGCACTTGAGGTTCGTATTGGTGAGAAAACTTCCTCTGACAGTGAGTTGAAGAGTGTCAACACGTGTCTGGCTCGCCTATCAGTCTTTTCATTTTACTCTATACTTTTGTGGTCAGGAACCCAATCTTCCTACATTTCTCTACTAGTTTTCATGAAGCAATTATTCAGTGAATGCACTTTAAACAACAAACATTACTTTCGGACTTACTTAGATGGCGCTACAGCCTGGAGTGGATCTTTGCCTCAACAAATATGCCACCACAGCTAGCCCTGTTGTTTGCCAGCTGCTCCCAATTTCACATGCCAAATTATTTAAGCTGCCAATACAACTCTACTTGCACATTCGGTGCGGTCTCCTTTGCTGCATTTTTTTCTCGGTGATGACTTCGACGACTATTTCTGAGTTATCCCAGCAATCTAGTCCAAGGAATTCTGACTCTTTTAATTCCAAACCGCCTACTATGCTAATAATCTCTAAGGTAGGATCGTTGCTTTGATGTAATGCGAAGTCTAAGTAAACCAAATCATTGACTATTTCGAAGCTATACATACTTTTCAATTGTGCCATTTTGACACAATTCGTTGACAGCATGTACATATAGTCGTTCTTTTTTCTCTCAATTACCGCCAGCGCCGTGTGAGCTTTAATATTTGCAAATGCCTCACAAACAGCTAGCTGTACGAGCATTCTATCGATAATGTCCATACCATCCGCATAGGCAAGCAGCTGTACAGATTTTTTAAATGTTATGCCCCTGATGTTGCTTTGCACGTTTCACATTATACTATTAAGTACGATTTTTAAAAAAATCACATCACAGTTGTTCGCCTTGTTGGAATACTTTGTAGTGACATTAAAGCTCTCAGTGAAATTACATCTAATCCTCGCTGAGCAGCGAGCCTTAAGTTAAGCGAGTGATAATTTAAGCAGAAATGCTAAAACCAGACATGATTTCGTATAATTTTGCACGATATACGATGCCACAGGTGACGAAAGATAGTGAATGTTGATTTGGAGTTCGTGGGACCTTCCCAAGATCTGACATAATGTAAATCTGCTCGATGTTGGACTTTCTTCAGGCTTTCTTTAGGCGTCAGTATCGACAGCTTTGTTTGACTTAATTGTATATTGACATCCTCACTTTGTTGAGATCGGGTGGACAGAATGATGCCTGCTAGATGTTGAATGGTTCGATCTGACTAACAGTAGAATGCTGATCGGAATCGCCGTTTAAGTTTAACAGTCAGCAGAAATGGTTTTTAAATATTCCAGCATCAACTGCTTATCTTCAACTCTGTCTCCTATCTTAATGGACTATTTTCGCCTCCCATATTTGTCGTTAGATTTAAAGTAGGAATATCTGGTTATTTTGAAATAAATGCATAGTAAAGACCAAAAATAAAATGTCGCAACTGTTTTGTGAAATCGTAAAACCTACGATCTGATTTGATTCCAATTTATCGCTCCTAAAAGAATACATTGATATTTGATTCCTTTTTACAAGAACAAGATTTAGAGCATACCTATAGGAGTTCAGATCTTAAGTAAATTTAGGACAAGCCTAGGTGCGTCTTAAATTGGCTGAATTTCATTTCCAGCCGTGTGTTGTGTTGTCTCAGCATAATCAATTTAAAAACTCGCCGTGCTCGGGTGTTGATGTTACTATGCTACATATGTCGTTGATATCTAGAAAGCCTTTGGTCGTTAAGACACATTACAGGCAGCACTCCTAATGGGTTGATGGCAGTTTTGTTACTGACCTTCAACGCTGCTTTATCTTGAAATATCGTGTTTGGCGTGTAATAAACATGGTCTAGCAATTTTCTAAGAAATCTTTAATGTCCAATCATCTTAGTGTTTCCATTCAGATTGTTGGTCCAGTTTATAACCGCACATTGACTACTACTGAGTCTACATACTTTGGCTGCTCGAAACTTGCGTACTTGCTATTGGAGCTATGTCTAGTAATCATCAGAATGTGATGTACTTGGTTGGCAGTCTGACAATTGTCTGATCGCATGTTTCAATAATGAAGTATAGTCTTGCTGTATAAATTTTGAGTTTTTGGAGGTTTGGTTTGGTCATTGAGTATATATTTTCCAACACTTGAGCTGAGGATATTCTTCTTTCCGTAATTTGCATTGAAACCGTCAAGCTTAACTTTGATGTCATACTTTGGATATTAATTGTAAATCATATCCAGAAACTCGTAGAAGTGTTGTTTTTCTGCAGCTATAATAAGGTATTTGAATCAGATCTTCTTTAGTTGATTGGCTGTATGTTAACTATTCCACATGCAGAACACGTAATGAGATTATGCATATCAGAGGAATGTCTTTGGTTTATCAGTGGAAGTTTTTCTAGCCTCACTAGGTCCATCGACGACGTAATTTGTGAGACATACCGGCATTTATTGCTCACTGTACTCTCTTTTGTTTGTCTGATGGACTCGTTGTCTAGACATTTGATCACACTGATCAGGTCAGTAAGGAGTCGTTTTTCTCCATTACTGTATGTATCACATTATAGTTATTTACGGTCACATCCAGAAGCGCGCTAAGATGCTTTGAAAAGTACAAAGTTCTTAATCCGTACAAATAGGTTATTTCACCCATATATGTTTGCAAAACTCCAAGTATTCAACTATATTCAATCGGAATTATAGATGAATAGTAGATTCGAATTTTCCAATGCTCACTTTTGAATGTGAAGGGAACTATAAATTTCCACCACGATCAGAGGTTTTGCGATTCTAAGATCATAAGAATGGTCAAAAGCAGTATTCAGATTTCACTGACTAATATGTATAAATTAATAAACTGAACATCTCTATAACTATCATAACCGGTATTTGGTAAGGAGCTCCTTCAGATTTATTGGCTACGAAACTATAAAAGTTTCTTTGACGAAATATGAAATATGCACAAAAATGTTTAACTTCATTAAAGCAAAAAAATACCTTGAGGAAATTCCTGGTAAGTGATGGTACCTTTTAACTACTAATCGATGACAATGATGACCACTAATTCAATATCCTCGATGCAACACATAATTTTATATGTTGATAGCCAACGGTGGTCTGAACCACCAGAATTTCGAGCACAGTTTAATTGGATATTTTTTTGTGCTTTCTGTTAGAAAGCACATGCATAGGGTGCCAACAACACTGATCCGCGGCCGTGTTCAGATCTCAGCAACTAGCCCAATCTCAAAGTCTGGATTTGTCTGTCACAGTTCATGGCATATTTTGAAATACATCTTTCGCAGTGACTAAGGACATCTTCTTTGATAAGATGCATACATTCAACCTGCCCAATAGGACTACAACGATTTGAGTCTTATTCAGAGCTTTCTTTGCTGCTCGAGAGAGGGACTTATTTTACCGTCTTCTTAGTCCAAATAAATAGCGATTAACAAATCTAATTATTCGCCAAAGTCCCTAATTACATTAAATCCATAGTTCCTTGTTGTGATGTACTGTCCAGCTGTTGGTGTAAGGTGCCTTTTCTCCTCGATAACAGATACCTTGTTTAGCCCACGTTTACAAATAACTCATTCTTTTCGTATCCGTTTCAACAACAACCAGTGACAAATAGCTGATTTCTTCTCAAAGTGTCAATCTCGTCACTGTATGCTATCCGTACCATGCACACACTTTTGATATATTATACTTCAGACATTGGCTTGTGAGTTTTGTTCCATTCTTTCAAGTGTAATGTTGAAGACACCACATAATCACTCGTCCTCTTTTCGGAATCCTTTTTTGACAGCAAATGCCACGGCCGTGTCACCACAGATTTTTAGGGAGCAGCAAGCGTTCTCTATTGTCATTCTGCTCAGCCAAACGAATTTAAGGATGCCAAAGCTAAACATTGCTAGCTAGTCTCTATAAATGATATTATAAAAATATGATAGATTGTGGGTTTTTACCAAGATCTGACATAAGGTCTAATAGAGGATAGCACTCACATCTCAGAGAGAGAAATCCTTAAATGATGATAGGATTAAATTTATTGGTTATAAATTCATCCGACCATGTCGACCATATTTTGCAAATGAGTTGGCGTATGGTTCTTCCTTACTGGCGCTATCCAGAACTCTTCTACGTCAGGTAGCCGGAATTGTTGTTCAAACAATGGTTCATTCAGCTTAACAACGAAATGTTGGTCATCTTCCTCGTTTAAGGTCTATAAAAGTTTATCCTTCCAGATATTCAGCACCGACTGTAATGCTACTATTACGTTCCCATTTTCATCTTTGCATGCTTCTGTTCGAGGATGGATTGTTCACTTCTTGACAAAGCTGCCACTGGGTATCTACGCTTAATGCTGGTAGCATATGATTTCTCTATAGATTTTTTGAGATTGATTCGACTTTATGTTTTAGAGTACGGGATACTCACACATTCGAATCATAGCTACAAGAATGTAGTAATCCGATTTGTTCTTTTTTCTCCTCAGAACATTCAGACATCCAAAATATTGTAGTTATCCCTGCGTCGATCGCAATGTCATCTACCTGGTTGACGGGTTTTAAGACAACAAACCGGATTGTAATCAAGCGTTGGCTCAGATGCCTGAAGCCTAAGACGTCTTGCCTCAACTTAATAATTTTATCATTCACCATAGTAGAACCCACAGTTCTTTACCCTTCATTTGTCCTTGTAATAGGGTTGGCGACATCTAGGGAAAACACCTGAGAATCAATGCTACACTATAGTAATATTTCAGACCACTTTAAGATCAACAATAGTTCATAGAAAAAAATAGGGTTCTATTGACAAGAGTCTTATATTATATTTGATCACTAAAGAAATTATACAAAGTAAAGATGTTTTCGTCAACTTCTACACCTGATACTTTTAGGGAATGTAGTGCTTTTACATAACGTTAGTCCTTCGAGCATGGAAACTATTGATTTGAACCTAGTTTTCAGTATTCTTGGTTGTCGATCAGAAATATTTTAGGCATTTCTTACAACAAAACGAGATACTCATACTCGTATGCTAAAAAATACTAAAAAATTAAAATAATATTACACAAGATAAGTTCAATTTCATTTAAAACTCTACGATCTTCTTATTATAGTTTCCATTCTTTAATTCAAAATAATGAGTGACAAAAGGTATTAAAAAGAAAAACAAAAATCCTCAGAAAGGTTTCACAATTTGAGAAAAAACAAATACGAACAAATTATTATCTAAATGTACAGTCCCAGATTTTTAGATATACATACTCCATGTTTAATATTTAAATAAATAAAATATAAAAATAAAACGTAAGTACAACGAAATAATAAAAATAAAAACACAATTTAGACAATGATATTCAAAATCTATTCAATTATAAATTTTAGAAAAAACAAAAAAAAAACTTAATAACAAAAACGAAAAACAAACTCTCTATTGGGAATTTATTTTCTATGATTACATTAATTTAGAAAACCAACATTTTATTTTTTTATTTTTAAATCATTTTTTAACATAGGTTTTATCATATCAATTTAAAGAAGAAACAAAAAATTTATATAATATTAAAAATAATTATTTAAGAAAATTTCGAAATGAAAGAAACTTAGGGAAAGGCTGCAAAGATGTGTGAATATAAAAATAAATGAAACGTTCTGTGATTGTAAGCAAAAAAAAAAAAAAAAACAAAACAAAAAAAAAAGATTGTTGTGTTTGAGTTTATTCAAACATTTGGTTTTCGAAGTTTTTTGTGAACCCTTTTTTAGTTTTGATTCTAATTGATTTATGAAAAGACTGTTTCGGATTTTTAGGAAACGAAAATTTATTGTCGATAGGAAAATATAGTAATAGATGTTTGTTTTTTTGGTCTTTCTCAATTCTATAATTTTTTAAATTAGAAAATAATAAAATCTATATATAATGTAACTATTGGCTAGAAAATAATTTAAGTAGATATGATGTAACCAAATCTAAATTAACAAAAACCAAAATAGTGAAGTATTAAGGAGTAAGTGTATGCACTTTTTCAACTGTGTTCTAAATATGACAGTAGGTTATAAACTTGAATTCCTACTCATTGCATGACGGATATACGAGTATCATAAATCTGTGTCTGAATAACTATGACATAGAAAGCCCGATTCGAAACAATTTTCCAGTATCTGTAATTTCGTCTTATAATTTACTATGACTTTTTACCTATCCAGAAGAGCGAGGAAAACGGAAAACAGAAAACATCATAGATGAAAATCATTAATTTGCCTCCGAATGAGCAATGACGTCAAAAATAGTTTTTTGTTTCTGCTTTTTTGGTGTACCGCCCGAATTTGAATTTGAACTTCTTGGGTAGTAAATATCGTACTAACCATGTGGGATCGCACCTTTTAATGGTGTTTTCAAGCAATTTTTTAATTGAATGCAACATGATCATCGATCTTTGTTATCCGTTTCAGTTACAGAAATAAATTTTATAATATGATAAAAGATAATATACACTCGTCTGCTGCATGGCAATGGTCTCTAGTCATAAGACAATATCGTTTCTTTATTTGTGACACCCTTTGTTTATTTTTAAAAATCCAATAATTAATATAGATTAATTTCCTGTTATAGGTTACTATCAACGCTGTTTTCCTATCTCCTTAATCCCGGTTATAAGACATTGGCCAGTTGTATTAGGTTTACACCAATTGATCTTGGTTTGTTGTTAATGTTCCAACCTTCCACGTGTCGCCTTGTATTATTCGTGCCTTTAATACATACATTCAATAACCTTACGCTTTTAAACTATAATATAAGAGTTCAGACACTTTCGTGTAAATTGATTTCTAAACTAGATTTATCTTATCTTCTCTTAACTAAATTAAGAAAAAAGAAAGCGATGGATACTGATGTACGAATACACTTTTAAAGGAATGTTACACCAAAGGCGAGCTAAAAAGCCATGACCAAGACAGTTTGCGGTAGGCACTTATTGCCAAATAATATGACATCGTTTATCTTAATTAAGTTATTGTAGTGGTAAGAATCTAATGTTTTGGAGGCCTCCATCCCACATTGGAAGATCGTCAATAGCGTACTAATCCATATCAGATGCATAGGCGATAGCTCCGTCACCTCTCTGATCAAAGAAGGGATGAACTCTTATTGAGAGCTTTTTCAGCTCTCCATTCCCGAAATGGAATTATCTTTCAATTGAATTCTGAATTGAATGAAGTGAGCCATTGTTAAGTGTTCTTTCTTCTCGGAAGCATGTATTTTGCATTAATTATAAAACCAATTTAATGTGGTTTAATTTTAATAGCCACAAGTAACATACATCAGTGATTAGCCCCTGATTTCTGCCAATACTATCGTCAATTCTTTAAAGTATGATGATGCGTAAAACTTATAAGATCATATCAGTTGGTTGAGGGAGAGTGTTCGCATTCTTCGGTAATTCCGATCTTGTTAAAAAAGCTGACCCCTCTTTAGTGTGGGAAACTTAGGGCTGACTTCTTGAGGAAGAAAAATTAAGGTATGTTTCTTCAGCAGCCTTTTAAGTCTCTAGTTTGGGTATCACTGGCCAAGCCTGTTCTTGATAAGATGGACGGAATTGCTGCCAGTCGTTGCCAACGTTTAATGGGTCATTCTACTGGGGATATTGATCACTATTTTTCTTAATGAGTGCGCAGAAGAAATACTTCTAAATTTTAAGCATCAACTGTGACCCTACTACAGTACTAGATTCTCATTTTTATGCTTGTAATCGTCCGAGTTGTATATAGTTGACTTCGTCTCTTATCTTTCTTTTAACGTGTGGACAACATTTCTGAAATGTTTCCGTCTTCTTTGTTAGTTGTCGAAAACACCTTTTGTGGTGGTTGGTGTGGATATTTAGTGTCGAAACCTATCTCATAAATAGAGACGTATTTGATGGCTTGTTAGCATTGTTGACACTGGTCTTGTGCGCTAAATGCTGGCAGTATAGAGGTTTCGGGAGACTCAATCACACACTGTAGAAGTTATGGGATTACACCCATTCAACGTAACATTTTCTTGCAATACTCAGTCGATCCGATCATTAGTGTCCGGCATATTCGCATTCGCAGCTCACGTATTAACAAAGTAGCTCTAGAGCTCTGTTTCTTCCTATTCACGGTAAATAGCGACGTAATTTTTTCAAACTTATAGTACTTACCCTAAAGAACAGAAACTATGGTTATTGACTTATATATAGATAGGCTGTTGAAGACGAAAGCAATAGCACTTTTTCATGGAATATATCAAGTTTCTGGTTAGGCAACCAAAGATTATTACTCAAATCTCCTTTAGTTTGTTCCCCCCCGGTGTGATTACGAATCATAATAAAGGGTACATACCCTCTTTAGCCAATCCCTTTTTTAACATTATTGAGACCAGCATATTTTCAATGAAATGTTAGTGAGTCAATGAGAATGATTATTTTGAACATTAATCGATCTTGGAATATAGTTCGAGGATTTCGATATGATGCGTCAAGCCCAGATTTTTTGGTTCGTATACATTATTGTAGAATTGTCAAGTCTGGACTTGTATGACCACTTCGTTTTAAGTTGAGTGGAGAGATACGAGTATTACTGTTGAAAGTGCCATGTGAACTTTCTAATAAGCATGGGTCATAATTGCAAGCTGATTTTATTTATAATATCTAAACAATCGTAATCCTGCATAGGTAGACCATTGTGACTAAGTGCATATCTTCTTCATTGTGATTAAGGCATTCGCAGTGTCAACGAATGAGTTTATTGGAATGTTATCTTTTGTTTAAATAAATAGAAAATAAAATAAATTGTTTTAAGTCTATGTATAAAGAAATTTATAAAAAAAGTAATAATTATTATCTAACCTTTTTCGGACAAAAAGAAAGTAAAAGAAACAACATTTGGACCTCATTAATTAAATCATATTTGCATATTATGTAAAAACAAAAAAAAAATATTTATACATATTTATCCAAAACCAAACAAAAAAATAAATAAATCATATAAGAGCATAAAGAAATCCTCACAAAAAAATATATAGAGTATTTTTAATGCATACATGTTATGTATAAACAAAATCACAATAAAATAAGAGCATTGTGCATGAAATCAATATTTACCAGAATAAAACTGCCGATTTTTGACACACACCTCTGTCGAGTGTTTTGTAGAAAAATAACAAAAAAAAAACATTTTTTTTTTTTTTAAGAAAAAATAAATGAAAAATACAAATTTTATATATATTACGAATACGAGTCATAAACAAAAGAGTACACAATGTTTCAAAAGAAAAAAAACAAAAACAACAAATCAAATATACAAAATAAAAAAAAATACTCCACACAGCCTTTTTTCTCGAAACAAAAATAGAAAATATATATCGGTACATACAAAATAGTTTAAAATGAAATAAAATAATAAACACACAAAAATACTATAAATTGTATATTAAAATTGAAGGAAAAAAAAATATGTAAAGTACATACATATATATACATTAATATATGCCTAACTTAAGGTTGTTTTTTATACAAGCAAAGCTCCATAAAATAAAAATAAAATTATATGGAAAAGAAATAAAATTTTAAATTTAATGTTAAATCTATTGAAAATTATAAAAACCACGTAAATAATTTTTTTTTTTAGCTCTAAGCCACAACAAAAAACAAAAGAAGACAATTTGAGTAATTTCAATTTCATTGTTATGATAAAAAAAAATTTTAAAGACAGAAAATAGTTTTTGAAGTAAGAAATGGAAAACGGATAGTAGATAAAGAAAATGCTAAAACATTTAAGGTATCAGAAAAAAAATAAACAAAAAAAAATTAATGCAAATTATCAAAAAATTTAAGTCAAGACACCATGCTATAATTTGGATATGAAAAGTTCGGCTGTGTCGCAGAGTAAGATAATAAATTTATGAAATGGTAACGAGTAAGATAGATTAATAGAATTTGGTAGAAAAAAAAAACAGAAACAAAAATTGGCATTATTTTCTTTTGTAAAGGATGGTGATTGATGAAATTTCACTGAATTTAGTGGATGGTTAATATTTATAAAAACAAAAAATAGTGAGTTCAAAGTTTTATTTTTAATACCTAACTTTACGAGTAGCTCTGTAATTTGAAGCTATCGTGTTTTGGTCCGGGATACCTTCTCCAAATCGTTCGCAACATCACCTAATGTTTCCACCGTTCTTCGTTACTTATTGAATTCCTTTTTTTTATTGCTCGATGCATTACACATATTTAAAACAGGCAACTCCTCTTACAATCCACTATCACTTCTTTTAAGGCCTGTAAGATCAGTTTTTTTTTTATAACTTTCCACTATTCTTTGATAGTTGCTGGCAATAAAGCTTTGTTTAAGGATCTATGGATATTAATTTGTCTTTCATTAATTGTAAGACCAGTTTTCACAACATTCCGACAGTATTGGATGGTGGAAGGCGATAAGCTCCTGATTGTTGATTGCTGATTCATGCCCGTTTAGGAATTTTTCCAATGTTTTGAGAACAATTGAAGAGGGGCCTATCGGTTACGGTTTACGTAGCTCTATGAATTAAATGCCTATTTTAAGAATGTATCATAGGTTCATTTTTACCCAAGCATAAATAGTATACAATAAAAAAAATTGCACGAAAGTGCGCAATAATTATAATAGTATTTTCAAAGATTAGATACCGTGACTAAATTTATTGTTGCCCTTAGACTTTCATATAGACAATTAACAAATGGAACCAAATATAAGTATACAGTCAGTTTATTTTTCTAGGCAACTTTTCAACTAATTTTTCCATTTACCTGAGGCTTTAGATCCCAGATTTCGGGCAAAGAAAAAGTCTTAAAAAATACAATGTTATAGGAAAAAAATGTTGCTAAGAATCGAGTTCATTTCACAAGACACGTGTAAGAAAGATCATTTCTTGAAACATTTAAAATTGAAATGTTTGTATCAAGTTTCGTATGAATATTTTCCAGAATATAAGGCAAAGTATTAAGTCTAGAACATCACTGGTCGTAGACTCAATTCCACTTCCCTCTTATTATCGTGATTTAATTTTCTGTGCATGAAATGTCCTTATACTGGAACATGCTATCCTGGAAAGGGCTTTTGTGAAAGTAATGTCCTAAACATTCAATACTGGAGTTGTTCATATAAGTTTCTTAGGTTTGTTATTTCGTTTTTTTTTTTTTTCGAAAAACTGCGGAATATATATTTATTTTAACCCCGTTCAAAGTACTAAAATAAAATAAAATATTTACGTTTTTCTTTACTTTTACATTTTCCCAAAATCATTTTTGTTTTGCTTTAAATTTATCAAATTTACTATAAACCAGGTTTCAACAATACTAACCATCACTAAATTCATTAAACTAACTCATGGTAAAAGGGCTTTCAATTCAAAGAAGAAAAATAAAAAAGAAACAAATAATATTAATATTAAATTTACACATTTTAAATATACCATCCTTAGATACATAAAAAAAAATTATTAGCAAAATTTTTTTAAACAAAATAAATTATATATAAATATAAAATAAAACATTTATACCTCCACCAATGAAAAGAAAACCACACATTAAATTTATTTATTGAATATATATACTAATTATAAGATACATAATTCTTTTTTATCGATATAAAATATTTTTTTTTTGTATAAAGTTACGAATAGAATAATTATTTTGTATTTAAAATTCAAATAAACATTTTAGATAGTCCAATCTTAGAATTATTTATAGCAAAAGCTTTTTTTTCTTCAATCTATTGGTTTTAATTTTTTTTTTTTTGTCAGTTTTATTTAAGAAAAAATTTAAATAATAAAATAAATTTAATTGTATGATTCCTTTTCTGCAAATTTCTTCATTAGATACATATAAACATCTTTAGCTTAAGTTTAAATAAATAACAAAAAGGAAAACTGTTTATTAATAAATATTGTAATTTTTTTTACGCATACAGTTAAGTCGTTTTTTTTTCTTTTTTTTTAAATAAATATACGAGTATTTATGATAAATGTATTTTTATTGGCATTTTCAATTATTAGGAAATTACTATAAAACAAAATAAAAAATACGAATATATAATTAATTCTAAGAATAAAAAAAAAACAAAGTATTTAAATACACAAATTGATTATGCATTGTTTTTATAATAATAAAATATTGGGAAATCAAAAGAAAGATATATGTGTCTATCTATTATCTATTCGGCGGACATTTGAGTAAACCTAGTTCTTTTTTCGTATAATCCTGGAAAATGCATTTTTAAGGCCTGTAATTAACTTGATTTTTTTTATTAAGTTCCAGCGAGTGATGATGCTAGAAGTTTTAATATTGAATGGCTTCATCGCAGCCGTATATTTCAATCTACTCGTATGTATGCACTTGACGTCTTTTTCAACCTACAACAAGTTCTGCAAATCAGTAGCATAGATGTGCTGCACTAAACCACTGGTTTAATGGAGACTGGAAAGACTAGAAAAAATTCAAGAAGTCTAGATCGATTTTCAGCACCTATTTCAATATCGACACCTGACAGATGCTGTCATATCTAGAGGCATGAGCTCTACAGAGCCATGTCTAGTTTTGTCATCCCTTCCGATGCTCCATAAAAGTCATGCGCATCATATGCATTTGAGAAAATTCTGCAAATCTAGCGAGTGAATACCAGAAGCACAATTTCTAAAAGCCTTCTTCTCCACCATGGAAAAAAATAACAGTTCATCAACAACAGCCTCGATCACGAAGTAATCTTTTAGTAGTCAGCATGTGATCACTCAACCGTCATTCAGGTTGATCACATTGTGATCGACGCCAGACAGTCGAATTGTAAGAGGAGCCAACATTGACTCAGATAATTATCTGGTTACAACCAGGTTATGAATAGAGTTGGCAACATACACCAATTCATCTGTAGGATATGTTTATCCGATTCACAAGAAAGGAGGCCCTTTTGATTGCTTCAAATATAGTGTTATGTAAGCGTCTGAAAACATTTTTGAACAACCCGGTTGGTCCATATTAGTCCGGTTTCAGGACAGGAAAGTTCACCATTTACCAAATGGGGACACTGATCATCTATTGCATATGACAGCGTTCATAGGACAAAATCATTAAAACGTTTTGACATCGTTGTCAAACTGGTCAGGTTGCACAAGTTGACTATGGAGAATTGTCTCAGCTCTATGAAAGTCAGTAATAAATTAACCGAGACCTTCAATGATAAGAACGGTTTTTCAACAAGGCGAACCGCTATCATGTGCCTTTTTTAACATCGACCTGGAAAGCATCGTGCAAAACTTTGAAGTCCTTATAATTACTTACTTGAGTGAGGATTATGACATTTATGTTATTCGACGAAGCAGCGAGCCATCAATGAAGGGTAAGTACTGAGGCGGAAGCGGCCAATGACGTAAACAGGGGCAAAAACAAAAACATACAAGGAAAGGACGCAAAATATCAACGGCTTGGTCAGAACATCAACAATGGCAATTATAACTTCGAGGTAGTTAAGGATTTCGTCTTCCTTGGCTCTGAATTTACAAACAGCAACTACAATATATGAAAGCAAAAGTCAGAGGCAGAATTACTCTTGCCAATCGCTGCTTATTTGAGCTCAAGAGGCAATTTAGTAACAGGGCCCACCCTAAGACCAAACTGATTAAAGTGTTTTCGAGTCTAACCCTGAGGGAGGGCGTAGTAGATGACAACCGCATCTAAGGTGATGCATGCAAGAGAAAGGAGACCTGAATCAACTGGATTGCCACACTGGAGGCAGTTGGAGAGAGATTGTGCTGGCTGGAAAGGCCTAGGTTCACCCCCAACTGCAGTGCTACCTAAGTAAGTAAGCTATGCAACACTTACATATCTTGGCAATACGCTGTGAGCAGTCACTATTGCGATTGAAAGTATTGGAATAGTAGCAGTAAAAACGAGTTGTGTATGAGGGCAAAACCAAATTTATGCTACCAGAGACACACAACACAACATCGACGAATTGGATAAAACGTGACAATAAACATTTATAACTTCGAGGTAGTTAGGGATAAGTCTTCGCTATTAACTCATTAGATATTAAATGAAGGCAATTTAGTAATAATGCCTTGCGAAGAAACTTAAGTGAATTCTATATGAGACCAATGATGACTGCCTTATAGCGACAAAATATGAACGCCACCCCAGTTAGATGAACATAAGATTCTTCAAATGATTTTTAGTTCTATTTGCTTTGCCGGGCTTAAGACAACAGCGAACTCTACGACATATACAACGACATTAACCTGCAAAGTGTGAGATGGGCAGGACGTGTAGAGCGAATGGATGTTAATGTCTCGGTCCAGAGATTATTGGATTGCTTAACGCAATTGGAGGAAACTCAAGAAGCTTTTTGGTTGAGGCCCATAGTCATTACGGGTTGTAGCGCCATCTAAGTGAGGAAGTAAATTTATCACTTTATCATAACAGTTATCAAACTTATAAAGATAATACATCACTTGTTGTTTGCGTGCCTACTTTTACACTTACGCTAACCCTTCTGTATTTCTAATTTGCCCATTAGTCTTACTCGAATGCGTCCACTTTCCACCTGCTTATACCGCCATCTAGTATTCACAGCAAACTCACAAAACACTCTACCTTATCTACAAAAAATTACCTTATCGGCGTCTGACAGTTTCAATTTATCAAAAAATGGCGACAGAAAAATTGTCCACCTTACTCTGACTACCGCTAACAAATTACATTCCGTTTCACTCTCCCATTGTTTGCAAATAAAAAAGATGTAAACATTTGAATACGTGAACATTTACTTTTAAATGTGTGCGTGAAGCTGAAAACCACAGTGTGAGATGCCTCACGCAGCTGAGAAAATTTCTAACACCGAATCTGAGTAGAAAAAACAGAAAAAAAAAATCAAAATCCAGTCTCCATTGTGTTGAAAACTATACTCTCTCGAATTGATTTCTTGTTTTCCGCATAAAAACACTATTTTAGCGGTAAGTACTTCAACCTACACCGTTAATTACTTAAAGCCATTTTTCGATTTGCAATTTTGATGGCCATCGCCATCGATTTTGACAGACCCTGTCGTCGCTTGGGAAAATAATTTAAAAACCAATATTTCGACAAATTGCATCGTACGTATCCGAAAATACGAGAATCAATTTCATGCGAGTGGTCTCCCATTGATTTCGTCAGGAGATTGTCATACAGCGGAACCTCGCGAATCCAGTTTTGTCCTCTGTGCAGTTGATAGTTTAATCGGTCGATCGGTCACTTGATTAACTTGTACGTACGAGTACATTGATAGTAGAAATTTCTTTAGGTACCATCTACCCATCTAAGTGTGTATGCGTTTTGGGTGGAATACATGCACCCGATTAATCATCCATCGATTTGCCAAAGTGCACCCAAAACACTCTTGTCATTTTCGCACTTCTCATGGAAAATTGTTTTCATTTTGGTTTATCGTTTCAGTTGGTCAAGATTAACATTTGAGTGCTGGTTGTGATACATTTATAAATGACTCGCGACACAAAGGATGGTTTGATGTTGAGCGCTAATGGACTAAAGTGCATATTGGCAATTGAAAACTGTCTGAACTGAAGGGGAAACGGGGTTAAAATCCAACACGACATGGATGATAATCTCAGCACGAAATCATCAGATTCTATAAGTACAAGTGGAGAATACGAAATTGTCACAGACACCCCAATGGATTCGAGACTCAGCAATCCCAGCAAATCACCAACATTGAACATAGCGAACAACGGTGATTTCCATGATTTAAAGAACGACATGACCGAAGCAATCCGAGAACTTGAGGAAACAGGTAAAAAATCCCTAGACTTAGTGTAGATAGACATTTACTACTGGCCCTAGTATGTTACACACAGTAGTTGCGTTTGCGATATGGTAGTCAGCTTTTTGTACCAAGTACCACTGAGCGAGCGCACGATTGCATGACTACAAATGAACATATCAGCATGATAATGTGCTTATTTTCACCCTGAATCTTCTAACTTTCGTCTATCCTTTGACTGCCTCTTTTAGTGTGTACTTCTACATGATCGTTTTTATTTTTTTATTTCTCTCTTTCACTGTTTACTTTTGTTTTTTGATATTTTATTTTATTTCCTTTTTTTTTTTTGAGTATAACGCCTGACAATGTGTCTTTAGATCTAATTGTTTCGAAGTGCGACTATGAACTTCTCAACGATCTGTATGTGGAGGCGACGACGGCTTCTTACTGTCAGTCTAACAACGGACGTAATTCGATGGAAGTTCAAGCTTGCATTTTGGATGCTATGAACGATGAAAACGGTGTAAATAACAATATGGTGAATGTCTCAGTTCTAATGCAAGAAACAGGTGATACCAAGTGTTTAATGTGCTTCAATAGTTCCAGTAGGGCTTGTTTTGATCTTTTATATAAATATATAGTTGTTTTCTTTTGTGTGTTGTTTTCGCATGTTTTCGTTGAACTTGTTTCCATTTAGTACCTATTGAATTTTTCTTTTGGTTATTTATTTTCCAGTCGCTGTGAATGTTGGAGGAGATTATTTAGCGCATCAATTTTATTTGAGTTCATTTGTCACCTTCACCCACATAATACCACAATGAGCAATGTAATTTGTATAGCGTACTTTCGATTAAATTAATCATTTATGTTTTACTTTGGACAGGACATTAACAGAGTTTTAATAAAGAAGCTATTGTAGATGACTGCATTTCCTATCGAAGATGAGGTCATCCAGGCCAATGTATCCCTTTTTGTTGTTTTTAATATGATTTGTCGGATTTTATTGGAAAGTAATCGCTTTATCGATGTTGTGGTTACAGTAGGAGCTACCCACTCACTAGCATCTGATGGAATACCCACAACAGAATGCTTACTATTATTGTCACTGTTACAACACACTGAATTATTTTGCCAAATCGTTAAAGGCAAAATTTCTTTTCATGTTTTTTGATAAGAGTTAGCTAAGATTCTGCAGACTTTTTAGAAAAAACCGGAAAGCATTAATCGAGTGTGTCTATATCCTGAAAAATCATGCTTACCTTATCCCAATCATCAAGCTCCACGAAGCCAATTCTGACGTATGTTCCGGTCATGAGAAGTTCCATGAAATTCCATTGTGAGCCGACCCAGAGGGACCGTATTTGGAGCGGGCTTGTGCTCACAAACTCACCTGGAAATGATTGAAGGATACATGTTCACTGTAGTTGTCGATACAGACATGGATGTCAGCACATCCGCAATCGTAATTACACTGCAAACTCTGAAAGTAGATAGCTCACTAACTGAGGTAATAAATCTTCTCCTTACTAGCCAGATAAACAAATCAAAAATTGGTGTGACATCTATCCCCCCCTCTTCTCTGAAATGGAAGCGGATGGTTAAAAAGTTCAAGAGTTAGAAAAGCATTATTTTATTGCAAGAAACTCGCTCGATGCAACTCTCTGTTATAAGACCGATACTGACGTAGGGGTATTGTGGACTGCGTAGACCAACGATCATTAGAATCTCTGCATTAAAGCAGCACTGGACATTCTGTTGCAGTTGATACTCCTCGAAATTTTAACCTAGAAAACGGCTGTGAGCGCAAAAATTTTATTATTTATTCGCATAATCAGGCTGCAATCAAGTCCTGGAAATTATCCTCTATTAGCTCTTGAATAGCCTTATACTGCCGTTCATATCTTAAAGAGCATTTGTTGTTTTTGCATGCGGGGCCATAAGCACATTCTGTGGATATTAATACCTATGAACTCCTTTTTTCCATATTTCACCAGAAAAAGGTAGATAAGTTATACTGATCGTTACGTACAAACTTGCTGATGATTGTACAGCCTTCGCCTAACTCCGTATTCGTATCTTACAAAATAGTAAAAAGCAATTATTTCATTTTGTCGGCGGAATCCTTTTGGCGAATACGCCTAACTAAGCTGAGTTGAAGCAAATACAAATTTCTTTTTTTTTTTTTCAAATTGGGTTGCAGTTTAATGCATCTCGACTTAAGAAACAGCAATCACAAGTCATCACCTCCATGACTTGGTTTAAACAAAATAAGCTTATTGCTTGTTTAATTCATTATATATAGGCCCTATTCAGGAAACGCTTGCATGTGTGTCTTCCAAAAGTGTCCTAATTAAGAAACTTTATCGTTCGGACTCAATACGTACGTAGGTTTTAATCGAGTTTTTGCATGACAATTGCTTATTTTAAGGGAATGTATTATTAATCGTTATTTGTGGAAATTGCCCTAATAAGCAAGATCACTGAAAAGAGATATACATATGTAAGTGTTTTTACAATATATGCTTTTATTAACGACGTCTGCTGGATAGAAAAATGATGAGCCTCGAAATTGAGATAATAATCATCAACCACCGATCAGCCATCAAAGAAATTGCATCGTGTGTAGCATATCTTATATTTGTTCTTTACTTGAATCAAATCAAAATCATGGTATCCATACAAATAATTAGCCGAATGTATGGGTCTTGTACAAGCATTCCATAGAGAATGTGTTCAATGTGTGCGTTGATAATTACATAAAGTTTATAAATTTGATTATTTGACAAGTATTTTCTGCACTTCCAAAAGTGTAGCCCATTCACATCGATTTCCTTCTTAAGCTTATAGACAGATTCTTTTGTGGAAAATTCATGTACTTGAGTCATTTCCAATTACAATTTAATATTCCTGTTCAGTACGTCTACTTCATTTCGATGAGCATGAGATATTGGTTTGTATCAGAATTGATAGCTATTGGTTAACTTTTACTTCTAATTCGTTATATTCTTACATTAAGAAATCGCAATTAACTCTTAGCTTTCTCACTGAGAGCAATTTTTTCGACATCTGCGTATATTTTTAAGATCTCGCTGCTTCTATTAGCATCACTATTAACATCCCGTTTTTGTTCTTTAATGCTGTCTAAATACAGACTAAGAAGTGAGTCATCTGCTGATGCCTTCTTTAATGGACAAGCTTAAGTTGTTGGAATATCGTCGCGGATTCTTACATTGGTTTCTTGCATAGCTGAAGAAAAGCCCTACATGGGAAATTTTGTACAACGCTGTTTAAATAAAAACCACATTTTTTAAAAATCTTTGAGGACAAAACAAGCACGAATATTAGGCGGAGAGACGTTATGTACCTGTTTCATGTACAATATAATAAATTCTTCGCGATTTTTTAAACTTTTTACCAATTATTTTTGACTATTCGTTCAAACCAAGTTTATCCGAAGATCTAAATATATTTCATTCAACATTGTTATGTTCGCGTTCATTAAGAAAATGTAAAGATTTTTTTTTTCAGGTCCGCTCCATCCAAATTAAAAAAAAATCACTAAAAACAAGCTGCTCTTGTTTCATATACTCGTATATTATTAGTTCAATTGCTTGTTGGTCCTTGAGGAATAGTTTTACTTCAAGTAACCTTTGAGCATAAGATAGGAAGAATTCCATCTGGCACCAAGGTCAAGTGGAGGCAAATATTTGACGTATATTTACATTTCTGTAAAAGTTTTCTAACATTAAGGCATTGAAAATCGTTTTCAAATTATGATTCGAAAACAAATTAATCATTCTAGAAATTCATGTAGAAGTGTGTACCCATATTATGCAATTCTTAAAGTCTTGCCTAATTTCGTTACATTTTAAATTTTTTGACAAGACAATATATCATTTGCACACAGTTGAAGTGTATGGGCTGCGCTGCATGTTGACCGAATATTGGGAAATGAAACCGTTGTCTGAAGTAATACTAGGAAAAAAGATAAAACAATTAAAGGGAAAATAATCTCACTTCACGTCATTATTTATCAAAAACCTGTAAATTTGACAGAGGTCAATTTGAAAATCGGCTAAAATTTATAGAATTTTTTCTTTAAAAAATGGTCAAGTTTGACGTTCGCATAACTGTATCATATTTATTTACTGAATTTGCTTTAAGTTCGATGAACTGAACAGATAATACTACAAATTAAAAAAAAAAAAAAAAAACCTTTGCCCCTCTTTCGAGTTTCATTTTTGACCGATTGAATTTTAATTTCGACAAACTCCATTATATTGTGCGATAATATCGGTGAAATGCATAGTACTGTATAAATTGTCTTGACTACATTTTTCCCTAACATCCTTACTACCCACATGCTTGAAAGTTTGTCCATCTTTTGTTACTACTTTTATTATTTTATTGAATCAATAAAATATTCCTCATTTACTTCCGAACAAATTTTTGTTTTCTTTTTAGACTATTCATCTGTATTTATAATGCTGCTTTTAATAATTGTGTTTTCCAAGTTTAGTTAAGTATCGACCATGTAATTTAAAATCAGAGACACTGCATTTCGATTTAACTGTACTCGCACTGTATTCATAAAAATGTGTAACGAGTGTCCAACTATACATTAACTTCTAACTATACGACAAAAATTTCTAACAATGCCTAATTGACATTTATTTTTTTCTCTTAGTGAGTGAAATAAAAGTTTCCCTATGACCAAGAGCACAAAATCGGGCGGTTATTAAAAAGGGTCATTATGTGACCTTGTTTCAAAATCTACAATGTTAGATGTCGATTCTTCTTGTCTCGCAGAGCTGTATAATTCGCTTGAGCCAATAAATCTTCATGATTTGCTCCTATGGAACAGGCACAGCTTACTCGTAGTTCGAAGGTTTGAAGAATCTTCTTAGACCTCTGATTACAGGATCCAGCGTTTGCTTTCTCTATATACGTTCGATTTGATGGGCAATCCGACTGTCGAGACTATGTTCTCTCAATGTAGAAGTTATTAATCTTCCTGTAGTTCGACGAAGAAGAGGTCACATCTGATATAAATTGTTGAAAGGCTTTTTCAAGTTGTATAGCATAGATGTAAAATTATAGAAATATGTGCTCAATGCCGTTTGGTTCACAAAGTGTTTATGTGACTTATGTAGGAAGAAAAGCCACAAACATTTTTTTAAAATGGTGATTTATTTCTTTTTCTTTGATTATTCTAGCAACAATTGAAGTTACGGCTCAGATAGTTCCAAAACCGCATCGATTCAATCTTTTCTCATCTCATTTTTTCGTGTGAAAGGATGAATTCTTTCATCAATATGTTTGTTGTCGGCTGAAAAACTCAGAATGCCATTTCTGCTTACGGTTTTGTTTTTATTCGGGGATCTGATTGCGAATATTACAATCGCTATGCTGAGACGTTCGGTATATATTCTTTAAAGTGTTTTGAAACTATTATTACCTTTCCTTCCATCTACTGAATTGATGCTCAGATCGAAATCGGTAGGTCATCTATTAAACTGTTGCTACTGTCGTACCTGTTTGCTTTTTTTCTTATTCTAACCAATGAATGAGAGTTAATGTGACTTAATTTCTTTATTCTTTATGCTGAAATATGATATAATATATATATACATATTATAATTGATATGTTCTCGTAGCTATAGACACTCGGGATCTAATAGCCCGTATTTCTTCTTAGTGAGTTAGAGCGGATTTATTTTCGCGTTACCGAAGTAAGTGTCTCCCGGGAAATGGCCATACAAAATTACAGCTTGTAGTTAGCATTAGAGAAAATGGTCTGCAAGACTAGTAACACATTGAGCACATGTAACATTTAACGATGGGCCTATAAGCCAGTTATACTGGGACACCTGGTCCCTGCTCGTCCTGACTATATTTTGGCGAATAAAACTCCTTATTATATGTTTTATACATATACAGTACACCCTCGGTAAAAGCAACCCTCGATTTTTACCAGTAGTGACTTAGTAATTGCAACTTTTCAAAAAAATGTGACTCAGTAAACGCAATCTTTGTTTGTATTTTTTGGTGTTTGGTTCTACTGTAACTGAGCAGTTATTTTACACTTACTTCTCTCAGAATTTTTTACACTCGTACATAGATCACTCAGCTAATTTTCTCTTGGTCGGTACATAATTCCTTAGTTTTATTTTAGAAATCATGGCTATCGTAAAAAAAGTTCCCAAGCTGTCTATAAAGCAGAAGACTCAGATTTTATATAAATTGAGTAACGGTGCATCAGTTAAATCGCTTTGTGAAACATTGTGCAACAAGTCAAGCATTAGCAGAATAAAAAAGAGAAAAAATGTGCTTAACAGATTGGTTATTAATTCTGAATCCCTACCGGGAAAGCGCGTAACTCTAAAAACCTGTGAGTATCCAAGGATGGAAAAAGCCTTGTACAATTGGTTCCAGAGGCAACGCAGGCAAAACGTACCCATTTCCATGCAAATCTTTAAATCAAAAGCATGTATGCTTCACAAAAAAATCAAAGAAAACCCAGGAGCTTTTAATGCCAATAATGGCTGGTTTTCAAATTTAAAAAAACGCAATTAAATGCGAATGCTTAAGATTTGCGGAGAAAAGCTGTCAAATAAGCCAAAACTGGTGGAACCATTTTTGATAAAATTCAAAAATAGAATTAAAGAGCTTGATTTGTTACCAGTTTAAATTTACAATGCGGACGAGTCTGGTCTATTTTTTAAGCTTATGCCAAACAAACCAGAACACACTTTTCTTGCTTGCACTAATGCGTCTGGTACTCACAAAGTAAAATTGTTCGTTATAGGGAAAGCTTTAAATCCTAAAGCATTTAGGCATTTCGAAAATAAGCCTGTCGTTTACAAGGCCCACAAAAATGCGTGGATGACACACGAATTTTTTAAAGATTGGTTTCATTCAACATTCATGCCAGAGGTAAAATTTTTTTCGCACTGATTTGGCCGGAAGACAGTTTCTGGATTTGAAAAATTTGCCAAAAAAAGCTATATGGCTATTGGACAACGCGACATGTCATTCAAAAGATGATAAGTGATGATGGAAATATTGTTACCATGTGTTTGCCAGCATACTGCACCGCTATTCTTTTGGCACATTTAGTCGGAAACCGATGTTCAGATTTGGAGAGTAAAATAAAGGATTCCAATTTAAGGCATGCCATATTCCTCCTGGCTACTGCATGGGACAAGGTTAAGTCTTCGGCTATATAAAAGTGCTGGAAGCCTTTGATGTCTCCTGACAGTGAGTGGGATGGGGAGGATGAGCTACCGGTGAGGGTCATAAGCCATAAAATCATTACATGATGAAATGCTTCAAGAGTTATTTTCCACTGAAACTTTTTGCTAAATTCCTCGGAAGCAATTGCATTGCCGAAAACGATATTGAACAGGCACCTGTTTGCAACAATCTAGAAGCCGAAGAAATCGAGAGTGAAAGCGCAGGTGCAAGTGTAAGTCCTCCATGGCCAAAAATCAAAACAGAGCATGTTATCCAAGCATTTAGCATTTGCCTTCAATTGGCTGCAGAAGATTCGGTTTCACTAGAAGATACCTGGACTCTTCAAAAACTAAAAGAGCTGGCCGTCGACAAAAATGTATCCTCCAAGAAAAAGCAAACGAACATTTCCCATTTTTTTTAAATCAATTTAACCAAAAACTGTATAGTGTTACTATGTAAATATTTTTCTTTAAATGAATTAAATAGTACATAGCACTTTTATTTTCTTACGACGAACAATACTCTTTTATTTTTCAGACTCTGGTTTTCACGTTAAATTCTAATTCAAGGCTTAACTTTTTTGTGACTCGGTTATTGCAACAACCTCAATTAACGCAACTGCTCGAATTTTTATCGGTTACCTTTATCGAGGGCATGCTGTATATACATATACATATCCTCGTATATATTATAAATATTAGCTCGTTTCGCTATGCATGGCATTGTGGTAACTTACAAGTTGTTCGGTCATGATCACTTTATATTCGTTTACTCATCGCTAGGTGCTATTCCACCATGGATGGTAATCTATTTACGTTTTATTCTCCTGCCGAATTTCTTGTTCCAAATGCGTTTCATTGAATAGCAGCCGTCATAATTGTAGTTCAATTCGCCTACGTGTCCGTTTAAATTCTCAAAACCATTTCATCCATTAATTCTCTATTTAAACGCTCATATAAGTCTCGTAAGATTTTTGTTGTAGGCGCTAATAACATTCCAAGTTTCACATTTAGTTACTAGTTTTATGACCATTAATTGGTCGCTAATATAGATCTACGGGCCTGGTGTCAAGGTGGTGCCAAATCAATACATATTTTGTGATAAAATATGTTTTTTGTACATTTTCGCTTACAAGTTCGGGTCACGGGTCTTTATTATTTCGCCTGTCATTAGCCAGATTGCGATTAGTAATTTATTTCTTGAAAGCAGCTGACGCATACTCAGTTTATCCGACAGCTCAATGTGCGTTGAAGCTGGTGTAGAAATGCTGGTGTTTATATGAAATTATCCAAAATTATTCAAGCGTATTGAACCAATGAGGATTGCTTCAACACACATTGAGCTGTTGGATAAACTGCGTAACAAATACATACTTCTATTCGCCTTGGGATTCCTTCACCAGAAGTGCAGAAGAAGTACCCCAAGGGTAGTGTATTTATATGCGTTAATTTCTGTGATGTCGTACTTTCAAACTATGCTCCTTTAATCTGCTGGTGCGCGTGAATGGATGAATACATGGTAAATTCGATTTTACTTTTATGCCACCGGTAGCCTCTAGACGTGGGAACCCAATCAAACATACAGACTTCGGGTAGACTCATTAGATGTTAATTGTTTGAGTATCTACTTCTCTCTTTCAGAGTTAATATTATTTAACGCAACTTTTTTGAATTCTAACGAATTCCAATGGTCTAAAGGATGAGTGGCGTTGAAAGATGTACAAATAACTTATAGAACTTACCTTTCGTCTTATCTTCGAGGTCATCTGTTGGTGTGTAACATTGCACGAAAGTGGAATGGATCGTATTTTACTATAAGAATAATTCAACATTAAATTAGTTTTTTGAAGGCCGTCGATTTCATATTTATTGTTCGATAATGATGCAAAACCCTTTTGCTTTTGAAGGATACAGTTGTATCGTTGCCCCATTCACCTTATTTCCGCTATTTTCCAGTATTTTCCTTTCTTGTTTCACCATCTGTTCTTCAAAGTGTGACTAAATATTCTTGCGTTGAACTATGAGGTTCGTGTAATTTCGTCAATCGGTAAAAGATTTGATGGTCTAAGTTAATAAGGTTCAACGCAGCTCTATCTTAGAGTGTACATTATATCTGAATCTAACCCTATTTGCCTGTCTTCTGTATAAATCGTATGCTTTAATGACAGACCCTTCAATTTATTTTTGAAGACTCATATTTGTTCAGAACGTGCGACTAAAAGCGGAAAGTAATCCTAAAAGCAGGTGAGGAGGCTGTCAAATAAAGGTATACATATATTGTCATATTTATGAAATCGACAATAGATTAGCTATTGGGTTGTACCACATGAAATGTCCGCTTTGCGCTCAGTCGGAAATAAGAAGTTCTCGAGTTCTGTGCCAGAATGTTCGTTAATAATAAAGCAAAAATAAATCATATGAACATCTACAGCCCAATAAATTCAAGAAAAAGGAAACCTGGACATTAAACACGTACTTAGTTGTTTTTCACTAAGATTTAGATTGCTATAGAATCACAAACCTTCATCTTCACACTTTACACTTTCGTTTGTTACTGATCTAACTATTTGAACAGCTTTTTTCCAATTCCTTTGTAAGTTGCATGTTCAATTTTTCCAACTGTATGCGCATGTAGAATAATAGTAAACCACGTTTTCAAATGTTTGATAAGATGGTTAGGGTAGGCGTTATCTTTCATTGCTCACTCATTTGTTTGCTTGTTATTTCTATTAACGTTCATGCTGTCCAAGTAGTAATGGGCTAAGCGTATTTCTTCAGCTATCGAACGCTACCACACCTCTATCTTTATTTTCAAATCAAAAATCAATTGACCAAGCGAGTGATAAAAAAGAAATAATTTCTTTCGTAATCCCCAATTGTAAAATACATATCATAGTTTTCTGTTTTAAAGCTAAAAAAATATTTAACAAACCCGCCCGATATAAGAAGGCACTGACTTGACTGACTCTTGCTCTTGCTTGTGCTTGTATAAGCACTGCTGCTGCTGCGTTTACTCAGTTCGGTTGTATGTTTTTTTGTTCTTGTCTACAACTCTTTTCCTTTATCGTGTGTTTCGCTTAATTGGACTTTATCGAGCTTCTGTTTATTTTACTTATGCTTTTTTTTAATTATTGTCGCGTGAGTTGATGTCGGGCGCTTCGAATGAAGGGGACGCAAATGGTTGATAATTGATCGTTGGTCATTCGCTGGTGGTTTTGTTTTCTTTATTATTATTATTTTTTTGCTGAGAGGAATGATCATTTCTAGACGCAAGCATAAGAAAGCAGATCTGTGCAATCCGCGGAATCGATGGCATCGTGTACATATTGTGCGTAGTATATACGAATTATAACGAACAAATTACAGCTAAATCAGCTGGCGCGTAATAAAAATAATAAAAACGATTTGCGTGATTTTAAAAGGGAAAAAGTTCAGCAATGTCTTTGGCATTTTGGAGTTAGTTTCTTTCTAATTTTGTTTTGGTTTTTAAGTGTAGAATTTGTATGTGCTGTGTATGATAGTAGAATGGTGCATGCCGTACATATGTTTACAAATTAGCTTTTGTTAAATGTAAACAAACGCCCTTTTATTGTTCGCTTGTTGAACTTTTATTTATTTATTTTTTTTTTTTTTTTGTAAATCTTATTGCAATTATACTATGTGATAATTTTTATTTAATTTTATGTTTAAATCAAAGCTTCGACCAATGCTGCAAAATTGGCACAGAAATCGATGACACTCCCACTGGCTGGGACTTCTAAATCAAGTGGAAAATTTGCACAACTCGGTAGTCAAACTCTAGGAAGGCACAACGACCTGCTCTCACCTAAATCTGAACTATCAACTCCGGATGTCAACAAAGTTGGTCATTCGGTGTTTTATGATTGTATTGATGGCAGTCCAGCAGGCGGTGAGAAGCAAGATGATATGAAACCTGAAAAAAGCGACACCGATGAAGAAGGTTCGTACTACTATGTTAAATGTTTAAATGTACTCGTATAGTTATTATAGTAATTCTTATCAATTTTTATATGTATGCGCACATATGTATGTACATATGTACATCTATTTTTTTATTTTTATTTTAAATTGTGTCGCCCAATGCGAGGCGGTTATGTTGTGATAAATTTGTCGTATGAATAGCACGAGAAAGGAAACTTTATAATGAATTAATCCAAGGTGTTGGTAGAGGCTTAACATACTTATCACATTGCCTCGTTTGCTTTTCTGGAAGAAAAAGTTTAATTTATTTTAAACAAACTTTGAACAGAAGTGTAAGGTTGTTGTGCTCGAATTTTGTCATAGAATTCTTGATAAATTGAACTTTATTATCAAGGCAGTACAGTGTTTAAGCTTTTGATTTAATTGAAGTCAAAATGTTCTGTTTTGTATATGATAACTTTAATGTTTGCGGTTAATTTATTCAGATGCAGCTGGTGTCAACCATCAGTTTGAAGTATTTTCAATTTGATTAACCTTATTAGTCACTCCTATTTTCCAATGATCGTTTTCTGCTGATGTCACTTAAAACATTACGTTTTTGAAGTCGCATTGAAATGCTTACAGCAGACGTATATGAACCCCCTTTTAGAAAACTTCCTCTTTAATACGTCATACGTCATATGTATTTATATTTGATATCGATTGACTTAATTTATTACACGCTTCATATTCATTTTTCCTACTATGACGATCGATTTTTGTGTCGTACTCTAACGTGCCTTCAAGTTTATCATTTCAATGATGAAATATAGTTTATGGTGATTTTACACGGTTGAATGTATATAAAGAGAGAACCTAACGTAAATGAATGTTGCTTCCCGCTCTTTTGGCTTGTATATACAAGTATGTATATGATTAGCATCATATAATGGATCATTGATTTTTAATTCACATAACACAGCCGAATTAACAAAAGCAGAGTTTTTGTAAAGCACCAACCCCGTCTTCCAAAATATACAGACGTTTTAATTCATCTTTTTCACAAGACCAGTTTCTGGCTTCAAAATTACAGAATCCAAATGTAATTGTAACAAAATCTAAATGTTTACTTTCATTTACTTGATCAAACCATCCATCTAACAATAGTTTTCCTCCAACTATGATGAAGAGGTTGTTGCACTTTAGTTGGTACAGTTAGGGGATCCTCTTTCATAGGAACAGCATCTAGAGTTAGACATCATTCATAATGCTTGATTTAGTAATGAATACTTTTCGTAGAAAACTGGTAGTTATACATTCTACTTTAGGTAAGATTTACGTAGGAAACAAAGACATGTATCAAAACATACATGTTCAATACGAAAGTTTATGTTCTGCTGTTTCTTCACTGCACATTCGACATATACGAATATGATAGTAAGCTATTCATAATAGATATTGTTTTTTTGGCTTTGGTTTTGGTCTGCCTCTTACCTTTAGTTTCTGTAGCTAATTATTAAAGCAATTTTAATGGGGCTAAACGTCATACTGCAAAATGGTTTTGGCATCATATATATTGTAAAATGTTTGTGTGGGTACAAATGATAGAACTTATTCTTTTCAATACAAATCCCTTTATTCAGTACAGTACAGTTACAATTCACTATTTAATTCTTTCTCTCAGTACAATTCAATTTCTCAACCACTTATACTTTTCTTATCTTTTACTTAAACCACTTAATCACTTCTTCTAATTAACACTTCAAATTCAACTTTGGAACTGATTTGCATACCTTTGGGATGCTGGTATTTATACTCGAATGACATACTTCGAGAACAATCCTCGCCATCCAGCGTCCCATACAATTTCCAATTTGCTAGAAAATTCGATTCTACTCTCCAGTTGCTAATCCAGTATCGAAACCTTCTAGTCTTCGAGTTTCGACATTTTCTGCTAGATGTCGCTGCTCACATTTGAGTGGTTATCACATTGCTCCCTCCCTACAGTTGTTCGTCCCGAACAACTTCGTCATTCAGCATCCCGTTGAAATGACACATTCTATCCAAATGGACCACTTTAAATTTTCCTCGATCCCCACGCTGGATCCGGTAGACAACGTCATTAATGCGGGTTATCACCTTGTATGGACCTTCCCAGTCCTGTTGCAATTTTGGTGATTTGCCTTTCTTACGCTGAGGATTATACAGCCAAACCAGATCTCCTTCGTTGAAACCGGAAGATTTTGCCTTGATATCGTACCTAGTTTTCATGCGGCTGCTTGCTAGCTTCATCTTTTCTCTGGTGTCTTCATGCAATTTACGAATCCTGCTGCGTAAGTCATTCACGTACTCGTTCACCTCTTTGGGCTCCGTCGGTGGGGATCCGAATTTTGCTTCACTTGGCAACCGAATTGTTTGACCAAATAAGATCTCGGATGGTGTGTGCCCTGTTGAGCTATGGACCGCGTTTCGGTAGGCCATTAAGAAGAGGGGTATGTGTCGATCCCAATCCCGCTGGCAGTTGCTGACAACCTTAGATAGATGCTCATTCAAGGTCCGATTGAATCGCTCGACCATTCCATCAGATTGAGGGTGTAGTGGCGTTGTCCTTGTCTTTCTTATTCCCAAATATTGGCATATTTCCTGGAAGACTTTTGATTCAAAGTTTCGCCCTTGATCAGAGTGCAGCTCCATTGGTACCCCAAATCTGCTCACCCAGTTGTTGACTATCTGTTCGGCTACGGTCTTAGCCGTACGTGTTTGGGATGGCAAACACTTCCGGCCACTTACTGAAGTAATCCATGACTACGAGCGTATATCGGTTTCCATTAAAGGTTTCGGGAAACGGCCCAGCGATGTCGATGGCTATTCGTTCGAAAGGTGCTCCGACATTGTATTGTTGCATTTGTCCATGTGGCTTTACTTTTGGACCCTTGGTAGCCGCACACCTTATGCACTTTTTGCACCAATTCTCGACATCTTGTTTAGCGCTTAGCCAATAGAAACGTTCCCTTACCTTTTCCAACGTCTTGTTTATTCCCAAATGGCCTCCTGAGATTCCGTCATGTATTTCATGGAGCACTTGGTTGACTCTGGACCGTGGCACAATTAGCTGCATACGAGATGTTGTCCCATCTGCACTTTCCCATTTTCTCTTCAGCAATCCATCTTGCACAAAAAGCGAGTCCCACTGTGCCCAGTATGCCTTCAGAGTTTGGCTCCGATCTGATATCTGCTGCCAGCTTGGTCTTTCCTCGTGTTCCTTCCAGGCCAATATTGGTTCGATGTCATTGTCTGCCTGTTGGGAGGAACGGATTTCGTCTATACTCCAACCCTCTATTGGCTCAGTCCTGATCGTTTGGATAGTTGCCTGTTCTTTCGCTTCTTTACCACTGACTACTTCTGCTGGGAGGCTTTCGTTGCATTGTTTTACCTGTGAGACTGGGATAATTACCCTGGAGTCAACTTCTGCTACAGACTTCTGCCCCGCGAAGTAAACATTTCCTAACTGATGGCTTCTGGAAATTTGACCGGTTTCTTGGTAGCCGTTTCTGCCGGTTTTTCTTTCTATTTGCCTGTAACCCCAGTGCAGACAGCCTTCTCGTCGTACCGGTTCTTTACAATGCCCTTGCAAATGTCCCACTTTATCGCAGTTCCAGCAGCGCATTCTTCGGCTCTCCCGCGGGATATTTCGTTGCATAGTAGTTGGTCTTGAGCAGGAGCATTCACCAGATACTATTTCCCTTACGAAATGCATTCCTTTGGAAGCCTGATTGGATGCTTCCATCGCCAGAGCGAAGGCAAGTGCTTCAGCAAGGGTTCTTTTCCCGGCCATCCTTACTGCTGATTGTAGCTTCAAATCTGCAATTCCCCTGATGAATGCGTCCTTTGCCATTTCGTCGATTATTTCTTGGCCTGCGGTGGGATATGACAAATGTGCCAGTCTACTCACGTCTGCTTGGAGCTGTTGCAGTGTTTCTCCTCGTTGCTGCATACGGCCTTGCAATTGAACCTTGTAAACTTCCCGCATGTGGCTATCCCCAAACCGTTTCTCGATAGCCTGCACTAAAACCATATAGTCTCTATTCTTTTCGACATCGATTGTTTGTAACAATTCTGCCGCAGGACCACGTAAGGCCATCGCTAGGGCAAAGCACTTCTCCTTATTGTCCCAGTCGTTTGCACAGGCAGCCATTTCAAACTGCTTCTTATAAGTAGACCATGAGGTCTGGCCATCGAATGAGGGAGGCTTCAATGCTTTTCTCCTTGGACCGCTTACGAACATTCTCGCAGTTTCTGTTTTCGCACTGTGTCGAGCTATTTTGCCAGTTGCTGAACTTTGCTGTCCATTTCTTCGAATTTTTCGCCAACATTCTTCTCTATTGTATCAAATTTGTCATCAACGATCTTCTCAATTCTATCAAATTTGTCATCAACGTTCTTCTCTATGCTTTCAAATTTGTCATCGATTTCTTCGAATTTTTGCTGAAGAATGTTCTTTTGTTCTTCCAGTTTTTGTTCTAGACTATTCTTTTGTTCGTTGAATTTTTGTTCAATGCTGCTCTTCTGCTCGTTTAGATTTTTCTTTTGTTCATCCAACTTTTGCTCGAGACTATTCTTTTGTTCATCCATTTTCTGTTGAAGACCGTCCAAATTTTTCTTCTGCTCGTCCATTTTTTGTTCCAGATTTTTCTTTTGTTGGTCGAGACTGTTCTTCTGTTCGTCCATTTTTTGTTCCAGACTGTTCTTCTGTTCTTCCATATTTTTCTTTTGTTCGTCCATTTTTAACAAGAGGAGTTGCATCATCGCAGCCATGTCATTGCCGGTACTTGTCTGTTCATCCTCGTAAACATCAAAGGAATATGCATCAGGATCATGTCCCTCGTTGTTCAAAGCCTCCTGAAGTCGGAGCACCAGGTCACTTTTTCCTCCACTGGCGCTGAGGCTTCTCTTGTTCAACTCGGATTTGAGTTGGACGAGGGTCAACTGCAATAGTTTTCGACCCATTCTAGCTTTTTCAAATAGTCAGAAAACCCTTTTTTTAGTTTTTTTTTTTTTTTTTTACACACAAATAAGTCCTATCCCACTTCTGACACCAATGTAAAATGTTTGTGTGGGTACAAATGATAGAACTTATTCTTTTCAGTGCAAATCCCTTTATTCAGTACAGTTACAATTCACTTTTTAATTCTTTCTCTCAGTACAATTCAATTTCTCAACCACTTATACTTTTCTTATCTTTTACTTAAACCACTTAATCACTTCTCCTAATTAACACTTCAAATTACACTTTAGAACTGATTTGCATACCTTTGGGATGCTGGTATTTATACTCGAATGACATACTTCGACAACAATCCTCGCCATCCAGCGTCCCATACAATTTCCAATTTGCTAGAAAATTCGATTCCACTCTCCAGTCTCCAGACTTTGTTATTCCAATATCGAAACCTTCTGGTCTTCGACATTTTCTGCTAGATGTCGCTGCTCACATTTAAGTGGTTCTCACAATATTCTTGTGAAAAATTAGGTTTTCCACAAGTATGAACAGATAAAGACAGCTTTTTACATGCAGCGGAGTGAAACGAGATGAGACAGTCATTACGACAAAGACCTTTTAAGTTGAAAGACATTAATTTTGTTTTTTCACTAATTAACAGTTGATGCTTGGCAAACCATTGTCGTAGTATATGTGTATCATTAAGGATCTTTATTGATAGTTTGTTGAGCTGTCATTTGTATAGGACAATGCAAAGTCATCATCAAATGCTGTAATATGGCTGTTAAGATTTTGGGAAAATAAGGAATTGATATAAATTAGAAATAGTATGGGGCCAAGGACTGATACTTGAGGCACTCCAATACATGTTTCTAATTCTGTACTGTACACGTTTTTCAATTTAAATCGTTGAGTTCGACCAGCTAAATAGGAAGTAAACCAATCGTGAATTACTCCTCTCAGTCCAGCTTTGTATAATTTATCCAAGAGTATCTTATGGTTAACCATGTCAAAAGCCTTTGTCATATCTATAAAAAGGACTGAGGGATTAACATTTTTGTTGAAGCATTCACTGATCTCATTACATAGTCTAAGGATCGCATCTTCGGTTGACTTGCCTTCTCGAAATCCAAACTGATCATTGCAGAAATATTTGTTTTTATTAAGAAAAGATACTAGACGAACTTTCATTAATTTTTCGAATAATTTAGAAAATGTAGGCAGTATCGATATTGTCCTATATTGAGAAACTAAGTTTCTATTACCTTTTTTGAATAAAGGAATTACTTCAGTACACTTCAATGACGATGGAAATACACCACAATTTACACTCATATTAAACAGATAACATAGCACAACATCAACGACATATAGCGATATACGCTTTAAAAGACAGTTAGTAATATTGTCAGAAGTACTGGAGTTTTTGTTGTTGAGTTGCATAATTTGTTTATGTATTTCCATACCTCTTGTTTCACTAGATGCGCTGCGTTGCAATCTTCAGAACAAGACTTCAAGGATCTTAGAGTTACTGTTGACTTTAAGTTTACCTTTGATATCCATATTAACCAAGTTATTTGGATTTTAGGGACCGTTATACATTTAAAGCCTTTTTTTTTTATAGGTTAGTGCGTTCTATATTGGAGTATGCATGTGTTGTATGGAGACCAACTAACATACTTTAGCAAATAAAAATAGGATAGAGAGTATTCAAAAACGATTTCTTAAATTTGCCTTGCGCTTTTTGCCTATTGAACATTTTAATGGGACTATTGTTTTTCATTCTTATCAAACTAAATGTCAATTACTTGCTTTCCAAACTCTTGAATCTAGAAGAAAAATTTATGGAATAATGTTTGTTTGGGATATCTTGGACACAAGTATCGACAGTGAGAATTTACTTGCTAGTATTCCCTCAAGGTCCCTTAGACCCCGCCCTCTTCTTGCTGAAATAAGACATGTTACGATGTATGGTCAACGTGAGCCTATTTCATATTGCTGCAATTTATTTAATATGTATTGCACTGAATGTTTTGAATTAGATATTTTTTTGTTCAGAGCTGTTTTTAAGAACAAATTATTAAATTTAATTTATCTTAATATGTTATAAAAGAGTATGTGGTAATATTGATCGTAATTATATTAAAAAAATGGTATGTAAATGCAACAGTAATACTGGTATATTTTTGTGTACCATTTATATCTACATAAACAGCTATAAATACATCTATCACCATTTGTATTTTGAAAACCTGGCTAGTCGCCGAAAAATCCTCACATGACATAAGCTCTGAGCATTTTGATCTGTGTCTGACGTCACCGTTAACTTTGTTTGGATCGTGCGTATTTACTTTCGTTCATCTGAGTGTTCAGTTACATTTACACGTACAGATTCTGCATATTGGAAAATGATGGCGGTTATCTTCAGCAACTCTGCTCCTCCTTTCTCAAGCTGGACTTGGGACCGGCTATAAAAAATATTTATGCAAAACGGTGAAAATACACAGTAATAACTATATTTCACTTGAGATAAGCTATTACTGCATTAATCGCTTCTAATCAGAATATGTAGCAGGAAAGCATGACAAACAAATACAGACCCACTTTTCGGTCTCAATATGTCCAAAGCAAAGCAACTACTATCTGAATTACAATAGGTAAGATGTGCAATCAAAAAACCAAAAAAAGAAGAAAACATTGCTGGGTGGAATACATTCAAGTAGTTTATTATACAAATACAAAGTGTGCTTAATAAACAGTTAAATACTGTAGACCAGACGTAGCATTTTATAAGCCTTATCTTTAAATAAACTTGGGCAATGTATTCAGGTCACATATTTAAACCTGCTGACATTACCTGCGGACCCACAGAACTACCAGCAAGGTATGAGGAATGCAGTGGCCGAAACTGTAGATAATAAAGCATCACGTCGTTTACAAAATAAGAAAATATATGGAAAGGAGATAAATCCATAAACTAATTCAGATTGAATTGATTGATGCATAAGCCTCCACCGTCATGTGGCCTCGATAATTTAATCCAATGGAAGATCCGGCCTTGCGGTTTTAATATAGAAATTCTTATATTTTGTGCATTATACTTATTAGTGTGGTGTCGGACTCTATTCCACATAAACGGTGTTTTTCTTTTTTAAGAGAGCCTGGATAACTCTATCGTTTAACATTTAAATATGATTTCGGGCATATGAACACTGTGACTACCAACATACATGTCGCAATCTTGAACTCAACGTCTCACCAAATTTTGATTTCAACAAATCGATGCTATTGGTCCGCAATATAACACCTAGAACTATTCTGCTATAACCCCATACCATTCACATCGTAAATTTGGAAACAAATATGTGTGCAATTTCACTTATTAACGTATCCGCTGGGCCTAATCACTGAACTCAGTTTTTCCATAACATTCCGGATCATCTTGCAATTGGTTTTGAGCCTATTCAATGAAGATCCGACGCGTGCTATGATTCACCGGCCTCAATTCTTGCACTAATTGAATTTTGTTAGAGGCCAAGATTCTTTCGGCTAAATGTTCAAAGGTGTAGACGAACAAAACCCAAGCTCCTGTGCACGCTTGCGAACTGAAGAATGCGGGTCTTAACGCTGGCCTGAATTGCAGCGATATTTTCTTCGCCACCTAATGGTCTCATTCTTGTTGTTGACCTTATATGACATATCGTTAAACCATCCACAATGCAACAAATAGCACGTTCAGATGGGCGATTAGTCGTACCATAAAATTGACAAAGTGCTCGATAAGTTTGTGTAACTAAACTGATTTTCACGATTTGTTTACGTTATGCGATGTAAATCTATTCATGATTAGCCTTTACTGGAAAAAAAAGATTGGTTCCTTTAGTAGCCATTGCATTCATTCGAAGCCATAGTGCTAAATGCTTAATTGGTTTTGATTGCTTGCATCTATTCTCTATCTGCTGTGCGAATGTCATTGATTTTACTTTATTTAGTTTCAGATATCGATCAACAGGGGTGTACCATATTTTCTGGTGTCACATACTTGGGTGCTGCTAACATAAATGCACCCAAATCTGAATTGGACATCCACAGAATCATGTGTGAGCTAAATAATGGATCAAATTCCGTTGGTCTTAAAGTTTCTGTCAGTATTCCAAATTGCTCGGATGGAGTTGTAATGTAAGATGGTCATTACTTCTTATTCTCTATTAGAAAGTATTTAAATAAATTTTTTTTCAAGGCTATATTGTGCGGAGAATAACTCACTGATATCATCATTTGAAGTGCACAGCATTATCTTATACTTCCGTGGACCAATAGGAAGTACGGAGAACGGTTGCTTTGCATTCACCTGGTTGCACGGTGAATCATTGTTTCAGTGCCATGTGTTCCGATGTCAGATACCTGAAGCTGTAAATCAAGTCAGCGGTAAGTTGTCGAGCAATATTCAATGTACTCGTATAAAATATTTTGGCGTAAAACCCACTTCTCATAATCCTACTTTTCGTTTTAGCATGTTTCCATAAAGCTTTTCGTCGATATCCAGCCAGCTTGACGTGCAGCGTCACCTCAGCCGTAGACAGTATAATGATGAATTCTATCACATCAGACATAAGTGGTAATCCACTGAATGCAGCTGGTTACGAATTTATAGTCTCATTGGAGATTCGTGAGAAAGTTGCCAAGACATATGCTGCTGTTCCCCGTGGCGACAAGTCATGTTTCAAGTTGCGTTGCAACACTGATAAAGAAGTCTGCATAACAGTTAAGCAGACCGCATCAAATACTCTACAACCACTTTTCATAGAACGATGCTTTGGCGTTCTTCTGAGTCCAGGTAAACTTGTTCGACAAGCCGACATGCAATTACTCGATATGGTCTCAATGGGATACCAAATAACTATTCCCGACAACCAAGTTGTACTATGCCTAAATCCGTATCAAATCCGAGCCGAATGGAAGGCTGGTGACAAAAATTTCGAACAACTCAATTTTGAATCTCAAAAAATGTTCCTCACAGTAGCCGTGGATCTTGTTATTCGTGGCATACAAGAACCAGTACGATTTGTCATCGAAACTCCGGTCACAATACAGTCACAAACAGAAATTCGTATAATGGATCACTTTTCATCAAAGCGACCAATGTCGCTTCGGTTTTATTTGCATCTAAAAAAGACAGATGAAGCCTCTTGGGAGGTGGCCTCGATTGATCCATCAGAAGAAATACTTGAACCAGCTCCACAGTCTTCTTCTATCCTCAAGTTAGGCATTAATAATTTGTCGAGGATCATGGTTAGATCATCGAGTGTGGTGTCGATTGAAGATGAATGTCCAACTGATTACAGTTCCGATGGGGATGAACCTTTGCTAAGTGGTACCGGAGAAGTATCGAAAGATTGCTCGCAGGATACTTTAGATGAATGGGATCCAATCTTAAAAGAGTGGGACACCGAAAAGAGACCTAAAAATTTAGCACCGCTCGTAAGATTAGGAGTACCTGAAGCATTAAGAGGAAAAATTTGGCAGAAACTGGCTAATGTGGAGAGCAAACTCGATATGACCGATATGTACAGAACATTGATCACCAAAGTAAGTAGACCTGTTTATTATAAGATAAATTCTTGTAGCTTAAGATTTTGTAGAGAGATAAAAAAAATAAGAGCGAAATATAAGTTCCCCAGTCAGCCAATCAATTCCATGTGGACTGACTCATCAGGAGATTAGAAGTGTGTAAATTACTTACAAGTTGGAATAAGTGAAAACAAAATTTCTAATTATGTAATGAATTGTAAATCAGTTGTGTTAGTCATATATTTTTGGAATACCATAACACCATACTCCCATATGAATCATTAATCTGCTTACAATCACTTTTTTCATATATTGAAGGCGTGATGGATTTAACAACCACGGAACAGTGTGGATTTGATAAAATTTGATTTACCCAGGAGAAAACCTAGAACTTTATAAGATTTTAAACATGATTTAGTTTAAGCCCTTTTTTTGTATAATCTTAACTTGCGTCCCCAGTAAGGTTTAATTAGTGATGAAGGAAAGGCATACCTTAAATTGAATATTCTGCTTTTACATTTAAATTTCCTCCATGTACAACAAACTTTCGAAAATATGTAAATAGCGCAGTAGTCGGACGAACTTGTGCCACTGTCTCAAGCCTCCCCGAGTTGAAAATATAGATACTAATATCGTTTTCAAGTTGATAAAACAATACCTAAAAGGGACACTTCTTATATCGGTAAATAAAACTGAAATTCATGGGCCGATCGCATCAACAGCTCCGGGCTAATCACTGGGATAAATAATTTAGAATTTTAAAAGCCCATATTGAGACTCGGAACGAAAATTCAGGCGAATAATTTTTGTACCTAAACCCCTATACCAATTTTTGACAGATCATTGCCGGGAACAAATTCGTATGAGAAGTGAAAATTCGGTACGGAATAAGATTAATAAATTTGTTAAAGAAATTTTTGTTTTCAAATACGTGTTGGGTTAAAATGTAGGGAAAAGATACGCAAGATTTGAAATAAATGCTTGTGAAGTGTACCGACGGTTTAGTTTAAATATAATTGTGCTTTAAATATGTAAGCATAGCACTTGTAAAACGCGAAGAAATTGCTTTTCTTGTTATTTCTGTATTCAATATTAAGTCCATAGTGAATAATATAAAGTGTTTATTTAATATATTGTTAAACAAGTCAATGCAAGACAGTGAAAGCAACTTAAAATGTTCGTAGATGGAATCCTATTAATATTACAGCAATATTATATCAAGGGGAATATTTCAGTTGGTGAAAGTGAAAAGTTGGTGGAAATTGGCTTTGTTATTAAGTTGTAATTGAAGCAAGATCAAGTACAAGAGAGTATATACAACCAGCTCGCAGCAATCTTTAACTTCCACCAAGCGAAATAGTAGATTTGATACATTCTGCCAGCAGTGTGCAGGACTCCATCTATGCGAATTTCCAGTCGCATTTCACTATCTCTATTGATTTGTTTAACCCTATATTTAACAAAAACACACTACATTACACAGTATACACTAAATATTTAATAGAAAAATAACAACACAACAATGTTTCACAAGTTCTTTGTTTACTTTTTTTTAAAGTAAGATTCTATTTAAACTAAGCCACCTAAACACTTCACACGTACTTATTTCGAAACTCGCGTATTTCTTCTCGACATTTTAGCTTTATACTTATCAGAGAACAATAAATTCTTTAACAAATTTATTTATTTTGTTCCACACCGAAATTAAACTTTACATGTGAATTTGCTCCCGGCAACTAGCTGTCAGAAATCAGTCTAGCCGTGTAATACCACCAAGGGGCCCTGAAAGCACATTACCGAGTGTCAATTGTCTCAGTATATTACCTTGATCCCGTTCCCGGAATAACCACCGTGTGGCGCTCTCGTTGTTCCGATTTGAGTTCTGTTTTTTTGTTAAGTTGGTAAATCTGTTGTTGACATTCCCTCTAAATCTTAGCGTCATAGCTTGACATTTGCAAAAGTTACGTAGCCAAGAGTACATTTATCTCTGTGTGTGTTGGGGATTTTTTTACAATTTTAAAAATGGATTTAAATTTGCAACAACGAGCTTGGATTAAATTTAATTTAAAATTGAATTTAAAGGTGCGCGAACGTTGGAAATGTTGGAAAAGTGTTTCGGCAATGGTTCTCTAAAGAAAACGGTCGTTTACCAGTGGCACGAGCGGTTCAAAAGTGGTCGTGAGTCAATCGAAGATGATGAACGCAGTGGCAGACCATCGAAATCGAAAACCGACGAAAACTTGATGGAGTAAAAGAAATGTTGGTCAATAACCGCAAATTAACCATCAGAGAGATAGTGGAGGACTTGAACATTGCCTATGGATCCGTCCAAGTCATATTGGTTAATGATTTGGGTTTCCGTCGTGTAGCAGCAAAGTGGGTGCCAGAAGACCTCAATTTCATTTAAAAAAGAGACCGTGTTGACGTCGCAAAAGAGATGATTTGCGAGGATGGATCCGATCCCACATTCATATTGTGCAATATTATTATATCATATGTCTGTGTATATTCAATATTCTGAATTTAACGAATTTTTCACGTCAAGTATTACGAAATGCTTTTTGGCATTTTTTCTTGTTACGTATATTAGCATCAAGTGTAGAAGACTAGTGGCGGCATAGTGACTAAGACATTAGAGATGCCCTACGTTTTATTAGACCACCACAACGAAACCCTTGGTTTGATGAAGAATGGCGGTAAGCGCATGTATGAAGCATGTGAAGCGTGCAATGCGGCGTTGCAAAGAAGGACGAAAGCTGTTGAAGAAATCTATAATGAGATATGAAACAAAAAAAACCTGAAAAGTGTTCGAGGGATGCTTCTGTAGAAATTATGTATGTTATAAAGTTCTACAAAAATGTGAAAAAGAAATACTGAACAAAAGCAGTGTAACAGTATAGTCACAGTCAGTGCTAAAAATTTTAAGGATTACTTCTACAGACTGTTCAACGGCGAAGACGACCAACATTCCGCTGTCAGGCAGAATTCGATGTACAATCTCAGCATCATCTGCTCGATCCTCAAGAAGAGAGATCCTCTAAACAACTATATGGAGTCAGTTTCCTTAACATTTTATCTAATGTACTACAATATGTTATGGCTTATAACTCAGTATGGACAATCTGACAATTGTGAAACACATAGACCAACCCTAAAAGCACATTCTTTGGAATACTTGTACATCTGACATCATTAACATAATACGAGTTTAATGGTAAATAAAACAAAGATAATTCAGTCGACAAAAAAGGACACCCAATACCAACGACTTGGTCAGCACGTCAAAATAACTATGTATAACAATAAACTATAACTTTGAAGTATTATAGTATAAAGGGAGGAACATAACGTGCGTCTGCTGCTGCTGCGCAGAAATGTCAAACTTTTCACTTGCACTTATGTGAACCCATCAGAATACCCACAATGTGCATCTGTGTCTACTGTTGTTGTTCAACTTGAAATGAGTTGAACTTTTTGAAGCGATGCAAATTTGACGTTTACTAATTCTTCACGTGTTTGTGGAATTTTAGAATTTAGCATTAAGAAAACTGGATTTTAAATTTTCTTTTAAAGGGAAAAATTGGAGTGAAAAATAAATTTCCGTGTTTATAAAATATTTTGGAAGATAGTAGGGATGACTATGTTGCAGTGTTACATATTAGGTTGTACCACATGAAATGTCCGATTTTATAGTAACAATTTAAAAGCCAATTGTTACTTTTCCTATGAGGGAAAGGTGTCGACTTATTATCATTGTGGATACTCCCATGCTTTGTGCAATCTCCCGAACCGATTTCGTTGGGTCCGCATCCACCGTTGCTCTTAAAACATCGTTGTCAACTAACATTGCCGGCTTTGAACGAGGTTCATTTCAAACCAACGTTGTATAGTGCGTTCGTTTACCGCTACATCCTCAAATGCGTCATTAATGTTAATGTTTTTCATTGCCAATAACACATTATGTCCCATTTTAAATTCGTAAAGGAAGAGGATTCGTAAATAATTCCTATGAAAAAAATAACGGTACTTGTAACGAACCCTACAATTCTCACACGTCAGGCACACTTTATTTTATAAAAAATAGAAAATTTAACGTTCCGGTACAGATGTTCACTAGAGAACTTCTTTCGATTCCGATTTTATAGTAAAAATTTAAAAGCTAATATTATTTTTCCGTACATTTTTATTCAATCAAAATAGTATCCGTTGGCATCTATTGCATTCTTCTAACGTGATACAAGGTCAAATATTCCATTGCTGACTTTTTGAGGTAATGAAATCTTCAAAGGCTAATATGACCTCTGTTCGGTTCCGGAAGACCTTCTGCCGGCAAAATGAATCCAGATCGTTGAAGTTGGAAATCCATTGGGGAAATATCAGGAGAGTACGGTGGATGAGAAAGAATTTTAAATCCCAACTGCAACAGTTTTTGCACCGTTACTTGTGAGGATCGGACCGTGCCTATTGAGCAACGCAGGTTGCTTTTCAGCCAATTTGGCATGCAATATGTCGATTTCCTCACAATATTTGATAGCGTTTATCGTTTCTCCTGGTTGAAGAAATGAAAATTGGATTGGTCCTTTCGATGTCCACCAAATTGTTACCATAACCTTTTTTGAGTGAAGATCAGGCTGGGTGGTGTCTTTTGGTCATCTGCATCCAAAAGAAAATTTAACGTTCTGACACAGATGTTCACTCGATAATTTCTTATTATCCTTTACCACCAACCAAAATATGTTTCAAGTGTTGACATTATTTTTCATTCTTCACCAAAATTGAAAAATATTCAATTTGTCACCTCCACGCCTGCGCCACCATCTATCTATCTGCCACCAGTTTTTAAGTATGAGAATGGAATCAACCGACACCCCACTTCTATCCCATCCAATCCCTTCGCCTTCCACCGAACGACTGTTCCCTCATCTAGACATTTACATAGATACCTAGCATGCAAAATCGAAAAAAAATAAAAAAATGCGTAAGCAAAAATGTCTCACTATCCATGTTATATGGTTGTGAAGTAAACTTGCAATTTATTCCCCAGTTGACGTTTGACAATAATTAATCGTATTGTATTTGCTAGAGCAGCATGGGTCGCTTCAAAAACGAAAACAGCGGCAGCACACTCAGATGTAGATGCATATGGGGCTCCTCGCTTAAGACGTTGTCTACCTTTGCTCAATCGTAAATTAAATTCAACGACACTTTATCTAAAGTGGACATAAATGCCCTTGGTTTCTTCAAGGAAAAGTTCTTCAGTCGGTCCCGTCTGCATGGACGGAATTTGGAGAAGAAGATAATATACAATAACAACGAACTAAATGGGCTATTCATGGATATTTACCCTGTCAGAAGGACTAGAATTAATTGACTCCGATGGTAGCGCTAATTGGAGAGAGCTGTGGACTGCAACGCTACATAAAGTTAATTAAAGAAACCATACTCTGGTTTGATTGCAACTTTTCATATGGTATAGGGTACTTTTCCTAATGTGTCCAAGAGGACGACTTGTTTTATCCATTGAAATTTGCCTACTTCTAGTATTGTTCAAACTGGAAGTTCTGTTATTCACCGCTGTATCAGGTGATTTCAGGACATTCTCATTTATAATAGATGTCTTCCAATAGTTGCAAGCTGTTATAACTCGGTAAAAGGCTGCTTACTGTGTTCGGTGTCCCTTACTCCTTTACAAGTGGTCACATATGCCATACTCCGGTTTGGTTGTTCATCTTTTGGCTGTTGATACCTTACTATGTTTGTTTGGTTTTGCTGCTTTTTTTATCATTTCTCAATATCAAGAGTATGTTACATCCTAGACTCTTGAAAGCGTTAGTCGACCTCCTAACCACTCATTTTTGCTGCTTATGTTAATTCAAATATATTAGCACTGAGAAAATGCTTTGGCTTCTTAACTTAACTTAATAATTTTTACTTATTTCAATAATTTTTTTTTCTCCCATTTTAAGGAGACAAAATGCGAAACAGTGATTCAACGTGACATACATAGAACATTTCCGGCCCACAAATGCTTCAGAGAGACCGGAGGCTCTGGACAAGATGCCCTATTTAAAGTGTCCAAAGCCTATGCAGTTTACGACAGTGAAGTTGGTTATTGCCAGGGTTTAAGTTTTATCGCTGCCAGTTTGTTGTTACACGTACGTATTTTTTCAATTTTATTTTTGCGACATAAGATTCAACTTTTTATATTGCAGATGCCAGAGGAAGATTCTTTTTGCGTTTTAGTCTCACTTATGTATGAATATGGCTTACGTGATCTTTACAAACAGGGCTTTGAATCACTTTACCTACGACTTTTCCAACTTGATCGTTTTATACGCGAACAATTACCCAAACTGTATGAACATTTCGAACGGTGCGGTGTTGAAACCCATATGTATGCATCACAATGGTTTCTTACACTGTTTACAGCCAGATTTCCTCTTTGCTTTGTGTTCCATGTACTAGATGTATTCCTTCTCGATGGCATACCTTTACTATTTCAGGTAGCCATCACACTCCTATCGATTTGTGAAAGCGAGCTCCGGCAGCTCGATTTTGAAGGCATTCTGAAGTATTTCCGTGTTACATTGCCTAAAAAGTGTCGCAGCTCTAGTCAAGCCCGTAAAATCATGAAAATGGCATGCGAGCGTAAAGTTAAAAAGCTTAAGCAGTACGAGGATGAGTTCTTTATACAAAAGAAGAATGACGAAAGAATTGAAAAAGAGGCACAAATCTATGAAGCGAGATTTGGCGAAGAGCGCAAGAAGTTCCAAGCCGAAATTATGCAATTGCAACAGAAATTAGAGGAGAACCATGAGAAATCCATCCAAATGGAGAAGACACATACAGGCATTATACATGACTACAAGCAGATTATCCAGCGTCAAGAGCAAGAGATAACCAAATTGAATGAAAATGTAGAAGAGATGACTGTAAGTTTGTTTTGAACAATAACATGTTATGGAGATTTTTGAATTTATTTAAACCTCCTTTTTTTTGGTAGAAAACTATAAGTAGATGTGGCGTTTGCTCTGAAAATATCGAGGAAGATTCATCTCTAAAGAAAATCCTGAAGCTACAAAGGAAACAAACAGATGAGCCAGCATTGGGTCCAGCTCTACAAAGGATACGCGAGCTAGAACTTGAATTGGCACAAGCTAAACTTGCTCAAGTCGAAGCCGAGTGCAAGAATCAAGATCTAAACCATCAGTTGAATGCCACCCTTTCAGAAATTCAAACAAATCGCAGTAGCTGGCAACCATGGCTCTCGAAAACATTCAACTCCATCCAAGAAAAAGTTACGACGCGGCGTGATGGCCCAACATTCCAGTCGTACACAAATTCAGGTCCTGATGCAGGCAGCAATCAGGTAGTTTAGAAAGGTGCACTGTGCATGTGGCAAGAGATTTTAAGAGAGAGATAGAGAGACCACCATTTCATTTGACTTCATCAATTATTTTTTAGTTGTTTTTTTTGTTCCCGTTTTTTTTTTTGTATCTTCATCCATTTGCATTGTATAATATGTTTTGTACCTTTTTGCAATGTATAAATACGTAGTGTACGTAGAGAGTGTATTTTTAGTTTGATACATACATATATCCTCACACACCCACAATTGTCATACATATATATATTGCGTTAACTACTTCGCTCCTTAAATTTGATTTTCTTTTTTTACTATTATTTTTACTTAATTTTTTTTATTATTATTCTTTTTTTGTTTATAAATGGAAATAAAAAGTACAATATATTTAGTTGTTTTCTGTGAAAGCAATGTTTTTTTCTTTTTTAAATAAATTCAAACACAACCCTCTTTTCTAGGACAAGGTATCAATGGATCATTCTCCAAAGACGCCAGTCAAGTTCCACAATGTACTCAGTCGTAACAGTATTGATATTCTCCCAAGGGAACGAACAATTCTAAGAGACACTTTGAGTTTTAATAATTTGAAATAACACCATCAGGAGGACATCAATGGAATCTTTTCGCACTAAACGCAGCAAAATCTAATAAAACCACAGGAGGGACATTGTGTTTTTTTTTTAATATATAATTTTTAATTTCTTATTTTTATTTTGTTATTGGTGCTCGAATAATAGTTTCTAGTTGTTTTTATTTAGTTTTTATTTAAAAAAAAAAACCGTTTTCATTTGAAACCTAATCGCAGTGTTAAATTTTCCATAGATTCTAACAAGCAGCCACACCCCACATTAAATGAATTGTGCACTTGTTTTGATTAAAAGTGGAACGTTATGTTAATAGGGAATGAATTCAAATCTCCGTATATAAAGGCATTGTAAAAGTCTTGCATTTTGTTTAAATTCCAAATGTTAATAGCGTGATTAACTCGTATATATATTTTTGCACTAATTGGAGAAAATATCAAATAAAATCAAAAGTAGGAGCTGTTTGTAACTGCAAAACTCTCCATATGTATGCATGCAAGAAAAAAAAAGGCAAAAATAAAAAGAAAACATTTAACAAACAGAATATATATCAACCATAGAACATGTACGTCTAGTTACAAAATGTGTTTTAAATACACATAAAAAACCTGCAAATAAAATATTTCATTTTCCATGCTTAATTGATTGCGTTTCTGTTTCGGTGTATTTTTAGTATACGAGTATGTGACCGTTCATAAGAAAAGGGCCCTTACCTTACATGGGCCCAAAATCGAGATATTTATATTTTCTAAGAGCTGAAATCCTGTGGAAACCGTTGGTGTTTTCAGCATTCAGATTTTTTTTTGTTGAAAAGGTAAAAATTTTCAAACTTTTAGTTTCAGAAATCATTGAAGTTTTGTAATATTCCAAATATGGATTCTGACCGTTCTATTCAAGATATTAAGGTATAATTTTCTCACTTTTTAAGTAATAACGTGGGATTCTTTAGATAATATGTATTAATAAAATTTACAACACTCCCGTTTGATCTGGTTTCGTTTGGTTTCCTCTGTGTTTGGATTATTGAGGGTGGGGTAAGTTTTTCAGACCTTGTTCGGTTTTAACGTTACATTGATACTTTATTCAAATAAAACAATTAATCCGATTATTGTATCATCAGAATCGATAGTAATCCAAAAATCTACTTTTTTTACCTTTTGCTCATGTAAGGGTCCCTTTTCTTATGAGCGGTCACATGTGTATTTGTTTAAGTTAAACGGCCGTATGTGTTTGCCCACATAAAAGCGGAGGCCACTGACATTTGCAACGGTGAATGCTATAGAAGTTGCGGTTATCTTGATGTAGATTTGTCATTAGGCTGGCAGTTTTAAGCTTCAGACACCAGAGCGAGCTCTTAATTACAATCCGCAGTAAAGCTACATTTGCGAAAATAAGCCATATCCACTCTCACACCTCCTCAGAGGAAAATGACGACTTTACCAACGATTGCTTTCACAAGTTCCTTATTCAGACTCATGAGAAATGTCTCTAGCACGATATTTAAATCATTCTTGATGTTTAGCATCGTTGGTGGGCAGTTGAAAACATAACAACAGCTCTGAAAATTGGCAGGCTAATCGATTTCGCGGCAGAGCGAAATATTAAAGCTAGCACGTGTTTTCCACACCTCAACATCCACAAATATTTGATTTGACAGTCATCTGACCAAAAACGGCCAGCGGTTCAGCTCTAATATCCTCGATGTCTGGCGACATTGTCCGTAAGCTATTAGAGAGCCCACATCTCTTTGGTTTGAGGAAGAGTATTGAAAGGGGAAGGAAGAGAATGAAAGAAGCGATGAAGCGTCTGACCGGGGCCATGGAAAAGTGCTTCTGCGGTAATAATGTTCAGAAGTTCTACTAAAAAATGGAAAGATTTTTTTATTGACATAAATACCGAACAAAAGAGATAAGGATGGGAAGGAATAGTAGAATCAAACGCAAAGTAAATACTGAAAATTTGGAAGCATTACTTCTGCAGACTGCTTTTGAGAAAATGTCTTCGAATTGATTCCGAAAGGACAACGCGTTAAAGGAAAACCTGACTTAAGGTGGCATGCTAAAATAGAAAGGGAGCTCATCCAACTTGAAGTGCGCAACAGAAGGCAATTAGTAAACGATCACGCCAGTTGGAGAGAGTTATTTGTTGAGGCTTAGACTTTTTCGCCATCTGGACTACAATTAACTTAGCCCTCATAATGAGAAACACTCTACAATGGAATGTGTTAAAAGTAGACGACAACCTACTTACGCTACTCGGGCCTCCCATCAAACGCCAACGATGACTTCAGCCACCTAATTATACAAGAATAAATAGAGCCAACGCGACATACTGCGTCGCGCATCATTCAACGAGCTGGTTAAGCAGCACGAGATCACACTCCGTTGGGTTTCGAAACATTTAGATGTCCCAGATAACTGTTTTTTTTTTTTTTTAGAGAACTTAGTATTCAGGTGGGTAAGAATGCACTCATAATGCCTCAGCATGTGTAAAGTTATTTTGGAAAATAGGATAGACAGAGAAAGAAAGATATTTGGGCTGAGTGGTAATTTCGCTCCATGGGTGACATCCAATGTTTAATGGGGAGATTAAATTCCTAGTGGAAGTTGACTTGTTGTTGATTTCTAGTCAACTACTCATCTTACTTGATTTTTGTTGACTGAAAAAATGAATGTTTTCGGGCGAGGCTGGGATCCACCGAATCTTCCGATTTGGAAGCCATGGCCACCCACTGTGTCGCTGATGAATTCGCTAGACTCAGACACCTAGGAACAAATGATTAGCGGCTTGAATAAATCAAGCCACCAATGTCTTAACTACCGCACTCTCTCAGGCCCATCATTGATGGAGACATTGGGTTAAGCGTGGGACATCTAGATTAATATGTCACATATTCGATCTCAAACGATAAAGCTCTCTTAACCTCAGGAAAATAAATATTTCCAAATTCACAAGTATAGTCACGAGACACCGGGCCATGGAAAGACATAGGCAACGGTTGAAAAAAAATAAACCTTACCCTATCCTTTCTTAAATATCGCGGCCTTGGATTTGCTTTAATTAATAATCAAGCTCCATGAGCTACTGGAATCTTAGAGGCTATTAATCATAAGTTTTAGGGATTCAGATGAGTGCGCCAGTAGAATGCGGCTGAACTTCCGCGACATAAACAACTTTTCGGTAAACAGTCTTAAAAGCAGGCAAAGTCTACAAAGAAAGCATACAGCTTTCTACACATTCCAAAGAAAGACTTCACATTGTTCCTCAAAATAAATCTGTACATATGTACTATGGTTGATATAAATGTGATTATTAATTCGCGTTTCATCTCTAGTTAAACAGAATCATAATGGCAACTGAGACGATGATGGTGAAAATCGAGCATCGCGCTGTAATTAAATTTCTCACTAAGCAAGGAAAAAGTCAAAAAACTTTTCAAGAAGAGATGGTGGCTGTTTACCAGGGTTCCGCACCTTCATTATCAACTGTGCAAAAGTGGTCAAGTGAGTCCAAGAGAGGCAGAGAGAGCATTGAAGACGACCCCCGCTCCGGCGCCCCGGCTACTGCTTGTACGGGAGAAAGCATCAAAGAAGTCGAAAAACTTGTTCTTGAGGATGCCCGAATAAAGGTGAAAATGATGGCAAAGATCACCAAGCTTTCAATTGGTACCATTCACACCATTCTTCATGACCATCTTAACCTTTCAAAGGTCAGTGCAAGGTGGGTGCCACGAATGCTCACAGCGCCTCAGAAAAAAGTGAGAACCGCATGCTGTAGAGAGCTTTTGGAGATGTGTAGTGAGAACGCGGACGGTGTTATGGATCGAATTGTTACTGGGGACGAAACATGGGTCCACCACTATGACCCTGAAAGCAAACAAGAGTCCATGCAGTGGCATAAAAAAGGAACAGACCCCCCGAAGGAGTTCAAAGTCACTCCGTCTGCCGGGAAGCTCATGGCCACAGTTTTTTGGGACTCAAAGGGAATCTTGCTCATTGAGTACAAAAAAAAAGGTGAAACCATCAACGCCACATCCTACGCTTCCACTTTGCATAATTTGCGGGAGGAAATTAAAAAGAAAAGACGGGGTAAACTCGCAGCGGGTGTGTTGCTTCTTCATGACAACGCTCCTGTTCACACGGCGCGAGTTTCCAAGGCTGCTGCGCAAGATTGTGGTTCCGAAGAAATCCAACACCCACCCTATAGTCCAGACCTTGCCCCTAGTGATTATTTCCGGTTTCCGGATTTGAAAAAATGTCTTCGTGGAAAAAGAGATTCGGATGATGAAGAACTCAAGTCGGCAATAAATGGGTATTTTGCAGAGAAAGAGGAAATTTATTTTTTTGAGGGTTTAAAAAAAGCTTATCTCAAGATGTAAAAAATGCATTGATGTTAGGGGAGATTATATTGAAAAATAAAAACAATTTAAATTGAATTCGCATTTTCCTTCATATCGACACCGAGAATATATTGAACGCCCCTCGTATGTACATATGTATGAGTATATGGTTGATAATAGAATAATCTGGTCTGAATTACTGCTTTACCGGATTATTCTCCTTTATACATGCATAATAGCTATGCGGCTCTGTAAGATTGCTGTAAATATCTTATAGATTGCATTTAAAAAATAAATAGCTTTGTAATTTGTTGGCTCCAATTTACTTCTTTTCCTTATTAACATATTTATAGAACTGCATAAGTATCCCATCCGATTCTGCAGGCTTACCATCTTTACGCCCATTTCGTGCTTCTTATAACAAATCGGCTTATGGAAGATATAATTTGTATGAAAAATTACATGTTAGGCAATGTTTCCGTAGTCATTATGGAAGCCAACTTCGCTTTTGGGTTTTAATCCATCTACAACATCTCGAGAAACACTCACTTAAATATGCAACTCCTTGCTTACGTAATTAGCCATCTCGCTGCTCGCAGTACATGCATATATTGTATGTATACAACCGACGGTACATACCGCCATATGTATGAGCAGATTTCGATATTTCCCTCGTTCTGTATTACATCGTTACATTGTTGTCATCGCCAAATGTGAATTCGTAACAAAAAACAGAGTAAGCCCAACGACTTTGAAAGGTACTAGTATAGCACATATATACATACGTGTATGCCAGTCGGATCTGCTAGCATATTTCTCTTATCTCATCATCCATAGATCTTCCTTCGCAATAATGACGGGAAGATGATACAGCAAACCGTTCTTCGTTTTTGGAACAGTGCTGCTAATTTATATAGTTCATCTAAGCACCAACCTTGTACAAACCGTTTATGATTTCCCAAGACGGTACGAGAAAATTTGTGTCAAGGCCGAACCATTTAAGGTCTGTACAAAAACTGCTGTTCTATCGTAGAGCGGTGCAATTTAGGTCTCATTAGGTAGCATGAAAATTCTTTCTCATTCTTCGTCTCAATATTCATTTAGAGGTATAATGACATTTCAGCATTTAGATCTTTGGGTAAAGCAAATCGACTTGCTGCACACTTCGAAGCCACCTCCACGCTTCAAGATTGTATCATGTCTTCGCCTACACTTAAACGCGTTAGATCTTCAATGAGACGAATCCACTTTCGTACTCGTGTGATATAGCCCAAATCCGCTGGCCCCCGTCATCTAAGGAGGTGTTCTTCATTGCTAGAAAACCCACTGCGCAAGCTTTTTCTTCAATCCTGCTGTTTAGGACTATTTGTGAGTAGATGAAAAATAGTATTCGTCGAGCCTCTCGCTGAGACGGAAATCTTCTTCTCAATACTCCTACACACCCATCGCACTCAAAGCGAAACATGAAAACTTCGCAACCACTGGAAGTGAGGTTTTCATAGCATTAGATTCATTAGGGATTTTATGGCATGTCTCACCGAAAAGTGGAAATAAAACCTACACCAATCTGACAAAAGTAATATCAATGCACTAGATATTTCAATGACATGAATACGTGCACCTGTAATCTATGAATCTTTTCTTGAATAAACTGAAAATTGCTTTTTAGAACATTTAATTCATGTTGTTTTATCCGCTTTCAACTCCTTCATCCACACGATGTAAGAAATACTCTACCTTGCCTGATCTGGCATTAATATAATATATCACATACTGGTATGTACAAAGGAGCATATGTATATATAAGGGATGTACTTGCACAAACTTCTAACTTCTAGTAGAATGTCCCCAACTTCTCTGAACTTGATAGAGAGGATTCAAACGCATGCGATACAACCCACAGGAGGCTCCAATATTGCCAGTCGATTGACACCCTCCAACACCGACGTTATGTTACTTGGCTCAGCTCATTTTATACCTATTTTTACTACCAGTTCTCCGTGGTTCCGCCCTTCAAAGATTTAACCACAACACCTGTTTCGCTTTGAATGCTCATCAGTTTACCTTTATTCCCACTTTCGGACGTACTCTAAAATATGGTGATTCGTTTCTAACCCATACAACTCAGTTATGGAATGCCCTTCCGAACTCTCTAGGATAATTGTTATAACATTTAGGACCAATGTACATCGGTACCTCTTTTTTTTTCCTCCCTACGTTTCCTTCGTCCGCGCTGTGTACAAACATTTTAAGGGTCCACAAATCCCTAGAGCATTTTCCTTGTTCAGCTCTATAGAGCTCTGTTCGGGTTGTGTATATATGCATATGTTATGGAATGAACCGGGGGCATGCAGTCGGACCGAATACCTTACCATCCGATGTGTGGGCGACAATCGGAAGTCTCACGATTTTATTTAATAACATGATGAGAGGCGATCGAATGCCTAAGAAGTGGAGGGATGGATTTCTGGTTCCACTATATAGAGGCAAAGATGACACTAGAAACAGCAATTATGAAACTATAAAAATATACGAAGACTAGAGTCTTCTAGACAATCGACAACGGAATATTATTAAACTCCATTACAGCCAATGCGCCTTTGTGAGGCGGGTCAACATATGAAGAAATTGAATGTCCACTAATAATGATGGAAAAACATAACGAAGTCTCAAAGGATCTGCATATTGCCTTCATCTATAGTGTTTCCAGAGATCTTATTTACACGGCGCTAATATCTTAAAATATACATGAGACGTACATATATATGAATGATACGCGATATGTACATACGATGACGTTAAAACGAAAGTTAAAGTTCGAGTACGAGTACACCAAGGCAGTTGTTTTTGAATGTCGTGTAATATGATATTTTCTATTGGAGCAGTACATAAATGAGTCCGGAACAATTACTCTTCTTTTCACCGATGATAGCGCTGTTAAAGGCAACGACGTGACAACCGTTCAAGTAACTTTTAATAATTGTTGTTAACGAAATAACGGGATGCGAATCAGTCGTACTAAGACCAAATATCTATCTACATTGCTGATTTTCCGAAGCACCAAACGCAACTTCTGACATCTATTTAGAAGGAGAGGGATTTTCAGCGAAGGTTGTCGAAAAATATGGTCCAAAAAACAATGGAGGCTCAATTTCCAGCCGAGGTTCAAAGAAGAGGCAGAAAGAAAAATGCGTAAACACCAGCAAACTCTTGGTCTTATTAACGAGGTGATCCAAATTAGGTGGGCCTGTAAAATGGTTCTAAGCGGCGCAGTAGCAATGCAGGCACGTGGGAAAAATATTTTAGTGTAAACGAAGAAGAAGAACCCTCCAAACCGCACATTTTTTCAACTTCCTCACAAGATTTTCTAATTTTATTATTTTATTTTATTGTAGTAATCAGAATGACGAAGATTTCACAAATATTGAATTTCGCACATAAGTTCAATAAATGTTTCCATATTGTTGGAGCGATTCGCCAAACTGATTTAAAATATTTCGACTACATTTTCTTGTCGCTAGCAGTCACTTGGACTCGCTCAATTGGGTTTTCGTTGTGACATAAACTCTTCCACCTTTACACACTTAATTAATCGCGCGAACTGAATACACCCAGCCATGAATGAGGCATAAGCCATACAACTCGGCTTATAAAATTTCTAGGCGAGCTCTTTATTTCCTAGTCATTACAACCTACAAACATTCGAAACCAACGTACCTAAATTGCTATTTTGCTTTTTTCCTTAATTTTCATTCAACAGTGCTGTGTAAAAATATTTTAATCGTGCTCATGGGCTTATTTCAAAAAAAATTTCTATTATTATATTTATTATTATTTATATTATTATATAGTATATTTCTCCACACTTTCCATTTCTTTACTAAAGCTCACCAATGTTCACCAACATTGATCTATATACATTTTATAACCACTGAACACCCACCGGAACGGTGGTCATTGCGAAAGAGATGAAAACACTTTGATGTTCAATTTACTCCTCACTCAGTTCCTCTCAAAAATTTCGTCATAACTGATCAAAACATGAGACGTAAGAAAGAAAAACAATCTACTGAGTGCATGTGTAAAAAGGAGAATAGAATTGTCATCTGCATCATCTACAATACATCATTATGATGTCATAATCACTATCGAAAGCAACAAAACATGTGCGTGGCTTACGGCATTTCCACTTGTCCTTGGGCCCAAACACAATACACAAGCAACAAACCGAAATAACACTATTCACCTACATTTAAACTGTATATCCGTCTCTCTTTGTAACTTCATTCATTCTCCATCCATGCAGCAATAGTTGAGTTTCAGTTCAATTTGAGCATTCTCCGTGTGAGAACAATTACGTGAAAAACGGTACTCATATACGCGACACGAGCAAATCAAATACATTTCTTTTCTACAAAAAAATTACAACAAATTCCGTCAATACGCAAACAGTTCCATTGAAGAATATAAATTATCGAAAAAGCCCAAAAACACAATCGGCTCGCTAGCACAGTATGGGCTGGGAAACTGTGTAAAAAGGTCGTTTCCACCTTGGTTTCCTAATGAAAATGAATTTTGTTCTTCCTCCCTCGTTGTCAAGAGGCTTCGACGATCGTTATTCGTGTAAAAAGAGAAAATAGAAATAGAAAATCGTAATTAATTGCAAATTGTGCTCTTGTTCAACGTGTATCATCCTTGTGACAAGTAAAGTAGTAGTAAAGTGCGTAAATAAGTTTTTTTACTTCCAAAAAAGGGAGAAGAAAATCGTTTGAATAATAAGAAGACGATAAAAAAGTTGAAACGTACTTCGCCCCGTTATCGAGAGCAAGTTCGCGTGTGTAGTGAAGTGATCAATTGCGTGACATATTTACGGCAAGCGTGTGATTGTTTGTTTCTTTTGCTGCTTCCCTTGACTAACGCACGCTAGTCGGAAAGATTCGTGGAAATTTCTATTGAGTATTCGACGACCGATAATCATTTGACGTTTCGTTGGGCATTTTCGTGATAAATTTCACACAAAACTCAAATCCAAAACAAGACTACCATTTCAAAGGAAAATATTGCATTATTGTGTGCGTGGAGAATAAATTAGAAAAAAAAAGAGACCAACCAGTTGTGTGAACGTGTGGGTTATTATTTTTTTCTCTTCTTTTTCGGTATTTTGACAGTGTGTGCGTGGCAGTGACAACGTGAGTAGCAAAGCCAAATTCGAATTTGCGAAAATTCGTTGTTCGACGTGTGTCGTGTGTGTAAACACGTAGAGCGAGAACCAAGAACAACAAATCGTTATATCGAGTCTGATAACAAGTTGTGAGAGTAGTGTTTTGTGATTGCCATTGCCATCTCGTTTTTGTCTGCCCCTCTTTGTCTGGCATTCGATAGTTATAATTTAGACTGTCAGAGGCTGTTTCACGGTACACTTTCGCCGTAGCCGTAGTAGCCGTATTTTTTTCGTGTAGTTTCATAGTTGTCGTCGCGCGCGCCGAAATCGTAAATACCTTGATTCGTTAATTCCGCTTGTGTAGAAGGAAGAAAATAAAGGAAAAGGGAACAAAATTTTTGCTATTTTATTTTCGCCATCGCTTTTAAGTTGTTAGGTGTGTGAAGAGTGTGTTGTGTTGGATCGGCGGCGGCAGTGGTGCACAGATATTTCATTCAGAATGGCTGACGTTAGTGATGTAACTGACGTTTTCGATTTGGAGCTGCACGAGGATGAAAACCATCGAGACTCGGACGATGATATTATCGAACTTGAGGACGTAAGTACCGACAGCAGATACTAGCTATAAACTACATAACAGCCTGGGCTTCCCCTTGGCGTGTGTTATTGTATTTATTTTCTATTTTTTTTATTTTTCTTTCATTTTTTTCCCATCACTCTTGGGATTTTTCCTGTTGTGGTTTCCCTTAGGGAGGAAACCATGATTAACGGATTTTCGCTATTTTTACGGTGGGTTTTTCTTTATTTTTCGTTTTTTTTTTTTTGGAAATGTTTGTCGGGACTACAATGTGATTTGCCGTTAATTGCTCTTGACATTCGTTGTGTCATCTCTTTTTCACTAATGTACGATAGATTAATGGTTGTGCGAGAGAGGAATAGAACTTTACCGGATTTACTATTATTTTTGTCTAGACAAAATGTACAAAGATGACACTGTACGGCAACGAATGTGTACTCTCAGATTCCTGGATAAGGAAGGCATCAAAAAGGAATAGAGAACAACAACTGTTAAGGTAGGCGGGGTAGACTGGTGTTTACGTTTGCATCTAGAGAAAATGGCGAAAAGAATGCAAAGAATGCAGATGTTGGCAATTTTTCTGTTTTTCTATTTTTATTTTTGCCATTTGTTTTTTTATCTGGATTTTTACTTAGAAAACCTGTTCAAAGTGGTTGGATCAGCCATGAGACGATTTTGGTTCTCATTTTTCGTGTCATACTATCAGAAATTCTATATAAAATTGCAGCGCTGATAAATACATACATATGTATGTATGTAGCTTTAAATAGTTTTTCAAGATAATGTGGTGGGTGAGCCAATGGTGGACTGGACAGGTATTTCTCTTCGAATGGAATTAGAAAACTATAATCGCTGTATCACAAATAACTTTTTTAAATTTTTCGATTGGTTTTTGGTTTGAGGGCTTTATCAAAATTCATTACATTTTGAAATAATAATTCAAGTTGACAAGGCATAAATATGTGTTTATATAGATATGTATGTATGTATGTATGTGTCTGACGCCATAAAAGTAGGTAATAACACTATTCAATGAGCATTTAGTGTTTTTGGAGTAAACCCGTAATTCAAGATATGCCCATGTTTTTTTCCTTGTTAACGCTACAGTGTCGGGTCTTTGGCCAACTGCCTCCAAGTTGATGACTCCTTTCACTTGTGAGCCCAGCTAGAGGCGCGGTCTTCCTTTACTACCTTGCTCCATCGAGTAGCAATCGAAGAATCTTTGTTTTGGAACGTTTATATTAATTCGCTTCGATATCGTTTCAGTATACCGTGGCACTTTTTTACCAGGTCGATGTCGCAATACAGCTAGTGAGTTTATGTTTGTATGAGTACCTGTCTCGTCTTCCGAAATTCGTCAACATCATCGAAACCAAAATCACTGGAATCGCTCAAATCGACCGCGCATATGTACATATATCCACCTCCGACAATCTTAATGCTTTTGCGCTATAGAGCAGAACTCATATGACTGAAGTCTTACATATGTACATACACTGAGGAAAAAAATAATAGGCATGGGTGAATCGTCGGCTTAAAATGTCATTTACACTAAAGCTACCTAAAGCGATCTTAAGATATAATTTTAAAAACAAACTGCAAATTATTGGTTCTTAATAAGTTTTCATTAGTGAGTCCAGACGAGCTTAGATCCGCTTGCGGTGGGGGAAAAAAATAGGTGTATTAGTTTTGCGCGTATTTAATCATGAATAACTTCTTAATCAGTGGAATGCCCTCTGTTCTGGCAACTCATTTCTCAAAAACTCCAAATAGTTTGTAGAATTCATCCTAGATGGTAGTTTGAAGAGGCCGATTAACTTGTTTCCAATTACACCTGCCCACATATTGACGTTGAATTTGTGTTGAAATGACTTATGTCTCCCTGTACATATGGTATGTGGATTGTCCGCAGCCCATATATGAAGAAATGTCTGGAAACATTGAATTGCAAAGCTATGTGTCTGATGCTGATTGATGGATCAGCTGTAATAACTTCCAGTATTCTTTCATCGGCCGAAATTCTTTTTACTTGTGGAGCTCCCGCATTAGGTCGTGTATTTGAATTGATCCCGTTTCTTGAAGCCTTCGATACGTAGTCGGTTAGGATAAAGTTCATGGTATAGGAAATGGAACAGGCTTAGAAATTGGATATCTGAAGACTCAAACAATTTATCAAATTTATTTAAGTGTTAGAAAGGCTAGTATTTCTTCTAAAAATTTATTGATGGATCAGTTGTAATAGCTTCCAGTATTCTTTCATCAGCCGAAATTCTTTTTACTTGTGGAGCTCCCGCATTAGGTCGTGTATTTGAAATTGATCCCGTTTCTTGAAGCCTTCGATACGTAGTCGGTTAGGATAAAGTTCATGGTATCTTTATCGCGCCTAACGTGGACTTCCAATGCACAGCCCACAAACATAAATAATGTCTGCGCATTTTTCGTTTGTAAATACAGACTTTTCAAATGGCGTTTCTAAGCAATTGTAACCTTGGCGTAAAAAATTTAACTGATGAAGTAATTTGTTTTCTAATCTTCATACACCAAACCTAACCCTTTCAGATGACTTCTAATGACATGGTAAGGAAATGAGGGTTTGGACAGGTAGTCAAATAAACGAGCACGCTTTAAAACTTTTTAATAGCTATGCACTTTTAAAAAATAAATGTAGGTAAAAAAATCAAAAATTCATTTTTTTGCCTGCTGCAGGTTTCCCAAGTATCATCAAATCTATGGGTTTTTTCGCAAACTTTTTAATGATATCTATTTTTTATAAGACGTTCATAAGAAAAAGATAGTAAAACGTTATGTTTTTCACCTATGTTCTGGAGAAAATTGACCTCAAACTCAAAAGTTAGCATGGGCTAGAAAAATGGAACAGGCTTAGAAATTGGATATCTGAAGAACCCAAATAACTTATCAATTTTATTTAAGTGAAGTTACAAAGGCTAGTATTTCTTCTAAAAATAAAGTGCTAAACAAAATTTCTACCATTAGTATTAACCGAACAATTTCCGTTAACATGGGTTAGAGTACACCAAAGTAAGCGTTTTCTTAAATCCTGGATAAATGCTGTCAACATTGGAGATAGACCCTTACTGTAGATAGATTTTTTTCTTAGAATATACCGAAGAATCATTTTCCAAATTATCCATGATGAATTAGGGGACACCCTGTATATTGTAAAGATTTTTTCGTAATAATCGATCGTGGCAGGCACTCTCTCCAGGAGCTGCGCTCTGAGGAAAAAAAAAATCATTGAGGAATTCTCCTGCTAAGAGAATATGATAACAAAAGACAAAAAAAAAAGTTCAAAGAAATTAGCGAAAGAAAGAAGAAAACGTCTGATACCCTAATCCGACAAATAGTGGGAATGGCTAAAAAAATTACCCTTTCGTTACTTCTTCAGAAATTAAGAAAACACTAATTCTAACTGTGACGAGAATGACTGTAGTTAAAGTTTGTTTTTTCTATTAATGATCAAATGTTGTGTAAGCAAGCTGACAGGAACGATCTGGTTGATATTACTCCGGCCTTTACACAGCAACTAATAATTATGGCCTTACAGGACCTAGATCTGCACTGATAGGTTGATAAGTGGTGTCAGGCATTCACAAATTACAACATACCTAAACAATTTTGTACGCGATGTGAAGGAGACTGGTGATTTTGTATAGTTGGAGCGGTTTAGACGGTCTCCTTTCTTGTGGATCTTCTTAACAATACTGAAATTTTATTCATCAGGCATGATTTTCTTTGACTAAATCTTAAAAATGAGTGTGAGTTGATGTATGCTCCCTACCAAGACATCTCCCGCTGCCTTACACAGCGCGGCAGGTAGATCGGTCCAAAATCTTATTATAATAAGTTTACTCGTAGATACTGCTTCGTTTTGATTTTCTTAACAGAAATCATATCCTTCATCGTCCAAGTGAAATTTTCATCGATTTCATCGATGGTGGGTTGATTCGTCCTTTTCGTTAAAATTCTGAACATTGATTTTGAGTACTCTACGAATACCAGCCCAATCACACAATAATATGAACATCGTTTTCGAGCTACCATTGAGTGGTTTCCACTTTGTGAGTTGGACATTCTTGGAATGTCCATCGCTTTTTGGAAAAGTGTTTGGTTAAGGGATTCCACAATGTCTTCCAAAACAGATAAAAGTTTAAGATTCTCTTATTGCACTTGATGTTGTTATATCTTTACGGACTTTTCTGAGAACTACTGGTGTTTTTTGGTTACTTTCTTATACGTATAGCCGATATGGTCATTGAAATATAATTTGTTATTTAGTATTACTTGAAGGTATTTTATTGACGGCATTTCCCCGATATTATTATTGTTTATAGTTATGTTTGCGTATGCTTCATTTGGCGGACAATTTAGTACATGCATTTCGTTTTGTCTATGTTGAGTATTAATTTGTTCATAATATATGTTTTGGGGGTTTTCTCTGGATATCGCAATCGCATCATCGGCGAAAATCACCACTTTTCTGTGTTTAATTAACTTTTGGATATCATTTATGTAGAAGAAGAAAAGAAGTACTCCGCGAATCGTTGCTTGAGATACTTCTACGTAGACATTTATTGCTGTGGATACTTTGCCACAGTTAATAAAAGATCAGCTTCAAATTCAGCAGAATGAAGTTACTCTAGGTACTCTAGGTAGGTATTCTACAGTGGATAACAATAGAACAGAAATTAATTTTATCAGTGGAATGATTTTATATTTAAAATTACAAATAAAATGTTACCCAAGTACCTAGAAACTACCATAACATTGCAAATGTACATGATATTCAACCATTGGATTGAAAAAATGTCAATAACATGAGGCCCAATAAATACAACAGCAACCGAGTTCAGTGTTACATTTTGCACAGGGAATTGAACCTTTTTAACAGTCTTCCAAATTAAATTAAATCTAAATTAAGATTTGTTGTGTTTAAAAATAAGTTAGTTCGGTTTGTAAAAACTAATTATTAATGCTTTTTATATAGTATATAGATTAATTTAGTTTTAAGTTATGCTTTTATATTTTTTTATTTCTTTATTTATGCCATTTGTATTAATTTTAAAATTGTAATTTGTTAATAGAAAGTTATTTTAACTAATTAATTTACTCCACTCCGAAGGGCTAGAATAACTTCGTTTATCAAGGACAGGTGAGGTGAGTCCCATCTGGGATGAATTGAGTAACTCTACTACTACTACTATTATCTATTACCGTTCTTCCACAAAGAAACGATTTACACCATTTTACCTCAATACCCTTCAATTCATATTTAACTAGTTTTGCCATAAGTATTTCATGCTTTAGCATTTCAAATGCTCTTTTAAGGTCAATAAATGCCGGGTCAAAAATCAAATGCCAAAGTAATACAGGGTGACCGGACAGCCATGATAGTTTTTTCAACTGTTATGTTTCAGCAGCTGTCAAAGTTACCATGACATGCAGCATTCTGTAAGGTTTGCTATTTCATCATGCCTTGTTTTATGCTTGCCGGACGGAAATTATTAAAAAATATCGAAATTCCGGCTCAATTGTAAATACGCAACGTGAATTTCGTCGTGAAGGCGGTGGCACCGTGGAAAAGTATGAGCGTAAGTACACTCTCTTGGATCATAATTCAGAGACAGAGAGTGGCGCAAAAAGAAGAGAACATAGCCGCCGTAGTGGCCAGTATCGAAGAAGAACCAGAAATACCGATTTGGTTCCCATCAGCTGAATTGGGCATCGCCAGAGAGTCAATCCGGCTTATTTTGCTGTTGGATTTGGACCTACATAAGATTATGCTAACGCAAGAATTGAATTCGGACGACGCTAACAAGCCAATCACTTTAGACGATCTCGAAGCGAACATTGGACAGGCTATTGCTGGAATAACGCTGTACATATTGGACCGAGTTATAAAATATTGGACAGACCGTTTGAAGTATAGCCTGCGAACCCGAGGCGGCCATTTGAGTGATGTGCTATTCCACACATAATGGCATAAACGTAGCTTCAAAATAAAGCCAAAATAAATTTTATATCTCACCGTTGTTAATTTATTTATAATAAATTTTTTTTTGCCATCATTCTTATCTGGTCACTCCAGAGTTTTGCTTACGTTTTTGCTTCAATGAAACTACTATATGTAATTCAGTGTCCAATGTTCAAAGTTTCTTTAGCTATAACTATCCGAGAAATGAATCTATTAAATTTTCATCCCCTGCGACATTTTTTTTTCCCCCACAGAGGCTTGTACGGTTTGCTCAATGTATCGATGGTATTCGGAATTTCGCGATTTCGAACTCTTCCTGTATACTTTAACAACTTCACAGTAAGATACATTACATAAAATCATGAGTTATTCTAAGAAACCACATAATCCGAAGATCTCACCTTCATTCATTATGCGTTTGTCAACGTCAATGGTGATAAGTTGATTTTTAATGCCGTTCCATTGAAAAACTGAAAACAAACTCGAAGTAGTAGTAGTATTTTATTACTAGCAAATAGTAGTCAAGTTGAATATGTTTAGTCGTATATCGTAATTCACAACTACACTACGTAAAAAAACATCTAAAAGAATCGTAATGAGTCAAATGCTGACGAATCTATGTCTGAATAACGAAATTAACTAAAACTTTGCTTGCGTCTAATCGAGAATTCGTTCTTGTCTATTTGTTAATTGGCCAGCCTTAACTCCTGATCTTAACTGAAAGAATTTACAATGACACAAACTGGAAGAATTTGGATAAATTTTAGCTTACCATTGAGTCAGCGTGAGAAAATAGGACTGTTTGTTGACTTGAAATATCGTACAATTTCGTACAACTTTTTACAATTTTCTGTTTGTTTACTCCAAAAAGTTGCAACAAAGAAGAGTGCCGATGAGAGAGATAAACATTTCCCCTCCATTGTAATAGTTGCAATTTTCTGCCTCATAAACTTCTGTGGGTAAGCTGTGTAACAACTGTCAAAGCAAACAGCTATTCTGCGAAAGAATTTATTTGATTTGTTGTTATTTCTTGTGATTGGTGTTTTTATTAATTTTTGACATTTGTGTATAAATGTGGTTTACTGCGTTTGTTTACTTTTTTGCAAGTTTCTCTCTCTCTGAGCGAATTTTCTGGCATCTTTGAATTTTGACAGCTTTTACCCATTTCACCACAAAAAGTAACCAAACAGACCTAATATCCCTTCGAATAGATGTAAGCTGATAGTATTTTACAATTTTTGATATGACTGAACAGCTTATTTCAAAGTTTTTCAAGACTTTCTTCTTAATGTAATTTGCGGAAAAAGTTGCGTTTTCTGTTAAGAATTCCCATTTGGAATCCTCTGAACAAAATAATTTAAAACATGACTGTGCCTGGCTGCAACAAGGTAATGTTGCTGCAGAATGACTTGGAACTACTCGTAGTTACTACATGGCTTAAACAAACCAGATTAAAACTTAACATTGATAAAACGAAGCTTATATTATAATATAAGCAGCAGGCAATATTATAATTTAAGAATATTAATTGATGGTGAGATCATTGAGAAAATTGACGAGATTAAGTACGTAGGCGTTATAATTGACAATGAACTCTAAACATATACTATATAAACTATATTTGTAAAAACATAGCTAAAAAAAATTGGTTTTCTACAAAGAATAAGGAATGAAATATCTACTTTATGTGCAATAAATATTGCAATTTTAATGTAATTGTAAAACCCCATTTTGAGTATTGTTCATCAATTTTGTTTTTGTAATGATAGTTTAATTCAGTGACTGCAATTTGCATTTGAGATATTTCAAAAACTTTATTATCGGCTTGAAGTACAATCAAAACATTTATGAATGGAACTCGACTTCGTTCATATGGCAATTTTCAACGACTCGGCTACACATTTCGGCCGAAACGGCGGCTATTTTGCGTTCAATGTTGGCTCTGAGCTCTTCCAACAGAAAATAGTCAAGCGGAGTTAAATCGCACAAACGAGGCGGCCAATCGACTGGCCCATTTCTTGAGATAACATGCTCACCATACTTACTCTTCAATAAATCGATTGTAGCGTGTGCTGTGTGGCTTGTGACATCATCCTATTGAAACCACATGTCGTCCAAGTCCATATCTTCCAATTCGGGCCAAGAATAACCGGTGATCATGGCGCGATAACGCTGACCATTCACAGTAACGTGACGATCGTTATCGTCGAGGGAAAAATATGGCCCAATAACACCGCCGGCATGCAAACCGCACCAAACAGTTATTTTTTGTGGATGAAGTGGTGATTCATGAAGCACATGTGGATTTGCACCGGACCAATAACGCATATTTTGCTTATTGACGAACCCATTGAGCCAAAAATAAGCTTCGTCACTGAAGATGATTTTGCGATGAAATTCATCATCTTGGCGCATGTCCTCCAGAACCCAATCGGAGAACGTACGTCGCTTCAAATGGTCCATCGGCTTCAATTCTTGAGTCAGCTTGATCATGTATAGGTGTACACCAAGATACTTACGCAAAATACGCCATAATGTGGTCTGAGCGATGCCCAATTCTTGAGAACGCCGTGGAATTGGCTGAACGGCAGCGATATTTTCGACACTTCGACCATCCCGTTGTCTCACTGACACGGCAACATCACACAACGAATATGTAGACTCAAATTTTTGCACTAAACTTGTTATTGCCTGTCTACTAGGGCGAGAATTACGACCGAAAATTGGAGTTAACGCTCTTAAAGTTGCAGTCACCGATTTCGAATTTCGGTAGAAAATTTTTATAATTTGCAGACGTTGCTCGTTCCTGTACTTTACCATGATGAAAATGTTGAGTTTACTGAATAAATTAACAGTGACAGTGTGATGATTAGTAAAAGAGTGCGTTCACAAATTAAATTCAAAGTTGTCAAGTCCCTATTGGAAAACCCTTTATAAGTTCGGTCTAGAAGTCCATAGAACTTGTCTTTAATGCTGTCATCCTTATCATCTGTATGGGTATGAACGTAAATTAGACTTTAATTTCCGAATTTGGCCTTGACGCGGATTGTTTTTTCCTCTACATGCCGCAGGCCTTAGACTTTTGGCGTGAGCCGCCCTCGATCCTAATATTCCATGTGCAAATTGAAAATCCGCTGTTCTTTAAATGTTTGATGGGGTCGTCAATATTATATCCGTATCCATTGTTGGCAGGTCTAGGCTCCCGGCCATAACCACGTGGAGGCGAGAGTAGGAGTTGATGGGCAGAAGCTTAAGTGTCGACGCTTGTGTCTTCGAAAATGTCTTGATCACCAATATATTATTTTTTATATACATATGTATTACATTTCACTTTGCATTTTCCAATGTATAAATAATTTTGTTAGTACTCCAAAAAGTCTCAGTCTTAGTCGGAATTTACATGATCCATGATCGAACTGACGAATATAGTGTCAGCAGGATCATGACGGATGGCCTTCAGGTGTTTTGATTTTTTCAGTTCTTCCTTTATTTTCGCCGATTGTTTTCTTATTGTTATTTTCGTGGAGTTTTTTTTTTCGTTTTAAAATTTGTCTCGGTATGTTGTGCTGTTTATTTTTAAGTATTTGAGTTTTTATTCAACTTAATTTTAAAAGAAATGGCTCATTTCGATTACTTTCAAGTAATCACACTTTATAAAATGTATATGGTGTAGCGAATTCCAGTTATATATTTAGATAGAAATGCACGGGAAGCTTCTCTAAATGAAATTATGATGGAGTTGTGAAAAATCAAAAGTGAGAAAGTAGATACTATTTATAAAGTGAAGTGTTCCAAAAAAAAGCTGAACGGGATCGGACCAAATTTATAAGTCCATGTTGTGCCTCTATGACTAATTACACGCCTTCGAAGACAAATATGAATGAGGTAATTAAGTAAAGCATATCATTGGCATGAGTGCAGTTTATTTCGAAATCTATGTCAAACCGGGTTGATGTAATTTGGTATGCTGAGTCTGAAATTGTCCTTTAAGATCTTTCCATCATGACAGAATTTTGGAAGAAATGTTGTGTAATAAAATCTATGGAATGTAATGTATGACTTGGTGAACAATCCATAGAAAGATAAAAAATAAGAAAGGAAAACTCGTACGCCGAAGAAAAAAACGAGGAAGACGAACTACGTAGACCAATTAGAATCATCAAATTCGTTCCCGGTTTCAAAAAGGCAGAAAGTAAGTGCTTTTATACGTAGTTTTGCATCCGTAGACTTTTATTTGTCTAACAAAAAATTGTGTAGAGCATAACAAGCGAGAGCTACAATTTCTAAGGATAAGGAGCAAGTGCTTATTCAAAAAGAATACGTTATTTCCTATTATATCATACGGAAGGCTCTTTCCATTTCCAATAATTTTATTCCCAGGAAAATAAGCACTTACTTTTTTCAATAATGTCCGTAAATGTACTTTGTTCTAGAACTTCTGCATCATGGTGCTCATCCACTGCATTGACGTTCACAAAACTAAAGCGGCAATTTGCATCAACAAGTGGAAAAAGAATTATACTATTTGTTTTTTTTTTAATTGCGGTAATCCTGCCCATCCTTGTGCAACAACAATATACATTATTATGTTTTCCTTCGAGGAATCCCAATTGGAAATTGCCACTAAATGGCAAACTCATCAGCAATCTTTTCACATTCTAAAATAGCAATCGGAAACTAAAAATAATAATACATAATAGAAAAAAATAAATAAAAAAAAATACAATACCTAGACACATTTACAATTGAAATTCGATAAAGAACTAATATCTATGTATATTTATTTTATATTCAGAAAGATCTTATTCAGAACATAAGACACCAAATTAAAAGAATCAAGAAGAATACGAAAGCAAAAATATGATTGGCTTGGACAGCAAGTTATGTTTGAAATGAATAAGATCAAATATAAAGATATTCAGGATGATACAGTTTTCAGGGATAATTTAGAAATGTACAAATTGCATGCTAAGTACAAGAAGCTTTCCGCTGTCATCGATACACTCACGATCAAGAACGCCTAGTACATCTCAACGTTCAAATTCGTCACAAAACGTAAATATATTTAAGATAGAAACAATAAGACCACCATCGGCAGCAACCTCGGATCGGTATGGAATCCCACCAGACATTTTGAAGATGTCTTTTGAAAATGATGATAACAATCTTTAATTTTAAAGCAATTGTTTTGTCATTTTCACTGTCGTCTGACTCCAAATCCGCAATTCATCATATATAGGAAGGTTCTATATGCCTCAGCAGTGCTGTCCTAGGGCCGAAGTCAGTCTGTACAAGTCTACGTTTTATCTTTGATCATAAGTAAAATTTGTATTAGATTTAAGAGTTTAAATAAATAAAGTTTCTTTTTATGAACAAAAACTAAAGAAAATATTAATTAGGGGCTCTGCCGGGATAGCTTTTTTCAACTAACTAAAAAATAAAAGTATAGTGTAAAAGTGTCTACCAAACTTAAGACCGAGTATCCTGCCTTAAAGGATAAATAAGAAGAAAACATCAAGTATCCAAATTAGAATAATAACTTGTGTAATCTATTAACAAGTGTAAAACAATTAAATCCTTATACTGAACCAAATTCAGTAAATCAACAATAAAAATTTCTAATCGTTGCAATGAAAGCTTAGAAGTCATTAAATCCTTGCCAGAATTAACTGGAATTCCAAATGCATATGTTAGCTGCCGAGAAGTTGCACTTAATTCAGTTAGTCTCTACAACAAAGGTAGAAGACGGTATTTCGCTGCTTTCACAATGACACTTTCACCAATCACGGTACAGCTGACAAACTTCCCATACACATCATAGAACAAGAATTAAGTATTATTGAGGCAATGAAATATGACATTAATATATTATTATACTCGTAGCACAGTAAATCAAAAACTCACATTACTGACTAATAAAACAATAATGACTCGCGGTACAGATAATAAGAATAATCATAATGGAGTTAAATATTCAAATATTTTATTCTCAGGTCAACCATAAGATTTACTATCTAAGCGCAAGAACTAGAATTTGATTAATAAAATTCGCATAGGGAGCACGTTTTTGACACTCAGCGCAATAATAATCTTTGGTTCTCATCACGTCATAATCAGGGACGAAATTAATCAATGGAATTAGGTAGCTCATCACATAGACCAATTAATTGACATGAACAACAGAAATAATAATATGTTCAATCAAAACAGACAGAACGATAATATACAACAGAATAGGTATAAATTTCAGGGTCAACAATCCGAAATTAGACAGACAGAGTCCCTAAGAGAGTTTACAACTGAGTGTACAACCACCACAAGAAAAATTAGACCTATTAACAATCCTAACGAAACTACTTTTTTACGGGTTAGGAACGAAGATTACCATACATTCCTAGAAAACAATAGGCAATTTATAAAAGATTGAAAACAATCATTGGTTTCACCCAAATTACACATTACGAGTATTATGATGTATTCATTTTCGACAGAGAGGTTAGACTTTATGAAATTAATAATTTAGACGCAGATCTTTTAATACCATGTAATGTATTAGAAAGAACAGAAACAAAAATAGGTTTTGAGAAAAAGATATTGATATACATACATAAGTCAATAATGTTAGCACTAGAGCTCTTGATATCCGGGTATCCATATTTTCGGGTATTACCCTGGTACCAAAGTATCGGGTACCCATAAGGTTTTGGGTACCCATTATATTTCGTGTACCCGCGTTATTTCTCATGTTTCTCATATATATAGACCAGACAAACTATTACATATATTACAAAGTAAGTAAACTTTTATATTTGGAAAACATCTGTTATAGACAAAATAAATTATTTGAAACAATGAATTTTATTACATTTCTTTTATATATTTAGTGGTGGTCGGAACTGAGAATTAATGTATGGGGTGGGTCTAGCATTGTCATGCAACAGGATCGGACCATGCCTATTTGCTAACGCAGTCTGCTTTTCAGCCAATTTCGCATGCATTATGTCGATTTCCTCACAATATTTGGCTGCATTTATCGTTTCTCCTAGTTGAAGAAATGAAAAGTGGATTGGTCCTTTCGGGGTCCACCAGATTGTCACCATAATCTTTTTTGGGTGAAGATCGGGCTTGGGGGTGTGTTTTGGTTTTTCATCTGCATCCAACTACTGCCTTTTACGATTATCATACAGTATCCACTTTTCATCACAGGTATCCAGTGCAAAAACAGTTCAGTTTGGTTTCTTAATGTAAGCGATGCGCAGATTTCCAGGCGCCGTAGTTTTTTGGATTCATTCAGTTCATGGTGTACCCACTTATCGAGTTTCTTTACCTTTCCTATGAGAGAAAGGTGTCGAATTATTGTCATTGGGGATAATCCTATGCTTTGTGCAATCTCCGGCACCGATTTCGTTGGATTCGCATACACCGTTGCTCTTAAAACATTGTCGTCAACTAACGTTTCCGGCTTCCCATGTGGTTCATTTTCGAGGCTGACATCTACCGAACGGAACTTTCCAAACCAACGTCGAATAGTGCGTTCGTTTACCGCTACATCCTTAGATGCGTCATTAATGTTTTTCATTGCCAATGACGCATTGTGTCCTATTTTAAATACGTAAAGGGTTCGAATTTCAACTGCCGACAGCATGGTAAAATAAAAAATAACGGTACTTGTAACGAACAATAAAATTCTTAGACGGCAAGCAAACGTACCACTTTATTTTATAAAAAACGAAAATTTAACTTTCTGGCACAAATGTTTACTCGAGAACTTCATATTTCCGACTGAGCGAAAATCGGATATTTCATGTACATTGTACAAACCAATACAATGTTTTCTGCAGTGGAGAAACTACATTCTGACGACATCGATGTCGCTGGCACGCATAAATATTTTTTGGCCAGCAATGCCAGGTTTGGATATTTTTCTGCATTATTTTAATGGTGGAACTACATTTTTAACTCAAAACTTCTCTACTCTCGATGGACACAGAGTTTTCTACCAAGTTATGCACATGTTTTCTGAAAAGTACTCTCACCTCTACAACCTCAACTTCCAAGTTTTTATGTCTTGGATCCAAAAAAGGGGAAACTGGTTCTGTGAGAACTTCTTCGAATTCCTGCCTATCCATTTTGAACCTGCTCTGCAAGCTTTCTTTCATGATTCCCATGAAGCTGACAATATTTTCATTATCTCAGATGTTTGTTTTTAGGTGTTTATTAATTAGCCCACATATAATCGGCCGTAGAATGGAAATTGTTATATTTTCTTCGCAAAGTAATGTTGTTGCAACTTGGAATGGCTTCAAGATTTTAACCATCGCTTCTGTTTGTGACCATTCCCTTTCGCTTACTTCAAGTTTTTTTTTTTTTTTGTTATAATTTACGGGCGCCTAAGGGGTTGATACCCTTTTACTGTTGCCATGGCGCGGGCGGAAAGATAGAAGGAGAAGAAAGGAAAATTGGTTTTTTGTAGTGGTTTGAAACTCAGGTGTATTTAGTTTCAATATTCGCTTTCCAGGGGTGGGAGTCCGAATAGGACGGATAGTTTTTTCTTCACTCAGAGTGACTCGAAGGTTATAATTCACACTATTTTTTTGTGCTTGAAACTCTACAACAGCCAAATCTACGTGTCAGTGTTATGCCTTCACACGCAGAATTTTTCTGTCTGATTTCCAATTACACAAATGAGAAACTTGAAAAACTTGTCAATGGGTAAGATTCGATCCCTGACCCTCCGAGTGAGAAGCGATTGCTAGTACCACTACACCACGGCCACCCCTTAAGTTACTTACTTCAAGTTTCATAGCCAATGTTGGAGATGTAATACCTCTATGTGCCAAAACCGCAATAACAGCACTTCGATTTGCTAAGAGCCTTTCACACATTAAATAAGATGTATTCCATCTTGCAGGGCAACATTGAATTAATTTTAGCTCATGCAAGGCAAGTTGTCTCCGTGGAATATGTTCCCCATATTTACTAAAGGTGAACATTACCAACTTTATTAAATTAGAGTATTTGTGACTCTTGAATACCCATTACCCGATATTGTCGGGTACCCGATAGCTGACATTACCGGGTACCCATAAAATTGGGTATTGCCCGCATTACCTGGCTACCCGGGTACCCGGGTACCCGGGTAGTTGTTGAGATGGGTATTACCCGGGTAAAATCAAGAGCACTACTAAAGAAAAACCCAAAAATTAATTAATTGAATCAATACAACAGAAATTCACTCTAACAAGTTCACAAACAACACTGAGGTAGATAGCAAGTATATTAGATTTCCTGAAAACATACATTGGACCAATATGAAATAAAACAATATGAAGACACCATAAACGAAGATTGTGATATCTATTGCGAGAAGTAACCTCTGAATCTGCAAATAAGCCTATAATGCTTTCCATTATTATACTCGTATTCCTAACAATCATATTATTCATAATTTTGACAATCTACTATGTATTACCAAGAAATAACCATTTAGGAGGACTCCAAAACAGGAGCTAGAAGATATGAGATTCCAAAGACTGCTCAAACGAGTAGAAGAGTTAACCGAAAGGAAAGAAAAAAGGGAGTTAATACAAGGTGTATCTGATTTATACTAGCAAAGATAATACAAAGTACAAATAAGGGAAAATTACTACGTGAAATATTTAGAATATCGATGAAGTCATAACCGAACAAGATAACATTCCGTCTTAAAGATAACAAAACCCTATAAATAGGAAGGTTCCCTATGCCTTAACTGCTGAATTCTACGGCCGAAGTCAAGCTGTTCAAGTCTACGTTATTTCTTTAATGATAAGTTAGATTATGAGTTTAAATAAAAAAAGAAGTAAAGAAAATATTAACTTATATACAAGGTGGCGCAAAATTAATTAATCTGAAGATGTTATAATTTTTACAAATGGCGTCGTACGTCATTCATATTTGACATTTGTGAACTAGACAGCTGCAGAATACAAACAGACTAGTAATGGAGCGCTTTACTCCGCAGAAGCGTGGAATAATTGTGTCGATGTTTTTGACCAATAATCGGTCCGGTGGTGTTACCGCAGCGTGAATTTCGACGTCGATTTCCTAATCGCCAACTGGGCAAATATTCCAGCTCCGACCAGACTGGTCGTCCGGTTGAGAATATCGCGGCTGTAGCTGCCGATGTCGAAGAAACATCAACCAGACGACAGGTCACGCAATTGGGCATCACCAGACGGACCCTACAGCGAATTTTAGTGAAAGACAAAGACAAAGTTCCCGTACAAAGTGCAAACAGTGCATCAGTTAATGCCTCCTGACCGTCAGTCGCGTGTGAATTACTGTAAAGCCATCCTCAATCTCAACAACGAAGAGGACGATTTTGTTTCGAAAATCATCATGAGCTACGAGGCGCATTTCTACTTAAGCGGTTACGTCGATAAGTAAAATCTTCGTTTCTGGGGCATTGAAAATCCGAAGAGCCATTACATCCACTCAAAGCCATTTTTATTTTTTTGAGGACGGTCACTGTTACTGGCGAACGCTACAGGGCCATAATAAACGACTTCTTACTGCCGGAATTGGATGAGCGGGGCATGGTAAACATGCGTGAATTAAACGGCTGCTATAAGACGTACCGCTTTATTATTTAGTTTAACATAAAGAAAAAGAATCCAGATTAATTTTTTTTCCTCCAACTGCTTTCCATTTATTGAGACACATTGTTGGAAGCGGATCACTGTGTTTCGTGCCACGAAGAAGGGTTATTAGTGTAGACTTTTCTTTTGATACCGTCATAGAAAATATTAATTAGGGTTGAGTCTGGAAACCACTACAGCCACGGGACGACTTCAAAAGAGCTGATTTTTTTTTTTTGTGCGAAATGTTCGCAGGGTAAATGCATAGGGTCTCTAGCGGTATATGGATTTCCTCCATTCCGTTGAAACCATGTAGGTATACTCATAACATGTACGATGGATGGGCTGTGCGGATCTGTGATCATGTGGCATAATCTCGTTGTTCACATTTATGCCTTGTTCCTCGAAATTAAAAAAAAGGACCCGATGATGCGATAAGGCGAACCAAGCCCAAAATTTTGGGCCGTTGGTGTTTAAGTCGCAGCTCTTTTGCACTCACGAACGAACTAAATTTACACTTTGCCCATGGTTTAATTGCTGAATATTGTAACGTTAATAAACTTTAAGGCGCGTATTCACGTAAGAATCGACTTTAAAAAAAAAATCCTTGGATTGACAAAGCCGCGCTCTAGATGATTTAGATGACAACAACCTCCCACAGCATCATTTATAACTTTTTGACTTTTTCTTTTTCAAATTTTAAAACACAAATCTGACAAACAAACATTTCAACGAACTTAACGTACTTGACTAAGATTCCATTCATCACCCATACTTTCCATAGTCAAAATCCTGGAAATGAGTTAATGAATGCTCTTTACCAAGTCATCTTCTGCTGTCTAAAATAGTTCGGCAGGTTTTTAAATATTGCAATTTTTACTCCATTTTGGGCGGAGATCCTGGCTTTCATCGTTCAAGTTATATCGTTTTTTTTTTATATATGTTTTTTCTATATGTTCAGCACTGACTGTGTCTCTAGTGCTAAATTTAGCACACACCGCTCTCGTTGCTCTATGCAGCGTCTCTTCATGGACGTGTGGTTTTGCCATATGCATGAGATATCCGCTTAGAATGTTTACAAAATAAGCGATTTGGTTGATTGTTTTATGGATCAAGTAGCCGCTGTGTTTTTTTTTTTTTTTTATGGAAATTGTGTGGGGAAACCGTATGCTACTTATAGTGATATGCCGTCCCGCAGCAAAGTCAATTAATCTAATTCCTTTACAGACGTTGTGTCGTGTAGGCTGTGGTTGGCGATTGTGCTACCAAAAATTAGCTTTTTCCTATTTTGGCGTTAAAATCACCTTAAACCTGAGACATTACTCGAAGGTTTTATCGAGAAGCTGGTTGAAAGGGACTTTACAGACATAAGTGCATAACATACTGATATTGACGAATTTTACCTTGATGCAAATTGTTACAATCCGTTGGCTAAGGTACTGAAAGCTTAATACTTCTTGTCCTAGTTTGTCGCTTACAAAAAATATCCCGTTCTCTGTACAAACTTCTATGTTCCCTGTACAAACCACCTTATCATTTATTCATCTTTCATCCTTCTTTGTCTGTTCCATTCCACTGCCAATTCTAATAAAATAGAGATGGCGCTGTTAATAACTTATTTTTATTGTTATTAACCGTGAAACGAAATGCTTAGTTTTGTATAGTTTTTCAAAAATTGCGGCATTCCTGTAAATCATAAATATATCACTTTTCAACAATCTTTTAATGAATGAACAGTAATAATGTCACACATTTTGTCTCTGTTTTTGAATACTCGTACGTACATACTCGTACTTCCGCAGTGAAACCGACCAAACGGCTTTGGACACGTCTTCTGGAAACTTTCCAGCTGAAATCTTATCACAACTAGTGGTCGCATGATAAGAATGGTAGAAAATATAAAGAATTGTCCATATACGAGTATGTAGGTATGTGGGTAGGTATGGGAATGCGTATATGCATTATGAGCTTATTGACTATATCACACCTCTGTTATCGCGTGTTATTTAATCCAATCGTAAAGAAATTTTTCGATTTCAAAGTTTAATGTAAGAAATGGCCTAATTACTTACTTTAGTTTTTGGAACACTGGTTCTAGAATATAGAATAGAATATTTGTTTTTTGATAATGATGAATGTGAGCCAGTTGGTGTTTAATAATGTCCATTTTACAGCTCTGCTTTTTAAGGTATTTCCCCTGATCTCGATCGAACCTAAACAATCATTGCATTGAAAGGTTTTCGTAAGCAAAATTACAGCCGAAGGCAACTTAATTTACACTCGAAGTCTACCTAGATTTTATCCAGTTTCCAGTATGACAGAATGATTTTGCTGCCAAAACCAGAACAAATGCATTAGCCTTCATAGCTACCAATTGCGGTCTGATTTTATACACTTACCTAGGTGTGGCAATATCAATTTACCGTTACTAATTTCAAATGCATAATCCATTGAAGTTGTCCTTCAGACAGTTCCACTCCCTGCCAATTATCATTTCGACGTAATTCCCACTTCTGTTAGTGTCATAAAACCAGTTAAAAAAAAACCTGATGCCGGTCTTTCCTTGGTGCAAAACAATTTAGCAAAATGCTAAATGCTGATGAAATCTACGCACCACCATTCATAGACAGATTTGTTTTTCTGGGAATTACTTAAAACTGACAAAAAAATAACAGGTCGCACAGTCACTTTTTACCGGCTTTAGAATAAAATGAAATTTGTCACAGTCACCGTTGTCAAATGAACTTTGATTGGAGAGCCGATTTAATTCAAAAGGAGAACTTTAAGATATATTTTATTTGTAAACATAAATTGGCGAGTGGCAATAGGAGTCAACCTGTACTATTATTTTGGATAGGATCGTCTTCGGGACTGCAGATTGTATTCGTTTATGCATAACGGACTGTGCAATGACTTTCTAGAATTCGGCCAGTTGCTATAGATTTTCTTAGTCCTTCTTAGACGAAGGACGTGTCAGGATTATTACAAATTTCATCAATTATCATAATAGGTTGAGGGTTATCCCTGACTTAAAATTAACAAAACCCCCCATTGTCATTCGTCGATTAGAGAGTGTGAAACTCACAATAATAATTATCGCTTAACATCGTTGTTTAAAAGCTAGCACTCCTCTCATGCAAACCATATTATCTTGTTAGCTGATACCTAAAAATATTTGATCATTTATCGAATGCCCAAAACGCAATACTCTTCTTCAGATAATTTTAGGTTGATCACAGTCATTCTACATACTACAAGCTTCTAGAAGAAAAAAAAACAAGGAAATAAATGTGACATTTTATTTAGATAGATGCAGATTTCGAAGCGAACTGAAGAGCAGCTGGCCGTAAGTAAAGAAGATTGAAGTTCTACTACAAGCAATGAATAGAAGATGCAATGCATAAAATCATTGTTCGATCACGATTGCGAAAGAGCTAGTCAGTTTTCATTCGCCTAGCCTAAATTACTTAGATTCTGCAAAGAAAGGTTGATACGTGGCTTTTATATTGAAGCCAATAATAAGTTCATTTGCAAACAAAAACCACTTCGAGCTAGAGGCTCATAAATTGTCGCACAAACAAATAAGTAATTTCAATGGTGAAAGGTACACTATTGGTAGGGAGATAAGCCCTAACATTCTCCGAGAGCTCTTTGCAAGCAGTGTGTGGTCTGTGATGGCGGAGGAATAAAATTGAATGGGATCTCTCCTGAGTTTTACAAGTGCGACACTTGCTTGCTTTTTAAATAATAATTTGGAGTGCGGATGCATTCCCATCCATAAAAGAGCTGTACATTGGATTCAGAGAACTATTGTATTTTATTTTTGAATGCATCCTATATAATCGTTACTGCGATCAAAGAAGATTAAGTGCGTGGGTAGGAGATAATAACCTACTGAACGAGTTTTAAGCTCGGGTTAGGTCAGAGTCCTCTGTAATTGACCACATATTTATTCTAATCAGCATTACAAAGTCATTTCTTTCGCAAGACAAAAAGCTGTATGCTCGGTGGCTTTTTATGACTTTAAAACAGCCTTCGATTCAATGGGCAGAACGACCTTATTACTCGTATATAAGCTCTACGGTTGCACCGTATGAAACAGATTTATCGCCAAGAAGGGCAATTCTATATGGTTTACCAACAATGACTAGTTGGTACAGAAAATGACTGGAGATAGTTGATGGATTTGGGATCGAAATTAGAGTAGATGATATTGGGAACTGGAAGCTTAGATTGTACAAAGCTGGACGAACAGGCTAGAATGGCCGAAGAAACAGCGGTATCATTACATAGGGCAATCTACAGTAAGTTCAATCATAACCTGCAGAAAGAAAACGATATTAATTCATTTGATGAATCGATCACGAATAGGTTAATCCGTTTTAGCTAACTTCCGAGCCTTGAATCAAAAGCAGGACAGAGATGATTGGGGTCTTATTTGGAGTCTCCTTAGTGTTTCTTAACAAGTCTTATTTCTGGCAGCCATGCTAAGATCAGACATGACTCTTTTTAGCTCATCTCTGTAGACGCTATCCTTAACAACCTTAAAATCGATGCAGAGGTGGGTGTTGAGTGTCAATTAGTATTCTTGCCTCTTCTCCAAGATCTGAATATTTGGCCGATGGTGAACTTACCAGGTCCAACACCGCACTGATATGGACCTATCAGGTTATTGACAAGCGTCTTTAGACGTTCCCATAGTACGCCAGCAAAGTCTTGTATACGAGTACGATGTTGCGTAGTCTTACATGCCTCTGTATTTGGCGCAGTTTAGAGAGTTTTCCTTGTTCAGAATCGGACAGACGATGCTGAGATTCCATTTATTGGGCATGCGCTTTAAGTATTAGCTGGTGCATGCTCCTCACCAGATCATTTTCTTCCGTTGTGAAGACCTCAGATTTAAGGCCGTCGGCCCGTACGGTTTTGTTGTATATGAGTTTGGATGCTGGCCATCTCGTCCTCTTCTATGATATTCCGTGTTTCTCTTCGCAAACTTTCGTTCAGGTTTTGGTGTCCTGACAAATCATTCTTACCTTTCAGTAAAATTTCGGAAACTCATACTTGTACTCGTAGATGCATCTTTCTATCTTTTTACCTCGCGGAGAAGTTTTTGTTCGGCTCAGCTCACGTCTTTGCATGTAGTGTTGCACGATACCCCACTTACTAGAGCATTTATCGTCGAGCCATAGGCTTCTTGTTTGTGAAACCAGTGCAGCCTTTTTGCAACATTGCCACTGGTCCTTCACACTTGATGCTGTTGATGAGGGATTGAGGGAGATGCGCTCGACAAAGAATCTGTCGATTTCTAGCGATTGCAGCCGTCCGAAGTTAGATATTTTCAAAGCGATATTCGTCCACTTGCATAATGTATCAGATCAGGTACGTTTCCGGATGCGATGTTATGCAGGCTATGCATACTCATTGCGTTAGCAAATGTGTCTTATTTTCCTATTCTGGGACCAAGGTTCTTGGAAAAACGTTCATAGCTTCTTCCTAGGAGTTCATGAAAGCCTACGTTGTTGTGGCATGCGCGCATATAACGCTGATTTGGTCCTGATCCGTTGGAAGTACATGATTTTATCCTTAAGTCTGTTTTCAATGAAAAAAACGGGGCTAATATTGCCGCAGTAAATGTGTTCTTGCCAAGCCGCCTTATCGCTTTTATTGTATGGGGGTTATATCAGCCTTATAGGGCTCTAGTGTCTCCACTATGTCGCCAGGAGCACCAGGTTTTTAAGGAGTCTACATATGTAATTCAATACATTAATTAGTACGCTCTGCTGTTTTTCTTGAAGGTCAACTTATCATCGTTGCTGCATCGTAAGGGAGGTACTCGTAAGACTGTATTAGAACTCATTTAATGTATTCTACTATTCAAGACTCTAAATATATTTTCACTAAAGATATAAAGGACATTTCAAAACGTGAATTCCAGTTCCAACCCAGCTACTCAAAATCACGGTATGAATGGTTCATTATCTAGTTCTCATTTATGACCGCTTTGTTGATCATAAATGAGAACTAAATATTGTATGTCGGCTACGCCTAGTTAATCGCTAATCTTATGATTGTAACTGAAAAATGTATCCGCATAAGAAACCGCCATATGTTTGTCTATTCACTCCTACGCTCAAAGTCCAGTCTCGGTCGAATGGAATAAAAAAAATAAATTAAATAAAATTGCTCCCACTCAAGGTCGGTCGTAAGGTAGATAACCTCGCTCCAAATTGCTATTGCTCATTAATTATCCAACTCAACTTCACGTTCATTTTATGTGCTCATGTGTGTTATTTCGTTTTTTTTTTTTTTTTAAATGATTATACTGCCGGATACAATAGGTTACCACTGAAATTCAATTAAAGTACTCGTATGTGAAGCCTCTCAATGAAAAATCCCCGAGAAACATTTGTTCCTCTTGATGAAGTCAAAAAAGTATCAATATTCGTTGAAGTACGAGTACATTCAGGAACGACAAACGAATGAATCTCAACGCTGGTGAAAGAAAAAGGTGGGTGAATGTGGAAATGGAATCGAGAAAACCATCATCATCACCACCGCAACTTGGATGTCATTTCGCGACAAACGTTTTTCCACATTTTTTTGATTGAAGGAAAATTTGTATCTTCCAGGGCAAGTCGTTCCAACACACGACAACGGCAACGGCAACGGCAACGTATAAGCAATAGAAACAACCAACAAGCGATCAGAAATTTTGGAGGAGATTCTATTTTTATAGAACTACGGAAGCGAGAACACATTAAAAAAAAAAAAAAAAATGTAGACAAACGCTAACCACTTGCTTGAGATTGAAATTTTTGATTTGAGCATTTGTGCTTACTTTTGATGTATTTGCATGAGCTTTTATTTTGTTTTATAAGCAAGCGTGCTCGGTTGTGACATATGCGAATTCGACATCAAATTCGAATTCTATATCTATTGCTACTTGGACTTTAGTGTATTCTTTTCTAATTCACAGAAACGAAACCGAACTGAACTGAACAAACGCCCATATCACATCGATAACAAGTCGTCAAGGCTAAGTTCATAAAAAATTTCTAGCCGGATGGCGCAGCTCTTTCTAATACTTTGACACAATCCCATATGCTCGTACACAGACTGACAATGAGGAGGTTTAACTTTTATTTAACAGTGTGTTTGTATTTGTATCTATGAGATAGAGCGCGCTCAATCAAGATATCTATTATGTATATTCGGTGTTATGAAAAACTTCAGATTTAGCTTCACACACTAATGTGAATTTTAGTTTTAGCATATTTTCTGCTTTCAAGTGCGCAGGTGGATGGATGAGAAGAGATAGAAAGAAAAAAAAAATTAAAGAAGAAAAGAAAAGATAAAATATTATAAAGTTAAGGTCAATAAACAGACGTTATGAACCACCAAGGTCACAGTTCAAATGAAACCCAGTATGAACATTTATACTAGGTATCTGTGGGACGGAAACATTTCGAGTTACGAGCAACAAGTTTGTTACTTTATGGGATTCTGTGTGCTGTGGATTGATCATTCATTGTAGCTACTTAGCTGGGTGCAAAGTCTCTTCTAAATCAAAATCGAAAAAAGGTTGAAAAAACAACCCTAGAATTGTTTTGAGGAACAGGTGTACACATAAACAAGGCAGACGTTTCGAGAGCTTGTGTATGTACGATTATATTTATATAGGATGCATTTAAAATTCATATTAAATCGGTCCTTAACGAGTTTTCTAATGCTGATAATTAGCATTTTATGAAACGTTGGTTTTGTTGTCTTTTTCATTGTTGAACGCTTAATTTTGATTAGTCAGAAATTGCTTTGTCTTGTTAAAAATGTAGCGAATTTTGCAATGCCCATAGGTAAATCTATGGTAACTCTTTTCAGTAGATATAGATTATACAGACTTACTTGTGTATATATTTGTATTTTATATTTTGCGGGCTTAGTAGTTTTAGACACTATTGGTTTAAAAATAAAAAAAAAAACAATTTTCTTTTTTTAAACCGATGTTCTTTATTAAGTTTATCTTTAAACTTCGTTTGTTGGAATCTATCTTAAGACTAAATTATCGTGTGCATGGTTACCTTTATGTAACCTATGCAATAAAACATAAGTTGCAGTGGTTGCATAGGTGATCGTCCGGTAGTTCTTAGAACTGACACGAGCGGATACTTTCTAGACATTGTGTCATCATTTTTATTGTGATTCAATGATCACGCGGGTATCGTGTGTCGTTCGTTTTGGTGGGAACTCGGACGGTCGCCTTTGCATTACAATTTTGCTTTTGTTTTATATTATGTTCTTGTTTTTCGTGGAAGTGTCACCTGCAACTGTAACACCCCCACCGTTAGCTTGAGGCTCCGACGAAACCTTTACAGTTGTCGTTTTTCGTTTTCTTAAAATATAAATGTTACAATTATTATTATATTTAGGGTAATGGAAGATGCGTTAAAGGACTTATTGACATTTGATGTTTTCTCAATTAGTTTCGTATTTTCTACATGCTTTACATAAAGTTCGTCTAATTTTACATTATTAACTAATTTACTTTCTTTAGTTTTAGTCATTAAATTTGGTAAAATGATGGTTTCATATATTCTCTTCTCGAAATTTACAAATGTTTTATTATCGATTGATATTTCACAATTTTTAAATTTAATCAAATAGTTTCCTTGTATTTCAGGATTAACATTATTACAATTATGTATAATTTGGGTTTTGTTAAAATTTTTAATTACAATAGTTCCTGGAGTAATTTCCTTAATTTCTTTAATGGTGTCTAATATTTTGGGACAAATTGCTTCAGTAAAAGTCATTATACAATTATCTGTTATCGTAACCAAATTTCTCTTCAGATTATTTTCGACTGGAAATTTGTAAATATTATTTCCTGCGTCTTTTAGAATATTTTTGTCGTTGATAAGAATGGCTTTGCCCTGAATGTCAGGTAGAGGTTCAATTAGAATTTTGGTATAGGGTAGTTCAGAAATCCTAGGTATCAGAAGTATCAATATAATTTGGTCTTTGTAATATGATACTGCTAACTTAACATCTTAGTAAGCTTCAATATCAGGAATCAATTTCATTTCTTCTGGGCCTAAAACGTTCTTAGTAAGGATACCTAATCTACTTGAGAAAAGTAATTGTTCGACACCCTCTATCTGGTTTCTTAATAAAAGAATGTCATTATTGACTTGATATATATGCTGCATTAGTAGAACTTCGTCTTCTAAGGTCATGATTCGCTTCCCTATGTCATTATTGTGAGAGTTAAGGTATGTTTCTATGATCGTTTGTTGTTTCTTTATATAAGTCGTTATGTTTTGGATCTGCTCAGAAATTTGCTCATTTATCCGTACTTGGGTATTAGTTTGTTTGATTAGTGTCTTGTCATCGTCAAATAATTCGTCTAATTTTCGTTTTATTTGTTTCTCGTCTTCATAGTCCATTGTGCCAGCGATAACCTTAAGACCTGAACCTAATAAATCTATTAGTCCTCTTTTTGATCTAATATGGGGTTTAATAATTTCTAGTTTTGCTTCTAGCAAGAGAAAGTTTTGGCTTATCGCGTTGTACATAGGGCTAACTAAATTTGATTTATTTCGGAACACTAAGATATTGTTTCTAATGTGGTTTTTTGCTATTTCGAATTCTGTAGTATTGATTATATGTAGTACTTTAGTATAGTCTTTAATAATATTATGTTTTCCTAAGTCCAATGTCATGTATCCGTTATTGCTGTTCATGTCGTATAGAGTCATCTCTTGTGTCAAAGTTGTTGTCACAATTACTGCGAGAATAAATGTCGTCAGGTGTGTCGCCATCTGTAAAAGGTTATACGAATATATTTTAATCTAAGTCTCAATTAGTTTGATGTTTCTTTTGTGGTTTGATCTGAGTTTTGTAATAGATTTTTTGGTTTTTTAAATCTTTTAGATGGTCTTCGTCGACTTTTTCTGTTTGAATTTTTCTATATTTAGAATGATTTTTTCCTCCTCTAATTTCTTTTACAAAGTTCTTTCCATTTTTTAAAGGAATGTCCTGCCTATTGATGTTTAACCTATTTATCACCTTTTGTTTCTTTTCTAGGATACGATTATGGATTTCTTTATATTCGTCTTCGTGAATTTTACCATTTACAAAGTCTACTGGCCGTTTGTTTGTCGTTGAGTGGATCGTATTATTGTAAAATACGATTATTTTTAATATCTTGTCTTCGACAGTGCCTTCATTGTTAATTTCGTCATGCTTAAGGAGTCTGATATGTTCGTTTATTGTATTGTGTAATCGTTCGACATCAGCGTTTGATGTGTGATTACTGTTAGAGGTAAAATGCAGTTCTATGTTTTCTTGTAATATAAATTCTTTTAGGGGTAATGCTTTGAAACCTAGTTCGTTGTCTACTATTATCTTTTTCACTGGTCCAAATTGACTAAAGTAGAAGGAAAGGGCTCGCTTGAACTCTGTCCAAGTTCTTCCTAAAATTTTAATAGCGCATGCATGTTTCGAAAATTTATCAATTATTGTAACGAAGAGAGATTTTTCGAGGCTGTAAAATACATCGACATGTATTATTTCAAGAGGTCTTGTTGGGGTTTCGGTTAATTTAAAAGGAGGTCTGGGTGGATTTCTAACATATTTTTCACTGTTACAGACATCGCAGTTGTTGATGAATTTGGTAATTCTTTGTTTCAGTTTTGGGTTATAGTAACTAAGTATTAGCTCTTTATAGACTTCTTCTATTCCCCTGTGGTTGTTTCTCGAATGTTCATTTTCAATTATTGTGGCTAGTTCTTCCTCGTCTGTTACGTCTTCTAGTAACTTTAAACACCTAATAATTTTAAGTTTACCATTGCTTCTGAAGTATTTAATGAAAGTTTCTTTAATCATATTAAAAATGTTTTCGTCCTTTACTAAGATTGCGTTCAAATTTTTGGGGTTAAAATGATTTTTAAGGAGGGTTAAAGCGGTTTCTTCGTCAAAGGTTTTGGCATATATTATTACACGATTCTTGTTAAAAACATGTATTCTTTTTAACTTAAGGGAACCGGACTGGGATTTTCGGATTATGATTTGGGTTTTAAAAACGTTAATTGAATATTTGCTCGTAGGAATTATTTCGTTTTCTAAAATGTTTACTTCGGGATGAGGTATACGGGAAAGAGCATCCGCATTCATGTTCTTAGTGCCTTTCTTATACTTGATTTCGTAGTCGAATTCAGAAAGTTTCAGACGCCACCTCACTAATTTCGAATTTGGTTCTTTTACAGAAAAGAGCCATGTGAGTGGTTTATGGTCTGTTTCTATACTAAATTTTCTACCGAAAAGGTAGGGGCGAAAATAACCGGTGGCCCAAATGATGGCTAGGAGTTCCTTCTCTATGGTACTATAGTTTACCTCGTGCTCGTTTAATGTGCGACTTGCATAGCTTATTGGATGATTGTCCTGTGAAAGGACAGCTCCTAAAGCATACTGGCTTGCATCTGTCGACAACACGAATTTCTTATTAAAGTCAGGATAGGTTAAAATAGGGTCATTGATTAGAAGGATTTTCAAAGTGTTAAAGGACTGTACATATTCGGGATCTGCGGTATTCATTTTGACGTCTTTTTTGAGGTATTTCGTCATAGGTTTCGCTAATTTCGAATAATCTTGGATAAATTTTCGGTAATATCCGGTAAGGCCTAAAAACTGTTTTATCTGTTTAGTTGTTTTTGGTATGTGATAATTTTTAATGCATTCAATTTTTTTTGGATTCGGTCTTATACCGTCAAGTGTGACTATATGTCCGAGGAACTCAGTTTCTTTCTTAAGAAACTCCGACTTATCTAATTGTATTTTCAAATTGGCTTCTTTAAGCCTTTTGAAGATCTTCGTTACTGACATCGCCCTATTTGTCAAGAATTTCATCGATACACGGGATCGGGTACTTGTCGTCGATCGTTACCTCGTTTAATTTGCGGTAGTCTACAACGAGTCTCCATTTAGGTTTACCGCTGGCGTCGACCTTCTTAGGAACGATCCAGATAGGTGCCGAATACGCAGAATTGCTATGCCGTATTATTCCGTTTTTAAGCATTTCTTTTATCTGCTTTTCCACTTCTATTTTGTGGATGTATGGGTACCGATAGCTTTTTGTTTGAATTGGAATATCATTGGTCGTTCTTATTCGGTGCTTTATTGCGGTAGTAAAGCTTAAATTATTTTCTTCTTGATGGAACACATCTTTGTAGTTCCTCAGGATTTTCTTTAATCCTAAGTTTTCTTCGCTATTTAGATGATCAAGCCTGAGTTGTTCTATTAATAGCGGTTTTTCATGGTTTTCAATTATGTTGAAATTTTGTTCGTTGACGGGTTGAGTTACGATATGCTCGAAACGAACGGTTTTTTTGTGTTTATTAGTACCGTTAATAAAATTAACTTGAGCTAATATTTTATGATCATCCACCTCGTAAATACCTTCTTCAATGGTCGCGTTACCATCCAGCGTCTTTTGCTCTGGCAAATAGACAAGGCCTTCCCTTTGATTTACCGGTAAGGTAACTTCACCTAAAAGTGCTACGTTAGTTGATCTATTTTTATAGTGAGCGCATGATTCATTAAAATGCAGCTTCACTTGTTTTTTCCCTAAAGACAAGGTGTTGTTTCTTAAATTTATGTTTGCTTTTAGTGGGATTAGAATATTGTTACCTATGAGTCCGTCAAACTGGTCATGGAATGGGTAGATATACATCTCGAATTTGTTTTGCGGATTTCCTAATTCTTTAAACATAGGTATAATAGCTTTCTGTGATATTTTGACGTGAGTGTTAAGGGTTTTTACTGTGATTGGGTTTTTGATAGGTTTTATTTTATCTGGAGAGCACAGCCCTGGATTGATTATCGAGTGCGTTGCTCCGGTGTCTATAACGAATTTTAGTGGTCTTAATTTGCCTTCAACTACTATATGTGGCAGTTTTGATGCGAGGCATCTGAAGGAAAATTTTCTTCATTGTCACTGACGTTGGTGACCGAAGTATTACCTTTATTTCCTTCATCTGGTTTTCTTTGTGTTTGGCGTTTGCTTCTGTTTCTTTGGGCCATTTCAATTTCCATGGGTTCTGGGGAAGTTTGGTATTGAGGGTTGCCGTCAAATGTTCGACTAGATTGGTTATGATATGGTTGGGATGTAGATGGTCTTGGAGTATAATTATGAGGTGTTGGATTTATATGGTTATTAGGAATAGTATGTGAACTTGATTGTTGATGGAAACGGTTTGAATGTTGTCTGTTTTTATCATGTCTAAAATTTCTATTCTTATTATTACCCTGATTACGGTTAGTGTTATTAGACCTATTGCTTTCTTCTCTAGAACTATTTTGGCTATGTTTGACCTTATTGGACGATCCAGAACTTGTAGGGTATGGGTTGAAATACGCATATCCTGATTCGTGCAGGATATTTACGGCTGCCTCGAGACTGTCGGGATTTCTACAATATAGGAGAGACCTCATTGGCTCGGGGATTTTGTTTCGGAATACGGCTAAAGCGGAATTCTTATTTTGTGCAATATTTGCTGCGACGCTTTCTTCATTTTCTCCCATTATTTGTTTAGTTTTGACGTTCAGTCTTCTTAAGATACCTTTTATATCATTATAAAAATCGATGGCGTGCGTCCTAAACCTGACAGATCTTAGTTCGTCGAAGAGTTCTTCGAGGGTAAGACGGTCGCCAAAATTATTGTACAAGATTTGTCTAATTTCTGACCATTTTGTAGTGTGATTGTTAATTTCAATCGCTTCGCGAGCTCTGCCTTTTAATTTAGATTTTATAGTATCGGAAAAGATACTCTGGGCTAATGGATCATATTTGATCATAATAGGGTGTATTTTATCAATTAAGTCTACAAAGTTTTGCAAGTCCCTGAAATCACCACTGAATTCGGGTAACTTCGAGAGGTATTTAAGGGGATCGATGTTTAGAGTAAGCATGGTTGTTTGTGTGTTATCGGTATTGTAGAGAAAGTTTGTCACTAAGTCGGTTAATTGTCTTGACTGTTGTCTAACAATTTCTACCTGGTCTTCCAGTGTCTCTGGTATGGACATAAGGTTAATAACTGCTTAAAATTAATTCTTACCAATGCTGAATAGATTATTTGTGCTTTGGATTTGAGTTTCCTTGATGTTGGGATGTTATTGATGGTGATCTTGATGCTGATTTTGATGGTGGGTTTCCTTGCTCACTTGGTGGTTGTAGTGGTCATTATTATGTTTTACTGCACTCGTATATACATATATTTTATTGTCACTGTTTTGTTTTACTGCACTCGTATATACATATATTTTATTGTCACTGTTATGTTTTACTGCACTCGTATATACATATATTTTATTAATTTCGATTGATATTAATTATACACTCATATGCTAATTGCTGCGAACAATTTTTTTTTCCTTCCTTTTTTTTCTTCTTTGGTCCACTATATATATACACAATTTGATGTTATATACACAATTTGATGTTACCTTTGGTTACGCGACGATTCTTTCGTTCGCGATTAACTGTTTGATTCTTATTATTACGCGAAGATTCTTTTCGTTCGCGATTTAATAATCACAAATGTTTGGGATTGTCAATTAAACGTAAACACGTATACAAAAAAAACTTCTGATTTTTTTAAGCTTGACACAATCCTACCGACTGCGCCAGTTTTAGACACTATTGGTTTAAAAATAAAAAAAAACAATTTTCTTTTTTTAAACCGATGTTCTTTATTAAGTTTATCTTTAAACTTCGTTTGTTGGAATCTATCTTAAGACTAAATTATCGTTTGCATGGTTACCTTTATGTAACCTATGCAATAAAACATAAGTTGCAGTGGTTGCATAGGTGATCGTCCGGTAGTTCTTAGAACTGACACGAGCGGATACTTTGTAGACATTGTGTCATCATTTTTATTGTGATTCAATGATCACGCGGGTATCGTGTGTCGTTCGTTTTGGTGGGAACTCGGACGGTCGCCTTTGCATTACAATTTTGCTTTTGTTTTATATTATGTTCTTGTTTTTCGTGGAAGTGTCACCTGCAACTGTAACACTTAGTCTTTTGTACATCCATCGGTTGGTAATTGAGTTAGAGGTTGTCACGTGCAGGCCATTATTTAGAGGATGAACTATTAGCTGGTTTATAAAAAAAAACACCGTTCAATACTTGTTATACTTGTTGCAAACTTTCCGACTATTTATGGAATATATTATACATAATTTCAGCTGACTGACTTCATCATGCCAGTGCCTGAATTTAAAGCAAACTTTACCAGTACCACAAAAAAAAAAAAAAAAAAAACTATATTTCAAACTCATTACCATTGTGACGATCACATTATTGTGATTATTGAACAAACTCTATTAACTCTAAGGTAAAGCTACACTCCGGAATGAATCTGGGTCTTAATTAACAGCTCTCTAACACGCTTCGTCAAACCTATGGTTTCGCTGTGGTGGTCGGATGAAACCTAACCACGTCTTTAGTGGCTTGCTGATAACGGCATCACTGGTCTTCTGAGTTTGGTGTTGGTAGTATGGAACTTCTCAAATTTTTTTCTGATACTCGATCAGGAAGGCTTAGCAATACCCGTACGACGTCTAATTTCATCTGTCGTAGTATTATTTAGGTGTCTAAGGCGGTATTGTCTTCTCGAAACTTTCGGACATCCAGAATACTGGAGTTGTATTGTATCTTGCATCGATCGTAATGTAATTCATTTCTTTGACGATTTTTTTTTCATACGTTCTTTCAGATAACTCAAGTCTTCCTCGTATGATAAATCGACATCCAATTATGAGCTTCTTCTTCTTTCTATAGCAATCATCACAGTAGCGTCACAGTTTTGCATTTTCTTTTGACCGATCCATCCCATCGCACTTCTTAACCACTTTGCAGCACTTCAGGACCTCCACTGTGGATTTACTGTGGACTCTTAAAAGTCCGAACATTTTACATGCATAGCCGAAAGTTGTTGTCTGTTTTTCGTTTGCTGGGCTCGTCAACTTTAAGTACATAATTGAATATTTGTTTGTTGTTTCACAATATGTGTTATGTTATGTGGTCGGGCAGTTAACCCGATGGCACAACCTCCAAGAGATACTTCAGAAGATAGTGCTTGTAGCCCACTATTGGGTTCTCTAGATTCTCATATTACCTGAGCTCAAAGTGTTTGGGATTTTCATGTGAACTGTTTCTGTCGTCTCCATCCTGGGCGTTCGTCCGTTGATATTATGTTTTGCCACCCAAAATGTGGGTGGTTATCCTGAAGGACTCTCCTATTCTTTTCCTAACTTGGCTATAGTGGAGTTCTAGAGTTCATATAAGTTTAATTAATCAATTTCGGTTTTCACACCTTTGTAAGAAAAATGGGTTCGAAGAAAAATGGGTTAATAATTTCGCCACTCTAAAAACCACACCAAACAGTCTCACGCTGAGTATACAATGGATTTTCTATGAGCACATGTGGCTTTTCTGAGCCTTAATTATGCTTATTTAAAAGCCGCTGATTTAAAATGCGCATCATTCGAAAATATGATATTTTTTAAGCAAAATCGTTGTAAATAACTAGCTGCTCTTAAACTCAAACTGTGAAGCGATGCCGAAAAGGTGGGTCAATGTGATTCATTTTCTGAGAAATCTGGACACTGGATCAAGTCAAAAGTCCTTATGTAGAATTCTCGCCATAATCACTGTAGTGGAAGATCGGTTTACGTGGGAATTTTGCAGTCCTGAAATGGTAGATTCTTTTAACAATATTTTCGTATGGCAGCTGTCACCCAGTATGGGTATTTATATTATTAGTTATCGAACTTTTAAATTTTCGCCGACTGGTTTTGTATAAATCTCAGTCTATTTGCGGATTTGCCGTTAACGTTTGAAGAGAGTTAGCCAGATATGAGGAGTTTTGTACAACTGTGCTCGGAATGTCTGTTGGTACAGACACTAAAGTCCACCAAATAACACCAGCAGTGAGCCAATCTTTGAATATATAGAAGCTACTTACGTTGGAATCTGTGAAATAAGTTGATAGTCCTACTTCCATTACTAAAAAGAGAAAGAAGAAAGTTCTTAACGTAACTTTTGTCCCTTATACTATATACATACGAGTAGTATATTTTTTTCAATATTCAAATAATATGTTTCGGACGGAGCGTTGTTCCACATTGATCACCGACACTTAGAATTCGGCATATCGTCTTCTAAAGTAAGCAAAACATTGGCTAATCCATCGGGACCACGGATCTCTATGAACTGCCTTCCAAGAGCAGGAAGAACTCAAAACATCCGTAAAGATATATAAACGAGGACACTAGGAGCTTGGAGTGTACTTAATTCTTGTATCTGCTTATAAACACTCACTTCCCTGGTTGGAATTTAGCAACCTACCTCAAAGAAAATATATCCACCTACAGGTTAATACGAACATGATCTGTCCAAAAAAGCTTAATTGGTCAATTTGAAGCTTGAAGATATCACGACCCAATGGGTTTTTCCTGCATAACTACATTATGTTTTTTAAGATGTTATGTATGTCCAATGCTTGGACTGAGTTAACCTTAGTATTCATGACCAAAGTAGGTAAAAGCTGTTCTTCATATCAAGTGCAGCCTTAATCACAGAAGTATGTCGAATTTTAAGTACGCCTAACCTATATAGAAATCACTTTTCATAAAGCGTATACAATGTTGGTGTTCACTGATACCGGAAGGGCCCTCACAACGTTAACATCTTCTCAATTATCAATTCTTTTCAGAAACTGGACGTAAATAACTCCGTCTGTAGCTTGATCTACTTCATTATCAAGGGGATCTACTTTTGTTCTAAGGGAAGTATACCACAGAAAGGAATACTCCAAACGCGTGTATGAAATCTGGTCCTCAATGGGCTGCTTTTCAAATAATAGGAACCGGTATATATTGTGACACCTTATGTAGACGAGGTTACTTTCTCTCTGTATATGTCGAGCAAACACTGATAAAAATCCATAATATCCTACACTGGAAAGATATCAACTTGTTAGAAAACTCGACCGTGTTGACGTCGCAAAAGAGATGATTTGCGAGGCTGAATCCGATCCCACATTCATCAAAAGGATCATTACTGGAGACTAGACGTGCGTTTATGAGTACGACACGCAATCCAGATATCAGGCAAGTGAATGGCGTTCACCAAATGAGCCGAGACCAAAAAAACCACGTCGTCAAAAAAGAAGGCAATGCTCACGGTTTTCATGGATTACAACAGTGTAGTGCATCATGAATTTTTGCCAGAAGGCCAGGCAGTAAACAAGGAGTATTATTTGGGCGTTATGAGACGTATGCGTGAAGCAATTCGCCGAAAAAGGCCAGAATTGTGGGCAGAAAACTCATGGATTTTGCACCATGATAACGCACCGTCGCACAGTGACATCATTATTCGTAATTTTTTGACGAAAAATTGAACAAATACCATCCAACAGCTACCGAATTCACCTGATTTGGCTCCCTGTGACTTCTTTCCTTAATTGAAATAATGGAAAAATCGCAGGAAGCACAGTTATAATATAAAAATATAAAAAATGTTTTGAGGATTGGATCAAGCGCTGGCATAAGTGTGTTGCAGTCGATGTAGATGAATAATCTAAACCGATATTGTCCCCCTCAAAGTAATCCACATCGACTACTTGTATTTTTAATTGTCTGAATAAATTCCATGAACCTTTTGATCAAGGTGGTATGTATTTTCAAACGCTTTCTAATAACAGTCATATATGGGATAATTGTGGGACATCTAACATCACCGGCGATCAGAAGAGCTTATCAATTTTAGTGGAAGTGATATCTTCACACTCATAAATATAATCACCGGACACTATGTTATTGGAACAAATGGGAAACGATTGAGTATCCCCCAAAACAATTTCCGATTGAGTTGCTCCTTGCTTTGTAACGCAACAGTATGCAATTCCTAAACTGTTACCCATTTCAAGATCAACATGATTCTTGCTCCACCGACCTTGATAAATTTATCAAGAAATCTATTGTTCCAGGAGTGGATAGGGTAACACCTTCCCACGATTTTCCAGTGGAATCATAATTGACCTACAACCGATCAAAGTTCATCTCAACGAGGACTACCCTAATTAATCATTCGTACAGTTGCAGCATTTAATTCATTTCGCGGTCTCTCAATCATTCTACCACTCTAGAATGCAAAAAAATGGAAAATGCAGACCAAAAATTCAAAGTTTCGCAGTTGAATTAGAGATGTACGGAGGAGTTGAAGCCAGAAATTCACGGGTGGAATCGGCTAAGGTGATAGTGTGATAGGTGATTACTAAAAAAATATCTGCTCTGTGCATAGTGATCATCAAAAATTTTCGAAAAACTGGCAGCAATTGACTTTTTAAAACGTCATAATGCTGTCATTGTTCATTGTCAAGCAAATAATATTCTGACTAGTAACATATATATTAACTATGACTTCTTTCGGTTAATTCAAAAAATTAAAAAACAAAATAGCACCAGGATTTTGGATCTTTCACAGAAAAATTGTTTTATTTATTCTAGTTAGCAAGTCAGGCCACCCAAACCATACAAAAATGCTTGTTTTGAAAGTCGAAATTGTTTTAAAAATCTAAAAAAAAAAAAAAAACATTATAAGAATATACGAAATGCTTGTTGTCTTATAAATTAGAAAATATTCGCACTTACATTGAATTTGATAGCTCCAAGATATTCGATATATATCTAATTTGGATCTTTAGAAGACGCACACTATTATAACTTTCTTTGTCCTCATCATCACTGCTTGAACTTAAAAATAATTCTATCGAGGTAAATATTTTGTTGGGTGCAGAACCTAAGACAATAGTGAAAAAATAATTCAATTGAATTAAAGTGACACCTATTCAGCTGTCACACGAAAATGATCACTACTATCACCTTACATGGAGCGAAAACGAAGAATGTAACTATCACTTATCACAAATCACCTTAGCCGATTCCACCCCAGACTAACACTTTAAATTAACGGACATTCCTCAACTTCAATCTCCCAAGGTGATGAGGTATTTGTCAATGAACGCTTCCAATCGGAAGAAATTGGCAAAAGTACTAGATTTTTAAACGAGTCTGCGATTATTTGAATACAATTAAGCAACCGGCCATTTTTGAGGGATCGTGAAAAGTGTAATATTGACAAAGAGTTGTCTTGGCAGTTGACGGATCGGTAGTGCAGTAAGGGCGAGCCGACGTCTGATTCAATTTAAGTAATATACGAGTACACCTCTATTTGCGCAAATAAAAAGGTAGTTACATTAAAAAAAATTATTACAACAAGTACCCAGAAACGTATAAAAATGTATTCCTTTGAGGAAACTGTACCTACAGATATGCTGTCCTGGGACTGCAGCATCCGTCGAAGGATAGAATGATTAAAGTGCAAGGGGAAAAATAAACTACAGAAGGCAGTCAAAGGGGACTTTACCGAAAGGTAGTAGTATACTGACCGAGATGTCAATTACCTATTGCTTATCATTATCGGGCAAGAAGTGTGGCGTGTTTCCCAAAAGGGAGTAGAAAACTGACCGAATTGAACTCCACGTCAAACTCCTGATTGAGCAAGAGTGTCTGAATTGAAATGTGGTAAGTTTATACGCACTTGGTAAAGCTTTTAATTGTAGCTGGAAGAGCTTTTCCAAAACATATGGTAAAAAAGTTTTCTACAATATAACAAAATATCCTTTGTACGTTAAAAATCAAAATTTTTGAAGTTATTATAAGCATATTATACAATATAAGAAAAAAAATTAAACTACTCGTACACAAATTCAAAATTACGAAGCCAAATTATAATTGTGTTGTTATAAAGGGAAGTTAAGGAAAGTCACTAGGTTCCCGTGCTTGTGCCTAGTGAAAAACTATAAAAAAAAAATCCCTATACTACATAATATCATTGCTTTCCTTGATTTAGATATAAAATACTATTTGGTACAAAAATTGAAAAATTAAAAAAAAATTTACACCATTCACTAGTCCCTCCAAGTGAAACATGCTTTTCGAAAACGTCATTGCGCCTCACCTAAATTCTAAAATAAGGTCACCGGCAACAACCATGCTGCTAGAAAATGTCTTGAACTAAAATCGGCCACTTTCAAAATGCTTAAATTTTGTCTTTAATCTATCCGGTGTCTGTGGTGTTTATTTTTGAATTCGATAAACTGTTTCGATCATAATTTTTGGGACAATTTTCTTTTTACTGCGAAAATTAACACCGGGCCATCATTGAGATCACAGAATGAGGGCAATGACAAAATATGTATTCATGGCAAGCCGAATACTATTCGTGAGCAAGAAAAAAATAATTTCAGAAGCACTCTATTAATAGAGCCCCCTGTTTAGATTTCCCATTCTGAAAATAGCGTCGTCAAATTTATTTATTTATGTTTTTTTTTTCAACCCCCAAATGCCTAGCAAAGTAGGTAATACACCACCGTCTTATTGATAGTCTCATTGAAGAGGCAAATTTAAGCGTTGACTAGTCATACCAAGGTGAAGACGAATACTAGTGCCATTGCCGTTGCTGATGCCGCCGTTATTAGTTGATACGGTGAAGACAACCAGGTCAACAAACCGAACACGTTGGCAAACCAACTCGAAACTAAACCACTCATGTCAGTCCCCCTATTAGGAATATTCTGCGCGTCTTTCTCAGTAAACTGGAAAAAGGAGGGAAAAAATATCAAATTACCAGATCTGGCCGTCTTATAATTTTAGTCCTCCAGCTCTTTAAAGTATGTATAGTTTTTTTTTTTTCTTGCAAACTTTTCATGTGTGCGGTGTCAGACTGGGAAGATAAATGTGGAACGCCCGTAGTGCAATGGCAGCTGCAACAACATCCAGTTGGTAGAAATTACTATGCATTCGTCGAACCTAATCGGTTAGTCAACTTTTGAATAAAAAAAAAGAAAATAAACTTTCCAGTCTCACTAATGTTTACAGCAATTGTCCCGCACTGTCTCACCCTAAACGATATCTTGAGTGAGCAGTCCTCACTCGAGAACGAGGGCTAATTTGTGTGACGTGTAACGAAACAGGGCGATCTTTACTTTGATTGTTGTTGGTTGTGTCAGAGTGTAAGTGAATGTCATTGCGATATAAACACATTGTAGTTAATGCCAGCACCAGGTAAGATCAGCGTTTTCGTCTTCTTGGCTTTGTCGTTGTCGCTGTCGTTGTGATTGTCGTCGTCTTATGGAAAATGATCGTCGAGTTCATTGACATTTCGCCCCCGGCACCGGATGTTAACGTGGTGATTTAATTCCGTTCGTGTTTAATTAGCAATTTTGCTGCAGTCACGTTCGCCACATCATAGGCTTTGCTGGCTAATTTACTTGGTCTAGTGAACTTTACTTAGTAAATTGAAATGATAAAATTGTACTTTTTTTTTATGTGGGTATTTCTACTTAAACGTAGTCAGTATTCTCTAAATACATGTGACACAAACGTTTTAATGCTGATCTCTATTGAAAGTTAGGTTAGAATCCTAAAGTACTTTCCTAATAGCTTTGTTATATTTCATATTCATTTACCGTCCCAGAAAACTTTCATTATTTTAGGGTGTGTTTCTAAAGGGTTTTCCAATAGTGACTTGACAACTTTGAATTTTATTTGTGAACGCACTCTTTCACTAATCATCAAACTGTCACTGTCAATTTATTCAGTAAACTCAACATTTTCATCATGATAAAGTACACGAACGAGCAACGTCTGCAAATTATAAAAAATTTCTGCCGAAATTCGGAGTCGGTGATTGCAACTTTAAGAGCGTTAACTCCAATTTTCGGTCGTAATTCTCGCCCTAGTAGACAGGCAATAACAAGTTTAGTGCAAAAATTTGAGTCTACATATTCGTTGTGTGATTTTGCCGTGTCAGTGAGACAACGGGTTGGTCGATGTGTCGAAAATATCGCTATTCAGGCGTCCGTAGCAAACGATCCAAATCGGTCCATTTCACGGCGTTCTCAAGAATTGGGCATCGCTCAGACCACATTATGGCGTATTTTGCCTAAGGAACTTGTTTTACACCCATACAAGATCAAGCTGACTCAAGAATTGAGGCCGATGGACCATTGGAAGCGACGTACGTTCTCCGATTGGGTTCTGGAGAAGATGCGCCAAGATGATGAATTTCATCGCAAAATCATCTTCAGTGACGAAGCTCATTTTGGCAAGCAAAATATGCGTTATTGGTCGGATGAAAATCCACATGTGCTTCATGAATCACCACTTCATCCACAAAAAATAACTGTTTGGTGCGGTTTGCATGCCGGTAAGTATGGTGAACGTGTTATCTCAAGAAATGGGCCGCCTCGTTCGTTCGATTTAACGCCGCTTGACTACGTTAAGTCATTGGTTTATGCCAACACGCCGACGACGTTAGCTCAAAGCTAACATTGAACGCGAAATAGCTGCCGTTTCTTCCGAAATGTGTGGCCGAGTCGTTGAAAATTGGGTCCAACGAATCGACCGCTGTAAACGTGCCCGCGGTGGCCATATGAACAGTCAAGTTCCATTCATAAATGTTTTGATTGTACTTCAAGCCGATAATAAAGTTTTTGAAATATCTCAAATGGTTTGCGTTTTATTTAAAAAATAAAGTTGTCAAGTCCTTATTGGAAAAATCCTATATTAAACAATTTCCAATTTGCTGATATGTAGTTCATTTCCGATCTAACTTTGAACAGATCAGTCTAGAGATGTGCTTATAAATCAATAAATAAATATATGGATGGCGAAACGGTGTAATGTCGCATATGTACATACATATGTATGTAAAGGGTGTTTTATCAGTCATCAATAGGAAGTAAATGTCAAATAAGTTGTCATATTGAGCTGTCGAGCTTCATTTATTTTCAGTATACCTAGTTTGCTATTTCATCCTGGAAAGATTGGCGCCACAACAACGATTTCAAATTGTTGAAATTTATTTCCAAAATCGAAGCTCTATTCGCGAAACTTATAGAGCAATTCGTGAAATTTACCGTAGACATCATCATCGGGTGTTCAGTGATTGGGCTTTAAATCAACTGGCAGTTGACCCGGTTTTATATCGCAAAATTTTGTTCAGTGATGAGGCTCATTTCTGGTTAACGGCTGTATTTGGAGAGAGGATAGTCCGTAAGATGTTCACCAGATACTATTCCATCCAGAAAAATGTACCGTACGTTACATTGTGGTCATCGGTCTTTATTTCTTCAAAAATGACGCCGGAGGACAAGTTATTGTAAATACATACCGGCACAATGATGATCAACGATTATTTGTTCATAAATTTGGGTGGCATCAATGTGGAAAAATTGTGTTTTCAACAGGATGGTGCTTCAACCCATACTACCAACGTAAACATCGCTTTATTGAAAACGATATTTGTTATTTCAAGAAATAAACCCGTAAATTGGCCGCCAAGATCGTGCGATTATATATTTATTTTCTGTAGGGCTCAGTCACTAGCTTATCCCTATAATCCAGCAACGATTGACGCTTTGAAGCAAAACATTGTGTTGATATACGAGTACATCCCCAATTTCTCGAAAAGTGGACCTCTAGAATGCGTTTTTTACCAGGCAGCCGTGGTGGATATATGTCCGAAACTATTTTCAAATATTCAATGGCATGAAATAATTTAATAATTCATTAGAAGAATTTAATAAATCGTCATCTACTTAATTTCATGGTGATTTATTTATAAAAAAAAAGTTGAAACTTCTTAAAAAACACCCTTTATATGTGTCGATGTTCCTCATTATACAGGGTGTCATAAAGGTCTCTGACTGATGTAAAATGATAATAACTTCTACACATTTTAATTTCTTTAATAATTTTTTAAGATTATCGAAGTATGTATAGTTAATGGAGGTTATTTTTAATTACAATAGATATGAAAAAACAAAAGCCTCAATTCAAGGGCAGTTAAACCTCACAAAGCGGGCCCTTCTATTATTACTACCTATTCATTCTTCTCGTTGTTCTCATCAGCAATGGCAGCAAATAAGGAGCGCACTTTTATCATGGTCTAGCCTGATGGCGTCCAGCGTGGAATCGTTGGTAAGATCATCGAACGTTTCGAGCAGAAGATCTTCAAATTGGTCGCCATGAAATTCATGTGGGCTTCCAAGGACTTACTTGAGAAGCACTACTCTGACCTGTCTGGCCGTCCATTCTTCCCCGGTTTGGTTAATTACATGAACTCTGGACCAGTGGTTCCAATGGTGTGGGAAGGTTTGAACGTTGTAAAGACCGGCCGCCAGATGTTGGGTGCCACCAATCCAGCCGACTCCCTACCCGGAACCATTCGTGGAGATTTCTGCAACCAAGTTAGACGCAACATCATCCACGGTTCCGATGCTGTCGAATCGGCTAACAAGGAAATCGCTCTATGGTTCACGGAAAATGAACTAGTTTCATGGGCTCCAGCTGCCGAGAACTGGGTCTACGAATAGAGATACCCCTGGCCTCGAACATATTCGTCATTCTTAGTATTGAGCTGATAAAACTATCGAAGCATTTCCAACAAACTTTATAACAAAATAAAAGCAACGCGAAAAATCGAGAAAACAATACAGCTGTGAAATTTTGGTCTGTTTATTTATGTACACTTTTTCTTACAAACTTCTTATAGAAAAAAGGCTGGTGCTGTCGAATCTGAAGATCACGTGGCCTATTTTATCCTGCATTTTTGGATATTATTCGATCGCATAAAACGTCCTTTAGTAACCGTGTGCAATAGTTCAATACTGTTGAAACCAAATCTCAAGAATATCAGCAATTGTTGGTCTCAAAAAATATATGTATATTTTACCATTTACGGTTACAGTATTAAAACTGAAACTCGTCCTAAAACATTTTCTGAGGTAGCGCCATACCAGACAATATGCTTAAGTGAATTTAGTTGCCGCTGATGAGTCAATTTCGGGTTCTGAGTAGTCCATATATGGAAGTTTTGTGTTTGTGTTTTGTGTCCAAACCCACTTATGTGGAAATTGACTTCATCAAAGGATGAAAGATGGGATTTTGTATGGAAATATAAGCAATTGGGTTCTTAAAAGTCTGGAATAATTTGCAGGACACATCGGATTGACCAGAGCGGCTTCGTGTCTATGTTTCTAAACTCTCCACAGATTTTCCAAGCATTCGTTCAACATTCACTTCAGTTCGAGTAGTGCGAGGTGTTCCAGTTCGGGGAAAATCAATTTCAGCACTCTTTAAATAAAATCGTACCACCGCGCTGGTGATTCATGTTCACTGAGAGTGAACTTCGCACTTGAAACTTACGCTGATAATTTCTTTGAAAATAATCGAGAAATCATTTGTAAAATAAGATTTAAAGGAATTTGATCTTCTTTAAAGTGCTGCAGATTTTCTAAAAATTTTTAATAGCACTTGAAAAAATAAAATAGAATAAAATTACAAACAGAAGAGCTTTCAATTTTTCAAATCAATCAGTAACTTTGCGCCATTCTGTACTTTTTTCTCTACAATTTTTACTCGAGGCATCACTTGCAGTGTTTAGCCGATCCAATATGATGAGGGGCTTGTATAGCATCTTCTTAGCTAGAAGAAGCTAGCTACTATATCGCAATGGGCTACTTAGAATCAGTGGTAGGCTATAATAATCCTCGAACTTCGAACTGAACAGCTAAGCTTTCTCGTGAAGAAAAATAAAAAATTGATTATTTATTTATTTTTAAACATATTATAAATGTATTTAGCATGTCGTTATGATGGTTGGATCCTTAAGCCTTCTATTTAAAGTATTCTTAAGTAACTTTAAACAAAATTAGATTCACATTCCTTAATAGCCCTTCCAACGCCACAAAAATATGTTCCTCAAAAACACCTTAAACTTCACTCTCAAATCAACACACCACTGTCCAACAAATCATCTGACGACAATCCACCCACCTCCTATCCAACCACCATCCACATATCCCATATCGAACCATCCACTGTCCAACCACCCTCCACTATTCATCCAGCAACCATTCATCAAAAAGTAAGTAACACATTAATACGTGAACACATGCTCAGTTACGTAAAATCTAAATACACGTGATTGACGTTTTCACTTGTTCAGGTTAAATCAAAGGATCTTGTAGTTTCTAACAGGAGGTTTTTTTTATGGTTTGTTTTCATCTTTTCTTTTCTGTCGGTACGTGTTAACAGCAGTCCTCATCTCAAACTTCATCCTCGCATGCAGCGTCGCAAAATATCAAATCAATTGATATTTATTAGTTAAACAAAGCGGCACTTCCAATGGCCTGCTGGAAGCATCACCACTGGTTCTCAAATTTTGATGCTACTGATGCGGGGGTTTTAGATGAGTTATTGGAGGAATGCCGTCCTACCAATTTTAGCAGTCCGATCTTCAGTATTTTTTCGACTCTCTGGATGTGTGTTTGCCATCTATTGCATCGTGTTCTGGTGTTAAGATCATCATGTACGATTTTGATGATCTTAAAGTGTCCTTAAAGTGCTCATAGTATTTTTCCAGGAGTTCGTAGAAGCTTACGACGTCCTTCTGTTCCGTTCGGGAAATCTGCCTTGTTCGCGATTCCAATAACTTAAGGCGGGAAACCATTTTAGTGTTTTTCGTGAATTTTTTAACAGGGAAGAAATAATCAGAATTTGTTTAAACTTGTAGGATATGATTTGAAGTACACATTGTAATTTTTTCAAGTCATTTCCGCTGGAAATAGTGGAGTTAGAAGCTGCTGTCCATGCACTGTCACCATCAGAGTTTGTTGCTTGTGGGAAATCCGGAAGTCACAATTTTTATCTGGATTCATTTAATTTTTTTTTTTCGTTAGCAACATATTTTCTAAGAATACGAAATAAACTCTGATTGAAAACGTTGAAAATTGCATGTTTTTGAGGTGTTTGAACAAATTGTCATGTTTTTTTTCACATTTTTGCAAAAAAAATAATAAAAATTTGATAATATCATCCCAGAGTTTAGTTCATATGGATTGTAATTGAATAAAGAATATTCACACACAATTTTTCAGGACGTTTGATCAATAACTCTTTGAGCTAGAATTTCCACGAGTTGAAAAAATGTCGTTTGGAGAGAAACGCATTTGAAAAAAAAGTACCGAAAAGAGAAATTCAGGGCAGTAATAAATGATATAAACTGCTCACCGGTTAATGAGATATTCCAGCACCATATATCAATCCTTCTTCTTCAAACGCATCATTTCGAGCTTGCATCTACTTTTGACGAGCTTGCCAAGCTTCCTTGGTCTCCAAGGCGCTGCTTCTATTCTATTCTTTTCACGCGGCGCTCACCCATTTCCTGGGCAAAATTGAAGCTCTGCGAACCAATTACAAGTTCCAGTCCGTTCGTCAGCATTAGAAGGGCTGAATTTCCTTCATTGAATAACGCAGTAGTCAAAAATGCTGCAATGTCGACTACTTTCAGGCAACAATGTAGGTGTTTCGATGGTGGACTCGATAAATCTTCATATATTGAATTTTTTTCTGAACGTGGGGCTGTAATGGAGTACTTGCAACAAATGTCAAATCCCTCTGGGCAGTTGTCGTCTGTGGATATCATGTACTAAAAATTTGCTATTATGGCCTTCTTTATGTCTTCGATGCCGTTTGCATTTCTTCGAATCGCTAAGCCATAATACGTGCTGACGTTTTTCACCAAAACCTCTCAATTTTCCTTTTCCGCATAGTTTTTTTTAGCTTTCCTGATGTTCCAGATCCGAGTTCCCATCCTTTTCTGCACATGACCTATGCATTCACTCTTGATAACTGTCAGTTCATCACCGTAAGGATTTCAATTAACAACTGCTGTGAAAGTTTCCGAATGTCCATTACCGATATATAATAATTGTCGTATTTACACCATCCGATCTCAAGAACATCACTTTCACAGATTCCACTTCTATGCTTCACGCGGAACCTTCATGTGTTTCCGTGAACTTGATTAACTGCTGGTGTATCGATTTCCCGGGAAGGTTGTCTTACCTTTCGGATACGCTGACATTTTTACTTCTAACTTTCAACATACGCTAAGAAGGTCAAAGCTGAACTGATCAAACTCGAAGCTCTATCGAAATATTCCAAAGTACCCGAACCTTCTATCCAACGCCTCTATATTAAGAATTTACAATCAAGAACATTATGGAATAAAAAAAAAGTCGATTTTTCGAACCGTCTAAACTGGTTTCCCCCCTTAAGTAGATATTGTAGTTTTTAATTGATATTAGTTTAGTTTAGATTTACATTAGTGTCTCCTCTAGGTTTTTTGGACATCTGGTCTATTCCGGGTCCTCATATTTCAAATTTGTTGTTGTCAGGTTTAAATGGTCGACGTAGATTTTGTTTATTAACACCCGGTATTGGATCTTCACTGTACGGGCTGTTATTTTACTGATGAGCTTCTTGTTATGACTTCTGAAATGCATACAATATCAAATCAAATCAAACCACTTTGCCACCATTGTCGTAAGATTACCTGTACAGTAACAGAATAGGGGGCGGTTGTCTTTCCGATACTGTTTAACATTTACACGGGTGATCTAGTATGATAGGTTCCCTCATTCACGCTATTGCGTATGCAGACGATTTAGTGGCGTCTCTAGGGGTACCAGAAATAACCAGCGAAATTTGGCAATTATTGGTAAGCATAGTCTTGCATTGGCGGTGAGAAGCGTAGTTAGTTACCTTGGTATCTGGCTTGATAAGTATTTGTATTTCGACAAACATATAGATGCGTGTCTTATCGGAGCCAAGAAGGCTTACCCTGACAAGAAGATTGTTTCGCAGCAGTCAACTTGACTTAAAGGTAAAAATCTATAATAAGGCCAAGTATCGTTTATGGCTGATTCGTGTGGTTTGATATTGCGCCTTATTATTGTACATGGACACGACAATACAAAAAAATGCGATTGGGGACAGCGATCGACAGCAAGAGAAGGTAGAGAGAGAGTTTTAAGTTCTATAATATAAAAAATCTTAGCTTTTAAAATAATTTTTTTTCTTAGAAATATTCTATTGTACGAGTATATGGTATATCATACATTCTCGTATGTATGTATGTATATCTCAGCTAAGTCATACTCGTAGGTTTTAGGTCGAAAGGCAAATAGTTGTAGTGTTATTGTTAGGTTTAGGGTGTTTCATTAGAGCCAGCAAGCCAGTTTAAAATTACTTATGTAAAGTTAAATTAAGTTTAAGTATTTTTGTCTAGTATGTAAGTTTATATGGATAAGAGAAACAAAAATGAATTATAAAGTACAAGAGAAGCACTTGAGCACTGGGATGAGTGAGTCTAATACCTCCCCTAAAGTTCATCTAGACGATCAAGTACAGCCCTGATTAGAGACTAGTCCACTAGAATATGGCTGTTTAGGTTAAATTTTGCTCATACTTGTACATCAGGGAAATTTAATTCTATGTTTCCGTCAATATATTAGCTCACCTTCAGAATACTATTGTCCATATCTATTTACAGCAGTGGGAAATGCTCTTCAGGATAAAAATTTGAACTAGCGAATTTTTAGGTATTGCATTTTTGGATGGAACCAAGACCATCGTTTAGACCTGATGGTCTCATTTCATTAAGTCAATGCCGCTTATTTTGATTCTTTAGAATATTGTACGTTGGTTCCAAGCGTTCTCCAATCCATTAAATAATTTTTCTTTAGTAAGTGTATCATCTATGCGATGGATAAATAACAGATCACTATAAGCATTTTTTACTGTACATATCATCAGCTTTGTCTATTTTCCTGTGGTACTAACCACTGGTTGAGTTAATCGGGTCCATCCCTGCGATTCAGTAAGTTCATTCCTCTGACCATAATAAATTCTTTGTCGTAATATATTTTAGTGTCGTACTTTGACTATATTCAGAATAGCTGTTCACTACTGCACCAGCTCATGTGTAAAATATTGTCAGAAAAAAGCCAACTTTAGGAATTTTAACTGGTCGTTATGTTTCCTCGATAACGATGATGCCGCTGCTGATATGATTCTACTACACTTCACTATTCTCTTTGGAATGAGATCCTTTATCCTTCATCGAATGAAGAGTATCAAACCAAAAGAAAAGGCATTGTACGAATCGAGCTGTAAAGAGGCTATCAGGGTTAGAGAAAAGTTTTTTCGGTCCTTCAAGACCAACCCGACAGAGGAAAACCGAAAAAAGTTTAAGCGAGCCAGAAATGAATGCAACGTCTTTCTTTAACCAGTGAGGCAAAAATATTACAATTTCCGAAAGGTAGTAATTTGCTTTTGGTCGTTTGTCTGCTTTCATCCTCCATCCCAACACCCATTTAGAATGACATTCCAGCCGTCAGCTCTTTAGACAAGGCCAATCTGTTTGCTGCACACTTTCCGGCCAGCTCAACACTTCCATGTTGTGCTTTGTCTACACTTGAGGGCGTCAAATCTTCAATTGGACGAATTCACTTTTGCACTCGTGTATTAGTAAGAGTACTTAAAGATCTCAACATACAACGCATAAATCCGCTGGTTCATATAGTATATCTCTCCTTGTTCTGAAGAGTTGTTCTTTCACGCTGGCAAAACCTCTGAGTAAGCTTTTTTATCAATCCTAATCTTTAGGACTCTTTCTGAACATATGGACAACAGGATTTGTCCAGCCCGTCCCTAAAAAAGGCGAATCTTCGTATCTTTCCTCCTACAGATCCTTCGTCCCTACGTCCCTTCTTTCCAAGGTCCTGGAAACGCTGATCATGAAATATCTCGAAACACGAAAACTTGTCAATGACCGGCAACACGGTCGTCGTAGCAACAGGTCCACTGGTATTTGATGGCATGTCTCACCGAAAAGTGGAACCAAAGCGTACATCAATCAAAGCAACATAGTTGCGCTTGATATGTCTAAGGCATTTAATAGAGTTTTGCATCAGGCTCTTTTGTCGAAAATGCGTGCATTTGGGATCGATGAATCTCTTTTTCAATGGATTAGAAACTACCTTTCGGAACGTTCAATTCAAGTTGTCTTGGATAGTTTCAAGTCTGATATTCACAAAATAAATGCCCCAAGGCCTCCATTCAGCCTCCCACACCCTTTTAATTTGCATCAACGATATCTTGTCAGCTACTTGTAATCCCATATATTCCTTTGCTGACGACACTACTTTCTGCTTTTCATATTCGTTTCCGGACTCAAGTCCCTGCTCTTCGGGTGTAGAATGGGAATGGCAGCGTATGTTAAGCTCATTACATCCCGATATAAACAGCATTATCAATTGGGGAACTATCAACAGAGTAGAATTTATAGCTTCTAAAACACAATGCTATCTGCTGTCGTTAAAGCGAAATTTAAACACCCAGCCATTATCCATGAATGGCACTTGCATCGTCGAAACCGAAAAGATCAGTATGGGTGTCAATGACAACTTACGTTGGAATGACCACATATTCGATGTCTCCAAAAATGCTACGAAATGTCTAGGTTTCCTCAAACGATGTAAGAAATACTTTTCCCCTTCTGAGCTGGCCTCAATATATAAAGCGTTCATCCGCCCAAAATTGGAGTACATCTGGTCAGGTGCGCCGAAAACATCTCTGCACTTATCAGTCAATGGGCACCCTCGAACACCAACGAAATGTCTCATGTCTCACTTTGTTTTATCGCTATTTCCACCATCAGTGCTCCATAGAAATCGCTAGTAGTATTCCGCCCCTTCAAACATTCAAATGCAACATCCGTCTCGCTGTGAATGCTCATCAGTATACCCTCAAGCCCACTTTCGATCCTAAGCTGTACAACTCTTTTGTGGAATGCCCTTTATTCCCTAGTCATTATAATATTCAGACATTTAAAACCAACGTACATCGGTACCTATCTTTCTTTCCTCTCTAATTATCCTTTGTCCGCGCTGTGTGCAAACATCGTTTGTCTGATACACAGGAAATCTTGGTACATACACACATATTCTCTCAGTTCTAGACCACAATCGATCAAATATACAGGAGATCTTAAAAAAAACCGGTAATTTCAGGTCGACACTCACAGGCTATTCGTTGACTTTAAAGCCGCACGGGGGGATAGCTTGCATAGGGAGGAGCTATACAACGCCATGTATGGTTTTGTCGTCCCTGCCAAGCTCGTCAGATTGCGCATTTAGAATTGACTATGAAGAATTCTCCTTGAATTCTGAAGAAACTGAGACTTTCTGTTTCTTTGGGCTCATAGGGTAATTAAGAAGCAGAGCCCTCTCTCATAACACAAAACTGGATTTATACATCCCGGGTCTGCTATGGCGCAGAGGCTTAGACCCTGTCGAAAATGGATGAAGAAGCTCTTGATCGTTGCGAATGAAAGATACTATGTACGTGTGATTTAAAAAAACCCGATGCATTTCGCCCGTGAACATAGCCAATCGTTTATTGTTAAAATGGAGAAATAGAGTCTGGACAGATGAGTCAAAAATTTAAGTATTTGTTTCTAGTGGGGTAAGGATATATGTCATAAGACCGGCTATTACAGAGAACTAACCTCAGTACATTCAGCCAAAATTTAAGGACGGAGCTAGCCCAAGGATTTCTATTTTTCTACAACTTCCTCTAATACCTTGTCTTAAATGAATTACAATGTTGAATGTATATATGTCTTAAACATTAAATATTAACAAAAACACATGAATAATAAAGTAAATCAATGAAGAACATTTTCAAAATGCATCAAGTAAAAGAATATGTAGGCTCAACCTACGAGGACGAAGTACTCGTATGTACATGTGGTATATTAGGTAAAAAAGAAAAAAAATCAGTTAAGTATGAATGTGGGATTATCCTAACTTAATCGATTAGAAAGAAACACAAATGCATACAGGTCACGAAAGATTTTGGAAAACCACCTAGGTTGTGTAGCAGCCCACAAAATGTTTATCTATGCCGCAAAATGAAAATGAAAAAATCAAATATATTTTTCAACCTCCGTCAGACGGTTCAAGTGCTCTTCAACAGTTTATTCCAAAAACCGACAACGAAGTGTAAACAAATGTGATTGCACTATTTTTTTTATTTTTGTTTTTTGTTATACTCCTCTGTGTCGCATTAAATTGCACATCGCTTAAAATTTATGCGACAACTAAGGCACGTGGTAATAATCATGAAAGCCCCAGGTCTACCACCCCCAACTAGTTTCACTAGGGCAACGCTTGGCGTCCATACCCGTGGCTGCCTGTATGTATACATCCGAACATCGACTAGTGGTAGCTACACATTATCCCAGAACTACGAGTAAAACCAGAATCAGATCCCCAATGAACACATAGTAAACAAATGCGCAGCGTTGCTGTGGAATTCTAATCGCAAACACGTGTAGCCTTGCTCCTCTAGACATAACCATCAGACCTGCTTCTCCACTACTGCACTATAGAGTAAAAAAATAGGGAAAAACAATCTGAAATATGCCCCGCAATTTATTGATGTGTGTGCAACAAGTTATTGCATCGTAATTGGATCCGCCACATCATAACACATAACCACCAATACTCAATGCTCCCAGTTCTGTATACGAGAGGAGTATGAGTACTTCTATGGTTGGGACGAGACTTTAGCTTTTGCCAGAACGTGTACACTGCAACACTGGCGAACTTGGAAAGAGGATTTCATCTTTAACCATTGAGATTGTGGAAGTTACTAGTCCTCCTTCTCTTCCTCTTTCTCTCTACTTATTACGAGTATTACAAGTAACTAATTGCTGTTCGTGTTGCTTGTCAGAACCTAGAAGTGACAAAAGTTAAAAAAAAAAAAGGTTACACTACGAATGCTACTACTATTTTCACTGTCATCGCCACTGTCCCTGTTGACGACGATATTTAAGGCGCGTGCACCTGAAGTATACCTCACCTGCATTGCAAGTCCACAACTAGCACTTCAAAGCCATCTATTGCATAATTTGAGGTTACATCGAGGTTGCTAATCGAAATTGCATTTCTGATATTCGTATCTATAGACGGAGATACGGATAGTCCAAGGCCGGTAGTTGATGTGCGGGATGGGGTTTTCAGGCGAAATGGCATAAAAAGCGCGATAATGTATGTTTTGCGCCATCACAATTCCGTTTTTGTTGTTTTCGTTTGTGTTACGAGTATTACTGCTGCTACTGCTACATTCATTTGTTAGGACAGCAGGAACAAGTATCTATTGTACTAAGGGTGCGATAACTTGTGTTTACGTTTTGTTATTGTTGTTCACCAGATCATCATTTCCTGGGAATCGAGGGGAAACAGCTATACTGAAAAAAAAAAAAACATCACACGTAAAAGTTGTTGACGATTTGTTGATGTCATGCCGGTGACAGTTTAATGCGGAAAAAGAGTTCAAAATCCGATACGTGCCTGAATTGGTGGGCTTAACTGTGCCCACGATATCTATCAATTCTCGAAATAACATACTCGTATGTCGTGGGGTAATTTGCCTCCAAAGGCAGAGAGAGAGTGTCTTAATTTCCTGCAAATACGAATACTTTGCGTATTAAGGTGAAATTTTAATTTCACCACAAATTGACAAAGCTCCGGTCATGCGAGTAGTACTAGATGAACCTAAAGATGTGGCGAAACAGGCGCAGACGTTCAGATGAACTTAATTGTCATCTATCGATTGATAGTTGATGACGGATGTATGAGATGTACATACTCGTAGTTATGAGTCATAATCGTCATATTACTTTAGGGCGAATTGTGATCCACTGTATTGTGAAAGGCCAGTAATTTTATGAGAGAAATTCGTAGGTCATTTAAAGTGGGGTGGCAATAGCAATTATGGCTTTTGCCACGGGTAGCACATAGCCAGTATGTGTACTGTGAAGTGGCGGCGATTCGTCTGGCTTAATTGGGTCATCTATTTGTAGAAAAAATGTAATCGAGAACTGACCTGATGTCGTCAGTCGTCAGTCGTTAGTCGTGTTGTCTGGAGTTGTTTTTATAGTGAACTGTTTTTGTTTTTCGCTTAAAAAGAACTGATGATAATAGAAAATTCAAATTTACGGCCTACAGTTGTTTACACCATAATGTGAATCGCAGATTCTCGGCAAGCCGTTTAAGCAAATGAATACCGAATCAGGAAAGTCCTGGTAATCGTTGTCACAAAGCCCGTGCAGCTCCTTGTTGTATTTTATTCTCTAAATTTCAGGAATAAATACAATTACAATATTACTAGAAGAACTTTTCTCCCATAGCAACTAAGTGGATTACCATATGATTTTCATGAATTCCACATTTCTTTGGTATAAAAACGAGACTAATTTATCTAGTGCGTCGTTTTTTAATTGCAGCTAGTGATAGCACGCCGATTTCTTTCTTTGATGCTTGACAGGGTTTTTGAAGCAATGTTCAGGAGACAAATGTTTCAGTAGATAGCGTAGTTCAAATACGTTCTCATTAATGCACGATTTTGTTGAATTTGCCGTCCTTTGGTTGCTTTTTTTGTTTTCTGATCATCAGATCATAATTACCTTAGTAGTAAGCCTCCTATATCTCGAATGCCTCTCTAGCTCGTTCTTTTTCCTTTAGAGTAGAGGATATTTGTGTTATCTCCCGTCGAAACTGTAAGCAATGCTAATCAGTTTGGTTGCTGTTTCGATACATGTTCCTGTTGGCACTCCTAAAAAGTACGGCGTTTTGTTGAGGTGACTGTGTGGTGCTCAGTACATCGGTCTCTGTTGACTTGCTTAGAACTTCTCGTGTGGTTGTTGTGTCCCAATTTTCGACCGAGAGATTTGCTAAACCACGTGGCTAAGCTTTTCAATAAAAATTGTTAAAATTCAACAAATTTAGATTAACGGTAGAACATAGATAATAGTGTTCAATTGTTCAAACTCAAAGAGCGCTTAGTGAATTTTATGGTACATATGCAGGTATATACAAGTAAGCAGCCATACGTGTGCGTGATTTGCGGTGTAATTGAAGAACTTCGCACTACTCGAAACGAACCTATCGACAAGACGAAAAGATCAGGGAAACGTTGATAAACCGTTTAATATACCTTGATTTCATTAATTTTTTAATGAAATTTTAATTCTAGAAACACGAAAACTTCTCAATGACCGGAAGTACGGTTTCCGTAGCAACAGGTCCACTGGTTATTTGGTGGCATGCCTCACTGATAAGTGGATCCAAAGTGTCCATCAATCTGGCGAAAGCAAGATAGTTCCACTTGATATTTCTAAGTCATTCGACACAGTTTGGCATCAGGTTCTTTTGAAAAAAATGCGTGCATTTGGGAACGGCGACTCTCTTCTTCTTGAATGTTTAATTCAAGTTGTCTTGGATGGTTTCAAGCCTGCTATTCGAAAAATAAATGCTGGTGTACCTTAGGGCTTCGTTCTGTCTCCGACATTCTTTTTAATTTTCATCAATGATCTCTTGTCTCCTAGTTCTAATCCAATATATTCCTTTGTTGACGATAGTACTCTCTGGTTTTCATATTCGTTCTCGGACTCACGTCACTGGTCTTCGGCTATAGAACGGAAACGGCAGCGTATAATAAGTAGCAAAACCAATTGGGGAACTATCAACAGTTCCAAAGTTCTAAAACACAATGCTGTCGTTAAAGCGAAATTTAAATATCCTGCAATTATCCATGATTGGCGTTGCAAGTGCCAAAAACCGAAACTGAAAAACTTTCCTTTCTCGGTATATGTGACAACTTACGTTGGAATGATCACATATTCGATGTCGTCACGAATGCTGCGAAATATCTAGGTTTCCTTAAGCGATGTAAGAAATACTTTTCCACTCCTAGTTTGGCCTCAGAATATAAGGCTTTTATCCATGCTCCCAAGTCCTCTTTGAACTTGCTAGATAAGTATTAGAAACCGTGCGATTAAACTAATAGGTGATGCCAATATTGCACAGTCAATTGACGCTCTTGAACACCGGCGTAACGTCTCTTGCCTCACTTTGTTCTATGGATACTCGTATTTTCACCACCAGTGCTCCACCCAAATTGTCAGTAGCATTCCGCCCTCAACGATGCAACGGACGATTTGCAGAAGTTTTAATATTAACGTTTCAAAACATTTAATGAACCGTTTGGATTCTAAACAGTATTTTACGGGGGGATATTGTAACGGCTCAATCGTCAAACTAGAAATCCAGGCTCTTTAAATAATAATATGTAATCTATAATGGGGGTGTAAAAGATCCTGCTGATACTCCTCTGCAAGGCACTAAAAACAAGCTTCGAAAAGATCAAAGTAGCCGAAACGTCCGCGTCGTGACTTATCTGAATCGACCCTATAAATTGAAGATCAGCCAGCTAGGTTTCTATTCCGTGAAGTGTTTAGTGAAAAGAGTTTCCAGCATTTCAATGAAAATTAACACTAAAGTCTTCCACATGTTGATGTTTAAATTGTCATTGCGGATTGACGCAAAATTTAAAGTCGTTTAGGTTTAATACACAATTATTAAAATGTTTAATTAATATGTTTGGATTGGTTGGTAAGCGCTCAGGTGTTAATTAAGCTTTTCTTGCCAAAGTATATGTCGGGGGAATTTTTTTTTCTATTTGTAATTAAGTGGCCGATGATATTAACTTTTTTATAATTGTTTTCAAATAATAAAGTAAAAACGTTGAGTTGGAAAAAGTGTTTATATAACGAGCAACAAAGTTTCGCTTAATGGTGTAATCAACGTGATGTTAATTTTTTTTTCCATAATTTGCACACGCTCAAGGGATTTAAGTACCCTTCAGATGTTTTTGATAGGAAGACAAGCCTCTCTGATAGAAAGTACTTAAAAAAAAAAGTTCGATTGGTCGCTAGTAATGTTTTTGGTATGAGGCTTCTTTGGTTCCTCCTGTTTACCTTTTTGGTTCCTCCTGTTTACCTTTTTGGTCGTCATGGTCATGCGTCACCGATGGTGGTTGGTCTCTGGCATTAGATAAGACTCCTTTCGGCCATGAACATGTTTATTGAAGATAAAATTTGCAGATATTGATTGACAATTTATAAAACGAGGACTGATGGGAGGACCTATTCTGTTGTTAACCGGTCAATCGCTGAACTTCTATATCTTTTATATCACCCTCTCTATAAACAAGCGCTCGAACCACATGACATTTACTTTATTAAATAATCATATCCCAGGCTAGGTAAATAACGAGAAACATACCGCCAGTCTTAGCTATCTAGGCTTCTCCGTTACTTTCGAGCTTTCCGTTGAAGAAATTTGTAGCTTTTGTTTTACTTGATGTACTCAATGTACTCTATTAGATCATCATCTCATGAAATATCTCAAGACACAAAAACTTCTCAATAACCAGAAGTACGGTTTTCTACACCAATCTGACGAAAGCAAGATAGTTCCACGATGATGAATCTCTTCTTCCGCATGTTCAATTCAAGTTGTCTTGGACGGTTTCAAGTCTTATATTTACAAAATAAATGCTAGTGTGCAGCAGGGCTTTGTTATGACTCCGACATTCCTCGTATTTTAAATTTAATTAATGATATCTTGCCTGCCTCTTCTAATCCAGTATACTCGTATTGCTTTGCTGATGACAGTACTCTCTGTTTTTCGTATTCGTTCCCCGACTCACGTCGCTTTTCTTCGGCTATAGTATAAGGAGTTGAGTGGAATATAATGCTTCCAAAATACAGCGCTATCTGGTATCCCTAAAACTAAATTTAAACACCCAGTCATTATTCGTGAGTGGCACTTACATCGTCAAAACCGAAACACTTTTCATTCTTACTCCAACTTATGTTGGAATGATCACATATTCGATGTCGCCAAGAATGCTGCGAAATGTTTAGATTTCCTCAAGCTATGTACGAAATGCTTTTCCACCTCAATATATAAGGCATATATGCGCCAAAAAAGCACAATCACAACATCTGGTCAGGTGCTTCAAGACCTTCCTCGCTTGCTAGATAAGATTCAAAAACTTGCTATACTCGTACAACTCATAGGTTTTTTGTTTTTTTTTTTCTCCGTGGGTAGGTAAAAACCCTCATAGGCACTATAAGCAGGCGCTCATAAGAGCATCTCCACACCACCACAGCAGGCATCATAAGCACGAGCACCTACTGCCTACCACAGTGGCATAGCAGCGCCCACCATAAGCACGCGCTCATGGTAGTGTGAGATTCTTACTCACTAAAAAACTTCCCATTTTCTATAAGACTACGACTAAGTTTCCTTAACAAGTAGTTCAAGCTTCTGTAGTTTATCGCGTTTGGTAGGTAGCTTTCCAGCGAAGGCACCTAATATTACCGTTATTTCTTGTCTTGTTCTTTGAAGTCGCCGCACAAGATTTGTCTCGTACAATCTCCGGATTATTTCCTGGTTGCAATGATGCACAAGACGAGTGCGAAGTTTACGAGCAAAGCTTGTCTTTCACGGTTGCAATTTCCAGATCGCGGTGAATATCGCTATTCCTTATATACCATGGAGCATTTACGATTGCTCTAAGCGATTTGTTCTGGAACGTCTGTAGGACAGACATATTGTTTGGTATGGTACAACCGCATAGTTGTATACCATAAGTCCACGAAGGTTTTAGCACTTTCTTATATATAAGCAGCTTGTTATATGTATGTGCTTAGTTTAGAATGTCTTCTGATAAGCCAATTCATTTCTCTTAGCCTGTTGTCGAGCTCTTCACGTTTCTTTTTTACGTGTGATTTCCACTTCAGTTTTGTATCTAGGGTCATTCCCAAATATTTTGCCTCGTTTGCATACGATATTTGTCCCGAGTTGATGAATACAGGTAAGTTGTTTATCTTTCTGTACGTGAAATTGACGTGTGTTGACTTAGTCTCGTTTAGCACGATTCGCAGCTCTTCGTCAACTCAAATATTTTGTTCAGAGCTCGTTTAAGTTTTGCAGTCGAGGATTCAACTGGATGATTTTCTTCACCTAAAGGTATGTCTCTAGTATACCGTAAGAATAGGTATGGCCCCAAAACGCTTCCTTGTGGAACGCCAGCTTGAATTTCCTTAAATTCAGAGTATTCAATCCCATATCTAACCCGAAACAGGATATTTTCAAGATAAGATTCGAGTATTCTATTCATTTCTCTCGTTAAAACTTGTCGTAGCTTATACTTCAAGCCCTCGTGCCATACCTTGTCGAAGGCTTGCGATACATCTAGAAAAACGCTTGAACATATCTTTTTTCCCCTAGCACGTTTTCAATTACATTTGTTATCCGATAGACCTGATCGAATGTGGAATGTTTGACCCTAAACCCGAACTGGTGATCCGGGATCAATCGTCTTTCTTCAGTTATTGGTTTTAAACGTTTAAGCAGAAGAATTTCGAAGACTTTTGAAATTATCGGCAGGAGCGAAATGAGCACTCAAGCGGACAAGTATCGAACGGTCAATTGCCACCCTCGAACACCGATGTAATGTCTTTTGTCTCATCTTCCTCTATAGCTATTTTCATCATCAGTCCTCCATCAAAATTGCCATTAGCATACCAATTCAAACCTTCAACCGTAACACCGGTCTCGCTATGAATACTCATAAGTATACACCCAAGCCCACTTTCAGACTTGCTCTGAAATATGACGATTCTTTCATAAGGAATTTCCTGCCGTGCTCTTTATTTCTTAGTCATAGTTACCTGCAAACATTTAAGACCAACATACCATACATCGGTATCTCTTTTTTTTCCTCCCTAACTTCCCTTCCTGTGCGTACTCAAAATCTCTTGAGCGCGCTCCAATTATAAAAATAAACTGTTAGTTAAAGAAAAAAAAGAATAATAATTGTGATACGAGAGGAAAATATTGTGGGTGCTTAGTTAGCAAGGAATCGTTTATGAATTCATGAAGTCGCTCACAACTTTTTATCATCATCGTCATCACATGAATTCCTAAAAATGTCCGATCAGTTTAGCTGATTTAATTTGATCGTTTCTCACAAACATTGCCACTCCAACCATTATTTAATGTATTACATCATTACTAGACCTTGCTGCCTTACCAACGTGCTATATTTAAATTATGTTAGTCGGCAACTTAATTAAAAATTGTCTACTGAGGTTGTGGAATTTTGGTTTTTATATACCATATAGAATCGTTTGAATTTCTTAAATTTCTGTACACCCTGAATAGTGGTTGAAAAAAATTTACTAATTTATTCGAAGGTTTACTCGTATTATTAAATTGTTGTAACTACTATTTTGGAGCGCATTCTTAAGAAAATAGTCCAAGAACTCTTGTGGTTTTTGTTTTTTCTTTCAAATTCAAAAACAAATCCGTCTTTTTGTTTCTTTTAAATTTGATAACCGGCTTGAAAATCTTATTCCGACTATAACATTCCTATCAGTTATCTGTTCATTTCTTTAAAATTAACTTTTCAAATATTTTGGCGAGATATTTTTAATGAAAAGCAACATTTTTATTTTGCTTTTTTATTACAGGTTGACCTAGAACCGGAACTTAGTATTAACATACCACAAGGGTAAGTAGTGCTCTAGCAATTGACGAATACTGCTAGCTACAATCAATAAATTACTTTCAAGTGTTACACAACCAATCCATCATTAAACTGGCTCGCGCAGCATTATTAAAATATCAAAAGGGTGTTCTAATCAAAAACTCATCGCATACACAATAATAGATAAGGCTTTTAATCTGCGCCCTCACTAGAGCTGTGTAAATATTTAACAGACATTATAAATTAATGTGTGATCGGATCAAGATAGGTGTGCTTAATCATACACTACTCAAATGAAAAGAACCTCATAGCTTTCAATTTGGATTGATGATAATACGACTATGCATGTCGTACTTACAAAAAGATTATAACTTATAGTCAGACAAGGAGACGTTGCTAACTTCCTGTTTAAACAAAAGTCAAATTACCAAGTGAACCAAATGGACTATGTGTGGTATGTGGTGCATTAAGTGCACCAGGAAGTGATTTATTCAAAACGCACAATGAGATTGCTATGGAATTTCCCTATCGAATAAAAGATGAATCACTATTACTGAATGCGCGGTTACATTTTTCTTTACAGTTTCTCAGAACAGAACAGTGAAGGCACGTTTGCTCATCATTGTGGTACCGATGAGCCGCCTGCTGTCACTTACATCGAGTTCAATGGATGTTCTGGTCTGATTAAAAGAGATTCTTCATGTATCTATATCTAGACAGATAACATAGATGACAAAAGGCAAAGTCGCGCATACTTCCGCCGGGTCGAAAACAAGAGAAGCAAAATGCTTGAGGCGCCACTATTCACTTTTGTTCTCTTTGTTCGCGAGCCAATGACGCTGGCTACGAAATGCGACCTTTACAATTCTTTCGTTGACAATTTCAGTTCCAATTCTATTTTTTCCCCATTTTTCTTGTTTCTAATTTAATCACATGAATCATTTAAAGATCTGATTCAATATTAGTTGTGTGTAGAATTAAGTTTTTGTTTTTTTTCGACTTGTTGAGGACGACAATTTTTAAGTGGCGCCGATAATTGGTTAAATGTTTGTGACTTTGTATTCTTCCCTACAATTGGTAATGAGTACACTTAGAGTTAGAAACCGACACACACGACACACAACACACTAATATTTAACAAATGCACAAGTATACCAAATGTTCAAGTACGTAAGTCGATGTTAAAAAACGTCAAATAAAATTAAAATGTGAGCTTAAGTTTAAAGTTGAGGATTATTGCAACTCATCGACTTGTTAATTAGAAGTTGTTGTTTTTATTTTTCCTCTTTAAAGATGCATACAGTTAGCTGCGAAGTTTAGTGTGTTAGATAACGAGAAAAGGATTTTCTTTTTAGAGTCTGACTTTCAGTAGAACGTCACTGATTTCATTTCGTTCACTTCCTTATTGAAATGGGACAACCCTGACTGAGGAGATAAATTCAGTATTGACTCTTTAAGGAAGCCAACTTTTAGCTTCAACTTAGGCGAGAGATGATTTGATCTTGATTTGCACAAGGTCTCATTTCATCAATGTTCCTCGACTAGATTTATTAGCAGTGCACTGTGACTGGGTGTGTTTTGCTGTTCAACATCAAACTAATCCAAATTTATTACTAAGCGACTGATGCACGTCACTATAGTATTTATCTGTAATCTAAACAAAACTAATCTAAGAAAACCATAGACGACTGTACCAATTAAAATTGTTCACACTCTACTACACCGAACTAATACAATACTACTACAGGTTGACCAACTTGGACTGACTGATATAAAACACATATAACTTTTGTAATTTTAATCTGTTATTAGAATTTTTATTTTTAGACGAAAGTGGGATTTGTTAATTTTTTTTATCTTTGTGTGGAAAATAGAGCTCTTGATACCCGGGTACCCATAAGGTTTTGGTTACCCATTATATTTCGGGTACCCGCGTTATTTCCCATCTTTCTCATATATCAATACCAGACAAACTCTTATATTACAAAGTAAGTAAACTTTTCTATTTGGAAAACATCTGTATTTTGTCTATAAATTATTTGAAACAATGAATTTTATTACATTTCTTTTATATATTTAGTGGTCGGAACTGAGGATTAATGTATGGGGTTTAGCATTGTCATGCAACAGGATCGGACCATGCCTATTTGCCAACGTAGGCTGCTTTTCAGCAAATTTCGTATGCATTATGTCGATTTCCTCACAATATTTGGCTGCATTTATCATTTCCCCTGGTTGAAGAGATGAAAAGTGGATTGGTCCTTTCGAGGTCTACCAGATTGTCACCATAACCTTTTTTGGGTGAAGATCAGGCACAGTATCCACTTTTCATCACAGATATCCGGTGCAAAAACAGTTCAGTTTGGTTTCTCAGTAGTTTTTGCGCCGTAGTTTTTTGGGATTCGTTCAGTTCATGGCGTACCCACTTATAGTTTCTTTACCTTTCCTATGAGAGAAATGTGTTGACTTATTGTCATTGGGGATATTCCCCTGCTTTGTGAAATCTCCCGCACCGATTTCGTTGGGACCGCATGCACCGTTGCTCTTAAAACATTGTCGTCAATTAACGTTTCCGGCTTCCCACGTGGTTCATTTTCGAGGCTGACATCTCCCGAACGGAATTTTCCAAACCAAAGTCGTATAGTGCGTTCGTTTACCGCTACATCCTCAAATGCGTCATTAATGTTTTTCAATGCCAATGGCGCATTGTGTCCTATTTTAAATTCGTAAAGGGTTCGAATTTCAACTGCCGACAGCATGGTAAATAATTCCTAGAAAAAAAATAACGGTACTTGTAACGAACCCTAAAATTCTTAGACGGCAAGCAAACGTACCACTTTATTTTATAAAAAACGAAAATTTAACTTTCTGGCACAAATGTTTACTCGAGAACTTCATATTTCCCACTGAGCGAAAATCGGATATTTCATGTACATTGTACAAACCAATACAATGTTTTCTGCAGTGGAGAAGCCACGTTCTGAATATTTTTTGGACAGCAATGCCAGGTTTGGATATTTTTCTGCATTATTTTCCCAATATTTTAATTGTGGAACTACATTTTTAACTCAAAACTTCTCTACTCTCGATGGACACAGAGTTTTCTACCAACCTATGCACATGTTTTCTAAAAAATATTCTCACCTCTACAACCTCAACTTCCAAGTTTTTATGTCTTGGATCCAAAAAAGGGGAAACTTGTTCTGTGAGATCTTCTTCGAATTCCTGCCTATCCATTTTGAACCTGCTCTACAAGCTTTCTTTCATGATTCCCATGAAGCTGACAATATTTTCATTATCTCAGATGTTTGTTTTTAGGTGTTTATTAATTAGCCCACATATAATCGGCCTTAGAATGTAAATTGTTATATTTTTTTTCGCAAAGTAATGTTGCTGCAACTTGGAATGGCTTCAAGATTTAAACCATTGTAATACGAGACTTTTGCTCTCGCAGGGATCGTAGGAGAGGGCAACGTAGGAACTCCCACCCAATAAAACGCCGCTTTGTTGGATTCTCTGCCGCGAGTTGTGCTGTTCGAAAACCGCAGCAATACGCTGAACGGGCAACCCAACAAAGGTAGTTGTAAAAAAAAATAGGGATAAACAAAACCCACTTTTTACAAAATTTAATATTCTATATTTGCCTAAAATTTTATATTTATTCAGTACAAAATTAACTAGTATATTTGGTTCCAAAAATTTGTTCAGATTTACTGTAGACGGTAGAAAAAAGACCTGACCGTCGTACTGAAATCAGTTCAAGTGTGATAAATTTCCTTTCAGTGGATTACCCGACTGTGACAGCGAAATACCAAACCTGAGTGACTTTGGCTTTGATCGTGCTCGCCTTTTATACTCTTCTTCGAAGTGAAGAGGTGAGCTTTTTTGTGATAGCTTCTCTGGCTGTTTATTATTTAAGGGTTGCCAATACAATAGGAAATATATATATTATATTACAAATATTTTTTTCAAAAGTTCATTATTGATAAATAAAGATACATTTTTAATTTTATAACAAAATTCATTACAATTAGGTTAAGGGTTACAATATTCTATTTATAACAAAATTTTATGAAGTTATGTTGTGTTACACCATCGCTTTTGTTTGTGGCCATTCCCTTACGCTTACTTCAAGTTTCAGAGCCAATGTTTGGAGATGTAATACCAATGTGCCAAAACCGCAAAAACAGCATTTCGATTTGCTAAGAGCCTTTCACTCATAAAATAAGATGTATTCCATCTTGTAGGCCAAATTTGAATTAATTTTAGCTCATGCAAGCCAAGTTGTCTCTGTGGAATATATTCCCCATACTCACCAAAGGTGAACATTACCAGCTTTATTAAATTAGAGTATTTGTGACCCTTGAGTACCCATTACCCGATATTGCCGTGTACCCGATAGTTGAGATTACCGGGTACCCGCGAAATTGGGTATTACCCGCATTACCTGTATACCCGGGCACCCGGGTAATTGTTGAGATGGGTATTACACGGGTAATTCAAGAGCACTAGTGGAAAGTAGCATCATTTATTTGACACGCAACGTTTCTGGTTCCAAACTTGTTATTTCTGTTAAGCCCTTGAATTATTTTAGGTTTGTTCAGGCAATTTCATCCCTTAAGGACCGGTCAGATCTGGGGAACGAAATGTGAATTTTTTGAAATCAATATATTCGTAATTGGTCAACGAAGGGTTTTCGCAGAATTGCCATTGTCACCCATGCGGTGTGTGTGGCTCCATGCTGCTGAAACCTATGTTAGTGTTATTCTAAACAGGTGGACAGAAAACAAGTCTTAATCATGGTCTCGTACCACAGTGATGATAAATCATCATGTTCAAGAAATCTGAACCAATGATTCTATCGGCTTAATTCCACAGCAAAAAGTGAATCTCAGAGGGCGTAATTGACGCTGCTGCTCCGCTCTCAGATTCTCTGAGATTGGGCAGTTCTGTGTATTTATACAGGGTGGTCCGGTTTAGGATACACATAATTTGGGATCCGATTAATTGGTTCATGTTATGAAAAAAATCGTATGGAAGGGGGGGGGGGTCTATCTTCAACACCCACTGAGTTACAAGGTGTTTAAAAGAGTTCCTTCAAAAAAGTACGTACCAAAAATTATTTGGTTATAATTTCTAGTGTATTAAACATAGACCAACCAAGCTGGGCTCGTTTGATAGCCAATTGATTAATGGTTAACTCATATGTAAGCACTACTTTCGTCCAGCTTTTATTTTCGAGATATTCGTCTCCAAACAAAAAAACATTTAATTTTTTAAATAAATTTTTTGGAAAAAATCGTCTTTATCTCGGAAAAGTATGTTTACAATATTTTTTTCTTTTTTATTATTTTGTTACCTACAAATTCCTGCGGCTTACAGTTTTACAGGTATAAGGTTACATAAATTAATCGCCAATAAGACTACATATTTTTTATATTACTAACAAATTACTCTAAAATGGTTGCGCTTTCGTTACCGTTATCGGTTTTTTTTTTTTTTTAATTTTTAATAGCTTCACAATGAAGTTTTGAAGTGTGATAAGTATTTTTTTAAATGACAGGCGGCGCGAGCAGAGTATAAACGAAGATTTCCTACACGACGTGTCCCTAATCAAGGGGTGTTTATAATTACTTGCAGAAGGTTCCGAGAAATTGGAACAACTACTACAACTACTAATCGAGTGGAATCACATGCGGTAGCTGTAAGAGATGCAGAATTAGAGGAACAAATCCTGAATATGGTAGCAACAGAGCCATCGATTATTACACGTTCGATATAGATATATCCTGCCGGCAAATTTTGCAAGTATTAATAACAGTTCAGAAGTTATTAATAGCAGATCTGCCTCGACGATTGGAATTTTGCAATTGGTCATAAAAACCGCACCATATCAAAATGATTGAAAAATTGCTAATAACTACGATAATAATTTTTATAATGAAATAAAATTTTTGTTGAGTACTCCGCAGTAGTTTATAAGTATTTCTATCTAATTTCCATCTGTTTATTGAATGTTTGAAAAAAGATATTAATGAAGAAAGAAAAACCAGTTAATTTTCTTATTTTTTTTAAATATTTTAATACAGTCATTGGTTAACAAAATCAAACGATACATTTTTTATGTACATATGTGTATATAAGATGTTTAGATGTGCCACTTTCACCAAAAAATTATAAATACCGAGTTGCCCCTCCTTTGGCGGTTATAACCGCTTTTATTCTAGAAGGTATCGAGTTTACTAGAAGTTCAGTAATATCCCTTGAAATTTCAGTATTCCATACAGAACTTCATTCAACTTTTTTTTACTCTCTGGTTTATGTTCAGCCACCTTACGGTTCATTACATGCCACAAGTGTTCGATTGGGTTTAAATCGGGCGAATTAGCTGGCCAGTCTACTCGTAATTCAAACGTTGTTTTGAGCTGAAAATTATTGAAAGACTCTAGTTACTTGTTTATTATTTATAAAGTAGACATCTAGAAGTTGATTTATAAGACTTTATTTACGGATTTGGCGCGGTGGCAAGGTGCAGAATCATCTTGAAAAATGCACTTGTCAGTATACGAATGATGCTGTTCAATTGCTGGTACCAAAAACTCCCTTACTACTTCTCCATACTTTTGAGCGTTCATAGTTCCATTAACAAAGTGCAAAGGGCCCAAAGCGTAAAAAGAAAAACATCCCCAAACTATCTGGCTTTGAGGAAACTTCACTGTTTTGACTTGAACCTTTCACTGCTGACCGTACGTATGGCAAATAGTTGGCACACAACAAATTAAATTTACGAGTACTTTCATCGGACCATATCACACATCGCCAATCATCCTGCGTCCAATCTTCTTACTTTTTTTCCCACGTCAAGCGAGTTTTTATCATTTTTGTGGTTAGAAGAGGTTTTTTGGCTGGTCGTCTTCCATATAAACCTATCTTCCGTAGCCGTCGGCGTATGGTTTCGGCGCTTAGATCAACTTGATGAGAATTCACTCAGCTCTGCTCTTATACGGACAGCACTTTTAAAGCTATCTTTCATGCTAATTCGTTGTAATACATTGTCCGTCGCCTGCGTTGTTTTACGTTTTCGTCCCGAGCCTCTTTTCCTTTCCAGTGGATCAAAATTTTCTGTTTTCTTCATCAGTCGTACGATAGTTGAATGACAGCATCCTATTTTAACCGCAATCTCACGATAGCCAAGCCCTTCTTCGACTAAAGTCAATATTTGAACTTTCTCGTCCCGAGTCAATTATTGATATTTACCAGACATTTCACTTTTTTTTATTTGTCACCGTCAAAACTCAATTCAAACTGACTTTTTTTGCACTGAATACGAGGCCGAACTCCGCTATGGGGAATACCCTTCATTAGTATGGGAAAACCCCTTACGATCTGATGTAATTAGGCATTTTTTGAGAACTCATTAGGTGGGGCGGTTTTTATGACCGCAAGTGTATTTATCCAAGATATTCTATGAACTGATGAGTCGAAATTCACTAGAGATGGCATTACCAACGTCCATAATCTACGAGTACATACATGGGCGATCCGCATACAACAAGAACAACATCATTTCAACATCGATTCAGCGTAAACGTGTGGGCAGGTATAATTGGAAATAAGTTATTTTGGCCTTTCATACTTCCACAAACTGTAAACAGTCAAGCTTATTTGCAATTTTTGAAAAACGAATTGCCAGGACTGCTAGAATCATTTCACTTGCACAAATAGGAACTCATTTTTACCAACATGAATGTGCTCCAAGTCACTATGACAGAATAGTTAAGGACTACTTGCATGAACAATTCTCAAATCGATGGATTGGAAGGAATGGTCCAATACATTGGCCTGCAGGACCATAAAGGGTATATTCATCTGAAATAATAACATTGGGTGAATTGCAAGAACGGATAGCAGAAGTGGCACAACATATCAAGGACGCTTTACCCAGTATTGATATTACAAGAACCATTAGCTTACATTCAGTTTGATGGAGGACATTTTGAGCAACTATTGTAGATTTAAAATTATGTAAATGACGTTAGCAATAAAATTATTTATTTCTTTATAATAACGGTAAACGAAATGCACTTATTTTAGAGTAATTTTCTAGTAATAATTAAAAATATTGAGGATTAATTTATCTAACCTTACACCTGGAAAATTGTAAGCCCCAGGTAAGAACAGTTGGTTAATTTCTAGGCAACATTATGGCAGAGTAAAATAATAAAAATGAAAAAAAATTAATCTTTTATGAAAACAACTTCATTTAGTCAAAGTTGGCTCTCACTCTATGCTTCGAATAATAGAACCAGCAAATAAGCGTTAATGTTGAGAAATTGGACGATTTTTTTTCTGGTTAAAGCCAAATAAGATATATATTGATGATATGTGTTAGATAGACGAATGCTTGAATTCGCACCGAGTCGACCACCGTTGAGTGCACAACTCAACCAGTGCACTAGCAAATTATTGTGTGCTGTGCAAAAAAAAAAAGACCACCGCACGCGTGTGCAAAAAAAAAATACAAAAAAAAAAAAGCAGTGCAGTGCAGTGACAAAAAAAACAAAATCACACAGTGCGGGTATCCCACCTCTCCCGCTCTTAGTCGACGTACTGTTGCTTGCACTCAATCACTGCCATTACTGTATTTACCATACGGTACGGGCAGTGGCTGAGTGTATGTAACAACTGATGGATAGCGGGTTGTGACTGAAAATTTTGTTGGTGCACTGTTTCATATTGATGTAAGGGCGTAACACCTACAACAATTTGATCCGGTGAATCAATGTCTTAATTTTCACTTCGCAGCCTTGCTTAGTATCGTCGGTGTTTGCGTTTTCTGTAAGTACAGACCAGCTGTTTTGGCACTTAGTGAAACACAGGTAGATCCCCGCCCACACCTCTCAGATCATTCTGATCTGAAGCTACCTGGCTACGAACTACTGCCATTATTCTTCTCTCACCGCGGTCTCGCCATTTATGTGCGTAGTGATGTAGCTTACCAAACTCCTCCACAATGTGATCCATGTTCCAATCCGGAATTCAATTTCATGTGGTTAAAATTCCATCTCCGTAAGCACATTACCAACTACTGCTTTATTTACAGAAGCCCCAAACTATACAGCAATTCGACTTTTAACGAGTTTAATGCGTTGTCTGACTCCATTCAAAGAATTGTATCCCTGTATCCTCACACTGAAATTGTTATTACGGGCGATTTCAAAATACACAATTCTGGACGGTGTGTTGAGATCTTCGCTGCGGAAAACAACCTAACGCAGCTTGTAAATGAACCCACGCGAATACCAGACGTTGATAGTCATACGGCCAACACCCCGGCCTTGTTTTAACTTCTCACATTGATAAGTACACCGTTGATGTGCACTCCCCTTTAGGCTCGTCAGACCATTGTGTCATATCAGCTAATTTCTCGTACACCGACTACACAGTTAGAGAAAATTCCTAAAGGAACCGTATGGCAATACGAGAAAGCCAACTGGAGCGGTCTTAACAGCTTTTTAGGAATTTTAACTGGTCGTTATGCTTCCTCGATAACGACGTCGATGCCGCTGCTGATATGATTACAGACACCATTCTCTTTGGAATGAGATCCTTTATTCCTCATCGGATGAAGAGTATCAAACCAAAAGAAAAGGCATGGTACGACTCGAGCTGCAAAGAGGCCGTCCGGGTTAGAGAAATGTTTTTTCGGTCCTACAAGACCAACCCGACAGAGGAAAACCGAAAAAAGTTCAGACGAGCCAGAAATGACTGCAACGCCTTTCTTAAGCGTGTGAAATTCCTATACGACCAAAAACTGAGGCAAAAAATACTGCAATGTCCCAAAGGCAGTAAAAAGGTTTGGTCGTTCGTCAAAAACATTACAAATTCCGCCTCATCCTCCATCCCAACGCTCATTTACAATGACATTCCAGCTGTCAGCTCTTTGGAAAGGGCCAATCTGCTTGCTGCACACTTTGCGGCCAGCTCAACACTCCCAGATTGTGCTTTGTCTCCGCCTAAACTACTTTCGCACTCGTGTAGTAGCAAGAGTACTTAAAGATCTCAACATACATACATACAATCCGCTGGTCCTACCATCTCCCCTTATTCTGAAGAGGTGTTCTTCCTCGCTGGAAAAACCACTGCGTAAGCTTTTTCATTAATCCTAATCTTTAGGACTCTTCCCGAACAGATGGAAAACAGCATTTGTCGAGCCCGTCGCTAAAAAAGCCGAATCATCTTCTCTCTCCTCCTACAAACCCATTGCACTTACGTCCCTTCTTTCCAAGGTCATGGAAACGCTGATAAGTCGTCAGCTCATGAAATATCTCGAAACACGGAAACTTCTGAATGACCGGCAATATGGTTTTCGTAGCAACAGGTCCACTGGTGATTTGATGGCATATCTCACCGAAAAGTGGAACCAAGGCGTACATCAATCTGGCGAAAGCAAGATAGTTGCACTTGATATTTCTAAGGCATTTGACAGAGTTTGGCATCAGGTTCTTTTGTCGAAAATGCGTGCATTTGGGATCGACGACTCTCTTCTTCAATGGATTAGAAATTACCTTTCGGAACGTTCAATTCAAGTTGTCTTGGACGGTTTCAAGTCTGATATTCACAAAATAAATGCTGGTGTGCCCCAGGGCTCTTTTCTGTCTCCGACACTCTTTTTAATTTTCATTACTGATCTCTTGTCTCCAATATCTCCAATATATTCCTTTGCTGATGACAGTACTCTCTGCTCCTCATATTCGTTTCCGGACTCACGGCCCTGCTCTTCGGCTGTAGAACGAGAACGGCAGCGTATGCTAAGCTCATTAAATTCCGATATCAACAGCATAACCAATTGGGGAACTATCAACAGAGTGGAATTTAATGCTCCCAAAACACAATGCTGTCTGCTGTCGTTAAAGCGAAATTTAAACACCCAGCCATTATCCATGAATGGCCTTGCATCGTCGAAACCGAAAAACATTCCATTCTCGGTATGTGTGTCAATGACAACTAACGTTGGAATGACCACATATTTGATATCGCCAAAAATGCTGCGAAATGTCTAGGTTTCCTCAAGCGATGTAAAAAATATTTTACCCCCTCTGATCTGGCCTCAATATATAAGGCATTCATCCGCCCAAAATTGGAGTACAATGCCCACATCTGGTCAGACGCTCCTAAAACATCTCTGCACTTGCTAGATACGATTCAAATCCGTGCGATAAAACTTATTGACGATACTACTACCAGTCAATCAATTGACACGCTCGAACACCGACGTAATGTCTCCTGTCTCACATTGTTTTAACGCTATTTCCACCAACAGTGCTCCACTGAAATCGCCAGTAGCATTCCGCCCATTCAAACTTTCAACCGTAACATCCGTCTCGCTATGAATGCTCATCAGTATACCCTCAAGCCCATTTTCGGACGTACTCTAAAATATCGTGATTCGTTCCTAAGCCGTACAACTCGCTTATGGAATGCCCTGCCGATCTCTGTATTTCCTGGTCGTTATAACTTGCAAGCATTTAAAAACAATGTACATCGGTACCTCTCTTTTCTTCCTCCATAAATTTCCTTTGCCCGCGCTGTGAACAATCACCTTAAGGGTACACAAATCCCTTGAGCGCGCGCTCATTATAAAAAAAAAAAAAAAAAAAATTTTTTGTTGGGTAATTTGTGAAAACCATCTACTACTTCTCTTTTTTGAAGCGGCTCTGAAATCGTTCTCTCTGATACATAGTCGTCTTTTGCCTGCACAATCATGGTCACGCAGCTTTCAGTTTGTAACACCAAATCTCTGCGACTGGTGATTTGGTCTTTCTTTACGTCTTGATTGAAGAGTGTAAAAGGTTTGTGATTGTTAGCCCCACTTGAGCATTTCCGTACTTTTTGTTCGATTGTCAATGTACGAGTAGTCTTCGCATGTTAATTATATAGAGTGCATGTTCGTCGACGGCATGCATTGTCTTGCTTTGTCCTCATTTACTTTTAGGTCTTCTGTTTTGAATTTTTCAATTGTCATAAACGCTTCTACAATGACAAAATTGATAAAATTGATGATGTTTATGTCGTGGCAATGGAATTTCACTTAGAGAAGCCAGTTGGAAGACTAAACCGGATTAGTTCTAGCTAGAACCACGAGGCTCAACTACAACGCCGTTGATATCTGCATAACGATTCCGGTTTATTTTTTATAGAGCTGATATTCCTTGTATTGGATGCCTCCCATACTCAATTAATAATTTAGTAGTCTAGTCGCCTGTCATTATTTTACTTTATTTACTTAAGGTGGTGCTGGGCTCTACCAATATCTCTCTCCCTCTCGTAGAATTCGCAAGCAACTCCCGACCTTCTTTGCAGCACCGACTCCTACGACTTTTGTTTCGTTGCATGCTCTTACCGGCATTTTTCAATAAAACTGGGGTTTCATTATGCCGATTGGATGGAACCTAACATCAAATCCAGAATGCATCACAGTATCATATTACCTCCAGCTGTCAGCTTTTTAACTTCCTGAAACAAACTCTACTCCTATATACCAGGTGGGGTGAAAAGTAACCTTCACCCAATTGGAGCCGTAAGTAATTGATTTTAGCCGTGGCTGCGATGCTCTTGTGCGCCGGCGAATTGTCTTGCAAAACAAAAATTTTTTTCGCTTCATGTGAGGCCGTTTTTCAATCGCTCCAATAATGCACAGTAATACTCGCTGTTGATGGTTTTTCCTTTTTCGAGGTAGTTCACGAAGAGTATGCCATGACAATCCCAGAAAACCGACGCCATAACCTTTCCGACCCATCGAGCCTCCCTCGGCCGCTTCGGAGCACTCGTGCCGGCTTCAGCCCATTGCCGGGCACAGCAAGTCCAAACACTCTTTCGAAGTGCTCTCGCGTTCGTGTTTTTGGTCAGGAGTGAGCATGCGCGGCACCCAGCGGCAGGATAACTTTTTCATATGCAGAATATTGCCCAAAATATGGCGTGTGCGCTCAGTACTAATCTTTGTGGTATCTGCTAGCTCACGCACCTTCATTTTCCGGTCAGCCAACACCATTTTATGTAGTTTTTTGACATTGTCCTCTGTAACCACATCGGAGGGCCTGACGCTGCGGACTTGATCGGTAGAGGAGTTCCGGCCACCACGAAACTCTCGAAACCAATATTTGACGGTGTAATCTGACGGAGCATTAGCCCTATAATATTTACCAACTTTTCTTTTGTTTCCTTCGCCGTTTTGCCTCTCAAAAAATAATGTTTTATGAGAGAAAGAAAATCGTTTTTGTCCATACTCAACATGATGCCAAACACGTCAACAACAATCAGCTGTCAAAACAAAACTAAAGACAGTATCGCACTGAAATTCGTCATGTCTGCCCAAATATGAACGGACTTCAAGGCACCATAACCTCTTTTGCAGTAGCAGCGCATTCTGGCGGTCAATGAGGTTACTTTTCACCCCACCTAGTATGTATGTCGATTTCCTTCAGCTGGGACGCTTAATTATTTATTTTTCCAAAACGTTCCTTTCTTATCTTTTCCTGGCTCAGTAATCTTCACTTTGGGCTTTAGTTTTGAAGGGTTTTTTGTGTACTGAGTTGTTCTACATTAAGCTTTTTAGTTTTAAAATGTCGTATGACCAGAAAATGATTAGTTGACATTTGTAAAGTGTAAATATTAGAGTTATGTTTTCCATTGAACAGTAAATGATCGGTTTTATTTGGAATTCGACCATTTGGAGTTAGCCAGATTGCTGAGTTAATTCTTTTTCTGCTATCGATATTGTGCAAGTCTTTATCTGTCGTGAAGATTGTACCTCATAATTGTAATATTACAGCCAAAGACTTTTTCTTACTGATTTAAGCATTAAAATTCGCAAGTACAAATTTGATGTTAAGTTCTGTGGGAAGATGTCATTGAGCAAGTAACACACAGTCATTTATTTATAAGGATATCTAAGGATTCATCAGAGCTCGTTCTTATGAAAAAAGTCGGTCATGTTTTGAAAGCGATGCGACTACGATGATGATTAGCACGAGTCACAAATTGAATTTTTTATTTAATTTAAAGTTAGCTAATTCATTATATAAGTCAACTTATAGCAACATATTTTTATTTGCTTTTAAATTTCAGATCAGACGGCTCAGAAACAATACAGTTGTCAGAAGAAAATGTAAATCCTGGCAAAATAAAATTGGGACCAAAAGATTTCGAGCTAAAAAAGGTGCTAGGAAAAGGTGGATATGGAAAAGTTTTTCAAGTAAGTATAAAACAAATTTAACTAAATCAATTGTAATTTACAAACATATTTGGATCAGAGAATAGTGTAAGAGCAAAAGATGAGGGAGCAATTTGCCCGATTCATGAAATTTTGGCGACTATGCATTTGTTTCCCCGTCTCGATGGGCATTGTCTTGGTGGAAGAGCACTCACTTTCTTCCGGCCTAATGCTGTCGTTTTTCCTTCAAATCAACGTTGAAGCAGCCCATTAATTTGGCGTAATATTCGCTGTTGGTTGTTATACCCTTTTGAATGTAATCGTTGCGAATAATGCGGCGTGCACCCAAAAAAAATTGTTGGCTGACATACTTCTGTGATGTTTTTCGGCGCCGATTCGACCTGAGTAACCTGCTGCTTGGTCTACGGTTTATTATATACATGCTTCTTTCACGGTTCTGAAACGGATTACGGATAAACAAAGCCATACACTCCTTCCGAGCTGACATTTCGAATGATATAATATGGGCTTGGTCTTTTCTCTTGAACGTGGGCATACAACTAAAAGGGCATCAGAAAACCAGATTTCATCATGTTCTTATAAAAAATAACATAAATTACACATATCAAAAGAAAATAAACTAGTGCTGCTGATAACAGATTCGATTTCGTTGCATGTGTGCACTCATCCCGCATCCGATTACTATTCTGGTGACATAAATCTGAAGTCATTCTTTTAATTATTGAGAAACAATCATGTTTTTTGCTTTATTGTTCTGTGTTTGAAGTGCAATGTATGTTATATACCACTAATTCGTATAGAGTACTATACATATATGTACGCCACTAATTAATGGAAGCATCTCTCTCATCTTACTCAGAAAATGACCGATTAATTGGATTCGTCGTTAGCTTATCAAAATGTCAGGCTCTTATCTGCGTTTCGAGTTCAGAATTTTTCCGCTCTTGAACTGCTTGCTTTATTTGCTATGATGTAAGTCATAAGATTGTGGAAGAATACTTTGACCATGACCACAAATTAACGTCATTAAACGGGCTTATCCCTTGGGCAATTATTTGAAAATGGAACTTTGTAAACTGTATTTTATATTGCTTTTTTCATCCATGTTCCTTGAATTCTAGGTTCGCAAAACAGCTGGTCGTGATGCTAATAAATATTTTGCCATGAAAGTCCTAAAGAAAGCGTCAATAGTCACAAATCAAAAGGATACTGCCCATACACGGGCTGAAAGAAATATTCTAGAAGCCGTAAAGGTAATTGTATTACCAGTCTAAGACTTTTATTTTTTATTCGGTAATGTAATTTAATAATTTCTAATTTTTGTTTTGTTTTGCTTTGTTTACAGCATCCATTCATTGTAGAACTAGTTTATGCCTTCCAAACAGACGGAAAATTGTATTTAATTTTAGAATACTTAAGTGGCGGTGAGCTGTTTATTCATTTAGAACGTGAGGGTATATTTCTAGAAGACACAACTTGGTATGTGCACTTGAGTTAGGAGAAATTTTCTCTATACAACACATTTTTGTATAATTTATTTTTTTACTAATGATTTAATTTCTTTTGGCAGCTTTTACCTGAGTGAGATAATTCTGGCTTTAGGTCATTTGCACTCTCTTGGAATTATATATCGAGATTTGAAGCCTGAAAATATCTTATTAGACGCACAAGGACATGTTAAACTAACCGATTTTGGACTATGCAAAGAACACATACAAGGAGGAAGTGTAACGCATACATTTTGCGGTACCATTGAATATATGTGAGTTTGGTATGATTGAATCTTTGGGCGAATGGCAGCTAATCGTTTTTGAATTGTAGGGCTCCAGAAATTCTTACAAGAAGCGGTCATGGTAAAGCAGTCGATTGGTGGTCACTTGGTGCTTTAATGTTTGATATGCTAACTGGAGTGGTAAGTTATATATATTTTGAGTTCATTTCGGTTTTGAATGCTAACATTTTTGGAATTCTAATGATGTAAGCGACTCAACATTTGGTTAGATATCAATTGAAATTTTTTTCGTTTTTAATTCAAATCTTCGTGGTTGATGTTTGTTTTTTTTTTTTACATAGTCCAACACTGCGTTGCCGATATCAAATTTTGAGTTTTTAAGGTTTAAACTATTCCCCGCTAACCAATTTTTGGCAAACTCTTTCTAAATATCTGCAGTTCATACTGCACGGATTATCTTTCATGTTGTGACTCTCGTATGCTCTTTGTGCCCAGAAGTGGTCATTGGTTTATGAACGAAAGTTTTAATTTTTTAGTTTTCAGTCGAAGTGTACTCTAAATACGCGACTTTTTCGATTGCTCTTGTGCTTCTATCCGGCGATCAGGCTCTTTCTTGTCAGTAACAATTATATTTTTTTATACTTAGCTTTGATTATACTGATCCCATTCTTGACTTTATGACATACTCGTTTATTGTGAGCATATGCCCCACAACTGAGCCCTCACACTCAATATATCCAGTGTTTTCTATAGAATTTCAATGGAATAAAGGTTGAGTTGGCTTTATCAGCATTAGCAGACTCTTTCGGCTTCTTATATAAAAACTACCTGCAAACGAGTCCATCCTGGTGTATTTGGAATCTTTCATCAATTAACCTCAAGCCACATGTCAGTGCATAGCGACTTAAGGAGGAATTGTAGTTCTGCTTCTATATCGTTCCATTTATATGTGCCAAGTCTACTTTTTCATTTGTAAAGAAACATCTTCAGACTATCACGAAACTAAGATCATGCTTTTCCTTAAGCACTACGCAGTCTGGCAACATTTGTTCTCTGCTCTGCTTCTGACAAAATCTTGTCAGTCTTCTCACGTCTTCTTCTGTCCAGTTCCGATCTTTCAGAGTTCATTTGTAATCGCTTATTTTTACTGGCGGGTAAAAGAAAGGGTTTTCTTACTACTATTCGTCCATCGTATTCATCTTCTTTTAAACAAATTTGAACTGTGCTGCCTGATACATGTTTGAATCGTTTTCTTACTATTTCACTATTCGTCCATCGAATTCATCTTCTTTTAAGCAATTTTGAATTGTACTGCCTGATATATGTTTGAATCGGCTCTTATTCATCTTTGGTTCGGTTTTTCTTGTGTTTTGCAGGCCGATGGATCTGCTAGTTGTACTTCTTAGATTTTCTGATCGACTTTTATGGTGAAGATTCCCAGATTAACAAGGTCGCTCTATAGTCCATTCTTTGATAATTTTAATAGTGTTGATGGTCTTTTACACTGCCTTTTTTCCCTGAGTAGGTGGTTATTGGCCCGAACTCATTATCTTTTTCTTCTATTTTTATTAACCGTTGAAATACATAACGCATATACATAATTCTATCTAATACTATACATTCTCCCAGCTGTCTGTCTGAATTTCAGCTACACCGCTTGTGGGCTGGAATTAATTTTAAGGACCTTAGAAAAATTCTACAGACTGCTTTATTTTGGAACAGCTCGTTATTGAGGCTAGGAACTTGCTTATGCTTTTGAATTTCAGTGATTCAATTATTTTTCTTTCGGCCCCTTCTTCGAGCCTCGGCTGGAACTTGACTCACTTTTACTTTTTGGACCAGATTTTCCGAGGGCTCTTGTTGAATATGGCAATGCTGACTTGTCCATCTTGAATTCGGTCTTTATCGGTTTCCTAATTTGGAGACTTATAGGAATGTATGTACTTCAAATTAGATCACGTTTTGTTATAGACGCTGACATTGGTAACATTTTCATTTCCGTCGCTGTGTTTTTTCCTTTATTCTTCTCGTCCAATATTGCGATGCGTATTTTAAACCTGTGTTAAGTTTAAATGGTATTTTTTTGTCACAAAATACCACGACATTGTTTTGCTTGGTGATTAAAGACAGAACATAAGTATTTAAATTTTCTAGCTCTTCGGGGCAATGACTCCCTCTTAAATATATGATAAGAGTTTGAGGGTTAGAGATTTCTGAAAAACGGAAGCGCAAATATTCGGTCTAATAACCACTGATTCTTAACACGTTATCATCTGGCGGAATTATCAATGCTGCTTCGTTTAACTTTAATTTCAATGTCATAATGTATAAAACGAGCATGGAAAAACAAACCTACTTCATCCTTCATGTCTTCGTATTTTGTTTTCCAATAAAATGTTTTATTTTAAATGGTGCGCTATTCTGTCTCCTATCAAAAATTAAAACACGAATAGAAATTACGTCGTTAATAAAAATGGAGCCATACACGCTTCAACAGCGCGTTTAAATTCACTACAAAAATTATGAAAATTTCAAAAAGTTAAAAGTTTTCTTGATCTACATAAAGCATATTCTGGCAAAGCAATTACTTTCTTGTATTAGGACAAATTAGTGATAAGAAAAACCGAAAACTTGCACATAGCCCAAGAACAATTGTGAAAATTCATTTTTTAGCTCGAAGTATTATCGAAAATCAGGATTTTTTGATTTCGAATTTGGCATATGTTCTGTGGTTCTAAGGTTAAATACAAGATAGAACTTAGGCTTTGTTAATAACCAGAATTTCCACATGAGTCTAAGAACGATTGTAGGGAAGTTTTTCTATCCACAACGTGTTATTGATTACATTTTTTACGAGAAAAATTTCCTGTCTGAGTCGTTTGTCGAAATAGATAGTGATAAAAAAAGGCGATTTAATAACGTGCGCCTTCTTTCTTTGAGTCGTTTTAAAGAGTAGGGTTACGTCAAGACTTCCCAGCAAATTGAAGCGCTCATATCCAACAATTGTTTGCCAACTTATGGGCCTACTTATTGTTCTTTTCAGTAGTTAAACGTGTATATTTTAGAACTTATATGTAACATAACTTTAGTAGTTATTCAATTTGGTGAAATATTAGTATTGTACAATATTTCTTGTGACGTCATTAATTCCATTCCGCATTGAATCCACTAAATTATGAAGAAGTTTTGCTGATATTTCTTTGCATTAAACATCTTTAAGAACTTCATTAAACATTCTCATCAAGGTATTTTGTTACTGATTTTTATTGTCATAATGTGCCAGAGATTTCCGATTGGGCCTAGGGCCGGTGAATTACCAAGCCAGTCGAGGGTGGAAATTCTTTTTAGATCACAAATTCTTTAGTCTGAAAAATCATATTAAATTAATTTTTTTTATGAGCATTATAAATAAGGGTTAGAATAGAAGTAAACAAGATGATTTATCACCTTGAAATAATGGCATGAAGCTAAATTATCTTAAAAATAAAAAGCCTTGTCGTCGGCTTCTGACCAATGCATCAATGGTGGTTTGCAGTATTTTTGTCTACTTCTGAGTAAATATTTTCTCTTCATATAAATATTATTCTATAGTAAATGGAAAATATCCAAAAATTTCGAAGTAAGAAAAACATACCAATATCGTTAGTCTGCCTGATTGTTTCTTCACTGTTCGCTGGGGGAATTCTTACTTAAACGCTCTATATTTCTTTGCTAAACGTACTGAATTCCACCTAATCTGAGTACTGAATCAACGTAGAATATAAGGAGTTTTCCAATGGGAACTTGACAACTTTGAATTTAATTTGTGAACGCACTCTTTCATTAATCATCAAACTGTCACTGTCAATTTATTCAGTAAACTCAACATTTTCATCATGGTAAAGTACACGAACGATTGCGTCTGCAAATTATAAAAATTTTCTACCGAATTTCGGAGTCGGTGACTGCAACTTTAAGAGCGTTAACTCCAATTTTCGGTCGTAATTCTCGCCCTAGTAGACAGGCAATAACAAGTTTAGTGCAAAAATTTGAGTCTACATATTTGTTGTGTGATGTTGCCGTATCAGTGAGACAACGGGTTGGTCGAAGTGACGAAAATATCGCTGCCGTTCAGGCGTCCGTAGTAAACGATCCAAATTAGTCAATTCCACGGCGTTCTCAAGAATTGGGCATCGCTCAGACCACATTATGGCGTATTTTGCGTAAGGATCTTGGTTTACACCCATACAAGATCAAGCTGACTCAATAATTGAGGCCGGTGGACCATTTGAAGCGACGTACGTTCTCCGATTGGGTTGTGGGGAAGATGCGCCAAGATGATGAATTTCATCGCAAAATCATCTTCGGTAACGAAGCTCATTTTTGGCTCAATGGGTTCGTCAATAAGCAAAATATGCGTCGGGTGAAAATCCACATGTGCTTCATGAATCACCACTTCATCCACAAAAAATAACTTTGGTTCGGTTTGCATGCCGGCGGCGTTATTGGGCCAACTTTTTTCGTCGACGATAACGATCGTCACCTTACTGTGAATGGCCAGCGTTATCGCGCCATGATCACCAATTATTTTTGGCCCGAATTGGAAGATATGGACTTGGACGCCATGTGGTTTCAACAGGATGATGCCACAGCACACGCTACAATCGATTTATTGAATAGTAAGTGTAGTAAGCGTGTTATTTCACGAAATGGGCCAGTCGATTGGCCGCCTCGTTCGTGCAATTTAACGCCGCTTGATTATTTTCTGTGGGGCTACGTTAATTCATTGGTTTATGCCAACACGCCGACGACGTTGGAAGAGCTCAGAGCCAACATTGAACGCGAAATAGCCGAAATGTGTGGCCAGTCATTGAAAATTGGTTCCAACGAATCGACCGCTGCAAACGTGCCCGCGATGGCCATATGAACGAAGTCGAGTTCCATTCATAAATTTGATTGTACTTCAAGCCGATAATAAAGTTTTTGAAATATCTCAAATGGTTTTCGTTTTATTTAAAAAAAAAAGTTGTCAAGTCCTTATTGGAAAACCCTAAATTTTATCTCCAATCATTTTTTCTCCACTTTTCGTATTTTTTTGTCCAAATTAGACGAGATTTCATCATATTTTGTGTCAACATAGGTTTTTTCGCGGGGCGACGATCCATTAGGTCTAAACTTAAATTTCAGCTCCGCTCGAATCCAGCTCTCTATTCATAATGGTAATAATGTTGAGTTGTGGCCGTTAAGGTTTTGGTTTTTAGTAACATGCTCCTAGTTGACTTGTTGCATCCAACTTCTTCACATATTTTAGTAACAGTCAACTGTTACCTTAAAAAAGGACCTTTTGTGCGAAAAATGTGTTGCTTGCTATATGACATTTCGTGTACCATTCTAATATACGCATGTACGAGTATGTACATCTCAGGTATAGTGTTGTGCAAATTAATTGGAACATATTTTAAGTTATATGTACATATCTATTGTCATTTATTTCCAAAACGTTATAAAATTTGATCAAATTTATATAATTGACAGAAATACGCCTTTTTTACCCTATTTCGCATTGAAGAAATCAAGGTATCGTACACTTTTTTTTCATGGAACCAAATCTGAATAGGGGCTAAAATTGGCTTGTTTTTTTTCATACAATCCCTTTTCATTGGCCCAGCTTTTATAATGGGCCAAAGATTTTCGGTTGGATTGTGGTCAGAGCTGGCCATTCCAGCGCTTCAGTATTTTTCTCCGCGAAGAGTCGCTTCATTTTCTCGGACATATTGGAAAACTGTATTTCCGGTCGGAAGCTGTCTTCGCATGGTTGCCAAGAGCAAGACCTATACAAAACGTTTACGTACTTGACGTTATTCATCAAGCCATCGGCTTTAAGCTTCCAGGAACCCTGGAGGTGATACAACCCCAAAATATTATTTGGGTGTGTATTTAGAGGACTGAATAATGTGACCAGTTCTCCTTGTCACGACACTTGCCCTGTAGCCCTGAAATTCGAAGTGGCTCTTATCTGGAAAAATTACTCTTCTGCAGACTAGTCCTTGTGCTTCTTTGCCCCTATCAGTCTTTTTCGAACCATAGCGTCAGTGAAAAGCTCCTTTTAAAATGGTCTTGTGGCCTTATGCCTTATTTCTAGACTTCGTACAACAGACAAGTCCACCACCAAGGATGAATTATGCTGTTATGGATCAAAACCTTGTCATCATCATGGCCCGTAGTCTTGTGATTTCGTAAGCAATTTGTCATGCGACCCTCTGCTTTATACAACGATATGATTCTTCCAATGCTTGATTTATTTTGGAACTTCAACTTCAGCTGAAATCTTGTTACCGTCGATTCTCTAAAAAAAAAAAAAAAAAAAAAACAACGCTGCGACGTCAAGCGGAAGGGTGCCGGACCAACCTGGAGAATGGTCGTGAGTAAAGATGGTATGTGGGCGCCACGCGATTGCCCTTCCGTTCGACTTACCACTGGTTAGAACCGCGACTGATCACCGGCATTCGCGATCGAACCGTCTCAATAAAAAAAAAAGGAAAAAAAAAACCGATATGTACACCACTCTTTCTTACTATGTGTATAATACAAGGTGTCGCAAAAGAAAGTTCACATTTGTTTTGGTTATTGCGTGAACGCAACTATTTCGAGCGGCGCGAGGGGTGTGTCAATCGGCAACCTGGCTCTTGGGAATTTAGTCGCTATGGAGCGTTTCTCGGGAGCGGACGAGTTTTATAAAAACGGTAATTTGGCGACTGTAATGCGAAGAAAATTCTCAACATTCGACATATTCGTCACTTGAATGATGCGCTCTCGTACTCGAATCATTGCAAAATGGGTCAAGAAGTTTGAAGAGACCGGCTCAACACTGGAAAAACTAAAATCCGGGCGTCCAAAATCTTCAAGAACCGTCGAAAACGTAGACAGTGTCACCCAGTCTATTCGGGACGATCCGAACCTTTCAATTTGGAAGTGTGCTGTGGCGTTAAACGTGCACAGGTAGTCATTATTGCGTATTTTGCATAAAGATTTAAAACTTCACCCCTACAAAATTCAGTTGGTGCAAGAATTAAAACCTCAGGATGCTGGTCAGAGGCTTGACTTCGTAAACCAGATGATTGAGAGTTTTCAGACGTTTACCAACATCTTGTTTTCAGATGAAGCTCATTTTCATCTTAATGGACACGTTAACAAGCAAAATTGCCGCTACTGGAGTGCAACCAATCCAAAACAAAAACATCAGAAACCCCTACATTCGCCTAAAGTGAATATGAATAAACATGAATACCTGCCGAGCCGTCATAGGCAATTTTAGTGCTTGATTAAATGAATGCCGTGAACGCAACGGTTTACATTTGGACGATGTCATTTTTAAAAAATAAATTCCCAAACACTGTATTTTAATATATAATAAACATTTTTTCAATAAACTTCTAACTTTTATTTTAATATTTTTTTTTAATGTGAACTTTCTTTTGAGACACCTTGTATATATTTCACAAATTGCTTTACTTAGACTAATACAAAAGATCTTAAAAACTAACTTATATCTAAACTCCAAAAACGAGTGGAAAAAAAGATAGGTCGAATCGGGATTATAACCTGGGCATACACGATCACCGATTTTTACTGCGGCTCGTGCCACGACGAAACGAATTCCTGAAAGTTGTGTACTTTGATCCGGCCCGAAGTGTTAAACTAAGTATACCATAGTCACTACTTATTGTCTTTTCACAAATTTGTTTTTAGTTTCTATTTTATATTCGTGTTAAATGTACTTTATGTTCGATTTTATATATTCGTACAATACCTTGATAAATGTATGAGTACGAGTATTTCTATATGCTCTTTCGTTTTTTTTTTCCATATGTTTTCCTTCTGCCTCTCAATCGACTCCTCTGGTGCGGTGTGACTCTTGTTCTCTACTCCTTACGTTCGTCGTAACTCAACCAAAACTCAAAACTGACTCCCTTGAATTGTCTATTCGCCTCCTAACTTCCAACCGGACTACTTATCCGGTTCGCTCTTTCTCGATTCACTGTAGTTTACATCGCGCCATAGCGCCGCTACCCACGAGATTTGAGAAAGACGAATTCAAAAAAAAAAAAAAAAAAAAAAAAAACCAACATAAAAATCGGTCCTCGTTGAGATGCGAACCTACACGCTGCGTTAACAACAAAAGATAAAAGGAGAGACAAAAAGAATAAAGCCTCCTTTTAGGCGAAAAACTTTTTCTTAAAAAAACAAATATAACAATTTTCCTTATGCCCTTTGCCATTGTGCTCATGCAAAGTGATGACCTTAGCTTATGAATTTGCAAATCCCTATTAAACAAACCGAAAAATCTAGCAAGAAATAAGATAAAGGCCTCGAACCCTAAATATTTATCAAATGCACAAAATATGCCATCTAACTTTGCAACAACCAACACAAAGCCTGTGCCATAATTAATTAGAAAAGCTCTTGCCAAAGCTTTGAAAAAATAACGTAAAAACCATAGCCTACTTATGATTGTATTGTCCCAATTAAATTGCACGGCACTGTACGTTGATTTTAGTGCCGTTCATATAGAATCTTTGGAAGCATATATAAAAAGGATGTACTACATTATTAGCCCTCTAACCATACGAAATTGAAGGCCTTCTACAAGTCAATCAGGCATTGTACATTGTTTGTACATTGTATATGGTTTAAACGCACCTTAAAACCGAATCGTTTATCTGGTTATCGGTTATTTATGTCCTCGGACGTAGCCGGTGCTTCAGAGCATATCCTTTATGATTTTTCACGTAATTCTCTTAACGTTGTGAATTAATATATTTAAATTATTTAAACAATTATTTAAAATACAGCTGTTGGCTAACAACTCCGAAGATCCTGATCAGCTCCATTTCTTTAACCACAAATACCATTCATTTAGCAATATTGAATGAAAGGACTGAAAAACTTAACGACAAATACTTTGCTGGTTTTGTAGACCACCATCCATTATTGTAAAAAGATGTGTGAATTATTTGACACAACCTCTAAAAGCTCATTGTTATTTCTGCATTTCATAGGTTCTTTTTCTTAGCGCATACATAATCACCTCTAGGAGAAGAATCGAAAAGACAAAATCACATCGCGAAAAGGTCTCAACAATTCTCAACCTATACCTGTATAAGGTTCAGCTGGTGCAGAAACTAAAATATCGACATCATGGCTTTTGAAAAGAGTTCGTGAATTCAAAAGGAACTTATGGGTCTCAAATACACCCACAAAAGTGCACGGTATTGTCAATGGTCAATGTTACCAGAAAATGATCCAAACCGTAATTTCAGAAAATTCCTAAAAACCTTCTATTTGGCTGAAACGAAGTGCCTAGTTTCAATACTTGGATTTTTTTATACAGTTTTACTGCTCTTTGTTTGATAGCATTTTTTTCAACTTTTATTCTTTTCTGCGAGTATAACAAGAACTGGTTAGATTTTCTCTGTGATGGCAGTTTTGAGGACTTCCTAGAAATTATTAACCTTTTATTTGCGATTCCGATGTAAAAACAACTGAATGTACAATATTTATAGTTTTTCTTTTTCCTCTTTTGTTGAAACATAGCACTCAGACAAAGATCTAGTCTAAGATGATTAAACGCTTCAGAGATAAAGTGCATATAGTAACAGCATCAACATTCACAGCCGGAGGATCTTGTGTTATTTATGCCTATCACACGCATGTCCTGGTCCGCTCGTCTGAGCCTTGTTTAGAAAGTTCATGGGCGATCTCATTTCTCGCGATTCCTTTGTGACCTTGCACCCAAAAAACACTAAGTTAATTCAGTTTTCCGACTAGGTTCAGAGAACCTTGCGTTTTCGAAGCAGCTTGGTTGTTGAGAAAGGTTTTAAAAAGACCTTCGCCTCTCCGATGATTCTTTATAATATGATTCATTTGTCACCATGAATGCTTGGAATACACACACAAGTTTTCCTAACAAGTAGTGAAATCTAAAAGCTTCATATTCGTAGATAAATTTTGAAGGCACCTGAGAAGACCCGATACATTTCTTTCCTGGTTCAGATTCTTAACGAAACCATTCATAAGCATAGGGAAAGTTCGTTTTGACCTTTCTCAGCTATGGGAGTTCTGGAGTTGCATGAGACGACATGTCCATAAAACCAGAGTCAGACGACAGTCGGAGTGCAGTGTCGTAAAAACTCCAATGCGAGTTGTACATGACACCCAAATATTTAGCTTTGTTGGAGAAAAATTTCCCTTCTCGTCAAGCAATTAACCTCGGGAGGAGTGAGTGGAAGCCTATTTCTAGTGCACCCGATGACGATTAGTCAAACTAATTGATCTGAACAGTGAAGATTCCCTTTAGAGTTGTAAGCAGCTGTTTTATATCTTTTTGTATAATAACTGGATATACAAATATGCCATAGGTGCCAGGCGACTGGAACCCATCAAAGAATGCAACAGTGTGTTTTATAACCTCATCCGTGACCACAACCTTTGGCAGATACTATCTACGGTGGATTGTGTTACTCAGCTCACTTACAGTTGTGGTGAGAGGAGCTTGTTGTGAGCAGGTTCTGAATAGATTATCTGAGATAAGAGTCCCGTGCATAAAATAGAGAATCTGTGCTTTTGACTCGGTGTAAGTGCCATCAGATCTTCAGAGTGTTTCCAGTCTGGTTGATTCACCCGTTTTGACGATTCTAATCAGTCTGCTGGTGTCTGCGAGTGCTGAGATCTTCTTATATTATTTTTGCTTATTTTTGCTGCGTTCCAACATGATACGCATTATTTGCAGAATATGTTCCTGAATGGACACGTCAATTCAAAATATTTGGTGAAAGTACCGTTCAGTTTTTGAACAGATTCCTCTACCTTTCGTTCTGAGTTAAAGGGGGGCATTGACGGATTTCTTGGATTCCTCCTCTTCAACAAAACCGATACCTCGCATCTAATTCATTGTACTCGTATCAATCGTCGTACATGAAAACGTCTGACAGTTCTTTGGATAGGGTTAAGTCGATTACTTGCTGTTTTTTGGCGCTTAGGATCTTTGACTCTTTGACATTCTCCCACGAAAAGGCACCAACGAAAGGAAGGATGTATATTTAATGTTGTAGAGAGTATAATTTGTATCTTCCGGTGTATGTAAAGCAAAGATATTAATTCTTTTTCTTAAATTATTTAGAAAAAATCAGAATTTTAGTTGTGGGACGGAAGCTATATCTAGCTTTGGAAATATTTGTATATTTTATTGTTCGTTAACTCTCATCTAACTATCATATTTCATTTCATTCATTCATATTTCTAGCCGCCATTCACAGCAGATACCCGCAAAAAGACTATTGAAACAATATTAAAATCAAAACTATTCATACCTGCTTACCTCACACAAGACGCCAGAGACTTAGTCCGTAGATTACTTAAACGTGTTGTACACCAAAGACTGGGATACGGAGCTGATGATGCTGTCGATGTACGAGCACACCCATTCTTTAAGCATGTAAATTGGGATGATGTACTAGCCAGACGTTTAGAACCACCAATCAAGCCAGTATTGGTAAGTAATAAATGAAGTAGTATGATTTGTTAAATTATAACTTTTTCCTTTCATAGAGAAGTGAAGACGACGTATCACAATTCGATACAAAATTCACCCGACAAATTCCAGTCGATTCTCCAGATGAGACAACTCTCAGTGAAAGTGCCAATTTAATATTTCAAGTAAGTGAAATGTTTTACTTTACTTTCTTATTGTATAAAGATTTTGACATAAATTATGCAAACAAGAATGGCTATATATACCGTGTGAAGATGCATTATACATAGGTATAGTAGTACGTGTACTTATACAAATATATTTTTTAATGAAGTGACATTTCTTCCTTTTCAATGTTTTGCTCTTCTCTGTGGTGCGTGAGCACATTTGGGGCATATGTAAGTCTTGATTCGAGTTGTTCAATCTCGTTCGCTCAGATGTTTGAATCTCGAGAACTTTTGTCTATGTCTTTGATGACAAATTCATATCTTAATACAGTTGATTCCTTCTTCTTAAATTGAAGATATAACAATTTAAGGCAATGATATCGGCTTTGTGACTTAGAATACCAGCTAATTATTAGGATGCATATGGCCTGTAAAGGATACGATTATTTTATTTATTTTAGCTGCGTAGCCGAAAGTCGCTGTCCGTTTTTAGTTTGATAGGATCTCAACAATTTCACCCATCTTGAAAGGTGTTTGTCACTTCATAACGAACGAGGTTGGGCAGTTAACCCATTGGTACAGAGATTAGGACCGGTAGTTCCCTAGGCGAGTACTAGCGCTGCGGTTCGTTGGAGACTTTCTCACGCAAAATGCTAGCATGAGCTGAACTACGAGCTTTTATAAGGTGAATCTGCGTTTGATTCCATTGTGAACATTTTTCCGCGCAAATTGAAGTTCCCCCAGCTGCAGTATACTACAAATTACTTATGTATTTTGATGGCGCTACAGTCAGAAATGAACCTGGGCCTCAATCAATAAACCTCTCCAGTTACTGCGGTCGTTGGCCAACTGCCTCCAGTTACGAATCGAAGTCTCTTTGGACCAGTCCATTAGCATTCATTCCCATTTCTGATATGTGGTATATTTTTCTGGCCAGATCGATGTCAACGCAAATTAAACCACCAATTTACCAAACTAAACCTTTTTTGACACCAAAGGTCGCGGTCTCGGACCTTTACTGACCAGAGAGTCTATACGAGTCGATTTGACGAGTTTAGAGTAATGCCAAAACTACACATGGCTGTGCGTAGCTCGTCACTATAGGTGCCGTCATATGTGTAAAGAGGTGGTGTGTATCGATCTGCAATTATTGGATTTTGCATATGATATGGCTTGGGGGGAATAATTGGACAATAGTTGACTTACTAAACTTAAAACTGCAGACAAAATCCTGTACGCCATGTTAAGGAGACTGATATTTCTATAGTTGACGCAGTTTAGAGGGTCTCATTTCCTGTGGATCGGTTAAACGATACTGATGTTGCAATCATCAAGCATACTATTTTCCGATCAAACCATAGTGCAACTGGTGATGATTATTTTCAGCGGATCCCCTCATCCGTTTTTAAACTACGCTTTGGGCCGACTATGACAGAGTTATACAATGACGTAAGCTAAATTAACGATCTTTCTTTTTTTAAATGCACCACTAACCCTGGTCTTCAACTGTTAGACACTCAGTAAATTTGAAAATGCTCACCTAATTTCACTAAGAAACGATGAGAGAGAACATTTCCTTTGTCAAAAACGGCTTCCAGAATAGCCGCAGACATTTTCAGGGGATCATCTCTGAAGACCTCTGCATTCACCAATCCTTCAGTCTATTTCCACATTGCACAATCCTTCAAACCCAAGTCTCAGCTATTCATCAGAACGTTGCGTTTCTCAGCTTTAATCCAATAGCATTGACGGATATTATAATACACATATAATAAATCTATACCGATGTCTCATCCCTGTAGAAAAAAATGGTTCACTTTTGGTCGGCGAGCTGACACTCGTCCAGCCGACACGAGCTTTCGGAATAATATAAAGCTTTTTTATTTTCGCTCTTTCTTGCTTTGTTTACTGAGAGATTTTTTTTTCTCTCACCACAAGTTTAGGGCAGTAGCACAAGGAATATGAAAAACAAGTGCAAGGGGTTTGCGGGAAGGGTATGAAGACTTGGCTGTTTTTTTTTCATTCGACTGCAATAGGAAATTATATAATTTTTCATGAATTGGTATTTTGTTTGAGCGTATGGGTATGTATGCAAGAAAGAACAATTCAAAGGCGGTAAAAGTGGAATATTGCTTTAGATTTTGTAATTGAAGTTTGATAAGCAAAATATTAGGTATTCTTGTTATTAATATGCAGTGCAGATACACCTGTATGCAAAATAATAGCAGTGTTAGATGCTTAACTTTTTATTTACAATAAAACCAATTTTATAGCACCTGTATTTTAATTATTTATTTTTTCTTTCTCTAATGTTCTAAAGACTTAGTATTGAATTTGAAATTAAGTAACTAACTATTCTTATAGAAAACCTAAAATACCACCTTGATCAAAAGGAATTTATTCAGAAAATTAAAAATACAAGTTTATTCATCTAAATCTATATTGTCCCCTTCAAAGTAATCTCTTATCGACTGCAACACACTTATGCCAGTGCTTGATACAATCTTCGAAACATTTTTTATATTCGGTTTTCGGTATGTCCATTACTGCTTCCTGCGATTTTTCCATTACTTTGTCTCGGCTGCTGAAACGCGTTCCCTGTAGTGGTTTTTTAACTCGATTGAACAGAAAGAAGTCACAGGGAGCCAAATCAAGTGAATTTGGTGGCTGTTGGATGATATATGTTGCATTTTTCGTCAAAAAATTACGAATAATGATGGCACTGTGCGACTTGCGTTATCACGGTGCAAAATCCACGAGTTTTCTGCCCACAATTCTGGCCTTTTTCGGCGAATTACTTCACGCAAACGTCTCATAACGCCTAAATAATACTCTTTGTTTACTGTCTAGCTTTTTGGCAAAAATCCATGATGCACTACACCGTTGTAATCCATGAAAACCGTGAGCATTGCCTTCTTTTTTGACTGAAAACGATGATGGTGTGCCACTGCGTTCATCATCTTCGATTGACTCACGACCACTTTTGAACCGCTCGTACCACTGGTAAACGACCATCTTCCTTAGAGAATCGTTGCCGTAACACTTTTCCAACTTTCGCGCACCATTAAATCCATTTTTACGCAAAATTTAATACAAGTTCGTTGTTGCAAATTTAAATCCATTTCTAAAATTGTAAAAAATCGCCAACACACACAGCAATGGATGTACTCTTGGCTACGTAACTTTAGCAAATGTCAGGCTTTGACGCTAAGATTTAGAGGGAATGTCAACAACAGATTTACCAACTTAACAAAAACAAAGAACTCAAATTGGAACAATGGGAGTCCCACACAGTAGTTACTCCGGGAACTTTTTGATCATTAAACTTTAATTGGGTTTGGGGACCCTTGGGGACGTTTCAGGGTCAGATTTGCACTTCTAGTAATAAATAGCAGGCATCCCTTCAAGACACAAGTCACCAATGTCCTACGCCAAACAGATAGTACAATATCAAGTGCTCTCTAAGAAGCAGCTCTCCTCCTCAGCTGTATTTCCAAATTCAGAAATATAATCACAGGGAAGAGTGTTATTAAATACATTCGGCATAAGCTGCAGGGATGAAAAGTATAAGGAATCTTTTGTGCACTTTATTTGCCACAATCTCTAGATATTTACCACTTCCACCCCCAGGAGAAGTCTGGGAATTGCCCTCTCACCAAGGTATCACAATGGACAACTAGGACAACTATAGCGCTCTATTGATCACAGCCACGGATTTCATTGTGGTGGTGATTTAAAACCCAACACATCTTCAGTGGCTTTTCCCAATAATCTATTATATTTGGCACCGGCGGGATGAGATCGGTAAAGATCCTCGCGATCATCTCATGATTATAGTGGAACTTATCTTTATTAAATAATTTCTTATTTGGCTATTAACGAAGTTTTGCCAAGATTTACTTTGGGCTTTAAGATAAACTTTGTACGAAAGTTTTCACTAGCTGATTCCTTAACAAGGGGGTTTGATATTTTATTATAGACATAGTATTCAAAAAAGTGTTAAAAGGGAACGTAGGCAGAACATCGTCATTAAAAGGAATATTTAAAAAAAAATTGCCACCTCTCAATTTTGAAAATACATTATCAGCGCGCTACGAGTACCTTCAAACCTAGTCCAATTACGTCAACCGCAGTATATAGAGGCAAAAAATCCAAATTGTCAAGTGGTTTCATTTAAGTTTTATAATTCCCAGGCTAGACTAAACGTAAAAGTCTTCGCCTTACGTCGTAATACTTGTGTATTAATATCAAATACCCACTTCATCCTTAATCGCTCATTCTACTTACTAGAATAGAAAACAAGTTGAATTACTTGTAAATTATAAAATAAGTGGCAACACTTAATAGATAAGTCTTACTTGCGAGTCGTTGAATATTTTGGCCTATAAAAGACACCCCAAGCCTAATGATAGACACGAGTTTGCTCTCACAAGCCAAAAGCGACACCATGAAGCTTATCGTAGTTCTGTTCTTAGCCATCGCCTCGGCATCTGCGGCATTTGATGAAGACCTCAGCCATATTGAACAAGCGATTCCTTTCTTCAACCCAGAATCCCGCATCACCAATGGGAAACCAGCGAGTATTTCAAATTTTCCCTATCAAGTCGGTTTGAATATCGGCGGAGGTTGGTGCGGTGGTTCACTGATTTCTCCAAATTGGGTCATCACTGCTGCTCACTGTGTTGATGGGTAAGTAGTCGAAATGATCGATATGGAACAAAATCGTATATACGAGTATACTGCTGGAAATTATATTGTTTTCCATTTAGAGTTGCTGTTTCAAATATTAAGGCTTACTTTGGAAGCTCTACCAGACAAGGTGGTACTCAAAGAACCCCCAAATCAAAGATCGTCCATTCTGGATGGAATTCAAAAACCCTGGTCAATGATATTGCTTTGTTGAAAATCGACACAATTAGTTATTCTTCAAATATTAAAAACGTTCAATTGCCACCTGTTTCAAGCTCATATTCTACATATTCTGGAAGTGCAGCCACCGCTTCAGGATGGGGAAAGACCAGTGATAGTATGTTCTTACATAAATATACAGGAGATATTAGATACAGAAGTGATGTAAATAATTTTAAACTTTCTTAACAGACAGTGGAGTTGCTGGTACTCTTCAGTATGCTGACTTGACCGTCATCGACAACAAAGTTTGTTCTAACACATATGGTTCGACCATTACGGCTTCAAACATCTGCACCGCTACTACTGGAGGTATTTCAACTTGCAATGGTGATTCTGGTGGACCACTTGTTCTCAAAAGCAATAAGGTCTTAATTGGTTTAACATCATTTGGTTCAGCTGTTGGTTGTACTAGGGGCTATCCAGTTTCTTTCACTCGTATTACCTCCTACAGGTCATGGATTAAAGAAAAAACTGGAGTTTAAACCACTGGATTGTACTTAATTTCTTGTTTGTTCATTGTTATGTTGCAATGAATAAAATCATTTGACAATTTTAATATTTTTATTTGTTTAAGAGTTTTTTATGTATATGGGTAAGGTGACCTTAGACGAGTAGTAAGTCCATTGTGATACTAGGAGAGCTTGGGTAGGCGATGTCCCAGTCAATTCTGAAACCAAAGAGATTTCTTGATGAACTTGTCAATGTTAGTAATCTTCTTAGAATAATGGCACAGTGTTCCGTGATTATGTTTGTCAGTTTGGAGATATGCGTACCTCCTCCCGAGTTTGATCAGGTCTTTTAATCGCTAACAGTCGAGTATGGGTCATATTAGTCTAGATGTCCCACAGTTGCCTCGATGGGACCACTTATGACTGTTTGACTTGTTTGGCGTCTATGAGACTTCGTATTGTCTCAGTTTTTCCTTACTGGAATCAGGGAATTCAAGTCAACGTTGAAATTACTTTCAGGTTAAAGTTATTTAAAGGTCGGTGGATTGGAGGAGTTCGCGATACAGCGTGAGTAGACTGGTATGTCCTATCATACATTTAGCTCGTTCCATTATTAAATGTCTCTCATTCTGAGGGTAAAATTACTTGTAATCTGTATTTGTCTTTTAGGTTACGGACACCACGTACTTTAGCTCTTTCTTAGTAAGTAGGTAACTTTGGTTTTCTTTTAGTTAGATGATAGTATTAAATACAGGTATTTGATGGCAATGTTTTAAAAGCAACGGTAGATGCAGACTTTGCAAAAACATTGCGGGACTTTGCACAGAACATGAGAGTATCACCCATGACAATAAGTCGGCACCTGTGCCTAATAGGGAAAGCAAGAAAACTCGAAAAGTGGGTGCACCCTGAACGAGGCACAAAAACTGCGCCGCTTGGAAATCTGTGCATCGCTGAGCTTAAGGCATCAAAATGAACCGTTTTTGCATCGTATAATCATGTGTGATTAAAAGTGGATTTTGTATGACAACCGTAAAAGATCTGTGCAGTGGTTTAATGCAGAAGAAAAACCAAAACATACCGCCAATGTAGATCTTCACCCAAAAAAGGTTATGGTGACAATCTGTTGGACATCGAAAGGACCAATTCACTTTTCATTTCTTCAACCAGGGGAAACGATAAATGCAGTCAAATATTGTGGAGGAATCGACATAGTGCATGCAAAATTGGGGGAAAAGCAACCTGCGTCGGTAAATAGTCATAGTCCGATCCCCTTACATCACGCGTAACGGTGCAAAACCTGCTACAGTCGGGATTGTAAAATCGTTCTCTCCTGATATTTCTCCAACGGATTATCAGCTTTTACGCAGTCTGGAGTCATTTTGTCGGCAGAAGGTATTCCGAAACCGAGCAGATTTCATTGTGGGTGGCCGTGGCTCAAGTGGTAGTGGACTGGCTTCCAAATAGGAAGTATCGGTGTTCGAATCCCAGACCCGCCCAAAAGACATTCTTTTTTTCAGTCATCAAGTAAGATGAATAGTTGAGTAGAAATCAACAACAAGCCAACTTCCACTAAGAATTTAGTCTCCTCATTAAATGTTGGATGCCACCCATGGAGCGAAATAACAACTGAGCCCAAACATCTTTCTTTCTCTCTCTATCCTATTTTCCAAAAAACTTAACACATGCTGAGGCATTATAAGTCTATTCATACTTACTTGAGTGTTAAGTTCTTTTTTTTTTTTAAAAGCCTTTAAAGAATTTATAGCGTCCAAAAAACAAACCTTCTGTATCGCAAGGACACTAGCAAAAAAAGGATATTTTGTTAACTGGACCTTGTCCAATCCGATTCTTTAAAAAAATGCGCGGCAGAATCTTTAGGCTTCAGTGCAAATAAAAGAATACAACGACACAACCTTTATGACACGAACATACAAGTACTCAAAATAAAAAAAACCAACTCGTCCTTTAATTTAAATTAATTCAAACTTTATTGGTTTGAGTCTTGATTGGGAATGAATCGACTCGTTGTTGTTCGCCCAAACGAAATCTCTCCGTGCAGCTGTTTTTACTGTGAAACATCTAAGGCCAGCTGTTTCTGTTGCGAAACCTCTACGGCCAGCTGTCTCGGCCGTTGGCTTAGTTGTCCTGGTCATTGATCTCTCCAATGATTTTATGTCAATGCCGGCGAAAAAGAGTTCTCTCCCTCTCCGTGTATGTGTGCCCCACGACAACATGCACACACACCAACATGAACTGCGTAGAATGCAGATCAGTGGGAGGCGCTTATGAAAACAAACATAGTATTTTTTTTTTATATTAAGTTTTGTTTTCGTCACTCCCACTAAATGTGTGCTAGTTTTATGTTTTATTTATGTTCTCCCAATTTTGGCACGGTAATGCAGTGGTGGTTTGCCGTCTGCTTGTTGCATTTTGACATCATCTATTTTGCCGACGGAAAAGGCATTGCGTTGCCTTGAGGCCGGGATGTTTACATGTTGCTTTTGCAACACCTTCTATAAAAAAAAAGGAATAATGGACCCTGAATCAAGTTTGAAAAAAGTTATAGGTGCTAACGGTGCACATTTTAACTAAATAAAAAATTATTAAAAAAAATATTGGCTGTTAAATTTTTACATCAAAATCGGACATTTGATGTGGTACAACTTAATAGATACGAGGGGCGTTCAATATATTCTCGGTATCGATATGAAGGAAAATGCGAATTCAATTTAAATTGTTTTTATTTTTCAATATAATCTCCCCTAACATCAATGCATTTGTTACATCTTGAGATAAGCTTTTTTAAACCCTCAAAAAAATAAGTTTCCTCTTTCTCTGCAAAATACCCATTTGTTGCCGACTTGAGTTCTTCATCATCCGAAAATCTTTTTCCACGAAGACATTTTTTCAAATCCGGAAACAGGAAATAATCACTAGGGACAAGGTCTGAACTATAGGGTGGGTGTTTCTCATTTCAAACAAGATGAACTTGGTGTAATTCTTAATAACATGGCTAAACAGCACTAAATAAACCTTTTTTGGGTTTGTGGACACTAGGACGTCTCAGGGTCAGAGTTGCACTTCTAGGAATAAATAGCAGGCATCCCTTCAATCTCAAGTCACCAATGTCCTACGCCAAACAGATAGTACAATATCCAGTGCTCTCAGTTGTATTTCCAAATTCAGAAATATAATCACAGGGAAGTGTGTTATTGAATACATTCGGCATCAGCTGCAGGGATGAAAAGTATAAGGAATCTTTTGTGCACTTTATTTGCCACAATCTCTAGATATTTACCACTTCCACCCCCAGGAGAAGTCTGGGAATTGCCCTCTCACCAAGGTATCACAATGGACAACTAGGACAACTATAGCGCTCTATTGATCACAGCCACGGATTTCATTGTGGTGGTGATTTAAAACCCAACACATCTTCAGTGGCTTTTCCCAATAATCTATTATATTTGGCACCGGCGGGATGAGATCGGTAAAGATCCTCGCGATCATCTCATGATTATAGTGCAACTTATCTTTGTTTAATAATTTCTTATTTGGCTATTAACGAAGTTCTGCCAAGATTTACTTTGGGCTTTAAGATAAACTTTGTACGAAAGTTTTCACTAGCTGTTTCCTTAACAAGGGGGTTTGATATTTTATTATAGACATAGTATTCAAAAAAGTGTTAAAAGGGAACTTAGGCAGAACATCGTCTTTAAAAGGAATATTTAAAAAAAATTTGCCACCTCTCAGTTTTGGAAATACATTATCAGCGCGTTTGGCCGTACTTATGAAAAACTAACAATAGATTTTGGGTACATTTTCACTAGCTACGAGTACCATCAAACCTAGTCCAATTACGTCAAATGCAGTATATAGAGGCAAAGAATCCAAATTGTCAAGTGGTTTGATTTAAATCTTATACTTCCCAGGTTAGACTATACGTAAAAGCCTTCGTCTTATGTCGTAATACTTGTGTATTAATATTAAATACGCACTTCATCCTTAATCGCACACTCTACTTACTAGATTAGAAAACAGAAATGAATAAGTCGCTTATCATTTGAAAAAACCAAGTTGAATTATTTATAAATTATAAAATATGTGGCAACACTAGATAAGTCTTACTTGCTAGTTTTTGAATATTTTGGCCTATAAAAGACAACCCAAACCTAATGATAGACACGAGTTTGCTTTCACAAGCCAAAGGCAACACCATGAAGCTTATCGTAGTTCTGTTCTTAGCCATCGCCACTGCATCTGCGGCATTTGATGAAGACCTCATCCATATTGAACAAGCGATTCCTTTCTTCAACCCAGAATCCCGCATCACCAATGGGAAACCAGCGAATATTTTAGATTTTGCCTATCAAGTCGGTTTGAATGTCGCCGGAGGTTGGTGCGGTGGTTCAATTATTTCTCCAAATTGGGTCATCACTGCTGCTCACTGTGTTGATGGGTAAGTAGTCGAAATGATCGATACGGAACAAAATCGTATATACGAGTATACTGCTGGAAATTATATTGTTTTCCATTTAGAGTTGCTATTTCAAATATTACGGCTTACTTTGGAAGCTCTACGAGACAAGGTGGTACTCAAAGAACTCCCACAGCAAAGATCGTCCATTCTGGATGGAATTCAAAAACCCTGGTCAATGATATTGCTTTGTTGAAAATCGACACAATTAGTTATTCTTCAAATATTAGAAACGTTCAATTGCCACCTGTTTCAAATTCATATTCTACATATTCTGGAAGTGTAGCCATCGCTTCAGGATGGGGAAAGACCAGTGATAGTATGTTATTACATAAATATACAGAAGATATTAGATACAGAAGTGATGTAAATAATTTTAAACTTTCTTAACAGACAGTGGGGTTGCTGGTACTCTTCAGTATGCTGACTTGACCGTCATCGACAACAAAGTTTGTTCTAACGCATATGGTTCGACAGTTACGGCTTCAAACATCTGCACCGCTACTACTGGAGGTATTTCAGCTTGCAATGGTGATTCTGGTGGACCACTTGTTCTCAAAAGCAACAAGGTCTTAATTGGTTTAACATCATTTGGTTCAGTCCTTTGTACTGGGGGCTATCCAGTTTCTTTCACTCGTATTACCTTCTACAGGTCATGGATTAAAGAAAATACTGGAGTTTAAACCACTGGATTGTACTTAATTTCTTGTTTGTTCATTGTTATGTTGCAATGAATAAAATCATTTGGCAATTTTAATATTTTTATTTGTTTAAGAGTTTTTTATGTATATGGGTAAGGTGACCTTGGACGAGTAGTAAGTCCATTGTGATACTAGGAGAGCGTGGGTAGGCGATGTCCCAGTCAATTCTGAAACCAAAGAGATTTCTTGATGAACTTGTCAATGTTAGTAATCTTCTTAGAATAATGGCACAGTGTTCCGTGATTATGTTTGTCAGTTTGGAGATATGCGTACCTTCTTCCGAGTTTGATCAGGTCTTTTAATCGCTAACAGTCGAGTATGGGTCATATTAGTCTAGATGTCCCACAGTTGCCTCGATGGGACCACTTATGACTGTTTGACTTGTTTGGCGTCTGTGAGACTTCGTATTGTCTCAGTTTTTCCTTACTGGAATCGGGGGATTCAAGTCAACGTTGAAATTACTTTCAGGTTAAAGTTATTTAAAGGTCGGTGGATTGGAGGAGTTCGCGATACAGTGTGAGTAGACTGGCATGTCCTCGTTTAGCTCGTTCCATTATTGGATGTCTCTCATTCTGAGGGTAAAATTACTTGTAATCTGTATGCGTTTTTTAAGTTGCGGACACCACGTACTTTAAATACAGCTTCTATGATTCTGGGAAAACTCATTCTTCTGGAAACTTTTGTATTGTTGTTAGGAACAAGTCTACATTTATGTTAAACATCTATATTTATTGACTTGTTTGGGTTGCGGTCTTGTTGGCTGTAATTGGTTCATTCCGCATGATTTTTGGGATGTCCTGTGTACTGGTCTTTGCTTGCTATGCCCCAAGGATTTATGTTGGTTGGTTACAAAACATTTAAAGCATCTTATCTTTCTGGAGTACTTATCGTCATGTGGGAATATTCAGATCAGAAGTTTGGCTTTAGCCGTAATGTTTCTGTAAGTCTATAGATAAAACCTTGGGTCCGAATTAAACCTTAGTTGTGTCACAGGTAACCTCAAAATCTCTAAGCTCAAAAGAGACTTATGTCAGAGAAAATGTATAATCTGTATCTGCATCATCAATTAAATGGAGACAAAACAATGAACCTGCGAAGGTTTTAACAAGGCAGGAGAGCTTTCGGCATTAGCTTTAAAAGTATTTCTGCAAGATGTCAATCTTTCTTGCATACGTAACTTGCTCGATGCGAACATCAGCTTTCAAAGATGTTGATCTATTCAGTCTTAATGCATTTTTTGATATTTTACCACTACTCGTTCATCACAGTTTGGAGCTTATAAGTTCTTTTATAAATTCATTTTACAATGATAAGGGTGTTCTTTATGTCCATTAACATATACAGGTATGCATACATGTCACTAAATCTGCGTTTGTCTCATTCGAGGTAAATTTAAATAAATCCCTAACATATGTAGGCACGTAAATAAATTAATTCATACAATATATAGGTAGAAAGAAAAGCTGTGAGTATTGACATCCAGCTAAAACTACACCTTGCACTTGAATATTTGTTGGTTGTCACCTATCAACGATCTGACGAAAATACATTCATATGTAAATACATATATTTTTCTAACTTTCTTATTGTTTTGTCATTAAATAGCTTCAGGTTTATTCTAGAATAGAAATAAATTAATTTAAGGGAAGGAAGGGATAATCATAAAAAACATGATCGCTCTTCGGCTACTATAATACATTTGCTGCATCACATTGGAAATGTGGTTCTTTAAGTGGTATTCCAGTTGGTCCATCGGTGTATTCACAAAAGTTCAATCCAATCCGTCTCAGAGGATGACATTTACTTTTTGGATTACCCCATTTTCCCTTAAAGTACAGCCAGGTTGGTACAAATGATCGTCCTGCAAAAAGAAAGGAACACGATGAAAAAGATTAAAGATAACAAATCAAGAGAAGCATTTCATCTACAGATACAAATTAGAGATTTATGAAACAGGTGGATTTCACGCAAGACGGAGACAGTTTTTCCCTAGAAATCATAAATTGGTGAAATGCCTCTCTAGCAATACATAAAAAGGCCTTTCAGGATACTCTGAACATTAAGTCGTCGAAGGCAACAAAATTGAGGACCAATCGGACATGTCAATGTGATCAAGCAATCAGAATCACATGGTGCCTTGTACCGCATCATATTCAATATGATGATTGCTTATCCCCACAACTTTCCAGAAAATTTGTTAAGGAAGCAGCTCGCCACATTACCTAATCGACGGAAAAGTCAATATTTTCTGAAGCCTTAATTCAACATTTAAAAAATTTGCCGTACCTATAGGCGAAACTTAATGTGCTCACGTTCTTTGCGAATGAAATCCTTTAAAAAGAGACTCAATTGTACCGTGCATGACGAAAGAAAAATAGTCGTATATGGACTAACGTCTGTTACTCAGAAAATTCATGAGAGCAAGATAATTATTCTAAAAACTGCTAATACAATTTTGAAAATGGCTTCTCTTAATCAAGATACATACATACTCGTATGTATGTTATGTTAGTTGTAATAATTACTCACCCGTTCTCAAATTTTCATAGGAAACATCAACCGCCTTCCACGTATGCCAAGGAGTACCAAATCCATTAACATCATAAAGCCTAGCAACTTTGACAAATCTATGTTTGCCTGGTGCTGTCCAAAGACCATGTGATCCCTAGAAAAAAAAAATGTTTCAATATACCATAGTTACAGAAAAAAAAAGTTGATAACAATTTACCTTAGCAGCAAACAGAACCGGATGGTTAGAAAAAGTCGTAACCGTTTTTGGAAAATTTGGTCTCTGGAGAATCCCCTTGCGTGTCTCCTGTTTCTTGAATTCGAACGAACCCGTCAAATGATTGTATGAGTAATACGCACCGGCATCGTGAGCCGATACATACATTGAATTTGGATGTATACTAGTGCCGTCAAAGTACAAACTCATATGTTCCCAATCACCTACATGACTGCCGATATCTTTTCGATTTCCCAAGCAATATCCATAGACTGCTGGAAATGGGATACTTCCTAGTGGTCCTAAACTAAGTGTACACATTGTCTTGCCTTGACTATAGGGATAGAACATCCAGTAGGTAACATGGAAAGCTGGGATGTTTTGTTTCTTTTTTTGTGGCTCGATGTAGTCCTCATTGATGTTGTTATTCATGCCACTATCACCGGTAAATTTAACATTATCTGCTAGATTCGCTATAAATTCACTGACTTCTTTTTCTGTAGAGATTGTGGAAGACTTTGAATTTGGTAGATTATTTTGAATTGACTGTGACTGAATGGTAGGCGGATTCTCTGGTTTGTTTTGTGTCATTTCATTTGGATCATAGTATGTTGGTGTATTTCGGCGATTACGAGCAAATCCAGGATACAATCTAGAAGATCGACGAATTGTATTGCTGGCTTCCTCCGATTCATTCATGGATACTGGGATATAGGGCACTCGACGTGGTGGCGGAAGTGTAAGTGGTGGCGGTGGAGGTTTTGCTGTAAATAGTGAATGGGAGACATTAAGGAGAAGTTTCGTTAGTTTTAGTTCTCTTTATTTGAGATTCCAAATAGGATTTTTAATTGTGTTATATAAAAACAAGATATAATCGTGAACTCTATGGGCTGTATTTAGATGAAGATGGAGTGTAAAATGAAAAAAATCTTCGACTGCACTGGATTGATCACATTAACCGAATGAACAGTAATGCTTCAGCCAAGTGAATGCTAAAATACCAGTCCCCAGGTTTGTAACGACAAGAAAGACCAACCCCTTCGTTTTAAGAAACAAATGATTGAGGATGACAGTGCGTTTAATTTAGAAAACTGAAAACAGAGTGTCCAGGATCAAAGACGATGAACGGTTGTTATGTCTCAGATAGAGACATTACATTGGTTTGGTGTTGAGCCCTTAGACTGTAACGTTCTGACCGGCATCAGCCCATAAAGCACATCAAACCGTGATATTTTATGGATGTAACGCCTCTCAATAATGGCTTGTGGATTTTCTTCAAACCAAATATAGCAATTTTATTGTTGAAGTAGCATGTCAACCAAAATAATAATAATTTTTGGTCGAAAACAGGATGAAGAGCAATCTTGTATTGTATCCTTGTATCCGTATTACGCGCTACGGAAGCAACATCTACAATTGGCACGAAAAAACAATCGATAGCTTTGGATGCCTTAGGTACTACCGTTACAAAGTACATATTATGTTTGAGACTGCTTCATTATGCTTCATAGATGGAAGATAGTTACCGAAGTAAGTGGAAGGCCTCCCTCCGACAACATAGTCAGCAATATGAATATCATCTTAGGAACTTGAATGCAGTAAGTAATACTGTGGGGCGAATTTTCTGCAGTCTTCGAGGGTTATAGGGGTCTACGTAATATGAGTTATAATATTTAATAAGCGATACATGGCAAACAGCAATCACTTTACACTGAGTCTTATGAAGTTACTCGTAAACCTGGTGGCGATTCCACGAGCAAATATTTTCGTTCGAAAATTGATTTACGGAAGGGGTTTAATAAGCCTGTAAGAATCCGGCACAACCGATGAAGTATGGTCACTTAACATAGGTGTCCACACAAAGAAACGAAAAGACTCCATCCAACTTATACCAATCTAGGCAAGTGAGAGTAAATTTGTCCGATAGCTTTTTTTTCAATTTTTAACCGTCTTCTGACATTTTATTCGGAGTCAGTGTTTTTTGTGTGATTTGGGAAGTACTTTGAATATGAAAGTGAAAAAAAAAATATTATAATAATCTTTCGATAGCAGTTTAGGAAATTCCAGATCGTCCGCTTAAAAGCTAATAATCCAGGGTCAGTAGTGAAGACGGAAAATAGACCTATTATTTGTCGTGGTGGTATGGTTTTGTCGTACGTAAATGTTAATTTCCATATGATATATGTATCAAAAGTTTTTAGCTTCTGCTGATCAAAAAAGCTTTTTTGAATAAATTCCTGCCAATGAGTATGATGCAAACCCTCTTGGATAGGGAGACAATGAACAATGGAAAGAAATGAAGAACTCGCAAAAGCAAATTCAATTAAAACCGGAAGTATACATACATATATATTACAGTCTATCATCTGTATAACTTACTTGTTGTCGTTGTTGCTTCCACTGGAACACTGCATAATCGGACTACAGCATAGATCGGCACATGATGTTGATTGGGATTCTTGCCATAAAGAAACGAATTATCATCCTCCAGTAGTTCATCTGTAATTTTTTCTTAGCATTAGCAAAAAATTAATATATATAACCTATATATACATACGTAAAGAGGAGGAAAATGTGTAGAAGCAATTATTCTTGAAAAAAAAAAAAAAAACTTACCAATATCATCATTCGTGACCAAGTAAGACTTTTTTGAGTTATCTCCAAGTGGCATACCCTTTACTCTAGCTTCCGCATTGCCCTTATCCACAGCATGTACATTTCGAAGAAACTCTTCCACACCTAAAGGCATGAATTTTTCTTCTGGCGCGAGCCATACTATTGGTGCCCATTCCTTAATCAAGCGTTCAACTACAAAGAGATACAAAACCAAAAACAATGTCACTGAAGGCGTAAAATTTCTCCTATCATAACTACAAGTTGGCCATTGCCATGACATGAGTAGAGTAGCGTGTATCTATCTCTGTAAGCGTATCTGAGTCATTTGTTCAAATAAACATTTCACTTGTGTATCGTGGTGTGATGCAGTGACTTGGTAAGTGGTTTCTTTTGCTTGGAACACACTTTGACAGACTACCAAATGGGCTTTCTTCAGTAGTTAATGTATGTACTCGTACTACCTGCTATCTGCGGAGAGCAATCGAGAGTAGAGACTGTTGTGATTTAGTGCCTCTCAAGGGCTTGATTAAGTCTTACATAAAATCCATTACGCATTACTTTTGCGCGCGTGCGCATTGAATGTTCATTGCATTTGGTTTGCCTCAAAAATTGTTTATTTCTTCCATGACCGGATGTGTAGCCGTAGTATGAAATGTTGCGTAAGGAGCAATACTAATATATATATTCAGCAGAGACCGAAACCAACGACACATTTGCACTGCTTTCGTGTGCTAAAAGATTTTAAGGCAGGTGTTGATCATTAAAGATCAATGCGGGATAATTTATCTTCACATTAAAGATGCCACGGATTTAGTTGTTCATGCAGCTGGTGGCATGGTTTGAGATATACATATGTACTAAGACTATAGAGTATGTTACACTTAGCACAACACCGAGCACACGGAAGGATAAAAGTTTGCGCATACTTCTTGCAAAAACAAAACCGTCATACCGCAAGTATGAGTTAACGAAAGCAATAGAAAGAAGTGGGACATGCTTGTCAAGAGATATGTATACCGTCATAATAATAATAATGAGGGGGGAAAATGATTTTTGTTATGATTTAGTAAAGACAAAGAGTGTAAAGAGTTGATTATGAAATGGTGTGCAATAATATTGCAATATCAAAATAGTTTGACCTGAAAATTATTTGTTCCAGGTGGTAATTAAGATTTCGCCACCTGTAATCCGTATGTGTTGCGCTAATGAGTGGGGGGAATATCATTTCTTCACATATGAATACAAGTACTCTGGATGCTTTAGTCATGGCTATGATTATTGGACTTGCAAATCACTCTCACTTTGGTGAAGACATCAAAACAAGGCGGTATGGCTTTGGCTATTATATCAGTGATTTAAGATGTGATCCACAATTTGAAATGCGAAGGAGTCGAGAAAGTGAATAAAAATCGCTTATTTCTGGTTTTAGTTTGTACCAGGGTGTGGTGCTTGGAGTAGATCCATTGTCTCGATAAGAGAATGTATTTTTTTTTTTATTTTTTTTTTAATGGCCTACGCCACAATAATTGACTTTTATTTAAATGGTTAGTAACCCTCTTTGGTTGATCTGAGTTTGAAGTCTATGTATTTGCATTGATAATGCCTCTAGGCAAAGGCGATTTATACAATACAAACGCAATCCTCTTAAGTTTCATGGGCTTACTCTGACTATGACTTTGTATTGTATCTACAATATCACTAGTTATAGATATCTGTTTGATTAATAATAGCGAACAGTAAGTGTGGTAGAAAGTTAAAGTGAACAATCAATTATAACATGCCGATGATAATTTATACTACATATATTAATACACGTGCAAGTTAAAATTCAAAGTGGTGTTGCTGGGAAATACGATATTCAATGTAATAGTGCGTCTTTCACGGGTTTAAAATTAAGTTTGTGTAGAATTGGATGTGAATAAAATTAGAAGTGAATGAAGAACATTCGACCAATGGGCTTCTAACTAATTAAATTCCTGTAGATGACTTTCTTTCTTTCTAAAACTTTCTAAAATAATTGGTTCTAAACCAGATTTTACATCTATAATTAAGTTGTCACTTAAAGAAAAATCTATTGAGTACATGGTTTTGTTGAAGATACCGAAATCTTTAAATTTTGGATTAAATACCCAGGTGTGCGTGCTTGGTAATGTTTTCTTCGTGTATCACCGATGCTGATCTGATTTTTGCTAGTGATATTGGTATAGATAGAGAAAGATAAAGCTTTTCATTTGCATTTGTGGTGATATTTTTTCAGGCTTATTTTAAACCCTTGACATGTGGCATATACATACACACATATACCTGCAGGGAGCATAATTATGGAACTTAATTGGTTGTTGAGCAAGATCTTCATGGAAAAAATTCCAACCTGCACACGTATAAGATTGAGCTGGTGCAGGAATTAAATCCACGAAGGCGTGGTTTGCGACGGGAGTTCTCCTATTAGGCTCTTGAGTAGCTTAAATTCGACCCTTGTTTTTACTGAAAAATTGTGTGTAGTGACGAGTCTTACTTTTAGCTCAATGGGTTTGTGAACAAACAAAGTGGCCGTTTCTTCAGTTAGGTAATTCTAGAAGAGGCTCATGACACTCAGAGATACCCACAGTCAATGTAATTATTTCTTTGAAAGTATGAACGACATTAATCCGGACAATATGTGATTCAATGCCATACTGACTGTAAGATCATTGGCTTACGGAGGACTCGATTGAACGACAATGGAATAGTAAATTGGCCACCCTGATCGTCCGATTTGACTTTTTGAGGAAATTTGCAAAGTCGTTGCGTTATGCCGGTTAACCGCAAATTATTCAGGTCATGGAAGCCAATATTCAGCGCGTTATTTAGCGAGATAGGACCCAAGATTGATAGGATACGCTTCATAAAAAACAACCGAGCAAACCATATGCCTGAAGTCATGTCCAAAACATAATGAATGAACCAATCTGCAAATTTAATAAAGATTTTTGATTCAAACGCATACGCCGCTTGTAGGTTAACTTTGCGGAACTTACTGCCATTCTGCTTTATATATTAAATTATTAATTTATTAATTAAAATTATTAAAATTCAATTGGTTTTCTTGAGTGTACAAATTAATTTATTTAAACCAAATATGCTCCATTAATGGTGACTATGTTTCACCATTTTTCGGATTAAGTCATGATGCCATCGATGAAGAACATCTGTGGTTTGTGATTAAAAAAACTGAATCAAGTATTTTTCACAGGCTTGAGTTGCAGTCCGGTCTGCAGAGACCGGAACAAGTAATAGTCCGAGAGTGCTATGTTTGGTCTATCCGGTGGGTGCTTCAAAACTTACCAACCAAGCTCTCGAAATATCTGACGGGTCATCAAAGAAGTGTGTGATCGGGCATTGTAGTAATGGAAGTCAACATTTTCTCTATTGGTCAACTCGAGCCGTTTTCTCGTTGCCTGACATAATCTCTCGAGTTGTGCACATACACAGCATCACCTCCTGCGCTGTCAATCGTGACCCTACAAACGCTTGTAAAGACTCATTTGCCAATATCTTTAACGCTTCCGGTTGTTGTACGTGACCCATTTTTCATCACCATTGCAGAGATGACTCGAGATCATTGTGTTTCTACAGCTTATCACAGGTATTTGCTCTGTCCATCATGTTTTTCGCGCTCAAACTATGAGTACTCGTAACTTATATATACATCGAGATTCTTTTTGTATCCAGTTTTCTGTAAATGGTTCAAGACAGTTTTTTGGTCAATGCATAGTTCCATACCAATATCGACAGGATTGATATGGCGGTTTTGCTGGACTTTTTCAAGAATTTCATAAGCTTTTTGATATCAAAATTGCGAGAACGAAAGCGAGCAAACCATTTCAGCGCTGTGGATTCTGATAAAGTTCCTTCCCCGTAAATAGCTTACAGTTTCTTACAAACCTGCGCAGCGTTCTTGCGCTTTTCGTAGGAGTATAGGAGTATTGCAAAATATAGCAAACGTTTTCACACACAAGCCTATACTGTCACCTTTAAAACTGCGCCCACAAATGTCAACAGAATCAGCTATTTTTGAGTTATTTGGATTTAAGACCATCTATTGCCAAAAACGCCCCGAACTTTTTCTCAGACCCAGTATTTTCCAGTATGATCCAATTATTTTTCTTTTGGTCTCTTCTTCAAACCTTGACTGGAACTTGAGTTTATATTTTATATATTGCTTTCTGGATACCGGGTTTTCCGATGACTTGTTGAACATGGCAATTCCAGCTAATTGGTTCTTCTTACGTTTTTTCACTATCGATTTTTTAACATCATGCTTCTGAGAATGTACATTATTTGTTATTATATGATACTACTACATATTCCAGAAAGTACTCGTACGTATGACCATATGAGTATATCGATATCTTTAAAAAATCTGCGAAAACTGGGTATGGCAAATCAAAGACGATATTCTGGAAAATCAACAGGATTGTTACTCTAGTTACATTCTTTTTCATTTGAATTCATGGCGATTTGCAATCTGCGTGTTCTGTGGTATCTGAAAATGAGGGATACACTTCTAACACTTTATCACTACCTGGATACCCATGCTGTCTAAGTGGTCGCATCTTCATTGGAACTATAGATCTTGTTCAAACCGATGGCATTTTGAGCAAAAACGGCCACAGATTCTAGATGAGAATATTATTGCAAGTGTTATTTGGAGAAGGATTCGAGATAACGATCTAAGTACACTTAAAAGTTGTGTGCAAGCTTTTCGCTAAATGCTCATTTTTTGAGACAAGGAGATAGTATTTCTTCCAATATAATGAAAAATTGATTTCTCGATGTATCATAATAAGTGTATTCACGTGGTGGGGGATTATACTGAAAATGAAAAGTTATTTCGAATTTTTGCGATCTTGTTTTCACGCCGATACCGAAAAGGAAGAATTCTTCTACCGCACATCATATACAAGACATTCCATAACCAGGTTCCCGCCTCTATACGAAGAAAGTCTGTGCTCTATCCAGTTTAAAGGTTTTTGCTTTATTTGTGCTCACGGTAAGCACATTTCGCAATAGAAATTAGCGTTAAAGCACAGATAATAAATCTATAACAAATCTATTATCTGTACTTAAAGAGTTTAGGTAATAAAAGCATGTATACTACCAGAGAAGTTAAAAACTCACAGTCATATAATATTTCGAAAACCATTTTATAGGATGCGCTGCAGGTGGCGAATATACTTTTTTCATTTGTCCTTTCAGCTTCGGTTGATACAACTAGGCTGCCTTTGACTGACTCAATCCAATCTAGGACTGTGGCAACACATTAAAACCTCATAGCAAAGCTTTGCCAGTCATTTATATAATGGGAACCAAGCCATTTTCGACTAGTTCTATTCTTCTCCTTCTATTTCACATAATACTTAACGATTCGCTAAGTGAAACAGGCAAAAAATGGTTTTGTGTCTTCTTTTTTAATTAATTTTTAGTCAATAAATTTAAATTTTCAACCAAAGCATGTGAAATGCTTATAACTTTGCTTCGATGGAGAAACCGAAAAGAAGGAATCATCTGATGACCCTAAATTTAACTTGATTACGCTGAATGAGTTGCTTGTGTATGAGTGTTTCTTCGAATACTGGCTAGATAGATTATAAATGTTGGTTTCCCAAAAATAAATGTAAGCAAATTGTATCTTGTGTTTCGAAATTATTTTCAATATTGATAATCTCTTCGCAGATGACACAAAATAGGAAAGAACTGGATTTAAAAATTATTTTCTGATCAGAAACAGATTATGATGGGAAAATTAAAGAAAAATATTTCAACATCGACCAAAGAACTGAACAAGATAAGAACAACAGATAATTCACATGCAGTGTGATCAACAATCAAATTTGTTAATACTGCTAATAAGTTGTGACTTACTTTTTCTGGGATATATTTACATATCTTTTCCTCATGTCTGTGCTCTCATATCAACAGAAGAACTGATTGTTAACACATATGTTATATGTAGCTTTTGAACCAAAGTGACAAGTATAATTTACAAAAAACTCAAATTCGAGTGTTACTACGATATTGAAATGCGGTTCTGACTATGATTGCGCTCTCGATATGATGTCTTTATTCTGTTTGTTTGTACATGCCCATCAATTATACTAAAAAATAAGTCAAACAGATAACCGATTTCTATATTGTATGAGATTTTTTCTCACCCAGGCTAGCCTTATCTCTTTACTCAACAAATGTTGATGAATAATGCGTCTCGTTTATTTGGGGATTATTTTACCTATAGGCCGTTGGTAAACATATGTCAATATCTATACAAATGACATCGCGCCATTTGACAAATGACATCGCTCCATGTGACAAAAACTGGCGTTTAAAATTCCACGAATTGCTAAAATTATTGCCCAGATGAGGTAACTAAAACGTGAATCCAAAAAAAGAGATATACATAAGTCATTGTTTAGATTTGCATTACTCAACCGACCTAGACGATTGCCAAGGCAACATACAATACATATGTGTTTTAAAAGCAATGCAAAAAACATCAACCATAACTGAATTAACAACTTTCGATTGTAACAAAATAAAATAACAAAAATAGATACATGTTATTACAAAATCTTCAATTAAACATAAACAATTCAATTAATTTGAAGTTAAAAAAAAAAAAAAAAAATACTTAAACTTTCTTTTCGTTCATCAATCGCCTCGGAATGGAATTCACACAGCAAAATAAAATAAATAAATTATGAATACCAACCGACATAGCTGCAAGTCAAAATTATTAACAACTTTATCATAGCAATAAAACAGCAACCAACAAATAACAAAAATAGATAGTAAAGCAAACAATTTCGTCGTACCTACTTGTTTTTCAAGGGATGGAAATCGTCCAACAGTCGTGGTCATCACCGTCGTGCTGCTAGAATCCGCGGTGTTGGCCCTCTCTGCATGAACATGTGAAAGTTGCAAGACAACGCCGATCACTACTGTCCAAAGGCAAATTACTATTGTCGCTGTTGTTTTCTGTGTGACTGTTGTTGTTTTGATTTGTGGCAAATAACTAGTCCCCATTTTGCAGTTAAGTGTCCAAACGATACAGATTTGATTTCCTCAAGTTGTTCACAAAATTTCTCACTTCAAATATAACTTTCTTAGCCTTGTACCCGATTTAGTGTACCCTGAGGTTATGGTTTTTTATTTTTATTACTCGTATTCCATGACTAAATTACTGACTGACCACCACACTATTTATTTTCAAGCCGAGGCCGATGCACTTGTATAACAAAAAAATTAAACACCAATTACTAATCTGAATAAACACCACAGTTGATACTGGAAACACTTTGAAAGCTTATAATAATTTTTCGTAGTGAAATTTTGAGAGTGAGTAAAGTGGGCACGACTACCGAAATCGATCCACTCAAGGCAAAGTTGTTTTCAAAAAGTAATAATAAAAAAAATTTGCGTAAATGGAAAGCGTCGGACAATCGTCGCGATTGCACCCGCTCTTTATAGAAAACAAAGTTCCACCTCAAAGGAAATACTAAAAAATAAATAAATAAATAATTGTAACGTCGCCCTCAATAAAAAAATAAATAGCAGTGTTTATGAAGTTCTTTTTGTTTCACGAGCTCTTAACTCCACACTATGCTCCGGGCGGTGATACGTGTATCACGAGATGTGCTTTCATGGTAATGAGTCAAAAGAAATCATAACAAGCGAATTGAGTAGGAAGTGCAAAGCACTATTTGCTTGGTGGTTTATCTTTTGTATATCCAAATGCGAATTAGTTTATTCTTTCCTAAAGGATTCTATGAACTTTAAGGAGGTATTCGCTTCGGAATTGCCACAGCTCTGTTCACCACTCCAACTTCGACTGAATCGGTTGTTGGAGATTCGGGTCTTTGGTTAGCTGGATGGTTAGCTCGCAGCTTATCCATTGGGTGTTTTTCTATAGCCTTGTATCTCTCATTTCTTTTATTTCTCCTTTCTTTATGCATCTCTCTTTCGGTGTTTTCTTTTTTTGTTTTTTTGTTTATTTCATTATTTTTTGCTTCTTTCATTTTATAGAGTTTCTTGTTGCTCTAACACTTTGGCATTGCCAACCGCTAAGCCAAGACGGACAAGACCAAGACTCTTGTACTCTATTGTCACGCGAGTGCATACTACTCGTAAATAATGTAGCGCTTAGCACATTGTTAATGCAAATTGGGAGGTATCTTGTTGCTTATAAGGTGTTTCCAAAATGTTTAATTGATTAATTTTCTAGATGCCAGTGTCATCGGAAAAGACTGATGGGTTTATAGTCTGCTGAGTATGATTGATAATAAAGCTAAAGTATGTCTGCTGTAACCTTGAGAAGCAATGGATGTTTATTGCACAATGGTGTTGAGTGATAGACTTTATAGTGATAGTGATTTTAAAATTGCTTATTTAGTACTGTGTCGCTTACAAAGCCAGCAACAAATACACATCTGGTAGTGGAAGTATTACTTTTAGTTGGTGTACTACACTTGGTACACATGGTCCATTGACCAAAGCAAAGAGAAGAATGCTTTATGGGATGCTTGGGCGCGTTTAAGTTGGCGAATGCAATTTTTTTTTTGTTTTTATTTTTCGTCAGAAGATGCAAACAAAGAAAGCGGAGTAGCCTTAGGAAGAAAGTACGCGTACATGAATGGGGACACAGTATTTAACGAGAAAGGCAATAGGATGGTTGCCTTTGTGAGTTCAATTGAGAGGAGGTCAGTTGGTGATAAATAATCCTGCTTCAGAGCAACCGGTTTATTGGCACGAAAAGATACGGATAGGGATTTGTTTTTTTTTTTCTCGTTTAGTTGTAAAACTTGCATTGCATACCGGATTGCTATTTAGAGATTCTTTAGCAGTCACGAAGTAAGAGTAGTTATAGTTCAACCAGATAAGACTTTTCACTTCCGCGTGTGATGATAAAATTTATTAGATTCAGGAAATTTTGCACATACTAAATTTCTGTGTATACATCTGTTTGAATTAGTTATGTTAGGTAATAGCAGGAGTATGAAAGGATTTTTACAATTTCCTTAGCCGCAAATCCACAAAATCGTGTAATTTATATTACCACAATTCTTGGCAACACAAAGTATTTGCTTTCGTGAATCTGTGTAAATAAATCGTGGTGATGCCATCGTATCTCAATCATGATATACAAAGAACGTGAGTCAAGTTATCTTTTTTCTTTTTATATATGTATAGTACCTTCGTGAGTTGAAGTCATTAATTAAATTCGTGAGCATAGGGTGATGTCTTTTGACCGTTTTTGGTGCGGTTTCGAGCATTGTTATTTTATTTTTTTCTCCAAGTGCATGTGCATTGAAATTCTTTCTTTTCAAAGTATCTTCTGGAGTAAATGCCTTACATTTGAGATAATAAAAAACCTAAACAATATCTTTTATTTTACATTTTATTTAAAATAATTTCTTCGGGCCTAATTAGCTAGAATCCTCATAATGACTACATATATACAAGTCATAAAAGCACATTAGTACAATCAGCGTAAAGCTTTCTTTTGTTAAAAGCACTGAGGAACCTATTTTCTTACAAATTGTTCTAAAATTCATCAGCCATTTTCAAAGAAACAAGTAGTTTGACAAAGAGTGTTGGCTAGCGCATGCAGCGAAATAAGAATAATACAAGGTAGCCCTTCAAAGAAGATGAGATTTTAAAAAAGAAAAATAAAAGAGATATCCTCGATTGAGACCGTATATAGGTGCTTCCAGAGAAATGATGTTTGAAAATTGTACCAGAAAGTGAAAAGGACTTACCAAGAACACAATTACCGAACAGAAGCATGCGCATATATTAGCATGGCAACATAATTGTAATTGAGTCATTGTCGTTGCTGAAAATGTAGTAGGATTACTTCTACAGAGCTTAAGACAAAGATGACTTACATTCCGATGTCAGGCAGAATGAACCGTTCAACGTGGATGATGATCGACAACTACTTGTCCGCTCGACAAAGGAATAGTTTGTATTGCTTTAGGAACAGAGTACATGCCGAATTATTTAAAGCAGCGAGGATTGAGTTGCTACGTAAGAAGCATACAAATATTCATCCGTAAAATATGAATATATTTTATGAAAGTGTGAACAAAATATCATCATCGTCTGCCTGATCCTCAAAAAGGCAGAATATAAACTGCGTTAACTACGCGTATATCTTGTCTACTAACGGGTTTTTCAACAGGGACGCTACAAAAGTAGAGCCACAGGGATAGCAAACGACGCCATATTTCTTGCCGCTCTTTTGACATTTTTCTTCAGTAAGGTTTGCCATTTCATAATGGAAAGATATACGAGCCAACAGCGAGTCGAAATTATTAAAATTTACTACCGAAATTCGGAGTCTAGTGGAAAAATTTGAATCCACAGGCACAGTACAAAATGTTCCCGTGCCAGTGAGACAAAGAAGTGCCCATAGTGTCGAGAATATTGCTGCCGCTGAGGCTTCAGTTGCAGAAACCCAAATGTGTCTCTCACACGTCGTTCTCAAGCGTTGGGCATTTCTGTGACGTCGTTGTGGCGAATTTTTTGACGCAAGAACTGAAGCCGATTGACCACCAGAAGCGTCGTATGTTCGTGAATTGGGCTGAGCAACAACTTGAAAATCATTCGGATTTTCATCGAAAAATCATCTTCAGCGATGAGGCTCATTTCTGGCTGAATGGCTTCGTCAATAAACAAAATATGCGGTATTGGTCAGGCAGCAATTCACACGTACTCCATGAGTCATCATTGCATCCCGAAAAAATTACGGTTTGGTGTGGTTTATGGGCCGGCGGCGTCATTGGGCCGTACTTCTTCCGTGATGATGAAGACCGGCACGTTACTGTGAATGGGGATCGCTACCGTTCAATGATAACCGAATATTTTTGGCCCCAATTGGATGATATGGACTTGGAGGACATGTGGTTCCAACAGGACGGCGCCACAAGCCACACAGCGAATGTCACAATTAATTTATTGGAAACCAAGTCTGGAGAACGTGTTATCTCACGAAATGGTCCAGTCGCTTGGCCGCCTCGGTCGTGCGATTTGATGCCGTTAGACTATTTCCTGTGGGGCTACGTCAAGTCTATGGTCTATGCCAACAAGCCAGCGACGATTGATGAAATTCGTACGAATATCGAACGTGAAATTGCAGCAGTATCGGCCGATTTATGCTTGAAAACCGTCGAAAATTGGGTTCAGCGTCTGGACTTCTGCAAGCGTGCCCGTGGTGGCCATGCAAAAGAAATCGAGTTCCATACATAATGTCATCGAACGTACTTTCACAGGAATAAAGAATTTCATTGATATCCAAAACCGTTTTTGTTTTATTTAAAAAAAACTTTTGTAGCGCTCTTATTGAAAAACCCTTTATTATATTAACGCTTCAAACCTATGTGTACAAGTATCGTCAATCTGAAAGATTTTAGGTTTGGTAAGTCCACCATCGACCGGATTTCATCTTACGGAAGATCTAGGAAAAATGCCAGGGATCTTAAATCGATATCCACCAGCTGTTTACTGATTCACTGAAATCCCATTTCTAGTACACCAATTGTCGATCAGTCAAACTAATTCTTTCGCATTTTCAATATAAAGACTACTGCTCAGAGTGCAAGACTAGCAGTGAAGCTTATCTTCAGAGAGCCTCTTGAGTAGCCTTAGTAAGTGCTTTGAAAAAGCTATTAAGCACAAACTTCTCCTACATGTTGAAGAGCACAGCATCCTTCCAGCTGAACAATTCGTTTTCCGTTCTTCACACAGCACGACGCACCAGATCTTAAGGATCAAACAGCATGTTAAACAAAGTACTGGCCTGATATTCCTAGATGTCGAAAATGTCTTTGATACAGTCCGGCTTAAAGGACTGATCTACAAATTGGTATGCCTCGAGTTTCCCTTGTATCTTGTTAAAATTGTTGCCTCGTTTTTAGAAAATAGATCATTTCAAGTCAATTTAAACATGAGCCTTTCTAACACCTATAATATTCCCGTAGGTGTTCCCCAAGGATCTGTGTTAGGACCCATCCTATATAGCATATATACATCAACTTCCCGCGCTTAACAAACTGTGATTCTGCAATATTTAATGACACGTGTGTTTTTTCTTCCGATACTTTTGGTTTTGCAATTGAAACCAATTTGCAATCAGCGCTAAACACCCTTAGTAGTTATTACGATAAGTGGAAACTAAAAATTAATGCTCTAAAATCGCAGGCGATCTTCTTTACCAAGTCGTACTTTAACTATAGATGGGCGGGCTCCCTATTGAATGGAATCAGTCGGTAAAATATCTTGGTGTAAGTAAGTGGTAAATTGATAAAAGGGTCACATTTGGTCCTCATATTTGCTATGTTATTGAAAAGATGAATAACATAATTAAAACTCTCTACCCCTTTATAAACCGAAAATCAAAGTTGTTTGATATTGCATGATGATTTTTGCTAGGGATACATTTTATTTGAAATACTAAGAGAGATGGTTTCCCTTTGCCTTTCTCTCCTTATTACTGCTGAATTTTCAGGTTCAACTTTCTTTACTCGTTGTCATAAACCTCGCTCGCGCCTTGTCTCGTGCAGTGGTAGCCTCCTTGTTTGGTGTTGCGAAGTATTGTTTTAAGTTGTACTCGTTGATGCTGGTGAATCTTTAGCGCTCTGTTTAATATTTTCCGGCTTTCTTCTTTTACTCTTAGAGCGTTTTTGTCTTTTATTGTTAATTAATTGACCAGATGAACTAGCTTTTACTTTCTTGTTATCTTTTTGCTTCTATTCTGGCGATCGAATTCTTTTCTGAATTACCTCGTTATGGCTGAACACGGAAGCTCAAAAATGAAAAATGAATATCAGCCATCTGAGATTTCTAAGATATGTATAGCCATGATACAACGCAGTAGTGAAAGATCTCGCCTTAGTGTAGTAAATATGTGTAAATAATTAGAAAAAGTAATGTGTAAATATTTTATGAACTAATGGCGAACTCCGCCGATTTTTTTTCCGGACACCAGAGTCGGAATTGTATTATGAAACAACTGCCAGCATGCCCACATATTTTGTGACATGCATGAGATACACACTTATACAGAATTCCACTAAACCATGACCTGCCAACACATTTGTAAGAATTAACTGTTTTGTCATCAGCCAAACATGGTACTTTTGGATTTGTATTATTTCAAGCTGGTTAACCTTTCTAATTCCTCAGGTCATCGTCTTGTCTTTAGGTATCCCTTAACAAACTACTGTACGGCTTTTGTCATCTCTGGCATCAATTTAGATTATTAAAATTTTAATTACATAAAACCCATTTTATGAAGTTTATGTACCTTATGCTTCACTTTAATATACATTTTCGTTGATGTTAAGTTAAAAATTTCTATGAAAAATCAAAACCTTGAACAGAATAATGTTATCCATAATGTCCCATGCTTCAGGAGTTAATCATAAAAAACTCCACCGAAAAGAGGCGCTTGCAGTAGCGAAAAAGAAGAATGTTCAATTTATTTTAGTTGGCTTGTGATGGTTACTGTTACTTACTACTTGTAAATTGAAAAATTCAAGTCACATATTCCGATGACTTGTGGAAAATAGATAGACAAAAAGGGTTCATACTCCTCCATTTGCCTCCAATATTGGCTCAAAGTAAACTATGAATGTTGTCAATTAATGGGTGATGCAAGTAATTCTGTTTCCATATACATACGAGGGCGGGTCAATAAGTCCGTGACTTTTTGAATTTCTGACTTCTTTACTGAAACAGCAACACTGCTCCTGTCAACAGGCATCTGTCAGTTGGCTCCTGTCAAAATTTAAACTTGCTGCGTCAGTTAGTTTGTGTTTGACAGCTATTTTTATCAGACTACTCACTAATTTGAGGAGAAAATGGAAAAAAGTGAATTTCGTGTGCTTATTCGTGTGCAACTTCACAGGAAGGTTTGGCGTTGTTTAATCGCAATATGGAGGAGTTTTTGCGCCGTTTTGTAACCGTGGACGAAACATGGATCCATCGCAACACACCAGAGAACAAACAACAGTCAAAACAGTGGGTTTCTAAGGGTGAATCGGCGCCAAAGAAGGCCAAGGTGGGTTTGTCAGCCAATAAAGTTATGGCGACTGTTTTTTGGGATGCACGCGGGATAATCCACATTGACTACCTTCAAAAGGGAAGAACAATCAATGGGGAATATTATGCCAACTTATTGGACCGATTCAATGACGATTTGAAAAAAAAAAACCGACCTCATTTGGCCAAGAAAAAAGTTCTTTTCCACCAAGACAATGCAAGGGTGCACACATGTGCAGTTGCCATAGCAAAAATCCATGAATTGGGCTATGAATTGCTCCCTCATCCACCCTATTCTCCAGATTTGGCTCCGAGCGACTACTTGTTCCCAAACCTGAAGAAATGGCTTGGTGGAAAAAGATTTGACTCCAATGATGAAGTCATCTCGCAAACAAAGGCCTATTTTGAGGACCTCGACAAATCATTTTTTTTGGAAGGGATAAAAAAATTGGAGAAGCGTTGGACAAAGTGTATAGAGCTCAAGGGAGACTACGTTGAAAAATAAAATTATTTTTTTATCAAAAAATCTGTGTTTTATTCCAAGTCCGTGGGTCACGGACTTATTGACCCACCCTCGTACATATGCAAAGAGGACTAGTTTCCCTAGTGATCTCTTTCTATTTTTAAATGGTGGGATACCTGCAAATTTGTCAACACAACACCAGAAAATACTTTTCAAAAAATCGTTCATATAGATTTATCTTTTCATCGACCTAAAGATCAGTTCAATGAACTAAGTGGACCCAAATGCTGTTCTATTAGAATGTCAATCCAATGCCTGTATACAACTAATTAACATTTGCTAATCTTGCTAACAAGCCGATGACATACATAAATTCCGAACAACATTTATACCATAAAAAACTTACGTAGGCACACATATTTGCACATCTAGATTTTGAATATGAAAAAATACTAAATTCGTCTGAGGTGAAGCTTTAATCTTTGTAAAGTAATAAGCTGGGGTAAGTAGTAAATTGTGTTATCCTAGGGTCGAAACTTGAATGAGGTACTTCCCTTTTCATTTAATATACTCGTATTTACGGATAAGTAGATAATGATTAATTTTTTGGGTGTGAATTTCTAATTGTATTGTACTTCTGAATCATTGGCATTGTGTTTATTGCTTACATTTTAAGCTCGAGCTTAAAGATCCCCTGACCTTGTCATATATACTCCTATATAGACTTGTAACTGCACTAAGACTCATCTAATCCATCATGTTAAAAACAAAATCCTTGCATCGATGACTATCTAGGACGGTTAGAGTAATTTTCTTTGACAACCTAATGTTCAAAACACGAATACTCATAATTGCTTTTGTTTTTCGATTTCGTTGCTATAAATCAGCCCGTAGAACATTGAGATGATAATAAAACATAATAAAACTTTTGCTGAAATAAATCATTTGGTAATCAGTTTTTTTTTTATTGACCTGGCTTATAGGCTGAATGTCAAGCAAACAAACACACAATATCCTGTCGGTAGAAATCACGCGATTAAATCTTCGGCCAATGAAAATTTTCAAAAACTAGTCTGGCTACTGAAATATTGATTGTGGTGGATGGAATTTAAATGGACCAACGGCAGCTCTCGTATCCCCGAAATCGAATTCCCGAATATCTGGTTTCTTCCGCGTGGGGTTAACTACCCGATTGTATAAAATCACAATCTAATGTGTTGGGTTCACATCTTGTGAAAAAAGCGTGTACCGTATTGCTGCCAAGAATGACCATATCCCGCAAAATCCTCGATTAGAAGAGAAGGAATGATTACGATTTTTCAAAAGGAAAAATAAGGAGAACGAGAAGCGCAAGCTACAGAAAATAAAGATATGCTTTTGCAGGAATGAGGCTCAAAAATTTTACCAAAATGTAAAAAAAGCACGTCAAGGCTATAGAATCTGAACCGAAAGCTGCAGAGAGGAACAAAAAAGCATAATAGGAAAAATGTATTTAGTACTGAAGATATGATCTAAATTCCGCTGTCAGACAAAATAAATCATTCAATTTGAGCGATGATAACCAACAAATCTTTCCAAGTCACTCGATCGAAGTAAGGACAGCTATATCTAAACTTAAGTTTAACAAGCACTTTCGGCTGAGGGCCGAAATATTTATTTTTTCTAATTGTTCATTGCGTACGTGCTAGCAACATTCCAAATTCCATCTTCAATTATTAGTTTTATTTTCACTAGTTGGTCGCTAATTTTTGAAACGCTTTTGAACTTTTTTAAGAGTTCGATGTCAATATGATGGCGAACCCTTTCTTACTTTGTTCCGTTTCGTAATACTACATTATGTACGTGTACATTGGGTGGACGTGCAGGTATGCGTGAATGTATGAACGCATGTATGTACACTGCCGAAAAAAAAGTTTGGAAACATAGTCTATAGATTCAGAATTTCGGTTCTTCCATATAATCCCTTACACTTACATCTATGAAACTATGTAAAAAGATCCATTTTTATATTTCCTATCAACGTTTGAAAGACATAAGGTGTGCCAAATCTGCAAAAAAAAATAATTTACAAGAATCTGAATAACACCTCGTAAGACTCGCGGAAAAAAGTATGGAAACATGTAGTTTTCAAAAAAGTAATATATATTTCTTAGTAACAACATGTATTTTTATTAATATTTAGTGCTCTTCCCTTTTGCTTTAATAACCTCTCTGCATCCCCTTTCCATAGAGTCCTCCAGTTCTTCGCAAAGTGAAATTAGGATGCCACTCATGAACAATTTCTGTATATTGTACAAGGCATTCATATTAGATTTTTTTTGGCTCGAAGTTGTCTTATTACGTATTCCCACAAGTATTCTATTGGATTAAGATCCGGGGATTGAGATGGCCATTTCAAGATATTCACTCTTTCCTATTGGAACCAATTTTTTACAAACCTAGAAAAATGCTTCGGATCGTTGTCTTGCTGAAAAATCCACCTACGTGTCATTTCTTCTTCAGCATATGGGAGCCTAAAGTTTTGCAATATTTTCATATAACCATACCGATCCATTATACTGTCTATGGGAAAAATTGGTCCAACTCCAGATCGTGAAAAACATGAGCACACCATCACCGAGGCTCCACCATGCTTTATGGTTGGTAAATTGATACTTCACATACCTTTGGTCGCCTCACGTAATGTTTTCTAAATAAGACCGTAATCCATTTCCCTCGAGTCCAAAAAACATGCTCTTTCGAAAAATTGAGCCTCTTTACCATATTACTTTTGATAAAAGTGGCTTTTTCAATGGAGATCTTCTGAAAAGGCTACTTTCCCTCAACCTATTCCTAATTGTACGGCGTTGATTTCAGCATTTGCCGTTTTTGCTGGATTTTGTTTTGACATCCTCTGAATTATACGATTGGTAGTGGTTGTTCCTTTTCTCGGCCTATCTGATTTGGGTGCACACTCGACTGTCCCTCACTGGTGAAAGTCTTTTAATATTTTTGAAACTGTCCCTCTCGGTATATTCATATCACGTGAAATCTGTATTTGATTTGTCGCATTACTATCCAGCGAAACTATTTTTTTTTCCCAAATCTATTGAATACAATTTTTCTCAGTGTTACTAAATATCAACGCTTTTTTAAGATTGATTAGAAAATATGATAGCGTACGAAATTTCAAAGCTGAATATATTTTATGATAGAGCTAAAAATTTCCTTAACATGTTTCCAAACTTTTTTCCGGCACTGTATGCACAATATATCCGACTTTTCTTCTATTGCACCGGTAGTTTTCAGGCATGAGAAGCATCCCATCACGCATATATTCTTTGGGTAGCCCCATAAGATGCTAACGCGCTTCAGGTCTGAATATGATGTTTCCAAATTAAATATTTTTTTACAACTAGAGCAACGAAGTGCGGTGATATTTTATAATCCCTTGCTGCACAGCGGGGTTTTTTTTTTTATTGGACATACTAAATACTCTGCTCTAAATATTCTTCTTCACCAAAAAATTTTATTTAACAACGCGGCACATTTTTGGTTTAATGGCTACTTCCACAGGCAAGGAAGCAAATCTAAAAGTCATCATTGAAACGCCACAACATTTACAAAAAGACACAGTTTGGTGCGATTTTTGGGATTATGTAATTTTTGGTCCATATTTATTTAAAAATTATGCCAGATAAAACGTCAATATAGAGCGCTATAGATCCATGATTATTGACTTCTTCGTGTCTCAATAGAATGGCATTAATGTAGTAGAGCTGTGATTTCAGCAAGACGGTGTAACAGCAATCAATTTATTAAAGGAAACGTTCGATGATAATTTCGCTCCGAAAACTGGTCGAAAATTGGACTTATAGATTGCGCTTTATTCGACCCAGACAATTTCTAAAACTAAAATGATCTTTCCAATAATGCCAATACCATGGTCATTACTACGACTTTTTTTGTTTTATATCATTTTAAAATTCTATACCACTGAAAAAAAAAACACCCTTTATTAGTACGAGTATCTTCTAATTCATTTTCTGTACTTAAAGTTGTAATACTCAACCATTTTGTTTTTTCTATTCTTTCAGGGTTTCACTTATGTAGCGCCATCAGTCCTAGAAGATATGCAGCGAGCCAATAGAATGCCAGCCAGATCCCCGCGCCGTACACCACGACAAAATCATGACGGCTCATATCGTCTGGCATTCCCACCACAGCGTGGTATGTGCTCACGTGCAACACCTCCACATCTACAGACATTTGCCCCACGACCATCGCCGCAGGACGAAATGATGGACGTACAAGGTCCTGTCGTATAGTTTGCAATGCAATCTATCATAAAGAAATTCAACAACTAGCTCCTATTATCATATAAATGAAAAACAAACAAAAAGTGTATTGCATACACCAAGATGTTTTTTTTTTTTCAAATATTTTTTTTTGTTTAACTTTATACATATATATTTTTTTGATTTACCTTATTTCCTATGCCTTAAAAAAAAAACAACAAATCAAACAAAAAAAGAAACCAAACAATGAGAACTAATTGTTAAATAGGGTTGTCGCCAAGAACCGAGAAAGTGAAAACCAAATCACAATTTAACTAAAGATTTACTTAAAAAAAAAATGTATTTATGATCTTGGCCTTATGTAAATATTTGGAGGAGAGGAAATTGATTTATTAAACAATTATTCTTCGAAAGCTATCCAAAGCTTAAGAAGAGTAAGATTTAAAAGAAATCTAAACAAAAATTAGAATCATTGACCGTATAGACCTATATGTATCGGCAATTGGGAAAGAAGGCATGAAATTGTTTGTGTGGGAAACCACAAAATCTACTGAGTTTCAAACTGAAAAAATAAGAATCGAATTCCAAAAAGTCAAACAGTACCAGCTATGATCATTTGCGATGTGTTCTTGTTCCTAATATTCTCTAAAGATCATCATTTTCCACATTCCCATAGAAATTCGTTCTTGATTTGTTGAACTTTGTTAGTCGATAGTGTGCGCACCATACAACTTATACCGTGACAATAATCCTTTAATTATTCACAAAATCTACTTCTTTAAATGAAATTCTTGTCTGTTTTCGTTTAGTTGGTTCGTGCTTTCAAAATGGAATTTCGAGCTATAGTGAGGTAATACTACCATATATCTCGCAGTCAAATGAACTAAGACATAATGTCCTATTAGCCACTCAGAATGGTAACCACATCAACTGATTATTGTTTCTATTTTTCTGGTGCAAATTTATTTTCGGGTAGCTTTATGTATTCCTTTAATGTTGGATATAACATAGTTTAGAGAATTCCAGTAGCTTTTGTCTTATTATTTGAATGCTTATCCATCAGAAATATTCATTTGATCCATAATCTTATGTAGTAAAATCCGTAAAGTGCTGCCATCGCAATTGACAACAGAAATACAAACATATGGTAGTTAAGTGTTACCATATTACAATAGATTTTATGTTGTCACGTGGATATTCGCCAATTCAAGAGTCCCTCTTGATTACAATTCCCATCAACGGAGCAGGGCTATTCTCTCGGCGATCAAACAAACAGCACCTGCTGAAGTGATAACAAAATCTATCCATAATTCTATTTTATTCAAATGTTGTTGATTTCACTATTAAGAAATCGCAAATCAGTTTTTTTTTCATTCTGTTTGATGCATCTTTTAATTGTTGCAATACCACAGACAATTTCAATTCGACGTCCTAGGCGAGTGTTGCAATTTCATCAGTTTTGTTTGATTGGATAATATCGTGCTGTGGCATGAGGTGTGTGTGTGTGTTTTTTTTTTTTAAGGAGTGAGAACACAACAATTTCTGCGTTTGATAACGTATCCGCTCAGTCAAAACAGCTCTTTCAGGTCTTCTCTTCTCCGTCACGGTGTGCATTACAAAACAGGCAGATTTTTTCGGAATTTCGAACTTAAAAAAAAAATAAAATTAAATTCATACATAATTCAATCAAAATTTAAGAGGGAAGGTTAATTCCAGTCATCCAATGAAAACTACTCTCCCCATGCATATGATGCTCATCTGCGATCAGTGACCATCTTGCGACAGCTCATATTAAAGTTTAAAAGCATAAAAACACACAAACTTAAAAATACCTTTTATTTTTCATCAATTAAAGAAGAAAACTTTTAACAAAAGATAAATACATAAGAAGAAAACAAATTTAAATTAAAAGTAAACAAAAATAAGAATACAAAATGAGAAAAAAAGTAAATCTATGCAATCTTGTTGCTACTTACTTCTTACCATTAATTTATATATACAGACATATTTAAATACTATACGCGCATATATATGAAAAAATGGTCCTTTTTACAATTTCAAATTAATTTTATTTTTTTTCCATCTTGATAATTTCTAATTTTAAGTAAAAAAAAAAAAAAAACTAAAAACAAAAAAAAAACAAATTTGTCGTTTACATTTTTTCCTTAATATGTATACTTTTTTAAGTTCATTTTGTAAGACTTTTTGCGGCGGTGTTATTGTTTTTATTTTTAATATTATGTTTGCAGCCATCTAAAAAAAGCAAATATATATATATATATAATTTTTATTGTTTTTTTTGGTAAGCCTATTATAATAACATTATTTTATTAAGTAGACAAACCAACAAAAGTTTAAAATAAAATAAAATAAATAAAACTAAAGCAAGAACTTAGCAAAAAATAAGGCATTTTACGCGTGGCTTTATTCCTAATAAGCAATGTCTTTTCAAAACATTTTTTCTTTTATGGCAACTAAGCAGCTAAAATAGTTTATTTTTCTAAGAGACTGTTATCAATACAAAAACAAATAGTTTGAAATAAATAAAATAATAGAACTCCGCATGCAACTACAACTACACATACATGCTACTGATTACTTTATTTTTTCTCAAGATATTAAAAAAAAAAACAAAAAAAAAAAACGAGAAGAGTTTCGCTACGCGCTACTGTAACTTAAAGTAAAACAAAAATACATATATTTTAAAAGAAGAAAAAAAAAATACAAATAATCAAAAGGTGCTATAAAAAAAAAATAAAAAAAAAACTATTATTGTGTAATAAAAAAAAGACAGAAATAAAAAGAAAACAAAAACAAATACCTCGATGCAATTATTATATTTTTTAATTATAACAGAAAACAAATACAAAAACAAAAGTTAAGAAATGCTACAAAACAAACAAAATAAAACAAAAATTCAAAAAAAAAAAAAATAAATAAATACGAATTAAAAATATTTAACAATAAAAGCGAAACATGAAATGCCTTGTTTTTTACAAATCAAAGTTCAAAATTAAGTTTCTTTGTTCGATAGAAAAGAAAAAACAATAATAACGGAAGTGTTCAACAAAACAAGCATGGATGTCTTAGAGAACTCTAGTAAATTTTTATTTTTATTTTTAATAATTTTTTTTTTAATTTTTATTTTATACTTATATTATTATCAATTAAAAAAAAAAGAATAAAAAAACAAAAGGCTTAAAACAAACGAAAGAAGTACTATAAACTAGTTTAATATAAAGAAAACACAATATTATACATATGCCTATATATACATATATATTCAATAAAAAAAAAATAAAAAAATAAACCTGACTATAGCGTATGGCTTAAGACAATGAAATCCCTTATATATACATAAATTAAATTTCAAAAGAATTGAAATAGTTTCGAAGACAAATAACAAAGCTATAAAATACAGCGTGAAAACAAATGAAAAAAATGTTAAACAATATGAAATAAACTCCAAAATTTAAAAATTAAATAATTTAAAGAGAAAGAAAAGAAACCTAACAAAACAACTCCTTGTAAAAAGTTAACATTTATTTACATTTCCTTTTACAAAATAATAAACTATAAATTTTGACATTTTTATTTATTTTATTAAAAATAGAAAACAAACACAAAACAGAAAACCCTTCTTTTTTTTTTGTTATAAAGTTTTTATTATATTTTTGAACTTAAAATCATTAGTTGTAAAAAAATAAACAACAACAAAAAAGTGCTATAAACAAAACACAAGAGGATTAGTTGTTTTGTTGTTGTTCAAAATGAATTCGAGTGATGATTTTCGATAGAGTTTTCGAAGCAGCAGTAGTAGATAACTCATATCATATTTACATATTTATTGTCCTTAATTTTAATTCCCGCATGAGCGATGTCTTTTTAACAATAAAAATATGTATTAAAGATATTAATTTTTTTCAGTCAACTATTAGGTCCTTATATATGAAATTGCTGATTTTTCTTTTAAAACAAAGTTTATTTTCTTTTACTTGTGTCGTATTTTTCCTATGCTCCATTAAAGCAAATATCGTTGTTTTGAAGACTTTTAAGTCAAAAAGCATTCAAAGTACGATATGGCATTTGGATTTATAAACTTCTTATATTAAAGGTGATTGATTAAACATTAAAAGTGGTATTCACAAAACTAATCTCCAAATACATACATACATCTATCGTCTTTTTCCAACACTTCACTAAAGTAAATATGACCCTATCGACGAAATTATTATCCTTGGGTCAGAAAGCCGTCAAGGTGCTTATTTTATGACATCTAGGCTAAATCACATGTATTGAGGGTGGTGGTTGGTAGGATACAATCTGTTGGGTAGGGTGGATGAGGCAAAATTGTATATCCTTACCCTTGGAGTTAGCCATTCATGTGGCAGTGGTTATTTTTCATTGATAAAAGGAACAATGCAGCATATTATTTTATTGTTAATATCTCTGATTTGGTTCTTTTGGAAACTGTGGTGTATCGATTTTCATATATTAACAATAATAATGTTCGGCCATCAATTAGTCTTCCGTTTAGTACTATAGCAGCCAGCCATTTGGTCGGCAGTATCTATGTTTCCTAAGACAGAAGATAAAATGAGAAATTATAAATTGACAACAAATTATAGAAAATAATGAGACATTTTTCGTTGAATTATAATAACACACAATTTCAGACTTCTTTTTCGGCCCATTGACATCGCCTTCAGCTATCTTGTGCAAGATGTATCAAAACAGTGACTCTGTTTTTTTTTTTTTTTTTTGCCAATATATTATACCAATGTGGCGGTTTTGTTGAAAGCAAAAAAACTTTCCAGAAAATTAAGAAGGTAACTAAATTTTGAGTCAAAGGACTACCAAAATTGTATGCCATTTTTGACAGGTTTTGAAAGGTTTGAATACCTGAAAAGAAGGTCGTCAGATGGAGACTGTTCATCAATGGTCACATATTCGTAGCAGTTATAAAATATTGGAAGAAGCTTTTGCAAACGGTTCTAAAATTCCCGAGTAGTAGCAAATAGACATATGCATAAATGTATTCACTCAATGAATATACAACTGAATTCATGAATTCTTCATACTCGTATTACAATGAGACCTATGAATGAATCTGAATGAGTGCGGTTCTTCAAGTTGTATGGTGCGTGGTTGTGTTGTCGACCGCCAAAGTTCGCACTCATTCGTCTCATATATACAATGGATTAACTCACATGCATACTATTCAAAAGGAGTGTTTGCCAGTAATGAGAAATACGAATACTTGTATTTTGAGTTACAACATTTGGAGTTATCTCATTCACTATGATAGTGGTTGTGTTCTAATCTAATTATATAATTTGATATTTAAGTTACCCTTTTTATTAGTTATTACTAGTTAATTTGTTAATAGAATAAAAATAAGGGACGAGAAGATGTAAAATTTATGTTTTGTCTTAATAAATTTTCTTCGAGTAACTCGAGTAACTCGAATAATTTTATATATATAATTCGAATGCGCTCTCCACTCTTATTGCACGTCGCATTCATGCCGCCGTTTTCCAGTACAGTATTCATTCATACCATAAATAATGAATGCACTGAGTAGTGAGTTGTACAGAGTGTGGCTCATGGGTTGTGTGAATGATGTGAGTTAAGCGAACTCGTTGCTTTCATATTCGAAGGTATACATAATTCGCTTCATTCATTGATTTGTATCTCATTGCCATTGTACTAGACATTTCTTCAATCTGTAAATATTCAAATCTAAATTAAGACGAACTATAAACACGAACTGAAGTGCTACGCTCCCGCAGAAAAACACGTCGCAACATATGTATGTATCACAAAGATCTGTTTGTGTGGATCTGTGTGTGTATGTTTGAGTGTTTGGGGTTGTGAAAAAGGCGCCTTTTAAATAATTATTGTGTTTAAAGCATTAATTAACAAAAATATCATAGGCACAAGTAGATTGAAAATTTTTTTTTATATGAAAAATGCACTAGGCCAGCTAACCTAAAATTCATAATTTTTTGTTTTATGCAACATGATTAAATGTATTGATGAAAGCTTTCTCTGTGTGTTATAAAATATTATGACAACGATTCATATATGGATGATAAGTAAATAATCAATTTCATATGTAACGACCTAATAAAATCATGTAAAATCAGTAGATGCATGTAGCACAAAAACAAACCAAATTGGATGTCACCCATGCATGCTAACATACTTACATCCTGTTTCTCCTTGTGGACTATAGGGCTTTTATTACGCCTAAATGCCATCGTCTCTACATTATGTCTTAGTTGTCCCTAACTCTTTCTTAGTTAACATGATTCCTCTGCTCCATATATTTCTTGGTCGATTCACTCTTTTCAATATTAGATTAGCGTATTCCATTGGATTGCATTGTTAGCAGTGAAATGTCGCATTTTCACAGTGTGAGAGCAATTCATTGCCACTCCCATCGTTGGATGCTTGTGTAGTTATCTAGGCTGTCATCTGGTAAAGCATTTCTTTAGAGATACAAAATTGAGTAGACTGATCAAAATTATAACAAAAATGAGCACTCTATAAAAGTCCTTTTACAGGAAACTCTAAAAGTATACAGGCTTCTTATTATTCGGCATTATTATTTGCCGATTCACAATAAAAAAGTGAATGCAACTGAAGAGAAACTGCAGTCTTACCTGTTTTTTATTGCTAAAAATCCGAAAAGAAAACAACGGGGATTTGTTTTTGCTGCAATTACTTGTTTATTGATGCCATAAAATAAAAAAAATAATAAGGAGCCTGTATACTTTTAGAGTTTCGTGTAAAAGGCCTTTTATGGACAAATTATGTACTGTCGCACAAGTTTCAGCTCAATCTCACAAATAACGCCCTGAATATGGCTTCCTAAACCTAAATAATTTGCCATTTATCAACAAACACCAAATAAATAATTGACCAATTCACTGGTCTATTTCACGCTGATGTCGTCCTCAGTAAGTCAATGCGTGCGTTTTAAAAAGTGTATGTCCTGCAAAATGTATCTACAACACGATGAATAGCGAGAACACTTGATCGATTATAAGGACCGCAAAATCATGTAATAGATTTTCAATATAAGTTTGAATAAAACGAACTTTTTTCTGGCGTATGTGTATTCATGTTTGGCGTTTTCCATTGGCCGACATATGCTTTCCTATCGCACTCTGAAGAGGAAAAAATGACATACTCGTACAACTGTTCCGTTGGCTCTCTTCTTACTTTTTCAGAAGCAACATTTTACTTCGAGTTGTCATTTCAGAAGCAAAATTTCTATTCTGGATTTTATGTCAGAATATAATAAAGCATAGGCCGTTTTCGAAAACGTCATCTGCATCAAATTGCTTTTGCAAATGTTCTTAAACGCAAGTTGCGAAAGTCATAAATCACACTACATTTGTAGCATGTTCGATAATGCAGTGTTTGCATGGCAGATGTTCATAAACGTCAACTGCGCTGCAAAAAAGCAGCCACAAATCTGCGCTGTGCATTAAAAAAATGTTGCTCTGTTCGAAAACGTCAAATGCTCTTGCAAGAAAAAAATCATGTAGATGACACAGATCAACGATACCAAATGACGTTTGCAGTTTGATGTTCGCAACCCTTAAGTATTGCAAATGACGATCAATTCGAAAACGGCCATAGGTATAAATATAAACGTCAAGTATTGTAGGTATTATGTGTCAGACCAGATTTTTGGCTTCGAGCAATATTTAGCTTAAAAGCTAGAAGAAGTTTTAAGTGTTTCATTGGAGTCCAAATTGTCCAACTTCCGGAGAGAAACCAATGGAAAATGACATTAAAATTTGAAAGATATCGCTATTAGAAAGTATTGTAAAATGTACAAATAATAGAACTTATTATTTTCAATACAAATCCCTTTATTCAGTACAGTTACAATTCACTATTTAATTCTTTCTCTCAGTACAATTCAATTTCTCAACCACTTATACTTTTCTTATCTTTTACTTAAACCACTTAATCACTTCTCCTAATTAACACTTCAAATTACACTTTAGAACTAACTTGCATACCTTTGGGATGTTGGTATTTATACTCGAATGACATACTTCGAGAACAATCCTCGCCATCCAGCGTCCCATACAATTTCCAATTTGCTAGAAACTTCGATTCCACTCTCCAGTCGAGACTTTGTTATTCCAGTACCGAAATCTTCTGGTCTTCGAGTATCAACATTTTCTGCTAGATGTCGCTGCTCACATTTAAGTGGTTATCACAGTATAAAAGTAAAAATAACACCTTTAGATTTAGTTTTATACCCCCTTTGTTATAATGAGGGCAATCAATCGTCTATGGATACTCGTACGATACATAATTTTTTTTTTGTTGCTTTACGAGTATGTTTAAAATGGGTACTCTATTTTTGTCTTCGTTATACTGTCAACCAGTTTATCCGACAGCTCAATGTCCGTTGAAGCATTCCACTTTGGTTCAATACCCGTAGAAATGCTGTTGTTTATATGAAATTATCCAAAATGAGCGAGAGAAAATTGATAGACGTTTAACAAACAGCTGATTGAACTTGAACTTAACACTAACACTGATACATTGTTCTTATTTCTTTGTCTTTCCAAACATCTCGATTGCAATCCCACATTTTAAATGCAAATGCACAACTAGTACCTACCCGATGATGAGAGCGCAAGAGAGTAAAATGTTTCGATGCAATTTGAAAATGTTTACATGATATTGCAAAGCGGTTACAAATTTTCAATGCGTTTTATAAGCAGGAATGAACGTATGCGTGTTGAATATTTCAATGCGGTTTGAAGTGGTGTTTATTCGAGCGTATTGAACCAATGCGGATTGCTTCAACGCACACTGAGCTGTCGGATAAACTGGGTATGTATGTAAACTATATTTGACTTATGAATTTGTAACATTTTCGGGCTAAAACATGGTTGGTTACTCTATGGTAACGTTTGGTTATTTTTTTGGTCCCGAAACAAGTTAAATTTGTAAGGATTTTTTAGTCAGTGAAGAATTGGTATTTTATTAAAAACATCTTTTATTGTCAGATAGAATCATCTGTAAACGATAAATTTATTTTTTTCCAAGTTGTCGGCGCTGCACGGCGTCAAAGTAACAAAAAATCAAAATAGGTCTCGTTAAAAACATTGTTCTCCTACTCCAAGCCTTTAAAATCCGAAAAAAAAGTTTAATTTTGCAAAAATTATAGAGATCAGCGAAAAATCACATTTTTTTACCAATTTGTTTAAACAATTTATTTAATTTGCATTGAAAATGATATTTCAAAGGTGCCAAGAAGATCTTCTCACAATTTTAGAATGATCGGACAATTATTTTTTGAATTATGTTGCATGGAGTTATGAAAAATGCAGTTTCGAGAAAAAACGACAATTTTTCGACTTACTGATTAATCAGCCATTCCAGGGGCATACAAAATTCCTTCTGATTCTTTGTAAAACTCATCTTGAGCTGCTCTTCCTTTACGAAGTTTACGAAGTGTACGGGCTTCTTTTGAGGCCAAAGATGTCTCTTTGTTCTTTATTCATGCGGTCGGAACCGCCTGCTGTTCGCTCTAAAATCGAGCATGCACTTGCGGCCGAAAATACGCATTTCGAAACGAATAAAGGTTTTGCTCTGAAATTTTAAGGAGGCATTCTTGAGATGTAGAATAAGTAGAAAAATTTTCCCAAAAATAAAAATGAAAATTTTCGGGACCTTCCCCCATTAAAACTGTCGATACATATTGCAACGTCGGTCAGGCTACGTGTATATTCACTATAGAACATGATGTCATTAACTCTTTTATATTCCATAACGCCATTACTGATGCCTTTTATTCATGGAAATTTTGAACGCCTTAACATACATACTTAGGTTATATGAACGTTATTTTTTGCAGTTACAGTTTCTGTAAAAATCTGTATTAGTAATTTACATTTTAATACATTCCCTCTTGTTTTTAATGCTCCGTTGCAGTTTGTTTAATCCCATACAATCAGGGCTATCGTGAATAAAATTCTGAGGAAAAATTTGGCATCGTGAAAGAAATTACCCTCGTAATTTTGACGTTTTTCTCTCAAAAATGTCACCAGAGTAAACGGATCTTAACAACGATAACATGTTCGAACCTAGTTTGAAAAAAAAAAAAATTCCCCCCGAATCAAAATAAATTCCAATGGAAATTCACAATAAGAGGGTATCTCGAAATTACCGATAGCCCTGAACATTTTAACAATTTATTTGAAATATATTTATCAGACCTTGGATCGCTGCAGCTACTCATCGATTGCAATACGCACTTCACAACTCCCACAAAAGTTAAGGTTGGTAATGCTTACGTATTTGATTCCACACTAAAACAATAATTAACTCTATGTCCTTTTTGAAAAGAGTGCTTCTTACGTAGACTAATTATAAACTCTCATGTTTCCTGTGACCATTTTGCACGTAACTTAAAAGTTGTTTTTCGGTTGTTAAATGTTCTATTCAAATGTAATCCTATTCGCTAGCAGTTCCAAAGCCAGGTATGTAGCATGGTTTTACTATGCCTTAGACTTCTACAGGTTCTTGGGCGTAAATTGTAGTCCTTGCAAGATTATTTTGAATTCGGTAATAAATTTCCTTATCATTCTAATTTTATAAAGTTTACATTATAAATACACAACCTCTTTCATTTATAAATTTCGATATGATTTAAATTATCTTAAATTTTCAGCTCAAATCATCCATTCAGTTATTTTTTGTGAGAATAATGTTTCGTTTTATTCGATGGCCAACAACTTAAATGTGAGGGAATTGAAGACTGCTACCGAAAAACTATTTTTCTTTTGAAATTTGCATACTAAATACTACAATAATTGTTTTATTTGTAAGCGTATTTCAAATATTTACCAATTGGTGGATTCTTTAGAGGTTTCCTTTTTATCCTTGCTTTTTCTTGTTTTTTATTTGAAACATAAAACAGTCACCCAAAGTATCATGCATTTTTAATTCTTTCTGAGTCCAATATTTTTTTTATAATACTAATTTAAATACCTGATTAAAATAATATCTAAAAAAAGCGCATTATACATATATACAGTCAAATTTAAAAAGAAATAATCCTAAGCATCTTATATAAAAAAAATCGTATATATACATCAAAATGTATATAAAAAAAAGTAGTTAAAATCATATTAAATAGCCTGAGTTACTAAAATATTAAATCTTTTTATTTCAAGGTAAAAACATAAATATTAAAATTCAAATACAACGTTACTGCCAAAAGTGTTCAACATATATTTGTTACAAAAAAAAAATAAATAAATAAATATGAAATATATATTATATATGTTTTTTCGTAATTTAATTTGATTTCATATTTTCTTTTTAATTTTTTAATGTCCAAAAATAGTTAAAATATATCTACTTCCATAATTTGTTTTCTAATGGTGCAACTACCATATGTTGTTTCTAAATAAAACTCATCTCTCATTGCAAATTGTAGATAATAATTAAAACGTTGTGAAACAAAATAAATTAAATTTAAACAAATAAATTAAAACTGGTGTGTACGAAAAATTGTATAAACAAAAAATCTCTATAAATAAAAATAAGTTAAACCTTAAAAAAAATATAAACTTAATAATGTAAATAAAAAATTTTAGCTTAAGTAAATATATACAACAGCTAACAGCAGAATGGTTCAGCAAAGGTATATAAGCAGATTTGGTTTTTATGTACTTGTACTTTATTTACTCGTACATAAAAACTAAAATGCTTATGGAATTACAAATCCTATCAGTATATGTAATGATATTCTTCCTCTCTCAACTAATATTTCAGTTCCACGTGAAATTAGGGATACTAAATTTTAGAAGTTTTTGTTTAAATCTAATCTTTTATACTACTATAAGATTTCTGTACTCAACAGTGGAATTTCCTGGTATATGATGAACCTATGATCTTCTTTTTTTTTATCACATAAACTTGATATTGTCTCCGTTCACTTCAAGGCCATTCCATGATCAAAAGCCTATTTTATGGCCTTGGCTTAACATATTAATGTAGTCTGTATATTCTAGCAACCTGACTGACAGATTGTTGTTAATAACAATTCCTTTCGTGTTACCAACTCCTCTGTGCACTATTTACTCTGTCACAAAACCCATAACTCGCAAATGCGGAAATCTACATACGAGTATGTCACGTTCTGCAAAACTGTCCTCAAATTATACATTGCACTTTATGTTTTGTAGCATCGCACGAACTAGCTGGATCAGTTTTGCCCGTATTCGCCTATTGTTTTATAGGATTTCGGATGGTTATGTTATCATGGCCATTTCATTGAATGGATTTTCTTACAGCTACTAATATAGTGAAAAAATATAACCAATGTAAAGCCCCCGGCAATGCTTAAACAACTTCCTCACCTACAGAGCTCTTCGAGGATGTGTTGACTCTATTGAGTCCAAATTACGAGTAGTATTCTCATGTAAAGACCTTATTCTTGGCACTTTTAAATTCAGCAAATCTGGTCAGTGTGTACAATTTTCAGAAATCGATGACCACCACTTGGATGAAACACGCACATGTGTATAGTTACACAGCTGATAATGGTTAGGTTGATGCCACTCAGTGCCTAACATATTCATACAACACCCAAGGCACTCCTCCAATCTTTCGATTGTGTAAGTCTTACTAAACTGAATTACAGAAAATAAACTATTTTGTGCAGCGTTAGAATAGGTTCACAGGCTTAAATGTGAAAAACTTGGGCAACGAAGAAATCAAATCATATTTATTTTCAAACAATAGTTTATTGTTTAATTGTTTAACAATGAGTCCAACCTCCTTTGGAAACTCGACTTGCGACGAAATCGTAGAATTACTTTAAGAAATTCAATGAAATTTCAATTTAGGGTACTTAAATACAAATAGTTGCAGCAAAAATTTACTTGTCTTCAACGTGTAAACTTTACAAACAAACTATCAATAATATTGAGGTCCGCTTAGCATGGCGGTCATTCCAACAATTCAATACTTGGTTCGCTAATCCATTTTTTAACAGCGCAAGCCGTATGATTTGGAGTGTTATGTTGTTGGTTTATCCATTGCAGCTTGCCTGTTTCCCCATCCAAATTGAACGTTTTTCCGTCCGAGAAGACAACAAGCCAATTTTGTCTCTTTCAAGCTACAATATATGGCGGCTACAAAATTTCAACCGATATTGCACTGAATTTAAGTGGGTTTTCTTATTCGTTTTAAGTGTAAGAGTATTTCATTTGTCGGACAGTCGAAAGGCTGGCACTATTCCTAGATTTTGCCTGATTTTTTTTAGCCATTCGCAAAATTATTTTGTTATTTTACGTTGTAGCAGTATTTGAACGGCTTTTCACGTGAGCTGTGTATTTGTTTATTTTTTTTTTAATCAGCGTGCCTGAAACTTTCTCTTCCGAATTTAAAGCTGTCTCATTTTTTCATAAAATAAGATATCCAATCTTTATGAAACCGGCGCGAAAACTAATTTTGTGTGCTTATGAATTTAGTAATTTAATGGGCGGCCCTTCATCTTCATAAGTGAGAACGTTGAAATTGATAATTTTTGTATAACTTTTTGCCCAATTTTGGACCATTCCCCAGAAGAAAACATTTTAAATCGTCCTTGGGCTTAATCTCATGTGCTCTGATCTTCCCGTCGAAGTACTTTTGTAAAATACAAATCTGGCGATTATGTCGGGTTTTAACCTGAGTTCAACCGTTACTAGTATATATGTAGCAGCCATTCTTTGACAATATGGAAAATAAGCTTGGGGTCATTATCTTCCTGGAAAATTAGTAACCTCTCCATACTCAAGTTTCTGGTTGTTTATTTTTTAAATTTTCACATACCATTACACCTCCACCACCATGCTTCACTGTTCCTTATTTCGTGACAATTTTTTGAACGGTTTACTTATTTTAATTTTATTTATTTTGCGCAACAATTTTGTTCTATGTTCTATCTTTTTTGTTTAGCTTCCTTTCTCTTAATAGCATTTCCTTTAATTGTACCTAAATAATTTATCCTAAATTGATATTTAAATTTAAATAGGCGTTATTTTTGATAACCACATACTGCAGGTACTGAACAATTTAAATAACACCCGACAACGATAGGTTGTTACTTACTTTTGTGATTAACTATAAGTACATTATATGTATATATCATTCGTCACTTTGAATAGATTCAGCAACATCGATGCCATTGTTATTTTCGCAGGATAATGTCGCAGTTTCCTTCTACGAACTGCTAGGTTGCTAGTGTTTTCTTGCCACACAGAAGTTATGTATTTGAGTTAAGGATCATAACGCAAAGTTTCTACCTATTAACCTGGTAATTATATTTGAGGAGTTAGACGTCGAAACTTTGGACCGAATAATGTACCAGTATCAATGGGCAGAAGAATATGGTTCGTCGACTGATATGCCAGATTATAAAATTATTATCCCTTTGAGCCAATGAGTCCTTTAATATCTTTATCACCATATAAAAATGAAAACTATAAACATCTCAATACCACATTCGCTGATCTATTCTGTATATAACTTTGCGTACAATTGTGCTAAGAAAAAACAATTGCTATTATTTTTTTTAAAGTTATTTTTTTATTAGAACATTATACATATTTTGGAATGTTCCAATAGCCATAAGTTGCGTACTAGTATTCTTTTCAATTTTTATTTGTACCTGTAAAATTCTGAACTTTAGAGCACATGGAACTTTCAAGATTTTGAAAATCTTTCAAAATAATTGGAGTCATTAATGAATAAACATGATATATGTATATCCGAAGTACCTACAATTAAGTTTTTTGTAAGAAGAACAGATAAACAAAAAAAAATATTTTTTTTAGTGTAAAATTGACTTAAGTTAAAACTGTATTTTACAATTAAGAAAAACAAAAAGAAAAAAATAACAAAAAACTCCAGAATATAAATAAAAGGAAATGATAAGTACGGTCGGTGGCACGCTTTTATTACTGAGCGTTGCTTAATGTTGTTGGCAGGTTCTAGTTATCATTTTAGGCAAATTATGTCAATGAAATATGAAAAAAAAATAAATAAAAAAAATACAAAATGAAATGACAAGTTTTGTCACAATATTGTGCATTGTATCAGATTTAAAGATTTTGGGAAAATATACCTAAGTAATAAAGTTGAACTATGAAACGAGACTCAAAATTTATTGGTTTTTTATTTTCAAAGGATACAATACAAATAAATTTGTATAGTACGGGAATATATGTTTTTGTTTTGGCAGGCTTTACTTCCGTTCTACAAGGTGCGTTTTAACAGGAATGGAAGAAAAAAAAATCTTGAGTTGAAAACGGCCAAGGATATCTTCTGTGGCATAGAGCTGGATTCATATCGTTAGAGTCTTCGTAGTGTTTTTTCACAACCATTAGTACGTATTTGTTTTCTTTGGCCAACGAAGCAGTGATTGAAATTTGTAACTCTTCGTTTTTGATTCGAATTCTAAAGAGCTGTCGTTATCTGAGCTACTTGTAAAACCTGATCTTACTACTTCAAGGTTAAAGTTGTCTACTAAAACATTAACTTGATTTTTCCCTCATAAGCACCATAACTTATTTTAGCCGCTTCCATCTCAATACTTGCAAAGGTACCAGTGACAGCTCTCTGTGTTCTGTTAACGATTTCAATGTCATTAGCTTGTACAAGTACGATAGTTACTCAGACTTTTTAAAAAATGTGCTGCTATAGTGCGACTATAGCGAAACTTAACACTTTAGTGACTAACCTAAATAAATACGCTTGCGTTCCGCATTGTGCATGCATTGCGTACCAGAATAAAACCCTGCGTAAATTTTTCTAATTTTTTTTAAAATCTATTTTCGGTTTTTTAGTCTCTTTTAGATGTTTATAATATGTGTATCTATTATTGCCTTACAATTTCAAACCGAAATTCCTCCTCTTTAAAATGTTATACATATAGCTTTATGTATGTATGTACATATATACAACGGTCGAAAACGGTGCGCGATATTACAGTACCTGAAAGCGCAGTCCTCCGGCAACAGGAATCATAACAAATAATTTTTTTCGTTACTTATAGCGCATATGTGTTTGATAGAAAAAATACTCCTCTAAATAAAGTCGCTTAGAATAGGTGTTCATTAAAATCTATACTTTTTAGACCCAAAGAATGAGAACAGCTCCTTAAAGAAATATCATTCGAAATTCTTCTTTTTCTTTTTTACTGTACCCAACTTCACTTCGCACTTCAAAATCGAAAATTGAATTTAGTTTGTGCTATTGCGTTGTGTATATCGGTAGGTTCCATACATATTGTATGTCCATGAGCAAATTTTGACAGAAACATTTTTTTAGGTTGGGCACTTACTTAACCCTGTTTGACATTAAAGGTGTTGGTGAGAATTCTTTCGACCCTTATAAAGAATACAAAGTAGTGCGCGTTCTGCTTCGTCATACTGCACGATACATCTTGCTGAGCAAGGATGACAAAACTAGACATGACTCTGTATAGCTCGCCTTCATAGATTCTCTCATAGGCCGCCTTGTTCAATTGTGAAGTTATCCGACCTAACGCCGCACTAATAGAGCGCAAGCAGATCGTTGATAAATGGTTTAAGATGTTGATATAATACACATATGTATAATACAGCAGGCAAGATCTTATACGTGATGATGTGGAGACTGACGGCTGTAGTTTGTATAGTTTAAATGAATAACGATGCTAAGGCTATATGCCCCCTGGAGTAACACCTGCCCATTTCCTAGATCGCTAGCTTCTCTAGTTCTTGTTTTGGACGAGTTATAAGAGCACTTAATGGAGGGTGATTTTGTTCTCTATAACCGTAGTATAAAACATACATATATGTCGCTGTTATTCATTTTCCTTCTATACGGCCCATCCCACTGCACTTCATGGATGGCACTGGTATCTGCTTTATAGTGCATATTCTAGGACCTGTAGGAAAGTGTTTCAGTCGTTCATAGACCTCCGTGAGGAATAAACGTGTTTCGTCTATCAAAGTGGAAAAAGTAAGAGAAAAAAATATATAAATATTGTGATAACCACTCAAATGTGAGCAGCGACATCTAGCAGAAAATGTCGAAACTCGAAGACTCGAAGGTTTCGATACTGGATTAGCAAAGTCATTTACTGGAGAGTAGAAACGAATTTTCTAGCAAATTGGAAATTGTATGGGACGCTGGGTGGCGAGGATTGTTCTCGAAGTATGTCATTCGAGCATAAATACCAGCATCCCAAAGGTATGCAAATCAGTTCCAAAGTTGAATTTGAAGTGTTAATTAGAAGAAGTGATTAAGTGGTTTAAGTAAAAGATAAGAAAAGTATATGTGGTTGAGAAATTGAATTGTACTGAGAGAAAGAATTAAATAGTGAATTGTAACTGTACTGAATAAAGGGATTTGTATTGAAAAGAATAAGTTCTATCATTTGTACCCACACAAACATTTTACAATATAAAAGTAATTAGAAATATTTTGCCCAAGTGCATCAGTGACCTAGTGGTAGTGGTCTCCGCCCGTTAAAGCAGGGGTTGTGGATTCGATTCCAGAAGGAATTACGATGACTTTTTTTTTAAAGTTTAAAATACTCGTATAGTGGAAAAAAAAAATACGGAAGAGCGATCATACGATGAGTGATAGCAAGCGGTCCGCTACTCCAATAGCGGGACCAGCTGATGACATAAAGTTATCGGAAAATATTACGAAGAAAAGGAAGAGGGGGCTCAATCTAACTTCAATTCTTGTAAAGCGCTCCTCTCTAACAACTTGTACTAAAAAGCTGACAACGTCAACAAAGGCGGCAGCTGACCAAAACGAAGACCCATACGTGTCTGATGGTGAGAATACTTTCCAATATCTAATGGCTACTGAGTCAGAGGATGAAGAGGAAGAGGTGTATGCACTTAAGAGCTGCATTAAAGAGCTGGAACAAAAAGTACTGGCTATTAAAAAGAAACAAGTGGCGAGAAGGCAAAAGGAGCAACAACTCCAGAGCTCTAAGCAACAGCTCACAAATAGCGAGGCTAAACACAAGGAACAGCCGTTACCACAACAAAAAAACCACACATGTGCAAACGAGAAAACAAGTACAGACACAACAGAAGCAAAAGGAACAACAACAACAACAAAAATCACAACCGCAGCAACAACAACAACACAAGCCCCAGAAACAACAACAGCAGCAGCAGACACAGCAACACCAACAGCAAAAGCAACACCAGCAACAACAACATATTCAAACGCAGCAACAACAGCAGCAGAAACAAGACAAGATGGTAAAGCAAAGAGTTCCACCCATAAATACCTACAAGATGGAACTTAAGGAAACTCTCGAATTATGTAAGTCGGCCATAGGCAACAATTTTTTTGTAAAAAGGTTATCTTTAGATAGACACGCGATCCACTGTAATTCAGTGGAGCGCTATTATAAAATCAAAAATTTACTGAAGGATTCGACGACGGAGTTCTTCTCCTACACCCCGAAGGAGGACAAGCTGCAAACAATGCTGCTGAGGGGATTGGAACCGCCGACTGATCCGGATGAGCTCCTTGCACTGCTGAAAGAGAAGAAGTGCGAAGGGCTCCAATTCGTGCGGGTCAAGCCTTACACCACAGCCAGAGCCAAAAGGGAGAAGCGGCAACTGCCGATTTTCCTGGTCCAACTAAGTCCCATCAGCAATCTGGATGGTCTAAGGAGTATTAAAGTCCTAGACTACCAGGTAGTCCATTGGGAAAAATTAAAGAGGAGCGAAAACATTTTACAATGTGTTCGCTGCCAAAGGTTCGGGCACGCCGCGTCGAACTGCGAAATGCAGCCTCGATGCGTGAAGTGCGGAAAGAACCACAAGTCCGAGGAATGCGCTCTGGGTAAGGACGGAGCGTCTGAAAAGAGCCAACTCTCTTGTGCTTTATGTCGGAACACGGAACACACCGCAAATTATCGGGGTTGTCCCAAATTCCAGTACATCAAAAGAATAAATCTGGCCCGGCAGCAGAAAGTGGAAGTTAAACGTCCACCCGTGCATTTGCAAACTCCAGCCGTTACTCCCCACGTTACCTACGCCCAAATGGCGGCAGGTAGGGGAAATACGATACAGCAAACGAAGGTTGCTTCTCAGGTCTCAGCGCCCAGCGCCCAGAGCACCGGAACCAGTACCTGACATGCTAGCTATCTTGCTCTCTATCCAAGGGCAGATGGCTCAGCTACAACGTCATTTGACTGAACAGGCCGCGCGGGTGGATCAAGTATACGCACTGCTGTCTGGCCTAACGCACCTTTTGCCGTAATGGGTACGTGCGTGGCGGAGCAAACCCTGAAGGTCCTTGCTGTGAATGTGAATTCACTGATTAGGCTCGAACGACGAGCCGCACTATTTAAGTTGCTTAAAGACCAAGCCCCTGATGTGCTTGGTCTTACCAAGAGACACAAATTGAGGCACGGAAGATACAAAATAGTACGGAGAAACCGACCCAACTCCATTCAGGGAGGTGGCGTTTCGTACGAAAAGGTATACGTTTTAAAAGAGTATACAGTCGTGTAGTACGTAGGTTCCAGGTGCTGGAAGTATGCATCGTGTATATCCCTCTCCGTAGTGGAAAGCGGTTGTACATGGTGTCTGTCTATGCACCTAAGGCTACTCAATCCACCTTATTTATCTCAGAGCTCGAGACACTTTTCCGATTTCTGAGGCTGGAATTGGAAGACAACTATTTTATTATCGGCGGAGATTTCAACGCCAAACATAGTGATTGGGGAAATAATACACCAAATACTAGAGGGAACCTACTATTCAATTGGTGGGGTCAGCACAGTGTAATGTATCGACTCGGGCTTAAGGCGACGGATGGTCCGTCGTTTCCCAGACACGGGTCCTATTTGGATCTTCTGGTGTTCGACTCACGAATACAACTGACATGCACTAACCAACCAACTACAAACTGTCTACGCACTTTCGTGTATGACAGTGACCATTGCGGTCTCAGCACCGAAATATCTGTTCCCAATGAAATAGCGGAATTAGATGAGTTTGTCCAAAGGCATTCCTACAATTATAGTAGGGTGCGTTGGAAACACTTCACCAGAACACTGACTAGAGCACTCTCCTCGAATTCGCTCTACCCACCGTCCAACAGAAATCTGTCAAACGAGGAGATTGACAGGTATCTAAGACTAATGGACGAGACAATCAAACGAACAATGGACATAACGATACCTCGGTACCGACACACTGACGAAGAAGACCTATTCCGCAACGCAACTATTGACGCACTGCACCGACATAAAAGTAGACTGCTGTCAAGACTAAAAACCTTGTACAGACAGTTCACTGACAGACAAAACCCGGAGATCATGACACTGAAGTCGTCGATTAAAAACCTCCAAACATTAATAAAGGAAAATTACAGAACATCTGTAAGTTTGTATTGGAACAATAAAATTCGGGCTGTAAACACCAGCAACCCGAATATGTTCCCGCAAATAAATAAAATATTTCGGAGAAATAATCAGAACGACATTCCATGTCTTAAAATCGACTGAACGACGAACAACGAACAAATACTGGCAGCAGCGGGCATAGATCCAAATGAGGCTGTTGATGATGACAACTTCTTTGTGATCGAGGATCCGCAGGAGCAGGTAGAGGCTATAGGAGCGACTTTCCAGGAAGTGTACAAGGCGAATGCTATCATTGGCCCGAACCACGATCTGGAGAATCGAGTCCTTGTGCACAATTTCTGCCTTCGAAATGAAATTCTGAATTAGCGATTCGAGAGCTCGGGTTTCACCCAGTTCAGTGACGAGAATATGGCAAATAATGTCATCACCAACGATAGGGTACTACCCCCGTTCATTTCGAAGCAAGAGCTCCAAACAATCTTCGAATCACTTAGAAGTAAGAAATCAGTGGGAACCGATGAAATACCGAACATTGTGCTTCGACATCTCCCTCTAGAAGCGGTGAACATTTATACCACCCTGTTTAATAATGCAATGAATAATGCACATTATCCAGCGCATTGGAAAACTGCGGTGGTACATCCCATCCCCAAAAGGGATAAAGACACTTCCAATCCGGCGAATCTCCGTTCGATTAGTCTTCTTCCTAACATCAGTAAGGTTTTCGAAAGGGTGATCAATAGAGTCCTGACTAAGTGGGTTGAGGACAAACATATAGTTCCGGATAATCAGTTCGGTTTCAAGGCGGAGCATGATATCATTCATGCTGCGTCGAAACTGGTTTCTGATATCCAATGGAACAAAGGCAAGAAACAGTGCACTGGTGCCTGCCTGATTGACTTGGAGAAGGCCTTCGATACCGTATGGTTAGAGGGACTCTTTTTCAAGCTAGACAGGTTGGGAATTAGTAAACCACTGCTGTATATTCTTTTTGATATGCTCTCCAGTAGACAGTTCATCGTGAAGAATAGCGATGTGACTTCTGCTGGAACATTTGACATTAAAAACGGTCTGAAACAAGGTGCGGCAAATTCGCCGATCCTATTCAACATTTACACGAGTGATCTCATAGGTTCACTTCACCATGCCATAGCGTACGCAGACAACATAATCGCGTACAGATCGGGTCCAAAGATTGAGGTCATTAATACACTTTTGCAGCGTGACTTCGACCAAATTAAGCGATATTGCGATGACTGGAAGTTGAAAATCAACTTTCAGAAGTCGGAAACCATTCTGTTTAGGACGCCTTTGTCTGGCGCCTCTAGGGATACCAGAAAGAATTGGCGAAAGTTTTCTATCCTCGGACAACACGGACAGCCACTCGCTTGTTGAAATGTAGTCAGATACCTTGGGATCTGGCTAGATCAATATCTGTATTTGAACAAACATATAGATGTTGCTCTGGCCAGAGCCAGAGGTGCTTTTGCCCTTACAAAGAGACTGTTTTATAACAGCCAACTCGATGAGAGGGTGAAGGTAATCTGCTACATGGCCCTTATCAGGCCCATGCTTGTATTTGGATGTCCCGTGTGGTTCAACGTGAGGGCAAGTTTATTGGAAAAGATTCGGGTGTTTGAGAGGGCTTGTCTTAGGACTTGTCTTCGCCTATACAGAACACCAGAGTCTCAGTACATAAAATTCTATCCTAATGAGGTCTATACAATAGGGCGAACCTAATAAGAGTGGACAATTTCGTCATTAAGTTGACTCGAAGGCACGTTGCAAGAGCAATGACCTCATCGAACAACCTGATCTCCGGGGCTTACTACCCCAATTATATGTATCACGAGAGAGTTCGCTTTGACGGCTTTATTCCTCCAGAAGCGTTCTTCTATCTAGATAGCAAAGGTCTGATCCAGGACAGATTGGCGGTGCCGCTAATCTTCCACGTTGCTCGAACAGCTGCGGACAGGCGACTCAACTACGACAGAGACGTCGCACATGGCAGTGCGGAGCGTCTCCGGTTCAGTAGGGCGGTAGGGAGTCGCGACATGAGGGATGTTGCTCAGCAGCACCAAAACTTTTGGTGGCTTGCTGAAGGGGAGGATGCTTCGTCGTCAAACTCCTTCAGTGATATGTAGTTTCATGTGAAGCAAAGTGGGCCAGCCTAATTTTTTTTTTCTTTTTTAGCCATGGCCGGCTTACATAGTTTTAGGTAGGATTAAGTTAGTTTTAAGAAAAAATATATTTATAAAATCCAAAAAAAAAAAATAAAAAAAAAAATATATACTCGTATATATGCATGGATTTATATATTATGTATATACATATTATGTATATATATATATTTATGTATGTCTGTGTTTGTGTTAGATGTAAGTAGGTTAAGCAGATTAAGATTTATTTTTAGGTAGTTTGTAGGCTTTAGTTTTAAGTTTTATACAAAATTAAAAAATGTCCATATACTAAGTTTTTGATTAAAATTTATTTTCTTAGTTTTAGTATTAATTAATGTTAAAATAGAAATAAAAGTAGACTGTAAGATTCGTTGAAAGACATAGTTTAAGTGTTAGGTTTAACTTAGAGTGCCCGCATGGGGCCATTAAGTTAGAATAAGATTATTTGTAAGTAATTTAAGCTAATTTTTAAGCGTTTTTTGTTTAGCATATAAGAGTAACTTAAGTTAAAAAATAAAAATGCATAAGAACTGAACTGAAAACTGTAGGAAAGTGTTTCAATGTCCATGCTCCTGTGTCAAAGGGCAGGACAGTAATGATTTAGATATTTAGATCTTATATAGAATTTCACTTATGTTTTTTTGACAAACAACAACTGACAAGGATAACTATTCGGTTGATTTCTGATGAAATGGTTTTAGCAGAGTACACCGCGGAGCCGAGGAAGATAAAATCTCTACTACATCAAAGCTCTAACTGTTTATTGTGAGACTCTACTCTTGAATATGCAGTAAGGCTGCATACACCGGTTAAGCCTTTTGTTGTCATTTGGGTTTCTCGTGAGAACGGCACAACTTGTATGCAAGCCAATGAATAATTTCCAATATTTTTAAATAGCCTACACAGCTTGTGTTCCATTCCAGCAGGATAATTTAATTCTTTTTTTTTATCTAATAATGCCTTTTAGTAATTCAAATTGTATTCAAAATCTGGATAGCTATTTCAAAGAATATAAGGAATTTTGAAGTTTCGATAAAGAGATTTTCAGAAGTTTTTATCATTCAGTAATTCCAAAGAAAACATTTTTTATCATTCATCAAAATATTAGAAGTATGCATACAAATTTTGATCTGTTTCTGACTCATTTAGAATCATTTGTGAATAAGCCTGATTTAATTTTCCTATCGGAAATATGGATTTTTGATACTGAAGCTAATCTTTTTAGTATACCTGGTTATAAATTTCATCCTACATGTAATAATTCTTATGCTGCTGGTGGTGTGGCTGTCTTTATAAGTGATAAGTTGGAGTATGAGTGTTGCTGCAATAACTTGAAAAGTGCTGATATGGTTAAGGTTTCTTGCAAAATTGAGTCTAGAAAGTTTATTTTTATGTGCTTCTACAGGCTACATGAAAAAAGTAAAAATGTTTTTGTTGAAGAATTGACTACTCTGTTGTCTGACGAAATGTCAAAGAATCTATTTATTCTTGGTGATATAAATTTAGATATTTTATCTGATTCTGCTATTGTTTTAAATTATTTATCTGTCTTAGCGGCAAATGGTTTGGAAAAGTGTTCTAGAGAACCTACTATTTTTGGTAGACTTGATCTAAGCTCTAAACTCACTATCCAACTCACGCCAATATGAAACAAATTGATATGTCTGTACGGTTTGAAAAAGTTAAAGACTTGAACCACGAGCGTCTTAACCATCTTCTACTACACGAAAGTTGGATCGATGTGTACCTTGAAAGTATTCCCTCTAATGCTTTCAACATCCTTGCTAATATCTTAAAAGCTCATGTTAGTGAATATCTTACTGAAACCCAAAGACAATGTAAAGTAAAAAAAAATAAGCCATGGATGTCTACAACTTTATTAAAGAAGATTGCAAAGAAGAATAAATTATATATTAAATGCAAAAAGAAACCGAATAATATCAGTCTTAGATTTCTCTATAATAGAGTGTGCAAGGAAGTTTCAGAGGAAGTTATTGTGAACAAAGACAATTATTACACTAATAAACTACATCTAGCTAGAGGCAATTTAAGGAAAAAATGGACAATTATTAACAAACTTATAAATAAAAAACTACCTGCTTTAAATGAACTCAATTGTGTATCTTATCAGGGACATAATATAGCTAATCCTAGTGAAATATCTAATGTTTTTAACAAATATTTTACAAGTGTGGCTTACAAGACTCTTTCTAGTGCTGGTTTCTCTGAATCGTCGAATCATTGTGTAGAAGATTGCTTTAGCAATGAATGGAGTCAAGCCAATAGTTTTTTTTTATGACCCGATTTCTTCTTTAGAATTATTTAGGATTATCAACTCTCTAAAAAATTCTAATTAGATAGTTGGTCTAACAATTTTATTAAGAAGGTCTCACTAAATATTGTTGATGTCTTAACGGATATTTTTAATAAAATTATCTACAGTGGTATTTTTCCTGTTGCCTTAAAAACTGCAGAAGTAATACCTGTTTTAAAGAAAGGTGATAGCAAAAATCTAAATAACTATAGGCCAATCTCTCTTCTTCCAGTGTTTTCTAAAATCATTGAGAAATCAGTGAAAAATAGAATAATGACTTTCCTAGATTCATCTTCTTTTTTTAGTAATATTCAGTTTGGGTTTAGAGCTGGGAAGTCAACAGACGATGCCCTCTTAGAGTTCTGCTGCTTTAACTACGAAAGCCTGAACAATACCAAATATACGGCTGCTTTTTTTATTGACATTACTAAGGCGTTTGATAATGTCGACCATATGATATTAACACAAAAGTTAGAAAAAGCGGGTATAAGAGATTTTATGCTTAAATGGTTTCTTTCCTATTTAAACTACCGCATACAAGTTGTAAAGACTAATGATAGGTTTAGCCTATCGTTAGATATTAAAATTGGTGTTCCACAAGGCTCAGTACTTGGTCCAACCCTTTTCTTGATCTATATATCAATTAAATTTTTAACCTCGATATCAAAGGTAAACAAACAGGATTTGCTGATGATATAGCTTGTTCGTATTCTAATAGCTCTGCATTAGACTTATTTGCTAACATTAGCTATGACTTAGAGCAGCTGAGACATTGGTTTTGTTTACATAAATTGGTAATCAGTGATAAAACTAAAATAATGTTCTTCAAGTTGTCTTCTAACATTGTCGATTACCCACCTTTGATTTTTCATAGTGCAAGTTGTAAGCATTTATTATTTAGAACTGTTACATGCAAAGCGACATCATCTTCCACCTTATTTAATCGGGATTTAACTTGTTCACCTCAGTGTTTTTATATAGAAAGAACTACAGTTTTTAAATATCTGGGTCTGGAAATTGATAGCAAACTGAATTGGAGTAATAATATTGCCAGTCTAAGATCTTACTTGTTATAAACTACGAAGTTAATGTACCATTTGAGGCAATTTTGTTCTAAAAAACTGATGGAAACAATATACTATGGACTAGTACAATCAAAGTTACAGTACGGCTTAATCTGTTGGGGAGGAACTCATAAAAATAAAGTCAATACGTTACTCACTATGCAAAAGCATATAGTCAGAATAATCTGGAGAATAATCCTGAGTGTAAATGCACTTCAGATATATGTATGTAGATACACCCTATGCTTAAGATCGTATTTCCCATAATAACTGTTCCCAACGAAATTGCGGAATTGGATGAGTTTGTCCAAAGGCATTCCTACAATTATAGTAGGGTGCGTTGGACACACTTCACCAGAACACTGACTAGAGCACTCTCCTCGAATTCGCTCTACCCACCGTCCAACAGAAATCTGTCAAACGAGGAGATTGACAGGTATCTAAGACTAATGGACGAGACAATCAAACGAACAATGGACATAACGATACCTCGGTACCGACACACTGACGAAGAAGACCTATTCCGCAACGCAACTATTGACGCACTGCACCGACATAAAAGTAGACTGCTGTCAAGACTAAAAACCTTGTACAGACAGTTTACTGACAGACATAACCCGGAGATCATGACACTGAAGTCGTCGATTAAAAACCTCCAAACATTAATAAAAGAAAATTACAGAGCATCCGTAAATTTGTATTGGAACAGTAAAATTCGGGCTGTAAACACCAGCAACCCGAATATGTTCCCGCAAATAAATAAACTATTTCGGAGGAAAGATCACAACGACCTTCCTTGTCTTAAAATCGCCCGAACGACGAACAACGAACAAATACTGGTAGCAGCGGGCATAGATCCAAATGAGGCTGTTGATGATGACAACTTCTTTGTGATCGAGGATCCGCAAGAGCAGGTAGAGGCTATAGGAGCGACTTTCCAGGAAGTGTACAAGGCGAATGTTATCATTGGCCCGAACCACGATCTGGAGAATCGAGTCCTTGTGCACAATTTCTACCTTAGAAATAAAATTGTGAATTGCCGATTCGAGAGCTCGGGTTTCACCCAGTTCAGTGACGAGAATATGGCAAATAATGTCATCACCAACGATAGGGCACTACCCCCGTTCATTTCGAAGGAAGAGCTCCAAACGATCTTCGAATCACTTAGAAGTAAGAAATCAGTGGGAACCGATGAAATACCGAACATTGTGCTTCGACATCTCCCTCTAGAAGCGGTAAACATTTATACCACCCTGTTTAATAATGCAATGAATAATGCACATTATCCAGCGCATTGGAAAACTGCGGTGGTACATCCCATCCACAAAAGGGATAAAGACACTTCCAATCCGGCGAATCTCCGCTCGATCAGTCTTCTTCCAAACATCAGTAAGGTGTTCGAAAAGGTTATCAATAGAGTCCTGACTAAGTGGGTCGAGGACAAACATATAGTTCCGGATAATCAATTCGGTTTCAAGGCGGGGCATGATATCATTCATGCTGCGTCGAAACTGGTTTCTGATATCCAATGGAACAAAAGCAAGAACCAGTGCACTGGTGCCTGCCTGATTGACTTGGAGAAGGCCTTCGATACCGTATGGTTAGAAGGACTCTTTTTCAAGCTGGACAGGTTGGGCATTAGTAAACCACTTCTGTATATTCTCTTCGATATGCTCTCCAGTAGACAGTTCATCGTGAAGAATGGCGATGCGACTTCTGCTGGAACTTTTAACATTAAAAACGGTCTGCAACAAGGTGCGGTAAATTCGCCGATCCTATTCAACATTTACACGAGTGATCTGATAGGTTCACTTCACCATGCCATAGCGTACGCAGACGACATAATCGCGTACAGATCGGGTCCAAAGATTGAGGTCATTAATACACTTTTGCAGCGTGACTTCGACCAAATTAAGCGATATTGCGATGACTGGAAGTTGAAAATCAACTTTCAGAAGTCGGAAACCATTCTGTTTAGGACGCCTTTGTCTGGGGCCTCTAGGGATACCAGAAAGAATTGGCGAAAGTTCTCGATCGTGGGACAGCAAGGGCAGCCACTTGCTTGTCGAAATGTAGTCAGATACCTTGGGATCTGGCTAGATCAATTTCTGTATTTTAACAAACATATAGATGTTGCTCTGGCCAGAGCCAAAGGTGCTTTTGCCCTTACAAAGAGACTGTTTTATAACAGCCAACTCGACGCGAGGGTGAAGGTAATCTGCTACATGGCCCTTATCAGGTCCATGCTTGTATTTGGATGTCCCGTGTGGTTCAACGTGAGAGCAAGTTTATTGGAAAAGATTCGGGTGTTTGAGAGGGCTTGTCTTCGCTTATACAGAACACCAGAGTCTCAGTACATAAAATTCTATCCCAATGAGGTCTTATACAATAGGGCGAACCTAATAAGAGTGGACAATTTCGTCATTAAGTTGACTCGAAGGCACGTTGCAAGAGCAATGACCTCATCGAACAACCTGATCTCCGGGGCTTACTACCCCAATTATATGTATCACGAGAGAGTTCGCTTTGACGGCTTTATTCCTCCAGAAGCGTTCCTCTACCTAGATAGCAAAGGTCTGCTCCAGGACAGATTGGCGGTGCCGCTAATCTTCCACGTCGCTCGAACAGCTGCGGACAGGCGACTCAACTACGACAGAGACGTCGCACATGGCAGTGCAGAGCGTCTCCGGTTCAGTAGGGCGGTAGGGAGTCGCGACATGAGGGATGTTGCTCGGCAGCACCAACAATTTTGGTGGCTTGTTGAAAGGGAGGATGCTTCGTCGTCAAACTCCTTCAGTGATATGTAGTTTCATGTGAAGCAAAGTGGGCCAGCCTAATTTTTTTTTTCTTTTTTAGCCATGGCCGGCTTACATAGTTCTAGGTAGGTTTAAGTTAGGTGTTAAGAAAAAAAATATACAAAAAAAAAAAAAAAAAATGTATGTATACATATGCTTATATATTACGTATATAGGTATTATGTATATATATATATATATGTATGTATGTATGTGTATGTATTAGACGTAAGTAGGTTAAGTAGTTTAAGATTTATTTTTAGGTAGTCTATAAGGTTTTAGTTTTAAGTTTTTATAGATAAAAAAAAAAGTCCAGACACTAAGTTTTTCTTTCATTTTCTTAGTTCTAATAAATGTTAAAATAAAAATAAAATTAGACTGTAAGTTACGTCGAAAGACATAGATTAAGTATTATGTTTAATTTAGAGTGCCCGCATGGGGCCAGTAAGTTACAATAAGATTATTTTTTAAGTTAATTAAGCTAATTTTTAAGCGTTTTTTGTTTAGCATATAAGCGTAATTTAAGTTATAGAAATAAAATGCATTAAAAAAAAAAAAAAAAATCGTATTTCCCATCCTTAATTTCCCACCTGTCATCTCCCACTTTTCAATTTTCCACTTGCCTTTTACTATTGCATACCATATTAAGTACCTAATAGTCTCATAAATTGGCTAAGTATAAAATCATAAAATTTAATACTAATTGTGAGTTAATTGTGAATTACAAAAGAAGACTAAATTGTAAGTAATTAAATTTGTGGAAGTCCTATGTAATTAATTGATAAAATTTAAAATAAAGGTTTTGAAGCTGCTTTGAAAAGCTGCTACGAAAATTAGTCTGGTTGTCGCCGAATCGCGCCAACAATCTTCAAAACAATTTAAGGAGCAATTTGATCTTGCTGGAAGAAAATGCCGCCCATGAGGATATCTGTTCCACAGGCTTTCACAAGTTCTAGGAAAGTAACCAGATCTCCAATAAGACGTTCTAATCCATCACCATCAGAGAGCTACAACTGCTGCGCTTGTGATGAACCAGACTCCGCAGGAAATATGGTTCAGTGTGACCAGTGCGACGCCTGGAGCCACTTCGCTTGTGCTGGAGTAGATAGCTTCATCCGAGAAGAAGAATTGATCTGCAGAAAGTGTTCGGCAGGTAAGAATATTCCCTATCCATGGTTCTCAGAAGTGACACCAGCATCAACTGCTAAATCTGCTAGCGCCCATAATATTAGCGCAGTGATTGCAACCGCGAACGCCGCTCAAACCACTGCCACTGCACATACCACAACCACTGCAGACATACGCTCCTTGCCATCTACCATTTGCAATGTCACATGCACGTCCAAAGTAACAACTGCATGTGGTGCATCATCTCCAGCTGTATGTGCCGCCCGAACCACTTCCTTGTTTGCTACAACTGCTGCTAACACCGCAACGTCTTCAGCTAGAGTATTCGCCTCCGATATAAACAACACCAAACTAGGACTGCCTCTTAAATGTAAAGAGGGCAGTGTCGATTAACCTGTCGCCACAAAAACGCGCCTAGGATGGGTCGTCCATGGCAGCTGTCTCAAAGGACTTTCAAGGAGTGGGCTAGCGAGTGAGCACCACAGCTTTCATATGTGTGAATGTAATGAAGGTGAACTTGTACAGTTGGTGAAAGAGTTCATAAACTGCGACAACTTCGGAGCATCCTCTCCGCATAAAGTTTTAATGCCAGTAGATGACAAGCGTGCCTTAGATCTCCTAGTTACTCACACTGTTCGTAAGAATGGCCGCTTTGAAACCTCGCTGCGTTGGAAGTTCGACAAGTTTAATCTTCCGGATAGTCTCCCGATGGCCAAAAAACGACTTGTGTGTCTGCATAGGCGAATGCTGAGAGAGCCGAACTTACGTGAAAAACTTACAAAAAAAATAGAGGAGTACGTCGTCAAGGGCTATGCACGCAAACTCTCGTCCAAAGAAATTTGTGGAAGAAGTAATCGTTCTTGGTATTTGCCAATTTTTCCCATATATAATAAAAATAAGCCGGGAAAGTTAAGAATCGTTTGGGATGCCGCAGCCAAAGTCCAAGGTGTCTCTCTAAATTCATTGTTACGGAAGGGCCCGGATCAACTTACATCGCTAACATCTGTAATTTATAAATTTAGGGAGGAACAAATAGCTATATGCGGGGACATCCAGGAAATGTTCCATCAGGTCTTAATTCGGAAGGAAGATCAACACTTTCAAAGATTCCTGTGGAGCGATCAAGCTGATCGTGCCCCAGATGTTTATGCCATGAGAGTCATGACCTTTGGAGCTACATGCTCCCCTTGCAAGTCTCAGTTTATTAAGAACAGAAACTCAGAGGACTTTGAAGATAAATTCACACGAGCAGTCTGTTCCATTAGACACAACCACTACGTTGACGACCTTATGGACAGTGTAGCGACAGTGGCGGATGCCATTAAGTTGGCCAAAGATATTCGCTACATCCATCAACAAGGGGGTTTCCACATTAGGAACTGGATATCTAATTCGCCGGAAGTGCTAAAGGCACTAAACTCTGACCCTACTGATAACATGGATTTAAATCTCGAAGTCAATCTTGGCACAGAAAAGCTATTAGGAATGTGGTGGTGTACCTCTTCCGACTGTTTTACCTATAATCTTACCACTAGTCCGAACCAAGGTGAGATTCTCTTTGGAACCCGTCGTCCCACAAAGCGAGAGGTCCTAAGGGTCCTAATGACCATTTTTGATCCTTTAGGACTTTTAGCACACTTTCTCATGTATATAAAAATACTTTTACAGGACATTTGGCGAACACACATTGACTGGGATACACCAATTCAGGATAGGGAGCACGAAAAATGGCTAAAATGGATCCGTTGCCTTCCATTAATAAAAACCCTGCAAATTCCCAGATGCTACACCAGCAGTGCAATAAAGGGTTTGTCTGAAAGACAGCTTCATGTGTTTGTAGACGCCAGTGAGAACGGTTTCGCGGCAGTGGCGTATGTAAGAACCTCAAACAACAACCAGGTCGAGGTGCACTGATCGGAGCAAAGACAAGAGTTGCACCACTCAAGAGTTTATCCATTCCTCGTCTCGAGTTACAAGCTGCTGTTCTTGGTGCTAGATTTGCTAGATATATTGCAGAGTCACACACCCTTAAATTTTCTCGACGAATCTTCTGGTCGGATTCCAAAAACGTTTTGAGTTGGCTTCGTTCGGACCACCGGAAATATAAACAATTCGTGGCCTTTCGGGTTAGCGAGATTTTGGGACTTATTGACATTGGGACTGGCGATGGATTCCGACCAAGATGAACGTAGCTGACGAAGGAACTAAGTGGCAGAAACCACCAGAGTTTAACACGTCTAGCCGATGGTTCACAGGACCAGCATTTCTTAAACTACCTACGGATGACTGGCCACAAGAAGAACGCTCCGAGGACTCCACTGCAGAGGAGCTGAAAGCACACTTCGTTAACCACATCCACAGTCGGGAAGACATTTTTCGCTGCAAGGATATTTCAAGCTGGAATCGTTTGCTGAGAAGTACTGCTTTCGTCCTTCGGTTTATTGCTAACGCAAGAAATCACGAACATCAGAAAGGCCGAAAAAGTCTCAAGATCTTATCACAAACTGAACTTCAAATGGCCGAAAACGTATTAGTCCGGGAAGCACAAGCGAGTGCCTACCAGGGAGAAATCGCTGATTTATCAACCAAGCAAACAGTTGAAAAATGTAGTCCCCTGTTTAACTTATGCCCATTTTTGGACAGCAACTGCTTGATCCGAGCCAACGGAAGAATCAATCACTGCAAAGGAGTAAGTGACTTCGTAAAGCGCCCTATAATCCTTCCGCGAACTCATCGAGTAACACATCTAATCGTTGTGCACTACCACTGTCGATACAAACATAAAAACCATGAAACAGTAATCAATGAGTTACGACAAAAATACCACATCCCTCGAATGAGAGCTGCTCTAAGCAAAGTCAAGCGTACCTGCCAGTATTGTAAGAACACCAGCGCGCAGCCGCAAGCCCCAATCATGGCTCAGCTCCCACCCGCAAGGATTGCATCATTTTCTCGACCGTTTTCGTTTGTTGGAGTTGACTACTTTGGACCAATGAATGTAGCGATCCTGCGTAGAACGGACAAAAGGTGGGGTGTTCTCCTGACCTGCCTTACTACAAGAGCGGTTCACATTGAGGTCGCGCACAGCTTAACATCAGATTCCTGCATTCTAGCTATTCGGAACTTTGTCGCACGACCGGTATGCCCATCGAATTTCATAGCGACAACGGGACAAATTTTCACGGAGCTGAACGTGAGTTAAGAGAAGCTTTACGACATGTCAATAAAAGTAAACTAATGGAAGCGTTCACTTCAACTACCACTAAATGGAATTTTACACCACCCGGATCACCGCATATGGGGGGCAGTTGGGAGAGGCTAGTATGCTCGATAAAAACCTTGCTCCGTGAAATAATGCCTAGTCGACACCCTACGGACGAACTACTCAGAAGCATGCTGGCAGAAGCAGAGAATATTGTCAACTCACGCCCGTTGACGTATATACCCATCGACCATGAGAATGATGAAGCTCTCACTCCCAATCACTTCCTCTTAGGTTCATCGAATGGAGAAAAACCACCTGCAGTGTTTAACGATGAAATATAGGTAGTCAAACGAAATTGGCTTTCTTCGCAGCAGTTTGCGGGTCACTTTTGGAAACGGTGGGTAAGTGAGTATCTTCCTACGATAACACGCCGTACAAAATGGTTTGCGCCTGTGAAGCCCATTGAAGTTGGTGACATAGTTGTCATTGTAGATCCAAACAGCCCCAGAAACTGTTGGCTAAAGGGTAAAGTCGTTCAGGCAAAGATATCCAAAGACGGTCAAGTTCGAAGCGCAATTGTCCAAACGCGGAGCGGAGTATATGAAAGACCTGCAGTTAAATTGGCAGTCCTAGATGTCCAAGCTAAACAAATACCTATGCTCACGGGTGAAACTACCAGGGGGGAGTGTTAACAGCACTGGGTGCTATTCCTGAGTGTAAATGCACTTCAGATATATGTAGATACACCCTATGCTTAAGATCGTATTTCCCATCCTTAATTTCCCACCTGTCATCTCCCACTTGACAATTTTCCACTTGCCTTTTACTATTGCATACCATATTAAGTACCTAATAGTCTCATAAATTGGCTAAGTATAAAATCACAAAATTTCATACTAATTGTGAATTAATTGTGAATTACAAAAGAAGACTAAATTGTAAGTAATTAAATTTGTGGAAGTCCTATGTAATTAATTGATACAATTTAAAATAAAGGTTTTGAAGCTGCTTTGAAAAGCTGCTACGAAAATTAGTCTGGTTGTCGCCGAATCGCGCCAACAAAAGTAGTTATTTGCTTTTTGTAAACTCTAAAATGCTACCACGCAAGCATCTTTACTTTTACAAAGTGTTAAGGATTTTTTTCGTTAGGAGTGGTTACTCCATTGACAAAAATCCATCCCATTAGTCACTGCGTAGTAGCAATAACTATCTTGCTTTCATTCCATCTTTCAACACACATCACTTTTTGAATTTTTACTCCTCTGTTGCTCCAAGATTATATAATATATTGCCGCTTGAAATTAGGCAATGCTGAAATCTTGTCGTTCGAAATAGGAAAGTTAAGAAATGGCTAATTCACTTCGACCTACATGAAATAAACCATTTAATTGGTCGCATGGTCTAATTTTGTTGAATGATTAAATGCAATTTTTTAATAATCGATGAATCTTAACATTTGTCTTGTTTTCTCTCTTCACACCAATTTATTATGCTTTGTATTTTTTTTTTAATTATAGTCTTATAATTGATGCATTCGACACTAGTTTTAGTTAACTACAGAATGTATCTTTTCATTTTTTCAATTGATAAATTATTTACTTTTTAATCTCTCTTTATTGTTATTCTATTAAGCTTGTTTCTTTATTACTTCTGAATTTGTTTGAATAAGATCTTGCATTCTATATTTGTATCTAATTTTGTATATAAATTTGTATCAATTGTAAAGTGAATAAATACGAGTATATAAATGAAATGAAATGAAAAAATGAAATTTAATTTAGTGGCGGCTAACGCCCCCATTTATTTCGCGTAATGCAAGCTTAAACTAACTTAAAAACTAAGAGTTAAGGGTTAGGAAGTAAGGGAATGGTGGAGGAGATCTAAGACGAGAAGTGCTCAGGTTAAAATCAAAAAGGGGGACGTTTGAGTTGACCTTACGGAGCATGCGGGAGATTGGTTCGCTAGAGCCATAAGAGGTGCGGTGGGTTGGGATATAGAAGAGACGAGGACAGCGTAAATTAGGAGGGTTAGTGTTGAAGGAAATATAATTGTAAAGGGAAACGCAGTCCACAGAACCGGAGAGCAGTCGATGAATGAAAAGAATGTCAGCTACGTCTCTGCGTTTTTCGAGGGTATTCAGGTTAAGAAGTTTGAGGCGATCGCGATAGGGATGTAAGATAAATGGGTCACTATAAGGTAGTCCACGAAGAGCAAATCGAAGAAAACGACGTTGAATGTTCTCGATTCGGGATATATGAATTCGCTAAAAGGGGGACCATACTTGGCTGGCATATTCAAGGAGGGGCCGGACAAGTGTAATGTATAGTAAAGTGATCTTGTCACATAAGGGTTGCAAAATTCTTTAGACCAACGTTTGATAAAACCGAGCGATGAGTTGGCTTTAAGGATTATCTCACCAATATGCGAATGCAAGTTTAACTCTCTATCGTATAAAACTCCAAGGTCGCGAAGGGATTGAACCTGGGGTACAGGTTGGCCATGCAGAAAATAAGGTCCAGAGGGGGATTGATTGGACTTACGAGACAAAGTCATAGATTGGCTTTTGGAGACATTAAGTTGAAAGCAATTTTTTAGACACCAAGTAGAAAACCTATCGAGGTCTTCTTGAAGGAGAACATAGTTTTGGGGAACTTAGTGTCATCGGCGTAAATGGATACGGTGCAGTGTTTGATAATCTTCTCAAGATCGTTTATAGTTAAAATAAAAAGGGGGGACCTAGATGGCTGCATTGAGGGACACCGGAAGTGGCTAAAAACGGGGTTGAGAAGGCTGACCTAAATCGAACGCTATAGTAACGGTTCTCCAGATAAGAAGATATCCATTTTAACAATATGGCGTCAAAACCGAGAGAAGACAATTTGAAAAGGATCAGTTGATGTGATATTTTATCGAAGGCCTTAGCGAAATCTGTAGCAATAACGTCAATTTCGTTGCCATTTTCTACGGCTGAAAGCGCAAAGGATACGAGTTCAACTAAGTTTGTAGTAGTTGATCTACCTTTTAGAAATCCGTGCTGACTGTGTGATAGAAGTAACTTGCACTGAAAGCTTACAACTTCATATAAAGAACTTTCAAACATTTTAGGTATGTGAGAAAACTTAGCAATGGGACGGTAGTTGGTTACTTTATTCTTTGATCCCTTTTTGTGAACCGGGGTTATGAAAGAGGTCTTCCAAACTTGGGGGAATTCCCCTTGTGTGAGGGACAGATGAAAGAGGAAGGAAAGTGGGTGCGAAAGATTGGAGGCACACTTTTTGAGAAATATTGCTGGGAGCCCATCTGAACCGGATACAAATTCATCATTGAGATTTTGTAACTTTTCTTCGATAAGGGTAGGATCAAAAGGTTGAGAGAGAGAGCGGCCAATGGAGAAATTGGAAAGGTACTTGAAATAGATGGAGTCGGATACAAAGAGGTTGTCTGCAAATGACTTTTTAAAAAAGTTTGCAAAATAGTTGGCAATAATATGTGGGTCGGTCGATGATATAACATATTATTGACCGAAAGAGGGGAGGGATAACCGTCTCATTTTCTTTTATAGTTGACGAATTGATAAAATGTCTTAGGATCGTTGATAAGGTTGGTCTGCCCTGTGTCGTGAAAGCGCTGATAGAGGCAGTTATAGAGCTGGGTGAATTACAGGTAAGTTCCAAGATAATTAGAGTAGTCATAATAAGAATTGGTGAGAAGAAAAACTGCCCATAATTTGTTTCTTCTGTTTTGTAAAGAGCGAAGTTTTCTGTTGTACCATGGAGGGGAAATAGATGATGTTTTATGCCGTGAAAAGGGGACGTAGAAAGAAATGGAATTAAATATTTCACTGTAGAAAATGGAGACAGCATCAGATAAGGATAGGTTGGTAAAATCAAAAGAACTAAGGTAGGTATTGATTTTGCGAAAATTATCTTTATAGAAGTTGTAAAAAAAGATGGTAGTTGAAGAAGTGGGCTGGGATGCAGAGTTATGGAAAAATGATAGAAGAAGAGGGGGTGAAAGTTGTCGACGGTTGATAGGATAAAGTGGCACAACGTTACTGTGGAGTTAATAGGATCACTAGTGAAAATAAGGTCTAGTTGCCTACCGATAGAATTAGGGACGTCACTTACTTGGCACAGGCTTGAATCAGTTATGCTATCAATGAAAAGACATTCCTTGGGTGAACTGGCGTTTGACGCGGTAAAAAATAAGTGATCATCCGATGGAATCCACTTTAGCAGGGGCAGATTAAAGGCACCAAAGATAAGGATATCGTTGAGGGAATCACTTAGGTCAATTAGTTGGTCAATTGCTTTAATAGCAGGGATGTAGGATTCAGTAGGTTAGGCTGGGAGAATGTAGCAACACATAATGCACAGGGACCTGTTGGGAAGTGTTATTTTAACTGAAACAAAGTCAAGTTTAACAGAAGAAGAGATGGCAATGAGAGAAGAGTTGAGGTTATTGTGAATGGCAAGTAGGACACCTCTACATGGAGAATCAACTTTAGGAATGGCAGAATCATTAAACATAGGGAGAGAGTGATCGTCATCTCGGAAAACATTATAAGAAGATGGGAATAGCTCCTGGCTCTTTATGTCGGGGATCAGATTGGTTTCTGTAAGAGCATAGACGTCGAAAGAGAGACCGTGTGATTTAGACAAGACAGCACGAGTTTTAGATGCAGGCAAAGAAGGCAAGTCAGGAAGGAAAAAATTTGTCATAGTCAGCTGGGCTGCACTGAAGGTGAGAAACTCTTTTAGAGTGTACATAGCTGCGGAAAGCAGCGAGGTAGCGACTACAGAGTGCCTTCTGTTGTGTTAAAAATCTATAAGCTTTTAGTTAATAGGTAAATATTCTTGCCATGAGAGGCAAAAATTCCTGTGATCCTTGTTGTGATGTTGACAATGTGCAATATTTCCTCTGCGAGTGACTTGTTTACGCTCGCATCAGCATGTAATCACAAAAAACAGCTGTGCCGTTCGCTGTGCACTGTAGGCACAGCGAGGCTATTACTTATCCTCACCCGGGAGCTAAAAAGTTAAATTAGAAAGGATATACACTACCGGTTACTTAATGTCCGTAAAATAACAATATAAAGTGCAGTTCACGCAAAATCAATACGTCATTTGATGATTATTGCAGCGCCCCTAGTGATATGTAACGGATTTTTTTGACACAAATTTTTTCAGTAAAGCTTCACTATTGATCCGCTCATTTTTTGTTTTGATTGGAGACATATCTGTAGTTCTGTACGCAATGGAAGTTCAAAATCGTAAAATGAACAAGTGAACAAGTAAAGTGAACAAATTTCTTGAAAATCCTTCGTGATCGGGATCAAAAATCGCAAAGGTGCTAAAATTACCGAAAACTACTGTGTGCAGTGTTATAAAAAGGTATAAAGAAACACTCAGCATCGAAAGAGCTAAACAAAAATTGAGAAAACGGGATGTAAAAATTCAGAACTGGTCTCAAAGGTAATAACATCTGTGAAACGTAATCCTGGGTTATCGGACAATGATCGAGCAAAAAAATTTAACACAAGCAAAAGCACAGCAAGACGTATAGGTTATAAATCCTATCGTGCAATAAAATACCCCAACCGTTCTGATAAACAAAATTTAATAGCTAAAAAACGGACTAGGTTTCTTTATGACAAACTTTTAACCAAATTTAGAGGCTGCTTGGTAATGGACGATGAAACGTATGTTAAATTTGATGTTAAGCAGCTAGCAGGTGAAAAATTGTATGTTTCGATGAAACGTGGTAATGTCTTTACAAAATTCAAATATATAAAAGTCGATAAATTTGCTAAGAAAGCAATGATTTGGCAGGCGATCTGCAGCTGTAGCCTTAAGAGCAGGGCTTTTGTGACAACAACCACAATGACATCGGATGTTTACATCAAGGAGTTTCTAACAAAATGACTTCTGACCTTCATACGTAAGCACCATACGGCAGTAACGTTTTGGTCTGATTTGGCCAGTTGTCACTACTCCAGGGTGTGGAAGTTGTACCCAAAAGCATGAATCCACCTAACTGCCCTCAACTTCGACCAATCGAAAAATATTGGGCAATTGTTAAATTTAAATTGCGGAGGAATGCAGGAGTTGTCAAAAATGTCGACTCAATGTTGATAAAATGGAACCATGCTGCAGCAAAAGTTCAAAGGAAATGTTATATCGTCGCGAGACCGTGCTTTCTCGTATCGAACGAGAGAAGAGTCTAACTCCGGAGTTGAATTAAAAGACGTTATTATTATATCTATATTTTTATTGTATGTTATTTTTAATGACTAAAGGTCCGCCGTCTTTAGCGTCGTTGCAATCTTGTCGTCTGAATTTAGTCTAATAAAAAACTGACTTTCTTTTCGCATCGTATCTCTTTTAACTTTTAACTTACCTTTTTCTGTGCGTAGCCAAATCGGCTTGCGCAACCAGTCCCATAACAGTTACGATCATTCACCGCTTGTTCCAGTTTATTTTGCAGCTTGGGTGGTTTTTCTTTTGTCGGTTTCAAATGTCATCCCATTTGTCAATCACTTTATTCTTTAATTGTTTCCTGGGATTGACCCAAATACGAAACATGTTCAGCGTCGTATTTCGGTAGTGAACTTGACCGAAAATGCATATGCAGCTGGATAAGTGGATTGTTGTGATAGCAAGTGCTGAGATTATGTGGTGTGTGAATCACAACAGAAGGATGTTCAGAAGCTAATGGCATCCATCAGGAAAAACAACCGAAATTTTATTCACACGAAAGAAATATAAGATTTATTTTAATATTACTTTTAAGCTCAACAAATAAATTTTAATTTGAGGTATAATTTGTTTTCCTCACAGTATTATTTAAAAAGTTATAATAGCATATATATATGCGTACAGATTTTGAGTGAACCGGACTTTAGTAGTGGAATCTACTAATACCGGCTGTCCCATATGAGCAATTCAAGTAAAAATAAATTGCTAATGAGATTTCCCTTATTTCATATTTTTTTGATTATTTAAGGGTGGTCACTTGATGACCTTTGCAAAATTTTTTTTTTTCTTACATTTTTATTATTACTTTCCCGGTCATATGTACTTTGAAATATGGTCACTTGTACAGCTCGTGGGGTTGGCTAATTTTGCGGACTTTAGAACCATTCTAGATGCCTCTCTGTTTTGGTTGGTACGGCAAAGAGTTTACTAATGTTTTTGAACTTTGGTGATCCAATAATTTCTCTTTTGGTCCCTACTTCGAACTTAAGCCTCTGCTATTTTTCGACGGGATTTTCCGAAGAACTATGTTGAGCATGAGCAAACCAGCTAATTTGCTCAACCTGAAATATTTACATTATCAATTCCTTAATGCGGAGACTTACGCGAATGCTCGTATTTCTTATTCAATCACACACCGCTGGCGCTACTTTGGCACTTCTTATATATATCATTGTATTGGTTGAGGGAAAGTGATGGTGCTGGATTTTATTTGATTTTTCCCAGATACATACATATTTGGCTTTCCTTTTACCGTTCAGTGATCGTACTCTGTGTGCGGATAAGTATGGCGTTTACATCGATTTGATGTTGGAAACAGGGGTTGATAGGAAGGAAGCATCCAATTGTGGGAAAAGCTGTAGCATGATGCACTGTATTCATAGCATGAAATTAGAGAAGAAGTGGAGGCGGTTACATTGAATTCAAGTATTAAATCTGAATGCAGTGATTTCGTAGATAATGAAAATTCGTATAAACCAACTGCAGCGGAAATCGCAGATGCCGAAGCAGAATTCTATTAGAGTGGTTATGGAGACGAATTGGACGAGCCGAAGTTGGAGTTGATCCTGTTGTAATATGTAAATCGAAAGATGGTAAAATCCTTTACACTTCGAATCTAGCAGTGCGTCGAGATCGCGAAAGCACAGGAAACATCATTGACACAGCTGGTGGTATGCACACATTTGCAATTGCAGCTGTCGACTTGTTGGATGTATATTTGATATTTAATTTTCAGGTTTGACGTTCATTTCGTTTGAAAAGTACCTAGATCCAATCTGTGCTTTTTGTTATCGACCCAATTGGAATCTATAGATACGATAGCACTTCGCGGATAATCCGGGTTTTTCTGTACGCTGGAATGTTCCTTTCGTATGGCGAGCTTGTCGAAAGGCTTTGGAATGATGATATAGGCCAATCCGCCACAATGTCTTTGAAGAAATCCAAACGAATCACACAGTGCTTATTACACGGCGTGTACGAGACGAACTGTCCCCGATACGTGATGTTAGGGATCGTTGGGATAGAAATTTAGAAAACATGTATACGTCAGGTCCGTCTGTTACAGTCGACGAATAACTTATCAGTGTTCTGAGTTGAACACCATTCACTCAATACATATGTACATACATATCAAGCAAACTAGGTCGCTATGGCTTGGAGATTTGAGCTTGCTGCGACTCTGAAAATGCGTATTCATGGCGAGTTTAACTGTATTTTCGACAAAGTTCGAAACACTGGACCAGAGATCAGCCAAGTCAATCGAGTGGAGCTAGATATGGTACATGAGCTCAAGGGCAGAACAGTCACTTGCGATAATTTTTTTTACATCGCACGAATTGGCGTACAGTTGTGGAAAGAAAACACGATCATTCTCGGAAGTTTATTCCGCGAAAGCTGTTGGATATAAAGAAGCCGGCACAGTATTCTGTCTGATGTGTCTGATGTGCCAAAAAAAATTGACTTGTTTTGCTGTTGAGCACAGTACATGATTCCAAAGAACTGAGTACCGAAAGCCATAAGAAGCATCAACTGATATTGGATTACAATGCTACAAAAGGCTGCGTTGATACGTGCGACATGATGATGAGGACATTGAGGCAACACAAAAAATGAACCTATTCAAGAACGTCGAATCTTTCTAAAGAAAATAGCATGGGAGCTATGCAGCGTACTCACAGCAGTTCGGTCACATCTTTCTTCGGATACAACAGTAGGTGGCAAGCCTATTCGTTCGGTGCAACAAATGACCAATGCTTCTAATGACAATCGATTACATGCTTTGCGTAGTAGAAATGCACGGACAGTTGAAGCAAAATTTTGTAGACCTGGTCGATGCAACATTTGTCCGTATTTGCTCACCGCCAACAAACATTTGGCCTAATGCAACAAATGCCACAATTTTGCTGGTGTGCACCTGACACCACGAGAAGTACATCATGTGTGAGCACTGTTTAGGTGCTGCAATTCTTTTGATTTTGTCATATTTTTTATTTTTTTTTTTTTTCAAATAAACCATTTTCGCTTCCCCTAAATTATTATTAATGTTTTCATTTTTATTGATTCCTAATCGTAAATTATTATGCTTTAGAATAATTAGGGTACGGTGTAAAAAAACTGCATCATTAGATTTTCTCATTTGTTATTCGGCTATCTTCTAACATGAGATCGTACCTGCAGGGTCATTTTCCACATTCTTCTGACTGAGGAAATAAAATTGAGGATCTGTGCAGGGTTAGTAGTCTATCGTATACAAAAGAGGAAATTAATTTTCTGGATATCTAAAAGGTCAATATAGTCCCCTGAATTCTCTTGACACGATGCTCCAAAATCGCTAAGTCACTTGGGCTATAAGGGTGTAAGTCACAGCCCATACCATGACAAAACCAACAGCGGCATGACGATAGGCAGAAGCGGTTTTAATTTCCTCAAATCGTGAAAGGAGTACATATTGGAAGCCATCAAATATCATAGATGAAGTGAGAATAAACATTGCATCTTTTGTAATGAATGAAAAACTATAGAATTCAAATTGCCAAACAGAATTGAAATTTTATTAAGCATTAAAATGAAGAATAACGAAGGGCACGACGAATTGTCATGCAATCTACCTCGTCAATCTTAAGACTGTTTGCCTTGATATTGATCTCCTCCTCCTGCATAATTTGGACATGAAGCAAATAACGAAGCGATGCCTTATTCTCGCTTATCTTCTTCTTCAACTTATTGATGTTTTCCTTTAGATTCCTGTGTTCGCTGTTAAGAGCATCTTGAACAGAATCACAGGTCAATTCTAGACCTGGCCTTTGAGCTCGATTACTCAATCGAACCAAACATAAATGCAGGGATTCTTCTCTATCTGCTAGTTCCTCTTCCAAATTACTTATGTTCCTGTTTACGTCATTGATGTGAACGGCAACGTCATGGTGTTTGTGTTCCAGTGTTTTCTTCACTTGACGAATTTCACTAATTCTCATTTCAAATGCATCGTTGGTACGATCTGTCTGATTTTGCATATCCTCAACGACTTGCTTTAGAAGTAAATCGACATAAGCTCGTAGCTGAGCTGCTGAATTCAGCTCCTTTGCATTGTCCTTAATGTTTTGATAGGTCTTGTGCTCCCATTCGGAGAGCGAATAAACACTTGTAAAACGAAAAATAGGTTAGACTTCAGTGTCAAAGTTAGGTTCTTGAACTTACCACTTAGGTATTGATAGGTGAGTTTTGTTTCTTACATTCTGCTGAGTTTGCCTTAGAGTTAAGTTAGCTTCATCGATCAGCAAGGACTTGTCCTTTTGAGTAAGATCCTTATCCAGTAAATACATTGTAGCACGTAGCTTCCGAAGTTGTTCGGTAGCTTCTTTTAGGGTCTTCTCTAGCAAGGCCTGACAGCCTCTGGTTACCTTAAGTTCTTGCCTCAATTGACGATCAACTTCATCATCAACAAGATCGACTCCCAAACGTCCTTCTCGTAAAATGCAACATTTCTGACAAATTTCTAAGGATTTCTCCTTAAGGAACTTGATAGCATTCAATATACGATCACGATATGTGCTCAAGGCCTCATCTTCCATCATGGCTGTTTTCTTTTGACGACTCAATTCGTCAACCAGAAAGCGAATTTCACTTGTTCTCTCTTTCATGTGATGTTCGACTTCACGCTGCCATTCTTTAGTCGTATCCTTCGTTTCATCAGCGACTCTTTTCGACTCTCTAGGAATGATAGAGGGTTTTTCTTCAATTTTATTTTTTGGAATAAATATACCCGAAAACTTACGCAACAATTCTCTCAGCCAGTTTCTGTTGATCATCGGTGATTTGGAATTTGACTCGGTTGTTGAAATCCCAGTCATCATCTGTGTATTTGGGAGGCAACTTGGCTGTAAGTCCAACATGTTGGCATGCCATATCAATGGCAGTGACTCTGCGAGATTTTGATTGCTGGAACATTTTATTTTTTTATCTTCGGGCCTGTGGAACAATTAAGTTTCAAAAGTGAAATGTGAAACGTTGAAAACACAAAACCGAAAATGATGGGAGTGAAATATTCTAATAAATTTAATCGATTGCTTGAAACGGTTGCCTAGTGCTCCTGTGGAATTTTGTTTCTAGGACGTTGCAGGGTTATATTGCAGGCCCAGCAACGTATAGATATGTCACGCGAGGGCTGTTATTTTTGGAATTCTTATTGTTGTTATTTCTATCCCGTATCTATCCCAAATATAATACAATAGATTGCGCTTGTGATTGATATTTGTTTGGAAATATGAAGACTTTTTGATAGCAAATAACAGGAATACAATATGGCATAGCTTTTTTCAGCAGCTAGGTCGATTTGTACCTTTTGAAAAAATCCTTTCTAAAAATACATTTGGCATAGATTTGAGAAGGGCGTTTTCACCATTTTCTTGAGCCAGGTTAGGTAGTGCAAGTTAAGACTTTCGTTGAAAGAAATTTATGTTGGCTATAGAATGTTGGAAGTGTCTCCATTAAGTTGGAGTAAATATAATTTGACCATGAACTTCCTGGCACTGGCTATTAACGAACAGTGTAATGTGCTTTCCGCCAGGAACATTCAGAAATGATGTAGAATTCACTTAGAAATATGGTATATGGATGGAATTCTTATTCAATAAAAAGTTTCAATTGGATATTAAAAAATTTGTATATATTTTATTATGGCAATTAATGTGGGAAAAATGAGGGTAAAAGAGGAGAATCATAACATAGAGAAGACCAGTTATCGTTCTCAGGCTGAGGCGTGTCGGTTTTCAAGTATTTAGGTGAGAAAAAGTCGGTTGTGCAACAACTAGTCCATTAGACTCCTTGTATTTTCTTTTTAATAGAATTTCTCAGTCTTTGGTAAAAAGAAGAATAATCGTTCCAGTGAAAAAGCCCCTACAGACCAGAACACATGTCATCAGCAACTGGCATCTGAAGCTTAATCTTTGCGTAAGCCGGACAATCTGATGTCTGCTATCGCTTGCAGATCAAACTTTGCAGGGAGATTTTATACTTATGCTTAGCACAGTTATGTGTGGGTGTTTAGCAAAAGGATAATGTCCTACTACGACGTCAGCATGCTGTTTTTCTTGCAAGAGAAAGAGAAAAGCACTCGTTTAATCTGCGTGCCACCTGAGGTTGTGCTTACATAAAACCCTTACCGATAACGCAGTCAATCGGAACAGAAATTGTTTAGGTCCTGAAGGGTACCTTCAGTCTTCCATTGTGACCTCGGGCACAGACAAAACTCAGTGAATTCAGCCTATGATGATGCTTGCAGTCTTGAGTACACGAACAGTCGACTACATAAGCTTAAGGCTGGCGCAAACTAACCGGCTGTAATAGGTGCGATCTTAGCACCCTAGGCGAGTGGGGAGAAACTGCTGAGGGACAGCAGACATGAAGGCCGCTTCGTAGAGACATCGGGAAGCATTCGTTTGCTCAGTCACGCCATCTCTAGTTGTGCACCGACTGTCAATGGAAGCCTTAACCGAGGATGCAGCCCTCATAAACTCTCCTCTGAGCCTTGCCTAGCAAGGTAATCAGCGATTTCATTTCCCGTGATCCCATTATGACTTGGAACCCAGACAAGACTCAGTGAACTCAGCCTTCCAACTGCGTTCAGTGATGTCTTGCATTATTGAACCAGTTTGGAAGTCGTAAGAAGTTTTAGTGGGTTCCGTGGCTCAGATTCTGGCCGAAACCCGTCTTTGGAAAGTTGATTTCGTATTTTTCTGGTGCCATTGCGTTAGACATAAGAGTCATAAGACAGTTGGCGTGCAAGGTCATCCAGTGCGTGTTGCACCAAAGACCACTTCTTTCTAAACGGAAGATGGCTTTGAGAGCGCAGCTAGGAAAACCTAATGCAGCCGAGGAAGGGCGTTTTTTTGAGTCTGATAAAAGAAGCATTAACGTATTATCGTGAGTGCTTATATGATAACTGATAACTGACAAGATACAATTGGCCTTATCATAGCCGTAAAGATCCAGAGGAATCTTCTCGGTGACAGGCCCCATGTCTTCCAGGTAGCTCCTTTGCACTGCCAGAAGGCCGGTCCAACACCGTAGAACTTTTATATCTAGGATGACGCCCAAATACTTAGCTTCTTTGGAGAATTGGATGGTGATGTGTTTAAGCACTAGATGAGTCAGACCAGACAGCATACTCCTTGTTGTAAAGAGAACAACGTCAGTTTTGAGAGGATTGACTGAAAGTTCATTTCTAGTGCACCAATCGTCGATCACGTCTAGGACTGTTTATGTTTGTGCATAGACGTCAGAACTATTGAGAGCGTTGAGCATTGAATCGACCAACATGCACCATAGCAGTGGAGACAGAAGGTCGCCTTGCGAGCAACACCTGCTTACCCCCGCCATCACATATTGACAACAGTCAGCATCCGCAATCCACAAAGCTTGTGATTCGTCTACGCCGTGCCGTCGTTACATGGCCGATCTCGACCTTTCTCTCCATGAAGGAAATCAGACGAATCTGAAGCTCTTGGCGAGCGTGTAGTCGGTTTTCGATTATCGATATGAAGGCTAGACTTCCTATTCACCAGGGTTCGGGTATGAATTCCAGTGCCAGGCTAGCAGTGAAGAAATGCTACTGGCAATTTCAATGGAGCACATTTCGTCAGTGTTCAACGTTGTCAATTGACTGGGTGATATTAGCATCACCTTTGAGTCCTATCGTACGGTTTTGAATCCTATCTAGCAGGTACGGAGAGATTTCAGGAGCACCTGACCAGATATGGGCATTGTACTCCAATTTTTTGGAAATGAATGCCTTATATATTGTGGCCAGATCAGAGGGGAAGAAGTACGAGGGCGGGTCAATAAGTCCGTGACTTTTGGAATAAAACACAGATTTTTTGATAAAAAAATAATTTTATTTTTCAACGTAGTCTCCCTTGAGCTCTATACACTTTGTCCAACGCTTCTCCAATTTTTTTATCCCTTCCAAAAAAAATGATTTGTCGAGGTCCTCAAAATAGGCCTTTGTTTGCGAGATGACTTCATCATTGGAGTCAAATCTTTTTCCACCAAGCCATTTCTTCAGGTTTGGGAACAAGAAGTAGTCGCTCGGAGCCAAATCTGGAGAATAGGGTGGATGAGGGAGCAATTCATAGCCCAATTCATGGATTTTTGCCATGGCAACTGCACATGTGTGCACCCTTGCATTGTCTTGGTGGAAAAGAACTTTTTTCTTGGCCAAATGAGGTCGGTTTTTTTTCAAATCGTCATTGAATCGGTCCAATAAGTTGGCATAATATTCCCCATTGATTGTTCTTCCCTTTTGAAGGTAGTCAATGTGGATTATCCCGCGTGCATCCCAAAAAAACAGTCGCCATAACTTTATTGGCTGGCAAACCCACCTTGGCCTTCTTTGGCGCCGATTCACCCTTAGAAACCCACTGTTTTGACTGTTGTTTGTTCTCTGGTGTATTGTGATGGATCCATGTTTCGTCCTCAACTGGGCGTCCAGGATGTTCGGCATCTTCAGTGCTTGTACGGCCACAACGAAATTCAGTAAACCACTTTTTTACAATTGAAATCGATGGTGCAGAGTCCCCATAGTATTTATCAAGCTTAGCCTTGGTCTCGGTAATGGTTTTTTTTCGCAAGAAATAATGCTTAATAAGCACACGAAATTCACTTTTTTCCATTTTCTCCTCAAATTAGTGAGTAGTCTGATAAAAATAGCTGTCAAACACAAACTAACTGACGCAGCAAGTTTAAATTTTGACAGGAGTCAACTGACAGATGCCTGTTGACAGGAGCAGGGTTGCTGTTTCAGTAAAGAGGTCAGAAATTCAAAAACTCACGGACTTATTGACCCGCCCTCGTATTTCTTACATCTTTTGAGGAAACCTAGACATTTCGCAACATTTTTGGTACATCAAATATGTGGTCACATACCGAGAATGGAGAGTTTTCGGTGTCAACGATGCAAGTGCCATTCATGGATATAATGGCTGCGTGTTTGGATTTCGTTTTAACGACAGCATTAAAGCATTAAATGTGCCTTGGAAGCATTAAATTCCACTCTGTTGATTGCTCCCCAATTGGTGATGCTGTTTATATCGGAATTCAATGAGCTTAGCATAAGCTGCTGTTCCCGTTCTACAGCCGAAAAACATGAACGTGAACCCAGGAAAGAATATGAAAAGCAGAGTGTACTGTCGTCAGCAAAGAAATATATTGGATTAGAAGTAGCAGACAAGAGATCTTTGATGAAAATTAAAAAGAGTGTCGGAGACAGAACGGAGCCCTCGGGCACACCAGCATTTATTTTGTGGATATCAGACCAGAAACCTTCTAAGACAACTTGAATTGATCCAAAACGTAGTTTCTAATCCATTGAAGGAGAGATTCATCCCAAATGCACACATTTTCGACAAAAGAACCTGGTGCCAAACTCTGTCAAATGCCTTAGAAATATCAAATGCAACTACATATCTTGTTTTCGATAGATTAATGTACGGTTCGGTTCCACTTTTCGGTGAGACAAGCGTTTCCATGACCTTGGAAAGAAGGGACGTTAGTGCAATCTGACTGTAGGAGGAGAGTGAAAAAGCTTCGCCTTCTTTAGGGACGGGCTGGACAAATACTGTTTTACATCTTCTTTTTCATCTTTTACATCTAAGCTTACGCAGTGGTTTTGCTATCGTGGAAGAACACTTCTTTAGAAGAAGGGGAGATATACCATCTGAGCCAGCGGATTTGGGAATGTTAAGATTGTTAAGTACTCTTGCTACTACACGAGTGCGATTCGTCCAATTGAAGATTCGACGTACTCAAGTGAAGGCGGAGATAAAGCACAATCTGCAAGTGTAGAGCTGGCCGCAAAGCGTTCAGCAATCAGATTGGCCTTGTCTAAAGAGCTGACAGCTGGAATGTCATTGTAACGAGGCAGAATTTCTTATGTATTTGACGAACGACCTTTCGAACATTGTAGTATTTCTTGCCTTAGTTGTTGGTCATATTGGAATCTCGCACACTTAAGAAAGACGTTGCAGTCATTCCTGGCCCGTCTGAACTTTTTTCGGTTTTCTTCTGTCGGGTTGGTCTTGAAGGACCGACAAAAAACATTTCTTTAACCTTGATAGCCTCTTTACAGCTCGAGTCGTACCACGCCATTTCTTTTGGTCTGATACTCTTAATTCGATGAGAAATAAAGGAAATCATTCCAAAGAGAAAAGTGTAATCATATCAGCAGCGGCATCCACGTCGTTATCGAGGAAGCATAACGACCAGTTACAATACATTGTAATTCCTAAAGAAGCTGTTAAGTCCAATTGGCTTTCTCATATTGCCTTGAGGGTCTTTAAGGAATCTTTTCTCTGACTGTGTGGTCAGCGTACGAGAAATTAGCTGATATGACACAATGGTCCGACGAGCCTAGAGGGGAGAGCACGTCAACGGTGTACTTTTCAGGGTGAGAAATTAAAAACAAGTCCAGGAAGCCACCCAGAATTGTGTATATATTAAAATCGCCCGTAATAACGATTTAAGAATTAGGATACAGAGATGCAATTCTGTGAATGGAGTGAGACAGCGCATCAAATTCTTTGTGACTTCTGTAAATAAAGCAGTAGTGGATAATTTGCTTACGGAAATGGAATCTTAACCACATGAAATTGAATTCCGAATTGGAACAGGGACTACACTGTGGTGGAGTTTATTAAGCTACAACACTACGCACGTAAATGAAGAGGACGCGGTGAGAGGAAAATAATGGCACTAGTTCGTTTCCAGGAACTCGTAGCTTCAGACCAGAGTTATCTGAAACAGTGCACCAACAAAATTCATACTCACAACCCGCTATCCATCAGTTGTTAGACTGTTGTTTAGAAGTTTTCTGGTTTTTTTTCCGAAGACGGTGTATATCTGCGTTCCACCAAGGAAGGGGCGATCTGCAGGATTGCTTACTAGCTGGACAAGCCATTTCATCCGAAACCACAGATGTGTTCATGGATGGATATTATGTGAGGTTATGCAATCAACATGGAAAGCCTCCTACATAGGAAAGCAGTAGCAGACTGGGAATGTTGAAGGTTGATCTGAGTACACAAAATAGATGAACACTGGGGAGGTCGTCTCTTATCTACACTTATTTTGAAACAAAGTGTAGATGCAGATAGGGACGTGAGTCATACCTAGACCATAGATAAACTAACATCGACAGCAAACTTTCCAGATTTGGGCAGTTCCAAAAGCCGTTTTCCACTGACTGCCTCTATCCGTGTGACCCTGACTGTGAATACGTTTAAATTGTCAACAATGCCAATTCCCACAAAAACGTCACCCACATTACACACATAGTGAATTTTACTTGTAAATTGCTCTAATGCTAGCAAATTCTAGCAGTTTGCAAGCTTGGACAAGTGTTGGTAACTCACTCGCAGGGTATTTGTGAAGAGTTTAAGGGATTACAATAGTATTAGTAGAATTTCCCATCTATGTTAGTTCATCTATAACTTAGACTTCATTGTCTCGTCAGAAACTTTGTCTAAGCCACAGCCAGAGAAGAGTGGTCCTTGTTTTCTTGATTCTTTCTCTCCTTGTGAGAGTAGATTTTGCACTTTTTAGTGTCGAGTCCAGAATTGTGTGAGTTGCCCTGAGTTGTCGCGGAACCCAAAAGTTTGGGTTGTCTGAAAACCTCGAAAGTCTTAGTTTCCAGGGGTGGGATTTTCGGCACAAACTTGTTCAACCATTCAAAAGCACTCTAACAGCTCCCTCAGCGTGAATGCAAGAATTCTCTGATTTGACTAGCTCCCACAGTGTTTGCACTCAGGGTTTAGACTGTTGTCATTGCCAGCTTCATTATGTGTGCGCTGGTCTCGTCCTCTTTGGCGTTTCGGGGTTCGTTGCTTTTCCGTCCGTTCCGTCCACCAGAACTGCAACTTGTGCTGGCTGCAGCAACGGTTTCAACCGGATCTTGTGCGCTGGGAAAGCCAGAACTTGAGTTGTTTCTCAGCGAAGATTTTACCGCATTAGCCGATTTCTGTCGACCAGAACTACGACTTTATCCGAACATCGTATGTGTGTGAAACGACCGCTGGTTTTGTTTTCGTCGATGTGTTTGACCGCTTCATGCGGTATCAACTCCAAAATCGGCGAAGGGTTTTTATAGTATGTTGGTTGGGGACTCTACAATTCGTGCCCTGGTGGCAGTCGAAAAGACCACGGGTGAATTGTCACTATTGCGATACGACACGACTTTTAACCGCTTTACGTCTAGTGTGGACGTCTTTGGCGGTTAATTCGGCATTTCACCTGGGTTCTTTTTTAGAACCTTAGGATCTTTGACTCTTTTGCATTCCTGCCACAACAATGCAGCAAAAGAAAGGAAGGTATATGGAGAGGTTATTACCAGCTTTTAACAGTGTGAGTTCATAACAGAGGTCAAAATCACAACCATTTCGTAGTGTAGATCTTTTGAAGTCGACCAAAAAAACTTAGATCGCTCTTTTGTGCAAAAAATGACAAGACGAGGAACACGGTAAGTAGAGAAATTAGGCTTTGGTCCACACCAGACATTTGAGCTATCAATTTATAATATTTATATCTTTGGCAAGGTCAACAGTATGCACCTTGTGGTGGTGGGGAAGAAAATCAAGAAAATCCTAATCGCAATGACCAACTAAAAAGGCCTGGAAATTGCCCGTTATGAATCGGCTAAATAAGCAACATTGTTGGAAGCCTAAAAGTTAAGACCCTACTACACGTGGGCTCCAAATTGAGCTCGGTTAAAGTGTCAAAAGCTCAGCATTTCTATTACCAAATTATATTAGCTATCATTTTATCTAAATTAACAAATAACAATGGGTTAGTACAATATTTATATTTTCATAAACATGCAAATAATCATCTTGCCGGGGCCAAGAAGACCTTAGCCCTGACAAGAACACCGTAGATAAGTTGATTGCAAGATCAAGGTAATATGCTACTTAGACGTAATGGGACTCATAGATGCCTTATTCAATGTATCATTGTATTGCATGGAAGTGGTTGTTTGAAAAATAATGCCTTAAGACTTGTCACTTGAGTCTAAATAAATGAAAAATTTTCTGAAAAATCCTCTTTACGATGAGTCTCGACTAAACAGAATTGAAAACTAAACGCATTAATCTTTCACGGAAACCAAAAAATAGCTTAACCCTCGACCCGTGTACTGTAAAATTTGAAGTTATGGTTTACTTGGGTACTCAGTGCCCTGTAAAATAAGTATGGAAGTTTATATACATAATACAATATATAGTTATATAGTTTTTCGTTTGCAGCTGTAGAGTGTAACTATTTGGTCAAAAGTGTCTATGCCTCCCTTATTTCTATTATAGTCTATAATAATAACTGGCTTCTGCGATTCCTCATCAATGTCCTCGTCGTGGTGTAAAGTTGACAACAAAAGAACGTTCTTCTTTGTATAACTCGCATGGCTAACTAGATGCATGCACCGTGAGAAACAAAAAATTGAACAAAATTTTTCCCGAGGTCTTTTGAATTCCCTGTCATTTTTTGTAAGCTCCATTGGTAACTGTGGTTTGTTGCCTCTTATTGTGCCCACTAGTGTAGTCTTTCTACTTGCTAGCTCTAAAGCCAATGGCACAGATGTAAAAAAATTGTCGGTGGTAACTTTAAAATTGTCGTCCAAAAAAACCTTTAAAATATGCATCACAAGGCCGTGTGCTATGCCATCCGAATGATCGTCACCAGATTGCTGTCCTAACTAATTGGTTTGGCAACTACAACTCAAAATATTTTCAAACCATATCTGCCAGGTTTATTAGGCATATATTGAAGAAATGAACATCTCCCTCTGGTAGCTACTAGTTGTTCGTCTATAGTAAGCTCTTTTGATGGATGATAGGGTGCAGTAAGATTTGATTGAAATACGTCCCAAGTATGGTATGTCTAAAAGCTGCCAACCTATCAGTTTGCATGCGGAATGCTCTAGTTTTTGAATCGTCGAACCGAACGAAATGGGCTATTTGTTCAAATCGTTCTAAAGACATGGCACCTCTATAAAAAGGCATATTGTGTTGATCAAATAAGTCCTTAGCTTCTTCTTTTGACGATTTTTCGGCACCTGCATACAGTAATACTGCAATATATGCATACATCTAATCTGCATCCGTATCATACTATCGACGAAGTATCTTTGGTGTTGCTGACAAACGATTGTCTTCATAGGCCCTCTTCTGTTTGTGTCAAGAACCATAGTACCAATAATTTCTGGGCTTATCAAACATCTAAACGCATCCGCTTTTTTTGAAAATATTTATTTCCCTGGATTTCTGAAATTCATCTGGCATAGAACACCAAATATCGGAATGACGGACATTCCTAGCTGTGTAGCGCATTCCTCTGTTTGGTCCAACAGGTTCATCCTCCTGAAAATGCTCTTGACGCCGCTCACCATATTCAACGGCGCAAATCAGAAAGAGGCACATCTGGAACATAATCAGGGTCAACTTCTGACAGCTCTCCATCATCAATATCTGCTTCAGAATCCTCAGAATCCTCTGAATAAGCACTTTGCTGATCAAGTGCATGTAGATTGTTATCTAAAAACCCCTGTTCAACATCATTCAATCTAATGGTTTCAATAAAGATGTATAGTACTATGCAAAACAATTGGCCTGCCGCCACATGCGAAGTGAGAGTTAGGTAATAAAAATGAATGGGTGTGCACTGTGCAGGTCCTTTTTCATTTTTTCAGCGATTATTTTCATATATTTGTTGTTGTAACTATCCTTTTTTTTATATTTGATAGCAAATCTCGAAAACCACTATACTAAGAAATTACACTATTGTTATGCCTCGTTTAAGAGCAACACAAAAAAAATATATGATCTTAGAGGGGTTTGGGTTGTTCTCAGGCCACTTGAGTGAGGGGGTTCTTCCTCCCGGTATTTCCGTTGGACACAAAGCTGGGAATGAACTTCCAAGTGCACTGATTGCTTATGAGATATAACCGTCAACCGGAACAAATACTCTCACTTGTATTATCTGCTGATATTAACCAACATTTTCAAACGAACGATTGAAACAAATGAATGATCGAAACAACCAATTTCCAAGTTGTGGAGAGAGAAACAGAAATGTCCTTATATCAATGAAACACTTATTTTTGTAGATATGATAATGATTGTTGCCGTTCAATTAATATAACTTTCCTATTAAAAATATCATGAATTATTTGAATTTTATTATAAACAAGCATTAATAAATTGAATTAAAACAAAAGAAAAAAAAAAAAAACCGATGTAAACGCCCATCAAAGGAGAGCATTGCGAAAGCGCCCTCTGATCTCACATTCTACGAACACTCATTCTTTCGTTAAATCTCTGAATTTCCAAACACTTATTTTTTTTTTGTTCAATTGCAAGAGGAGGCGATCGCATCGGAATGCTCTCATTTTGATGGCGCGTGCACTTGCTGAAGGGACACAAAAATTGTAAGTATTTTTACATTTATATGTACACATGCATTCTCTAATTATCTAATTATCAACAGAATATTAAACAAGCCGAACAAAATTCCATATCTTTTGCGTTTAATATCGTCCCGCACGACCATCAATTAACATCTTTAATATTAATTTTTTATATCAGCCGCCCTTTATAAAATTCTGATATCAGCCATTTTGTGTCGTCCATTTGCAAAGCATTTGGAGCGAAATTCAGCCAGGATTAAATAAATAAAAATTAATAAGATTTGATGCAAGGCCGCATCACAAGAAGCAGAAAAAAAGATATGTCATCGACGTCGCCATCAACTTCTCCAGTGCCACCACCGCCGCCGCCACCACCGCCTACACAGGGTGGAATTATCGAGGCTGAACACGTGGTCTTAATGAAGGAGCTCAGCAGACAAATTACTGAGCTAAAGGCCTCTTTTGCCGCCGCAGAAGAAGAACGGAAGAACCTGCAGCAACAAGTTTCCTTATACGCCGCCGCTGCCGCCTCCGAGTGCGATTCGCAAAGAATTAACGTCATCAACCCTTCAATCACAGCATCCACCAACACAACCGAAGTCTACGCATCAGTTTCGTTAGCAGCCGCCACATCTGTGCCCAAAGAAGTTGCCGTATCCGTAAGCCCAACAACCACTACCACCAGCTTTAACACACCATTGTCAATCGCATCGCAGCACCTTTACGTCCCACCACCATGTAAGACCACATGTGCACCACAAAAAGCAAGCACAGATTTACCAGGTATGTACCATCATTTTAATAATACTTCTATCACAAACACATACGAACCATATGCTTCCGCGCCTATACCGCCCATGCAATTGCCTGCCACTACTAGCCCGTCGATCCCACTGTATCAGACTCACTACCCACCAATTCGAAAGTGCCAAGAATTGCCTGTATTCTCTGGAAAGCCAGAGGAATGGCCCATGTTCATTGTCGCGTTTAAAGAGACCTCAGCGGCTCACGGCTACACCGATTTGGAAAATCTTTCGCGTTTACAACGTGCCCTAAAAGGGGATGCCAAACTTAAGGTCGAAGCGCTTTTAATTCACCCTAATAGTATACGCGCGATAATTAGCACCCTCGAATTTCACTACGGTCGTCCGGAAATATTAATAAGGAGTCAACTGTCCAAGATTAGGTCGTTCCCAACAATAAATGATTCTAAAATAAATGAGATCGTTAATTTCAGTGTTTTGGTATCCAACTTGACTGTTTTTTTAGAAAATGTCTCTGCATCGCCACATTTAACTAATCCCACCTTACTCGATGAGCTGGTAATGAAACTGCCATTGAATAAAAGAGAAGAATGGGCACGCCACACTGTGTCACTTTTGCCACAGTACCCTTCTATTCGCGATTTCAATAGCTGGCTGAAACAAGTAGCGACGTATGTAGCCATTGCCACCGAAATTACATCGAACAATTCTACTGCCGAAAGAAGATTAAAAAACGTAAATACGGTATGCGCCCTTACCGAACATATACAAAAAAAATCAAATTGTGCCGTTTGTGACAAGGATCATCATCTTTACCAATGTCCCACTTTCAGAAATTTTTCCGTTGACGATCGGTGGAAATTAGTCAAAGCGAATCACATATGTTTTTGTTGTTTGCGTCCCGGTCATGTAGTAGCTAAATGCTCATATCGCCGTGAGTGCGGAATATCTGCCTGTCGTAAAAATCACAACGGTTTGCTCCATGACTCCAATGAAAAGAAATCCATGGAAGGGAATTATTCAAAAAAACAAACTGCCGTTTCAACAGTAGGTAGTATCACTATGACAGATGAACATTTGCAAACAAACGAATACGTAAATACAGTAGTAAGCGCAATTGGTTGTAAAGAGACAACAAAAAAAACTCTTTTCAAATTTCTTCCTGTGAGGTTAAGCGGACCGTTAGGTTCTCGTGTCGTCCCAGCATTTATAGATGAGGGGGCAAAGGTATCTTTGATTGAAGAAAGGGTAGCTAGATCCATTGGAGTGAAGGGTGTATCAGATTTACTGTCGTTGAGGTGGATATCGGATAAAATGACTACGGAAATATCTCAACATGTTGACATTGAAATTTCTGGTGTGTATAATAATGCCGTTAAGCACCAGATGAAGGACGTTCGCACTACAAAAAATTTAATGTTACCAGCTCAGACTTTACGTTTTAGGGAATTCCAGAGGGAATATGCTGAGTTAGGCAAAATTCTTGTGGAAGATTATGTCGATGCTGTACAACAGATTCTAATTGGTATACCGCACACAAATTTAGTGAGACCCATAAGTATTTTAAACATTGGTAAAGGGTTTGCGGTTCACAACACCAAACTGGGTTGGACTCTGTTCGGTTCTAATGAAAATAGTCATTCAGATATTATTGTCAGCTGTGTCGTTCCGGAGAACAATGATTTAAATGATTTGCATAGGCAAGTGGCAGAGTATTTCACGTTAGAAAGTTTAGAAAGACAGCCGGAAAAGGAAGTAATTTCTGAAAGTGATAAAAGGGCAGAGTTTATATTGAAGGCAACCACCAAGAAAGTAAAAAATCAATATGAAACAGGTCTTTTATGGAAAAGCGACAAAATACAATTTAGTGATAGTTACAGTATGGCACTAAAGCGCCTCGAGTCTGTAGAAAACAAAATGTTTAAAAATGTTGAATTTGCGGAATGGTACAAATCTAAAATCGAAGAGTATGTAAAAAAGAATTACGCTAGAAAGTTATTACAAGAGGAAATCGCGATCACGGAATCTACTTGGTACCTTCCACATTTTGCGGTTTGTAATGTCAATAAAGGCAACAAGATGCGTCTGGTTTTCGATGCCGCTGCCGAAATAAACGGAATGTCATTGAACTCGGTACTGCTGAAAGGTCCTATTAGTTACCAACCGAAGTCATTACTTACAGTATTATTTGGGTTTCGCCGAGGTAGAATAGGCATATGTGCTGACATTCGCGAAATGTTTCTTCGCGTGAACATAAGGAAGGAAGACCAGAATGCACAACGATTTTTATGGAGGGATGGAGATCGTTCTCGGCCGCCAGATACCTATGTGATGAAGGCAATGATATTCGGATCAAAGAGCTCACCGTGTTCAGCCCAGTATATAAAGAACTTAAATGCTAATCAATACAAAGATGTTTATCCGAGAGCTGTTAAAGCGATTATCGACTGTCATTACGTAGACGATTATGTAGACAGCTTTGACACGGTTGAAGAGGCAATCGAAGTTGCAAGAACAGTCAAAATGATTCATAGCCAAGCGGGATTCGAAATAAGAGACTTTGTGTCAAACTCAAACAAGTTCCTTCAAGTAATGAACAACACCTCTGCCGAGACATGTCACACAGACCTGACAAGCGTTTGCCGAAGCGATTCAACTACAGAAAAAATCCTTGGAATGTACTGGAACTCGAGCACAGATACCTTTTGTTTTGAACTGAACTTTGCCAGAATACCTCGTAGCGTACAAGATGGATTATTACGTCCAACCAAAAGTCAAGTGTTAAGCGTAGCTATGTCTATATTCGACCCATTTGGTATGTTAGCAAATATTATCAAAACTTTTATTGCAGAGGTTGTGGAAAGTAAATGTGGGATGGAACGAATTAATACCGGAAGATATTTACATAAAATGGTATAAATGGTACAAGCAGCTTGACAACGCGAAACATTTAAAGATTCCGAGGTGTTATCATACGGATATAACCAACTTAGACTCTGAAATTCAACTCCATATATTTGTTGACGCCAGCGAGCTAGCCTTTTCTGCCGCAGCCTATTGGCGTGTTAGTCTTAACAACGAGATAAACGTGAGTTTCATTATGGGAAAGACAAGATGCAGTCCGCTTAAAGCATTATCGATCCCCAGGTTGGAACTTCAGGCGGCTGTTCTAGGGGTACGGTTAAAGGAGGCCATAATAAGAAGTCATGATTTCAAGCCAAGTCGAGTCACGTTGTGGTCCGATTCTAAGACGGTCATCCATTGGATCCGATCCGACAGCCGATGCTATAAGCAGTTCGTGGCTCACCGCATCGCGGAAATATTAGATGTTTCAACGGTTAGCAATTGGAAATGGGTTCCAGGCAAAAATAACCCAGCCGACGAAGCTACAAGGCCGCAGACAATATCAGGGGTACTTCAGGAGTCAAAGTGGATAAAAGGCCCATCGTTTCTGAGAACTTCTGAAGAATATTGGCCGGTGTTAACAGAGGACATTTCTGCCCACGAACAAAGTGAAGAAAGGCGTCAACATTTTATACTACTGATTGAAAACGACTTGTCAATTATACCGTTTGAACATTTTTCGAGCTACTACCGGTTGCTTAAGGTTGGATGTTGGGTACTAAGAGCAGTTGATAAATTTAAACGGGTATTTAAAAATATCGACGCATGCAACGGGACAACTTCAAAAATTCTCACCGTCGAAGAAATAAAACGATCTGAAATATTCCTGTGCCGTCTAGTCCAGCGGACTGTATACTCGAATGAAATACGTCTCCTTTTATCAAAACAGCCGGTCTCAAAAAAAAGTTCAATATTTAAACTATCGCCAGTGCTCGATGAGGACAACGTTATTCGACTCGGTGGGCGCATAGACAACGCTAACTGCTTGTCTTACAATGCGAAGAGGCCTATAATTCTTCCAAATCACCACATATTTTCAAAAATACTGGTTCAATACTACCATGAAATCTATCAACACCAAAATCAAGAAGCTATTGTTTGTTCAATTCGTTCTAAGTTTTGGATTCCAAGCATTCGTCGACTCGTTAGAAGCGCCAAGTCATCTTGCCAACTCTGTAAAAATATGTCAGCAATTCCGGAGCCGCCGCAAATGGGTCAACTACCCTGTGATAGACTTATACCATACGTTAGACCATTCTCATATACGGGAGTAGATTATATCGGACCTCTGCAGATCGCAATCGGACGGCGACGAGAGAAAAGATGGGTAGCGATATTTACTTGCCTTTCAGTACGAGCGATTCACCTCGAGTTGGCTAAGGATTTATCAAGCGACGCAGCTATTATGTGCTTGCGCAACTTCATAAATCGACGAGGCGTTCCTATTCGACTTCGGAGCGATTGTGGTACAAATTTTGTTGGTGCCAGTAAGGAAGAGTGGGTAGTGATAAGTGAATCGTTGGAAAAGGAATGTACACGGCGCCGTATTGAGTGGCTATTCAACACAGCAGGAAACCCATCAGCAGGAGGAGTGTGGGAGCGCCTTGTGAGATGTGTTAAGCGCGTTTTGCATTTCACCTTAAGGGAAAAGGTTCCTCAGCTTGAAACTTTACAAAGTCTTCTTATTGAAGCTGAAAATTTAGTAAATTCGCGTCCTCTTACTCACCTACCGCTTGAAAGTAATGAGGCTGAACCGCTTACACCAAATCATTTCCTACTTGGATGTCCCAACTACATACAAACTCCAACGGTGGATGAAAAACTTTGTCTTCGTAAGCAATGGCACATATTACAACAGTTGAAGCAAACATTTTGGAAAAGGTGGCGTACAAAGTGGTATGAAAGAGCTAAGCCTATACAGGTGGGTGATTGCGTAATTATATGCGATGACAATGAAAGCAGGGGTGAGTGGAAGCGTGGTAGTGTGGTAGAAGTATTTCCTGCGCCTGATGGTCAAGTTCGGTCTGCTGCAGTTAAAACTTTATCAGGCACCATCAGGAGGCCAGCGTCAAAATTAGCTAAACTTGATATTGTTAGTGAATCTTCCCCCTAGATTCACGGGGGGTGGGATGTTGCCGTTCAATTAATATAACTTTCCTATTAAAAATATCATGAATTATTTGAATTTTATTATAAACAAGCATTAATAAATTGAATTAAAACAAAAGAAAAAAAAAAAAACCGATGTAAACGCCCATCAAAGGAGAGCATTGCGAAAGCGCCCTCTGATCTCACATTCTACGAACACTCATTCTTTCGTTAAATCTCTGAATTTCCAAACACTTATTTTTTTTTTGTTCAATTGCAAGAGGAGGCGATCGCATCGGAATGCTCTCATTTTGATGGCGCGTGCACTTGCTGAAGGGACACAAAAATTGTAAGTATTTTTACATTTATATGTACACATGTATTCTCTAATTATCTAATTATCAACAGAATATTAAACAAGCCGAACAAAATTCCATATCTTTTGCGTTTAATATCGTCCCGCACGACCATCAATTAACAATGATAATATGTATTACTTTATTTACTTAATTAACCGAGACCGTGGTCTTTACAGGTGTACTTTGCTTAACAATATTATAATGTGGACCTGTTGTGCACTTATATTTATTTACATCGTTGGACAGGTGTCGTGAGAAGCTAAGTTGTCGTCTGGCTAAATTTGCTGATTTAGCGTCTGGCGCATGACCTCGTCTGGTGCATACATAACACTATACTACACGATAACGGTAATTTTTTTATAGCTCTGATATATGAAAACTAAATACAACATCAGCTCAACTGTTGTTTTTTATGTACGAGTACTTGGACATCGTATTCTTTAGGAAATCATCCCTTTTTTACATGTCACATACCTAGTTTATAAGACAGCTTAAAGCGCATTGACTTCATGCGCATTGCTTCAATACGCTCATATAAACACCACTTGAAACCGCAATGAAATATTCATGACAGAGTAACTATGATCGGCGCTATCAAAATCCTTAGAGAAGTCAAGCAAACACAAAATTGTTAGAAAGTCCATATCATATTGAATCCTAATATCTTCTATCATTTTGACCATAGCACGGAAACCTGACTGAACCGCGGATAGCAGACCGTGTTGATTGATGAAAGTGGAAATTTGGTTTGCCAAGATCTTCTCCAAGACTTTCGACAGACTTGGTAAAATGCTTATAGGGCGGAAATCAATAGGGAAGGAGGGTGGTGGATTTTTTGGGACAGCAATGACCTTCTCCTACTTCCAATTATCAGGAAAAGTTGAAGTATTGTAGTAATGCAGTAATTTATGATGTGTGTGAGAGCACTTAACATATGAGGTAGAATTACCTTCACAAATCTAATAGATACACCATCTTCTCTTATAGCATTGGATTTTAAATTTTGTACTGTAATGACTGACAGTTTCTGAAACAACACCAAAGTCAAGAATGAGGTCATTATTGGGGATGACACTTGGTTTATAAATAACACTAAATATAAATGCAGTATTTAGGTAATTTAAGTTGGGAATGTTATCAACTCCGATTTAGCGTAGATTGCTCCATAGGTTTCTTGAGGTATGTTCAGAGCTCAATTTTTATAAAAAATATTAACTTTTTGATTTTTTGGTAATACGGGTGGAGTTATTAAAAGTTAATATTTGTCCCAGTTTCAACTCGTTTGACTTATCTTAGCGTTTAGCTTATTACGGATTTTTATCGCATGGTGAACCATGGACACTTTTTATTAAGCATTGCAACTATTTTTTCTTGAACATATGTAGCTATCAAAGAGTTCTAAAATTACGGATTACACGTAGTTAGCTTTGTCATTTACATTGGAGGCAAAATATCAAGCTTGCATCAGATTTTTGCAATTTAGAGGAAAAGTCTCTGAACTTAAATGTTGTCGGTTTTGTAGGACTACACAAGTTATATGTACAAAATATAAGATCATGATCCGACATACCTGTCAAAGATAGCTGGTCTTGAAGCAAAACATATGAAGTGTTGGAAATCATAATACAATAACATCAAATATAACTTGGAGGATGATTAGGAGAAAAGCGATTGGCAAACGAGTTGATAACTGATAAACCAGAGCCAAATGCAAAATCTATGAGCCGGCGAGCTTTACTGTCCATTTCAAAAGGTCGGCATTAAGATCGCCACAAACAATAATGTGCTCATAGAGTGCAGTATACGCTTGGATTGCCGAAAATAATGGCTCTGGGGAGTAGCATCGGGTAGAGTTATATGCAACACCAATGAGACATTTAGTATTCCCATCGCTTACCAGTAAATATTCAACGACAGTATATTTACTTCTTTTTAATACCTCAAACTTTAAGGAATTACTGCAGTATACTGCGACTCCTCCACCGGTAGTGGTAGTAATCCCATTTTTAGGTATTAATTTAAACCCTGGTATTTCATCCGTATCTGATCCAAACTAGGTATCGGTGATACAAATTAAGTCTACACCGGAGCCCTCAAAAATGTACCTTAAGTAATCAAGCTTAGTAAACTAAGAGCTTTTAAATAGCACATTTTGAGGCCTTTATGTACATTACGTTACCAGATTTGAACGAATTTTTATGGATTAATTAAATACGTTATCACAACAACTATTATAGCAAGATTGAGAAGAAAAAAGAAGTAGAAAAAAGAGAAAATAGAAAATAGAAGAGGTAAACGAAATTGAAGAAGTATAAAGAAATAAAGGGTGACTTTTTTGCTGTTTGGTTTTTCAGTGTTCTATTTTTGACAGATCACTGGTGACATGTGTCAAAGTCAAACATACTCAATTAGCATTGCCATTTAATCATGGAAAGACTTACACCTGAACAACGCTTACAAATTATTGAATTTTATTATCAAATTTTGTGTTCTGTGAAAAATGTTTTTCATATAATCGACCTACTGAGTAAGCCAATCAAGCCATAGTGACCAAATTTCGCACCAGTTTTACGCTAATGGACATGAAGCCACCTACCCGTATGCGTAGAGTGCGTACAGACGATAATATTGCTGCTGTATCCGCCAGTTTTAATGAAGTTCGTGATTTGTCCATTTGTCGCCGTTCGCATCAATTGGAATTGTGTTACTCGACTATGTGGAAAATTTTACGTAAGGATCTTACGTAAAACCTTACAAAATACAGCTCGTGGAAGAACTGGGCCTTAGAAAAGCTGGAGCAAGATCCGCTTGTTTATAGAAAAATTGTCTTCAGCGACGAAGCTGATTTCTGGTTGAATGGGTATTTTAATAAACAGAACTGCCTGAGCTGAACGTGGTCGACATGTCCTTCCAGCAAGACAGCGCTACATGCCACACAGCACGCGAATCAATGGATCAATTGAGAAACTGCTAGCTTCGGCGAATGGACCGGTGAATCAGCCGATTTGACGCCTTTAGACTATTTTTTATGGGGATATTCGTTCGACGAATCACGCGTCTATGCCGATAAACTAGCGTCAATTGCAGCCTTAGAAGACAACATTACACGTGTTATTAATGAGATACCAGCCAATATGTTCGAAAAAGTGATTCAAAATTGGACTTTTCGTATGGACTACTTACTTTTACAGAAAACTTACCACATGCTGAGGAATGTTGCTCCAAGACTTCCTTCTGTAAGGAAAGGCTTCGCCCTTTAATCACGTTGTCTAATAATGAACGGGGGCAGAGCAAAGTACTTATCGTAAACATCTTCAGATGACGCTACCGAAGGTTGCTACGATTCGATCAGTCACATGTCGGCGGTCATAGGTCTTGTTGGCGGCTGGACCACCGGTAGTCCCTACCAGGACTTAAATCACGGTACCATGGGATTCAGGAGCCCCCCGGATCTCGGTCCGGGCCTGACTTGAAGAGGTAGGCCCCCTTGTGGGAGCGTCATAGTGGCTGTGGTTTAAACCCAAAATCGCGGAAAGGGTCTTCCTTTGGTTGATCCAATGAAGAGTTGCAATAAGTACTGGGTGGTGCAACCCTAAGAGCAGTAAGAGGTTTTATGTCGGCCTCGACTTATACCAAGGCTGGAACTTGTGCCGGCAACACAGTCCCGATTTTATATCTCAGGAAGGCGGCAGAGCGATGGCAAGGCGTATTCTAGCCCCCATAGATGTATGGGCATACCGTAAACATAAGTCTCCATGACAGGTGATTTACGTTAAAAATCAGACACTATGATTTAGGTACTCCTACTAAGACAGCATCCGTTGCGATATTTTTATTGTGCAGTGTCTCGATTTGTTGTTTAGAAAATCACAGTTCAACATTTATATTTTGTTCTCGTGCTTTCAGTTTCGTTTGCTCACGTTGTTGTTGTTTGATGTACTCAACTTCCATTTGCAAAGGGCTGATGTTGCTTTGAATGTCATCAAATGCAGAAACCCGACCTTGCATACTTCAAAATCATTTTCGATTCGTGCAATTTTTTCGTCGATGGAGTTTTCGAATGAAGCGATATGGGAGGGGAATCTTTCCTCCATTTCTTTTATTGTGGATTCAAATGACTTTACCAACTCACCCTGTTCAGAGATCTTGTTGCATAAGCTGGAAAAATTATCCGATGATGTTGACAATAAACCCGATGGTGATGGACACGGTGAACACTCCGTTTGATTTTGTTTTCCTTTAGTGTATTGGATCTAGTAGTCTTTCCATTACCGCTGTTTGCTGAGTACGTTAGAGTGATTTTAGTGTTATAACGAAAGTAAAACCGAAAACAGTAAGCTTTTTGTGTTTACAAAAAGAAATGAGTGATTTTTATACCTCAAATAATATTTTGAAGCTAAACGCAAAAAAACTTGTGTTAGAATTTCACAAAACGATGAAATGTATGTGGATAGATTCATAAGTGATATTTTCAGCGGTTGAAACAGATACAAATCGGTTTATATGGAATTTGAAGCTTAATAAATCGATCCGCTAATACAACATATCTACTGCATTCAATAGTTCACTATCACTCCAAAAACATTTAGTGAAGAAGTACGTACTGAGCGATCATACCGACTTTCTGATCGTCAACCTCGAACATCTTCTTCCCCATATATGGAATATGTTCAGTCGTTCGCAGATCTCCGAGGAGAATAGATGTGTCTCGGTTTTTCCTAAAGTGAAAAAAGTGAAAAAGTTATCTTTTTAAAAATAATAACAAACTTATTAGTTGACTCGGTAGCCAAGCGGTTAGCGGCGTCGGTCATCAAATCGTGGGACGTGAGTTCGATCCCGGGCCCCAGACTTGGATTTTTTTTTTTGTTTTTCTTTTTTTCTTTCGTGAAGACAAATTGCTTCAAAACAAAAAAAAATACAATCACGCGATGGATGGTGGAGAGCACTCCGCTCTTCCCATAACGGGAGTTGGAAAAGGCAGTAATAGTGTTGCCAGTGCCGTTAAAGCCATTAAAAGGAGGGGGAGTTTGAAAACCCCTCCTAACCTAAGAAAAAAAAGAATAAATGCCGTTGAAACAGCAGATGAGGTCCGATATGAGGGGGGCAATAACAACTTTGCCTCTCTAGCGTCATCCGAATCGGAAGATGAGGAAGAGCAAATTAATGGAATCAACATCAGCATACAAAAGCTGACAGAGAGAGTGCTTGCTATGAAGCAAAGGCAAACTGCACGCAGGCAGAGGGAGCAACTAGAAGTAGAGAGCTCCCAACATCAAAAGCCACAAGAGCAGAAACAACAACTACAGCAACAACAAAACACGCAGAAGCAGAAGCAACAACTGCAGCAAACAATACAGCAGCAGCAGAAACATCAACAGCTGCAAAAACAACAAAAGCTGAAACCACAGCAGCTGAAAAAACAGCAGCAGCAGCAACAACAACAACAACAACAGAAGCAACAGCAGCAGCAACAGCAGCAACAGAAGAAGAAGGAGAAGGTGCCTCCAATCAACACCTATAAATTAGAGGTAAATGAAACCAAGGACCTGTGTAAGTTGGTCATTGGTAATAATTTTAATATTAAGCGATTGGGGAACGATCCCCATGCCATCCACTGTAATACAGTGGAGGGCTACGCGAAAGTGAAAGAGCTCCTAAAGGAAACGACGACGGAGCACTTCTCATTCACACCGAAGTGTGAAAAGCGGCAATCTATTCTGCTGAAGGGGTTGGAACCGTCTTCTGATCCTGAGGAGATCCTGGCACTGCTCAAAGAGAAGGAGTGCGAAGGACTCAAGTTTGTGGGGGTAAAGCCATTTACCACAGCTAGAGCTAGGCGGGAGAAACGGAGTCTGCCGTTGTTCCTGGTGCAACTCAGTCCCGAAAGCCGTCTGGATAGTCTAAGGAGTATCAATGTCCTAGACTACCAGGTGGTTCACTGGGAAAAACTAAAAAGGAGCGAAGGCGTTATACAATGCGTTCGCTGCCAGAAGTTTGGGCACGCCGCGTCGAACTGCCAAATGCAGCCTCGATGCGTGAAGTGCGCTAAGAACCACAGTTCCGAAGAATGTCCTCTGGGTGTTGACGGAGCATCCGATAGGTCGCAGCTCTCGTGCGTGTTATGAGGAAATGTGGGACACACCGCAAACTATCGGGGTTGTCCTAAGTTCGCTGACATTAAGAAAGCAAAACTGGCTCGGCAGCAGAAGGTGGAGGTCAAACGTTCACCTGTCAGGTTTCAAACACCAACCGTCACGTCCCAAATTTCCTACGCCCAAATGCAGTCTGGTAGGGGGGCTACGGTACAGCAAGCGACTGTTGCTTCTCCGGCGCCAATGCCGAGAACAACGGAAGCTGCACCTAACATGCTGGCCATCTTGCTCGCAATCCAAGGGCAGATGGCTCAGCTACAAAAGCAGGTTCAAGAACAGGCCAAGCGGGTGGACCAGATCTACGCGCTGCTGCCGGGCCTAACGCAACACATGTCGTAATGGGTACGCACATGGTGGAGCAAACTTTGAATTCACTGATTAGGATTGAACGAAGAGCCGCAATGTTTAAATTGCTACAAGACCAAACTCCTGATGTGCTTTTCGCTAGCGAAACTAAGCTAACCGATAAGCACAAACTGGAGTACAATAATTATATCGTTAGAAGAAGAAACCGGCCCAGATCCAAACGTGGAGGCGGCTCGTAAGACTCGATGGACACACTTCTCCGCAACCTTGAGTAGAGCGCTCTCCTCGAACATGCTCCACCCACCGTCCAATAGGAATTTGTCAAACGAGGAGATCGACAATTACCTAAAACAAATGGACGAGACAATTAAACAAACTATGGACACTACAATACCGCGGTATCGACGTACGACTAACGAAGACCTGTTTCGCAATCCTACTATCGACGCACTGCACCGACAGAAAAGTAGACTTCTGACAAGACGCAAAAACTTGTACAGACAGTTAACTGACAGACAAGACCCGGAGATTAGGACACTGAAGACGTCGATTAAAAATATTCAAACGCTAATAAAAGAGAATTACAGAATTTCTGTAAGTTTGTATTGGAACATCAAGGTTCGGGCTGTAAACACCAGCAACCCGAATATGTTTCCGCAAATCAATAAACTATTTCGGAGAAAAAATCAAAACGACCTTCAGTGTCTTAAAATAGACCGGACAACAGACAACGAACGGTTACTGACAATAGCAGGTATTGATCCAAATGAAGCCGCTGACGATGACGACTTCTTTGTGATCGAGGATCCGCAGGAGAAAGTTGAGACCATAGGGGCGACTTTCCAGGAAGTATACAAGGCCACTGATACCATTGGGCCTAATTACGACCTGGACAATCGCGTCTTGGTGCACGACTTCTGCATTCGAAATGAAATAGGGAACTGGCGATCCGAGGGCTCTGGTTTCACCCGGTTCACCGACGAAAATACGGCCAATAATGTCATTGCCAGAGAGGGTGACCTACCCCCGTTCATTTCGAAGGAAGAACTCCATGAGATCTTCGACACAATCAGGGCTAAGAAATCAGTGGGGACCGATGGTATTCCGAACATCGTGCTTCGACATCTTCCTCTAGAAGCGGTGGACATTTACACCACCCTGTTTAATAATGCAATGAATAATGCACATTATCCAGCATATTGGAAAACGGCGGTGGTTCAACCTATCCCCAAAAAGGGAAAGGATATATCCAATCCGGCGAATCTCCGGTCGATAAGTCTCCTTCCGAATATCAGTAAGGTTTTTGAAAAAGTAATCAATAGAGCTCTGTCTAGGTGGGTTGAGGACAAACATATAGTTCCGGATAATCAATTCGGTTTTAAGGCGGGACATGATATCTCACATGCCGCGTCTAAACTGGTGTCCGATATCCAATGGAACAAAGGCAAGAAACAGTGCACTGGTGCCTGCCTTGTTGACTTGGAGAAGGCCTTCGACACCGTATGGTTAGAGGGTCTTTTCTATAAGCTGACTAGGCTGGGGATCAGTAAACCACTCTTGTACATTCTTTATAATATGCTAACTAACAGACAGTTCATCGTGAAGAATGGTGAGGTGACTTCTGTTGGAATATTTCAAATTAAAAATGGTCTTCAGCAAGGTGCGGTTAATTCGCCGATCCTATTCAACATTTATACAAGCGACTTGATAGGTTCACTTCCCCATACTATTGTGTACGCAGACGATTTGATAGCGTACAGAACAGGTCCAACAATCGAGGTCATTAATACTCTCTTGCAGCGTGACTTCGATAAGATAAGACGATTTTGCGATGACTGGAAGTTGAAAATCAACTTTCAGAAGTCGGAAACCATTCTCTTTAGGACGCCGTTATCTGGAGCCTCTAGGGATACCAGAAAAAATTGGCGAAAGTTCTCGATCATTGGACAGTACGGACAGCCTCTTGCCTGTCGAAATGTAGTCAGATACCTTGGAATCTGGCTGGATCAGTTTCTGTATTTTGGCAAAAATGTAGATGCTGCTCTGTCCAGAGCTAAAGGTGCTTTTGCCCTTACAAAGAGACTGTTTTATAGCAGCCAACTCGATGCGAGGGTAAAGGTAATCTGCTACATGGCCCTTATCAGGCCCATGCTGGTATTTGGTTGTCCCGTGTGGTTCAATGTACGAGCAAGCTTAATGGAAAAGATTCGGGTGTTTGAGAGGGCTTGTCTTAGGACTTGTCTTCGCTTGTACAGAACACCAGAGTCGGAGTACAAGAAATTTTATCCTAATGAGGTCCTTTACAACAGGGCGAACCTAATACGAGTGGACAACTTCGTAATTAAGCTGACTCGAAGGCACATTGCAAGAGCAATGACCTCGACGAATAACCTGATATCTGGGGCTTACTACCCCAATTACCTTTACCACGAGAGTGTGCGCTTTGACAGCTTCGTTCCACCGGAAGCATTCCTCTACCTTGATCAGATAGGGTTGATCCAGGATAGATCGGCGGTGCCGTTAATCTTCCATGTCGCTCGGAGAGCTGGGGACAGGCGACTCAACTACGACAGAGACGTCGCACACGGCAGTGTGGATTGCCTCAGGTTCAGTAGAGCAGTGGGGAATCGCGATAAGAGGGATGTCGTTCGGCAGCACCAGCATTTCTGGTGGTTGAATGATGGGGTGAATGTTTCGTCGTCGTTTCCGTCAATTACGGACCAGCCTCACTAATGAGGCAGAGCTGACCAATTTATTTGCTCAGTAAATAGCGACGGCCAGCTTACATAGGTTTAGGTTAGCATTTAAGAAACATATACATATATCAGTGTATACAAAGGTGTATACTGATATATGTATATGATCGTGTATAATGTCTATGTGTGTTTATGTGTGTATTGTGCATTTAGGTTAGGTAGGCTAAGGTTTATTTTAAGTTAGATATTAAGTTTTTATAAAAAATAAAAAATTACATCCATAGGCTAAGTTTTTTGTTATCAATTTTTTCTTAGCCCTAAGTACACAAAATAAACATTTATAAATAAAATGTAAATGAAGTCGAAAGACATATATATAAGAATTTAGATTAGCTTAGAGTGCCTATTTGGGGCCAGTAAGTTAGTATAAAATTGTTAAGTAATTGTAAGCTAGCATTTAAGCATTTTTTGTTAGTACATATGTAAGAGTTAGTGATTAAGTAAATAAAATGCATTGAAAACTGATAAAAGACCTACCAATAAAATTTTAATAAAAGACGATATGGAATATGTTTTATTCGGGTTATTTTAAACTATGCCTATTGAAATTGAAAATTGAAAATCCGCAACCGTGACAATGAGCAAAACGAGCTGGCGAAAAAAGAAAAACGAAAAAACGAGGCTTCCACCAGTATGGTTTTACAAAAAAAAAAAAGCTTTTTTATTTCTTCCAGGTTGTTATAGGCTTGTTTGGACAACAGTTTTTATGAGCTTTATTTAGTCAACAATTTTAATTTTATAATACAAAAAAAAATATGGCGATTTGCGGGAAATTCAAAAGTTATACCAACTCTATCTGCTCCAACACATACAAAATAACTTTAAAAACGAAAGGCGAAGGTGCTCGAAAATTGCTAAACAATGAATTTAAAACTAAAAGTAGTAATAAATTCTAGACATTAGTTCATCCATACTGAAATTATTTCACCCCTTGAACTTCCGTGAGAACTCTGGTTCAACCGTTTGCCTTGTCATTAAAGTAAATATTTAATAGCTCGATTCTATCTGAGGTATGCTCTCAATAGCTGGTTAGTATACCTCCAGCCCTTGTCAAAATCGCGTTGTTCCGTCATTCTGTGATACCAAATTTAAATATAGTTTTCTGAAATCAGTTTGTGGTGTTGATCTTTCAAAATCCTAATCGTTGTTACATTTTAAAGTGTAAGATTAAATTTTAACGTGCAAACTCAACACAATCCAAAAATGGTCTTTAAGATTGTCAGGATACGGGTACAGCTACCATTAAAACTATCGTTAGTAGAAGACCTTTTTGCAACTCACATTCAAATCCGAAAGATGCATTTTAAACATGAGATGGATTCATCCGCTATGGAAATAAAAAAACGAAATTTAAATCGCGCAATAAATGATGCAGAACAACTCATTAACTATCCTTCGTTATTTAGCAATCTAAATTGGGCATTTGATAATGAATCTACTAACCTAGTAGTGCACATACGAAAACTAATTGGGACCAAACACCCTCTTCCAAAGACTTTAAAGTAAGTTTTCAGACTAACCACAAGACTGAGTATATGAATTTTTCTTTTTGCAGACAAATTATGTACGACTACAGTGACAAATCTAGATTGCATAACTGGGGACTTTTACCATTGCTTCTGTCAAAGGCAGGTGGATATCCATCTTCAGTTCCAAAAGAAGATTTAGATCCAACTATCGGAATACTATACTCGCAAAGGTGCCTAATTCGTCTAACCGTATTAATTGGAATTATTCGTGAATTACACAGGGTAGGTAAATACATACATAATATTGTATATGTACAAGTATAATACTTGCTGATGAGATGTAAAATTTATGATATTCAAGGTCAATGTAAGAAAACTACTATTAGTATTATTTGTTTTTACAAACGTTCCTTACGGTTGGTTGTATTGTATTTTGTTTTCCATTCATTCACCGGCGTTATAAATTCAACTAGCAGAATTTTTCGAGTAAGGCTTTTATTTGCACTTTTATCGCTACATTCATTTATTTGTTATAATGCCGTTATTTACGAGTATTTCTACAAAAAATGTACAATAAGACTAAGTCCTTTAATATTAGTATTACACTTAGCACAATTTAAAGATTATAACATTATATTTTATGTTTTAATTTTAACATTACATATGTATGTAATAATATTTTTGAAAGGCAGTGACATAACGAAAGAATGGGAGGGGAGCGAAAAATTTAGTTAACGTTAGAAAAACATTGTAAGATTGCATTTTTGAAGTTTGCAGTGTTTGAAATACCCCTAATATGCGAATGTAGAGGGCTCCAAAGTTTCATAGCATGAACGAAGAAAAGCCGCAAGGAATTTAAGTAATGAAAACTCGGTAGGATAAGATTTAAGGTTCTCAGTGACTGTGCGAAATGAATTTTATAAAAAAGATACGTTGGATATTTGTTTTTTATGATGATATATAGAAATAGGCAATTATTGTGTTAAGGTACATTACAGCAGTTTTCTAGAAAAACTCGAAATATGATCATATCTACGAAGCTCATAGATATATCGTAGTGAGTCGTTATAGGCTACTTGTAGTTTACGCTGAGAAAAAGCATCAATATTACTATAGACTACTTATATTCGTGACATCCACATATTCGTGTGACAACGATATTTACGATATTATAGCCATCTCAGTCAGGGGTGGTTATAGGCCCCTACTAATACGCTTTTTCAGTAAACGTGGTTTTTGGCCAAATACCTTCCGCTGAATATGCGAACCACCTAAGACGAGCTCTTGCTCTACACGGTTGTTACTCTGGATGGGAATCGAAGACTCTTTGGGTTCGAGCTTTGGTGTCTATTTGCTCTACATGTCCCAGCCATCTTAAGCGACTGATGTGTACTTTTTAGACCAGGTTGATGTCGTTGTGCAACTCGTAAAAACGTGTTCAAAACGACATGGGATATTTCCATATAGTTCATTGTCACAGATTGTCTTGTATAATTAGCGCGCGAGTTATAGGTGAGAGCGATACTAACTACTCATATAATATGTTAACAATTTTTGGATAATTAACAAAATGAAATGAACTGCTGACTTGACTTCTCACGTCTGTGCTTAGTGATGTCGGATGTTAAATGCTGATGAATTGTGAGGTTGTTGTTTGCTATTATAAATGCTGGTGTCAGGTATTGGGTGGTGTTGTTGTTGATATTGCAATCTGTGTTGATCATGTATACTATGTAATTAGGTGTGGTATGTACTCGTAACTCCTCCCTTCTTAGAATTCAGCGATAGTTAAAGCTACTTGAACGTAGGTTGGGTAGGAGCGACATCGTGTTGGGTGCTAATTCCCTTATTGATATTTCTGAAAGTATAAGATGCTAGAAAAATTATTAATAGGACGAGGATGGCGAGCCAACCAAATGCGTTGTAGTTTCATTTATCAATCTCAACTTACAGAATCTTGATCGAGCCAGTATTGATAGAGTTGACAATTTTAAGTTTTTGGAGATTTCGTTTTTCTTTGGTTGAATTAAAGTTGATTTCTTGCTGTACTATTGTTTTGTTTTTTGTTATTTTCTAAAATATTCTTTATTTTGACAAAACTTTTTTATTTTTTTTAACAATTTGACTATGTAGTGACATTTGCATAACACAAGTTAGTGATAGTGTTAATGTCACTTTTTAGGAACATATTTCAGGATGTGGGATTAGCAGTACTCGTAGTTATTTCATTCTTAAAAGATAAAAGCAAAAGAAAAGATTCTGATGAAAAAACTTGTAGATTGTACTCGTATAAGGTTATAACAAAGAAATGATAACCAATAAGAAAAAATATAATTTTATCCCAATTCAAATAACACAGGGCAGCAAATATTTAATTTCTTGATGATCAAAACTGAGAAGCCATGGCTGACTAACAATGATCTGATGGCACCAATATTCAAGGAAAGCGTATTAAACCATTTACAGGGTACCACGGAGTAAAGGTTTTTGAATAGGGTAGTTCGAAATGTAGGTAACACTATTTGTATTACTACATACAATAGATTACGAGGATTTAGTATAGGACTTTATATATAACCACATCTCATGAAAAATATTTTCATTACTTTAAAGTAATACAAATGTTGTGGAAAAATGTTGAATGTTCTGAACAAAACCATACAATGAGCTAAACGATTAATCCCACTTACTTTTCTAGTGGCACACTTTTGCAGAACTGTCAGTGGCTGAAGCTTGCTGTGGTAAACACTACCCCAAACGCTAATTCCGTACGATACTTTGGATTCAAATATTCCGAAATATACCATCTTCAAAGTTATTTTGTCACAAAATTTTCTGAGTCGGTAAAAGCTTCGAACTGCAGATCGAACATACATATATGTATCTTTAAATTTAAAATATCATATGTTCAAACCAACTCAACTGTAGATCGAAAGTAATACTCGTACCTAAATCTTTAAAGTGATTTACTACTTCAATTTTAAAACAATGCAGGTCACAGGATGAGTGATTATTTAATATTGTGCAAACGTAATTTAAAATGTTGGAACTTGCACAATTTTTTACATGAAAGTAGATTTCAAGTTCAGGTAAACTATTCATACCAAGGCTGAAGTCCATCAATTTAGTTTTACTATTGACGACTACTTAGCTCATATTCTGCAAACCAAATTCTTAGAAGTTGAACATAGTGATTGATGTCAGCACTTGGTTTAGAGCACTATTCGAGCCAGATGCAATGCCTAGATTGCTAATACAAAGGCATTAACTTTTCCTAAAAATAGCTGTCGAAAAAGTGAGTTTATATGTATAGACCAGAAACAGTATTGGATAAAGAACTGAACCCTGGTGCACACCTATAAATATCTATAAAATCTTCTACCTTAACTCGTTTAGCTCTATTTATCAAGTAGGACTCAAACCAAAAGACTTTATATTATATCCACGGGAAGTTCAGCACAGCATTTTCTATCATCCAGAGCTTTAAACATGTATAAAAGAGCAAAACTCCAAGAGGGCAACTTCCCTGAAAAGGTTTTCTCTAAATCCAAACTGGTACCTGTACCAAGTCGACCAGTGCACTCGCAAATTATTATGTGCTGTGCAAAAAAAAAGAAAAAGAAAAGTGCAGTGCAGAGGAAAAAAAATCACACAGTGCGTGTATCCCACTTATTCCGCTCTTGGCCGAAGTACTGTTGCTTGCACTCAATCACTGCCATTACTGTATTTACCATACGGTACGGGTAGTGGCTGAGTGTATGTAACAACTGATGAAGATAGCGGGTTGTGAGTTGGTGCACTGTTTCATATTGTTGTAAGGGCATAACACCTATAACAATTTGATCCTGTAAATCAATATTAGAATTTTCACTTCGCAGCCTTGCTTGATATCGTCGGCGTTTGTGTTTTCCGTGTTTGTCTGTGATTATGACTAGGGAATTCAGGGTAGACGTAGCTAATATACGCGGGCTAAAAAGTAATCACTTTTCTGCGTACGTCTACGTCTGTAAGTACAGACCAGCTGTTTTGGCACTTAGTGGAACACAGGTAGATCCCCACCCACACCTCTCAGATCATTCTGATCTGAAGCTACCTGGCTACGAACTAGTGCCATTATTCTTCTCTCAACGCGATCTCGCCATTTCCGTACGTAGTTCCAATCCGGAATTCAACTTCATGTGGTTAAAATTCCATCTCCGTAAGCAAATTATCCACTACTGCTTTATTTACAGAAGCCCCAAACTGGATAGCAATTCGACTTTTAATGAGTTTGATGCGCTGTCTGACACCATTCAAAGAATTGTATCCCTGTATCCTCATACTGAAATCATTATTACGGGCGACTTCAATATACACAATTCTGGGTGGCTTCGACATTCTGGACAGACAACACCCGAAGGACGGTGTGTTGAGACCTTCGCTGCGGAAAACAACTTATCGCAGCTTGTGAGCCCACGTGAATACCAGACGTTGATAGTCATACCGCCAACACCCTACACTTGTTTTTAACTTCTCACCCTGATAAGTATACCCTTGATGTGCTCTCCCCTCTAGGCTCGTCGGACCATTGTGTCATATCAGCTAATTTCTCGTACACCGACCACATAGTTAGAGAAAAAATTCATAAAAGAACCGTATGGCGATACGAGAAAGCCAATTGGAGCGGACTTAACAGCTTCTTTAGGAATTTTAACTGGTCGTTATGCTTCCTCGATAACGACGTGGATGCCGCTGCTGATATGATTACAGACACCATTCTCTTTGGAATGAGATCCTTTATTCCTCATCGGATGAAGAGTATCAAACCAAAAGAAAGGGCATGGTATGACTCGAGCTGTTAAGAGGCCGTCAGGGTTAGAGAAATGTTTTTTCGGTCCTTCAAGACCAACCCGACAGAAGAAAACCGAAAAAAGTTCAAACGAGCCAGAAATGACTGCAACGCCTTTCTTAAGCGTGTGAAATTCCAATACGACCAAAAACTGAGGCAAAAAATACTGCAATGTCCCAAAGGCTGTAACAACTTTTGGTCGTTCGTCAAAAACATTAGAAATTCCGCCTCATCCTCCATCCCAACGCTCATTTACAATGATATTCCAGCTGTCAGCTCTTTGGACAAGGCCAATCTGCTTGATGCACACTTTGCGGCCAGCTCAACACTCCCAGATTGTGATTTGTCTCCGCAAGTAGCAAGAGTACTTAAAGATCTCAACATACATAAATCCGCTGGTCCAGATGGTATATCTCCCCACTGCGTAAGCTTTTTCGTCAATCCTACTCTTTAGGACTCTTTCCGAGCAGATGGAAAACAGCATTTGTCCAGCCCGTCCCTAAAAAAGGCGAATCATCTTCTCTCTCCTCCTACAGACCCATTGCACTTACGTCCCTTCTTTCCAAGGTCATGGAACCGCTGATAACTCGTCAGCTCATGAAATATCTCGAAACACGAAAACTTTTCAATGACCGGCAATATGGTTTTCGTAGAACAGGTTCACTGGTGATTTGATGGCATGTCTCACCGAAAAGTGGAACCAAAGCGTACATCAATCTGGCGAAAGCAAGATAGTTGCAGTTGATATTTCTAAGGCATTTGGCAGAGTTTGGCATCAGGCTCTTTTGTCGAAAATGCGTGCTTTTGGGATCGACGACTCTCTTCTTCAATGGATTAGAAATTACCTTTCGGAACGTTCAATTCAAGTTGTCTTGGACGGTTTCAAGTCTGATATTCACAAAATAAATGCTGGTGTGCCCCAGGGCTCTGTTCTGTTCCGACACTCTTTTTAATTTTCATTAATGTTCTCTTGACCGCTACTTCTAATCCAATATATTCCTTTGCTGATGACAGTACTCTCTGCTTTTCATATTCGTTCCCGGACTCACGGCCCTGCTCTTCTGATGTAGAACGAGAACGGCAGTGTATGCTAAGCTCATTAAATTCCGATATCAACAGTATAACCAATTGGGGAACTATCAATATTCGTTAAAGCGAAATTTAAACACCCATCCATTATCCATGAATGGCACTTGCATCGTCGAAACCGAAAAACTTTCTATTCTCGGTATGTGTGTCAATGACAACTTACGTTGGAATAACCACATATTTGATGTCGCCAAAAATGCTGCAAAATGTCTAGGTTTCCTCAAGCGATGTAAGAAATATTTTACCCCTCTGATCTGGCCTCAATATATAAGGCAGTCATCCGCCCAAAATTGGAGTACAACGCCCACATCTGGTCAGGTGCTCCTAAAACATCTCTGCACCTGCTAGATAGGATTCAAAACCGTGCGATAAAACTTATTGATGCTACTAATATCAGTCAATCAATGGACACCCTCGAACACCGACGAAATGTCTCGTGTCTCACTATGTTTTATCGCTATTTCCACCACCTGTGCCCCACTGAAATTGCCAGTAGCATTTCGCCCATTCAAACTTTCAACCGTAACACCCGTCTCGCTATGAATGCTCATCAGTATACCCTCAAGCCCATTTTCGGACATACTCTAAAATATCGTGAGTCGTTCCTAAGCCGTACAACTCGCTTATGGAATGCGCTGCCGATCTCTGCATTTCCTGGTCGTTATAACTTGAAAACATTTAAAAAAAAATGTACATCGGTACCTCTCTTTTCTTCCTCCCTAAATTTCCTTTGCCCGCGCTGTGTACAATCACCTTAAGGGTACACAAACCCTTGAGCGCGCGCTGATTATAAAAAAAAAAAAAAAACTGAACAGGGCTTAAAAAATTGACTCTGGCCATGTAGTCCAATAATCTTCTTTTAAGAGCTCTCTCAAAAATTTTGGAAATTCAGAACAGTAGTGAATTCGGCCTACAGTTGTTTTTGTCACTTATACTAACTTTAGCACACTTTAGTTTATCGGGAAAGGTTCCAGTGAAAATACTAAGGTTAAAAATGTGGACAAGAATATCCACTACATTCAGTGCTATTTTTTTAAGGGTGAGATTGGAAATACCATTATCTCCACATGAGCTTGAGTTGTTATGAGAGCTTATAATTTTGATGCTATTTATGCAAAGAAAAAGCTACCATTTAAAACATTATCGTTAGCTAATTGAGACCTATCGCAAAGGTTACAGTAAGTAGAAAACTTCAAATTGGATATTACACCACCCGTAGAAAAAACTGTTTGATACTGCTTTAGGATCATCGGTTACTAAACCGTTATGACATAGTGCAATAGATTTATTTATTTTTGGAGAGTACTCATCGATAATACCATTTATGGTTCGTCACTCCATTTTGGTGTTACCAAGTACATTTTGTACTTTAGAATGGTAGAATCTATCCTGAGCTATCGTTATACTCGTATCTTTGTTAACTTGTTTGCACATAGTTTTATATCTTTTTTTTTAGTGTCAAGTATAACTAATTCATGGCTTCAGCTTTACTTCCGATTTTTTACAAATAGCTGTATAGGTCAAACTTTTAATATAATTTTATAGCCGAAAGCTAGTGCTAACCTTTTATATTAACATTGTAATTTATTCCTTGTTAATAAAGTCTAACTTAATAATAATAATAATATAATTTTATAAAAATGCTGAAGAAAAAGTCATACGCCTTACAAGCATTACCTTACTTTTACTTTTAAATTCATTTTTATTGTATCTTTCATTATTAACTTACATTCTAGACAAAAATGATTAAATCTAATTTGACAACAACAGTTACTTAATCTAGCTTACTGGCTCTTACCGAACTCTCTAAACTTAACAATTTCATTCAACTTTGCCTTTCAGCCTTAAAAACCATCTTACGATTAATCTTATCTATCAATTAAACAATATATGAAATTTCTAAGAAAATAATTTTCGGAAAAAACTTAGATACCATATCTTTTTGTAATTTTATATAAAATTTAAAACTATGGCCTTATTCTACTTAACCTACCTAAGCTACTTAAAATAACTTAACTATAATCGGGGTGGTGAGCACCTGTAGCCTCTCGCCCAGGGTGGTCATCATCCCAATTGCGATTTCGGGAGCACGTCATTCGTCAACATCGTGCACACGCACCACCAAGATTTAACCAATGCGATAAACCACTAGTCACTTCTCAGAGGAGCGGCCCCATGCTAACGAACGCGACCTTTCCACGAGATCCCCCTAACTATCTCTAATCTAACTTACAACTAAGAGGAATATGTTACCTTAGTAACGTACCGACCTAGGAGAGCGAGCCAACCCTTTCTCCTTCTTGAAGCCACCAGAATTCGGGGCATCGATCCGATCCCTGTCCGCAATCGCGGGACTAAAACTGAAGAGCTCCTGAGCATTGGCAACATACCCGTCGTAGGTGAGCCGCTTGTCCCTCGCACTGCGGTGGCGGTGGTATATTACCGGGATACCATCCCTACTTTGTATTAACCCTTTAGCATCAATATGGAGAAAAGCCTTTGGCGGGATAAAGCCCGATATAAGTGAGCTCTCATGGTACATTTCATTGGGGTAATAAGCCCCAAAGATCAGACCATTATCGTTGGTCATTGCCCTTGCAACGTGTCTTCGAATCACCTTAATCAGGAAATTGTCAATCCTATTCAGATTAGCCCCATCGTAAAGGACTTTGTTGGGATAATATTTTTTGTACTCCGATTCTGGTGTTCTGTACAAGCCAAGAGAGGTCCTAAGACACTGCCTTTCAAACACCCGAAACCTTTCCATCTGATACGGCGCTACATTGAACCACACGGGACTGGCCTGATTAGGGCCACATAACATATGACTTTAACCCTGGAGACAAGTTGACTGCTGTGAAACAGTCTTCTTGTCAAGGCTAAGGCCTTCCTGGCTCCAGCAAGACAAGCATCTATATGTTTGTCAAAATACAAATACTTATCGAGCCAAATACCAAGGTATCTCACTACGCTTCTCACCGCTAATGGCAGTCCATGCTGTCCAATGATGGCCAAATTTCGCCAGTTATGTCTGGTATCCCTAGAAGCCCATCTCAATGGAGTCCTGAACAAGATTGTTTCTGACTTTTGAACATTGATTTTCAATTTCCAATCATCGCAATACGCCTTAATATGATCGAAATCACGCTGCAGAAGAGTAGTGATGACTTCGATTTTTGGACCTGATCTGTACGCCACTAAATCGTCTGCGTACGCTATGGCATGATTGAGGGAACCTACTAGATCACTTGTGTAAATGTTAAACAGTATCGGAGAAATCACAGCCCCCTGTTGTAAGCCGTTGTTAATGTCAAAGATCTTGCCCGAAATAACATTGTTACATTTAACAACGAACTTCTTTCCCATAAGCATGTCGTAAATCATATATAGCAGAGGTTTCGGCATACCCATTCTCGTCAACTTATAGAAAAGCCCCTCTAACCATACGGTGTCGAAGGCCTTCTCAAAGTCAACGAGGCAGGCACCTGTACACTGGTTCTTGCATTTATTCCATTGTATGTCAGAGACCAGCTTTGACCCAGCATGAATAGTGTCATGCCTCGCCCTAAAACCAGACTGATTTTCCGGAATTATATTATTTTCCTCAACCCACCTTAACAGCACTCTATTAACCACCTTCTCGAATACTTTGCTAATATTCGGAAGCAAACTAATCAACCGGAGATTTGCAGGGTTAGTTCTAACTTTATCCCTTTTCGGGATTGGATGCACCACTGCTGTTTTCCAATGCGTCGGATAATATGCATTATTCAGCGCATTGTTAAACAGCGTAGTAAATATATCCACTGCTTCCAAGGGCAGGTGTCTTAATACGACGTTTGGAATACCGTCTACTCCCGACGACTTTTTGTTTTTCAGAGACTCAAAGATGCACTTAGAAGCATTACCTTGCACATACTCGTACAAGTTTCTAAGAGTAACTCATTGTTAAGAAGACTGAAATTAACGCTTCTGTACACACTAGGTCGAGGGTCCACTTTTCAAACTACTGAAGAAAATTTCTCTCATATTCTGATTAGTAATGTGCAGATCAAAATTAAAGCCATCACATTGGTTTCTAGGTGCCTTCGTGCAAAAAACGACCAAACACATGATCAAGACAAGTATTTGGAACAGGCCTTCTAATTTTATTTGGTATTTGGTTTGTGTAGGGTTCTGATATGATTGGATCCGTGAAATCTGTTTTGTAATTGAGATTGGAGATTGGGGTGCGAAGTTGTGAGGTCTAAAAAAACGGTGTGTAAAAATAAGGCACCTCCATAAGGCGGGATTTTTAGATACAACTTGTGATTTACTAGGAAATTATAGGAATTTGTAGCCTTGGTATAATAAATATTCTGTTCTTTAATACAGAATGATAAGGTTATGGGAAGGGAATCGGATTTCATAGCATTTATGACATTTATGACTGAACTCGTACCGAGTGCACAGCTCCACCAGTGCACTCGCAATATCGCAATATTGTTGTGTGCTGTGCAGCAAAAAAAAAAAAAAAAAAAAAAAAAAGCGCGTGCGAAAAAATAAAAAAAAATATAAATGTATAAAAAACAAAAAGAAGTGCAGTGCAGTGACAGTGAATATTACACAGTGCGGGTATCCCACCTCACCCGCTCCGAGTCGAAGTACTGTTGCTTGCACTCAGTCCCTGCCGTTACTGTATTTACCATACGGTACGGGCAGTGGCTGAGTGTATGTAACAACTGATGGATAGCGGGGTTGTGAGTGAAAATTTTGTTGGTGCACTGTTTCATATTGTTGTAAGGGCATAACACCTACAACAATTTGATTCGGTAAGCCAACGTCAGGATTTCCACTTCACAGCCTTGCTTAGTATCGTCGGTGTTTGTGTTTTCTGTGTTTGTCTGTGATTATGACTAGGGAATTCAGGGTAGACGTAGCCAATATACGCGGGCTAAAAAGTAATCACTTTTCTGCGTACGTCCACGTCTGTAAGTACAGACCAGCTGTTTTGGCACTTAGTGAAACACAGGTAGATCGCCGCCCACACCTCTCAGATCATTCTGATCTGAAGCTACCTGGCTACGAATTAGTGCCATTATTCTTCTCTCACCGCGGTCTCGCCATTTATGTGCGTAGTGATGTAGCTTACCAAACTCCACCACAATGTGATCCATGTTCCAATCCGGAATTCAACTTCATGTGGTTAAAATTCCATCTCCGTAAGCAAATTATACACTACTGCTTTATTTATAGAAGCCCCAAACTGGACAGCAATTCAACCTTTAACGAGTTTGATGCGCTGTCTGACTCCATTCAAAGAATTGTATCCCTGTATCCTCATACTGAAATCGTTATTACGGGCGACTTCAATATACACAATTCTGGGTGGCTTCGACATTCTGGACAGACAACACCCGAAGGACGGTGTGTTGAGATCTTCGCTGCGGAAAACAACCTAACGCAGCTTGTAAATGAGCCCACGCGAATACCAGACGTTGATAGTCATACCGCCAACACCCTGGACTTGTTTTTAACTTCTCACCCTGATAAGTACACCATTGATGTGCTCTCCCCTCTAGGCTCGTCGGACCATTGTGTCATATCAACTAATTTCTCGTACACCGACCACACAGTTAGAGAAAAAATTCCTAAAAGAACCGTATGGCAATACGAGAAAGCCAACTGGAGCGGTCTTAACAGCTTCTTTAGGAATTTTAACTGGTCGTTATGCTTCCTCGATAACGACGTGGATGCCGCTGCTGATATGATTACAGACACCATTCTCTTTGGAATGAGATCCTTTATTCCTCATCGGATGAAGAGTATCAAACCAAAAGAAAAGGCATGGTACGACTCGAACTGTAAAGAGGCCGTCAGGGTTAGAGAAATGTTTTTTCGGTCCTACAAGACCAACCCGACAGAGGAAAACCGAAAAAAGTTCAAACGAGCCAGAAATGACTGCAACGCCTTTCTTAAGCGTGTGAAATTCCTATACGACAAAAAACTGAGGCAAAAAATACTGCAATGTCCCAAAGGCAGTAAAAATTTTTGGTCGTTCGTCAAAAACATTAGAAATTCCGCCTCATCCTCCATCCCAACGCTCATTTACAATGACATTCCAGCTGTCAGCTCTTTGGATAAGGCCAATCTGCTTGCTGCACACTTTGCGGCCAGCTCAACACTCCCAGATTGTGCTTTGTCTCCGCCTACACTTGAGTGCGTCGAATCTTCAATGGGACGAATCTACTTTCGCACTCGTGTGGTAGCAAGAGTACTTAAAGATCTCAACATACATAAATCCGCTGGTCCAGATGGTATATCTCCCCTTCTTCTGAAGAGGTGTTCTTCCTCGCTGGCAAAACCACTGCGTAAGCTTTTTCATCAATCCTACACTTTAGGACTCTTCCCGAGCAGATGGAAAACAGCATTTGTCCAGCCCGTCCCTAAAAAAGGCGAATCATCTTCTCTCTCCTCCTACAGACCCATTGCACTTACGTCCCTTCTTTCCAAGGTCATGGAAACACTGATAAATCGTCAGCTCATGAAATATCTCGAAACACGAAAACTTCTCAATGACCGACAGTACGGTTTTCGTAGCAACAGGTCCACTGGTGATTTGATGGCATGTCTCACCGAAAAGTGGAACCAAAGCGTACATCAATCTGGCGAAAGCAAGATAGTTGCACTTGATATTTCTAAGGCATTTGACAGAGTTTGGCATCAGGCTCTTTTGTCGAAAATGCGTGCATTTGGGATCGACGACTCTCTTCTTCAATGGATTAGAAATTACCTTTCGGAACGTTCAATTCAAGTTGTCTTGGACGGTTTCAAGTCTGATATTCACAAAATAAATGCTGGTGTGCCCCAGGGCTCTGTTCTGTCACCGACACTCTTTTTAATTTTCATTAACGATCTCTTGTCTACTACTTCTAATCCAATATATTCCTTTGCAGATGACAGTACTCTCTGCTTTTCATATTCGTTCCCGGACTCACGGCCCTGCTCTTCGGCTGTAGTACGAGAACGGCAGCGTATGCTAAGCTCATTAAATTCCGATATCAACAGTATAACCAATTGGGGAACTATCAATAGAGTGGAATTTAATGCTTCCAAAACACAATGCTGTCTGCTGTCTTTAAAGCGAAATTTAAACATCCAGCCATTATCTATGAATGGCACTTGCATCGTCGAAACCGAAAAACTTTCCATTCTCGGTATGTGTGTCAATGACAACTTACGTTGGAATGACCACATATTTGATGTCGCCAAAAATGCTGCGAAATGTCTAGGTTTCCTCAAGCGATGTAAGAAATATTTTACCCCCTCTGATCTGGCCTCAATATATAAGGCATTCATCCGCCCAAAATTGGAGTACAACTCCCACATCTGGTCAGGTGCTCCTAAAACATCTCTGCACCTGCTAGATAGGATTCAAAACCGTGCGATAAAACTTATTGACGATACTAATATCAGTCAATCAATGGACACCCTCGAACACCGACTAAATGTCTCGTGTCTCACTTTGTTTTATCGCTACTTCCACCACCAGTGCTCCACTGAAATCGCCAGTAGCATTCCGCCCATTCAAACTTTCAACCGTAACACCCGTCTCGCTATGAATGCTCATCAGTATACCCTCAAGCCCATTTTCGGACGTACTCTAAAATATCGTGATTCGTTCCTAAGCCGTACAACTCGCTTATGGAATGCCCTGCCGATCTCTGTATTTCCTGGTCGTTATAACATGCAAACATTTAAAAACAATGTACATCGGTACCTCTCTTTTCTTCCTCCCTAAATTTCCTTTGCCCGCGCTGTGTACAATCACCTTAAGGGTACTCAAACCCCTTGAGCGCGCGCTCATTATAAAAAAAAAAAAAAAACTCCTTCACGCCGATTAAGACACATTTCGGCGTATGGGTTTTACTTTTCCTTGATCACGTTCGTGCGTTGTTTAAGATTGTAACTTCGATTTCAATTATATATGGAATTTTTCTATTATTTTGTTGTTCTCTTGTAAGGTATGAAGATCCTGTATTAATCTTTTTTGGTTCGCTTATTCGAATAATGTAATATTAAATTGTTTTCGATGTCTTCCCAATTCAAAGGGGTCCCGTACATATTCAGGATCTCATTTGCTTTACCTTCGATCATGTTAGGGATCGTACGCAAAAGAGTCGTTGAATATGCGGTACCATGGGCATTGGAAATTAATGGTAAGATTTCTTCCACATTGTTGAAGGATTCGTGAAGTAACCTAGGATTACTAAATTGCATGATTTTTTGTTTGAGTTTAAAAAAAAAAAAATATTTTACTGTTAGTAACCAATAGTATTAAGAAAAAATATTTTAAAAAATCTCACCCAACATTTTGCACTTCAAAAACTCTAGAAAGTACTACCTTCCGACGGGGCATTAAGGCAATAAGCCTAATATACTTAACTCTAAACTATTATCGTCAATTGATTTCACATTTTTTATGGGGATTTGACCATTTTGATATGCAGTTATAGTTTTCCCACCATCTAAGAGGGATTTTTAAGTCATCAGATAATCTTTAACATTTTTATTTTTATATTTTCAGAGCATATTCAATTTAAACTTAATCGATAAATCGGATTGGAAAACTGATGATTACGACGATATGGCTTATGGCAACAAAATCAGTCTTATTGTAGGTGATTTTCACCTAGCTAAGAGTTTTGAGGAGTTGGCTAACATTCGTAATCATAATGTTTTTTTGCTAATGTTACTTGCTGCACGAGATTTTATGTCAGTCGACTTCTTTGGGGACCATGACAAAGAGGATAATCCCCTTCCCTTTAAACCAAGCTCTGTGACCATTCCACGAACTACGACTAAACCTAATCAAGTTACTATTAATCCTCTAGCACACATTGATATATCCTCAACTATTGGAAATCCCGAAAAAGAATGGGAAGGACGCAATTTATTAGAAGGCGCTGATCTAATTGGAAAATGTTTTCAAGGATCACAGATATTAGCTGGGCAAAATGAAGATATGCAACAATTGGCATACGACCTAGGAAAGCATTTATTCTTTGCTTGTCAGGCAAACTTGGATGTTAGACCTTTTCAGTGTGACACTTTGCCATTGGGTGAGTACAGAGGCTGGATCCTTATTTTTTCAGTTTACAGGTTTCTTATTTTTTAGCTTCTACATTAAGCCTGATAAGTGCTCCGATGTTGTTTCACCTGGAAAATGATCCTTTCCTTTATGAGGAAATACAGAAGGGAAAAGATTCAGCTGAGAACGTATGTTACCAAAAGATACATAGGGCAATCTTAAATGGACCAGGTTTAGAAAGGACAAGAGAGCTAAAGCTCAAGCATACCTCAGCAGGTATGCATATTTTGGAGAAGTTGCCGGAATCAAAGTCCAAGGCAGCTTTGAAAAATATTGTAAAGGCAATGCAGGAGATGTAATCAAAACATTTGTTGACATCCCTGCCTAGAGAGCCAAGTTTGACAGATCTGTCAAACATTGCTAGTCGATTGACAAGAAAAAATCCACCTGGTTTTTCGCGCGTGAACAGTTGTGGCAGTGGTGAGGTTAAACCCGTAATATCAAAATTGTTTAAATAAAACTTAAAATAATTGAATTATATTATTAACGAACTAAAAGTATGTATTTATAAACATGTATTGTTTTTAAGCCTAATTAATTATGTATTTAACAGGAATTTTGTAACGTATGTAAGACTAATAAATGCCAATTGAATTCTTTGCAATTCCTGCTTGTGTCTCAACGTACATCGTTACAAAAGCTGAAGCTCGTTGCCCAACTAAAGCAACAATTTACAAAATTCTTTTACTGCCTTCCCACAACCAATTTGCCAGAAATGCCCGCTGTGTTTATGTCAAGAAAATCACTTAGAAGGTCCCCGCCCCCTGCTAATAATCGCCATTCTGTCACTACAAATTCAAATGCGGAGCAGCCCGATGCAAGGGAATACAATTGCCAGGCATGTAGTGCATCTGACTCGGTGGAAAATATGGTTCTGTGTGATAATCCAACATGCGGTGCTTGGTACCACTACGGTTGTGTGGGCGTCGATAGCTTTATAGCAGATCTTCCGTGGAAGTGTCCGAAATGCACTCTGATAGAAGCCGAACGCCAACCAGGACCTTCATTAGTACCCTCGACTTCAGTGTCAAAACGAATATTCGATATCCCGTCGGTTCTTATTTTTAGTGATTCGAGGATCGTTTGAAGCTCTTCATTCGAAATGCACGAGTTTCCTTCCGTCGACGATTTTTCCACATTTTCGTCACCAAAAAAAGTGTGTCTGGCACCCAGACTTTCGGCTATTTAGTTGTAATGTCCCCATAGAGGAAGAGGGCGACTTTGCCAAAGATTGCTTATACGAGCTGCTTGACCAGATTTATGAGCAATGTTGTAATGACAAAGCAATGACCACCGCAACGAAACCACTGGTTTGGCGGGTTTTGTGTAAAATGGGAGAGAAATTGCCATTGATGACGGCTCACACGTATTCCCATACAGGGTCACACGGATAGTGGCGATCAGTAGAAATCGGATTTTGGTTTTCCAATTGCCATCTTTCCAGAATTGAATACCTGTCAACTGTCATCCATGGCAATTTCTCTCCCAGTTTACACAAAACGCGCCCACTTTACTCAAAAAACGTCATCCACATTACATACACTCGTGTAAATCGCTCTCATTCCAGCAACTTTACTTGCAAATTGCTCTCATTCTAGAAAATTCTGGCAGGTTATAGAGATGTACAATGTGTTGGTAATTCACTTACAGTGTGTCTCTGGGATGTTTAAGGGTTTTCAAGAGTATTTGTAGAGTTTACGATCTAAGTTAATTCATCTATGACCATGACTTGGTCATGGTGAAAATATACGATAAAATCGTTTTCTATTTGAGACGATTTTACTGGAGACGTGGTCAACATTCAACGTAGACGAGGATCGAGAGCAATCCCGTTTCCATCTGGCCAACAAGATGTTTGAATAGCGATATTTAAACTCAGTACCTACAAAGTTGTAGCAGACTGGTAATTTTTAAGTTGTAAGCATATTTTTTTAAATTGATTTTCCTTTTTTCGTTGCAAATATTTTTTTAACATGAAAATGCTCGCGATCTGCAGCGCTGGGTACCACATGTCAAGCTAATAGATATCAGCTTCAGTTTTGGAAGCCAATTCAGTGAAGGATTTACATTAAATTCTTTAGAAGAAAAATGAAAAAAAGTTTTCCATAAAGCATATTGTACGAAAAATGTATTATACAAAATTATCCGTTGTTTTTATTTGCAAAAATAATTTCCCTCCAGCCATAGAGAGCTTATGAACACACCCATAAACGTCAAAATTGCTCTAAACGATTACTCTGTCGTTACCAAATGTCAGTGTCAAAGGAAATTGAACAAAAACATCTTCAACCCAACAAACCTATCAAACAAACCAAAGAAGAGAAGTGCTATGAAGTAAACCCGTCCGACTGTCCAATTTACGAAGCATGGAACCACTTTAGCTTTGCAGTTTGTGGTTACTATTGTAGATAGCGCGACTTGGCAACTTATTGTCTCACCTGTGATTACTTCAGTCGAGTGTCTTACGGTCCGAGTAGGTAGTGCTGTTGATGCTGCATTCCGATGTTGTTTACGAAATCGCGAGTGGCACACCAAGAAATAAGCTAACGGCAGAAAAAAAGTAAAAAAACGAACAAAACAAAAGAAAGTGGGTCGTTGTCGTCGCCGTCTTCGCCTTCGTCTTCGTGGTCGTGGTCGTCGTCAGTTTCGATTCACGCTGTGATTGCTATACTCGTAGTTTCACTTTTTCATTTTCGATTTCGACGACAGTTGTGCTTTGCTAATTTACTCGTACAAAATATTTCGGAGATCACCTAGTGAATCTAGTCTCCCATTCATCCCAAATACATTCAATCAGTGTGTCTTCTCCAAAAATACAAAAAAAAGTGAAACATTTCCCTCGAAACATGTTAAGTAAGCTTCTTATGCAACAAGTGAGGCTGCGCTCTACCCTAACAGCCGCAGCCGTGGTGCAACTTCCTGTGACGACTTTCACTCAAACACGAGCAATTCATATGTCCGTTAGGCGCGAGGAGAAACTCGCCACTAAGCAAGTTCCAAAACACGACTGGAATCGTGCTGTAAGTGAAGCTGAACGTATAGTTGGCTATCCTACTTCATTCCTAAGCCTTCGTTGGTTGCTCAGTGATGAAATCGCAAATGTGGCCTTGCATCTGCGAAAGCTAGTGGGGAGTAATCATCCACTACTGAAGACTGCTAAGTAAATTACCAATTTGACGTCATGACTTTAGTTTGTAATTGTGTTTCTTTAAAAAAAATAAATGAAAATACCTAGGCACCTGCTGTACAATGGAAAGAATACAATGCAAGCATGGGGACTAATTGTCTTATTGATATCCAAAGCAGCAGGACATGCACCATCTGTTCCTGACATGGAACAAGATAAAAGTGCTGGAGTACTCCATTCGCAGAGGGCATTGGCCGAAATCACCGAAATGATTCGGATCTCACATTTGGTTCACAATGTAAGTATACTCGTAAACTTTAAGATCCTCGTTGTCTGCGAGATAAATTAAAACTGTGTGTAACGCGCGCGTTAACAAGATCGGCTAATAGACGCATTTGAATATTAGCTTAACCATAATCGTACATGGGAGAGCGTAGAGATTTTAACCATTTTCCAATCGGCATAACATAGGCTTGATGTTAAGTCATGAATATTAATGACATCAGTTTCAGTGTGATCTTGGCATGTGGGGAGAATACAAATTTTTGGAAGTAGAAAGCAAACACCAAGCAGCACAACGCAAATATGAATATAATATAGAAACGCGCTCGCTGCTTTTAGAGGAAGTGTGCGTCTGTGCTCTCAAGGTTACGAGGAAAGTATAATGTACGATCATTGTTAATACGGGCAAAGTATGATCATTTGTTTGTTCAGTAAGGCGAATTATGACTTCAGAATAGATGTCAAAATCGGAAAGGCTAATTTAAACCTGGCGTGACTGAACCTTCATAAAGTAAATCTGGGAAAGCCACGGAAATACATAGGGCTCAGAGCTTAAATGAATTTCATTGTTGTTATAATTGTCTACTTAAAATGCAAGTCACACCTTGTACCCTGAAGGTCTTTTCGAACCGCTCTCATGAATTCTATTACCCCGATCTTGTTTCCGCCGCTAAACTACAACCAAGTTTGTACTTAATTTAAAAAAAAAATAACAATTTCAGAGCTTGGTAAATTTACAACGCTACACTGAAGCTGCCCAGGATACCGCCAATCTAGACGACATGACGTTCGGCAATAAAATTGGTCTCCTCACTGGAGACTACTTATTGGGACATTCATCTGCTGAACTGGCTAACTTGCGCAATCAAGAAATCAACGAATTGATTTCATCAGCTGTACGAGATTTCAGTGAAGGCGAGTTCATCGGAGATCGTGACGAACAGAACAACCCTCTACCATTTCAACCGGGAACAGTGTTTCCAAAAAGTTCGACTACAACCAAAGCGTTTGTCGATGATTTTACTAACCCCGATGCGATGCTACCCATCGATGTGCCTTCAAGCATTGGGAATCCCGAAAAAGAATGGGAAGTTCGACATATTCTGAATGCCGGCAGTTTGCTAGGCAAAAGCTGCCAAGGATCACTAAAATTGGCTGGACAAAGTGAAGAAATGCAACAGTTCGGATATCTTTTTGGCAAGCACTTATCGTTAGCATGGCAGGCGTGCTTGGATGCTGAACCTTTCCAATGTAGCACTTTGCCATTAGGTAGGTAAACACTACCACCTGTGTGAAATATTTTAACAGTTTTCTTTTGGTAGATACCACATTTAGCTTGATAAGTGCTCCAGTACTGTTTCATCTTGAGAAGGATCCAACGTTGTATGATGAAATTGCGAAAGGCAAAGTGTCGACAGCGAACATTTCTTATCACAAAATTCACAAGGCAATCCTAGAAGGACCCGGATTGGAGAGAACAAAGGAACTACAGCATAAACACACAACTGCAGCGATGCATGTTTTAGAAAAATTTCCACCATCAGATGCTAGAACAGCATTAGAGAATATTATTCTTGCCATGCAGGACATGTAGTGATGGCTTATTTTGCATTTCAAAATTATCATCCGTTAGGTTTTTGTTTATAGGAAATTTATTACAATTGTTAATCCTTGTTTTGTTTATTCCATTTTTATTTATGTTTTCGTACATATACATAATTAATTCTATTTTTTTTTAATGAACAGTCATTTTTCTTTTACTGTAAATATATGCAAATTTGAATTGATTGTTTGTTAACTGATTTTTGTTTATAGGCGAAAGCGCGTTATTAGGGGCAAAGGAGAGATTGTGCGACAGTGATGATTAATGTAACATTCATTCAGCTATGATGTGGCACCATGGGGTATACGATCTTCCAAAACACTCACTTGATAGCTTACGTAATACGATTTGTGAAGGCTTAAAATGAGGAATCAATTTAACAGATGTTATGAAAGCAGTTTCTACAGTTTGTGTGGTAGACAGAGCTTAGTGGCTTTGCTAATTTGATTATATACGCATATACGAGTACGTATTAGCATGCACATTATTACACAGGCGTTTTGAACTCTAAAACAAAGTCATTAAACAAATTTTTGAACAACCACGACACAACTACCTTTGCAAGTGAATTCAGGTTTTCAAATGTACATATATACGTTAAGACATTCAGGGTACTCATAGGTACATATATATTTTTTGAATATTGTGAATCTTAAAATGAAGAAATAAAGTTTGGTTATATGGACATCTATAGACACTACTAATTTGGCGCTAAAGCCCCTTGTAGTTGCATTTTTCATGATGGTTGTGTTCAACTGCCACTTGTGAGTGCCATCATCCACTACTCCGTTGTCAACACGTGTAAGAAACTAAGACACTTCAGGCCGGAGCATTCACATCCATTAGCTTTTCGTGTTATGACCATCTCATGCCATTGATATTCACTTTTCTGACCAAATCGATAATAATTCGTAGAGTTCGTAGTTATATCTTCTCCAAAGCTTTGAGAAGCTTTGAAGTTATATGCTACTTCAACAGAGAAATGAATGAGGTGGTAATGTTATAATCTGCTATAGTCAAACCTAAGTTATCTGATTGCGCAAATGAAAGTCAGTGCACATGCATTATTCAGGCAAAGCACAACTTCCACCGTGGGGTCGTCGTCGACATTAGGGGCAAATCAAGGGATAACCTCATTTGAGCTACTTCGACATATTCGGAGTGTAGATCATGTAATGGCGGAGCATTTACCACATCAAATGTCCGATTTTCGCTCAGTCGGAAATAAGGAGTTCTCGAGTTAACATCTGAGCCAGAACGTTAAATTTTAATTTTTTTTTAATAAAATAAAGTGGTACGTGTGCTTTTTTTTCTAGGAATTATTAACCATGCTGTCGGCAGTTCAAATTCGAACCGTCTTCCTTTACGAATGTGCTCTATTCCCTGCGTATCATCTGTAAATTTTTTTCAACCAATAAACAAAAGTTTTAAATTTAAATGTATAACCGTTAATGAATTTCAACAAATTTTAAAAACTATGAAAAATAAAAAAGACAATATGTTAAATGTGAGCATGATTAGTGACGTGTTGTGCAGTTACAGTATTGGTGCCAAATTGTGCAAAATTAAAAATAAATCAATGACTAATAAAGTATTCAAAGAAATATGGAAAGAATCGATTGTAGTGCCAATTGAAAAATCAAAAAGAGCTGGGAAACCACCTGATTTTCGTCCAATTAATATGCTATCCAATTAAGGAAAAAATTTGGAAAATGTGGTGCAGCAGCAGCTTCAGAAATACATGGAGGACAATCAGATGTTTGCTGAGTGTCAATCAGGCTTCAGGGGCAAACATAGTTGCGAGTCGCTGCTTAATCTAATTATTGCGGATTGGAAGACTGAGGTTAATTCAAAAAAGAAAATTGCTGCTGTTTTTATCGACCTCAGACGAGCTTTTGATACAATTGACAGGGGAATCCTACTCGATAAATTGTACAAGTACGGAATTAAAGAAAACGAGTTGAAATGGTTCGAGTCATACTTGCAAGGGCGTACACAAAGAACAAAATTGGATGATGCAATATCAGATGCAATAAATGTAGTTCTAGGTGTACCACAAGGATCAGTTTTAGGGGCATTATTGTTTATAATATATGTAATGAATATGTCAAATGTTGTTAAATGTTCTCGCTTGCAACTGTTTGCTGACGATGGTCTTTTATATGTGATAAATGAATGTATTCAGAAGTTTAATCGTGATTTAAGTCAATTGGAAAAATGGTTTCAACTGAACAAATTAAGTTTAAACGTGAGCAAAACCAAATGTATATTTATAAACGGACAATCTGATAATAATATATTAATTAATAATGAAATAGTTGAAAATGTTAACGAGATTAAATACCTAGGAATTATAATCGATACGAAGTTAAACTTTAATGGTCATATTGAGTACATGTCAAAAAGAAAATAAGTAAAAATATTAGTTTCTTAGGAAGAATACGGAAAAGAATGTCAATAATAAGTGCAATAAGTGTATATAAATCTATAATTAAACCACATTTTGAATATTGTTCAACAATCATATATTTAGCGAATAGCACAATGTTAGATAGACTGCAGAAGTTTCAAAATAGAGCAATGCGAAGTATATTAAAGTGTCATTGGCTAACACCAATTGTAAACATGTTAAGTGTATTGAAGTGGTTAAGTGTAAAACAAAGGACAATTATGAATGTACTTATGTTTGTATTTAAAATGAAAAATGAATTGTTACCCTATGTAATAAAATATTATATGTTAGTAATGTGCACAACCATAATATGCAAAATAAAAATAGCTTTCGTCTTCCTTGTTTTAGAACTCAAAAAGCACAAAATATAAATGGTCCGCCATCTAACGTTTTTTTTTCAACTAGTGCTTATTTCGTGAATGGTAACACTTAGCTCATGTCTGATTTGACAGATAATTAGTTTTATCCTTCCGGTTAATAATGGAAAATAATTTCATTCAAATGGCTGCCTCGGCTGGCCATGCAGTAGCCTACACGATCGGTCCAATTTTTAAGCACATCATAAAACGTTAGATGGCGGACCCTTTAGTATTCTATAACGGTTTTAAAATATTTAATGCTAATAAGGGCCGTTTTCGAGAACGTCATTTGATCGTCATTTGCAATACTTAAGGGCTGCGAACATCAAACTGCAAACGTCATTTGGTATCGTTGATCTGTGTCATCTACATGATTTTTTTCTTGCAAGAGCATTTGACGTTTTCGATCAGAGCAATCATCCTTGAATGCATGTTATTACTCAGTGCAAATTTCTGGCTGCTTTTTTGCAGCGCATATGACGTTTATGAACATCTGTCCTGCAAATTATCGAACATGCTGCAAAGGCAGTTTGATTTCGAATGTCGTTTTCGAACAAATGACTTTTGCAGCTTGCGTTTAAGAACATTTTGCAAAAGCAATTTGATGCAGATGACGTTTTCGAAAATGGCCAAGATCTAAGCAAAATATTATCACATATGTAAATATGAAGTATGATTAGATAAATGTAAATTATTTATTTTTTTTTTTCTATTTAATTATTTTGTTGTAATAGAATAGCTAACAGAAAGTTTCAACGGGTACTTTGTATTTGTTTATACCCGATCAATGACTCAGATTTTGGTTGAAGCAACCACTTTCGTTGAGCAGCAAGGAATAATAATAAATATGTACATACATGTTGGTTGAAACATTCGAGTCATGCAGATACATGCATTCGAGTGTTCGGGTATTTTGTGCAGTATTAGCAAATAATGATCGTTTGTTCAGGTGGTAAGGTTGATTTCATATGTTGTGTTTTTTGTTTGTGTTGTTTGTTGTAATTATGAATTTTATTCCTTATCAGTAAAGAATGAAAGTTAACGCATTTTCGTTTGTTCCAGTGGTTGAACACACTCGAGACAATAGAGATACTCGAAACACTCGAATATACCATACACTCACCATGAATTCATCGATATGGAGACATCCATCCGTTTGGTAACATTCATTCGTGGCGAGACATACACGAGATTAAAAATTAGTAATACTACACTACTGTAAAAACTTGAAAAAATAATGTTGTGTCTCATACATGTTTGCCCAAGAATTTATGTTTCGAGTGCGCAGCTTGAACAATCATACATCTACCATGTGTTCGAATGACTTGTGTCGAATTTTTAGCGACAATGGTTGAATCGATACGATCATACTCAATGCAGCTCTCTGATAGCTAAACATTGCTAAATAAACAAATTTGAATTGAATTGAATTCAAACTGGATCATAATGCGTCATTGACAATAAAAAACATTAATGACGCATTTGAGGATGTAGCGGTAAACGAACGCACTATACGACGTTGGCTTGGAAAGTTCCTGTCGGGAAATTTCAGCCTCGACAATGAACCGCGTTTGAAGCCGGAAACGTTAGTTGACGATGATGTTTTAAGAGCAACAGTGGATGCCGTCCCAACGCACAAATCATGGGAATATCCCCAATGACAATAAGTAGACACCTTTCTCCCATAGAAAATATAAAGAAAATATTGGCTTTTCAATTTTTCAATTTTTACTATAAAATCGGACATTTCATGTGAAACCTAATAGATGCTGTCGACGAAAATTAACTCCCAGCACCAATGGCTCAGAAAACAGGCTACTAAAAATAAAATAAAACTAAAAAATTGGCTATCTGAGCTTTGATCAGTTGAAAGGGGCCTTAATCAAGTTGGTGTGTAACTGAAGCCAATTAGCAAGAGCTATTGGTAAAGTAAAGCAAGAGCTACAACACTTCTTATCAATGATGTTCTATCGATATTTCTATTAAGGAGTCTTATCATGGGTAGGGCTATTTTCGGAAGATTCGCGTTTGCAAAAAAAAAAAATTGTTACCTCCCTTGCAATTAGAAAATCAAATAAAAGGAAAAAAACGAGTCAAACTTGGGGTACATATGTGGTATTCAAAATAAATTTATTTAAAGCATTTTCAAGAACAATCCAAAATAATTACAATAAATCCATTACAAAAAAGTATTCTTTGTATCATCATTAAACCTTGCAAAATTTCTCATAAAACGTATTAAGTCCTGCGCGTATCCCGAGGGATTAAATCTATTCTATGTTTTCTTTTTTTTTTAACATTTCATCAGTTTTTTTTTTTTTTTTTTAATTATTTTATTAAATATGTCTTAAACGTTAAATTTAACAATTACAATCATGCACTTGAGTTGGGTTGTTTATTTTATAATCTTCATTTTCATTGTATAATTAATAAAATGGGAACGGGAACACAGATTTGTTTGCTGTATGTTTTATTTAATTTTAGTTTTATTTTTAATTAGTTCTCACGAGCCGAGTTGTACAATATACAAATACTTGTTTTTTTTTGTTGCTGTTTTTATTTATTTTGTAAATTTATTTTATACATAAGAAAATAAACAAAAAAATAATAATTTGTACAATAGAAAAGGAAACAAGGAAAAACAAGACAAAACAGAACAAAAATGAAATATCAAAAGAAGAAGACGAAAACAACAACTGATAGCTAATTTGACTTTTTTCCGTTTTTGTTTATGTTCTTAAAATATAAGATCTACTTGAGCAAATGAACTTAACGATTTTAATTTTTGTCTATATTTTTTTTTATATTTAATTTTAAATCCTTAGTTTAAGGTTTATGTAGAAATTTGATTATATTACATATTTATGTACTTTCATAATGCTGTTGCTTAAGGCTAGATTACATATCCATGGATTTAACATGTTGACTTGAAATTAAGAGCCACCTTTTTGCAGACGAAGAAATACTTAAGGATAACGAAAACAGTTAACACTCACCAACAAATGGCCAATACAAGGTGGATTTTAGGAACATTCATATATATGACATTTAAAAGGGGCGGATATCCTGAAAGAAAAATAAAACAAATAAAAAACTGATAATAAGAAAAATAATAAAATACAATATATGTATGCTACACCGTTCGTTCCCAAAATAAATGATTACGTGATACAAAGCAAGAAGTTGGTCCAAGCGAATGCATTTACGATTACCCATAAATATCTAAGACTAACTGATTGTTTAAAAACTCTACACTTTTCAAGTTTGATACAAAATCACTTTTTTTGAAACAGTGTTTTTTTTTTTGTTTCATCTTGTTATAAATTCCAAACGTACATACATTTATGTCCATATCGTAAATAATTTTTGAAAATTCACCCATACGTTATCGAGTTAATAGGTTTCATACCTAATCGAATAAATTTGGTATAATGCTAACGTATCGAGTGAAAACTTCAAATTGTAGTAACTGACAATTTCTGACAGTTGGTTGTTACTCTGAAAATATTTTTAAATCTGTTTATTTTATTTAATTTTGAGTAAACATTTTTCGTAATGTAAAAGCTTCATTTTGACTGGTGTATGCAACTGGTAAAACCTCTAAATGCTGTATAATACGTAGGGGAAAGCAAATGAATCGAAACATGAAATCAATATATGTATGTTATATGGTATAAATTAGCAACCTTATTATTGGCAATTCAAACTGAAGTTACAATTAAAAAAACCCAACTTCATCACTTGTTGGGAGAAAAAAATGCTTCGTAGGATGCGTTAAAAACAATTTCAGTTCAGTTCTAACATTCAGGTTTGATCTCAAAAATTTTTTGTCCTATATTTGGTCCTCTTTGCAACAAGTTCAATATACCAAGCAGGTATAAGGTACAAACAGTGCTATGTATTACAAAAAAAAAAAAATGTTACTTTCAATAGCTATAAATAATCAAACAAATAGACAAAACAGCTCTAGTTCAAAGAACCGTTTCAAAGGTCGTCTTAAAAAGCTTATAATTCACAACTTTTTGAGGAAGATTGTTTAAAGAGCGGGGATATTTTAAATGAGAACCCAGACTTCAAACTTCTATGATGTTGGGTTTTAACTCATTCATTCATTGAAATATCGAACGCGAGCCTACGCGTGGTATTTAGTATCAATCTTGAACTAAAATATTAAGCTATAATATAATTTATGTTAAATAAACAACCTTTGAAGGCCACGAGTTTCAGAAAATTCTTACAAAATTTGGGCGCTCTTGAAGTTAGTAATTATTGAATATGACCACATGCCCGCCTAATCTCATAGTCATAGTCAAATAGAAAATAGATTATTCGATATAAGGTTTATCATTATTATCATTAAGCTCTCTCTCACAAAAGTATAGTCAAGCATTCTCACTTAATCTAAATGGTCATACGCCAAACCAAATCGACCCTATGCACATTACAGTTGTAAAAGTACACACATCCAAGTTGACAACGATGCACGCGTTCTGAGTACTTTCATATGATTATCCGTTACAGAATTCAAATTCTCCAATGACAAAAAAAGTAGACCCTTTTTTTCTCCCGAAAAAAAATTCGCGGTATGATGATAAATACGTAAGAACAACGGAGAAAGGAAACAACTATCGTGTACAATTAGGCGTTGCAGCTCAAGACAACAGCAAGACGCCCTCCAAAATATTTAAGCATCATCAGCATTGTTTTTTGTAAAATATTTGAATCTCTGACTCTTGGCTAATATTGAAATTAATTTATTCCATCGTAATCGACGAGAGAATAAAATTGTGCAATCTTTATTCACTATTTTAAAAGTTAAGTGACATTTGCTAACGTAATTCGTCTTCGTTTTTTAGTTTCCGCCTGAACGATCCCACTATATTCAGATTTGGTGAGAATGTTTTTGTAAAACTTTCAGAACCAAAAAGTAAAAAAAAAACAATCCAAATACGTCGTGTTCAGTGTAAAGATATGAAAGAGGAGTTACAGGACTGGTATAGGGTTCTTTCTCACAACGTGGCAAGTTTCCTATATGCCTTATAATGATAAGAATGAACTCTCAGATGTACATGATCTTATAGAAGATATCATTTTAAGGAGTAAACGACTTAAAGGCAGCCATCCGGCTGACTTGGTCTGAGATTCGTCTGATTTTGAATTGATTGCCTCCAGGACCTAAAACATTTAAGCCAAGATTTTTTGCAGGAGTTCAAGGTCGAAAGGACCCCAGTAATCCAAGAATCCTGCTCCTATCAGCCTTATCGTACGTAGAGTATAAGGCAAAGCGAAAAGGCAGAAAATATACGTATTACAGGTCTGCATGAATACATTAATTTGTTCTCTTTAAACAAGTACAGCACTTCAGTGTACATGTACACTATTTACTGCAATTCTACGAACAAAAGTACCCTAAAAATGAGTACCACAATGTAAAACACAAATACTGTACAATCTTGATCACCTGATACCAAAATGAGTTCATTGTTTGCTTACTTGGCTTTGCTTGGATTTAACAAAACAGGTTCAATGATAACTGTTAATAATACACTGAGTACACTGACTGCACAGAATAAAAAGTTCATTGAGTGAAGGTTTACGAAATTTTTTTGCTTTATTAGGAAAGTTAATGCTAGATATGTATATGTATGTATGTATTTTAATTTTAGGATTCGACAAATGATTACAATGTTTCAACGCTAAGCATAGGCTTGTTAAATTGTTCAGCTATCAAAGCTGGAATTGTAAGTGGCGAACTTAAAGAAAATAATAAGAGAGGTAGGAGTAAAGTTTGGGATGTGTTCTGAGCAATTAAGAAGGAAAATATTGACGAAATTGCAAATTTAGTGGTGTTATGTAAATTGATAAATGGATATTGAGGATAAAACAAAGAGTGTACGTGTTATATCACAATGGGCCGTAGAAAATTGCCGACGTTTTCAAATTGTAGAAGATTCAGGATTGAGAAATTTTTGCACAAAAATGTTTCTTAACAAAAAATATTCCTTATGGAACAACTTTTGTTCCTACATATGTTCAAAATTTTCATAAATTATCGAGATACTTATCGTAAATAATTTTGCATTAAGGAAACAGGAATAGTGTTGAGAAAGGTGTAAATTGAACGAATAAATTTAACGACTGCATTACTTTTAATAACATGGCAAGACGGTAATGGCACGGAACACCGATTGTGCAATTATAGCGTGACCTTGACCATCTCATTTAATCTTTTAGGTCCGAATTTTAAGTAAAAAGTCAGCAATCTCTTGGCAGAATTTGAATGTGAACTAACATGGTTGCAGCCTTTAGTTCTCAAAACAATATTTTTTGCATTAACCACCTCATACACAATGTAATAGAAAAAGCTATAAAAGATGAATGTAAACGAATTATGCAAAATTATGTAAATGAAATTCCTGGTCAGCAAAAGCAAGGCTCAGAACGGTTGTTAAATGAAGAGTTGACTAGTGTTTTATCAAATGATACAAAATTGTTCAAGGACTCTGTTCAATCGATAGAAGTTAACACTAATAGCGTTAACATTGACCTACAGATTTTAATCATTTAATACATAAAATTAAATAATTAAACTTTTATAATAAAGTTTTGATGTTTAAAATGTTGTCACTTGTTTCTTTAATTTTATTGTTAATACACTTTTCCATACCCCCCTATCTGAATTATTTACCAACCACTCCTCCTCCATCCATAGCCTCTCAACCTCACTATTATCACTCTCCTCCAATGCCTTGTCAAGAGAAGTTATTCTATTTAATTCATTTACTTTAAAGAAAATGAATACTCAGTGTATTCAGTGTACTCAGTGTATTCAGTGCAGTGTACATAATGTTTATGAGTAGTACTCGTTTTTGATAACCCTTTTGTTCTGAGTACACTAAATGTATTATTATCAATGGATGAAATACTCACTTAGTAATCAAATATCACGTGATTCATTGATTTTACTTTTCAAGCTGTGAGTGCAGTATTAAAGTATACTTGAAATAAGTTTCAAGACATTCATTGCAGACCTCTAATACGTATGTGTACCTGGTAGCTTCGAGGGAAAATTATTTCATATTGGGTATTCATTTATGACAACGCCGAAAATAAACAATATTAGTGGAATTATTACGAGCTGCACAAAAAAGGCGATATATTGTATCAGAAACTGCATTGACTTAGACAAATTGGACCTCAGGTTCACCACCGCAAGGAAGAGCGAACTTACTTTTCTAAATTCAAACTATTACGGAAGCCAGCAAGATTTTGCAATATCTGAGGGTCAGGGAATTCGTTAGCATGAAAAATGGAGGAGCTTGATAGAAACTTATTAAAATATCTCAATCAAGCATGATCTAAGATATAAAAGTAAGGGTTATCACAGGGTATATTCTTATAAAAGAAAGTGAAATCAGAAGGCTGCCTATGAAAATCGATTAAGTCTAAAGAGGTGACTCAACATTTCTTTCCATCACTGTCGTATGCATGTACATACTACTAATCTGTATTGTAGTAATGTTTAACTTTAAAATTTTCCTTTTTAGTTTATAAATTAATAATTTAAGAAAATTTTACGTAAGGTCTTATGTACCACTTGTATATATATATATATATAATGTTGTTGTTGTAAATCACAACAAGCGTTTTATTTATTTTCGAATTTTTTTTTGTTGCTTTTTTTTTTCTTCTTAAACTCTCTTATACACATGTGTGTACATTATGTTTAAATAGGTAATCAATTTATTTAGCTGCTTATATACAAATGAATTTATTTATTGATTTTGTGTTTCTTTATATTTTAATTGTTTTGTTTTTTCTTCTTTTCAGAAAAGGCTCATCGTCTTAAAGCTACAAAATATGTCTTATGTTTTTCCTTATTTAAGTTTTTTTTTTCTTTCATTTTATATGTATGTTTACGTGAGTGTGTATTCATTTTAAATAGACATCGATAGGATTATTCTAAAATATATACCATAAATCATTTCTGTTTCGTTTGCCTTTTATTTTTTGTTTTGAAAATACTCAAAAACCCAAGATGATAGAAATGATTGCTTTTCTAATAAATCAATTTTCTTTTTTTTTACTAAGAAAACAAAAAAGTATCTAAGGATCGGAAAGGATATTTGGAAGCGGATCGCTTTTGTTTTGATTTGTATTATTTTAAAGATTTTTTTATTTTGGACGTGTGTGTGGCATAGAAATCAAAAAAGATTTGTTTTTGTTTTCTTTAATATGTATACGTTGTTATATATAATAAAGTTCTTTCTTATTTTTGTTTTCCTTTTACTAATTGATTATGTATAGTAGTAGTAATATAGTATGTACTTAACAATTACAAGACACAGTTAATACAAAAGAAGTACTTCCATTTAATATTACTTTTTGTTGTTTTTTTTATTTGTTTTCTTATTTCATTAAAGTTTTAGATAGAATTTTTTGTTGGTAATAATGTTTTTGTACCATTCTACACACACAAAGAGACAAACAAAAAAGAAAAATATGAAGAATTTGAAACTGTTACTTCACCGCTATATGCGCAAGTATGTGATATTAGAGAAACACTATTGTGTGAAAGTATACTTACGAAAACGGAATATTATTTTAAGTGATTTTTTGCTTTTTAACTCTTAATTTGGTTTTTTTTCCTTAATTTTTTGAAATAACACTTAAGAGGGAAGACTTTGGTGTTCCGTTTTTTTTTTAGTTGTTTGATTTTCTTCTTTAAATTTTATTTTCTAATAATTCAATCTATTGTTTTTAGCGATTAATTTATTAATTAAACGTTTCTGTTTTTATAAATTTTTTTTTTAACGAAAGGGCGTGCCTGATATTCGTTTTGTGCGTTTGCTACGCTTTAAAATATTTTTTGTTTTCTTCTTTTAAGTTTAAGTTTTCAGACCTTAATGTTTAAACAATCTCTATAAGTTCTTTTTATTTATTATCTATGTTTGCAAAAGAAAATTAAAAATAATAAACAATTTTCTAATTGGACCATAGTTTAAGTAGATTTTTTATTTAAATGAGCATTTCGTATGGGAAGTAAAAGTTTTCCGATTTCGGGGGGTGGGTTTTTTAGAAGTTTGCATTGTAGTGGTTATTCCCTCATAAACAATAAGCGACGATGCCTTTTATTTGTGAAACAAAAGGGTATACAGTAGATCTTCATCTCAGAGGTTATGGAAAACTCGATAATGGCGACCTATAAGATCAACAAAAAAGTTTAATGGAAGAGAATCATCGATATGTTTTCGTGGTTAGTCTTCGTGTCCTTGGATTGCACCAATTAGCCTTTGTTTAAAAAATCTTTGTGTATCTAACATACGAGTACAAAAAAAGGTTCACCCATGTAAAAACTCCTCCCTGGTAAATACTACACATATGATGAACAAATTTTAGACCAACTTTCGTCGACTGTTTTGATATTGATTCTTATTTTTGCGTCTTACATTTCATGTTACGTACAATAAGTTCTTTCGAAATGGTAAATATTGACCGTAAAATAGTCGCCAGCTCTACTTTCACGAATGTTTTTGTCGAGTTTCACTTATAAACGAAAAGGTATAGCCTGACAATAAATAACAATTGAAATTTATTTTAAACTAAATTGCTGGCATTTAATAGTCATTGCATTATTTCTTTTTCGTCATTTTATGGAGATTTATTACTATCGTTGTCTAAATATGGCGACGTAAAAAATCAAAGCTAAACATAATAAAAATGGATAATAAACATTCGTTCTTCATTATCATATCATGAATGAGAAAATAAATGCTAGATTAATACACTTTAAGAAATCAAATTCGGAAATCATGGGTGAGATATATTTGAACTAGTTTGTAAGCTTAATAAAAATAGGCATCAACGACGAAATTTTTGAATAGCAAATAGCCAACTACCACATGACAATTTACATTTATGCAAATCACGAAACACACATATTTTCCGACAGTTAAGAAACTATGACAGTTTTTACCTATAGCTCTTACAAAAATATTGATTTAAAGAAGTTCCGGTTGTTAGCCGATTGCTCTACGTCTACACTCTACTCCCTCATCAGTAAGATTCCAAAAGAATATGGTATAATAATGCGTTTACCATTTACTAAATTTTTATAAAATTGTAATTTCAACAAAGAAGCTGTATGGTGAAGTTAATGTTTAAAGGGCACGAGAACTATACGAGCGATTACATAAAGCCGATGATTTAAATAACCTTTGTTATAAAATAAATTTATTATTTATAACTAAATAGTCGATTATAAATGGAAATGTTTTTGATCTTCCATTCTTTAATTTATTTGCGCATAAGAATATTTTACAGGTTCTTAAAACACAAATTAACATACTAATCAGGCCAAACGAACCCTTTTCTTGTGGAAAACAAATTCGAATTAAAGAAAATTATTTGAGACTATAAATAGTTATCTCGATTGTTTAATGTTACAGTTGATACGATTTTCTTTCTCCGTTAATAGACCAAGATCTCGTATCCTGTACTTAATTAGAAACGCACAAAAAGGTTAGGTAAATTAATTCCAATATATGTGGACATTTAAGATAGTCAATAATCTGATCTTGTAAGTTTCCTGCAGGCTATATAAAAGGCGTCAGCTTCAAGGATTTCGAAAAATATTTCCAGCTGGTGTTGATTTTATAGTATATGGTATTTCTGATGATTAAGTTATTACTGACATCATATACAAACAATTTAACGACTGCTGAGATATTTTCTTATAAAAAAGGCCCTTGTTGATGGTAACCAAAGGCGTTATTGTATATAAGTGCATCAGTCAGTTTAGTGCTTTAGATCCTGATCTGAGTTAGCGTGGTGTGGTTGACTACTGGACAAAAAGTTTAAATCTCAACAAACAATAAAAATTTCTAAAAAGTAAAACTCTCGTTTATGGAAAAATCCCACCTTCGTTTCTGTTCTAAGTGATAAAACGAATGGATATTATAGAGCAGATCGTACTGCTTAAGCACCTATGTTGAATAAGAGTTTAGTTTAGAATTTCTAGATAATCATAGAGCTGTCGAGTACAGTTCAGCCTTTTCATCTGCATTCCGTTTCTTTTGACAGTAATGATATTGAGATTTTAATGAAGCTATATTGCTTTCAAAGGCATTCCACAACTTCATGTACATTTCTAACAGACGTATCTTATTACATCCGTCATTTGTTTTGCGCTCCAAAATAAGTAATATTTAACGAAATCTTTGATTTGCTTCATTTATTTTTATTACATATTCGCCCCAAATTACGAAAGTCGTTGAAGTCCTCGTGTGCCAGCGCACACTAGACTAATTATTCGAGGGTAAAACTGATTTTATAGAAGAGGCAGATAAAGTATAAAGTAAGAAACGGCTTAAATATTCAACCAGTATTGAAGCGGTTGAACATCGGGGAAAAACCAATACACACATAAGTTTTCAATTTTAAAAGGTAAGAAAAATTATCAGAAATACCACTACAATGAAAACAAACCAGATCATGTCTACACAATTTTTCCCCAGTGTACGGTTGAAGTAATAAATACCCCGGGGAAAAATTGATCCAGTGTGCGCTGGCCCAATCGGTATAACAGTAATCGTTTAAATAATTGCTTGACATGAGTCGAATAACTATTTGCATTGGTATTCTGGAAGTCGTTTTTGAGTTACAAAACGACAAATTTAGCGACAAAAGGAGTAGGTTAAGATTTTGCAAACGAGTGGAAGTGAAAATTGTTTTAGCTGAAGTAGTGTAAATAATAATTCACTCTTTTAGGATAAAAATATCAAATTCGAAACAAATTAAACGATTGGTGGAATTTATGGAGGAATATAATTATTTAATTATTAGCAACGAATTTTAAGGAATGTGTTTCAAACGGCTGGCACAGAAACTGGGTGGGGAGATGTAAATAAGATTTTAAACAACTTCGGACGACCTTTACGAGGTGAAAAGGAATGGCAAAATGTATTCAAATGGAAGATATTAAGAAAAAAATAATTAAGACCTATGTATTTTTAAAGTAAAGAAGAAGCTTATATTCAATGAAAAAGAGCAAGAAATTGATGAAGCAGTAGCAAGATTTCTTGCTTTAAATGAAACAGTTGATCCAAAGCGATACAGACGACGAAACAAATTCCCTATACTTCACTATCCATCCGTTCTTCAAATGAAAAAATTTCAGATTGTTTGTCGATAAAAACCACAAATGATTTCTATTCATTAAAAGAGCTTCCTTTTCTTACTCGTATTAATTCTCTTTTATTGGATTCCTGTTCATTATCATCATCATTACTCAATGCCATAAACATTGCTGTGATGTCCATATATACATATATTATGTAATTTTTGTTTATATTTAACACAAGCAATCTAATTTAAAGATATGTATACGAGTACAATCGAAATGATAATTTGAAAATATAGCAACAAAACTTCAATCTGACTATCAGCTACAGTGGTGGAATATAAATGAGGAGAGATTCGAGTCGTTTAAGTTTCGTAATACCGACACTAAAACGACTGCAAAATGAAGTGACTCTCTAAATGACACGACTCGAAGAATTTAAACGACTTCCATAATAGGGGCGATTATTTCAATAATTCTCACATCCTTTCTTTACAAAAACACAAAACTTCCGCACTAAAAACTTTTAACTTTTTCTGCAGCTAAAATTGAAATCCTAATTAATATGCATAAGTATGACAATATGTTGACGTTTATGAATACGAGGATAATACAGTTCGACTAAGTTAGTTCTGCAGAAAATCTGCATTATTAAACGCATCTAATGCACATCACCGGAGGGTCTTCTACTTAAAGAAGGGTACGATAAATTAAACTGACAATCCATTGCGTTAGACGTTAGACTTAAAAATTACTATGGTGAGTCGTTAAAACAAAAGGCAATCGCTCTGTGTTCTATTGTATATAGAAAGGCTAAAGATGAATTGGCTAGGGATGAATTGGAGGGAGTTAAAATGCTCCTATCAATGTAAACCCCAAAAAAGCCCCATTATTTTTTTTTTTTGATGATAAGGTGATAAGATGTGATTCTCATGAATCAGGTGTTGAGTGATGAGATGAGTATATGAGTGAATGGAATGTGAATGATTTATTATGTTGTTTTGGTTGGTTTTCCTTGTTTAGATAAAGAGAAAGAGAAAAAGAGTTTTGTTTTCTTATTATTTTTGTTCACATATCAGAGATACTATATTAGATTTGCATCTAAAAAAATTCGTCGTCATTTCTACTAAAGAATATAATTTCTATATATACTATAGTTGTTGTTTTTTTTTTTTTTAATTTTCTTGTTATATGTACACAGTAAAACTTTTGTTTTGTTCTTCCTCATACGAGGAGAAACCTTAATGTTTTGTTTTTGTTTTTTTTTCTTTTTTCAATTATCATACTTTGTTGAGAGTTGCTTTTAAATTTCATATTTCGTTTGATTTAATAATTGCTGGAGGATACATTCTTTGTCAGTTTCAATAATATTGCTTCTTTGTGGTTTGTCTGCTGCAGCGTGTTGTATTTTTGTTTTTCTTTTTTTTTCTCTGTTTTTAGTTTTGATTGAGTTTTTGGTTTTTTTGTTAAATTCAGAAAGCTTTATTTATTTATGTTTGTATGTGTATGTGTGCAGTTAAGCAAATTTAACATCTACTCGTATCTTAATTTTTGCTCTTTTTTTCTAAAAAAAATGTTTTTTTTTGTTTTTTTTTCTTCTTAATACCCTGCAACTTCATTTAATATCACAGATATTTCAGAGATAGATAAGATACTTAAAAACTTGTGCCGTTATAGTGTGTATATACTTGTATTGCTATAAAAAAAATGAAAAAAAAAAAAAATAAAAAAAAAAAAGAAACAAAAGAAGCTGCATTTAGCACTAAAAACACAACAAAAAATTGTTAAGAACTTGGACTACCTGCCTGGTGAACAATAGTAGCTAGTTGCTTTTTTTTTGTCAACCTTATTTCACTTTAATTAAGACTGAAATCGTTTAAATGGGCGGGATTGTGGTTTGAGGTTGTTTTAGTTGATAATATTACTTTTCTTTATATTTTGACTAACAAGGGATTTTTGTCTTTCGTCTTAATTCAATAATGTGCTTTTTTTTTAGATTTTCTTCATCGGTGAAATAAAATAAAAGAAAAACAAAACAAAAGCAAACACAAAACAATTGGCGTAACGCAAAGAAACAATGTAAAACATAAACATTTGTATAATTAGCATTTTCTTTCAAGACTACGTGCTATAAAAAAAATAAAATAAAATCCTATAACTGCTATATATGTATGTACTATTATTATTCTTATTATTGTTTAGGTAATTTTGTTTTTGTTTGTTTTCAGTTGGAGAAGGTTCGTTTTGTTTAAAATTATAAAGCTGGCGTAATCTCTTCGGCGGCGATAGCGGCAGGTGAGCTGTTCGTTTTTGTATCCTGATTAATGGTGACGATATTGGAGCTATTTTGCTCCTGGCACAATGATTCGTTGGTGGATGATGGTGGGTTATTCTTTTCAGTGATGTTATCTAATGAAGCCTTCTGTTGTTCGTCGTCGTCTTCTTCGTTGAATGTTGATGATTTTGTTGTAACTGTTGCTGCTGTTGTTGTTGCGAGTGAGCTGCTTTCGTTTATTGAGGTGCTTTTAAGTTGATTGGTACTAAAAACAAAAAAATTAAATTAAACGCATGAAGAGGCAAATTGTATTAAAAATTATATACCACTGTAGCACTGTAATATCTACAAATTTTGATATATAGAACATACGAAAAATCTTAATTCATTTTCAATTTGAAACTCAAAGATGCCTTTATAACCTTTACAACAGATTTGAAATCAAAATAAACGGTCAATTTATCTTCAAGAAGTATGAGAATTCAGAAAGAAATAAGTCTCTCTCAAGCACATTTTAACTCCGAATTTCACCGACACATTTAATCTATTGAAATCATAGAAACTCTTACATAGAACAGCGTTTCACCGCTGCGTATCAACGCTGTTTCTCTATTTGGTTCTTTATATGAAACAATGGAAATATTAATTGAATTTGTGCGTAAATATCCATGCTTATACGACCAGAGTGAGAAAAGCTACAAGAACATTGTTCTAAACGCCGAAATATGGGAAACTATTGGGAAAGATTTCAATGAAAATAAATGAAATGACGCTCTGACAGGTAATGCAAAGCTACTGAAACAAAATGTTGTACAGTGATGACCGCTCTTTGTTTGACGTCTTCTAACCCCGCGGTTACAACGCGACGTTAGAACGTGTTCGGTTTGATTGAGCCTATACGTAAAATATAAAACAGTGATTTAATAGCCTACCAGATTGGGCTGACTGTTCATACACAGTTTATTCAAAAAGTTCCGGAACTGATCTTATATAGAAAGTACAAGTGGTGCTACTTTGGTTTGTCGATGGTACTATGTTGACTCGTTCTTTTTATAGCCAGTGAACATTTCAACGCGATAAACATATTTAGTAGCCAACAGTATTTGTTGGAAATGCATTTGTTTGTTCATTACGTACGAGGAATCGCCTCTGGAAAGCGTTGAATCGTTACATTGCTCAGGCCCATCGAACGGCGGCTAATGCTAATTTTTTTTTTCGATTCCTGTGCGATTGTGAACAATAACAACGAATTCGTACCTGCCGGCCAAGCAATTTTATAAAGATGTATTTGATCGAGTTTTGCGTGAGAGCGCATGCGCCCGGAATTGTACCGCATTCGTCGTTTTTAGTAAACCAATGTTTTCCTAAAAAATCAGTTTCTGTGATATGGCACCTACCATTTTCTGTGGATCTGTGGATCTGTGAATCTATCATCATCTTCATCATATCGGCTTCTGTGAGTCTATGATATCTTAAGAAAAATGCCGTCGATGGGCCTCGCGACTGCGAACGAAAGAGAAACTTTAACCGAAACCAAGCCTAGAGTATGAAATAAATGTTTACGACCCTGACAAATGAATTACATAATGATTTTGATATCAGATTTGCACTTATAGTGTTAGAACCCTTGATGATAACTGAGTGATAAGTAAACTCTGATACAATTGTAGTAGACAAAATAAAGGAGTAAATTTAAAGGGTATGTAAATGTGGTTTTATGATTCTAGGTGGATTTTTATTTTTTTAATAAAACGATAAATCGATGAGATATCTTTGAAACGGCTATTGCTTTACAAAGTAGACACATGGGGATTATTTATGGAACACAATATCTTTCAAATGACCGAATCGGGTCTTGCAAACATTCAGCGTTTTCTCGAAATTTCCGAGCACTCTTTCACATAATTTGGATTCTATATCGGCGTTGGCGACTTCAATGTCCACTTTCGAGTTGTTTGCAAACGCTTAGTGTAGATATTGTTTTTAACATAGCCCAAAAGGAAGAATTCTAACGGTGTTAAGTAGCATTATCTTGGCGCCCAATGGGTGCCTCCGAAACGTGAAAATACGCGGTCAGGAAATTCGTGGTCAATAACTCGATTATTTCGCGACTTGTATATACCGTAACACCATCCTGTTGAAAGTAGAGGCCGTCCGGATCCATATAAACAAAAAATTGTTTATCATGGCTTATTACCGCGTTCCATTTACGGTAATAGCTTTTCCGGCCTCATTTTCGATAAAGTACGGCCCTATGACAACTGCGGTGTATAGATCGTATCAAACATTTACTCGTTCTGTTTGCTTATTAACGTAGCCGTATATGCGGAAACGGGCCTCATCCAAGAACACGTCTTCACATCTTCAACTGAAATCTTTGAATTTTTTTGATAATGTTGCGCACACACATCTCGGAGGGCACATGATTACGTGCAAAATTGGCACGATTTAGATTCTTTCTTTCATTTTGTAGGGGTCCATGATAAATTTCCCAAATTTATAGATGATATTTGTTACCATATGCCAACCCTGCATGCATCAGTTGTAAAATATTAGGCCTTTCAAATCGTACACCTCTTTTCTCACATGGGGTGTCCCAAAATTCACGCAAAATTTTAATTTTGCTGACAGTTCAGTGTTATTGAAAATGAAAAACGTGGCGCTCACACGAAAGAATAACGCGTTCTCATTTTTGAGCAATATTTTAAAAATAATAAAAGTTTTTTTTCAAACAAACTCAGCTTCAGCAACAAGGCTCATTTTCATCTTGATAGCTTTGTTAATAGTTAAAATCTCCGAATTTAGGGTCCAAAAAATCCACGAGCGGTTGTTGAGAAACAAATACATCCACAACATGTCACTGTTTGGTGAGAATTTCGGGCTGGAGGCATCATCGGACCATTCTTCTTTGAAAATGCGTCTGGTTTTCGCTATCGCGACATGATAATACATTCTTTTGTGTTTAAATTGCAAGATATTTATGTTGACGACATGTGGTTACAACAAAACGGTGCCACATGCCATACAGTCCAAAAAACAATTCAATTACTGGATGAGTTATTTCCTGGTCATGTAATTTCCTGTTTTGGTAAGCAGGATAGGTCGACCAGATCATGCGATTTAGCGCCGTTAGAGTTTTTGCTTTGAGGTTTCTGAAAGTCTAAGGTTTATGGCAACAAGCTTACGACCACGCACGCTTTTAAGGGGTAAATTGAACGCTAGAGATTTACCCAAATTTATGCTGTCGTAGAAAATTTCGGCAACAGAGAGCGTATATGCCAGAAAAGCCGTAGAGCCTATTTACCCAATACACCTATAATGTATACTTTACGAATCAATAACAAATCTACAATTTTTAATAAAAAAACCTGTGTTTTCTATCAAAATTATTCTTGCGTGAATTTTGAGACACCCTGCTATGCGTTGTCGACAACATCAAAAACTGGTGTGCATCAGAAGAAGGTAATGTTGGTGGGAGCGCAAAGGTCTGCTGTACTATAAGTTGCTTAAACAAATTAAGTAAGTACTGACTATTTTCCTACTCAACTTGATATTCCAAACAACTCCATCTTTGCCCAACAGAGATGGTCTTTCATCCCGATAACGCAAGATGAAACATATGACAAGGAAAACCATTCAAAAAAGTATTGATTTGGGTTGGGAAATTTAACGGAGTCGTCATATTTTCGTGCTATTGCACCATCGGATAATCGCCTTCTTGATGAATGAATAAGCTGCCAAAATGCTGGCAAAAACGTTTTTACTAGTGAAGTACTGATTATACGAACGCATTAAAATTATTATATAATATAATAATAATAAGCAATAAGGTGTTATATTCAAGCCGATATAGAAGCTCATGACTTCACAGAAAAGAAGACAGATCTACTAAATAGTATTATCAAGAGCACAAAAGTATGACGCTAAAATCTTATAAGGTGATTGGAACGATTGAATAAGAAAGGTCATCTTTGGTAGTACAGTCGGAAAACATAGACAAGATGAGTCATGTCGGGAAACGGATTTATGTTCAGACTTTGCTGCTCCGATATTCATAAAGGCACATAGGGGTCACTTATGATACATATTCTCGGTATCGGGGTGAAGCTGTGGTTGTATATATAAATTGACTTATTTATCAAGTAATACTATTATTTTAGTGCATTCATGTAAAATTTCATATAAATGTGATTATTAATTCGCGTTTTATCTCTAGTTAAACAGAATCATAATGGCAACTGAGACGATGATGGTGAAAATTGAGCATCGCGCTGTAATTAAATTTCTCACTAAGCAAGGAAAAAGTCAAAAAACTATTCATGAAGAGATGGTGGCTGTTTACCAGGGTTCCGCACCTTCATTATCAACTGTGAAAAAGTGGTCAAGTGAGTTCAAGAGAGGCAGAGAGAGCATTGAAGACGACCCCCGCTCCGGCGCCCCGGCTACTGCTTGTACGGGAGAAAGCATCAAAGAAGTCGAAAAACTTGTTCTTGAGGATGCCCGAATAAAGGTGAAAATGATGGCAGAGATCACCAAGCTTTCAATTGGTACCATTCACACCATTCTTCATGACCATCTTAACCTTTCAAAGGTCAGTGCAAGGTGGGTGCCGCGAATGCTCACAGCGCCTCAGAAAAAAGTGAGAATCGCATGCTGTAGAGAGCTTTTGGAGATGTGTAGTGAGAACGCGGAGGTGTTATGGATCGAATTGTTACTGGGGACGAAACATGGGTCCACCACTATGACCCTGAAAGCAAACAAGAGTCCATGAAGTGGCATAAAAAAGGAACAGACCCCCCGAAGAATTTCAAAGTCACTCCGTCTGCCGGGAAGCTCGGCCACAATTTTTTTGGACTCAAAGGGAATCTTGCTCGTTGAGTACAAAAAAAAGGTGAAACCATCAACGCCACATCCTACGCTTCCACTTTGCATAATTTGCGGGAGGAAATTAAAAAGAAAAGACGGGGTAAACTCGCAGCGGGTGTGTTGCTTCTTCATGACAACGCTCCTGTTCACACGGCGCGAGTTTCCAAGGCTGCTGCGCGAGATTGTGGTTTCGAAGAAATCCAACACCCACCCTATAGTCCAGACCTTGCCCCTGGTGATTATTTCCTGTTTCCGGATTTGAAAAAATGTCTTCGTGGAAAAAGATTTTCGGATGATGAAGAACTCAAGTCGGCAATAAATGGGGATTTTGCAGAGAAAGAGGAAATTTATTTTTATTTTTTTGAGGGTTTAAAAAAGCTTATCTCAAGATGTAACAAATGCATTGATGTTAGGGGAGATTATATTGAAAAATAAAAACAATTTAAATTGAATTCGCATTTTTCTTCATATCGATACCGAGAATATATTGAACGCCCCTCGTAAATATGTGAATATTAAACCATCAACCAAATTGATCATGTTGTCATTGGGCACTCCTTGAGTATTAAACATTTCAGAGCATTCCGGACGGACAATATAGGCTCGAATCACTACATAGTTGCAGCCCCCCACTTCTACGGAAGTAGTTGCCACAACAACAGATAAATGCTGTGAGGAGATTTAACGTTGAACAGCTACAATCAGAAAATACTGCCAACATTTCTACCGTGTATACCTCAAAAACCCGACAAGTCCTAAAGATCAGTGCAATAGTCAAGAAGCCATCAGAAACGCGACCATAGATATGCTAACCTTATGAAACCCATATTTTGAGGCGGGCAGGCAGCTTATGAAACAAAAAATCTCTATGAAGCACCGCTGCATAAAAGGAAAAGAACAGCGCGTCCCTTTTACGACTCCTTCCCCTAGAGATGTGCTACTGCAGAAACAACACTAGAAACTTTTACCAAAAGGAAAAAAAGAACGATGTGCACAGAAATTTAAAAACAGAGTACCAGTTTGTGCTGAATATATTGAAAAAAAAAAAAAACACTTCTACAGGCGAGGACATCCCAAACTCAGTAGTGAGTCAAAATGAATTATTCAAACCGGGAGATGTAAGCCGCGACTTCATATATCTTAACTTAAGTACAATAAGATTACTGGGCCGGATGGTCTACATGCATATCTATTTATGGCAGCTGGATATCATTTCCAAAAGTTGGTTGGAAATAAAAAATTACTGAGGAACGGAAAATCAGCACCTGATCCATAAGGACACCAGATTTTAGGCCTGGTAGGTCCACAAATGACCATACAGTATATCCTGGACATAACTCAAGAAGTTCAGATCGATACTCACCGACTGTTTGTTGATTTTAAGACGTGAATGAAGACGGATAACGCTTTTTTTTTTCGTAAAGTCCATGGAGAATGTAACGAGATGTAACAAAAATCGTAAAATAGGTTAAGGAATGGGAAACCGCAAACCTAATCATCATATTGTTAACAAGAAGAGAGGCACATTTGTCCTGAAACACTCATTTTCCTAGTCTCGCTCTGTGTCGAAGAGAAAGGATGAAGATAACATTGGCCCTTTTAAAAGTAGAATTCTTCAATAGTATTTTGGTCCCTGGATTTTCCCCATCTAAGAGTAAGTAAATAAGTTGGGTTCACGATGACCAGAAAGACTGACACTTCATTTGAGAGATGAAACTAATGCAGATTCCAGGATTGCCCTGACGAATACTATAGCAAAAATAGTAAAGGAAAGGTATGGTTAAGAACACGTATTGCAATCTCGTTGGGTAAGAAAACACAAAGAAGCAAGTGTCAAATTAAATGTGTTCCATACACATTAAAATAAAAAGTTTTTAATCAGGTTTATCACTTGTTAAATAGAAAACAATTTAAATATATTTTATATATATGTATCTAACTAAATCCAACTTACAGTTCATCAATGTCTTTAGTGTCCTGAATAGCTGTTGGGCCGTTAGATATTACGGTTGCATTATTGCCAGTCTCATCTTCATTAATCCTCGTCCAAGCTGCATCACATCTAGCTTTTACTTCATTGCCTTGTTCCACTGTTCTACTGCCAAATTTAGCATCTTCGTTTTCCCCCTCAAAAGGATCACTTGATTGGGTGTTGGTTGTAGATTTATTTTCAACATTAGCGTTACTATCACATTCTGACTTTACACCGTCACTATTTGTTAATGATGGCGATGACGATAATGATGAAGAAAACGATAAATTAACAGCTGGTGCACCGACAACAGGAAACGTAAGCTGGTCTTTATTCTTTCTCTCGCTCACACTATCGCCTATGTCATTGGTGAATGCACTAAAATGAGCATCGAAATCAGCAAAATTATCAGCTGAAAAATCCGCCCAGCCGCCGATCGGCGTGTTTTCAGGTTCTCCTTGTCCAATTAATGATAAATCATTAAATGGATCCATGCCACCTCCTCCTCCGCCAGCTGAAGATGCGCCCGTGTCCCAGTCATTGAAAGGGAGTAACAATGATTGATTCTTTGTTTCGGAACCATTCATAAGACGATCAATAAACGCATCAAAATACACGTCCTCCGTCTGTATAGACGGAGAATCTTTTAGAATAGTATAAGAATGCAGAAAAAAAATCAATGAGATGGAGAACGATAAACTTGTGAAATGGGAAGTGGACGACAACTTACCTCAAATATTTCAGTCATTGGATCTTCATCCATGTTGATGAATAAGTTATTGCTAAAACAACAAAACAAAAAAAGTAGACATTCCGTCAATTTGCATAATTAATACAATCCGATTCGATTTTTTTTTTTTTTACTCACAGTGTCGTCGTAAAGTCATTAAGTATCTCGGTGTTGAAATTGTCATTAAGATTAAGAAACTCTTTAGGCAAGTGTTGACTATAATCGACAGACTCTTGAGCATTACAATTGGCCAACATGCGACTTTGTACAGCTAAGGCCATGGTGAATTCACCGTCGTTCGGTTTAATTATTGATTGCCACTGTTCTAGTTCAGTTTTACTTAAGCTACTTTCAATTAAGGCACCGATATGATCTGATTCTGATATACATGCTGTAATATGTTTAAAAATTTTCATTAAATGACCCATATAGCCTAAACGACGTCCGTTTTCAACTGCTCTATAAATAAAAACAAAAAAAGTTCAAATTAGCAGTGACAGACAATAAAAATAATATGAATTTGAAAAAGTCAGTAAAGAATTGTATAGAAGTTAATCGTATCAGAAATTGGAATAATTAAAGCGAGATTCGACTTCAATATACGGTCTGTATAGCCGCTACTTGAGACTATTGTAGCCTCTTGAGGACAGTAGTATACTAGGCAACCTACAAAACCTAGCTAAGCTTAGAGCTAGTTCGGACTGCTGTCACATATGGCAGTGCGGTTCAATAGGTTAGTAGGAAGACGCGACATGAGGGATATTGATCGGCAGCTGCAAAAATTCTAGTAACTCAATAAAAAGAGTAATTGTTAACATTAATTTCGGGATAGCCCACTTTAGATCAAGTCGACTTGCTTAATTTGTTTTTAGCCATGGCCAGTTTACTTTGCCTGAATTGAATTTATATATATCACCTTATATGCGCTGTTTCTGCTCTCTATAGCTATCATCATAGCAAGTTTCCTTGTTAAGGGAACTTCAAAAAAGTAATCCCTTTATTTTTTGATCCGGCTTAAAAGGAAGGTGAACAAAGAAAAAGCCTAATCGCAAACTTAAGAAACTATACAAAAACGGGATTTTCCTCGAAACTAGGAATACTGGTTGCTCTGCGGGATCATCGCCCCAATACAAATTAGAGAAAATGATTATAGTTTTTTCGAGTGTTGGTTTAGTAAACTGGAAACATCATTCTTATTGACTGTGGCTTCGAAAGTAGGGAAAATCAGGGTTTGGAGGATATAGGTTTAGATACTAAACTGAAACCACAATTCCCTTTATTACTTAAATCCCAAACAAAAGAGCGAAACAAAAGAATACAATAGATAGGTGTTATAACTTTAATTGAAAAAAATCTTTCAGAAGCGCTTACATCAATTTATATAGCTTCCATTAGGAAGCAGTGTGGCAGGTATGATCTTTGAGCACAAATTACGTGTATCATAACCCAAAGAACATACATGGAATTTGGTAGAATATGGATACCTACTGATTTGCCACACAATTCAGGAAGTCGATTAAGGTCTCTCTGGTTGTAGGATAAGATAGGCACGGTAACCTATCTGTACTCTTAAATGTAATGTTGCATTAATTTTAGCCAGAAGAGGTTTATTTCTTTAGATGAATAATTGATATGTTGTCATGGCCAGGAACTTTGACGCGTTGTCACTTCCATTCTCAGATATCTCACTAAGAGCTATCAATATGTGCTTCACCAAATTAATTGAACAGCCACTCGGCTCCCGGCTTAAATAACGAAATCTGAAATAGTAAATACTTAACAATGCCTTGTTTCAGACTACCATATTACGGTAATGCAATTAAAGACAATTAAATAAATTTGTACTTCCATACGCGTCTTACAAAAAAGACAGTATTATGTAAAACGTAAAATTAACTTACTGCATTTCATTATTATGCATCCAGCAATCGATGAGCTTCGGTATTATCCTACTATTCACTATCGCCTAGAAATAAGAAAAAATCAAATTAACATAAATTCATCGAATTAATTAAAACAAGGCAACACTTACAAAAGTCTGTAATGCGGACGGACTTTTGTTTGCTTTAGTTTGTGAGTCGTCTTCGCTTTCGTTAATTTCACCATCCTCAATGGTGGCACAACTCTTATTCTCATCACTTATTTGATCATCATCATTTTGAAAGGAACCGTCTTTTGTTGTCTGAGTACTGATGTTGTTATTGTTATTATTGGTGTTATTATTATTCTTGTTGTTTGGGTGGAATACTATGCGCATACACTTCTCCACTTCGCTATGCAGAAAATTATTCCAACAATAGTCCTTAAACAATGCGAGTATTGTGTTGAAATAGTTAGTTTCACAAATTCTAAGAGAAATAGAAAAATAAATTGCATTTGTAAGGAAACTTGTGAGAAGGGTGATTGTTTTTTGTTTTCTTTTAACTAACGCTTTCGTGATGTCTTCGTTTCCAGTTTGTAGTAATACTGTAAAAAGGCGGCATATTTCCAGGCGTTTGCTACCAAATGGTGGCAAAATTTTGGCTCCATTTATCAACTTATCAGGCTTCTGCAAGCACATTCAAATTAAACAAAATTTAGTTTACAAGACTTAGGTTAGAAACAATTTAATGACTTACATCAGATGGGCTTTGAAGAATTGCAATAAATTCTTTGAGGCGTGGTTTAACCACACGAATCACAGTCGAAATAATATTTTCATGGTTCTGTTTTTCTTTTTCCTGCATAATTCTCGCACGATCTGTTGCAGGATCATCACTAGAAAAAGATAATATTCGCTCAATCAAAGAATGGAAACAAATGGATTTCTCTTTCACATGTTTAACTTACACAAAGACTACTGGCTTAACTAGAGTAAGTACAACCAAAATTCCTGATATAATAGCCTTTTCATTAACATTTGGTTCCAAAATTACATTTAATAGGCTGCTTATAGAGGTTTCATTTTCGATGACTTGCAGTATTGGATTACTGCCAACAAAGGCCGGTTCGAAGGAATCATTTTCCTGTTCCGTTTGTCGCATGGAACGACCCTGTGTGATAATCTCACATAGGAATTCCGATACATTGGCATGTTTTTCTGATTCTTTGGCATCGCCTAGGATCGCAATCAGTCTATCAACTAGTTTCTCTTCGGTGAGCCACTAAAATCAAAAATAATAAACATTTATATAGCTCACCCTTTTTAATTTCATTTAAAAGTCAAACATACTTCGTATAAATTTTTCTTAAGTGCACCGCCCTCGACGTCATTCATCATTTGCATCAACAAATCGGGTATGACTGGCGTGGCGAAATGCCTAAAGATTAATTCTAGGAAAGTCCCCTGTGACTTAATGAATTCAATTAATTGTAGGCACATTTTTTGATACAAAAACCAATCCTGGTAGAAATTTTTTGTGAAGAGCATACTAAAGGTCTTGCTAAAAAACGACGAAAGTAACGGATTTAGCGGTGGTTTATTTTCTAGATATGAATACAGTGTACGTAGGATGTCATCATCTGACACAAGTTTTGCATTTAAGGACGGTAATCCACTATAAAAAAAAGCACACAAAAATTATATTTAGTTTAAGAAATAATAATAATACTAATACATACAGAGTCAAAATTTCACAGGCCATGTTAGCATGTCTAAATCTTTGAGCAAGCGGTAAATCTTCTGATGGCTCTATAGTTATTAGTTCCACTAGTCGCTTGATAACATCTGGACGTGTGAAACTGTAAAAAAAAGAAGAAGAGCATAATTAATATACGTGTATGAAGGAATATTCAAAATGTGATAATAAAGAAGATGAACAAGTAGTTAACCGGCTAACCGGCATCCTGAACAATGTTTTTATTACAAACAAAATTGGTAATTCTGTAAAAACAAAAATGCGGGTCTTGAGCTAGGCTATCGATCAGCCCTAAGCAGATTGATCAATGGTTATTTAAAATGATCGTACTAGACGGTACCCAGAAAATTTTACAACGAAATAATATCAAGGAACATCACGCAGACGATAGGGCTTACTGTAGTTTCTTTAAATATTGATGGATGGATACTGAACAGCTAATGTAAAAGCTATTGTTCAAATGTTTCTTTAACATTCAAAGGGGCTTATCTGCCAGATGTCGACGGATGTAGATGATTTTTGTAGAGGTTGCAAATCTTCAGAAGATATGTTTGTATTTAATATTTAATATTTTAATATTAATAAATATAATAATAATGTTGCAAAAATCATCTCCAATTGCAAGCTCAGTTTGGCAATTACATATTCCGCTTACTCAGTTGTTTAGGTGGCGCTATATGTATTCAGGCTTCACTAGATCTCTGAAGGTGGCATGGTCTTTGGCCAACTGCCCCCAGTAGCGCACTCCATGTTCGTTGAGATCTCATTGACATATTGATAGTACTTAAGACGAGGTCTTCCTCTACTTTTCCAAAGAAAAGTTTTAGACCAAAACGTTGATACATATGTATTTGCTTTGCAGGCCCAAAAGTCTTAGGCGACTAATGCACATTTTGCTAACCAAGCCAGTGTCGCTGAACAGTTCGCTGTTATATCATCTTATATCTAAAACTTCTCCTCGTGGAATCTTGCGTTTTAAACAACCAATAATATCTCTATACGCCTTATCTGATATGCATCAAAAGTGTTTCTTGACAATACCCTCTTACTCATTTACCTACTCAGACTATAGAAACAGCGATTGGCAAGTCTAATAGAGGTGTTATATTATTATCAAAGTTTTAGTCAAAACCCTAATTATGTTAAAGTCACAGCTGTCTATTGTGACCTCCATAACATAAGCCTTTCAACTTTTGCAATCTCTAATCCAATACATGCCAAATAACTGCGGCTCGGACCCAGATCCGGGGGCTCCTGACTCCCATGGTACCGTGATTTAAGTCCTGGTAGGGACTACCGGTGGTCCAACCGCTAACAAGACCTATGACCGGCAACTTGTGACTGATCGAATCGTAGCAACCTTCGGTAGCGTCATCTGAAGATGATTACGATAAGACCAGTACTTTGCTCTGCCCCCGTTCATTATTAGACAACGTCATTAATGGGCGAAGCCTTGATAATTGGGCGGGGGCCCAAGGTAGTTACACAGATTTTTTAACTTCTGGTGGTGCTAAGATTCCAATCATCAGGCATACTTTTTTTATAATTAGCGCGCGCTTGCACGCGGGTGAAGAAAACTTGGAAGGAAGATCTTAAATGTTTGTAAGTTATAAGGATTAGGAAATAGAGAGCTTGGCTGGGCATTCCATAGACGAGCTGTACGGCTTAGGAATGAATGACGATATTTTAGAGTACGTCCAAAAGTAGGCTTGAGGGTGTAATGATGAGCATTCATAGCCAGACGTGTGTTACGATTAAAAATTTGAAGGGGCGGAATCCTACTGGCGACTTCTATGGAGCACTGGTGGTGGAAATAGCGATAGAACAGAGAGAGAGAGACACGAAACATTACGTCCGTTTCCAAAGGTGTCCATTGTCTGAGTGATATTAATATCACCTATGAGTTTTATCTCACGGTTTTGAATCCTATCTTAGGTTTTAGGTGCACCTGACTAGATGTGGGCATTGTCAATTTCGGGCGGATAAATACCTTATATATTTAGGCCAGATCAGAGGGGGTGACGTATTTTTTACATATGTGGTCATTCCAACCTAGGTTGTGATTTATACACATACCGAGAATGGAGCGTTTTTCGTTTTCGAAGATACAAGTGCCATTCATGGATTATGACTGGGTATTTAAATTTCGCTTTAACGTCAGCATACAGCATTGTGTTTTGGAAGCATTAAATTCCACTCTGTTATAGTTCCCCAATTGGTTATGCTGTTAATATCGGAGTCTAATTAGCTTAGCATACACTGCCGTTCCCGTTCTGCAGCCGAAGAGCAGGGACGTGAGTCGGGAACGGATATGAAAAGCAGACAGTACTGTCGTCAACTAAAGAATATATTGGATTAAAAGTAGCAGACAAGATATCATTGAAAAAAATTAAAAAGAGCGTCGAAGACAGAACGGAGCCTTAGGGCATACCAGCATTAATTTTGTGAATATCAGACTTGAAACCATCCAAGACAACTTGAATTGAACATTCCAAAAGCTAATTTCTAAACCATTGAAGAAGAGAGTCGTCCATCCCAAATGACACATTTTCGACAAAAGAGCCTGCCAAATGCATTACAAATATCAAGTGCAACTATCTTGCTTTCATTAGATTGGTGTAGAATTTGGTTCCACTTTTGGGTGAGACATGCCATCAAATCACTAGTGGATGTGATGTGCTATGAAAACCGTACTGTTGGTCATTGAGAAGTTCGAGAGAGAAGATTCGCCAATTCGCCTTTTTTAGGGACGCGCTGGACAAATGCTGTTTTCCATCTACTCGGAAAGAGTCCTAAAGACTTGGATTGATGAATAAGCTGCCAGCGTGGAAGATTTGTGAATGTTAAGATCTTTAAGTACTCTTGCTACTACATGAGTGGGAAAGTTGATTCGTCCCATTGAAGATTCGACTCAAGTGTAAGCGGAATGCCATTATAAATTAGCATTGGATTTCTAATATTTTTGACGAACGACCAACAATTTTTACTACTTTTAGGACATTGTAGTATTTTTTACCTCAGTTTTTGGTCGTATAGAAATTGCACATACTTAAGAAAGACGTTACAGTCATTCCTGGCTCGTTTGAACTTTTTTCGGTTTTCCTGTCGGGTTGGACTTGTAGGACCCCAACAAATATTTCTCTAACCCTAACAGCCTCTTTACAGCTCAAGTCGTACCATGCCTTTTCTTTTGGTTTGATACTCTTAAATCCGATTAGGGATAAATGATCTCATTCCAAAGAGAATAGTGTCTGTGAACATATCAGCAGTGGCATCCACGCCGTTATCGAGGAAACATAACAACCACTTATAATATCTCTCAAACAACTCATTGCAGCATAACGTAAAAGACGTAATACAATAAAAGCCGGAAGCTGTCTTTTATACTCAAATTCTGACCAATTTTGGTTCGTGTCGTTGCGGTCTGTCGGCTAGAATTATTTTTTTCAGTTCTGAAGATTCAGAATTGTTTCAGAATTCTAAACTCTAACGTGGCTATCTTACGCATTCCAATTGATAAATCAACTCAATCTGATTGAATCGTTAGGATCGGGTTAGTGACAGGTTTATCAGATCTGTAACTGAATCGCTCATATTAGTCTCGTTTTACACTGTGACCCTATTCTCAGTCTTGATGAGTTCAATCATATCAACGGGATTTATAGATTAGTTTTTCATAGGAAGATTCTGTTCTTGGAAAAGTTCATATGTTTTTCCGTGTTTTTTTGTTTGCTACTGATAGGCATTCAACTTTCGAACTGTTCTCTTATTTTTATCACTATTATTCAAACGCATTTTGAAAATCGGTCTGCAATTCGCAAAATGTATAGAAGACTACATGATCACAAACGATCTACATGACGCAAGATCAACAACACGTTATCGTAAGGTGCATATAGAAGAAATTGTAGTCACTGTGAGTGTAAGTGTGGAGTAGAATCCGTAATTGTCGATCTGAAGTCGATCGAAACAGTTCGACCACTATGTGCAGAAAGTTGGCAAAAATATCTCAATACACATTCGTACGAGATCCAGCTGGTGCAGGAAATAAAGTCATGAGAATATAGCGACAGGAGTTCGCGGAGTGGAGTCTGTGTCTGTGCGGAGTGGAAAAATTGTGTTAGGTGATGAGGCCGTAGTCTTTACACTAATGGCATCAAGGATTTTTATTTTTTTAAAAATGTTAAAATGCGTTACAAGATATTGTTTAACAATTATTTCTTCGAATATATGGCACCCTTTAAAACACCCTATATCAACGCTCAAGTTCTCTATTGGAAGCTCAAGTTGCTTCGGTTCATACTTCAGTAATCCTATAACTAATGGACGCAAGTTAGGTAGTTAGCCGTCTGTTTACTAATTTTTTTTATTGTCAATTCAGGCGAGGTCCACTGAATGGTTAGAATTGAAAGTACATAACGGAGGAAAGGTCTGCTCTCTCCTAGACTGAAAGTCGAGTACCTACACGTGTAGGGTTTTGTTTTTAGCATAACAAGACTAGTTGGTATTGGTTAATTTTCTTGATTACTTAGTTTATTACAATATTTTTCTTTATTAGCAGTTTTTTTGTAGCCTCATAAATTAAGATCAGCTATTCTTGTTTTAGTCGATATGCTTACTCTCTTAGACATATATGTACGGTAAGAGCATAAAGTCTCTTAAATTCAAAATCATTGCTTTCCACCAAATTCTCTTGTTCTCCTATTATGTATTACTTAGCAAAACGTATTTAACATTATTAAAGGAGACTACGAGTAGGTTGGCCTCAGAAATGGCCTTAAAGTGAGATACCGAAGCTGTCACCTGGTATTCTAACAAAATCAAAGCATTGGAAAATTCCAAATAATTTGTGACTGATGATTCACTTTAAACAAAATAAGTGAAAATGATGATGATGTTGGAACAGGCTAACTTCGAATTAATTAATCTTGGAGTTTCCTTAACATTGGTTATACAAATAAAATATGCTCAAAATAAATATAAGCCTGTTTTCGTGGTAGCACACAAATGTTAAAGCGCAAATTTATAGGTATGCATTGCTGCTGAGAAACCAAAGTAAATGCAAAACCCGCAATTCACAAATATATAAATAAAATAAAAATAATAATAACAGCATTATTTAAATTTATCCATTATCTAAATTATCCAACTGGGTTTTTAAGGCCGAATTTTGATGAAACCGAATGGAATGAATCAAATTAAAATCAGACAAGGACGTATTTGCATTCGGTTAAGCATAGGCAAACGAATTGTGTAAACAAAATCTGCATATTAGCAAAATTAGCGAGTGTTTTGATTTTGAATTGATCAGTGTGTTCAATAAATGAGTGTTTTGGTATTGTGTGCATTATTCCTGGTCACTTATAGGAATGCACAACGTTGTTACTTTCTATTCTCATCACTCACTCAGGTCAGATGAGGATTTTTCGACATCTAGCTAGGTTGTCGAAACAGATATTTCATCGGAGGAGCTTTAAATTCCAATTGCAAGCGAATAATTAGCGGAGGCCCTAGTGCGATGGGGTGGACTAAGGCAAGAATTCCACTGAATGTGTGAAGGTTTTTAAAGAGTTTTGTTGTAGGTAAGGTGCGTATACAACTACTAAAGACGACAAAGCACCGAAGAAATAATACTCGTCAATTGTACCCTGATCAAATCTCTGAACAAGTTTGTTCTGCATTAAGCTCAGAGGACCAGTTGTCAGCAAAGCATTAGAGATCTCGCATCTGACGTATGACGAAGAATGCCGGCAACCGCATGCACCAAATTAAGAAACGTAGAAGGTGACGCACGCTTCAAAGACGAACGAGAGCGAATAATACGAGAAAAATATCATAAAACTACCGGCTTCTCAGAAAGAATAAGACGGAAGCAAAGTAGCGTTCAAACAACTTTATGGAGATGTGCTTCTACAAAAACATATGTTCGGAATTTCTACCAAAATTTTCAAAGGACTTGCCAAGTGCTACTGAACTGAAGGATGCCCAGATAAAGCTGTAAACGCAATGGTTATGCGTTCAACCATATACACAGTCGGTGCTGAAAATATGTAAAAATTACTTCTCTAGACCATTTAACGGCGAACACGATTAACAACCGGCTGTCGGGCATAACGAAAAGTGGACTTTGGTCGATAACAACTTTCTCCACCCCTAAGAAAAGGTCTCGATATCGATATCTATACTAATTTCCCTGTCGACTTATCTGGGAACAGAGATTGATTTTGCAAGGATCGTTTGTAAAATATGGTCGTAGAATATTATTACCGTTACTCTATTATATCGTAGTACGAGTATGTGAATGGTCGAAACTCAACATAAACAATATTATAGGTCCGTATCAGTGTGCTTTTATGTCTGGTAAGTGCACTATAGAGCAGGTATTCACCTTGCATCAGATCTTGGAAAAACCCTACATGTCATTTGCTGTGTGTCTTTACTCTGGTAAGTTATTTCTGCATCTAGTTGGAGGATCTTCTCAATATTGAGCTAAGGAATCTCCTGCGATTCATATCGTTATTTGTGTGGTTCCATTCTGGCGTTCCAAGGAATAATCGACTAAGCGAGCACTGATTTACTGTCATTAGGCACCCGTCTAGTTGCTTACCCTCCTAGACAGTACACTCAGTCTTGGTCGGTTCCTGGACGTAGATGGCACACTAAATTTGGAAGTACAACACAACATTGCAGTTGGATTTACAATTAAAAAGAAATTAATGAACAATTTCTTAAGAAAGTAGCTTCAACGATGCGTTACTCATAGAAATGAAGGTGGATATTCAAATTTCTAGTACGGATTGAACTCTTGATAATTTTAAGACTTGGAGAAATAAGCAAAAGATTTACACAATTTCCTACGGTCCATGGCAAAAATTGCCAATATCTTTAAATAGTCGAAGACCTGCACCCAACGATGAAGCCGTAATACGATAGAAGGAACTCTCTGATTTGAAAGCTCACACTCTCAAAAGAACTCATGTGCACACAGAGGCAATTTGTTGACCTAAACAAATACCTTTAAATAACAATTATAATATAGCACGACGAGAAGTTAAAAAAGTGCAAAGTCATTTGCAGATAAAGGTTTAGGTGACAACAAAGTTTTATCAGACTTTGTTTTTAGTCGTAACAACTATTCAAATTATCACATAAAAATGTGCGATAGTGACTATATTTATTTATTGTATAAAATTAAATTAATTCACTATCGCTAGCCTAATTAGAACAAGGACAAAAGTTAAGAAATTACAAGAGATACCAACTAAACATAAATATTGCAAATTTATACTATTCGGGCTCTTTATCTAATTAAAAATAAAAGCCTTTTAGGATTATTCCCCAAACACTTAGGTACGTATATACAAAGAACACAATAAATTGAGTACCCTGGCTGGGAAGATTAGTATAAACTACTCGTAAAACAAACTGATTATAGTTATTATGCCATTAACTGATTTGTAATAACAATTACTTGGAATGTTTCAGTTCTCCATCACATTTGTCCAGCAACAGAAGTTGTGTTGATTGGTTCTTTTCAATAAGCTATATGCAATGTGAGAGCAGCTGCCAATCAATAGCATTTCATCATTAATCGAAATTTGGAGTGACTGGCTTTAGACAATAATAATTCGTTGATTGAATTTTATTCGATGTAAAGATCTTCGCAAAAAAAATATCTATGTGTCACAATAAATTGGAATGGTGAAAAACATATATTTGCTAGTCTTCAGACCTTTCAAGTAAGAATCTGCTTATTCATTCATAAGCAGATTTGAGCTTTCATGAATGGTAATATAAAACCAGCTACATTTATACGTGCTAAGATCGATTTAAATCAACTCTAGAGTCTTTTCGGCTAATTTAATAAGCAAATAGAAGTAGCAAATCTTAAATAACATAAATTAGTAAAAAACAGTAGTACCTGTTTAAACGGCCGGTGTTTAAATGGCAACCTACATATGTTTCATCGGGGAGGTTTACCAGCGTCTTCGGTTAATTACTTCATCTACTCTAGACACTTAAGCGTCCAGAAAGCAAAAGCATTCATGACATTCGTGTTTTTTTTTCTTTTTTTTTTACCGGAAAAAAAAACAGACTGCCTAAAGTCATCTTTTGTAAGCACCTTAATGTGCTTGAATTAAAGTACAACAACGCTTGCGGTAAGGGAACGACACAGTACCAGCTATGATTATCCGGCACATATTGCTAAATTAAAAAAATACTCTAACAAAAACAATTCGACTATCACAAAATAATGGGACCACATTATCAAGATTAGAAATCGAATAGGCATACTTAAAATATAATACAGAATAGTTCTTGTTGTTGGCTAGAAGCATTTGTATAAGTGTCACCCGAGAGTATTTGTAAGCGTAAAGGTTGTTAGTCACATCAAAACCATATGCACAAATATTCCTTAAATGCAGGCTTAAGGTCTAACGTTCTCAACTCCGCGTTGTCTCGCTTTGGAAACTTGAGCACGCGCTAATCATAAAAAAAGGATGCTCATAGCCAGATTCTTAACTGGAGGAAAAAATGATCTGATGACACCACAAACGAAAGGGACATTGTTTATAACCAGGTAAACCGTTCCATAGTGCAACGCCGAATGTACGTATATAAAGGGTCCGCCATCTAACGTTTTTTTTCAACTAGTGCTTATTTCGTGAATGGTAACACTTAGCTCATGTCTGATTTGACAGATAATTAGTTTTATCCTTCCGGTTAATAATGGAAAATAATTTCATTCAAATGGCTGCCTCGGCTAGCCATGCAGTAGCCTACACGATCGGTCCAATTTTTAAGCACATTATCGATTGTGTGCAGCTGTATTTCACCAATGGCTTCACGAATATTGTCCTTTAAAGCGTCAATTGTCTCTGGCTTGTCGGCGTAACACTTATCTTTTACGGCACCCCACAAATAATAGTCCAATGGTGTCAAATCGCAGCTCCGAGGTGGCCAAACGACATCAGCTCTGCGGCTGATAATGCGATCTTCAAAAACAGGGCGCAAAACATAGAGTGTAGCTTCGGCTGTGTGGCACGTAGCGCCGTCCTGTTGAAACCAAATGTTGCCAATATCCTCCTCTTCAATTTTTGTGAACAAAAATTCGTTCAACATGGCCCGATAACGATCGCCATTGACTGTAACGGCCACTCCTTGCTCATTTTCGAAGAAAAATGGCCCAATTATGCCTCTGCACCAAACAGTGACTCGTTTTGGGTGTATCGGCTTTTCAATGTATGCGTGCGGGTTTTCTGTGCCCCAAATGCGACAATTTTGCTTGTTTACATACCTGCCAAGATCAAAATGAGCTTCATCTGAAAAGACGATTTTTTTTTGGCAAAATCGGCATCTTCTCTAAGTCGATCGCAGGCCCACTTAGCGAAGCGTAGTTCAAGCGTATACACAACCATATTCGTTCAGCGGAAGGATAAAACTAATTATCTGTCAAATCAGACATGAGCTAAGTGTTACCATTCACGAAATAAGCACTAGTTGAAAAAAAAAAAGTTAGATGGCGGACCCTTTATAATAGGTAATAGTTGTGGCAGGTCGTTCGGCTTCAGTTCTTACACGAGCTGTATTTTGTAAGGTTTTAAACCAGGATCCTTGCGTAAAATCTTACACAGCGACGAATCCGAGTAGGTGGCTCGATGTGAAATTTGGTCATTATGCCTTGAATTGCTTGCTCATTAAGTCGATTATGACGACAGTACAAATAGTCGAAGTGCGCGAAAAACATTTTTCACAAAGCACGAATTTTGATAATAAAATTCGCTAATTTGTACGCTTTGTTCGGGTGTAAGTCTTTCCATGATGGAATGGCAATACTAACTGAGCATGTTTGATTTGACACATGTCACGAATATGTGGGTCATCATTGAGCAGTGCTTCTAGTATTAATCGCCATTTTACCTGTTGTTGATTGATTTTAGAAAGTCAATCGATTTTCCTTAGGGGTAGGTAAATTTTAAAGCACCAAATACATGTGATGCGATCCACATGAGTCTTATTTGATATATTTTACTTTGTACAGAAATGTCTTAAAAACAAAAAAATCTTGGAATGACATACATACTTGTAGATATTCCGTAAAATTTTACTTTGGAAGTTCTACAATGTTATGTATCAAAGAAAAACATTGTTTTGTAGCTACTGTTTCATGGAGAATTTTTCCAAATCAATTATGGAAAAGCTATTCGGTAAGAGGAGTGTGTGTATCGTTTGAAACAGTTCATATTCGAAATTAAAGAAAGAATCTTCCAGCAAATCGGCATCGGGTACCTTACAAAGATCACAATCATTCCTTTTTTATTTATTAATTTCTTGAAATATAATAGAGTAATTCTATTCGTGGATCAAAAACCTTTAAAATAACAACTTATCTTTATCAGAGGTACTACTGCTGGCAAAGAAGAGCCTAAAATGCAACTACATCTAATGGGACTACCCAAAATTTGTGTACGTGATCGAGTTTTCATGACTCAAGACTACCGGAGGGCAAGGGAAAATCTGGATGTACAATTATGTATTCAAACATACCAGCCTAACACGGATGAAAGAAAAAAATACCCAAGTACAGTACAGCGTGAGTAAATGAATGTAACTAAATGCACTATCCTAAGAAGTACCTATTATGCACAGCGGAGGAGTGACCGAGGGTCGAATAGAAATATTCGTGTCAGAGCTCAATGATATTCGGCGAGCAATATAATGTTTTCAGGAAATGAATTACGTATCGCAAGCTGGAACAATGACGGGCGAAAGTTTCGAACTGGGAAACGTACGACAGCAAAGTAAAATCAATCGATGCGTTCAAAAAGGCAAGTGATAAAATGTCGGACCTGTCGCTTGAACATGCAAACGAAAGCATTCAAAATCTATTATTACGGAAAAAAACATAATAAAAACAATCGAATCTATGTACACTTAGAAACATTCAGTTTCGTACGAAGAATATCTTTGCGAAGTATTCGTTATTCTCGAAAAAATTAAAATATTTTCCCAGTTTATTTATTATTTAATTTTTAAATTTAATCGAATAACTTAGAAAAATATAAATAAAAAACTCAAATTCCATTTAAAAGCAAAAAAAATTAATGTTAAATGATATAAAGGTAAGAACTTAAGAAACATTCAGTTTCGTACGAGGTTTAGTTTACTTAAAAAAAATTTAAAAATTAATAAATTTAATACGGTGTAAGATTTTCTTTGTTATATCTGATGGAATTTTATTCCACTCTTCCAATATGAGTGTTTGAAGCTCCTTTATGTTTTTCACTGACCTTGTTTTTCTTATCTGTCTTTCCAAATGTTCCCACAGATGTTCGATAGGATTAATGTCTGGACTCTGGGCAGGTGTTTCAATGCATTTTGGGCAGTTGTATAAAAGCCAGAGACGCACGTCTAATGCCTTATGCTTTGGATCGTTGTCTTGGTAAAAGTGGAACGTGTCCTTAATTCTCAATTTGTTGGCTGAATCTTTTAAATTTTCTTTGAGAATATTAAGGTACATATTTTTATTCATATTGCCCTGGATAAATATTAAATTTCCAACACCCTCCCAGCCCATAGCTGCCCAAACCATAACACTTTGTCCACCATGTTTTACGGCCGCAGACAAGTTTTTTGTAAGGTAAGCTTCGTTACGTCTCCGGTAAACTCCGGTAAACTTTTTCCTGTTTTTTGTCATTTCGGAAAAGTGAGAATTTGCTTTCATCTACGAATATGACATTTTTTCAGAAGTTTACTGACTTATCTTTGTAAGTTTTGGCAAAATTCAGTCTCTTGATTATATTGACCTCGCTGACCAAAGGTTTTCTACGACACACACGTGAATAGTAGCCATGTTTCTTAAGTGTGCGCCTGATTGTAGTTGGGTTCACGTTGGTTCCATTGAAATCAATTAACATCTTATTCAATTCCACTGAAGTCAAGTTGGGATTTATTCTTATTTCACGAAGAATAAATTTTTGTGCAGACTTGGTCATTTTTCTGGGTGCCTTGTTGCTACACACATTTTTTATACTTCCCTCTTCAAAGAACCATTTACAAATATATTGTACAGTTGACTTTTGAAGATGTAATATTTTGCCTATTTCGGCAAAAGATTTTTCATCCTTTCGGTGTAAAATTGCCAACGATCGTACATCTTCGCTTATATTTTTTACCCATTCTAAGAAACCAAATTATTAACATGGAAATTGATTCCAAAAAATAAAAATACCTTTATTGTTTACTAGAAACAACGCTTTCAAACTTTACAATTCTGATCTGTAGTTGCACTTACTTTCGTGGTACGAAACTGAATGTTGTTCTCTTTGCAATGTAAAGTTAATAATGGTAAAATAAACAAATTGTACCGTTAAGTTTTTTTTTTTTGTATTGTGAAAAAAATGAACTAATGAAGTGATTGCACGACGACTCGTTAACGGAAATGCAAATCCTTTAACCTAAATTGAGATTTTTTTCTGAAAAAGCAATCCGTACGAAACTGAATGTTTCTAAGTGTATGAAATATGTACCACGTGTGTCAAGAATAGGAAAAAGAAATGTTTTGGCGAGACTTCGATTAGCTTTAAAATATAATAAGAGTATCAATGGATGAAATGCTTTACATCGGTGAAGAGTTAAGTAGACACATCGAGGAATTAAACTACGATTTCTGTGGACGAAATCAGCAGGAGATGGTTTAACAGAGTTTAACCATACTAAATGCCTTTTTTATTGTGCAAAAGCGACTCTTAATTATGCACTGCAGCAGTAGAGACCAAACCCCATTTATACTGTGATTATACGAAACGATGATGTGAAAGTGATGTTAGACAAAATGTTAGCAAATCAACACCAAATTAAGATTCCAAAGAAAAAGTAACAAAAATCGGAACTAGTCGTGAAAATGAATTGGAACAACCTACTCAGCTCTAGGCGAGCTTGCGAGAATGGCTTCGAAATTCCATGAATCAAGAGAAAGAACTAAGCGCGCAAGATATGTGGAACAACAACAAAGGTTAGGAAAAAGAGTTCGAACGATTTCCCAGAGATAGTACAGTGCGACCTAATACTGTCTGGCTAATCATCGTTTGCTGCACGCACCACATATAGTACATATGAAAATTGCCCACTGCTCGGACAAGGGTGTCGAGAAGAGCAATGATCCCTTGAGGAACCGACAGCTTGTAATCCATCAGGTTGAGATCAATCTTATGAAAATATGTTGAGTGATTTTCGTTTTGTGACCTGTTGCAGAACGGAATGTCTACGGATCGTTGGCGAACATTGCTTAAAAATAGATTTATAAGAAATTTAACACTAAGTTTTCACTATTTTCTTGCAAAAATTAAGGCCATAGCCTACTTCCAATCATACCATTACCGATGCGAGAAGGTGCATATTTGAGATTGCGGAGGAAGATTTGGAGATTACATTGATTTTTGCCTACTCGACTTGAAATACTTGAAAGAATAATGTAAAACCCTTAGTTCAATACTAGAGCCATAATATTTCAAAAGACTGTATAACTGCTAGAATACGCTAACGAGTTACCACTGGCACTCAAAGCTGTATCTGTCGAGGGTGACGTTCTGTTCGAGACGTCGCGGCAGTGTTGGGTTTCGTTTCTTGCTGACATTATATATCAGCGGCGTATACGAGTAATTGGACGAACTTTTGAAAGATTGTGCCCCTTGTGTTGCACTATTCTTTTAACACTACTTAGATAACGTTATTTATATATTATTATACGGAAAAGGTAATGATATAAGGTTTTCCAATAAGGACTTGACAACTTTTTGAGATATTTCAAAAACTTTATTATTGGCTTGAAGTACAATCAAAACATTTATGAATGGAACTTAACTTCGTTCATATGGCCACCGCGGGCACGTTTGCAGCGGTCGATTCGCTGGACCCAATTTTCAACGACTCGGCCACACATTTCGGACGAAACGGCCGCTATTTCGCGTTCAATGTTGGCTCTGAGCTCTTCCAACGTCGTCGGCGTGTTGGCCCAAGCCAATGACTTAACGTAGCCCTACAGAAAATAGTCAAGCGGTGTTAAATCGCACGAACGAGGCGGCTAATCGACTGGCCCATTTCTTGAGATAACACGCTCACCATACTTACTCTTCAATTAATCGATTGTAGCGTGTGCTGTGTGGCTTGTGGCATCATCCTGTTGAAACCACATGTCGTCCAAGTCCATATCTTCCAATTCGGGCCAAAAATAATCGGTGATCATGGCGCGATAACGCTGACCATTCACAGTAACGTGACAATCCTTATCGTCGACGAAAAAATATGGCTAAATAACTCCGCCGGCATGCAAACCGCACCAAACAGTTATTTTTTGTGGATGAAGTGGTGATTCATGAAGCACATGTGGATTTTCACCCGAAAAATAGCGCATATTTTGCTTATTGACGAACCCATTGAGCCAAAAGTGAGCTTCGTCACTGAAGATGATTTTGAGATGAAATTCATCATCTTGCCGCGTCTTCTCCAGAACCCAATCGGAGAACGTACGTCGCTTCAAATGGTCCATCGGCTTCAATTCTTGAGTCAGCTTGATCTTGTATGGGTGTAAACCAAGATCCTTACGAAAAATACGTTATAATGTGGTTTGAGCGATGCCCAATTCTTGAGAACGCCGTGGAATTGACTGATTTGGATCGTTTGCTACAGACGCCCGTGATATTTTTGACAGTTCGATCAACCCGTTGTCTCACTGACACGGCGACATCACACAACGAATATGTAGGCTCAAATTTCTGCACTAAACTTGTTATTGCCTGTCTACTAGGGCGAGAATTACGACCGAAAATTGGAATTAACGCTCTTAAAGTTGCAGCCACCGACTCCGAATTTCGGTAGAAAATGGAACTAAGATTCACAAACTAAGCAAAACCCTACCCACAAGCGGAGCAGTAGCAATACATAACATATGCTTCACGGTGATACCATGGTGCAGCGTGGAAGTTAGCCGACTAATAAGCAAGAGGGTTGAGTTCAAAACTAGGTCAACACAATTGAAGAAAAAAATAAAACAAAAAGATTATTAATTTTTCTGACATCACAACCCTTTCGACGGACAAAGGTAAAAATCACTCTTCTGCCGTTTGGAGTGGGAAAAATATCATACAATAGATTCCCTCCCATTGGAAATTCGATTAGAAGGAAAACAAATCAGTGAGTGGGAGGGACGAGACTAGGCCATGGAAGCAAAGCCAACAACTCGTAAACATAACGTGCGTACAGATAAAACTGTTGTCCATGTAAGTGAAAGTTACGAAATTATCAATTCGCTGTCGATCACAACAATTTGACCTTTGCCTACTTAGATGGCGCCACAGTGCGAGATGGACCCCGGCCGTAACCAATAGTCCACTCTAGTTAGTGTGGTCTGTGGCTAATTCTTCGGACTGGAGCGTTGGTATTCATTCGCTCTACATGTCCTCTCTGAGACGACTTATATGCTGTTTTCTGATCAGTTGATGTTGTATGTCCGTCCTTGTTGACAGCATATACTTAATTTTGCTCGCATTTACGACTAAAACCCAGTTTCTGTTTCAATATTTGTAAACGAACCAGTGATAGCTCGCTGAGTTCTACTAATGATGTCAATGTCATCAGCACATTTTCTTCATTTGCAATGAATTTTCAGAAATGTCAAACATTTTATATGTCCCAACATTTTTTTCAAATTAAATTAGATTTGTTCACCAACCGACAGATGAACAGCCGTTAAACGTCATATATACTCGTATATCTGTGCTACCAAGATTTTATGATGAACTCTAAAGCGAAGTTGGTTTGTTTTTTTTCTGTCGCAATCGTTAACATGCGTGCCAAAAAACATGGCTATTGCAGGTCTCGAAGAGTTTGTTTCCGGCCTGCATAATCTGACGAGTTCGGCACTGATACCACGACCAGACGTTTACACAAGACGGCAGATAAGATTTTATATAGTCTTTTATGATATATGGGGAGTATAATTGGCGCAGATCAGAGGGTCTTCTTCCTGGTGGATCGAGCAAACGGTGCTAAGATTTCATTCTTCGGGCATGCTTTCTGACGACTAAATCTTGAAAACGAGTTGGTGCATCCTCTCTTCTAAGTGATCACCTGCTGCTTGTTATTGTTCTTGTGCTGGGATGTTGCTATCCTCACTTCAATTTGGTCGGCTGGATGGATCCACATTTGTCCGTCCATTATGTGAAGAAATTTGCGTACGAATATCGGCTTACACACGTATTAGATCCAGCTGTTGCAGGAACTGAAACTTCGAGACGAGCTTGCAAATATAACGGACAGCTTAAATATGACTCTTATTTACATAGAAAAAACGTTATAAATGTCAAGTCTTTTCATTTAACGAGTTCGTAAACACTAAAAAATTATTGTTGTTTCTGGAGTAAAAAATAACCGAAAGAGACCCATGAAACTCAATTACACCTACAATTACTACAATGACATTACAGAAGTGCACTTGTATGCATGGTCAATGTTAGCGGACCATGATTAGTGATTATTTTTTGTAAGATATGGGTGCCATTAATTCGAGTGGCTAAACTTGGGTCGACAGGATTCGCCGAAGAAACCTAATATGTATCTGAACATCTATTCCAGTCGTTATTATTGTATAGGCTCTAAGCGAATATCTCTTTTGAAGAATCTCTACCTTGTTTCCCTGACATCTCCCACTTACGGTATCATCTGCCTCAAATTGTTCTTCTAGATGGACACACACGGGCACTTGACTTCCGACAATCTACAGGCTGTCACGCTGATTTAAACGCATTCAAGTGCTATCACATTTAAAGCTTTTCTATGTAAATGTAAATCGAGCAAAACTACAAATAAACCGGATAAGAGTTGCTTCTTTCAAGCTCTCCATCATTCAAGTGCCCAATCAATTATCAATGAAATGAAAGTACTCGAAGTTCACCCGCTTACACGTACTCGTTTACAGTTTTATTACAATAATCTCAATAATTTTAAATGTTCTACTTACTAGTTAATAATATTCTTTTGAGATTTGCATTCCTGTAGAATATCATCTTCGTCCAGAAACTCTTCCACAGTGACATTCTACAAAAGAGAGAAACGAAAAGAACAGAAGAAAAAAATACGCACATAAGTAAATTTTTGAAATTCCCACAAGTGAATTGAGTCGACGGCACTATATAATTTACTAATAGTACGAAGAAAGCTCACCTCTTTATTTAAGAGTGCCTCGATATTCGGTGACGGTGTATAGCTCTTGTCCCAAAACATTTTTTTTCTTTCGTTCGTTTTAGTTCACCACTTTTTTTTCGGCTTTTCTTATATTTCTTTTAACTTGATGTTTGTTAGCCTTTTCTTTCCACTCTGTTTAATCTAGTGCAGCACTGAAATAAATAAATAGATTTTGTTAGTATTCTAAGGCGCTATCAATGCATTTCGATTTTAAACAAAAAAAAAATAAAAATAAAAATTTTCCAATCGTGTGGTGCAAAATTGAAACCGAAGTCTGCTTCAAAATTTGCTGGTAACCAGGACGGTAAAAAAGGTTCACTCCCAGTTTCTTTGGATTATTTTCCAATTCACTTCCATCCCTAAATCGAACGAACAAACGCCCACTGCGAATTGCGATTAGAATCACACGACCAAATTCACTACCTGTTCCTACAATTAATCACAATTCAGCTTAAAGTGTTGCATTTTACTCGTACTATTTTCGCGAGAAGAAAAAAATGAATCTTTCGAGTTGGTTAAAGAAAAAAAAATTCAAGTCGTAGTCGGGGGCAAAACTCATTTGACAGCGGCAGTATTACCATCTCTTTTCGACTGCCGACAAATTCCTATATCTCTTTTTGTCAACGTCTGATGTTTTTTTTATTTTTTTAAAACGTCACTACACACTGATGACACTTAAAAAAATTGTGAAGAATTAATTTCGATTTCATTTAACTTTTATTCTGAAAAATTGCACACTATTATGAATCGCGGCGATGACACTGTCTGCAATTTTATCACCACACAATGAAAACACAAACTCTATTCCAGTGTAACTTCACCTTTTTTCTGTTGCTTTGGTCGATTCCGAAATGTCAAACAATTTTTTTTCAAGACATTTGATGATGGAGGGCGACCTTTTTATTTTAGTTTCTTCTATTTTGTTTTCTTATTTTCGTGGACCACAATTGAGTTATACAAAAGGGAAAATTCAAAAACGATAAAAAATAAGAAAATAAAAAAATAACCACCACACACTTTGTCGTACAGCAAGAAATTTTTTTGACAACTTTATTGCTGCCGAGCAGAGGAGTTATATGCACTAATTTAGCAATCAATCCGGGCGAAAGACAGAGATGGTTCTAGGACACGGATTGTGTTTTTTTTCACTTGCAGGGATATTTGTTTTTTTTCTTTTTTAACACGCACTTTTTCTAGGGGACAAACACGTTTCCGCAAACGTATTTTTGGCGATTTTCGGTTCGTTTGAAGCGTAGGCAATTTGAATTAATACTATTTGAAAACAGAACTACATATAGATGTGTACAAAAGTGATTCGGAAAGTGTAGATTGAAGTTTTTAAGTGATTTGCTGCGAAGTTTTGGAGATTTCTTCACTGGCACTGGGTGTTTTCATGTCTTTACTTCCTAGGTTAACTGGTTATTGGGTGGTGAGGCATTGCCAGACTAGTAGGATTTTGAGTGGGGGTTTATTTTTAGAGCAATGGCACTGTTTGATTTATGCTCTGTTTTGTTGACGGTGGTGGCGGTTTTGATTCGAAGGATACGCGAAATTTTTTGTACTATATCGACTATATAAATTTCTGACAGATCGTTGGCTTGAGCAAATTCGTATGAAAAGTGAAAATTCGGTACGGAATAATATTATTAATTTTGTTAAAGAAATTTTTGTTTTCAAATACGTGTTGGCTTAAAATGTTGAGAAAAGATACACGAGTTTCGAAATAAGTGCTTGTGAAGTGTTTAGATGGGTTAATTTGAATAGAATCGTGCTTTAAAAAATGTACTTCGAAACTCGCGTATTTTTTCTCGACATTTCAACTTTATTCTTATCAGACAAAAATAAATTCTTTAACTAATTTATTTATTTTGTTCCGCACCGAAATTAAACTTTACATATAATTTTGCTCCCGGCCAAAATCTGTCCAGTCGTGGAGGTACACAAAATGCCACCAAGGGGCGCTGAAAGCACTTTACCGGGTGTCAATTAGTACAAGGAGTGGTGGGCAAAGTCTTGTAATTCCGAGCATTTGCTTGAAATCAAAAAAAGGCGGGTTAGTTGAAATAAGTAAATCGGGTTTCGGCATTGATGAAACAAAGTATTTAATGGTTGAGTGTTTTACGATAAGAGTTCCCATCAAAGTATTGTAGAATGACCTCACATCAATATTACATTTAACGTGATATTTTTACTATCTATCTGGATTTGACTTGCTTAACTCAGTAAAGTAGCAACATTTCTTTCAGAGATGACTGACTCAGAAAGGGAATGTGAGGTGAAAGTTGGAGTTTAAGTTAATGAGGATTTACAGGTGTCGCTGGACAGCTCGCCGGAATAGAAAAAGGTTGAAAAGGGTCTTATACCTGAAATTGATTTCCAGTCTTCACCTGAAATTTGACTCTCTGACGTGAAATTAAATACTGTTAAATCAGTTACCAGTTTAGGACACCTACGTAATTGGTCATAAGCTGTCTGGGTATTCGCATACTAAGTCTGTTATTATTACATATATATATTATATCACCCAACTTTCATTACCTAAACTCGTCCCATATATTCTTTGTCTACTCGACTCAAGCTTGGAATTTTTTACCATTTCACATTAAAACTATTGCTTTTTCTCAACCGACAATTACTATTATCACTTTTATTTTCTTATCTACATTTCTTTCTTCTCCCACCTATTCAAACTCCTATCTATATAAATTACCATTCTTGTATTACGTTTAAGCCGTATAGTACTAAGTTCTGTGCACTATGAAAGATTAAATCTTAATGTACAATCAATCCATACGTTATTCATAAATAAATTAAAAATTGAAAGCTGCTAGGACATGTAGCTCGAATGAGTCTTCGATTCATAACCGGAGCAACAAGGCAGAATAGCAAGGCGTTACCTTAGGTGACGCGCAAAAGTCGAAGAGGGCTTCAGTTGTCTTTGAGGCGACAATTTCATTCACCTGGCTAAGAACCGGGCTAGCAGAAGAGGTTTATTGGTTGAGGCCCAGGTCCACTACCGGACTAAACCACCATCTAAGCTACTAGTAAATAAGTTCACAATTGATTAAATGTTGAAACTACCACAGATCTCAGAGAAACTCAAGACGGTGCAATCGATACTTATCACCTTTTTACTGACTTTTAAAATTTAAAACCGCATATTACATATTTGTAACAAACTATAAAGTGATGCCGGATCTTAGCATCTCTAGAAAATTGATCGATTGTGAAACAAAGCGCGAGGTGCATCGTGCAAATCGGAAGCAAAACCTCTGAACTCTTTCTGATGTGCGTCGAATTTCGTCAAGAAGGCGCACTGGCTTATGAAATCAATCGCCTTGTTTTGAGCATATAGTACAGCATGCAGACATCACATGTTAAGTTGGCATTAAAGTCTAAAGGAAATAAGGATGCACAATATACGTTGTCGATCATAAATAAAAATCGCACACAATTTCGGAAAAAAGGAAGCGAATGTTGAGATAGCTAGGAAGTTTTTTTTATTTCGCAAATTTAAGCCTCATAAACGACATCTTCACGAATTATCAATAGTAGCCGAATTGTCCAAATGTCTGTTGAAAATATGTACATAATAGTTTTGGTGTAATGAACGATAAGTAAAATAGCTGAAATGACTTTAGACACCTTCGTTAATCGTCGTCGTAACAGTTTATTTGAAGTATTGAACTAAGATATGGATATAATCAGGAAAGTAAAAATCGATTGACTACTACAATGGTTTCGCCATATCAAGCGAAAGAACGTCAGAGGGTCCAAGAGGGTTTTGGGTTCTCAGGAACGTGGTTCGACCAGAACGATGAATGAATGATGAACAGTGAAAACGCAGATGCTATACATCTCAGTCTAATAAAATGGAGCAGCCCGTCAGAGACGCTAGACGTCCACTCATTCCGGGGTGCCAGTATTGACATACGAGTACATACTAGTAGCCAAGGTACGATCGCGGATATCAGAGGCAAAGACAACAAAAATACCGCAGTTAGGCAAAACTCACCATTTAACCTGAAGACCATGAAAACTTCCGTCCATCTGAACAAAATAGAAATATCCAACTTCCAACTGAGGATGGTAATATCCAACTTCAAATACTTGTTGTCGTATTATGTGGATGTCTTAAATCGATCGTCAACAACCTGATAGGTTCAGTTTGCATGTGCAGTTTTACATGTGTATCCACCAAATAATCACACTGCGGTAAAATTTGAAGAAGACAAACAAATACCATAGCGACATCCACCACTCTTCATCGCTTTTAAGGCAGGCTTTCATAGCGACGAAATATATAGGGCCATGTCTGGTCTTGGCATCCTTGCAAAAATCTTTCGGTTTTACAAGTTGTCCAATGGAGAACTCCTGCTGCTCTATCAAAGTCGGAAGAAACATAACCGAACTGTTTGATGTTAAACTGAATCTTAGACAGTGCAACACGCTATCATACGAGTTCTCTGACATCGTGCTTCAAGGAATTGTGCACAATTCTCAAGCCAACCCAGAGAAACAATATTTTAAAAACATGACCAAGAGAAACCATCGTGATGTCCGGTTGGCATTTATGAGTATTGACTCAGAAGCAACAGAAATGGGCCTGTCGGTTTCAAAACAAAATGTATGTACAGCGGTCAAAAAAAGTATTCGACATGCACATATTTTCTTCAAATTTTGAATTAAAAATTGATGAAAATATGGCACAGCAAAACTAGTTAAATTCACTTTAGTTCTTTTATTTTGATTTCAGCGTTTATAAAAATATTCACATTTCTAACAAAAAAAAAACAAAACAGACAAAATATTGTAAACTAACTAAAGAGTAACTCACAATCAAACCAAATATTCGACTAATTATTTAATCTAATATTTAGTTGCTTTCCTTTCTCTATTATTTCTCTAAGACGTTTCGGCATGGATTTAACCAAAGTCCTTGTGTAGTCAGCATCAATATTTGTCCATTCTACAAAACAAAATTCTTTTCATTTGATTACGTACACTCATTTTTTGTGTTTAAAGCGATATGCTTTGGACCGTTGTCCTGATAAAATTCAAAAATTTGTCCAAGACCAAGACCAACTATGATTTTAATGTGGTTAAAGAATTCATCTACAAAAGATGTGGTGTGAACACCAGTAATAATATAAGCGCGAAAATCAAGCGATGTCTTGTGAACCGCTGTTTCTATGGAAAAGGAAGGCAATTAAGTAGCAAAACTCTATCTCGAGCAACGAAGATGGCTGTATACAAAACCATGATCATCCCTATTCTGTTAAACGAAGCACAATCATTTCAATTTATTTCTTCTTTATTGTCAAAAGCTTAATCTATTATCACAGTGTTTTGTACCCGTTTACCAGTTTAACCATGCATCTTTAACTAGTTTCCACTTTCATGTCTCCATTAGAGTGTCTGCTTTCCATGTGCCTCTGAAGATCTCTCCTCCTCGCCAGAGTCTTATGGCACAAATGACACTTGTATGCCGATGTTCCAGGTTGTAGATGTAACCTTACGTGCTTATTAAGATTGCTAGGATCACCGAACGGTCGCAAACAGAACTTACACTTGAGCGGCTTAAAGCCCGTATGGGTCCGAATGTGGATTTTCAAGCCATACTTCCGGGAATACACCTTGCCACAGTAAATGCACAAGTGACCTTGTTTAGAAGTTCCCATATTACTGACAATCGCTTCAATCTGAGCAGCAGCATCCATTGGATTGAGAGGTACTTGTGAGTGTGGGGACAGTGTTGGCGGCGGTTGAGGTGGACTACCACCTGGTGGCAAGAACATTCTTGGTGGACTTCGAAAATCCATTGGAAGTGTCGAAACCGAAACTGATGATCTTGAAGGACTTATTGGTTTAAATGCGGACAATCTGGAAGTTGTGCTGGTTGATAGTGTTGTGGTAGGTGCACACGCAGCTGCTGTTGATAGATGAGAGAACACTGTCGCTCTTAGAGCATAATGTAAGCGAATCCACAGAATGTCCAACGAATGACGGCCACATGCCAGAGCTAGGTGAATTTTTAATGGATTTGGTGTTTCGAATGTCAGTCTACAGATGTGACATGTGTATCGGTTGTTTCCTTTTAAGTAAAAATTTCATTAAAATTAGAAAATAATAGAAATAATTAAAAAAAAAAAAAAAAAAAAATTCGCAGCCGGTAGGATTCGAACCTACGCTCCCAGAGGGAATCTGATTTCGAGTCAGACGCCTTAACCACTCGGCCACGACTGCTACAAATTCGTTTTTGTCAGAGTTGCCAGTTAAGTACTTTACTTACCTTCAATGTTACTCGGCGCTAAAAATGGTATCGACATGAGAATCGCCAATTCCTCTGAAAACCAAGCAACGAGTTCCTCGCCTTTTTGAATATCTTTGATGAGCCGCATGCGGATGCAGCTCGCTCCCCCATTCCCTCTATCCACTTCGAAGAGTACGTTGTAACTGTGAACATCTTCCGAGAGTTTTATGCGTCTTAACCAGGAGTCATCATGCTCAATCACATTGACCAGACGTCCTTCGGCGATTTTACAGAAATCCGTTCCATTTGGAATGATTCCATTCAAGGACATCAGCATCAAAGTGGACATATGAGACGTTGATGTGTTCTTTGGTATCAGCTCTGCAGCTATCACTCCCAATTGCTTTCTCCGGGACATGGATGGCATTACAGGTGGTGGTGCTGGTCTATTATCCTGACCACTAGCAGTTGGTAGTAAGTGTTCTATCCGAAATATCATACTAGAGGTTTTCCTTTCAATCCGTTCGGCAGAAGATCCAATCAGAGTATTATTAGATGGCAGCACGGGTAACATAGCGTAATCCTGTACCGTTCTAATCGCTGTCTAACTTTATTATGACTTCCAATTGGACTAGGAAATTTCTTTTATACCACAACTACCCTTGCAAAAAAAAAATACACAATTTGGGAAAATGGAAAAGTTGCAGCAATTGGACACAGTGCAACCCTGCCACCAAACATTGACAAGGAATCCTTGTAGTGACAAGTGCGTAAAGTCTCACGACCTAACCCAGCATCCGCATAAAAGAACACATCATATCCCAAGCACGACGACATCATGAAAATGCGAAAATCCACAGCCGGTGTCAGTCGGTTAATTCCGCAGCAAGTGTACCGATATAAGGTTCAGCCTTTTGGCTTACTCTTGTGGGGGGGTTGGGAACTTTTGGAATCGGGTTTTAATTACAATTAAATGATCAACATAGCACGGCAACAGCAGCGCTATGTACCAACGATACCAAACCAACCCTCGTTTAAGCATTTAAGTGAATCAATCCGAATGAAAGGAGGCAGATTAGGAGGATTCTAATGATTGTTCGGGTGTTTACATAGAAAATAAGTCCTTGCTCCGATCAACAGGATGATGTGGTAGATATTGCGAATGTATTTCGAGTGAATAAGGGTGCACAAAAAACATGTGTTTTGGATCTCAGCGATGTTACTCGTAGATGGTTTTGTCGGATCGGCTTAGGGGTTGCAGAAAGCAAATCGAAGTGGTTTTTGCTGATACAACCAGGGGATGGAAGAGCTGATGCTTGTGGTAATTGCAATTTAAATTTAAAAACATTTGAATCAGGTACATACAGGTTGACCACCATTTCGATGTCCGGGTCGTGTGTTGGTCAATTTGCTACGCAACCAAAATTAATTGACAAAAATAATTTTAATTTGGGTGAGGAAGGTGTTGGAAAACGTGTTTATGGTATATGAAGCCGAGCGTACATAATTAAGTTCATTCAAAATAAGAAATACGTGCGCTGTACAAAACAGTAGATTGAAATTTCCGCCATGTTGTAGTAATATAAGGGATCTGTACTTTTGTAAACAGAGTGGTCTTTGTAATGCAAGGTGTTTGGGGAGCTTTAACATTCAGAAACAACAGGAGGTCAGTGAAAACACTTTTCGTAAGCCACAGCTCAAGGTAGATGCAATCAATGCGGCATTAACTAGAGCTCTGGACGTGAATAACTTCTTGAATTCGGAGAATTGGGAACGTATATCAGGCTGTTTCTGTAAAATATAACGAACTACTTGCAAATAGAATCCTCCTTCCTAAATGGGAAGACGATAACATTATAAAGTGACACAGAAGGGTAGTTTTACTGGCTGAACGATCGCAATGGAAAAACAAAGACAATTATTTTACTATTAACAAAGTTCTTGAGGCATGTGGTGGATCAATGCTTTCCATTGGAGGAGAGTTGCAAGTAGATGTCGCATATAAGAAACAACGCATCAATTCAATTCAGATGGATTTGTTGAGATGCTCCTTTGTCTAGTTGTAAATCCATTGTGATACCACTGGGAGAGCTTTGATATTCTAGCTGCTCCTGGAACTAAAGAGATTTCTTTATTATTTTGTTAAGGTCGGTGATTTGCAAAGAGCAAGGATCATTTAGATCATGGAAGTAGTAACTTCATTCTAGTGCAGCAATTTCTGCACGTGTCTTCCAGTTTCTCAGTGTCCTGTGATTATGTTCACAGAAATCCCAGATTGACCAGTTCATTAATGACATATTTCCTTGGGACGTCCGTATGTCCCGAAACTCAAGAGAGTATGATCTCGTTCTGCCTAGCCATCTTGTTGAGAGATGCGCGCCAGTCTCTAACAATTCTCGAACTTAATGTGTTCGAGAAAATTGAACTAATCGCAGTTTAACTATCTACGTACAATAGATTGCCATATCTAAGACGGATAGACTAAAGGTTTGTGGGTGTAGAGCTACTCAGAGAAGTTTCCAGCATCAACCCTTTCGGCTGTCTTAGAGTCGTTTGTGAAGATGAAAATTTACTTCCTGAGAAGATTTCCCATTCTTTTCTGGAATCAGCTGATTGAAGTCAAAGTTGATGTCAATTTCAATTAATGCAGCATGTGTCTTGTTAAGCTCTCTCTCTCTTTTGCTGAGTGTCGCTCAGCTTGAGAGGAGATTTTATTGAAATCTGCATGCCAAAAAGTCTATAGGTAGCAAATGAAGCTACTCGTATATTCGAAGAGCCGTCATTGGAGAATCCTTAAAGCACCTGTGATGCCTATATAGGGTTTTCCAATAAGGACTTGACAACTTTTTTTTTAAATAAAACATAAACCATTTGAGATATTTCAAAAACTTTATTATCGGCTTGAAGTACAATCAAAACATTTATGTATGGAACTTGACTTTGTTCATATGGCCACCGCAGGCACGTTTGTAACGTTGGACCCAATTTTCAACGACTCGGCCACACATTTCGGCCGAAACGGCCGCTATTTCGCGTTCAATGTTGGCTCTGAGCTCTTCCAACGTCGGCGGCGTGTTGGCCTAAGCCAATGACTTAACATAGCCCCACAGAAAATAGTCAAGCGGGGTTAAATCGCACGAACGTGGCGGCTAATCGACTGGCCCACTTCTTGAGATAACACGCTCACCATACTTACTCTTCAATAAATCGATTGTAGCGTGTGCTGTGTGGCTTGTGGCATCATCCTGTTGAAACCACATGTCGTCCAAGTCCATATCTTCCAATTCGGGCCAAAAATAATCGGCGATCATAACCATTCACAGTAACGTGACGATCGTTATCGTCGACGAAAAAATATGGCTCAATAACGCCGCCGGCATGCAAACCGCACCAAACAGTTATTTTTTGTGGATGAAGTGGTGATTCATGAAGCACATGTAGATTTTCACCCGACCAATAACGCATATTTTGCTTATTCACGAACCCATTGAGCCAAAAATGAGCTTCGTCACTGAAGATGATTTTGCGATGAAATTCATCATCTTCAATTCTTCAATCAGATTGATCTTGTATGGGTGTAAACCAAGATCCTTACGAAAAATACGCCATAATGTGGTTTGAGCGATGCCCAATTATTGAGAACGCCGTGGAATTGACTGATTTGGATCGTTTGCTACGGACGCCCGTGATATTTTCGACAGTTCGACCAACCCGTTGTCTCACTGACACGGCGACATCACACAACGAATATGTAGACTCAAATTTTTGCTCTAAACTTGTTATTGCCTGTCTACTAGGGCGAGAATTACGACCGAAAATTGGAGTTAACGCTCTTAAAGTTGCAGTCACTGACTCCGAATTTCGGTAGAAAATTTTTATAATTTGCAGACGTTGCTCGTTCGTGTACTTTACCATGATGAAAATGTTGAGTTTACAGTTTGATGATTAGTGAAAGAGTGCGTTCACAAATTAAATTCAAAGTCGTCAAGTCCCTATTGGAAAACCCTTTACATGCGACTCATTGCGTAAACGATTTGAGCAAACGGATATGCTTTACGTGGGAATTAGGCTAGCAACCAGTGCTACTCGTATTTTATTTCTTTCCATCTCAATTTTCTCTCAAATATGAGGCTAAGCTACCTGATACTCCACGAGAAAGTCAGAGGGTTGCCATTTAACTTGGACAGGATGATGCAGGCAATTTTGATTTTTCTTGTGAAGAGGATCAGCTCTGAGCCCAAATTGAAATTGAGAGAGCTTCTACCGGTATTTGCCAGATACATAAAGAATGACATCATACGCGTAAGCTCCCACACTATCCCTCGTCTTCTAATTTAGTAAGCAGCCCATTGAAGACTAGGTTCCATAGGGAAACACACACCTTTACCGGTGTAGAGTACTGGGTATTGTGCTGAGACCCACTAAATAGGTTTTCGTAATTCATAGCAGATTGGCTTTGACATCCTGAACAGTTTTCGGTAATTTTGCAGATACCACTAAGATGCCATCAGGTACCGGTGCCTTGTAAGTTTCGAAGATCAAATTATCTATTTAAGCTTTTTCACACAGATCGAAAAGTGCCGAGACTTTATTGAGTTTTAACGGTAGTTTTTCCTATCAAATAACAGTGTTTTATTATTGTACGAAACTCGTTTCTTCCCATGGTTTTGCAAATATCTAAAAGTTCGTTACTGAAACTTTAATATCTCGATAATTAATGTATCATTTGAAGGTTGGTATTAACCAAAAATCGTATGGATATGTTATTGTCACCATCCATGTGTCAGTCTCGGAGACTTTTCGAACCAGCTGTTATATGTAGGTGGGTAGATCTCAAAGCAGGTTTGAGATGGGTTGCTGGATCGCAGACAGGAATGTGAGAGTTTATACGCAAGTCCCAAGATTTTCCTCGGATAGAGCCATCTACTCTTGGTAGGCCGATCGGTTGATTGTAGACGAGATACCAAAGCCAGTACACCGTACACAGTGCTTTGTTCCCATTGTTATAGTAAGAAGGCGATTGGTGAAAAACGAATCTACGGAAACATCAATGTAATCCCAAAACTTAAAACTAATTGACACCATATTCCATGTAGTTTTATAAATTCAAAAGACAAATGCGTTTTAGAGGACAGAGTGCTGTGAAAATGTATTGCTAATTTAAAAAGTGGATGGCTCGATAAACTGCCATATGACGAATTTGATCGTAATGTTGTTTAAAAATTTAAGATAAAATAATCATTCCTATTTTTGTAACAACCGAGTCCTCATTTCGGAGGTAACATGGTTCAGAGCATTAAAATACGTCCACGAGCACGTTTTTTGGGTGACTGATACGCAAATATGTATATATGTACGGTTATCTTTTATGAACTATAAATTTATATGAAATTGGGCTCCAGTAGATGATGATGAAACTTCGCTGGACCGTTTTTTAACAAAATGTTGGTCATGTGTTATTACTCGTATTACAAGTTCCTGTAGGTGATGTCTATATTAACAGTAACCGTCGAAGCAACGATAAAACCAATCGAATTCATTTTTTCTATAGTTGAGGAACATCAGTCATATGCAGATATCCAGCTGCTGTCTATCGATTCGTGCTTAGGGGCTTCTTGACATAATCTACGGTTGATATAGCTGAGATTGTACCCCTCACCTTCACGAGAAGGAGGAAACTGCCTAACCAGAGTCATATAGTGCTAAGAGAATCACCGTCCGTGTCTCAAACGAAGCTAAATATTTGGACATCATCCTTGAACTAAAGGTGTTCCAGGCCGCTGTAGGCTTTCTGCAAGTGTAAAGGAAACATTCGGTTTGTCAAAGACGAGGGTCTAATGGTACTTTGATAAGACCAATTCTATCCGGTCGTTCTGGCTTGGTCGTTTGGGGACTTTCCTTAACACGTCTAGGCGCTTTGATGGGTCTCCCACGCCTTGTTATTCTTATCATGGACAGTACTTTCAGAGCTATCTTAGGTTTAAAGAAAAGTGGTCTTTGGTATAGCTTGAAGTGGAGTTTGAATGACCTTGCGCGATGATTGTGCCTTGGATCTGCTTTTGTGGACATGTCACTGGACAAGTCGACTGCCTTTATACTCAGGACTGATTTTGACCAAAATCTGAAGCAGGGGAAAAAATGGTCAGGTTTTCACCGATGTCTTCAGGAGCCATCTTAGATGTGGTGTTGGTCTCTTCGTGGAGAAGTCTTCCAAACAGATTAATATGCAACCTGATGGTAGTTCATGTGAGAAAATGTGAGAAAAAATTAAGAACAATGTATTAGTGTTAGTGTGAAGTGTCAGTTCAACCAGTTGTTTGTTAAACTTCTCTCAATTTTCTCTCTCTCATTTTGGATAATTCCATAGAAACACCAGCATTTCTACGGGTATTGAACCAATGCGGATTGCTTCAATGGACATTGAGCTGTCGGATAAACTGGGTAAATGCCAGTTGGCTGTCTTATGAGCACAGCCGTAAATGGTTGCAGGTAGACCAATCGAATCCTTCCAGATATACTGTAAACTATCCACAGGCCCAATGCATTTGATTAGCACCTAACTGTACTAGGCATTAGTGACATCATCTCCTGTTACGCTTGTTCTAAGTGTGATATCGACACCGAGAAGCACTTTGCGAATAATATTCGTCTTACACTTGTATCAGGCTATAGGTGGTAGTTACTGATTTAGTAAGTGCTATTAATACTGTTACCTTATCTCTAAAGCTATTACTCAAGCTGCTGTGAGTATTCTGGATAGCCATATTTTAGGGCAACATATGCTTTCCAAGATATTATAAGTGCAACCTCATTGCAGATGTCAGGTTCTTGACTTAAATTAACCAAGCTCAATATCGCAGTTATCGCAAGTAAACATCTCACTATGTTCCAACTCCATTAAAGTGATTATGTCAAATGCATTCATCATGCACTTAATATTTTCAATGTGCAACTTTCCATAACCTGAAATAAATCTGATTCCTAACAACGAATACAACGTAACCCATCTACTGCGACCACACAATAGCCCTTAATCAAGAGGGAACATTAAGTTGTTCGATAAGATATCTCTATTACTTGGTAATTTTAATTGAATATCCTTCAACAAAAGAACGCCTACCAACTTGCACTATCATCGCCCAACAAGTCTACACAAAACACTACCCTACTGCCCATGTGGTTCCTAATGCAAAAGCAAATCCACGCACTTGTCATAATTCCCATTAGATGTCGAACTTGATCCTAATCTTCCGACACGCTAATTTATCATCCCATTTGGATGGCAGGCCTTAGTTCGTTGTTTGCTCAATGCATCAGCGGAACTATTGCTCCTCAGTTTCCGCAAGGATGTCAGAAATATAAATTTATTTTTTTTATAACGCGCACATTAACTTTTGTGCGTTTTCATATTTTTGACAAGACGAAAACAGTCCACTTGATGGCTTTGCACTAAACACATAGATGTAGGTCCACAACGGGTGCTGAGCGAATTCACCACCACCACCACCATCGTCATGTGTTGAAATTCACAAAGCTCTTAGCAGAGTACAAGCACTGACTACTATTAGAACTACCCTCGTGTTGTTGTCAACAAAAAAATTATAAAATAGCAGGACACAGTAGTGCGAAGCGATGGGAATTCGTCATATGGTATTCGACAAGGAAGAGGTTTTTCGTAATCCGACAGAGCAACCCTGAAGCTTGAACACTGCAGACAAGACCCTTGTAATGCCGATTTGACATCCGTGACCAGATTTTGGTACGTACACCAACACCGACTATTCTGCAGGCAAGAAGTTAACAATAATGATGGCGATGGCATTGTTCTTCTTATGGTCATGGTAATGGTAATAGTAAAGGGGTGGTTCCAGCGTTTTGGTAACCACGTGCGCAGGTGTTGCTGCTGATACTGCATCGTCGATAGATATATTCATGTTCAGGAGTTTGAGTGTTTTTGGTCGTGTGCATTAGGATTGGTGGTAAAGTGGTTTATTACAATTTTATCATATTTGTCGGATTGGTGCACACGATGTAGATACGTACATAGCTTGAGCGTCAGAATTACCAGAAAAAGACGTGTGGTTATCTGAAATGAATAAAATTTGTGGAAATATGTATTTTGTAATAAGATGAATATACTAGAAAGAACTATGCATTAAAAATGTGTCAGGGGGAACGGACAATTTAAACGAGTTCTCCCCATACAACAAAGACGTGTCTTCTAAGCAGCCTTTTGATTCTTCTTTGAAATTTTGTGTACTAAGACAAAGATGTAAAAATCTAAAGGTCCTGTATCGGAAGTTAGAAAATGTTCCCTTGAAATATATTAATTGGTGACAGTCGTCGAAAAATGTTCAACTTTAGGACAGGCTTTAAAACTGAGATATAAAAATAGACGTTATTTGGATGCAGTTTGCCATTGGAGCTAAACTCAGGCAACGAATGTAGAGTTTTTAACATGAGAACAGGCGCTTCATGATAATGCGAGGCTAAGCTTGGAAAAGTCAACCTAATATGCATACATTTTCTTACAGAAGACGAGAAGGTGTTCAAAAAAAAAAAAAAAAAATGTTGACTCTTTTCTGACTGGGTGATTGCTATGTTCCTTTATGAATAGTTTTGCATTTATTGTTTCCCAATTAATTGCAACTTTTTTTTCCGTTGTAGCAGACTACTCATTGTCCAATACAAGAAGTATCATCTCTTATACTATTTGTATGTTTCTTTAGACTTTCAACCCATTGAAACTGATTTCACCATAGTCTTCAACGGGGACAAAGCGAAGTTACTCTCAGTAAGACCGCCTCCATGACAGATGGGTCTAAAACAGCGGTAGGCAATTTTAGAGTCTGTAGGTGTCCGGTAGCAGATGTACATTTGTTTTAAAATGTTAAACGGTGTTGGGGGAAGTTGGCGTCATTTGATTCATCGAAAGTGTGGGTTTGTCATACACAATGTCACAGTGGTCGGCAGAATATACAGCGCCTCAACTTTTTGATCACATGATCGGAAGAAAATACAACTTTTGGCTGTAACTTTTCCAATTTTACTGTTATTATAACTAAATTTTCCCTCAAAACAAATGGAGTGATTAAGAATTAGCATAGCAAAAGCGAACGGAAATGCACCATTATTTCGTGAGCACTTTTAAAAGTTCTTAGAAAATGCATGTGATCAATTTGTTGAGGGTTGCAAAGCTGAGTTTTTTTTTAAAGTGTTTTCTCTCGAAATTAAACAAATTTGATTATTAAAAAAAATTAATATCGGAATCCAACATAAGGCAAGTTTAAATTTCAGGTTAAGAAAGCATTTTTTACTGTCTTGAATTAGATAGAAGATGAAAAAGCTAAAGAAAAGGAAGTGGAAAGGTTTCCAAAATGAGCCATAGAAAAATTTCTCGAAAACTTCTAGTGTCTTTGGGATCCATATCTAAAATACGCAAGAATTTAGGCATTGAAATCGGAAAAAATAGCACTGGAAGGAAGCCAATTTTGAATTCTACCTTGCAACGGCGTATTGTGCGACACATAAAGTATGGCGTACATGACAATGCGGCCTAGATCAATAAAGATTTGTGACAAAATGATAAGATTACTGTAATAACTGAGGCTGTTAGGAAAATTTTGCGGAAGAACGGCTTTCACGGGCGCGCAAAAACAAAGAAGCCCCTTCTGATGTTGGAATTCGCCAGAAAGTATAAAAACTATAGTGTTAGTAACTGGGCAAAGGTGATTTGGTCGGACGAAACAAAAATTAATCAGTTTTTTTCAGTTTTTATGCATTTTTATTTTTTAACTTAAATTACTCTTATATGCTAAACGAAAAACCCTTAAAAATTAGCTTAAATTACTTACAAATAATCTTATTCTAACTTACTGGCCCCATGCGGGCACTCTAAGTTCAACCTAACACTTAAACTATGTCTTTCGACATTTATTTCTATTTTTACATTTATTAATACTAAAACTAAGAAAATAAATTTTAAGCAAAAAACTTAGTATATGGACATTGGACATATTTAAATTTTTTTATAAAACTTAAAACTAAAAGCCTACATACTACCTAAAAATAAATCTTAATCTACTTAACCTACTTACATCTAACACAAACATATATACATAAATATATATATACATAATATGTATATACATAATATATAAATACATGTATATATATATTTTTTTTTTCATTTTTTATTTTTTATTTTTTTGATATTTATATTTTTTTTTTTTCTTAAAATTAACTTATTCCTACCTAAAACTATGTAAGCCGGCCATGGCTAAGAAAAAAAAAATTAGGCTGGCCCACTTTGCTTCACATGAAGTTACATATCACTGAAGGAGTTCGACGACGAAGCATCCTTCCCTTCAACAAGCCGCCAAAAGTGTTTGTGCTGCTGAGCAGCATCCCTCATGTCGCGACTCCCTACCGACCTACTGAACCGGAGACGATCCGCGTCTCTGTCGTAGTTGAGTCGCCTGTCCGCAGCTGTTCGAGCGACGTGGAAGATTATCGGCACCGCCAAACTGGCCTGGATCAGACCTTGAACGCTTCTGGAGGAATAAAGCCGTCAAAGCGAACTCTCTCGTGATACATATAATTGGGGTAGAAAGCCCCGGAGATCAGCTTGTTCGATGAGGTCATTGCTCTTGCAATGTGCCTTCGAGTCAACTTAATGACGAAATTGTCCACTCTTATTAGGTTCGCCCTATTGTACAAAACCTCATTTTGATAGAATTTTATGTACTAAGACTCTGGTGTTCTGTATAAGCGAAGACAAGTCCTAAGACAAGCCCTCTCAAACACCCGAATCTTTTCCAATAAACTTGCTCTCACGTTGAACCACACGGGACATCCAAATACAAGCATGGGCCTGATAAGGGTCATGTAGCAGATTACCTTCACCCTGGCATCGAGTTGGCTGTTATAAAACAGTCTTTTTTTAAGGGCAAAAGCACCTTTGGCTCTAGCTAAAGCAACTACATCTATATGTTTGTTAAAATACAGAAATTGATCTAGCCAGATCCCAAGGTATCTAACTACATTTCGACAAGCAAGTGGCTGCTCTTGCTGTCCGACTATAGAAAACTTTCGCCAATTATTTCTGGTATCCCTAGAGGCCCCAGACAAAGGCGTCCTAAACAGAATGGTTTCCGACTTCTGAAAGTTGATTTTCAACTTCCAGTCATCGCAATATCGCTTTATTTTGTCGAAGTCTCGTTGCAAGAGCATATTAATGACCTCAATCTTTGGACCTGATCTGTACGCGATTATGTCGTCTGCGTACGCTATGGCATGGTGAAGTGGACCTATCAGATCACTCGTGTAAAAGTTGAATAGGATCGGCGAATTTACCGCACCCTGTTGCAGACCGTTTTTAATGTTAAATGTTCCAGCAGATGTCACATCGCCATTCTTCACGATGAACTGTCTACTGGAGAGCATATCAAAAAGAATATACAACAGTGATTTACTAATGCCCAACCTGTCCAGCTTGAAAAAGAGTCCTTCTAACCATACGGTATCGAAGGCTTTCTCCAAGTCAATCAGGCAGGTACCAGTGCACTGGTTCTTGCCTTTGTTCCATTGGATATCAGAAACCAGTTTAGACGCAGCATGAATGATATCATGCCCCGCCTTGAAACCGAACTGATTATCTGGAACTATATCTTTGTCCTCAACCCACTTAGTCAGGACTCTATTGATCACCTTCTCGAAAACCTCACTGATGCTTGGAAGAAGACTGATCGAGCGGAGATTCGCCGGATTGGAAGTGTCTTTATCCCTTTTTGGGCTGGGATGTACCACCGCAGTTTTCCAATGCGCTGGATAATGTGCATTATTCACAGGGTGGTATAAATGTCCACCGCTTCTAGTGATAGATGTCGAAGCACAATGTTCGGTATTTCATCGGTTCCCACTGATTTCTTACTTCTAAGCGATTCGAAGATCGTTTGGAGCTCTGCCTTCGAAATGAACGGTGGTAGTACCATTTCATTGGTGATGACATTATTTGCCATATTCTCGTCATTGAACTGGGTGAAATCCGAGCTCTCGAATCGTCAATTCACAATTTCATTTCGAAGGTAGAAATTGTGCACAAGGACTCGATTTTCCAGGTCGTGGTTCGGGCCAATGATGTCATTCGCCTTATATACTTCCTGGAAAGTCGCTCCTATAGCCTCTACCTGCTCCTGCGGATCCTCGATCACAACGAAGTTGTCATCATCAACAGCTTCATTTGGATTTATGCCTGCTGCTATAAGTATGTTCTCGTTGTCCGTCGTTCGGCCGATTTTAAAATCGAAAGGTCGTTTTGATCTTCGCTCCGAAATATTTTATTTATTTGCGGGAACATAATCGGGTTGCTGGTGTTTACAGCTCGAATTTTGTTGTTCCAATATAAACTTACAGATGTTTGGACGTTTTTAATCGACGACTTCAGTGTCATGATCTCCGGGTTATGTCTGTCAGTAAACTGTCTGTACAAGGTTTTTAGTCTTGACAGCAGTTTACTTTTATGTCGGTGCAGTGCGTCAATAGTTGCGTTGCGGAATAAGTCTTCTTCGTCATTGTGTTGGTACCGAGGTGTCGTGTTTCCATTGTTCGTCTGATTGTCTCGTCCATTAGTCTTATATACCTGCCAATCTCCTCGTTTGACAGATTTCTGTTGGACGGTGGGTAGAGCGAATTCGAGGAGAGTGCTCTGGTGAAGTTTGTCCAACGTACCCTGCTATAATTGTAGGAATGCCTTTGGACAAACTCATCCAATTCCGCAATTTCGTTGGGGACAGTTATTTCGGTGCTGAGACCGCAATGGTCACTGTCATACACGAAAGTGCGTAGACAGTTTGTAGTTTGTTGGTTAGTGCATGTCAGTTGTATTCGTGAGTTGAACAGCAGAAGATCCAAATAGGACCCGTGTCTGGGAAACGACGGACTATCCGTCGCCTTAAGCCCGAGTCGATACATTATACTGTGCTGACCCCACCAATTGAATAGTAGGTTCCCTCTAGTATTTGGTATATTGTTTCACCAATCACTATGTTTGGCGTTGAAATCTCCGCCGATAATAAAATAGTTGTCTTCCAATTCCAGCCTCAGAAATCGAAAAAGTGTTTCGGGCTCTGAGATAAATAAGGTGGATTGAGTAGCCTTAGGTGCATAAACAGACACCATATACAACCGCTTTCCACTACAGAGAGGGATATACACGATGCATGCTTCCAGCACCTGGAACCTACGTACTACACGACTGTATACTCTTTTAAAACGTATACCTTTTCGTACGAAAATTGCAACGCCACCTCCTTGAGTGGAGTTGGGTCGGTTTCTCCGTACTATTTTGTATCTTCTGTGCCTCATTTTGTGTCTTTTGGTAAGCTTAGTTTCGCTAACCAAAAGCACATCGGGGGCTTGGTCTTTAAGCAACTTAAATAGTGCGGCTCGTCGTTCGAGCCTAATCAGTGAATTCACATTCACAGCAAGGACCTTCAGGGTTTGCTCACCCGTACCTATTACGCAAAAGGTGCGCTAGGCCAGGCAGCAGCGCGTATACTTGATCTACCCGCGCGGTCTGTTCAGTTAAAACAAAAAATTAATCGTTTTGGGTCCGATGGTCGTAAGTGGACGTGGAGAAAGCCTAGTGAGCCAATAAGCGATTGCCACATCAAGCCAAGATTAAAGTTTATAGGTGGAAATCTTATGATTTGGGGATGCATATGGATGGGGTTGGTCAACGGTTGGCCAGAATTACCAAAGCGTGGCGGCAAGGTAATCATTTCGAAGTACTTGATTGGCTACCACAATCGCCAGACCTCAATCTGATTCAGCATCTTTGGGTTGAAGTCAAACGTGAAGATTGTGCAAATCTATGGCACCGCACTCAAACTGATTGGCAAAATATTACGAGTAATCCAAATCAATGCAAAACATTTATAGAATCCATGCCAAGAAGAATACAAGCAGTTCCCAAACCAAAAGGAGGCCATACGAAATACTGAACAAGATTAGTTTTTGTTTTAGTTAAATTAAAATAAGTTAACAAATGAATTTCTATCTCTATTGTTTTTTAATGAAAATTACGTTAAATTATATTTTTAAATAAAAAAGTTGTAATCAAAAGTCAGATTATTTGGTATGCATGTGATCAAATAGTTAAGTCACTGTATATTCGGCGATTGAGCGGTAGGTCAAGTGTGAATTTAATTCGCTCGTGGGTGCAAAAGTTCCGCTAAGCTTCTTCAGCTCTGAATATCCTTCAACCAGGGCCCATCGGAACATCAGGATCCTTCCTCCTTCTTAAGAATCAATTAGACCTTAAGGAAAATAATTTTGATTTACGTAAATATTTTTGAGCAACAATATTGGAGAGATTTTGAACTGTAAATTGGATCTTCTGTGGCGACGAGGACTACTTGGCCCTGATTGGGCACATAAATAACCAAACTTGTCGCCATTGGAGTCTGCGACAACATAATCTGAGACTCAAACACCAACGGCTCTTACTTGCCTAAGAGTTAGTGTCTGGTGCGCGCGATAAACGTGAAGAACGAAAATTAATTATTAATTAATCAATATACAAAATTGTGTATTGAATTTTTGAAAAATAAATACAATAAACAATAATAATAATAATAATAAAAAGTAATCAGCCGCTTTGGAGACGTCCCGTGACTACCGAGGCCCACGGACTTAACCCCCATGGATTGTTTTCTAGGTGACTAAATCAAAAGTAAATTCTACACTAATAGGCAGTAGTCAGACATGGACCTGAAAGCATGCTGCAGCATGTGGCACGAAATACGGTGGTCCGTTTCCAGCGGTGTATGCGCTAAATGGAGGACAGTTGGACGATATCATTTTCAATCAAATTAATTCGCATTCTTTGCCTTTATCTTAAATTAAGTAATAAAATAATTTGTATGTCTAAAAGTTGTGGTTTTATTCACGTTTCAAAATAAAAATGTGCCGCCGTGCACTCAGTACCTTAGTCTTAGCTGTTCATCAGGCCACTGTTTGGCTCAGCCCGTATAAAATATCCTCCACAGATATTGCAATATATGTATATATATAGACAACAAAGTAGCGATCAAATTTCTCATTTTGAGCACTATAAAATCGAGGGTGGTTAACGACTGCCGCTTAGCCCTCAACGCGATAGCAGCACAGAATTACACTCTGTTGATTCCCAGAGTAGTTAAACATCACTATGCTATTGGAAGACTCGTGCAAGGATTACTTTATAATATGCAGAGATGCAATTTTCAGGTAATTACCACATTCTCTAATAGATCTAAATGTTCTGCGCATTATAACGACCACTACCGGCCTTGAAAAATTTTCTCAAGAAATTTCTTTGGCGCAAAGGTCATCGCCTTCACACAATATCCCAGCGATATCACAATTGCACTCTCCTTAACTGAGGACCTCTCTAATACCTTTTCCATATATAGCTCGTCTCCATGCCCGCTGTCATATGCGGCTTTGAAGTCAACAAATAGACTCACTGTCAATCTGATATTATCTGGTTTTCTCCCAGATCTACCGTAGGGCGAAATGGTTGGCCTTTACTTGGTTGAAACCCTTACATTCTTTGATAAAACTTTCATTCCTGCCGTAAAACTTGTGCTCTTTCCTTTTTTTTCTGCTCGTCTTCGGTGTTTTTCAGCGCTATGAAACCAATCACATCAGAATCTGCTTCTCTTATGGCTCATTGACAAATTCGCATTGGTTTGTGTATGGAGGCTAGGATTTTATTTGAACTTGAGCGAAACGCGATCGACGAAGATTCTAGTGGTCTCTCGCGAATGCAGCTTGGCGGTTTCACTTGACACTGCTGTGTCTATGATATAACATATGTGTTCGTACCCTGACTACAAAAAGTCGAGATTGGTCCTTCAGAAGGAGTATCTTGTTCGCAATTAGACTAATATGGTTGGAGGTTGATTAATCAGGAAATAGTCAATAACCTTTATAAGTGCTGAGATGTGAGAACTGTGTGTTGGTTATTAAAGCGTTACATCCCATTACAACCTGAATTTATTGCTTAGAGTCACTTTCGTTACCAAGCTTCTTGTTAAGATTTCATTGCATAATTTTGTTGTCAAAATTGGGCAATTAATATTTGATGTATGCTGAATTCGTGCTTGATGCTGTCATCCTTATCCTCTGTAGGGGCATGAATGTAAATCAGGGTTATATTGTCCCTCAATGACTATTTGGAGTATAATTTTGATTTACTCGTACCTACTCCTTGACTCGTGAATATATGCTGTGGCACTTGAGCTGTATGTCCACTGTCCATATGCGGTTTCCCTGGGGTTGGGAGCCAAATTTCTTTCCTTGTTTTACCATGGTAATTGATTCTACTTCGTTCTCTATGATTTCATGCTTTTCATGTGCACAGATATTTTAAATTGATAGATTTTACACTTTCATGGTCAATCTGGATCCTTCTGTTTTTTTTTGCTACCAGCTGCTGCCAGAAAATAAATTTTTATTTTAAAATAAAAAATAAATTGAATAATTTCTTGGTGTCCATAAATCCGAAAGCCATCGAAAAACCTTCATATCTAGAATGTTAACAATGGTTTCTACGATTCAATTTAAAGATCATGGTAGATGTCAAGAAGTATTTGATGAAATATCCCTCCTTGATACCATTTCACAACCCCACTCATCTTGGGCTGCGTCACGTAGCCAAACAAAATTGCATAACACGAGTAACTGACTGATTCTGTCTCGGTCTGCATCCATAGAGCGCATAGATGCAGCTTACCACATCTAAAGGCGAGAAACCAATTTTCCAATTATCTAACGTACGCATTCGTATCTTTTGTTACATTTTGTTATTCATCCGGCTTCGTGAATTCAATAAAAGAGTAGACCCAAACAAGATCGAATGCAGTTCATTGTGTGTTCTTCTTCTTAGTGCCACTAATCATACGAATAGCAATGAGATTGGTTAGTATAGAGATACGAATACTGTATCCAAAGGATTGCCTCAGTGGATTATCGGAGTTCTTTTCCAGATTTGGGTGTTTCTGTGTTATTTAGGAGCAGTATCCGCAGCGGGTTATTCAAGAGGTGGAAATGGCGGAGGAGGACGTAATGGAGGAGGTGGCAGAAATGGAAAGGGTGGTAGCAACGGTGGTGGTGGAGGTGGTAGAGGTGGTGGCGGAGGTGGAGGAGGTGGCGGTGGCAGGGGCAATGGAGGTGGCGGAGGATACTCATATTTGCCACCTGATGGAGATGGTGGTGGTTTTAATGGTGGTGGCAATGGCGGTGGTGGCAGTGGAACGCCATCGGGACCTCCAATTCCAATTATCAAAATGGAGTCAAAACTTAGTGTTGATGGATCCTACAATGTATGCCTCCAATTGAAGTTGGATTGTTTTAATTTTTTTTATTTTTTTTCCTCTAGTACGAGTACGAGACCGGCAATGGCATTCAAGTTGAAGAGTCTGGCTTCGTGAAGAACGCTGGAATAGAAGGTGCAGAAGCATTATCTGCTCAAGGTTCCTTCTCTTACACAAGTCCTGAAGGTCAATCGATTTCATTGACTTATGTAGCCGATGAGAATGGTTTTCAACCTCAAGGTGATCATCTTCCAACACCGCCACCAATTCCACCAGAAATTCAAGAAGCCCTTGAGAAAATCGCCGCCGGTGGAGGTCATCCAGGTGATGGAAATGGTGGCAATGGAGGTAATGGAGGAAATGGAAGAAATGGAGGAAATGGAGGAAATGGAGGAAATGGAGGAAATGGGGGGAACGGCAATGGAAATGGGTATATCTACAAGTAAGGGTAATTTAGTTAAAATTTTAAAGTGTTTAAACGAATAAATTGGAGGTTTGTACATAGTTTTTGAAAACATGTGTTTTGAGTAAGATTGTGATTACTAGGGATACACATATGTATCTATAACTTTATGTTTAACGGATATATGCCACAGAAAGGATATATTTCAACAATCTTATGACTGGCCGTGGTGAAAACGATTATGCTTGGATTGGGATGCGTAGTGAACAGAACAGGCATTGCCTTTGTTACACTTATTCCACCGAGACTGCACATATTAAATTCTTGCCTTCATTTATTCTATGCTTAGGACTTACAGCATATTATTAACCAACGTCAACCAGAATAATACTGAAAGTATTCCTCCGTGTCCTGACTCCGACAGCGCATGCTGCCTATAGCCAATTTGTGATGGCGGGGATAAAAAGTGTTTGCCCACGAGACCGGGTGTCTCCACTGCTATAATGCATGTCAATTGAATCATTGTTTAACTGTTCTGTCTGCTTGATCTGTCTGATATAACCTGCGCACTAGTATGGGTTATCCTCTCAAAACTGAGGATATTCTCTTTACGAGATGTAGGAAAGTGACTGGTCTGACGCATATAGTACATAAGAGCTTTAGCATCCGCTAATAAAATGCTTCTTCAAACAGTTCTCGGTTTCTTTTCAGTGTAAAATAGCTTTCGCCACGAAATATGGTTTGTCACTGAGGAGGGTCTTTTGAGTCCACACAGCTATGATAAAACCAATTATATCCTATGCGTCGGTTGTCTGAACGAACAAGCCTTCAGAAAAGTACGGCTCTGCTGCGTTTACCACAGTCTAAAGCACGGTTCTCTCTCAGCTGCATTTCGGGTTTTCCTTAGAAGGCCTGTCTTGCTACAGACGCTTTGATAAATTTCCTTTCCCTTTAAGTCATAACGGTCTTTGGTAAAACACGCACTCTAGTTTTGACGTCTTTGCGCGCCGATTGTCTTCTGACTCTGGTCTTATGGACATCCTCTGTGTTGGAATCTGACAGGACCACAACGTTAGATTTCACTCCTCGTTAGGAAAATTTTCTTCCCTCTTCCAAGCGTAGATATAGCTAACCCGATGACAATCAAATATAAAAGGGTGCTTTTTAAAAGGTTCATACTTTTTTGTTTAAACAAATCTCAAAAAAAAAAAAATGCGACCACTGTATCGAGCGTTTTGCTTCAAACCTGCATAACTAATGACGTGATGTAGAAAATAGTCCAATGGCGTTAAATCGCACGATTTTGATGGCCAATGGGTTTCTTTTCTTGAAATGACTCTATTGTGTGTTCAATAAAGCGATATTTTTTGGTTGGTAGTATGGCGCACCACCCTCTTCCACATTGATGTCACGCAAATTTGGGAACAAATAATATTTGATCACGCATTGCACCTATGCCTCATTTTTGAAGAAATAAGGACCGACAATGCCACCGGCGTAGAATCGGCACCATATGGTACATTTTTCTAGTTCTTGAGAACTGTTTTCGCTCCAAATACGGCAATTCTGCTTATGTTGCCGTTTAAACGGAAATGAACCTCATAATAAAAGTTTAGGGTAAAAAAGTGGGTCAACTTCCAGTTACCCAATTACTGAAAACTAGACGCAATAAATGGTCACGCGGCTTTAGCTCTTACACCAATTAGATCTTACGCAGAATTTTTCTGATAGTGGCTGGATAAAGGCTAAGTTGCTGCAAACGGCGATGAATCGATAAATTGGGGCCGTTTTCAAACCAAGCTTCCACAACCGCGACATTTTCTTCCGAACTCACTGTTCTCGTTCTTGTTGGTGTGTGAGTATACAATAGCGTGAATTGGATGCGAAGTTTTTCAATAATTTAATAATTTAGTATACGAATACAATGGCAGCATTGGATGTATACAATACATATATCTGATCACTGATAGTGGCAATATTGCTCATTTGACCACTGGTCTTACAAAGATGAGGATCGCTTTCTCCTATTGCTACATCAGTCATTATTATATTCGTACCTTTGTATCATTAACTATACATATATTTTACCAAATAAAGTGTGAACATGGTGTCTTAATCATTGGTACAATATGGCTAAGTTTAGAGAATTACCTTAGTTCCAGCATGAAGTGAATGACTTTAGTATACTTATATGTAAATTGGAAAAATCTTTTATTGGAAATGAAACCGAAAACGATGGGTCATAACAAAAGAGTGCGTTCTTATTAATTTCTTTGCATGACGAGATCTTGAAGCTGTTAACCGATATAGTTCATCGAAAGGAAGTCGCGAAGGTGGATTATAAAACGTTGAAACAAAGCTAGGCAACCTTTACCTCGTTTACTGAAAGGCTAAAATTCTATGAAAAGGATAATTTGATTTTGGAATGTGCCCGCATTAACCTTCGATAAAGCCATGGAAATAGAATGGGCAGTCGAGTGCATTCGTCGTCAGTATTAGTCGGAGAGGACGGAAGTTAAGCAAGAGCAAGCGGTATATTAGGCTAAAGGCTTACCAGAATAAAACAGTATTATCGGAGTAATTTTTCATCAGCAAAAGGTGTACTTCAGTCAACAATAGTGAGCAGCAAATGCAGCAGTTGAATTGCCGCTTTAAGAGCTATGTGTGCAACAAGTGTTGGAGAAAGGGGCATTTGAAGAAGATGTGTGGTCAAGCAAATGATAGCGTAAACAGGTTTAAGCAAACAAATTAATCATATTATACGAGTATAATTGTAATTTATTAAGTAATGGCTGTAATGATGTATAACTTTTTTATTTTAGACCAGACAACAGTTCGAAGCCTATCACAGCAAGAGTGACTATGAATGAAGTTGACGTCGTGATGAATGCGGACAGCGACGCGTCTAACTCAGCAATTTCAGCAGACCTATTTCGTAAGCACAAGTAAGCTCAAACTAGGTTGTACACTAGGTACAACCTATCCTTAAAACCATATGATCGGAGAAATATCAAACCGATCGATGTATGCAATGTAATGTTTTTTTTTTTATATAAAAACACGCGAAAATTACTAGATATTTATGTAATTAAGAATGCATTCAATATTGGCTTGAATCAAATACACTTTTTTGAAAAAATATGAAAAAATTTCCCTCTGGGACCTTCAAATACTTTGAAATCACATTGAATCCATATTAAATGGATGAGCCGCACGCTTTTCCCGATTCGGTTTATGAAATGAATTTTACCACTTATTTGTAATCACCTAACTCATGTCATAAATCGTTGTATTGCCAGCCTTACTTTTCGCCAAATATGGAAAATTGCTAAAGTTATTTCTGTTGCAAAAAGGGAGATCTGATTTTTCCATCCGATTATAGCCCTATTAGTATCCCTACATGCCTGACAAAGGTTTTTGAAAACTCTTAGCAAATCAGATAACAAACTATCTATTGTATATACACTATACACATCAATTGCTTTATCTGCAACGGTGTGTTTCCAGAGCTGGTCATAGCTGTTCTACGGCTACGGTAAAGCTGCTCGAATTAATAGTTAGTCATAAATATTTTTTGTATAAATAATTGAGGGAACAATAAAGTGCTAAATTTTCCAACCGTCCCACAACGAGTTTTCACTACAATTAGCTAGCCCCAAGCTAATTCAAATCCTCGAAACACTGATATACTGGTACAAGAACCGGTTATACCCATGTCAATTAGTCAAGGTACATGAACCTTGGCTATCGTCGCTGAGGCAAAATAGTCTCGCCGTTAACAGTAACATTTCTCTGTTTGTTGGATATTTCAAGAGCATTTGATAAAGTAATAATAGGGCAGTCAAACTAATGGGCACTTTCATATCTGAAAGGTTTCAAAAGTAGAATGTGGTGATTATCACTCAGCTCTCAAGCCCCTCAGTCAAGGGTCAATAATTGGTCCGATTTTGTTCGGCATGTTTTTTAATGACTTTCCATCTATATGCAAACATATCTCTGTACATTTTTAAGCAGATAATGTACAGATTCATGCATCAAAACCTTTCTCTAGATTTAACGAGCTTGCAATGAGGACCCAAAACAAATTCATACTTTGTCAGTAACAAACGTCTTATTATCTAACCCAATTAAATCGGAAATAGTCCAGACCTTCAACAGAAATTAAATCCTAATCTAATGGTAGAGTTGTGGTTTGCAGATACTAAAATACGCTTTGTCGAAATTGCAATGAGTCTTGTCTACACTATAAAGTGCCGCGTACAGCAATAAGAACAAATTATATTTCCGTACTTATGGGTGTTTGCGTAAGCTGTGAGTATCTGCATAGTATACTGCACTGGAAATGCGTCGTAAGCTTTAGTTCTTCCGCTTATAACATATTCAGAAGTAGTCTACAGTTCACTTGATCATACATCGTTAGGAAAACTTCAGGTTGCATTCAATGATTCGGTACTCTATATTCATGGCTTGCGTAGATACAACCATATTTCCACCTCTTCTTATAGGTTACGTGGTTGCATTCTGAAAGTATTTTTAGATCTAAGGAAATCTCAATCAGTATATAGAATTAATTATAAGCAATCCCCGCCATATCTGTTTAAAAATTATCTTTTACGCGGTCTACACGAACGTTTATTTTTTGTTCACGCGGTACGTCTATGGAATTCGCTACCTCAACAAATCCGTGTCGTCACCGAGACGGTTGTGAGAAACTTCTTCCCTTCACATTTAATTCTTTTTCTACCTTTCTATGATCACAATCTTACAAAACATTTAACATTCTTACTATTTGTATGCTTAAAATGAATTATATTTTGAACCTTACTTAACTTTACATAATTTTACATATATCTTATAAATAAAGGGTTTTCCAATAGGGACTTGACAGCTTTGAATTTAATTTGTGAACGCACTCTTTCACTAATCATCAAACTGTCACGGTCAATTTATTCTTAGCTTCCACAACCGCGACATTTTCTTCCGAACTCACTGTTCTCGTTCTTGTTGGTGTGTGAGTATTCAGTAAACTCAACATTTTCATCATGATAAAGTACACGAACGAGCAACGTCTGCAAATTATAAACATTTTCTACCGAAATTCGGAGTCGGTGATTGCAACTTTAAGAGCGTTAATTCCAATTTTCGGTCGTAATTCTCGCCCAAGTAGACAGGCAATAACAAGTTTAGTGCAAAAATTTAAGTCTACATATTCGTTGTGTGATGTTGCCGTGTCAGTGAGACAACGGGTTGGTCGAAGTGTCGAAAATATCGCTGCCGTTCAGGCGTTCGTAGCAAACGATCCAAATCAGTCAATTCCACGGCGTTGTCAAGAATTGGGCATCGCTCAGACCACATTATGGCATACAAGATCAAGCTGACTCAAGAATTGAAGCCGATGGACCATTTAAAGCGACGTACGTTCTCCGATTGGGATCTGGAAAAGATGCGCCAAGATGATGAATTTCATCGCAAAATCATCTTCAGTGACGAAGCTCATTTTTGGCTCAATGAGTTCGTCAATAAGCAAAATATACGTTATTGGTCGGGTGAAAATCCACATGTGCTTCATGAATCACCACTTCATCCACAAAAAATTACTGTTTGGTGCGGTTTGCATGCCGGCGGCGTTATTGGGCCATATTTTTTCGTCGACGATAACGATCGTCATGTTACTGTGAATGGTCAGCGTTATCGCGCCATGATTTTTGGACCGAATTGGAAGATATGGACTTGGACGACATGTGGTTTCAACAGGATGATGCCACAAGCCACACAGCAGAGGCTACAATCGATTTGTTGAAGAGTAAGTATGGTAAGCGTGTTATCTCAGTCGATTGGCCGCCTCGTTCGTGCGATTTAACGCCACCTGACTATTTTCTGTGGGGCTACGTTAAGTCATTGGTTTATGCCAACACGCCGACGACGTTGGAAGATCTCAGAGCCAACATTGAAACATCGAACGCGAAATAGCAGCCGTTTCGAAAATTATGTCCAACGAATCGTGTCCGCGGTGGCCATATGAACGAAGTCGAGTTCCAATCATAAATGTTTTGATTGTACTTCAAGCCGATAATAAAGTTTTTGAAATATCTCAAATGGTTTGCGTTTTATTTAAAAAAAAAGTTGTCAAGTCCTTATTGGAAAACTTTGTCAAATTGGTAAGGGGAGAAGAACTTTCTAAAATAGATTTAGGTATAGCATATCAGTAGTTGATGCTAGGCGAAATTTAACTATTGTACAATTTCTTCAACAAAGGGCCATTTTAGGTACACCAGGTGAGTTTTCGGGCTCATGGTCAAGTTTTAAAAAACTATGGGAAAGGTATTAGCTAGTATAAAATAAAGGGTGTGAATATATTCATGAACGATTTGTTAGTGACTGCAAAGGATAGAGAGCAACATCTTAAATTCCTATGTTTAGTCCTCTCATGGTTAGAGGAGGCAGGTTTCAAATTATCACCTAGTAAATGCGAGTTCTTTCAAAAATCAATTCGGTATTTTGGCCATGTGATTGATAAGTACGGTCTGAATAAGGACCCAACCAAAGTAGAAGTATAGTCAACTTATCAGAGCCAAAATATATAACTGAATTGCAGTCGTTCCTTGGCATTGTCAATCTTTATAGGTAATGCCTAACTTAGCAACTATGTCAGCCTTTTTCATTTTGATCCCGCAAGTGAAGTTAGTTGAAGATAGTTGACGCCATCCCTGTAAAACTCGGCGCTACATTAGTACATAGGTGTGTAGATGGGAAGTAACGTCTGATTTTATTTGCGTCTAAAAGGTTATCACAAACAGAAACTAAATACTCTCAATTAGAAAGAGAAGATTAGGCATTTGTTTTCGGTGTTAATAAATATCACCAGTATTTATTTGGCCTAAGTTTCACGTTAGTTTCAGGCAACAAGCTGATAAGGACAAAGGTACGCTTTTTTTCTATCAAGGTATGATTTGAAAATCCAACACATATTGATGATTCTGATTTGCAAATACCTGGCACAATTGCAAATGAGGTTTTCATAAATCATGTTTCAAATAATGAATTTCATATGCCAATAATATTCTCAGTTATTCAAAGGGAAACAGCGAAGGATGCCACTTTGAAAAAAGCATTAAATTTCGTTCTAGATGGGTGGTCACAAACTATCTCAGACACTCGATTGTCTTCATATTCGAGACGAAAGCGTGAGTTTTCGACATCGACATAAAGGTTATTTATTTCGGGTAGAGTGCAGAAAAATAAGTCCATAAGCAATAATACAAGGTGGCGCAAAAGTTGTCACTCGATGTTCTTGGACTGTAATTTGTTTCCATTAGGTCGACAAAATGATATCGGCTAAGTGGCTGCCACCAGAATTGATGACTATTCGCCCCCGATTTATGCATTTTCCATCACTCTTTCCAGAACTTACGGCGATAGGTCCTCGCATTCCTGACGAATATTCTCTTTGAGGGCTTCAAGAGTCCGAGGCTTGTTTCAGTTTCAGTTTCTATGCATTTTTAATTATATCACTTAAATTACTCTTACTTGCTAGACAAAAAACGCTTAAAAATTGCTTAAATAATTTAAAATTATCTTATTCTAACTTACTGGCCCCATGCGGGCGCTCTAAGTTAAACCTAACACTTAAAATATGTCTTTCGACGTACCTTACATTTAAATTTATTTTGTATTTTAAAATTAATTAATACTAAAACTAAGAACAAATTTTTTAACAAAAAAACTTAGTAACATGACCTTTTTTTTACTTTATTATAAAACTTAAAACTAAACAAAACCTACAGGCTACCTAAAAATAAATTATAAATTATATACTTCCTGGAAAGTCGCTCCAATAGCCTCTACCTGCTCCTGCGGATCCTCGATTACAACGAAGTTGTCATCATCAACAGCCTCATTTGGATCGATGCCTGCTGCTATGAGTATGTTCTCGTTGTCCGTCGTTCGGGCGATTTTAAGGCACGAAAGGTCGTTTTGATCTTTTCTCCGAAATATTTTATTTATTTGCGGGAACATATTCGGGTTACTGGTGCTTACAACTCGAATTTGGTTGTTCCAATACAAACTTACAGATGTTTGGACGTTTTTAATCGACGACTTCAGTGTCATGATCTCCGGGTTATGTCTGTCAGTAAAATGTGTGTATAAGGTTTTTAGTCTTGACAGCAGTCTACTTTTATGTCGGTGCATTGCGTCAATAGTTGCGTTGCGGAATAGGTCTTCTTAGTCAGTGTGTTGGTACCGAGGTATCGTTTTGTCCATTGTTCGTTTGATTGTCTCGTCCATTAGTCTTAGATACCTGTCAATCTCCTCGTTTGACAGATTTCTATTGGACGGTGGGAAGAGCGAATTCGAGGAGAGTGCTCTCGTGAGTGTTCTAGAGAAGTGTGTCCAACGCACCCTGCTATAGTTGGAGGAATGCCTTTGCACAAACTCATCCAATTCCGCAGCTTCGTTTGGAACCGTTATTTCGGTACTGAGACCGCAATGGTCACTATCATACACGAAAGTGCGTAGACAGTTTGTAGTTTGTTGTTAGTGCATTCGTGAGCCGAACAGCAGAAGATCCAAATAGGACCCGTGTCTGGGAAACGACTATCCGTCGCCTTAAGCCCGAGTCGATACATTACACTGTGCTGACTCCACCAATTGAATAGTAGGTTCCCTCTAGTATTTGGTGTATTATTTCCCCAATCACTATGTTTGGCGTTGAAATCTCTGCCGATAATAAAATAGTTTTCTTCCAATTCCAGCCTCAGAAATCGAAAAAGTGTCTCGAGCTCTGAAATAAATAAGGTGGATTGAGTAGCCTTAGGTGCATTGACAGACACCATGTACAACCGCTTTCCACTACGGAGGGGGATATACACGATGCATGCTTCCAGCACCTGGAACCTACGTACTACACGACTGCATACTCTTTTAAAATGTATACCTTTTCGTACGAAAATTGCAACGCCACCTCCTTGAGTGGAGTTGGGTCGGTTTCTCCGTACTATTTTGTATCTTCTGTGCCTCATTTTGTGTCTTTTGGTAAGCTTAGTTTCGCTAACCGAAAGCACATCGGGGGCTTGGTCTTTAAGCAACTTAAATAGTGCGGCTCGTGGTTCGAGCCTAATCAGTGAATTCACATTCACAGCAAGGGCCTTCAGGGTTTGCTCCACCACGCACGTACCCATTACGGCAGAAGGTGCGTTAGGCCAGGCAGCATCGCGTATACTTGATCCACACGCGCGGTCTGTTCAGTTAAATGACGTTGTAGCTGAGTCATCTGCCCCTGGATAGAGAGCAAGATAGCTAGCATGTCAGGTACTGGTTCTGGTGCTCTTGGCGGTGGCGCCTGAGAAGCAACCTTCACTTGCTGTACCGTATTTCCCCTACCTGCCGCCATTTGGGCGTAGGTAACATGGGGAGTAATGGCTGGAGTTTGAAAATGCACGGGTGGATGTTTAACTTCCACTTTCTGCTGCCGGGCCAGATTTATTCTTTTAATGTACTGGAATTTGGGACAACCCCGATAATTTGCGGTGTGTCCCGTGTTCCTACATAAAGCACAAGAGAGTTGGCTTTTTTCAGACGCTCCCCCCTTACCCAGAGCGCATTCTTCAGACTTGTGGTTCTTTCCACACTTCACGCATCGAGGCTGCATTTCGCAGTTCGACGCGGCGTGCCCGAACCTTTGGCAGAGACAACATTGTAAAATGTTTTCACTCCTCTTTAATTTTTCCCAGTGTACAACCTGGTAGTCCAGGACTTTGATATTCCTTAGACCATACAGATTGCTGTCGGGACTTAGCTGGACCAGGAAAAACGGTAGTTGCCGCTTCTCCCTTTTGGCTTTAGCCGTGACAAATGGCTTGACATCCACGAATTTGAGCTCTTTGCACTCCTTTTGATCCAAATGAGGCCGCTAATGATGACGACTTTTTTGTGATCGAAGATCCACAGGAGAAGGTTGAGGCCATAGGGGCGACTTTCCAGGAAGTATACAAAGCCATTGATACCATTGGCCCTAATTGCGACCTGGACAGTCGCGTCTTGGTACACGACTTCTGCATTCGAAATGAAATAGGGAACTGGCGAACCGGGGGCTCTGGTTTCACCCGGTTTAGCGACGAAAATATGGCAAATAACGTCATTGCCAGAGAAGGTGACCTACCCCCGTTCATTTCGAAGCAAAAACTCCGTGAGATCTTCGACACAATCAGGGCTAAGAAGTCAGTGGGGACCGATGGTATTCCGAACATCGTGCTTCGACATCTTCCTCTAGAAGCGGTGGACATTTACACCACCCTGTTTAATAATGCAATGAATAATGCACATTATCCAGCGCATTGGAAAACGGCGGTGGTTCAACCTATCCCCAAAAAGGGAAAGGATATATCCAATCCGGCGAATCTCCGGTCGATAAGTCTCCTTCCGAATATCAGTAAGGTTTTTGAAAAAGTAATCAATAGAGCTCTGTCTAGGTGGGTTGAGGACAAACATATAGTTCCGGATAACCAATTTGGTTTTAAGGCGGGACATGATATCTCACATGCCGCGTCTAAACTGGTGTCCGATATCCAATGGAACAAAGGCAAGAAACAGTGCACTGGTGCCTGACTTATTGACTTGGAGAAGGCCTTCGACACCGTATGGTTAGAGGGTCTTTTCTATAAGCTGACTAGGCTGGGGATCAGCAAACCTCTCTTGTACATTCTTTATAATATGCTAACCAACAGACAGTTCATCGTGAAAAATGGCGATGTGACTTCTGTTAGAATATTTCAAATTAAAAATGGTCTTCAGCAGGGCGCGGTCAATTCGCCGATCCTATTTAACATTTATGCAAGCGACTTGATAGGTTCACTTCCCCATACTATTGCGTACGCAGACGATTTGGTAGCGTACAGAACAGGTCCAAAAATCGAGGTCATTAATACTCTCTTGCAGCGTGACTTCGATAAGATAAGACGATTTTGCGATGACTGGAAGTTGAAAATCAACTTTCAGAAGTCGGAAACCATTCTCTTTAGGACGCCGTTGTCTGGAGCCTCTAGGGATACCAGAAAAAATTGGCGAAAGTTCTCAATCATTGGACAGCACGGACAGCCTCTTGCCTGTCGAAATGTAGTCAGATACCTGGGGATCTGGCTAGATCAGTTTCTGTATTTTGGCAAAAATGTAGATGCTGCTCTGGCCAGAGCTAAAGGTGCTTTTGCCCTTACAAAGAGACTGTTTTATAGCAGCCAACTCGATGTGAGGGTAAAGGTAATCTGCTACATGGCCCTTATTAGGCCCATGCTGGTATTTGGTTGTCCCGTGTGGTTCAATGTACAAGCAAGCTTAATGGAAAAGATTCGGGTGTTTGAGAGGGCCTGCCTTAGGGCTTGTCTTCGCTTGTACAGAACACCAGAGTCGGAGTACAAGAAATTTTATCCTAATGAGGTCCTTTACAATAGGGCGAACCTAATACGAGTGGACAACTTCGTAATTAAGCTGACTCGAAGGCACATTGCAAGAGCAATGACCTCGATGAATAACCTGATATCTGGGGCTTACTACCCCAATTACCTTTACCACGAGAGTGTGCGATCTGACGGCTTCGTTCCACCGGAAGCATTCCTCTACCTAGATCAGATAGGGTTGATCCAGGATAGATCAGCGGTGCCGTTAATCTTCCATGTCGCTCGGACAGCTGGGGACAGGCGACTCAACTACAACAGAGACGTCGCACACGGCAGTGTGGATCGCCTCAGGTTCAGTAGGGCGGTGGGGAATCGCGATAAGAGGGATGTCGTTCGGCAGCACCAGCATTTCTGGTGGTTGAATGATGGGGAAGATGTTTCGTCGTCGTTTCCGTCAATTACGGACCAGCCTCACTAATGAGGCAGAGCTGACCAATCCGTTTTCTCTGTGAATAGCGAGGGCCAGCTTGCATAGGTTTAGGTTAGCATGTAAGAAACATATGCATATATCAGTGTATACAAAGGTGTATACTGATATATGTATATGATTGTGTATAACGTCTATGTGTTTATGTGTGTATTGTACATTTAGTTTAGGTAGGCTAAGGTTTATTTTAAGTTAGATACTAAGTTTTTATTAAAAAAAAAAAAAAAAAGGTCCATATGCTAAGTTTTGTTAACAATTTTTTTTCTTAGCTTTAAGTATAGAAAATAAATATCCATAAAGAAAATGTAAATGAGGTCGAAAGACATAGATATAAGAATTTAGATTAGCTTAGAGTGCCTGTATGGGGCCAGTAAGTTAGTATAAGATTGTTAAGTAATTGTAAGCTAGCATTTAAGCATTTTTTGTTAGTATGTAAGAGTTATTGATTAGAAAATAAAATGCGTTTAAAACTAAACTAAAAAACTAACTCTCGTAAGTCCCGCGGTACATTTAATAGCAGTTTTGACGTTTCCATACATGTCTTGTATCATTCGTATATACGTTTCCGGTACCTTTTGAGACCTCAACGCGGTCCAATGAGATCTCTAGGCACACGATCGAATGCTTTTTCTACATCAATAAATACCATGTGCAGATCTTTTGACGAATCCCGATGTTTTTCCATTAATATTCGCAAGCTTTGGCTTGCGTCCACCGTCGATCTTCCTTCCACGAATCCACACTGGCTATCGTCGAGCTTTATGATTTTGCGAAGACGTTCGTTTAAAACTCTTTCAACGATTTTCATCGTGTGTGACATCAGCTTGATTGAGCGGTAGTTATTGCATTCTCGCGTGTCGCCTTTGCCTTTGTATAACGGAACCATAAAGCTACTTCTCCATTGATTCGGTATAGTTTGTCCGCATTTTATTTTATTCAAGAGTTTCGACAGCCATTCACTGCCGATACATTCTTTCTTTGATGTATTTTGGCGACGTTATTTCCATCGCATTTTTTCGCCTTTGCGCAGCGAGATTAAAAATATTTGGCACTTTACTATTGTACGACGTTTGAACTTCTTGAATAGCTTGTCTTCTATCTGCCGATCGTGAGGATATTTGTTCCAAGTCCTGGTAAAGGTTTTCTGCTGCTGCCGTTCGGGTTTGGGCCAGAACTCTCTTTGTAACGTTTTTAAGTCGCTCATATTCAAGTGCAAGTCGAGACTTTTCGATATCATTGCTCCGATCACATTTTGTCCACGCTTGAAATGCTTGCTTCTTGTCGGTCACAACTCTTTTGGTTTCGTCATTCCACCACCATGTTTCTTTCTCGAAGTAACTTAATATAGCCTATAGTTTTTTGGAGATGATATAGAGTCGAACCGTTATGTCGGGAGTACTGCCGTTTGCGGAACAAAGTGGTGCTAGACATAAGGTCCGCAAAGACGCTTTACTATGAAAATAGGTCGTCACAAAACCAATCCTCTTTCACAAAAGAAAACATGTGTAATACATTTGATCCTTCAGACAACTAAGTCACCAATGAATCGTTCGGTTTCATATGTATTAGTGATCAAGAGGTTGTCGAAGCGGTTCTATCAATAAAGTCAAACGTAACCGGAATCGACGGTGTTGATCCCAGGTTCGTAAAACTTCTCCTTCCTTACATTCTTCCTTCCATTACCATACTTTCAACAGCATAATAACAGCTTCCGATTATCCACGTGAATGGAAGAGGGCAAAAGTTATCTCAATTCCTAAAAAAGGAAATGACGATTATAGACCTATAGCGATTCTGATGAATCTGATGAATTGAAGCAAATGCAAGCAAATTTGTCTATAAATAAGCTAGTAAGCAGTTGTCAGTCCGGTTTTCGTCCCAAACAGAGCTACAAAACAGCATTATTGTCAGTAGTCGATGACATTAGGAAGTCGTTGGACAAAAAATATGATACTTTTCTAATTGTCTTAGACTTTTCAAAAGCGTTTGACACTGTTAACCATGTTTTTCTTTGCCGAAAACTTCAGACCATGTGCGACCAAGAATCGGCAAAGCTTATTTATTTCTACCTAGTGGATAGGCAGCAATATGTTGTGGTCAACAATAAAACTTTGAGCTTTCTTAGGGTATCGAGTGGAGTTCCTCAAGGATCAATACTTGGACCTGTCCTTTTTTCTATGTACATCAATGACTTGTCACAAATTGTCCAACGGTGTCTGATCTACATGTATGCCGATGATGTCCAATTGGCTTTGAGTGGAAATATCAATGCCTTAGGTCAAGTCACTGCTTCGATAAATGAAGAATTGGACAATATTTTTCTCTGGGCACAACGTAACTTTCAATGTTTGTATCCGGCAGAGTCAATATTGCTCGGTATATATATGGCCTCCGAAATTATGATCACGTGTCCGTTTACTCAAAGTGTATTGTCGGCTGCTCCTTCGATAACCTGCTAGTGCTTCGATCCTTATCATGCCTGCATGACATCATACAGACACATCAACCTGAGTATCTCTATAGCAGATTAGTTTTTCCTCGGTCGCAAAGGACTCTGACCTTAATGCAAATTCCACATTCTTGCCTAACATCGGAGCGGCAATTCTTCGTTCTTGCCACTCGCCTATGGAACTCCCTGCCCCGTGAACTAAGAGGAGTCAGAAACACAAAAAGATTTACTTTCGAGGTACTTAGCCAGTGATTATGATTAATCAGCAGTAAATTTAAATTGTTAGTCATTTATTTATTATTTGTTTATAGTTTCAATTAAATTCTTAATTAACGGCCTTTTGTTAAATGCACATGTCTGTTATTTGAATCTTGTTTTCTTCTTTTATGCTTTTTTTGTTGTTCAATCATTTGCCTTTGTTGTTCTTATTTTTATTTTATTATGTTCAATTTGTAAACTTAATTTTAAGGCTTTCACTGTCTTATAAGATTTATCTTACTGTGATAAGCAATTTCAAATAAATCAATAAATACAATAAATAGAAATACCTTTGTATCATTCACTATACATAACATATATTTAACCAAATAATCATACATTGTACATATAAAAGCATATCACAGACAAATATCACTTTCAGATGGCCGATAATGTTTACGGTAATGTCACGAAGTGCTTTATAACTTTCGCGAACTGAGCTTCCAATTTGGAAATAAGTTTCAACAATTTGAAATCGTTGCTTCCAATGATAAAATGGCAAACTGTACTGAAAATAAATGAAGCTTGGCTGCTCAATTTGGCAGGTGATTTGACAATTGACACTCCCCATTGAAAAGTCTGACACTGCAAAACAAAAAATATAAAACGCATTATTATGAGGCATCAGTCAAGGTGGCGAATAATTTGAATTTGTAGCAACTGTCAAACTGTATTTAATTCTTTGTCGAGCCTATTTCCGTCTTCGAAGCAAGTCCGAGAATGCAAGGCTTACTGAATGCGGTCGGAAGATTGAATCAATGTGATCACGCGAAATGAGATTGCTGATGAACTTACTAGTCAAAGATCAGATAATACTTTCTTATGACTTTAACCTGTGTTGGAACTGCCTACGCCTTCGTTTCACTGTAAGGTTGCGTGTGAGCATTTGCCTGTGAGCATAACTGTGGATCTCCGGGATGCAGGCAGACTAAACAATTGCTTCCCGGTGTCCTTAAATGGATAGCACATTTCTCGCTATAGCTCAGTAAAAAAATTGTGGACTCCGCACCGGCGCGGCGTCATAATGGTGCATTGTGCTTTTATGCACTATGCACTATTTCTGCGAGCTATGCTCGCATCCGGTTACATATACATCGTACTGACATAATTGTTGCGGGTACTGTAGGCACTGTATCTGTAGCTAGGAAAGATTACGAAATTCCAGTTAAAGGAACATACCTATACCAAAGAGTACAGTAGACTAATTCTTATTTCCTGTCGCAAATTCCATCACAACCTGTAACGGATAAAAAACGGGTCTGTGCAGGAAAACTGTTCGAAATCCAAAGCGGCATAAGACTACTTTATCAATAGGAACTAGATGAAGACCAACTCAGAATGTAAGTAGACACTTCTATATCATACTGAACTAATTAGCGACCGGTAGCGACAGTAGCAAACTCCCGCGAACACACCGGATCATCCTATCGGACTGATATATTATATCTTCGGCCAAGAGAGCACTTAAGAAACTATTCTCCTACGAACAACGCCAAATAATTCCACTTGCTCCACTTCGTTTTAGGAAAGTCGTGGGATACGCAATTATTTTTATCAGAGTGGAACAAAGGGATGACTATCAAAAACTATAGTACTTAGCCTTTCAGGAGTCTGAAGTAGCAATGTGTACAGCAACAATAAATTTGCTACCGGTGCATTCAAATATTGAATCTATAGCAACTATTCTATGGATTTTCGTTTCCATCTTTATTTTAACTGCATTTTTATTTCAATTAATTCAATAATTCCTATATGCTAGGCAAACAAATGCTTAAAAATTAGCTTATTTAACCTAAAATTACCTTATTCTAACTTACTGGCCCCATGCGGGCACTCTAAGTTAAACCTAACACTTATTCTATGTATTTTGACCTTACAGAAGTTGTTTATATTTTTATATTTATTAAATGTAAAACTAAGAAAACAATTGTGTTTATGTAAAAAAAACTTAGTACATGGATTTTTATATAAAATTTAAAACTAAGACCTATAAACCTATAAACTACCTAAAAATAAAACTTAACTTACTTAACCTACATACCGCCTTTGAATGCCGATCATCTCTTATAGAGATGGCAGAGCAGTTCACCCTTCACCTTTGCTGGGTGCTGAACTGCATTGAACTGTAGGGCCGATGAACTCGCCAAAATTGGAACCACTCTACCTATTCTACCGGATAAAGGTAGTATAGGTATACCAATCGCTACGTGCAAACTAACATTAAAGCTGGATGCCAATAAAAGAACAGACCTTTGGTAGACTGTTGGACCAACATGTCTATCGCCCAAACAGATCTGGCCACAGCTGGATATCAATCGCTCTAAGAGTCTGATCCTTCTAAATAGGAAACATCTCAGCGCCATCATAGGTGTCATCAATGGACATTGCCTCATCGGCAAGCAAGCAAGAAGGTTTGGCGCTTTTACAGGTACAAACGATTTCTGTAGAAGCTCCACCTGATCTGTACATGTCCAGCTTTCTCCCAGAGAAGGAAACTTCACTTAAGAGCTTTCTTCTACAACGAAGTAAATGATCTAAAAACAACGATGTAGTTGATTTAACTTAGCTCTCAGGAGAGTGTCTCGTCCGAGATGTAGGAGATAGTTTTAAGGTGGGTTGACACGCTCAAGCGAAATGAAACCGTTGACACGTTCAGTTTGGCTTGAAAATTTCTGCAGTGAACAATCGAGAATTTTATAGTCCTTGCTTTGAAAAACACAAACTTTTGAGGAAAATTTTAATTCTCGCAAGGGCTGCGGTTAGCATAGTAAAAAATAAAGCCGATTTGCGCAAATTGCAGGAGCATGTGAACCCACATTTAGATGATGAGTTGGATGGAGCTACAAGCAGCAAATAAAAACGATGGCGCAAGTCTGGTTGACGTCTTTTACCGCTCGACTATATATATATTTTCTTAACAGGGAGAAAGGCACAGATCAATCGAAGAGCTGTTCAATGATTTAAAATACGTGAGGATGGCTAGAAGACATTTTCGTAGTTGTGGTTTTTCGACATATTGACCGTGACGAGTAATCAAAAATGGTGGCTTGGAGAGTGTTGCTTAATAATGTGTCTCTATGAAGTCGCCACAATATGGTACTCATCTTCAAGGACGCTAGCTGATACCAGAGATTCGTGAGGCTACGGATTCCAAACGTAGAGTCAATGTCAATCTTTGACTATCTGGTTGATACTAAACTTGTTGCTGTAACAAGGACAACAATCCTAGTTTCATTACCAAAAAGTTATTGACATCACTCACATTTTATTATTAAAGGGACTCTAATTCGATACATAACTGGGCAGTGTCGTACTCTAACCACCAATTCTTTTACATCTACCACAATTCGTTGAAGACGAACTGGGAGAAACACTACACGGACGCTAATGACAAACTGGCTGCATGCGGAAGTCACATTCCAATATCCTGGCTAAACCTTGACGAACTCACTGTCTCTCTAAATCTTGGCTTTAAATCACTTTGTTTTACAGCAAAGACGACAAAAGGTAAGGGCATGCAGTTGTGGACCACTGATCTCTCTGAACTGATCGAAATGTAGGACATACCAGTCTACTTACTCTGCACTGCGGATTCCGCCAATCAATCGACCTTCAATTAACTAAAATGATTCAACCTTGGCTTCAATCACATGACTCCAGAATGAAACGAATAGATATAACGCTAAGTCTTTCGTAATAGGTCTATGTCCATCTTCGCAGATTGCTATAAGACAGACAAAGGCGTTGGCAAAGAAGCTTTCTCTGAGAAAGTCTGCTCATATACTGTCCCGCCTTTTTAGCCGAAGTGTCAATTGTTCATCTGGCCGCTGCTTGGTTAAGGCTAAATCCAATAAAGGCATCGGATATTGCAATGTACTTACTTACTTAAGGTAGCGCTACAGGGCAGGGTGGACCTAGGTCTCAACCAACAAGTGTCTCCACCCAGCTCGATCTTTAGCTAGCTGCCTCTAGTCTAGCACGCTAAGTTGGCTTAGGTTCCCTTCCACTTGCATGTGCCGTCTGAGGGGTATACCTCTACTGTCCTGTCCCTCGAAGGCTTTTCGGATGGGAGCATTGATATCCATCCGCTCTGCATGACCCAACCACATCAGCCACCGAAAAAAACGTGAAGAATTTTTCGCTCAAAGCAGCCAAGAGCACCGTCATCCATTTTTGATAAAGTCCATGCCTCTGCGCCATAGAAAGGGACTGGCATTATTAGGATCTTACATATAGGGTCACTTTTGTTGTTCGAGGTAGGACTTTGATAGTCAATTGCCTTCTTAGCCCAAAGAACCAGCGATTGGTAAGAGTCATTCTTCGTTTAATTTCAGCGTTGGTGTCGTTGTCTGAATTGAAAGCGGAGCCTAGGCAGACAATGTCCTTAACTACCTCAGTGTTATATCTGTCGAGGGTGACGTTCTGTCCGAGACGTCAGGATTGGGTGTCCTTTCTAGTGGACAGCATATACTTGGTATGGCCGTTATTGACCGTTAAACCCATCTTTGCCGCTTCCGTCTCGCGAAGGCGTGACTGATATCACGCTGCTTTCTTCCGACCAAGTCAACTATTCTTAAAAGAATGATGTTCAAGAAATCGTATGACAGCGCATCGCATTGCCGAAATCCTTTTTTGATATTAAAGGTCTCGGTAAGTTCTTTACTGACCTTAATGGAGCAGCGTGCGTTTCCCATCGACATTCTGCACAAACGGACGAGTTTGGCAGGAATGTTAACACTAGACATTGCTCTAGATTGCTCGTTTTTAAAAATGCTGTCATACACTGCCTTAAAATCGATGAATATAGATTTGGAGCTCCAAATCTGTGGTAGTGTGAATATTTGGTCGAACTTTCCTGCCCTAAAGCCACACTGACTAATTAGGCTTTTGACCAACGGCTTCAGGCGTTCACACAATATGACAGATATGATTTTGTAGGAGATGTTAAGAAGCTGATGCTTTTGTAGTCGGCGCTGTTCAAAGGGTCTTCTTTCTGGAGGATCGGACAAACAATGCTGAGGTTCTATTTATCAAGCATACTTTCGCCCGACCATATTTTACAGATGAGTTGGTGTATGCTTCTTACCCTGCGCAAGGATGACATGCAAAATCGTGAAGCGTTCCACATTTTGAAATATCGTGATTCGTTCCTAAGCCGTACAACTTGCTTATGGAATGCCCTGCCTAGCTCTTTATTCCCTAGTCAGGGTTATAATGACAAACATTTAAAACCAGCATTCATCGGTACCTCTCTTTCCATCGTTCCTAATTTCCCTTCGCCCGCGCTGTGTGCAAACATTTTAAGGATACTTAAACCCCTTGAGCGCTTGCAAATTATATAAAAAAAAAAAAAAACCAACCCATCGCCTGCCGTCATCATCCAGGTTGATAGGTTCATTCTGTCTGAGAGCGGTATTTGGTTCATCATCGCCGTTATGCAGTCTACAGAAATGCTCTTTCAAAATTTTCAGCATCGACTGCAACTTTACTACTCGTACTACGTTCCCTTGTTCTACTCTGCGGGCTTCGGTTCGGGTTTTGTGTCCGTACAACTTTCGAATCTCAATCCTGGAGTAGCATCTCTCAATTTCCTCATGCTCCTTCTTTTCTTCCTGAAAAGCCGGTGTTCTTCTCTCCGCGCGAGTCTGACAGTAGAGCTCGTGAGCAGCTCTAGTCCCTCTATGCAACGCATCTGGGGTACTGCTCTTTGGTATTGTCCAAAAGCTCGTAGAAGCCATCTGTGGTATCGTCATCTTTCTCCTCTGTGGGGGCGTGTGTGCATTTAGGCTAATGTTGCAAATTTAGCCTTAATACGGATTGTAACGAGGCGCTCGTTAACATGCCGGAAACTCAAGACTTCTTGCCTAAATCCGTATCCAAATAGGCGCCCCAATCTAGCTGACACACTCTCTATAACTCATGAGTTGCCTCCTTCCTATGCTCATACTAAAGGTTGGCTATATTTTTGGTAATTTGTGCTACCATGATACAACCCATTCTCACTTACAACAAATATGTTACGAGTATATCACGTGAAATCATCACGTTGACTAAATTATAAGTAACTACCAAGTTCAAAATCCATAAACCAACTGGTTTTGCACAAATGCCAATAACTCGCATCCAGCATCTCGGCATCCTTTCTAACTATCATCGCGCGTAAATTTTCATAAAAATAGAATCACAATCATCATCCATGCCAAGCCCAAGAAAGCGTCGTTTATATGGAATTCCCAAGCTCTACACGAGCAGCTATGCAAATGCCCGCGAAAACGACAACGACAACGACGACAACGAGTCTTTCGTATGAACCTCTGAACCACTTTCGGTCCATCACTCAGGCAGGTATGTTGTTACTACCACTCGTGAGTCATTAAGTTTATCTAAATTTCGAAGATCTGTGCATCTAATACAAAGTGAGGATATTGCGTCGAATAGTTTGAATCCACAAAAAAAATTCCACCAGTTGACGTAATTTCCAAGTAGAGATACGAATACCGTCCCACCTAATAAATTATTTTGACTGCGACGCGGCTTTGATCGCAGATAAATCTCATCAAATACCAGAATATCCGTAGAAGTATTTTCTATTTAACATCAAGACAACCAATAAACAAATAAAAATTGCTTAACGTCGACGTTCTAAGCATAGGCTACAAAGTCCAGTCGCGAGTGAGAAGTGTTCGAGAAGTTGTTACTGTTTTTATATCGCTTGTTTTTGGGTTTTGTCTTTTTTGAGAATAGTTAATTTGAGAGTTATGAAGTATTTAAAGGTAAGAACCGGGTTAGGTAACACCCACATCTTAACATTATGTGTTCCAATTTCTTGGCAGATTATTTGGATTGTTATGTTGGCGGGTTTTATTGCTGTCATTCGAGGTGATGATGATGTAGATACAGGTACGAGTATTACCGATCTGCCTACCGAAGAGACTGTGGTAAATGATAATTCCGGAGATTCAGTAGTGGCCGATGTACCTTTAAGTACTACCGCGACGCCTGTAGCTATCAAGCAGGACACTACATCTACTAGAGTTCCTTCCTCGACTATGGTGCCAGTGGCAACTAAGGATTCTTTACCGCCCAAGAAATCTAAAGTAAGTTCGTAACAGTAACTGGTAATTCTGTAGTGAATTTAAGTATCTTAAACATTTCAGGAGCATAGAGAGCATTCAAAGGATCGCAATTCCATTGCCTTTGGGTGAGTATGGTTTGTGGAAGGCTCATTACATTCTGAGAAACCAATTCATATCTATTAGGTACGAGACAGAAAACGGTCAAATCAGAGATGAAAACATCGATCTGAAGCCAGCCGTGAAAACAGCTGAAATGGAGGTAAAAGTAAAGGGAAGCTACAGTTTCATATCGGCTGATGGATATGAGTACACAACGTACTTCAGGGCCGACAAGGAGGGCTACCAACCCTACGTGACTGCACATAAAATTAAGACCGATAAGAAGTAGATTGTGCAGATACATATAGTATGTAACATACTTTAGTTCTAAGTTCTTTCATGCTGTTGTTGTGATGTTTTTCTTTTCTATTTTTACCATTCTACGTATTTTAATCATCTCATCGTCTAATTTGTTTGCTAATGGGAATAAATAATTCACGTCTATAGTTTTTAAATGAAAACACGATGAGGTAATATCTTGAAGAACTGGTTGTGGCCGGCTTTGAACTGCTGTCTATCGGAAGAATTTCAATTGCTTTGCTGAGATCTTGGATCTTAGATGTGACGAGAAGAACAATGGCCTTTGTCAGAAATGGAAATCGTTTTCTCGATTTTTATGAGGTTTTTCGCTGATAAAAATATAAACTTGGAATCCAGTTTTGAATTTTGACAACTTCTAAGATTATTAATTAATTGCATAATTGTGCAGTTGGAGGATTATCTAGTTTTTTTGAAATTGAAACGGGTGTTTGAAATTAATTTAATTAGTAATGACTCCGTCAAGATAATCCGGTTGACGGGTTGATATTTCTTTCCTTGAAATTGAAATATACGTACGAGGGACATTACCTTGGTAATATTTTTCGAGAATGACTGCTTAACTGTGGGCCAGGAAAAGGCCTTAAATCGAAGAAACTGCTAATTTGAGAATATTATGAATGAACGGACATCTTGGGGTGCTTTATCTTTATTTACTTCAGTATTGAGGACCTTGTCGTCAGAGTGAAATATCTTAAAGTCCTGAAATGAAATCAAGACAGATCGAATCAAAGACGTCCAGACTAGACGTTAAATAGTATGAAGGGGACCCGGACAGGATAATGCTCCAGATAACACTCGCACATCGAGTCTTTTCGACTGTAGCCGGGGCACGAATTCTGGAGACCCCTTGGAACCATAGTTCCAAGCTGTGGTGGCTGTAGGTTATACCCAAAATCGCAGGGAGAGCTCATGCCATACACACGACTTTGAATATGTTACAGATAGTGGTACTTGTACTACTCGAAAGGCGGTGATGAAAGCATTGTTGTGATCTCTCGTACGAAGACGTACCGTAGGATTGAGCCTTCAAGGTAAATACATACGTAAAACACTACTAGTGTCATCTGTCCCGATAGGGGCCGAGAGGGGAAGAAAGATTCTAGTACTCCATCTATCTTACCGATACAGGACGATGGGATGGAATCAGTGATATAACCAGCAAAGTTCGTAGTTCTGGTGAAACGGAAGTCTGGGGCAACCTCCCAAAATGGAGGTTGTTCTCTTCATAAGACGGAGGAAGCTGACTGAATCTGACTCATCTAAGTGGCATCCTGAATACAACACTTCATTGGACGAAACGTCGAAAACCTCGAAGTGGCTGTTGGCTTTCTGGGAGTTTAAGGGACCTTTTGGTATAGATTTCACTACTAGCAAAATTTCTGTCTGTATTGAAAGCATAGATATATGTAAATGTGTATTGTGAAGATTCAATGGAAAGGGTAAAGTATCTACTTTTGAAGCGACAACCGAAACAGCACTTATAACCTTGCTGTACCCTCTTCTCACATCCAAGCTAGTTCGAGGATGAATGCAGTCAGAAGTCTGAATTCAATGAGTCTTATTTGGGCCTCAGATCACACTCGGATCACGGGAAATGAGATCGCCAATTAATTTGTTAGGGAAGGATCAGATGAGAGGTCTTTTGACGCGAACCTGCATTAGGAATGCCTGCACCTTCTGTTAGGGTATTCAATTGACAGTTTGATTTCGTGTGAACACGACGGTAAATATACAGCACGACTCTCCAGGATGCCAGCAGATAAAAGAAACGCTTCCAGATGTCTGTAAGAGTTCCTTTTTTCCTTCAGTAGGGACGGGTAGTAATGGGTCACGAGGCCTCCGACTGCAACATATTGTAATATACATAGTTCATTTGTAAAACGTTCAGTGTTGTTCTTAATGATTTTCGGGAAACTTGAACAATTTTTGATGACGGATGCAATAGGCTGTGGTTTTCGGTATGTAATCTTGTCAGTCTGATATTGGCTTCGTATTGATATTGCCCATTTAGTTGGCTATCGCTTTTGTTCTTCTCCTTGAGGTTGTCAGTACTCTTATACTGGACATGCCCGTGCTTTCGTTTATGGAAAATCTATCTGTCAAAGAATGGTTGAAACAAAAAAGGCAACAGAATTTCTACATCTCACAGATTTAAGGGCAGATGTACTCGTATTACAAACATCGCTTTGCTGCTTAAAGTGAAGAACAACCCTTTTTATATCTTTAGGTTATTGACTGTGATGTGGTGTGAAGGAATCACCTGTGTCCTCGGTTTAAGGTCAATTGCCAGATTTTTGTTTTTTATAGGTATAATCTGCGCTTGCTCAAGGGATTTGAGTACCCTTAAAACGCTTGCACATAGCTTGAGCGAAGGAAAATTAGGGAGGAAAGAAATAGAAGTTTCGTTTTACATTGTTTCCATGACGAAACTTTCGGGCATTATCTCCTTATGTATTGCACAAGACAAGACCAGAAAGCAATCCATCCTCTTTCAACTACTCCACAAGAGTTGTTTGTAAAGGTTCTTTTCAAGCAGTCAATAGCCTAGCATGACGATAGATTTATTGTCGACGACTAAGGCAAGAAATATTGAGTTATCAATATATGCCTGTTAGCCAAATTAGGTAGGTAGGTAAGAGTGGCTGTTGGAAATGCCAACCCACTTAGGCCTATTGGCCCATTGTGAGACTGTTTATGTCTATATTTTTTAGATCGTTTACGTCATTGTAGAAGAAAGCTCCTAAGTGAAGTTTTCATCTCTGAGAGAGAGCTGTATACAGTAGGTGGAGGATTGTCTCCTTTTCCTCCTCGTCCATGCAACTTCTACAGAAATCGTTTGTAAAAGCGTTAGCCCCCACCAAATTATCAGAGCAATTTGGATCTAGCTTTGGCCAGATCTGTTTAGTCGCTAGACATGTTGGTCCAACAGTCCACCTAAGGTCTGTTCTTTTATTGGCATCCAGCTTTAAAATTAGTTTGCACGTAGCGATTGGTATACCTATGCTACCCTTTGTCGGTAGAATAGGTAGAGTGGTTCCAATTTTGGCGAGTTCATCGGCCCTGCAGTTCAATGGAATATGTCTTTAACCCCGCACCCAGCAAAGGTGAAGTTTGAACTGCTCTGCCATCTGAATGAGAGATGATTGGCATTCAAGGGCAGCTTTAGAATTTAATGAGACTGAGTCCAGGAACTTGATAGCGGCCTGACTATCCGAAAAGATGCCTATATCCCTTGCAGATATCACGTTTTTCTTCAGCCAGGACAGAGCTTCTTTAATGAACAAAATTTCCACCTGGAACACGCTACAGTGATTCGGAAGACGGAAAGAGAGGCATAGATTTAGCTTATCTGTGAAAACATCGCCAGCAACCCCACTATCGGTTTTAGATTCATCTGTGTAGAGATTGATTGACTTTTCCTCCATAAAAGCATCCTCCTCCCAGAATGATCTAGAGGGGAAGCTTACATGAAAGTTTTTGTCAAACCAAAGTTCAGGTATGGTGTAATCGATGTTCTCTGTGAGGACTCCTAATGTATTAAGAATATTGGCGTGGCCAAATGAATTATTTGTCCATTGTTTAGTTGCTGTAAGGCGAATAGCTGCAGTCCCATCTACTTGTATGCTAAAAATGTCGAGGGGTGTCAAATGAAGCAGAATATCTAATGCCGCAGAGGGGGTAGACCGCAAGGCTCCGCCTGTGCATAGACACGCTGTACTTTGAAATCTGCTTAGTTTAATGCAGTTGACTGCATTTTCCAAGGCCGTCTACCAGACAACCACCCCGTAACTAAGTATCGGTCTTATGACCGAGATGTATAGCCAGTGGGTTATGCAAGGTTGAAGGCCCCATTTATTCCCAATGGCTTTTTTGCAAGAGAATAAAGCTACTGTAGCTTTATTGACTCTATCTTCAATGTTAGGTTTCCAGCTTAATTTCCTGTCAAAAATGTGACCCAGATATTTTGCTGTATCGGAAAATACTAAACTGGTACTGTTTGTTGAAGGAGAGTCTATAGTTGGAATTTTGTATTTCCTGGAATAGAGGACAAAATTAGTTTTATGGGGGTTTATTCCCAATCCACAGCTATCTGCCCAGCGTGTTAATCTATTGAGATTTACTTGAAGGAGTTGTTTAATGGTATTGAGATGCTTACCAGAGACGGCTATAGCAACGTTATCCGCATAGCCAATTACCCTGCTACCGCCCTCTTCCAGGTATATCAGCAGTTCATTAACTACTAAGTTCCAGAGAAGGGGAGAGAGGATACCGCCTTGCGGCGTACCTCTGCTTACACATCTTTTAGCGGAAGTCTCACCCAGTTTGGAGTTGATTGTCCTGCTTTTTAGCATTAGACCGATCAACTCCCCAAGTGTGTCGCCTACCTGCAGAGTTGACAGCGCATACGTGATTGCGGATGTGTTGACGTTGTTAAAGGCGCCCTCTATGTCTAGGAAAGCAACCATTGTATACTCTTTATATTGTAGGGATCGTTCGATGTGGCTAGTCAGAGAGTGCAAAGCCGTTTCCACCGTCTTTCCTTTACAGTAGGCATATTGAGCCGTAGACAGAAATCTTGGATCAACTTTAGCTCGAATATGGATATCAATCAGTCGTTCTAGAGTTTTCAGAAGAAATGATGATAGACTTATAGGTCTGAGGTCCTTTGGGACAACATGAGAACATTTTCCGGCTTTGGGAATGAATACTACATTGACTTCTCTCCATAACAGTGGAATGTGGATAAGTTCTACACAGCTCCTCATAATATTTTTTAACACTGGCAGAATAATATCTGAGGACCTCTGTAGCTCCGCAGGTATTATACCGTCCGGACAAGCAGACTTGTATGGTTTGAAGCTATGCAGCCCCCAGAGCAGTTTGTCTCTCGTAATCAGACCATGAATTTTGGTCACGGTTGCAGTAAGCCTGTTTGGGCTGCTACTGGCCGCGAGTTTGGAGCTACCTGGAAAGTGGGTGTCCAGAAGCAGGTTGAGTGATTCATCACTTGAGGTTGTCCAAGAGCCATCGGTTTTTTTCAAACAGCTAGGCATCATAGGATTTGTAGAGAGGATTTTTCTTGGCAGCGATGCCTCAGAGGTTTCCGTGATTTTATCACAGAATGCCCTCCTGGATTGTCGCTTTGCCTTCCACAGTTCTTTTTTGTATAATTTGAGGGATTCTTTATATGAGTCCCAGTCAGTCACTTTCCTTGTGATTTTTGCTAACATTTTCTGCAAGTGTTTCTGAGTAGTTCCAGTGCTGATGTCCACCAGTGCCTCTGGTAGAATAAGAGGGCAGGAAGCGGCCATAGCCTGATTGAGAGCCAGGGTGAATTCCTTGACTTTCATATCAAGCTCATTGTTGTCACTCGGGGGACCTGCGAGTTCAGGGCATATTGTTTCTGACGGTATTACTCTGTATTTTGGCCAATCAGTTTTCCGATAATTCTGGAATGCTGGTTGACTGTGGGGAGCATCACTCAGGCTGAAAGAATGTTTCTATGGGCTCCTCGAAATGAACTTCGTGCAATGGTGTTTTAGATTATTATTACGTAACAAAAGGAAAAGAGGACGCTTTTGGCACAATTGAAATCATAGCCCGAACGGACTTAGGATAATTGGCTTGTTGATTGACATTTTGGGGAAATTTAATGTTGAATGACTGCAATCATAACAAACTGAAACGACGAAGCGATCACCGACATGAGTTCCCCTGTCCAATGAAGGTGCCTTTCTGCTTTTCGCTTTTCTGCAAAAAAAGATGAGAGCACGTGTCAAACTAAGAAGATGATCCGAATAGAAATACGTGGAAATGAGCAAGGAAATTTAATAGTAGAGAGACTGACCGCGCTGAGGATATGAAAAAAAATGCTTCTGCATACTGTTTAAAGGTCGGGATGACCCAAACTCCGCTATCAAACTTAACAAACCATTCAACTTAAACAATGAAAGTCAACATATCCGTTCATCTGACGAATATTAAACAAAGATATCAATATATAAACTTATTTATAATACAATACAAACTTGGTCGGCGAAAAATGTGTACGAGTATGATGAATGGAATCTCTGCACAGTTTGTGTGATTTACAAGAAAGAAGACCCTCTTAACTGCGCTAATGATGGTGGTATTGTGTGAGAGCTTTAATTTTTTGTTAATGTTCTGGCTGTCCCCTATCAGTGGTGTTTTAGGCCGGCTAAATCCATAATTCAAATATTCTGAAGAAAACCCCTGAAGTCCAGATTGATACTCACAATATCTTTATTGATTTCAGAACCACATATGACAGGATCTATGAGACGAGCTATATAAGATCACGTCTATAATAGTTTTGGCATCCTGCGGTGCCACGGTGACACAGCGAGCTGTAACTGCCGCTACAGGTACTAAAATATAAACTGCAAGATCGGTTTAGCTTTGAATGAGGGCAAAGTACATACATATTGTCAACAAGAGGGGACTGTCACATTATATTGCTATAAATCTGAGGAAGTTATGGATTTTATGTACTTCGGGTCCACTACTACCTCTGACAATGGCAACCCAATTAAACAACTCATAATTGAATAATAAAACCTGAGAGGTCCAATTACGACCCCTAACTAAATAAATTTTAAGATTACCAATCGCATTTTAAACGCATCATACCTTGCAACGATGTTACACAATTAAATTAAAACTAACTAACAATATTGTAAGGATACAGTAGCTATGCATACTTAACTTTATACGGATACTGTGCACTTTCTTTGCCATACCTAGATTTATTTAATTTTTCAACAACTTATTCAATGAAGTTTTCAATATTAAGCGAATAGACGAAGGCTATTCATGTATCTAAGGTTCAAAATCAAAATGAAAGGCTTCTGGGAATTAATCTGTCATTAAGGGATAACATTTGGTATTCTTTCTACAATTCGTTCCAAGTTTAATCAGAATGCTTAGTTACTGGCAGATTGATTGCCTTTTCGAAGAGAGATTAGGTCAATGATCTCGCTGAGAAAGTAACTATTTAATTATACATAAGTTAGAAATGATATTTATGCCCGAAATATAGGCAAAAGTAAAAGTTAAAAATGGACTTATGAAACTAACAGAAAAGTGAAAAGTAGAAAAAGCCATATCGATTAAGATGAATACGAATACGTAGGTTCAAAAAAACAAAAAAAAGACTGCCAAAAAGATTTCTACAAATATTGTCATAAGTATGATAGAAGAAACTTTGGCATTAGGTGCTCAAATTTACCGGGATTACCACGTTCATCTGAAGAGTTAAGCTATTGTGTGACTTAGGCAGAGCACCTAAGGCCCAAGTGTCTTAATTATTGTGATCTAGCACTGCTATGACATTAAATTAAATGGATATTTTCTCAACTAAAATATTTCGGGTTATACACCGCATTTCGTGTACGAATTGAGCGCGCTTGTTCAAGTCTTTTTCTTTCTGTTTCGTAGTTGTTGTTTTTTTAATGACCTGCGTCTTTGAATTGCTCCGTAGAAGCTTTCGTAATTTGTTTCGCTTTACATGAAAATTAATTCCTGAATCAATCATAGACACTAGATCTGGATATAAATCTATATTTATTTTAATGCTGAACAGAAGGCCAATAGGTTTTTTTTTAAGTGGAAGTTAGGTTGTTGTTGATTTATAGTCAACTACTCATCTTTCTTGATTTTCGTTAACTGAAAAGATGAATGTCTTTCGGGCGAGGTTAGGATTTGTACACCCAACCTTCCGATTTGGAAGCCAGTCAGTTACCACTTGAGCTATGGCCATCCATGTCATGTAGAATTTATGCATCGTCCACCAAGTTACATTGGTCTTATTGACTTAGTTGAATGGTGGCATAGACCCGGACTTCAATCAATTAACTTCTTCCAGTTAGCACGATCTTTGAACAATTGCCTCTGGTTAAAATTTCCAAGCTGGTTGAGATCCTCTTTAAATTTTTCGAGACTACTAGCCATTTAGCTATTTTAAAAATGCAATGCTTCTCTAAATATTGTCTTAAATGTGTGGGGGGAATGCAGGTTAAGCGAAAATTGGATAAGTTTCAAATGCTTATTGAACACCTATACAACGTACTCGTATATGTTCCTACCAGAGTTGTTTTTGTCCACAATAAAGCCCATGGTATACTAATGAGGTTATTAGTTCGATCAAGAAAAGAAACAAACTTTATATTAAGTGGAAGCGCACCACCTATCCCGCAAACTGGAGTATACATGAAACTGCACGTAATGCTGTAACATCTGCCATTCGCCCATCAAAACGTTACTATTTCTTATTTGGATCTACTGCTGTACGACGAACGCATACGACTGACAGGTACGAATTTACAAATGCTAAACTGTCTGCGCACATTCGTGTATGACAGTGACCATTGCGGTTTTAGCACCAAAATTACAGTTCCCAACGAAATTGCGGGATTGGAGGAGTTTGCCCAAAGATATTCTTACAACTACAGTAAGACTCGATGGACACGCTTCTCCGAAACCCTGAAAAGAGCGCTCTCCTCGAACACGCTCCACCCGCCGTCCAATAGGAATTTGTCAAACGAGGAGATCGACAATTACCTAAAACAAATGGACGAGACAATTAAACAAACTATGGACACTACAATACCGCGGTATCGACGTACGACCAACGAAGACCTGTTCCGCAATCCTATTGACTATTGACGCACTGCACCGACAGAAAAGTAGACTTCTGTCAAGACTCAAAATCTTGTACAGACAGTTAACTGACCGACAAGACCCGGAGATTAGGACACTGAAGTCGTCGATTAAAAATATTCAAATGCTAATAAAAGAGAATTACAAAATTTCTGTAAGTTTGTATTGGAACAACAAGGTTTGGGCTGTAAACACCAGCAACCCGAATATGTTTCCGCAAATCAATAAACTATTTCGGAGAAAAAATCAAAACGACCTTCAGTGTCTTAAAATAGCTCGGACAACAGACAACGAACGGTTACTGACAATAGCAGGCATTGATCCAAATGAGGCCGCTGATGATGACGACTTTTTTGTGATCGAGGATCCACAGGAGAAGGTTGAGGCCATAGGGGCGACTTTCCAGGAAGTATACAAGGCCATTGATACCATTGGCCCTAATTGCGACCTGGACAGTCGCGTCTTGGTGCACGACTTCTGCATTCGAAATGAAATAGGGAACTGGCGATCCGAGGGCTCTGGTTTCACCCGGTTTAGCGACGAAAATATGGCAAATAACGTCATTGCCAGAGAGGGTGACCTACCCCCTTTCATTTCGAAGGAAGGACTCCATGAGATCTTCGACACAATCAGAGTTAAGAAATCAGTGGGGACCGATGGTATACCGAACATCGTGCTTCGACATCTTCCTCTAGAAGCGGTGGACATTTACACCACCCTGTTTAATAATACGAGTACAATGAATAATGCACATTATCCAGCGCATTGGAAAACGGCGGTGGTTCAACCTATCCCCAAAAAGGGAAAGGATATATCCAATCCGGCGAATCTCCGGTCGATAAGTCTCCTTCCGAATATCAGTAAGGTTTTTGAAAAGGTAATCAATAGAGCTCTGTCTAGGTGGGTTGAGGACAAACATATAGTTCCGGATAATCAATTCGGTTTTAAAGCGGGACATGATATTTCACATGCCGCGTCTAAACTGGTGTCCGATATCCAATGGAATAAAGGCAAAAAACAATGTACTGGTGCCTGCCTTGTTGACTTGGAGAAAGCCTTCGACACCGGATGGTTAGAGGGTCTTTTCTATAAGCTGACTAGGCTGGGAATCAGTAAACCACTCTTGTACATTCTTTATAATATGCTAACCAACAAGCAGTTCATCGTGAAGAAAGGTGATGTGACTTCTGTTGGAATATTTCAAATTAAAAATGGTCTTCAGCAAGGCGCGGTCAATTCGCCGATCCTATTTAACATTTATACAAGCGACTTGATAGGTTCACTTCCCCATACTATTGCGTATGCAGACGATTTGGTAGCGTACAGAACAGGTCCAAAAATCGAGGTTATTAATACTCTCTTGCAGAGTGACTTCGATAAGATAAGACGATTTTGCGATGACTGGAAGTTGAAAATCAACTTTCAGAAGTTGGAAACCATTCTCTTTAGGACGCCGTTGTCTGGAGCCTCTAGGGATACCAGAAAAAATTGGCGAAAATTCTCTATCATTGGACAACACGGACAACCTCTTGTCTATCGAAATGTAGTCAGATACCTTGGGATCTGGCTAGATCAGTTTCTGTATTTTGGCAAAAATGTTTTGCCCTTACAAAGAGACTGTTTTATAGCAGCCAACTCGATGCGAGGGTAAAGGTAATCTGCTACATGGCCCTTATCAGGCCCATGCTGGTATTTGGTAGTCCCGTGTGGTTCAATGTACGAGCAAGCTTAATGGAAAAGATTCGGGTGTTTGAGAGGGCTTGCCTTAGGGCGTGTCTTCGCTTGTACAGAACACCATAGTCGGAGTACAAGAAATTTTATCCTAATGAGGTCCTTTACAACAGGGCGAACCTAATACGAGTGGACAACTTCGTAATTAAGCTGTCTCGAAGGCACATTGCAAGAGCAATGACCTCGACGAATAACCTGATATCTGGGGCTTACTACCCCAGTTACCTTTACCACGAGAGTGTGCGCTCTGACGGCTTCGTTCCACCGTTGATCCAGGTTGATCCAGGATAGATCATCGGTGCCGTTAATCGTCCATGTCGCTCGGACAGCTGGGGACAGGCGACTCAACTACAACAGAGACGTCGCACACGGCAGTGTGGATCGTCTCAGGTTCAGTTGGGCGGTGGGGAATCGCGATAAGAGGGATGTCGTTCGGCAGCACCAGCATTTCTGGTGGTTGAATGATGGGGAAGATGTTTCGTCGTCGTTTCCGTCAATTACGGACCAGCCTCACTAATGAGGCAGAGCTGACCAATCTGTTTTCTCGGTAAATAGCGGTGGCCAGCTTACAAAGGTTTAGGTTAGCATCTAAGAAATATATACATATACTAGTGTCTTTATGTGTGTCTGTATGTGTGTATTGTGTATATAGGTTAAGTAGACTAAGGTTTATTTTAAGTTAGATATTAAGTTTTTATAAAAAATAAAAAAATATCCATATGCTAAGTTTTTGTAAACAAATTTTTTTCTTAGCCTTAAGTATAGAAAATAAGTATTCCTAAATAAAATGTAAATAAAGTCGAAAGACATAGACATAAGAATTTAGAGTAGCTTAGAGTGCCTGGGTGGGGCCAGTAAGTTAGTATAAGATTGTTAAGTAATTTTAAGCTAGCATTTAAGCATTTTTTGTTAGTATGTAAGAGTTAATGATTAAGGAAATAAAATGCTTTAAAACTGAAAACGTTACTATTTCTCCTCTAAACTAAGCACTTTTCTTCCTTCAAAAAGTCTCTGGAGAAACCTACTTTAGATTGGTATGATTCGTAAATGTAGTAATATCTGTACTCTAGTTTTAAATGATCTCAGTGATCCTTTCTTGTTGAATGAGCTCTTGAACATCCAGCTGATTTTAAGGTTGTTACTGAGATATAGATCGTAGGTATGTATTATCAGGTCATTGAGATGCAGTTTTTATTTTGCCATAAATCATAAGTCATTTAGCGCACATAAGCCAAGTACGTTTAATAACTTCAACCTTCTTTTGGCCAGCAAACATGCAAGAATTATTCCTGTCCCTAAGAAACGTAATGCTGCTAATCCCAGTGATTGAAGGTCAATCAGCATTCTACCATATCTGTCCAAGATTTTTGAAAGAGTAATGGCAATACAAATTCAGGATGTCCCGTCCTTAAACTCCTTGCTGAGCCCCATTCAGTCCGCCTTCAGAACAATCTTGGATGATATATGGGCTGAATTTAATATGGGACTTGTGACTATGTTTTGCCTTCTAGACTTTACAAGGGCCTTTTGCAAGGTCAATCACTCCATACTTTGTTGAAAACTGCGGCACTATTTTTTGTGATAGAGCTGCAAGGGTCATAGGTAGCTTTTTGGTTGATAGGTCGCAAAAGGTAGCTATCGCCTACAGCACGCTCTGACTTTAAAACCTTGGTGCAAGGTGTACCTCATAGGCCTCAATCTTGGGGCCCATTCTATTCTGCCTGCATATTAATGACTCACTGTCAATTTTCAATCATATGTCTATCCAGCTCTACACTGATAATGTTCAACTGTATTCCTCGCAGCCGGCTAATAAGATGGGAGTGCTTGTTTCAAATATAAATCAGGATCTACTCGCGATTAATCAATGGGCAATGAATAATGCACTGGTCCTAAACCCAGCTAAATGCCAAGCCATACCCATCTCGAAGAGATCCCTTGTACTATTTTCTATGCCAGATATCTTATTATAAGACACTAAAATGAAGCTAGAAGACATTGCAATAAGCTTCGGCTTTTTCATAAATCAAAACCAATCTCGTTAAAATCACATCAACGCCGTAACTGGTCATATTTATGGATGCTTCCACAAATTGTGGATTTCAGCTAGTTTCACTTCGCTTGAGACACATAAAAAGCTTGTACAAACACTCATCATGTCTGTAATATCATGCGTTGAAGTATTATACAACAGCCTGGACTCGCTTTCTTTTCATAAACTTTACTACAAGCTTGAATTTTCGCACTCACTTGGAACATTCAACATTAATACTCACCACTGCAATTATCTCAATTCATCTCGTCCATTTTTCATGCATGCTATCCGGTTGTAGAACTGTTTACCATCACATATTAAAACTCTATCAAATGTCAGAAATCTTAAAATTGCACTCATCAGATATTATGCTTCGCGGCATTAAGTATTAAAAATAAAAATTAAAATAGAAATTACCTTTTCTATTTATATCGAATTGAATTCACTGAGACTTGTACGGGTCGCAGGTCATATTGGGATAGGGAGAACTGAACTTGTTAGGCAATGTACAAAGATAAGGTAAAAAACCGCTATTGATGTGTAGTTACACCATTGAGGATTGTCAAGTTATCTCCGCTCAGTGACTACCCAACCCTACAATACCCACACAGAAAAAGGAGAGTCAGTTCCCTAATTATTATCCAATTCCATTATCCACATAATGCCCCCAAGTAGCCGAGACGTGATTACGCAAAACGTTAATTCACTAGGTAACTGACTAATAAGAGTGGATTCTAATCGGCGACAAGTCCTTTGTCATGTCCCTCACATTGCCAGAAACTCGATAACACTTTGTATGTGATCGAGTTTAGTATGACACCAAATGCTTACCTTAGCTATTTGATTTTCTGCGATTTTATTGAAAGTGGACTTGAGACTTTCCTTTGAGAAAGGAAATACCAGGAACTTTCCTTCTCTTGCGGAAGAAAACGATGCAGTTCCAGTTCTGATCGGTTTTAGTGGGTGACATTTTTATAAATTTTTTTTCTCTTTCTATCAACGGTTGAGGATTGAGGCTTTTACTACTTCGCCTGTAAAGCACTTGCCGGATCTTTACGCCAATGGTTTGCCTTTTTTTTTTCAACTTCCCCTGGGGTGTGACACTTCTGGAGCTGGTTCAACCTTTTCAGTTACTTAGACTAGCCGTGAAAAATAGCATTTGCTACCCATCTGTCTATTCTGATGGTGTTTCACCGTAACAGGTTAAAGGAATAGGCAACCAGGTAGGAATGGCCTAAAACAGGAATGGCCAAACAAGAGGACAACTTAAAAGTAAAACGGACAAATACAATGCAGATCAGTTCTGGTTCTGTCCATCTTATAGAATACAAATCGTGCGAGTAGAGGTAATATTTAGAACTTTCGAAAGAATATTCTTTGCAAAACATGTTGCGTAGATAATGTTAAGCGAAAAGGTTTTATTATGATATTCGGTGTGCTTTCCTTGAGATTTTTAACCAGTGTTGGCTGTGTTAAGGGGCTTACTTTTTCAACTCTTTCTCATAGATACTTAACAGCAATTTTGGAATTTTTTTTTCTGGAGAAAATTTTACTCTCCCATCGTTTTTGGATAAGAAGGTGAAGTTATTTTACAGATATATTATACTTAACAAAGTTTTGCTACAAGTTAATTTTCTTCTAGGAACCGATCAATGCTAACACCTTTGTACTGACACTTCTTGTAAGACGTTAAAAAACCAAAAGCCTCTGCGTCGCCAATGACAAAAAAAAAAAAAACTAATGGGCGAAGCAAAATAATGAGAAAGTCGACATCATCATCTGGTAATAAGAATTTATGATTAAAGAAGGCTCCTGTTTACGACAAATTAATCCTAAACTCACTAAAATGTTGCTTTAAAAAGCATTGACTGAGAGAAGTTTTATGTTATAAGCTGAGCACTTAGATTAGAATATGTCCTAAGTTAGTGGAAAGTTGCTGAAATTATACAGGTATTGGTACCAAAACCAGGGAAACTATTGTACTGAGTAATAAGCAGTCTTATAGAGTTCAGTCTACCGAGTTCACTTCTTCCAATTCTATTCAAATATTTTGAGAGATTTTGAGAAACGTATACCATCAATTTTATTCACCATTTTGAATTCAAAATCAAGCATTCAACTCTTCATTAGGTGCATGACCTTTTAATAGAAGAGTTTAGAAAGTTTATTGATAGTTTTAAAAGTACTTAACAATTTTTATAATTTCTGCGAAGCTATAAGCTTATCTGCAGAAGATTGTGTTTTTAAAGTTTTATAATTGAAGTAAGCTCAAAGTGATGATTTGAATATTCAAAAAAAAAAAAGTGAGATGATTTCATGAACAAAATAAAAAAATAATAAAAAAAGAGAATAAAAAAATAAACAATAAGTTGACTACTTTAGTTTAATAAGAACAATTTTATGTGTTTTTTTCTAGTTTAGAAATTTTCTATGTTTACTATTTCTCGGGGTAATTCGTTGATTGTTGAATGTGTTGCAATTTCTGGGCAATTGAAGCATACTTTGGGCACGTCTTCTAGTGTTGATTGCGTGATCAATTGGTCGAATGAAACGGTTATCGTTAAAGTACTCCAGTAATAGTGTGATCTTAAAGATTTTTTCCACGTGAAGAACTTTGAATGTTCTTTCATCGTTCCATGAGTAATTCTGATATATTTGTTTCAGTGCTGAATTTTGCAGCCTTTGTAGCTTATTAATGTGGGTTATTGATGCGTTGCCCCAAGCAAGTATACCATATCGTAACTTTGACTCAACTAACGAATAGTATACTTGTTTTAAAACAGGAGCCGTGGCATGGTATCGCAAATGGGCTAGTGCGTATAAAGCTTTCTTCAGATCATTGCGTAGCTTGTCAATGTGCTTGTTCCATAGAAAATGACAGTCAATGATAACTCCAAGATATTTATAGCTTTCAACTAATTCAATAGCGTTGTTTGCAGTGTTCGGACAGGCCTGGTTTCTTAAATATATTTTACTCTGCTTTGGTTTGAATTGTGGATTCCTGATGTGCATCATTTTGGTTTTTGCAGCATTGATAATCAAGCCGTTGTCGTGGCACCATTTTACTGCAGCATCAAACTCCTCCTGTATTATCTTCGTCGCCGTATCTAATGACCTGTGACTGACCACAATCGCCATATCGTCTGCAAAGGCAAAAGAGATGCTCTGCTTGAAGACGCGAAGAAGCTCATTCGTGTATAGGATGAAAAGAATCGGCCCTAGTTTTGATCCCTGAGGGACTCCAAACTGCAGCTTCTTTTTAATACTCATTGCGTCCTTAATCTTGACGCAAAACTGCCTGCTGTGTAAGTAATCCTTAAACCAGTCAGCCATTACTCCACGTATACCAATTCGTTCCAGCGCTTCTAATAGCTTCCCGTGGTTAAGAGTGTCGAAAGCTTTACTGAAGTCCATGAACATGACTAGAACATGATGGCTTTTATTTAAACTTTCATTGACACAATTAGCGAATTCGCCTAGCAGCTTTCCTGTACTTTTGTTTTTTTGGAATCCGTATTGATTTTTGTGTATTAGGGAGTGTTTGTCAATAAAACTTCGCAATCTTTGCAAAATTACACCTTCTAAACACTTTTCTACTACTGGAAGTATAGATATCGGTCTATAGTTGCTTAGCTGATTTTTAATACCACTCTTATAAATCGGCCTTACAACAGCGGTCTTCAGCGTTAATGGGATTTTCGATTGTTTCAGACTGAGGTTAATAAATTTACATAGGATGGGAGCAAAAATTTCGTCGTGTCTTCGAATATCGACGGCCCTAATTCCATCAATTCCTGGTGATTTATGTTTTCCGAGAGAGTTAATTATTCCACGCACCTCATGAACATTTGTAGCATTAGCAAGTACCGTGTTTTCAACTCCTGCATTTATGTGAATCGATGTGATAGAATTACAGTAATGCATAATTTGTGATGTCTGTGAAGAGAAAAGTTCTGCACATTCATTGGATAATTTTTTAATGTCATTAGTAAAATGCTTAGTCATCGTTTCGTCGAGATTTTACCTTTTCCTTCCTAATATTTCATTTATTAATCCCCATGTTTTTCGTGGATCGGCATTCAATTGGTTGAACTTATTCTTATAATATTTTGATTTGTGAGCTAATATCATTTTATTAGTTTTGTTCCGGAACCTTTTATACTCCGTTTCGAAACCATTATTACCTCTATTATTTTTCCACCTTCTGTAGAGTTGATCTCTTTTCTTACATTCGTCGATGATGAATGGGGTTGTCCAAGGGCTATTTTTTCTTTTGTTCTGTTTCTGTTTTGTGTAAGTTGATTTTTTATATATATCATCTAGTTTGCAGACAAGTTTTTTATATAGCGTCTCAGCATCTTCTTCGCAAACGATTTGTTCCCAGTTATCTTCGCAAATGAGCTCACTTACTCTGGCATTACATATGTACGAAGTATTTACTATACGGTAATCTGTTGTTGCTGACGAATCTGTGTAGTGCGAGTATAGTGTTGGATAGTGATCGGTGATACCACTCTCGATGACAGCAGACTTAATTTGTCTGTTTTTTTGTTTATAAGAATGTGATCAATTGCTGATTTCGTACCATTCTTAGGATCTACCCTTGTAAATTCATTAATGATATTTATCAGTCTCAATGATGCCAACATTTCCAGATAATCTTTTACATAATTTGAGTTTGTATCACGAATATTAACATTCATATCCCCCATCACTACAATTTCTTCATTTCTTCCGATTGGTCCTAAATTATTTCCAATTTCATCGATAAATGCTTTTTTACTAAAACCTGGTGGTCTATATACTCCAACAACGTACTGTGTAATATTTCTCTCATTAAAGCTAATTTTTATACTTTTATACGATATAGTCTCCGAAGGTAATCGTTTGTGGTCTAGATTGCTCCGGACAAACATCATAATTCCTCCACCTCTCTAATTGCTTCTGTTTAAAACTTCCTGCTCGAAGCCATCTATTTGATAGAAACCCTTTTCTTCATCTATTATATTTGTTTCTACTAGAACAATAATTTTTAATGCACTTAACAGGTGACTAATACTTAAACAAAAGTTATTCCAGTGTAAACGGAGCGATCTTATATTAAAACATAAGTAACAGCAATTATTATTTTTTAATTCATAAACATTTATGCCGTTAAAACCTTGTATTACCCTACAATCTAAGTTGACTAATAATTCATCATTGTTTCCATTTGTCTTATTCATTTTTTATAGAACATAATGAATAATGTGTTCAATTGGATGTCTCGCAAGCCTTTGATAAGGCCAAATAATACACTGATAACGTTTTTCGAGAATAAACTCTTCCGTGTCAACCACTAAAATGAGTTCTCGCAATTCAAACAAGTTTTAGCCGACGTACCGCAAGGAAGTGTTTTCAGTCCGAGCATCTCTAAAATATTCACTATATACCGTAGGATCGTTGCTATGTTTGCCGATGACACTTCTATACTAGTAATATCGATCGTAGCAACAACAATTAGCAATAATAATAATACAAAACTTTCAGAAAAATGAGTACATTGCCTACCGCCTGAAACTATGTCTGTATTACTCGTATATTCCTCGGAATTGCTACAGTTGAAAAGAAAAAGAAAAAATTTTATGAGAAAACACATATATATAAAGTCCTAAAAAACTTTAGAAGAACGAATTCGTTTGCGTCTTCTTCAAAGGACCACACCCCTTCAATCTAGAGCGATAAAATTTAACCGTATTTTTGGAAGCCTCGTTTGACTTGGGGAAGGTTTCTAGAAACATGCGTACTTACCTCAAATGTTATTCTCGCAAAAAAAAAAAAAAAACGATTTTGTAAACTTTTAGCCATTCACATATTTTTAGGAGGTTTGTGAAGAGCAGATTTCTGCACCAACTTACTCCTAAAATCACTCTTTTTTAAAGCACAACTTAAAAAAAAAGAAAGAAAAATACACAATCACAGCATCTGGCCTTAATACGATGTGCGGCAATGGAGTACAAATTTCGCTACAAAAATTTGACGTTCGAGATTTATTTATCCGACACCTGCTCATCCAAAAGTTTGCATAATCGCACAACGTGTGGCATTTGATGATTTTATTTATTTTTGCACAAAATTAACGAGTTTTACACAATTTTTCGGCTTTAATATGGTCCAATTGAGTTCAACAATTTTCAGTTTACGGTTTATTAGCATAAACAAGTTTATTAGCCACAAAATAAGATTAAAAAAAAAAAAATACATACATATATACTATATCTATACAACGACCTTAAAACAGATCTCTTTAAAAAGTAGAAAAACACTTTCATCACTTATCGTGCGGCAATATATCCAACACTTTTATAGAGATTAACCTGCCAAGTTTGCCAAGAGCTTCGGTGACACTTTGCGATTTTTTAACATCATCTTCGATTTGAGACGTCCCTTCTTTGACGAGCCAAGTGTGTCAGGGCCAGAGTCACTCTGTTTGAATTGGACATTTGGCACAATTCCGACTTCTTGATAGGTGGCACCATTGACAGTTTTATACCTTCGAATTGAAACGTCAAATCTTAGTATCGACATTCTGAACATGCTCATGATTACTTACCGAAAAAGGTATCCAGTGTTTGTCGGGACATATTTGAAGTCTGACAAGTAGGCGATGGGATAGCGTACTTGGTAGACAAAGTATGTAGCAGCTGCAGTAGTATATGTTACAAGGGTCAACCATATTAATATCTAAACATAGAAAATTTGACGTATTAAAGTGAAATACCATATGCCAAAAATCAAGGCCAAACTTACCATCTTATAAAGAGTCATCTTCAGCGATGTACAATGCACAGCTACGGTCGTAAAGATATTGACGTTGTTGTCGCTGTGCTAGATTATAAGTCCGTTTACATCTGTAGCGCTAGGGCGGGAGGTATCTGTATTACGAATGCATATAGAGACCCTGATTTGTAAGAAATTACATAACCGACAGCCCTTTATGGCGTATAAATAATTGTCTGAACTGGCGTACAGAAGCAATTTTCGAAGCACCTGATGTAAATTAAGATGTTTGGAAGACCAAGTACAAATGAAAGTGACACAATTAACTTCTATGACCCTCGGAGAAGCACTCACATACACATTATCGGTGGGGATTGATAAACTTCAGAGGCTATATCGTGATCTATACAGGGTCACTGATTTGTGGTTTCTTAATCTTTGACACGCCATGGCTATGCTTTGGCTCCGGGAAGGTTGTGGGAAAAAAAGAAGCGAAACCACAAATGGGGGGATTTTTGGATGCTTAAATTTTTTGATTTTATTTTGGTCTATTCAACTGGGGAATCTTCATCTTTCACGTTAACGAAAATTGAAAGTGGAAATAGTAATTTTCAAATTCACAGTTACTTCGTTAAAAAGAAATTATGTGAAACAGGTTCTAGAGACCTTTCTCTTTGGGTATTGAACTTATTTGGTGCATAAGACGTTATTTGAGTTAATTCAGTTTTGGATTAATCACAATTTTACAAACCGATTAAATGAGTGTTCTTTGAGATTAACTGTGGGAGGTTGCACATGACTAGAAATTTTTTGTACCCAATTACGAGTATTCTACTTTCCTACTAAAATATGTAAGTATATGAAGCTGGTTGCTTATTAATATGAGAAGTAACATTCCGATAGAGGTAGGGAGCTTAGCTCATTATCGGTAAAGATTTGAGCGGCATCAGGGAAAGTGTGTTTTTAATGTGGAGACAAGAGACGACGAATTTGTGTAAGATAGGATTAACCATTCAACTTTTGCAAATTAAGACGTGCCCAGTATCTAACTGAAGGGGAATGGCTCAGATATTTCTACAGTTCAACCGTCATCTACGTGAGTAAATTGATGGGTGAAAAAAGTCAGTAAAGCACATCTTTGGTAATCTCAATTGATACTCTTCAATACATGGTATCACGGAAATCCGGCTTCTTCTGGTTGGTAATACGTTAGTAAGAAATTGTAAAGATGTTCTAAGAAACCTAAAACCGTCCTACATTTTGGAAAGAGTATTAGATTTGTGTGACTTATAGCGTCATACTGTGGGGCAGAAGGGCCCTACACCTGACAATAAATCAAAAATATAAAATGCGATATGGATGGCCGCGATATGTTTTTTTGTATTCCCTTAAAACCTGCCAACAATAATCCAACTTTTGACGTAATTTAAATCACCCGTTCGAAAAAAATGCATCAGTCGTGTGAGTTCAGTTATGTTGCAGTTTAAAGTGCTTATATTTGTGCGATATTTAATTACAATTCGACAAAGGTTTTTGAGAAAATGCTAACAAATTCAACTAATTTTGGTATGGGACCTTTATGTTCAGATAAATTCCAATGTTCCGTTTCATGTTTAATTTAAACGTAACTGTTAAAACAAAATCTTACTGCACAAATATATTTTTATTACTTTGTTTTGTGAAAGAAATATAAAAATAGTTGTGTATCAATGCACATTACGTTAATTCTTTTCTTGTTATACATTTTGTATATATTGGGCATCTAACAACTGTTAGAACTAGCTACTACTTTTTTTATATAATTTTTTTCGTTGCCTTACTATTTTGATTTGTATTTCTTTTTTTTTTTTTCTTAATCAATTTTCTTGAGAAAGTTGTAACGATTTTGATAAAAATTGATTAATATAATCAATTGCAATAAGATGGGATTCTTGTCTTTTAACGTGATCCGATAAATGGCTCGTTTGTTACCTAACTTTTTCACAAATAATTGCTCTGGTATTGCTTTCGATTGACATATAATTTCTTAGATCTGATGGTTAGCAAACATAATTGTACAGTTATAATCTTTTTTTCAATTTGGAAAATAACTAAGAATATAATATACCTTTCCATTTAAATTTTATGTTATAGCAATGAGTTAGAAGAACGTGACTATTACCCGGCAACAGCTTAATATGTTGCTAGAGTTTGACAAGCAATAGATTGAATAACAATTTATATTTTTAAAGGAAAATTTGTCAAAGAAATTGGGATGTACGGTTGGAAATAAAGATTGACGTATCAAATTTCTTATTTCAAATTTGAATTTAAGGCACGGTGGCTAATGCAAGACGAATAAAAGAAAAGTTCTTGAAAACCCAATTCCAGGGCTGCAAAGATGTTGGTGAATAGGTACTAACTGGCACCACAGCATCAACTCTCAACCAACACAGAGAACAAATTCGCATTGAGGTCATTCCATGAAGGATCGACCGACGTTCTGAACGACATCCCTCCGATTTGGCTGAAAAGTGGTAGAAATACTCATTGAAGTGGTACGAATCATAAGGCAAAAAGAGATTTGCAGAGTTCGATATAGTTTGCGTGTAACGGAACTTAAAGCATTTGTCCAGCCCGTCCATAAAAAAAAAGGCGAATCATCTTCTCTCTCCTCCTACAGACCCATTGCACTTACGTCCCTTCTTTCCAAGGTCATGGAACCGCTGATAACTCGTCAGCTCATGAAATATCTCGAAACACGAAAACTTCTCAATGACCGGCAGTACGGTTTTCGTAGCAACAGGTCCACTGGTGATTTGATGGCATGTCTCACCGAAAAGTGGAACCAAAGCGTACATCAATCTGGCGAAAGCAAGATAGTTGCACTTGATATTTCTAAGGCATTTGACAGAGTTTGGCATCAGGCTCTTTTGTCGAAAATGCGTGCATTTGGGATCGACGACTCTCTTCTTCAATGGATTAGAAATTACCTTTCGGAACGTTCAATTCAAGTTGTCTTGGACGGTTTCAAGTCTGATATTCACAAAATAAATGCTGGTGTACCCCAGGGCTCTGTTCTGTCACCGACACTCTTTTTAATTTTCATTAACGATCTCTTGTCTACTACTTCTAATCCAATATATTCCTTTGCTGATGACAGTACTCTCTGCTTTTCATATGCGTTCCCGGACTCACGGCACTGCTCTTCGGTTGTAGTACGAGAACGGCAGCGTATGCTAAGCTCATTAAATTCCGATATCAACAGCATAACCAATTGGGGAACTATCAATAGAGTGGAATTTAATGCTTCCAAAACACAATGCTGTCTGTTGTCTTTAAAGCGAAATTTAAACACCCAGCCATTATCCATGAATGGCACTTGCATCGTCGAAACCGAAAAACTTTCCATTCTCGGTATGTGTGTCAATGACAACTTACGTTGGAATGACCACATATTTGATGTCGCCAAAAATGCTGCGAAATGTCTAGGTTTCCTTAAGCGATGTAAGAAATATTTTACCCCCTCTGATCTGGCCTCAATATATAAGGCATTCATCCGCCCAAAATTGGAGTACAACTCCCACATCTGGTCAGGTGCTCCTAAAACATCTCTGCACCTGCTAGATAGGATTCAAAACCGTGCGATAAAACTTATTGACGATACTAATATCAGTCAATCAATGGACACCCTCGAACACCGACGAAATGTCTCGTGTCTCACTTTGTTTTATCGCTACTTCCACCACCAGTGCTCCACTGAAATCGCCAGTAGCATTCCGCCCATTCAAACTTTCAACCGTAACACCCGTCTCGCTATGAATGCTCATCAGTATACCCTCAAGCCCATTTTCGGACGTACTCTAAAATATCGTGATTCGTTCCTAAGCCGTACAACTCGCTTATGGAATGCCCTGCCGATCTCTGTATTTCCTGGTCGTTATAACTTGCAAACATTTAAAAACAATGTACATCGGTACCTCTCTTTTCTTCCTCCCTAAATTTCCTTTGCCCGCGCTGTGTACAATCACCTTAAGGGTACTCAAACCCCTTGAGCGCGCGCTCATTATAAAAAAAAAAAAAAAAAATTGGCAGAAGAATCAAAATGTATGCTTTCTTTTATATTTAAAAAAAATCATAACTTTGGCTCTGCTCATCAGAACTTGATAAAATATAACTTGTTGAATTCAGGAAAAGGTGAACTTTCAAAGATTTGGAATAATTTTTATTTTCAAGGACGAAGGATATTCCAGAATATCATTTTTACATACATACATTGAATAACTCAAAAATGGTATTTTTTTATTTTTTTATATATTATAGAGAGATTCGTCCTCTATTTCCATTTCAAATTTCGAATTGGGATCTCTATGGGTTCGGCCAAAATAAATATTTTCATTTAAAAAAAAAGTCACACTGGGGCCTTTGTATTCCAAGGCCTTAAAAACTAAAAAAAAATCATTATTTATTATCTTTTAAGAGTACATACATATTCTTCCGATGAAAAGGAAAAATATTTTCCTTTAATTACTCCTTGTGAAATAGATGAAATATGATGAAGTTTTCTTGTTTCCGGCACAATTCTTAAATTAGAATATCCTGATTCCATCAATAATTTTTCTTCATTATACTCCTGTGTGGTCACGTCCATCATCATCCATCCATATTCTTTATATTTTCAGTTGCCCAGTTATATAACTGTAAGGGAGTTGTTATGTGTTCCCTATACGGTCTCTGACAGCCAGTCTTTTTATTGTACCACCAAGTCCATTGCATCTCCACCATGAGAGGTCGCAAAGAAGTTCCATTCAGCATTCACTCCAAAATCCTGTTCATGCAATGTTAAATTAAAAAAAAATCTTTTTGTTTTTATACTGCGCAGCAGATCCATCGGAAAAATAAATAATTTTCTTAAAATGTTGGCATTTCTTGTGCTAAGAGACGACGCTGAAATAAGTGTACTGCGATAGTGTCATGCTTTAAGCAGGCACTGATTACAACAAAACTTTCATTTTTAATATCATCCATCTGGTTCCGGTAATATATTGCGAAAGGGTGAATCGTCGCCTGTTCGTTAGTCCAGTGGTATCCCTGCACTGCATCTTGCACAACAAAACCATATTTTTCGGAAAAGTCCAATAAAACAAGTATGCCCGTTTTCGTTAAGAGAGTTTGGACTTCCTTTATGTACCTGTTTTGTTGATCAGTTACAAAAACATGACGAATGAAAACACCAAGCCGTTTCAAAAAGCTTTGAATGAAATCCTCAGAGTTTTCAATTCTCGATTCCAATTTTGATCGGTCTGTGTGGGTCCACTGATAGTATGATACGTTTTCTATGAAGTGATTATTAAAAGCAGTGTCAAAGATTCTCCTTAATTTAGAATAGTTTGGGCAATTAAGGCACTTGCCCAAGTAACAATTTATATCAGGTGGGTTACAAATTACCAAAGCTAAGCAGGCTCTGCTGTCATTGAGATGCTTATCTTCGTTTTCTATCAGCCTTGATATATTGCTACCCTCAAACATGAGTTTGATATTTTGAAGGATGGTGCAAACACACACGGAATGAGTTCCTGATGCCCCAGCCAAAACGCTGTTCTTTGGTCTTAACGACGCGAATTTGGAAAATCCAATCTTAACATTATTATGAACTTCTTTGAACTTATAATATATGTCCCTAAGGTTAGCCAGAACCAGGCGTTTTTGAATATGTTTTTTTTTGAATATGAAAGCAAAACGTCTTATTTTTGAACCTGAGAAAATAAATTGTTGTTATCTTTATAGATACGTAGCCTTTTTTTCCTGGCATTAAACGGCTGATATCGTCTTCACAGTATAAACTTTCTACCATTTGCTTGATATCATCATCTAAGCTTTTCCCATAAGTAGATGAAACGCTTTGATCTTCTTGGAGTTTTCTAGATTTTTTTATCATATAGCTTGTCGATCCTGGAAACTTCTTCTATAATTTTGCCATTCTCTTGAAAGTAAAGACAACAAAAAAAGTTTGGTGTCTTTGCTTGTAGTTTTATGGAAATTTCCTTTTATTTTCCCTACGAAATATTCTTCCTCTCTGGAATTATCTTCATCATTATCAATAGTAACAGAGAAAACTTTCTTTGCAATTTTCAACATAGACTTTTTTAATTTTGACTGCATATATTTTAAGTCACTAAGTCTTCTCTTGTCGAATGTATCTTCTCCAATATACCGTATGCATTCATTAATCAAATTGAATGCAATGTCTTTATCGAAATACATTTCATTTTTGTACCTAATTAAATATCTTCGGCATTATATATATATTTTTTTTGCTTAAAAGAGATTGACAACAAATACAATATGGCTTTCATAATAACTTTGATTATCGAAGTCCAATAAATAGAAATAATCGAGAAAGTAAAAATAAATAAAAAGAGATTGGGCATCAGTTGTTTTAGGAAAGAGAAATGAAAACGAATCTCAAATAATAAACAAACAAAGAATAATACTCAATAAACTTAAAATGGGAGAAGATGCTCTACACTCCATCTCCGGAAGCTAAGTGCGTTTTTCAAGCTCGTTTTCCTGTTTATGCAAGGGTGAACAATTTGTAACATAATAGAATTAGGAAGGAGGGGGGAATTTTTAAAAATTAATACAACACGGTTTGATTTCGTAACCTGATGCATTGGTCAAAGTTTAAAGCTTGAAAACGTTCGAAGATGAAGGTAGGTTTGGTTGATATAGAGTAGGTAATAGAGGGAAACAGTTTAGAAAAATTAATGAAGAAAAATACTAAACAGAGAAACCTGAACAAAGACTTTTTCTCTTTTGAGACAACAGTTAAGTAGTATTATACTAGACTTCTGTGGAACAATTTAGTGGATGTTGGCGATAACGGCACGAGTGAGATCTTGTGTGGTCGACTGACTACCCAAATCCTTGGTCCTAATTCTTCCATCGAGGAGCACTTTACTTATGACATTTGTTATTTTGTCACTATAGTGTTGCAAGTTGATGTGACTCAACAATTTGGCACCGCAAAGAAGCATAGCTGTTGGGTTGGCTACGTTTTTGCCAACAGCTTCAGCGAAAGTGTGACGTGCACCGGGCACGAAAACGACAGCTTCGGCTGAGTATGATGCTCCGGCTACTACACCAGCGCCACCAACAAGTCCAGAAGCAATGTTGTCGACGTGGTTACGGAGTTTCATGTTGAGGGTTTGCAGCTCGCCGGCAACGCTGTAGTCAGGAGTGGCCAAGATGCCCTTAATGCAGACTTTGTTCTTCGAAATTGAAGCGACAACATCCTCCAATTTAGCACTCAACACGGGGTTGACTTCGGAGAGGAAATACGACTCGAAGTCAACTGGAACATCGGATGCCTTGAAAACTTCCTGAAGAGCGTAGACTAGCTCAGGCCCCACACCATCGCCAGGGATAAGTGTACATCTTGCCCGTTGTCCAGTGTGAATCTCATCTCCCTATCTAAGAGCCGGTGTCATATGTGTACGTCCTAAGCTTCTCGCCAACATTGCCATTATTTAAATAGGATATATGCACAGAGAAAAACTTTTACGCTACCAACCTGCTGACTCATCAACTTCAATTTGATCTTCAACCTCTAGCAATGATGGCGTTGTATCAGAATTTCTGATTTGACTCAATTTTTTCCTACACGTAGAGCAAATTACCAACTTTGTGTTCAATTTTGGTTGCATCGTAACCATCCATGGTCATACAGGCCGCAAGTCGCGAGCACTGGGTTAATGAGGTGGTAAATTCAGAGGATTCACACAGTTTTCCACACAAAAGCACTCATTATAAATTTATATTACTCACAACTCTTATTACAATACAATCTAAAATAAATCCCGAGCTCACGACAGATTGATATCAAGTGAGTGGAAATAAATTAAGCCTAACTTCTAAAATCCTCAAAAATGGAAAATATATAGATACTCGTAGATAGATAATTTCGTTTATTTCTCGTATCCAGTTATTACATTGAAAAAAGTAAAAAATATAATCAAACAATTTAAATATTTTAAGAAATATATTGGCATTCTGTATTTTACAGAAGTATTGAATAGTTTTGAATGCCATTCTAAAGGAAAAAATGATAATATCAAACAATGTTATTGAATCAGAAGGCGGGGTGGCCAGGTTTTATATAAGTTACTCTAATAGATAATTCAAAATAATTTTTACAAGAATAATAAAAGTTAAATGATAGTTGTAGATTGAATTTACAATTACATTTAGACTATGAACTCATTAGTTTAACGAAAAGAAAGACTAAACAAAAAATGGCATTTATGAAATAAACAACAAAAATTTTAAACCAACATGCCAGAAGTAATAGATTCAACATTTAAATAGTTTAAGTTGAAAAGCCAGATTTTCACACTTCTTGCGAACATCACAGGTGAAGAAATTGCTCTAATAGACTGCGGAAGATTATTGAATATACAAAAAGAGGATATGGAGTAGAAACTCTTGTACGCCGTTGTGCGATACCTTGGTATTGTAACCAAATTGGCAAAATTGCCACGTACATTAAAATTTGACACTAAACGAAAATTGCGATTACCCGACTTCATAAAGAAAATTTTTAATACTTTAAAACAGTAAAGGTGACGTACTGGAAGAATTCTCTGAACAAATAATAAGGGAAAACTTGGGCTTCTTACAGGTCCTCGACATAATTTGCGTATTACGTGCTTTTGTAAGATCAAAAGGCTTTTTATTTTATTAAAATAAGTACCTCCCCAACAAGCAATTCCATATTGAAGCTTCGAATGAAAGATGGCATAATAAACAGTTTTCAGGAGCGCAGTTGAGCAGATTTTTCGCAAATAGTAAAAGTGTCTAAGAGTGGAACGGAAGTAAGTTTTCAAAGATTCAATATGAGTAGAAAATTTCATATTGGAAGATATTTAAAGTCATTAACTTGCTCAATACGAAAACAGTTATGACAGCATGTTTCACGGTCAAAAAACGTAGGAGATGATAAGCTGTGTCTGCAATCAGAATTATTCAGTATGAATCGTTGGCATTCGGGCGCATGAAAATGAATAAGCGGTTTATAATTCTGCATAGGCGAAAAATTGAAAACCATAATCTTCGTTTTTGAACTTATAATTAGATTATACTTTGCAAACTATACTCTCAACTGATTCAAATCCCAGTTAATTTCGGCAACCAGATCTAAAGGATTACTTGCACCGTAGGGAAACCCAATGTCGTCAGCAAAGGCTGTGGGCAAACCTTTAAAGTTTAAGGCAAACAGTGAATTAATGTAAATAAGAAACAAAATTGGGCCCAAAACAGATCCTTGCGGTACACCCAAATTGAAGAATTTTATTTCGCTTCTTACCTCTTCTAACTTTACTTTCTGTGACCTGTTTTTTAAATAAGATGTAAGCCATTCAAGCATAAAGCCTCTAAAGCCAGCATTTTCCAGTTTAAGTAAAAGAATTTTGTGGTCGACCATATCAAAGGCTTTGGTAATGTCAATAAATAAACCAGCTATGCTCTTCTTTTCATCTAGGTTAGACAGAATTTGGGAGCAAAAATGAAGTAAAGCATCTTCTGTTGATTTGCCTCTACGAAAACCCATATTGAGATGGACTAAAAAATTCATATTTATTAAGAAAGTTAAGAATTCTATCCTTCATGAGTTTTTCGAAAATTTTTCTAATGACTGGCAGTAGTGAGATAGGCCTATAGTTGCACATGTCATCATAAGACCCTTTTTTAAATAATGGCACAATATCAGCACATTTAAGCTCTTCTGGGAAGACACCCGAAAGAACGCAGCGATTAAAGACATCGGCTAAAGTATCTATTATAAAGAATGCAATTCTCTTTAGCATTATATTGGAGATACCATCGGGACCACAAGAATTGGTATTCTTTAAATGTGCAGTTACTAGTCATTGAAGAATTAAAACAAGCACAGTGACGTTTTTGTTTCTAAAAAAAAAAAAAAAACGGCTATGTACTTATGTATGTGCACTCTGGTTATATGTGAGGCTGATAAGAGGAGTAAGGTAATAAATATTTAGTTTTTTGATTTAGTCGGCTATAAAATATTATTTTGGCCGAACCCATAGAGATCCCAATTTGAAATTTGAAATGGAAATAGAGGACGAATCTCTCTATAATATATAAAAATATAAAAACAAAACAACAAAATACCATTTTTTGAATTAATCAAGGCTATATGTAAAAAGGATATTCTGTAATATCCTTCGTTCTTGAAAATAAAAATTATTCCAAATCTATGAAAGTTCACCTTTTCCTGAATTCAACAAGGTATATTGTATCAAATTCTGATGAGCAGAGCCAAAGTTATGATTTTTTTTTAAATATAAAAGAAAGCATAAATTTTGATTTTTTGCCAATTTTGTAAGTTCCGTTACACGCAAACTACATCGAATTCTGCAAAACTTTTTTTGCTTTATGATTCGTACCATTCCAATGAGTATTTCTACCACTTTTCAGCCAAATCGGTGGGATGTCGTTCAGAGCTCCCCATATAGCTTCGGCGATTTATCGTGGAATGACCCATTGGCGATCAAATCGTTCAATCAGACGAGGAAAACCCGGTCATATTACAGCACGATCTTCCCTACATTACACGGTTGTCTAAAACTTGGCGACGTCCCAAGCAACTGGATAGAATTAAAGCTGGTTTTCGTTGCCAAAGCAGGAAGACCTACCCATTCCTCAAGGTATTCCTCTGTCAAAAACTTCAGACTCATAATTTTAATTTAATTTTGGTGGAGGCGAATGCCCCATTTATTCGGCTTAATACAAGCTATAATTTAAAAAATAAACTTAAATTAAACTTAAAACTAAGGTTGGTTGGAGTGGTGAAGGAGAACAGATTTGAGGTAGGAAGTAGTGCGGTGAAAGTCAAAGACGGTAGGGTTTGAGTTGATTTGACGTAGCATACGGGAGATTGGTTCGTTCGCGCCATAGGAGGTGTTGTGGGTTGGTAGATAGAAGAGTCGAGGGGTACGTAGGTTACGAGGGTTAGTGTTGAGGAAAATGGAGTTGTGAAGGGACGCGCATTCAACGTGACCTGAAAGGAGTCGATGAATGAAGAGAAAGTCTGCTGCATCTCTGCGATCTTCGAGGGTGTTTAAGTTGATAAGGTTGAGACGATTTTGATAGGGGGGCAGATTAAAAGGATCGTCCCAGGGCATACCTCGAAGAGCAAATCGAAGAAAACTGGCGTACTCTAGGAGGGGGCGAACAAAGGTAATATAGAGGGACCTGGTCACGTATGGGTTGGTGAATTCTTTGGACCACCGTTTTACAAAACCTAGTGCAGAGTTGGCTTTGAGGATTATCTCATCCATATGTAAACGGAAGTTGAGCTCGCTGTCACACAAAATGCCGAGGTCGCGAAGAGACTGTACGGAGGAGATAGGTTGGTTATGGAGAAGATAGAGTCGGGGAGGAGATTGGTTCCGTTTATGTGAGAAGGTGATGGATTGGCATTTGGCGATGTTAAGTTCCAAAAAATTTTTGAGGCACCAGATCGAGAAACTATCAAGATCTTGTTGAAAGTGGAAAGAGTCATGGGGAGAGGAAATGGTTTTGAAAAATTTGGTATCGTCGGCGTAAAGGGAGACAGACGAGTGTTTGATGATCATATCGAGATCATTTATGGTTAATATAAAAAGAAGGGGACCGAGATGGCTGCCTTGTGGAACTCCAGAGGTGGCCAAAAATGGAGCGGACTGGGCTGACCTAAAACGAACACTGTAAAAACGGTTTTCGAGGTAAGAGGATATCCATTTTAACAATATGGGTTCAAAGCCGAGGGCAGAACCCATAAGTATCTACTTGCTTCTGTTAAAAACGCTGGAGAGGATCCTAGATCAGCATATAGGAAAAAAACTCATCAAACATAAATTATGTGGTTCTCAACAAGCTTACCTTCAACGAAAATCAGTAGAGACATAGAAATAGTGCGCCATTACTGGCTTCCTGGATATCGAAAGAGCATTTAACAATGTAACCACAGGATCTATAATGATGGCCTTGGATAAGATCCATGTAGAAACAACGATAGCACAATGAATTGAGAACCTGCTAAAGACCAAAATTATCAATTCCGAATTTAGGCGGAGCACAGCCAGTAAAACGGATGCAAGAGGAACTCCACAAGGAGAAGTGATCTCTCCCCTTCTGTGGCTTCTGTGGATGTAAACCACATGCTTACAAGTTTCGAACAGAAGGGTGTTAAGGCATTAGCGTGTACCAACAACATAGTCATTCTGGTGGGGCGAAAACATCTAGCAACGATCAGAGAGTTAATAGAGTCGGCCTCGAATACACTTGTAAGCGGACAACAGAAAACGGTTAGTTTGTTAAGTTGTTCAAAGGAAAAAGAAAGGTAGAAAAGTATAATCTTTCCAGAATCAACAGTGATAGGGTACAACTATCATCCGAAGCTAAAGATCTACGAATTATCCTAGACTGTAAGCTAACTGGGAAGCGTAACATTGAAGAAAGTACCAGCAAATCATTAAGAGTATTCTACACATGCAAATAACTTTTGGTAAACGTTGAGGACTAAGACCATATTCCTATAATACGCTAGAATTACATGGTCACAGTTAGATCCATTCTTATGCCTTAATTTAGTGGAAAGCCGAGGAAAATACTAGTTATCTCAAAATATACATAAATTCAAACAGGAGCTAGGGGTAATATGCTCAACACCCTTCTTTTAGATGAATTTCTGAAAAGCATGGCTAGTAAAAGCTCGATCAGATTAAAGGAATCAGGCTAATGGACCCACCGCAATTTAGGACACGCGTATACTGGAGTAAGAACCATCGAAACTGACAAAGTGTGGTGATTACCTCGTGCCTTTGGTAGGAGTTTCTCCATATCACTTCCTAGCAGACTGGTTAACTAACACTGCTACCAACAATTGAAAACTCTGTCCATACACGACTTCAAAATGAAGAAAGGTACTGGAAATGAAATGAAATTCTACAGATTCAGGTATTTTTCAGGCAGAAATATGTGTCATTCGTAAAGCTGCACAGCTGCGAATCCTACCGAGTGGATATCTGCTGGACACCTGGACACACAAAAGTGAAAGGGAATGAGAAAGCGGAGGAGCTACCAAGTTACCAGAGTGCCTCTCGGGATAAGAGTAGCATACAACGACGTAAACATACCAATTGAAACTATGAAACGTAAAACGCAACTTATATCCATGAAACGCACCAACACAGCGTGGATCTCCAGATATTATTGTAATTTTAAAAAATGTTCGAAGCGTAGAAAAAAACAGAAGACGAAAGACATCAGAGAATCAACAAGTATTGTTACTCGTATCTTATATTATGCAACTCAAATGAGCTTAAGAGAGCCAGGTAAAAGTGAAGCATCAACTTTATTTGACAGATATTGCAAACGCTTTAGCTGAACGGGAATAGAAATCAGCTTTTAAAAAGTCGCTTTCCCCTCAATAAAATAAGATGTCTTCCGAAGATGTTTTATCCAGTTTTTAAAGACGCCAAATTATTCTGTCATCAGTATGATATAATAAGAAAAAGTGCTCCGGACAGGTTTCCATCTTACTCGTACAAAAGAATTGTTATCCGCAAAAGGGTAACATATGTACATGTTACGTCTTCTTGTGCAGGCTCTCCTTGGCTGTACAGTTAAACGCCTCTTATAGAACAATAATCTGTTATAAACTCTCTAGATGACGACTTAGAAGTGCTGTGTGTGTATGCGAAATGGGGCTTCGATCGAAGTTGAATACACAGCCCTTACAAGCAAGCTTTCCATGGTGAACAAGCAGATAATTCTGCAGTATTTAATACTTGTTTTGTTCCACTTCGTATTATTTCTGGAAGAAAAATTGTATGCAGAAACCCCAGGCCATCATCAACACGATACTGTACACCATTTAAGGAAACAAAACTCGAATACAAAGAGAATTCAAAGAACGTTGTCGACTAATTGTTGATATGTCACGACCAGGATTTGGAAACTCAAGTGATAGAAACACCGTTAGACGTTTTTTCCGAAACGCAGAATTATCAGCTGACATAATCAACATTGATATCACATTAATGGAAAGAATCCACATAATAATAATGATTGTGCTTTCAACTGGCTATGAAATTGATATCAACAAATTTTGTGAATTTTGTCAACATACCATCAAATACTTTGTTGAGAAGTATCCTCGGTACACAAATATTTTATTCATAGACCAGAGATAGTTGGCTGTGCCTTATTGTCTACAGGTGAATTAACTGAATAACCTCAAGAAGCGATAAATAAAGAATTTAAGAATTATCGTGAAATGTAGTGGAGAAAAAAGAGATACTGATGTATTTAATTTATTATTATTGAATTTGGATCCACTTACTCGTATATCGAGTAGAAGAGAGCTACCGAAAAAAAGATGTGATATACTCGTATACCGAAGGAAGCATATTAAAATCTCCGTCTCTGAGAAACATCAATGGCGAAGAGTCTGTTGGAAGTGAAGACAGTCAAGATGATGAGGATGAATCCTTTAATTTTAAATTAACTTCTTTTAATGCATTTATTAACAGCTAGTGTACTTTTTTAATGGACTTATGTGCTTTTCATATAATATACCAACATCTAACCTAATAGTAATTGAGAAGCCATTGTTGAGCCCACTGATTTATTGTCAGGTTTGAGTCCATTCTGCCCCAATGTGCGTCGGAAGCATTTTGGTTGGGTTTTGATTGGTTTCTTGGAAATCGGGGTTTTCGTGTGTTTCCGCTTTTAAACATTATCCCGCTGAATGCTACCTGTAAATATAGATCTCTCTGACTTGGTGTTTAATTTGGTTATGACCATTGTAGATTGTTCTATGATGCCGATTTGGATGAAGAAAAGGATGCGATGTTTCCGAATGATATCAGACGAAATCTACAATCTTATTATGTCTATTCCACAAACTTATATTCGATAAACTAAATTTAATTAACGAGTTACTTACACTGAGGTTTTGCATTCGCTTTGCAGATAAGGTGGTATTACTTATCGTCGCTTGAGATTTTAGAACCAAGCTTTGTGGTCCGGGTCAAAAGGGACTACATAATTTAGCTTTTCGAAGCTGCTTTTCATAAAGTCTAATGTTAAGATAAGCTTGTCACGAGCTACCTCCAGAACGTACTCTGTTGTTTTCTGAAATCTGTTAGCAGTCACAACTCAAGTCAAAAATTTAGCAAAGATGGGTAAAATTCAAATGCTGGTTGTACCATAAGTGACGATCTCTGTCAGTTTAATGGTTGGATGTTGCACGATTTGGGAAGGCTCTTACCAGCGTCAACTTGGCAATGCTCAGTTCAGTGATTGAACTCACATCAACTGTGTCGATGAGCTGCTGATATGCTCTACCCCGACCGGTAATGATTTGCGAAATTTATAAGCGCGAGTGCACTACGGCATCATTTAATCAATGGTTGCCCCAATGGTCAGCTGGCCGATGGCTTAAAGCTACATCTATTTATTTGCAGCTCAGGTTAATAAGGCCTACCAGGATTGGCCAGAATGCTGAAATAGAGGAGGTGGCGGATGAACCCTTAATGGGTCAAAGGCAGCTCTCATATCCCCAAAGTAGGTGACTGACTCTTTTCGTCCAAGAGATATCAGAAAAGGTCTGACCAACGGCGTTGGAGTTTTGTAGGTTAACTACACGATCAAATAAGACTCCTTTGTTGTGAAGCAACCAATAACCTCCAACAATGTCTGATTCACTGTTGGCGATTCTGCAAAAAGGAACTGATATAATAATGTTCGGATTTGCATATCATGTGCACGTACGAATTTTAAGCACGTCAGTAAAACCTAGTGGAAGACCTAGAGTAGATATCACTGACAACTAGGAAGGTATGGTATGGCCCATACAAAACGAGGAAGAAGAAATGTGACATATTCTATGGAAATTGATACAGAAAGTATGAGTAGCTTTGTATTTGCCAACATCAGCCTGCCAAGAGTTTAACGTAACGAAGGACGCTTTTACGAGCATTTCGACATACTCGTATATCACTAAAATCGTTTGAGGTGATTTTAATGACGAGACAGGAAAGGAGGACATCTTTGGTGATATATTCACAAAATACTGCCATCACAACAGCATTTCTGGAAACGGTCCAGGATGGCTCCCATTCCGTTTTGGGTAGAACGAACAATTCAATCTATCTGAATAGACCCTGAACTGCGTCATCTATAGGCTGATGCTTTTATTACAAATACGATCTTGTCTGCCATACTGTCAGAGCGCCAAAAACCATTTATCAACGATACGATTGATTTTAACTTCGCATATGACAGTGCCGTGTGCCATTGTGCTAAACTCGCAAACCAATGGTAGACGTGAAATTTTGTAAAAGGCAGGTTTAGATGAGGGCCAAAAGAAGTATATGTTGTCAATACCTAAAATTTATGTTGCAATAGATAGCTGTAAATTTAAGGTAGTACTACTACTAACTCTGGTAATCATATCTCAGTAGAAATCGAACCCTATGCTTTCCAATCGCTGATTCTTTGACGTACGAGAAAGAAGGACGAAGCAAAGTGAGTAATCAGGCCTTGCCACGATACTTTTCAACCAATTCAAAGGCAGCTAAACATATCCCTATTTATTTCGAATGCAAGTGATTTTTACCCTCCTACCAGGAATTACGGACTAGAATTACGAATCCTGCGAAATGCCGGTCAGAAAAGTGCGTGGTGGCTGGCTGATAAATCTAAAGTGAATGGATACCAACGCTTTTGCCCTAAGAGATTTCCACCTGTAGGAACAATTACAGTGAGGAAGTTTTGTAGGTTAAGGTCAAGACCCACTTTTGTTTGAAGCGCCATTATATTCATAAGTCAGTTATCGTCATCAGTCAGATATCACATATTTTGACAGATAATCCATGGCAGTGTTTGAATACTCCTCAGAGCAATAAATTGACGGAACATTTGTTCTCCCAAAGGAACAAACGACTTAAGCTACTTGATATGGAACTGTGAATCATTTGGGCCACTTCGTTAAATAGTCCGTCAGTACTGCGATACTTGTTTACCTATTACAATCAACTACGACGAGGAACAGGAAAAAGTATGCATTCTTACACATTCTCTCTAAAAGTATTCAGATCAACTGAGCTGTACTGCCATTTTAAGCAAAAAGGATATAAGCAGAACTATGACTACACGCTTCTTGCTTAAGATAGCAGTGTAACCATTTTTTAGTTTGGACTTCGTTGGTCCAACAATTCTTGAGATAACCAAAAAGACAACTTTATAGCGACTTGAGTGACATCAACGTACGCAACTGTAATTCATTATCATGATAGATCTGAATGGACAAAAGTAGTCATCGACAACAGGCCCTTGGATGAGGTCATTTTAATGGTGAACGATTAGACAATCCAAACAATGCCAATCATGAGCAGATCCCACGCATTTTTTCGTTGGTATCTGCCGTAAAAGCTTAAGCCCATGATGTGTCATCGACAAAAGATCGATGTAAGGCGCTAATCAGCGTCGTACGTGGCGCCACTTGTAGTATTAATTTGAAGTCACGCGTGAGTGAAAGCCCAGGGCAGGCAACTCAACATCAAGCCGACCAATAATCTGGAGTAAGTTATTCCACAGTTGTTTACAACTTAGAAAGAGCAACAACTTGTGCTGAACCACGATACACGCCAACTTAAATTTGCGTGACTTTTCACGCGACCTTGGATGAAATTACGATCATAAGCCTACGGTCGAAATTCACAACTTTGAGGTTACTAGTAATGGGACCTCTTATACCTCGCTGACCAGTATTTAAAAATTACGGCTGATCGTCAATGAGCAATCAATCATTATTTATCTACCTAGTACGACGTCATGGATAAATACTGATTTTAATAACTGTGAATTCTATTAACTTGCGTGCTATCAGCGAGACCGCCACTAACTCCACTTACTTTGAATAATGCCCATACCCTCCAATTCTCCAATATTTGAGTAAATTGGTCATAGGCAAAGAGCATGCGTCAAGGTACTAATGTCTTTTAAATAAAACAATAAGTCGAAAGGGTCATGTCACTTCAGACAAGAACTCATGCTGAGGATACTCGTATAGTTCAGTGTAGGCTTTTTGTGCACGTACATAAAATTATTCAGGAAGTTATAAGTAATCATGCTCTATTTAGATTGTGATCAAGATATAGTACATTGGGAGGAGTTATCCTGCTAACAGACAAACAAAACCACGATGTATTCCTTCCAATTCAAGACGATGTATGCCCAACAATACTTTTGGTATTGGACACTTCATATTCATCACCGTCTCGTACCATGTTGATTCACTAAACGGCAGCAAAAACGCAACAACATATGAAGTAAACAGAACCCTGCCAAGGTCGTAGTCAACTGGCAGAATACGACTTACTTGAGATACTACACTCAGAACGAATGATTCATCTTCTAACAGGTTTTTTGCAAATAGTTGTAGGACTTCGATAATTAACCATTAAGCAACATCGTTGTGGTCTTATTCTATGATATAATGACAAAAGCTGAGTAATAATGAGTGCAATCGACAAGTTCCAGAAAAAAGAAGCTGATGGCCACAGTCGGACTCCTAGAGGCACACACCCCCTAAGACTTCTACAGATACTAGATATAGTCTACTAGAAAAGCAAAGTTCTTGTCGGCCGCCCTTATGAAAACTAAAAACAATCCTACTCTAGCATAAGTTGTCGAAAAAATATGATAAATATGATGGCGCATAAGTCGCCGATCAAGTCTCTCCTGCGGTGCTCGCCTTATTTTGTGCACTAAGGGTATCATCTACAAAATTCTTGTAAACTCTGAAAGAGCGAAAAACTTTTCCATCAGTAGGATTTGTCACTTTTGGAGGTATGTCATTATTTGCTGTTTTTGAACCTTGGCTTGTGGTTCACTCCCAGTGAACCCCTTTATGAAATTTTGAATACTAGATCTGGCTTTTCAAAAACGTTTATTTTTTTCTGGTTTATCGAAACTTTAGTCATGAATATGAATTATAAGTGCAGCGAAACTTGAAATGTGTCAACATATTATGAAAAAAATCCGAGGCTCGCGAAGACGATAATGTTCAGACATCTACAGCATACCTACGATATGACAAACCACTCTTCGAAATTGCTGAACAACGGCATTTTCCCGACTATTGCATTTTTTTTATATATAAATAGGGTTTATGTGAGAGATCAAAGCCTATAGTCAACAAACTGACTGCACCTTATCTATGCGGCTATCTGGTAAGTCCAACAATGTCACTATTCCTCATAGCTAATCCGAATTTTCGACATCATACTTACGAAATTTTTGAAATAAAACAAGGTTTCAGATAAGGCAGTTTCTTATCATTACTTGCTTAACTTAACGATGGAAAAAATAATCCGCACTATAAACATTGTCCTCTCTCGTAACATCAAACTGGCTTTATACTGTATAAGACCCTTATAATCCTGGTCCTGTTTTATACTTTGTCAAAAGAGGACGAAAATGTACTTAGATGTTGCGAGAGAAGGATACTGCGTGTGATTTTTGGTCCTATTGTATTTATATTGGCGAGGAATGAAGGAGGAGATTCGAACACGAATTGCATGGGCTGAACAGCGACATCGATCTAGTGAGGCGTCTTCGGCTCTAACGTCTAAGATGGGTGAGCTATGGTGAGCAAATGGACGTTACAGATCTTACTCAAAGAGTCTTCGATGCCAACTCTCAGCAGAGGACGACCGCATGTAAGTGAAATGATACCTCAAACAACTTGGAGTGGGGCACAAAAGGCAGGTGGTTAGAGTTCAGCTTATTGATTGAGGAATAGGATCACCCCGGACTATAGGGCCACCAAAGTAAGCTATGATAGTAAACATTGCAATCTCCTGTTGTATTTTATATAAACGTCTTGTTGCCTGTGGATGACAAACAATCGGCAGCCAGCGCGGCTTTTTTCCTACTAGAAAAAAAAAATAGCGTCAAGCGATTCTTATGCAAAAGGGGGCATGACAAAATACCTTCTATTAACAGATCTTAGGCTACAGGTTACTTTGTACAACTATTATCCAGTGATCCAGTTGTCCTACAACTTATTCTTCCCATCAATGGACTATGGACTATGATGAGAGCATATTGCGTTAGACGAAATTTTTTTCCGAAATATATCGTTGAATCTGCGTAAACGATGGAATCACACCAAGTGCAGCTGGTGCGCTGGCTAAGGCATGTTGAGCAAGTGCATAGAAATACTTTGAACTTTGGACGTTCTAATTTCAATTTAAGTATCCAAGTCAATGATAACTTGGGACCGATCGTCAGCGGTAGTGCTAGCCCAGAAGATGAATCTGCATGCGGATGGTATAAAATAATTTGTAAAACCGAATTAGACGAGAGTGGTCAGGGTGAACATGCTCTTCAAAAACTTTTGCATCACTACCCTATCTTTAAGTAGTGACATATAAAAGCAGAAACTATTGGCGGATTTTGGCTTTCTGAAGAATTCTCCTGATAACCATATGTAGCTCGTGTTTGTATACGGAATACGAGACACGATAAGTTTGACGCGATGTTTTCAACTTCATCAACTGATCACAAATTAGCAGAACTCTAAGAAAATTTTTGAGCAATTTCTCTGTTTATTCCCTCAATACTTTGCAAGTCATAATTTAGAAGATCATTACATGCCGATTACCATTACACCTGGTGGTAATAGAGATTTTATAGATAGATATAGCACCATACTATAGATAATCATTACTTCAATTTGCTCATTAATTCGTGGTCTCCTAAAGTCAAATGGATTATCAAAATAATATAAACAAAGACGACTTAAGCGAGCTTCTAAATTATACAAAGCAATAACTTTTCAAGCAGAATTTCTTAATTAAATTTTTGTGAAAGCAATAAAGCTGTTATCATAATGTACTATGTATGTATGTATAACAACACCACAAAACATTTTTGCATAAATCATTGCCTCAATTCAAAATAACCATGCTATACCGACGGTGAAAAATAAAGTTGATGTTGTGGTGTGGAACTTATTTATTCGTATGTCGATGATGAACGAAGAGCAAATCAGATTAGGACTTCAATCCGAAGAAGCAGAATAAACTTGTAAGCGCAATTAAAATTACCAAAAATATAAATTGACTTTTTCACTGAACTATAGACGAAGTTCGAAAGGCACCGCCAGACTAATTAGTAAAATCAATTTCTTTTACGGAATAGGACAAAGCAAAATGGAATGACGCCATTTTTATTGATCCATCCTTTTTTCTTAAAAAAAAAAACAAAAAAAAACAACAACAATAATTTATTTATCTAATGAAGGCTGTAACCGGTTGGACCACAAACCAACTAAACGTCTAAATAAAAAGTGGTTCTAATGCTTAAACTTCAGACCATAACATCTTCGAACAGCTTGAATACCTGTTTAATTAGGGAGAGACTTAATGGTAAATTTCCAAGCATTACCAGATGTTCTGGTAAAAGATTGAATTAAAATATGAATATGTAGAAATTAGTGATTACAGTTTCGATGGCAATAATTGAAAAGCCAAGTTCTTTTTTAATTAATCGTTGAAATATACAGCAATAACTTATTAAACATATTCCTCTCACGTATCCGCATTGCTACCGGGTTGCTTTTGGAGTTGGCTAAATTTGCGGTCCAAAGAACCATTCTACTGGTCGCTCTACTTTAGTTCACCAAAAAGCATCAGCCTTTGAAGGCAAAATGTTCAAGTATCGGATGCAGAAGTGCGTGGACTTCATTGTAAGCAAGTTATTAGCGACACCGCATTTTATGTGCTAGGTTTCATCAAATCATCACAATATAGCCCCTATGACTCATAGTTTGGCGAAGAGTGTTGGCAAGTGCATGCAGTGAAACATTAAATATTAAGTTGTACAGCATTAAATACCGACATTCCCTCCAATCCGAAGTAAGAAGCTCTCCAATGAACGTCTATGTTAGAAGGTGCAATATTCTTCTCTTATAAGGTAAAGTGGTATGTATGTGTGCTTGACGCCTGAGACTTGTAAGTTTCATTACAAGAATAGTTATTTTTTTTCCTAGGAAATGTTTAACGTTCTGGCGGTAGTTCAAATATTATTTTATTTTATGAATCTAAACTTCGACTTAACGCGTCCGTAGCAGCGATAAATATTAATGACGCATTTGAGCATCTAGCGGCATGTGAATGAACCATTCAACGTTGGTTTGAAAAGTTCCGTTGCGGAGATTTCAGCGTCAAAAATGAACCACGCGTGAAATGGGCAATTCCCAGGCAATGATAGATGCTGTTGAACTATTTGTATATAATTAATTAGAAGGCAAAGAAGGCCCAATTAAGAAATGCTTTGAATTAATAATCACTGAAACACTGCCAAATTGTTTCTTCAGGTAAATATCCAGCAAACCAGCATCTAAATAATTAGTATAACTAACAGATGCAATACCTCTCTTTCATAGGAAAAGTAAATAAGCTTCACTAGTGGATTTCCGAAGAACTGAATGAGTCCTAAAAACTACGGCGGCTAGAAATCTGTGCATCGTTTAGCTTAGGGCACCAAAGTGACGACCTTCCATGTCTTAAAATCGCCTGAACGACGAACAGCGAACAAATACTTGTAGCTGCAGGCATAGATCCAAATGAGGCTATTGATGATGACATAGGAGCGACTTTCCAGGAAGTGTACAAGGCGAATGTTATCATTGGCCCAAATCACGATCTGGAGTTCAGTTCAGTTTTAATGCATTTTATATCTTAACACTAACTCTTACATTCTAAACAACTAATTTATTATCGGCGGAGATTTCAACGCCAAACATAGAGATTGGGGAAATAATACACTAAATACTAGAGGGAACCTACTATTCAATTGGTGGGGTCAGCACAGTATAATGTATTGACTCGGGCTTAAGGCGATGGATAGTCGTTTCCCAGACACGTGTCCTATTTGGATCTTCTGCTGTTCGACTCACGAATACAACTGGCATGCACTAACCAACAAACTACAAACTGTCTACACACTTTCGTGTATGATAGTGACCATTGCGGTCTCAGTACCGAAATAACCGTTCCGAACGAATTGGATGAGTTTATGCAAAGGCATTCCTCCAACTATAGCAGGGTGCGTTGGACACACTTCTCTAGAACACTGACGAGAGCACTCTCCTCGAATTCGCTCTTCCCACCGTCCAATAGAAATCTGTCAAACGAGGAGATTGACAGGTATCTAAGACTAATGGACGAGACAATGAAACGAACAATGGACAAAACGATACCTCGGTACCAACACACTGACTAAGAAGACCTATTCCGCAACGCAACTATTGACGCATTGCACCGACATAAAAGTAGACTGCTGTCAAGACTAAAAACCTTGTACACACAGTTTACTGACAGACATAACCCGGAGATCATGACACTGAAGTCGTCGATTAAAAACGTCCAAACATCTGTAAGTTTATATTGGAACAACAAAATTCGAGCTGTAAACACCAGCAACCCGAATATGTTCCAGCAAATAAATAAAATATTTCGGAGCGAAGATCAAAACGACCTTTCGATTTTAAAATCGGCCGAACGACGGACAACGAGAACATACTTATAGCAGCAGGCATAAATCCAAATGAAGCTGTTGATGATGACAACTTCGTTGTGATCGAGGATCCGCAGGAGCAGGTAGAGGCTATAGGAGCGACTTTCCAGGAAGTATATAAGGCGAATGACATCATTGGCCCGAACCACGACCTGGAAAATCGAGTCCTTGTGCACAATTTCTACCTTCGAAATGAAATTGTGAATTGACGATTCGAGAGCTCGGATTTCACCCAGTTCAATGACGAGAATATGGCAAATAATGTCATCACCAATGAAATGGTACTACCACCGTTCATTTCGAAGGCAGAGCACCAAACGATCTTCGAATCGCTTAGAAGTAAGAAATCAGTGGGAACCGATGAAATACCGAACATTGTGCTTCGACATCTATCACTAGAAGCGGTGGACATTTATACCACCCTGTGAATAATGCACATTATCCAGCGCATTGGAAAACTGCGGTGGTACATCCCAGCCCAAAAAGGGATAAAGACACTTCCAATCCGGCGAATCTCCGCTCGATCAGTCTTCTTCCAAGCATCAGTGAGGTTTTCGAGAAGGTGATCAATAGAGTCCTGACTAAGTGGGTTGAGGACAAAGATATAGTTCCAGATAATCAGTTCGGTTTCAAGGCGGGGCATGATATCATTCATGCTGCGTCTAAACTGGTTTCTGATATCCAATGGAACAAAGGCAAGTTCCAGTGCACTGGTACCTGCCTGATTGACTTGGAGAAAGCCTTCGATACCGTATGGTTAGAAGAACTCTTTTTCAAGCTGGACAGGTTGGGCATTAGTAAACCACTGCTGTATATTCTTTTTGATATGCTCTCTAGTAGACTGTTCATCGTGAAGAATGGCGATGTGACATCTGCTGGAACATTTAACATTAAAAACGGTCTGCAACAGGGTGCGGTAAATTCGCCGATCCTATTCAACATTTACACGAGTGATCTGATAGGTTCACTTCACCATGCCATAGCGTACGCAGACGACATAATCGCGTACAGATCAGGTCCAAAGATTGAGGTCATTAATGTAATTTTGCAGCGTGACTTCGACAAAATTAAGCGATATTGCGATGACTGGAAGTTGAAAATCAACTTTCAGAAGTCGGAAACCATTCTGTTTAGGACGCCTTTGTCTGGGGCCTCTAGGGATACCAGAAAGAATTGGACAACCACTTGCTTGTCGAAATGTAGTCAGATACCTTGGGATTTGTTTAGATCAATTTTTGTATTTTAACAAACATATAGATGTTTAATTTAATTGTAATTTTGGTGGGGGCGAATGCCCCCATTTATTCGGCTTAATACAAGCTATATGTTGCTCTAGCTAGAGCTAAAGGTGCTTTTGCCCTTACAAAGAGACTGTTTTATAACAGCCAACTCGATGCGAGGGTGAAGGTAATCTGCTACATGACCCTTACCAGGCCCATGCTTGTATTCGGATGTCCCGTGTGGTTCAACGTGAGAGCAAGTTTATTGGAAACGATTCGGGTGTTTGAGAGGGCTTGTCTTAGGACTTGTCTTCGCTTATACAGAACACCAGAGTCTTAGTACATAAAATTCTATCAAAATGAGGTTTTGTACAATAGGGCGAACCTAATAAGAGTGGACAATTTCGTCATTAAGTTGACTCGAAGGCACATTGCAAGAGCAATGACCTCATCGAACAAGCTGATCTCCGGGGCTTTCTACCCCAATTATATGTATCACGAGAGAGTTCGCTTTGACGGCTTTATTCCTCCAGAAGCGTTCAAGGTCTGATCCAGGCCAGTTTGGCGGTGCCGATAATCTTCCACGTCGCTCGAACAGCTGCGGACAGGCGACTCAACTACGACAGAGACGCGGATCGTCTCCGGTTCAGTAGGTCGGTAGGGAGTCGCGACATGAGGGATGCTGCTCAGCAGCACAAACACTTTTGGTGGCTTGTTGAACGGAAGGATGCTTCGTCGTCGAAATCTTCTAGAGATAGTTAGCTTCATGTGAAGCAAGGTGGGCCAGCCTAATTTCTTTTTGTTAGCCATGACCGGTTTACATAGTTTTAGGTAGGTTTGAGTTAGTTGTTAAGAAAAAAAAAAAAAAAAAATATATGCATATATTTATATATTAAGTATATATATATTGTGTATATATATATGCATTTAGATGTAAGTAGGCTAAGTAGATTAAGATTTAGTTTTGGTAGTATGTAGGCTTTTAGTTTTAAGTTTTATAATAAAATTAAAATAGTCCGTGTACTAAGTTTTTAAACATGTTTTCTTAGTTTAAGCTGTAGTTAAGTCAGTTTAGTATAAGAATAAAATCCGTCATAAACGTCGAAAGACATAATTTTTAAGTATTATGTTTAACTTAGAGTGCCCGCATGGGGCCAGTAAGTTAGTTCAAGATAATTTTAAGTTATTTAAGCTAATTTGTAAGGGTTTTTTGTCTAGCATGTAAGAGTAAATTGAGTATATTTAATAAAAATGCATACAAACTGAAAAACGGGCAGCAAAGTGATCTGTTTTTACGTCAGATATTACCCTGTGCTTTCTTTGTCACCGATAAAGATTTGGGGAGACGAAAAAGGCACCTCACACTCGATTTTCACCAACAAAAGGTTATGGCCACGGTTGGGTGGACATCGAACGAATTAATCCGCTTTTTATTTCCTCAAACAGGAAAATACGAGAAACGCCTTCAAGTATTGTAAGGAAATTGACACAGTGAATTCAAAATTGGCTGAAAAGTAGTTTGTGTTGATCAACAGGTATGACCCAATCGCATTGCGCTATAATGCCAAGCCATATTTCTCACATGTAACAGTACAAAAACTGATACAGTCAGAATCTGAAATTCTTCCCCTTTCACCCTGCTCTCCCATCGTTCTTTCCCAACGGGCCTTTCCGCTGTTTAGAGTCATATTGCCGACAGAAAGTCATCTGAAATCGAGCAAGAAATCAAAAACGCTTTTAAGGATTTAAGGATGTCCAGCAAAGGAGACAGGATGAACATTGACTTCCCGGAGAAAGAACCAGACAAGCGTTCGATTGAGACCATGGAGAAGTGCTTCTGCAGAAATGATGTTCGGAAGTTCTACGAAAATGTAAAACGAACTTGGCATGGATGCAAATACCAAACGGAACCATGCAGAGATCAGAATGGAAATGATGCAGCGTCATCGTAGTATAATACATCCCATCAGGCGTTGAGAATATGCAAATGCGTTAAAAGAAATCGCTTATAAGGGAAGCCTACAAGCATGGCCCTGCTATGGCTAATAAAGAGTTTTAAAGCGTCCTCTGTTATTTGACTATCTGTCGAAACTCTCACTTTTACTCGTACTTTACTTTTAAATTCATTTTTATTGTTTCTTTCACTATAACTTAAATTCTAGACAAAAATGCTTAAATCTAATTTGAGGGTTACTTATTCTAGCTTACTGGCTCTTACCGAGCACTCTAAACTTAACAATTTCATTTCAAGTTTGCCTTTCGACCTTAAAACTATCTTACGATTAATCTTATCTTTCAATTACAGAATATATCAAATTTCTAAAAAATAATTTTTGGAAAAAACTTAGATACCATATCATTTTATAATTTTGTATTCTATTCTATTTAACCTACCTAACCTACTTAACCTAACTTAACTACAATCAGGGTGGTGAGCACTCGTAGCCTCTCGCATTGGGTGATCACCATCCCAATTGCGATTTCGGGTATGCCTGACATTCGTCAACATCGTGCACAAGCATCAACGAGATTTAAACAATGCCATAAAGCATCGGTCACTTCTCATAGGCGCGGCCTCATGTTAACGAACGCGGCCTTTCCACGAGACCCCTAAATATCCTTAACCTAACTTACAACTAGCAGCAGTATGTTACCTTAGGAACGAACCGACCTAGGAGAGCGAGCCAATCCTCTCCCCTTCTAGAAGCCACCAGAATTCGGTGTTCTGCGGCATCGATCCGATCCCTGTCCGCAATCGCGGGACTAAAACAGAGGAGCTCCTGAGCATTGGCGACATACCCGTCGTAGATGAGCCGCTTGTCCCTCGCACCGCGGTGGCGGTGGTATATTACCGGGATACCATCCCTGCTCTGCACTAACCCTTTAGCATCAATATGGAGAAATGCCTCTGGCGGGATAAAGCCCGATAGAAGCGAGCTCTCGTGGTACAATTTATTCGGGAAATAAGCCCCAAAGATCAGGCTATTATCGTTGGTCATTGTCCTCCCAACGTGTCTTCGAATCACCTCAAATCAATCCTATTCAGATTTGCCCCAACGTAAAGGACTTTGTTGGCATAATATTTTTTGTACTCTGATTCTGGTGTTCTGTATAAGCCGAGACAGTGACACTGCCTTTTAAACACTCGAATCCTTTCCATCTGATACGGCGCTACATTGAACCACACGGGACTGGCCTGATTAGGGCCACATAACATATGACTTTAACCCTGGAGACAAGTTGACTGCTGTGAAACAGTCTTCTTGTCAGGGCTAAGGCCTTCTTGGCCCCAGCAAGACAAGCATCTATATGTTTGTCAAAATACAAATACTTGTCGAGCCAGATACTAAGGTATCTCACTACGCTTCTTACCGCTAATGGCAGTCCGTGCTGTCCAATGATGGCCAAATTTCGCCAGTTATATCTGGTATCCCTAGAAGCCCATCTCAGTGAAGTTTTAAGCAAGATTGTTTCCGACTTTTGAAAATTGATTTTCAATTTCCAATCGTCGCAATACGCCTCAATATGATCGAAATCACGCTGCAGCAGAGTATTGATGTCTTCGATTTTTGGACCTGATCTGTACGCCACTAAATCATCTGCGTATGCTATGGCACGATTGAGGGACCCTACTACACTTGTGTAAATGTTAAACAGTATCGGAGAAATCACAGCCCCCTGTTGTAAGCCGTTTTTAATGTCAAAGATCTTGCTCGAAATAACGTTGTTACATTTAACAACGAACTTCTTTCCCATAAGAATGTCGTAAATCATATATAGCAGAGATTTCGGCATACCGATTCTCGTCAACTTATAGAAAAGCCCCTCTAACCATACGGTGTCGAAGGCCTTCTCAAAGTCAACGAGGCAGGCACCCGTATACTGGTTCTTGCATTTATTCCATTGTATGTCAGAGACCAGCTTTGACGCAGCATGAATAGTGTCATGCCTCGCCCTAAAACCAAACTGATTTTCCAGAATTATATTATTTTCCTCAACCCACCTTAACAGCGCTCTATTAACCACCTTCTCGAATACCTTGCTAATATTCGGAAGCAAAATAATTAACCGGAGATTAGCAGGGTTAGTTCTAACTTTATCCCTGTCGAAACCCTCATTTCCTTACCCTGTTACTTAAAAGTTCTCAGAAAAAGTTAGGTTTAGGGTGTGAAAGCCCATTTGAAAAATTTACCAAACAAAAATTGTATAAAAAATTAAAAAGAAAAAAACAAAATCATCAGTTAAATTTTTTTATGTCAAGGTTACAGTTGCTTAGAAACGCTATTTGAAATGTCTGCATTTACAAACCAAGAATACCCAGACATTATTTACGTTTATGGGCTGTGCAATTGAAGTTCAACTTTGTCCTGACTGACGACCTCCTAGTGAAGGAGTACACGACCTTATGCGGGAGCTCCACAAGCAACAAGAATTTCGGTTTGTAAAAGAATACTGTAAGCTGTTGCAACTGATCTATCAATCAGCTTAGCTTTGCAATTCAATGTTTCCAGAAATAAAATTTCTAATGTACTGCATGGAGAAAATTTTTATCCATACCACCATACCCATGTGCAAGAACTGCTTCCCGATGATTTGGAAAAGAGACTTAAGTTTTCTAACTGGTTACTAGAGCGGAGCTTGGATGACAACAAGTTTATTAGCAGAATTTTTTGGACGGACGAATCTCAATTTACAAGAAATGAGATCACAAATTTTCATAATCTTCATACATGGGCTGTGGACACTTCACATATGTACAAGGAGACATAAATGATTTCAACACAAATTCAGCGTTAATATGTGGGCAGGTGTAATTGGAAACAATTTAATCGGACTCTTCCAACTACCATCTAGGATGAATTCAACAAACTATTTGGAATTTTTGAGAAATGATTTGCCAGAACAGAGGACATTCCACTGATTCAACTAGCCTCATCATATGTCCAACAGGATGGCACAGCCGTGATATTTTTTCTAAAAACAAAGTCCAAAATGAAGTTTTTATTATTAGTATTGTTCCGGAGCCGAAGTATTTCAAATGAATACAAACTCAAATGTATTTGTGTACTTGTGTATTTATTTCTGGAAAGGGAGATACAATGTATATAGGATTGCTAAGAAAAAAGAGGATTTTACCGTGGTTTGCACTTTCTTCTCTTGATGGCTCCGAAATAAAAAAGAAAGCATTTTATATTTTGAACTGACAACTGAAGGAAAATTCATGTGTTGAAATCTAGGTGGCGCGGTCGTAGAATAGTTGCGGTTAAGGGCGAGTTTGCAATTGGATCAATCACAAGTATTAACAGAGCGATTTCCGTTAACATGGGTCAGGGTACACCAAAATAAGCCTTTTCTTAAATCCTCGATAAATGATATCAACATTGGAGATAGACCCTTACTGTACTGAGAACACTTTTTTTCTTAGAATATGCCGAAGAATCGTTTCGCAAATTATCCTAGACGAATTAGGGGACACCTGTATATCTGTAAATTAGTTTGAAGTTTCTTCTCCAGTCGGGTTTCAGACTTGATCGGGTTTCCCATAAGGCTCTGTCCTGCATAATATCTATACATCTGATATTCCAAAGTTACCGTAATGTCATATAGTTTTTTGGATATGATATCGCAATATTTTTATCTCATGAATTCGCCCTCAATATTGAGAGGAATCTACAAAATGGAATGGGGATATTAGTAAAATATTAATACAAATGTAAAACTAAATTGAATGAATGAAAGTCTTGTTTTCCTCCTAATTTCCGTCTCCAGTTGAATGGAAGAAAAGTAAATTGGGAGCTCTCAGTAAAATGTTTGGATTTTTATTTAGATGCCAAACTTACTCTTAAGTACTGTTTATTTATTTTCAAATCAAACGTCACTTGAAAACAATTGTAATAGAATGGAAGAGTGAAATGTAATAGCCTTTTAAATAAAGTTCAATCCTTTTTTGTCAGTCAAAGCACGAGGTTCATCTTACTTTTTCTTCATACTACGTAGTTGCTCAATTTTTAGACTATTTTGACTGAAGAAATTCAGTTAAAAACTACAGTTAATGGATCATCTTTAGCCGATACATCTGTAATCAGACAGTTACCATCATTCACTACCAATATTCGTCTCCCACAGCTCGATCTTCTCGCGTTTAGTGGAGACTATGCAGAATGGGTACCTTTCAAGGACACATTCACATCAGTTATTGGTGCACATCCTTCTCTTACATGCGTAGAAAAACTCCAATATCTAAAAGGTTGTCTCACAGGCAAAGCAGCTCAACGTCTTATAAACTTGCCACTTACTGCAGCTAATTTCAAAATTGCCTGGGATGATCTAGTGGAGTACTACGATAACAGAAGAATATTAATCGATTCAGCGTTAGAACATCTCTTTGCATCAAAACCAATAACTCGGGAGTCAGCAAATGATCTCGAAACACTTCTAAACAATGTCAATCAGTCACTAGGCGCTCTTGAAGGGTTAGGAGTTAAGGTCGAGCAGTGGAATGAAGTATTGGTCTACTTAGTTTCACGAAAACTAGATGCTTCTTCTGCAAAAGAATGGGAGAAAAAGCTAGGATCGTCCAAAGAATCTGCTATGTGGAAAGAGCTCAAGGATTTCATACAGACACGCATCCGCTCTCTTCAAGCATTCGAAAGAAGTGTGACTCAACAACAAGAACATCGAAAATCAACATCGTCTTCCACAAAACATTCATTTCAGAAAGTAAAATCGCACAATGTTACAGTAAAAAATGTCATCCGCTCATGCTCCAATTGTAAAGGAGATCACTATATCATCGCTTGTCCGAATTATCAACAAATGAGTACTGAACAACGTTATCAGCTCATCAAACAACTTAAATTATGCTACAATTGCCTCGGGAATCATCAAATCAGTTCGTGCCTTTCTAAAAAGAGATGTAATATCTGTTTCGGTCATCATCATACCTCTATTCACACATATACACAATCATCACCAATTCCACAAACCACATCGGCTGTCAAAACTGCTTCAACAAATGTAACCAACATTTGTCCATCTCACAACGGAACTCTGCTCACAACTGCGCTGGTCAAAATTCCATCCTCTACCGGTGAACTCCATCTAGTAAGAGCCTTTCTTGATCAAGGGTCAGAAGTAAATCTGATATCAGAGCATCTAAGTCAACTTCTTCAAGCGAAACGGTCTCATACATCTCTATCTATTGTTGGCATAGGAGCTGAACATTCATCTACTCATCAGTCAAGAGGAAGGGTAACTTTGAAATTACTTTCTTGTGTAAATGACTTTACTTGCAGCTTCGACGCATATGTATTGCAAAAGCTCACAAATTATCTTCCATCTACAACCATCACAATTCAAAATTGGTCGCATCTACAAGATCTCGAGCTTGCGGATCCCGAGTACTATCAACCAAAACGTATCGACCTTATACTCGGCGTGAACATCTACAGTCAAATAATCCAAAGCGGTGTTCGAAAAGGATCTAAAGAAGAGCCCATAGCACAGCAAACTAATTTAGGATGGATTATTTCTGGTGCGACACTAACAACACTTCCATCGTTGCCTGCAGAAGCACAGTCGTTTCACTGTTATATCGATCATGGCCTCAATGAATTGGTTAAACAATTGGATACAGAAAGAAGTTTTTCAAATATCTACTGACAGTCTCACCCCAGTGGAAGCACACTGCGAAGAGTTTTTCAAGACAACCCACTTTCGAAATTCCGATGGAATGTATGTCGTCAGACTTCCCTTTAAATCCTATCCGCTAAGTTTTGGAGACTCCAGATATCAGGCCTTAAAACTTCTTCATCGACTCCAAAACCGGTTTCTTCAAAATCCTTCCTTTCACGCTGACTATTCACAATTTATCAGGGAATATGAAGACATGGGACACATGCGTCGTGCACATGCACCACCATTATCAAAGGAACAAACCTTCTATCTGCCTCATCATGGAGTAATACGTGAATCAAGCTCACAACAAAATTACGGGTCGTCTTCAATGGTTCATTTAAAACTGATCAAGGTACTTCGCTAAATAACTGCCTGCACGAAGGCCCTAAGCTTCATGTGGATCTGCCAGATGTACTAACGCGATGGCGTAAAAATCGATTTGCCTTCTCTTCCGACGTGGAAAAAATGTTCAGGCAAATTCTTATTCACCCTGATGACTGGGACTTCCAACGAATCCTGTGGTTTGAAGATTCCCAACTTGTTGAATTTTGCCTTACCACAGTAACATATGGAACTATGTGAACTATGAACGATGAACTTCAGAGCAGGTGGCTTTCCACTTCAAAAATGGGCTTCCAACGACGAACGGCTTCTGGAGGAAATACCACAGCAACAAAGAGCTGCATACTCATCATCGCTATCTATTACGGATGGTCCCATTCATCGTACACTAGGTCTGAATTGGCAGCCTCAACAAGACCGTTTCATTATCATTGCGGACAAAATCATTGAACCTACCACATACACGAAGAGAGAAGTGCTATCCCGTATTGCAAAGCTCTACGATCCACTCGGTTGGCTATCGCCAGTAATAGTTCGTGGAAAAATCTTTATGCAGGAACTCTGGGAAGCAAAAATCGGTTGGGATGAACCAATTCCTACTACGCTTGAGGCAAGATTTAAAACCTATGTTCATCAACTACAAGATGTATCACTAATAAGTGTTCCAAGGTGGCTTGGATTATCATCAACAACGCAGTCTGTAGAGATTCATGGATTTGCAGACGCTTCCCAAGCGGCTCTGGGTGCAGTCGTTTATCTAAGAGTAGTCTCACAACTGAAGATCATCCAAGTCACTATTATTTCATCTAAATCTAAAGTTGCCCTTATTGGAAGAACAACCAGATCAACGAAGAGACCAAGATCCATTCGAGTTACAATTCCAAGATTAGAGTTATCAGCAGCATTACTTCTTACACGACACGTTGCACATATTCAAAAGGCCTTATCTCTTCATTCACCAGTTATCCATCTCTGGACGGATTCCAGTACTACCCTCTACTGGATCCAAGGGCAAGCAAATAGATGGAGAGATTTCGTACGAAATCGTGTAAGCCAAATCCAATCCATCATGCCGGAAGCTCAATGGCATCATCTTCCCGGAGATAGTAATCCAGCAGACTTCGATACAAGGGTATTATCACCACAACAACTGTCCGGAAATACCCTTTGGTGGCACGGACCTCCGTGGTTGCAACTTCATCCTAATCACTGGCCGCAACTAACCCCTCAACTAAGTAAAGATGTCGATATAGAAGAACGTCACCCAACTTTAGCTGCAACAATGAAGACAACGGATCATACATGGGATCATACATAGCATTTTACAAACACCTAAAATCTAATTTACTATCAAATCGACAACCTTCACTTGCACCTGAGGAATTGGAAGAAGCTAAATTTTATTGGATCAAGCGTATACAATATCAAAACTTCTCTTATGAAATCAATCAGCTGTGCCAACTAAAACCAATTTGTCGCAATAGCCCACTATTCCGTCTGACTCCATTCGTAGATTCTGAGGGAATTCTCCGAATTGGCGGGCGGCTTCGCAATGCCCAGATTGATCCGGATATGAAACATCCAATTATAGTTCCACGTCAATCCTATTTTTACGTATCTTATTCTTGACCGAACTCATCGATCAACACTTCACGGTGGAGTCCAATTGATGTTAGCTACAATTATAAGGAGTTATTGGATTATAGGAGGACGTAATCCAGTACGTGCCTTTGTTCATGGCTGCGTCATATGTACACGACATCGAGCTTCCACATCCAAACAGTTAATGCGACAGCTTCCTATAAATCGAACATTACCATCTAGACCGTTTTTGCATGCAGGTGTAGATTATGCAGAACCCTTTTCATTGAAAACCTGGAGAGGAAGAGGAGCTAAAATTTACAAAGGCTATTTAGTTTTATTTACTCGCCTCCGATTACACTACTGAAGGGTTCCTTGCAGCGTTCAAAAGATTTACTGGTCGGCGGGGAATCTGTTCTACACTAACGAGCGATTGTGGAACCAATTTTATTGGTGCAGATGCTGAGCTACGTAAGTTGTTTAATTCTTCTTCTAATAATATCAAACACTTAGTAGATCTACTCGCTAACAATGGCACGAAGTGGATATTCAACCCTCCTGCTTCGCCCCATTTAGGTGGAAAATGGGAAGCAGCTGTGAAATCTGCCAAATTTCATATCAAGCGTGTTATAGGGGAAGCCGTTCTCACATACGAAGAATTCTCCACATTTCTGGTCCAATTTGAAGCAGTCCTCAACTCAAGACCTACATATTTGCCCTTTAACAGACGACCATAGCGATTTGGAAGCACTCACACCTGGGCATTTCATCACAGGCGAAGCAATCAACACGGTTCCAGAACCATCTCTTATACATCTACCGAAGTCCAAACTTTCACGTTATCAGCTTTTGAGACGAATGTTAGAGAAATTCTGGCAGAGATGGGCAGTGGAATACCTTCAACGCCTTCAGGAAACAATGAAGTGGCATAAGCCATCACAGAACATCAAGGAAGGATCTCTTGTACTTGTGGTCGACGGGCGCTATCCTCCAAGTATGTGGCCTCTTGCAATTGTTGCTACACATCCCGGCACAGACGGACTAGTCAGAGTAGTCACAATTAAAACACAAACACGAATCTTAAAGCGTCCTATTGTAAAACTTTGTTTACTACCTGTAGCAGTGGAAAATACAACCGAAACTTCAAATAGAACCAATTCAACGTAAATTTCAATGATCTCATCGAATCGTCGAGACGGGCGGAATGTTTATTTATTTTCAAATCAAACGTCACTTGAAAACAATTGTAATAGAATGGAAGAGTGAAATGTAATAGCCTTTTAAATGAAGTTCAATCCTTTTTTGTCAGTCAAAGCACGAGGTTCATCTTACTTTTTCTTCATACTACGTAGTTGCTCAATTTTTAGACACTATTTCCGATCTTTATTTTAATGATATTTATTTGTGCAAAACAGAGAAAAGATATTTAACAAAAATCTAAACAAGTACCATATCAATAAAACCACAGAAAAAATCTACACTGAAAATCACTGCTATCCACTTAAAACAAAATTATATTAACAAAGTCGTAATTTTTCAGGCTATTTTGCAATATGTTCGCAGAGCAAACTTCTGAAAATGATGCTAAACTTACTTTGGCACCACTCAACTTTCAATATTTATTAAAGGGCAAATGTTAAATTGATATCGAATCGAATTTGTAAACTGAATATCACGATCAAAACAAGGTGAATATGCCGATAGAATCGATGAGATAGCAGCTAAGACGATGGGAACAGCGTCCTCATGGGGGAACGGATTAGCTTTAAGCTTTAGTCTTGATTTGGACATTGTGCAGATTGGTTACAAATAAATTTAATTATAACTTAAATTCGTGTGTTTTATTGGATTTGTAAGTCGAACTGTTGGGGAGGGATAGAAGTCTCTCCGTTCGCGTTTTTTTTTTGGTTCCTTAAGGGATTGTTAATTGGCGCCCGAGCAGGGACGGTTACGTAGACGACATACTCTTGTCTTCCTGTGATTGCTTTTGTCCTCTAACCAGGATACGAGATCGATACGCTCTAATGAACTCAAATCTCTCTTCCCATGAGAACACAGTGTTTATACAACGATCCTCGAAAAGCTTCCATCGTTCCCATTAGAGCACGACTCGAGATCACAAAGGAATCAAAAGGATTCGTGTGAAGCAAATCATGCCTTAGTAGGATGCTTGCAACTATAAACGTTTGCAACCAAAACGGATTACACGATCCTTCACCCAGAAGTGATAAACCGGAAACTAATTTCTTTCCTTTTTTAACTTCAAATAGTGCAAATATTTCGGAATAATCGAGAGAGAAAGGTGAACTTGTTGGAAGTGAACCAAGTGTTACTGCTGATACTCGTTTCCTTAACCACAGCGCATGGCTACCAGATTTTTAATTATCAATGGCCAATCGTCACGATAAAAGAAAGCAAAGGCTAGATCATTGACGGAAACTTCAAGCTAGTGCACGTGATCAACTTGGAACAATTCAATAGCTTGTTAAAGAAAGTTAACATATCAATAAACTTAGAAAGGTTTAAGGGTCCAGAGAAAAAACCACAATTGAGTTCTATCTAAGAGAGATTAGTCAAAGCGCTAACCCTGCTTCGTGGGAGAAAAGGCCGGAGTGTAAGGTCCATCGATTGGATACGATCGTCCTGGAAGTGGATCGGAGGAAATCCCGAGGCAGCGGATTGGAAGAAAGTCCTCTCAAGTGAACAGGACATCATCAATAATAACAACCACCAAGACAAAATCAAGTCGACTTTTTGGTCCCATGAATGAACTGGATGTTAAACCAATTTAAGAGCGAAATCCAGGCAAATGTTGGAGGATACGAACAGGATATTTTGAATAAGATCCTGATAAAAAATAAAATGTGAGGTCAATGAAATGGTGCGCGCCTATTGGATGAAAAAGTGACCCGATAAACACAAATCTCCTAGATAAAGAGGAAATCGGCAGAATCATTAGTGAAATCGAAACACTACCGTATGCTAACGAAATTGTGGCTGTAGAATACGGGTCGCCGTCTATGTCCAAGTACAACTTGCTCCTAACAAGAGCGTGAATCACTAATGGCCTACAAATCGACATGGTCCACCGTCCAATAGGAATTTGTCAAACGAGGAGATCGGCAATTACCTAAAACAAATGGACGAGACAATTAAACAAACTATGGACACTACAATACCGCGGTATTGACGTACGACTAACGAAGACCTGTTCCGCAATCCTACTATTGACGCACTGCACCGACAGAAGAGTAGACTTCTAACAAGACTCAAATACTTGTACAGACAGTTAACTGACAGACAAGACCCGGAGATTAGGACACTGAAGTCGTCGATTAAAAATGTGCAAACGTTAATAAAAGAGAATTACAGAATTTATGTAAGTTTGTATTGGAACAACAAGGTTCGGGCTGTAAACACCAGCAACCCGAACATGTTTCCGCAAATAAGTAAACTATTTCGGAGAAAAAATCAAAACGACCTTCAGTGTCTTAAAATAGCCCGGACAACAGATAGCGAACTATTACTGACAATAGCAGGTATTGATCCAAATGAGGCCGCTGATGATGACGACTTCTTTGTGATCGAGGATCCACAGGAGAAGGTTGAGACCGTAGGGGCGACTTTCCAGGAAGTATACAAGGCCATTGATACCATTGGGCCTAATTATGACCTGGACAATCGCGTCTTAGTGCACGACTTCTGCAATCGAAATGAAATAGGGAACTGGCGATCTGAGGACTCTGGTTTCACTTGGTTTAGCGACGGAAATATGGCAAATAATGTCATTTTCAGAGAGGGTGACCTACCCCCGTTCATTTCGAAAGAAGAACTCCATGAGATCGACACAATCAGGGCTAAGAAATCAGTGGCGACCGATGGTATTCCGAACATCGTGCTTCGACATCTTCCTCTAGAAGCGGTGGACATTTACACCACCCTGTTTAATAATGCAATGAATAATGCACATTATCCAGCGCATTGGAAAACGGCGGTGGTTCAACCTATTCCCAAAAAGGGGAAGGATATATCTAATCCCGCGAATCTCCGGTCGATAGGTCTCTTTCCGAATATCAGTAAGGTTTTTGAAAAAGTAAGCAATAGAGCTCTGTCTAGGTGGGTTGAGGACAAACATATAGTTCCGGATAATCAATTCGGTTTTAAGGCGGGACATGATATCTCACATGCCGCGTCTAAACTGGTGTCCGGTATCCAATGGAATAAAGGCAAAAAACAATGTACTGGTGCCTGCCTTGTTGACTTGGAGAAGGTCTTCGACACCGTATGGTTAGACCGTATGGTCTTTTCTATAAGCTGACTAGGCTGGGGATCAGTAACCCTCTCTTGTACAGTCTTTATAATATGCTAACCAACAGACAGTTCATCGTGAAAAATGGTGATGTGACTTCTGTTGGACTATTTCAAATTAAAAATGGTCTTCAGCAAGGCGCGGTCAATTCGCCGATCCTATTCAACATTTTTACAAGCGACTTGATAGGTTCACTTCCCCGTACAATTGCGTACGCAGACGATTTGATAGCGTACAGAACAGGTCCAAAAATCGAGGTTATTAATATTCTGTTACTGCGTGACTTCGATAAGATAAGACGATTTTGCGATGACTGGAAGTTGAAAATCAACTTTCAGAAGTCGGAAACCATTCTCTTTAGGACGCCATTGTCTGGAGCCTCTAAGGATACCAGAAAAAATTGGCGAAAGTTCTCGATCATTGGACAACACGGACAGCCTCTTGCCTGTCGAAATGTAGTCAGATACCTTGGGATCTGGCTAGATCAGTTTCTGTATTTTGGCAAAAATGTAGATGCTGCTCTGGCAAGAGCCAAACGTGCTTTTGCCCTTACAAAGAGACTGTTTTATAGCAGCCAACCCGATGCGAGGGTCAAGGTAATCTGCTACATGGCCCTTATCAGGCCCATGCTGGTATTTGGGTGTCCCGTGTGGTTCAATGTACGAGCAAGCTTAATGGAAAAGATTCGGGTGTTTGAGAGGGCTTGCCTTCGCTTGTACAGAACACCAGAGTCGGAGTACAAGAAATTCTATCCTAATGAGGTCCTTTACAACAGGGCGAACTTAATACGAGTGGACAACTTCGTAATTAAGATGACTCGATTAAGTACCTCGACGAATAACCTGATATCTTTTTTTTTTTATTTATATAATTTACGCGCGCCTAAGGGGTTAGATACCCTTTTACTGTTACCAGGGCGCGGGCGGAAAGTTAGAAGGAGGAGAAAGGAAAATTGTTTTTGTAGTGGTTTGAAACTCAGGTGTGTTTGGTTTCTATGTTTGCTCTCCAGGGGTGGGAGTCCGAATAGGACGGAGAGTTTTTCATCACTCAGAGTGATTCGAGGTATATCACAGTATTTTTTCTTTTCTGTGCTTGAAACTCTACGAATACAACAGCCAAATCTACGTGTCAGTGTTATGCCTTCACACGCAGAATTTTTCTGTCTGAGTTCCAATTACACAATGAACAACTGACTTGCCATGGGCAGGATTCGAACCTGGACCCTCCGAGTGAGAAGCGTTTGCTACTGCCACTACACCACGGCCACCCCATCTGGGGCTTACTACCCCAATTACCTTTACCACGAGAGTTTGCGTACTGACGGCTTCGTTCCGCCGGAAGCATTCCTCTACCTTGATCAGATAGGGTTGATCCAGGATGAATCAGGGGTCCCGTTAATCTTCCATGTCGCTCGGACAGCTGGGGACATGCGACTCAACTACATACAGAGACGTCGCACACGGCAGTGTGGATCGTCTCAGGTTCAGTAGGGCGGTGGGGAATCGCTATAAGAGGGATGACGTTCAGCAGCACCAGCATTTCTGGTGGTTGAGTGATGGAGAAGATGTTTCGTCGTCGTTTCCGTCAATTACGGACCAGCCTCACTAATGAGGCAGAGCTGACCAATCTGTTTTCTCTGTAAATAGCGATGGCCAGCTTACATAGGTTTAGGGTAGCATTTAAGAAATATATACATACACTAGTATATATAAAGGTACATACTAATATATGTATATTATTGTGCATAATGTCTTTGTGTCTATATGTGTGTATTGTGTATATAGGTTAAGTAGACTAAGGTTTATTTTAAGTTAGATATTAAGTTTTTATAAAAAATAAAAAAAATATCCATAGTTTTTGTAAACAAATTTTTTTCTTAGCCTTAAGTATAGAAAATAAGTATTCCTAAATAAAATGTAAATAAAGTCGAAAGACATAGACATAAGAATTTAGAGTAGCTTAGAGTGCCTGGGTAGGGCCAGTAAGTTAGTATAAGATTGTTAATTAAGTATTGTGATAAGCTAGCATTTAAGCATTTTTTGTTAGTATATAAGAGTTAATGAATAAGTAAATAAAATGCATTTAAAACTAAAACTAACTAACAATTCGACATGGATTTCGACAGAATACCAGTTAATCATCAGGAGACATTTAGCATTACTTTCAATCAATAACCTGGTAATTTGTGAAGTGAGGTCCTTGAAGAAACTAGAAGAGGACAGCTGCGTGGCCGTGCTCTTGAAGGGAGGTCACACAAATATTGTGTGATAAACAAACATTGCAAATCGGGTGCAAACAATTTACCTGAAACACGTGCACGGCATAAGTGTTAGAAACATAGAACGGCTGAAGAACCTTACAAACCATACCACGATCTCCTCAATCATGGACGCATCAATTGTCGTATTTGGTCAAATGGCAAAAGATTAACTTGGACCCTGGACTCCGATCGATAAACGCTCTTGGTACGAGAACTGATCCTGCGGCTGACATAGGGCTTCATCGAGTTCAAGAACCATCGACAACGCAGGCTTGGCCATCGACCTCTGACCTCACATATAGTCTACGGGACGTAGAGCTTTAAAGAATGAGCCAAGCTCATGGCAGCGAACACATGGAATTCGCTGAGTCAGTGAGAATTCGCGCTGAGACAGGATCGATGAGATAGCAGAGTAGACGGTGCGAAAAGCTTCCTCGCGGGGGAGAGGATTACCTTTAAGTTTTAGTCTTAATTTGGACATTGTGCTAATCGGTTACAAATAAATTTAATTATAACTTAGATTCGAGTCTTTTATTGGATTTGTAAAGCGAACTGTTGGGGAGAGACTGAAGTTTCTCCGTTCGCGTTTTTTTTAATGATTCCTTAAGGAAGGAATTGTTAACTTCCATTTATTTATTAATTACTTATTATTATTATTTAATGAATTAAATAATATATTTATTTATCAACAAATAAATTTTTCTATTTATTTATCTGTTTAACTTCTTATACAGATAAGTTACATTTGTATATTTACCTATAGAGCAGCATTTTTTTTGTTTCTTTTTTATACGTAATGAAGGTTTTTGTCGTATTTTCCTTCAACGTTCTTATATTTGTATTTATTTTTATGTTTCAGTAGAAAGATACAATAACAAATAACAAAAACTCTGTAAAGTATTTGTCATACGAAATAAAAATCTATCTACCCATCTAAGCGATGGATAATATTTAACAACTACTTCGTCCACCTGACAAAAAAGAGGTTTGAACTGTAATATGTAAAATAAAGGCCAAACGGTCCGAGGACTGAGGCAATAGTATCGCGTCGCACATATGTTTTAGTGACTGACAATCCCAAAGACCGGGAACAAAATTCACTCGCATAATCATTCAAAACGACTAAGGATGTCTACTTCCCAACCTCAGTGACCCCGACTTAACCGTTGCCAGACTAGAGACTGCCAAAGGCTCCTACTGGCTGGCATCGGCTTACCTTGGCCACGACCAAGTGGGCCCTCTCCCTGGTGATAACCTAGAAAGGGTGGTACTGGAAGCTGGAAGCTGGAAGGAAAAAAACTGGCCTCATAATCGAATGTGACGCTAACGCACATCACACGGTATGGGGCAGTACCAACATCAATGATAGAGGTGAGTCACTTTTATATTTTAAGTACTAAACTCTTAATTTGCAATATTGGCAATAAGCCCACTTTTATAACTAGAAACCGACAAGAAGTGTTAGATATTACTCTTGTCTCCGACAGCATCACCCAAAGGCTAACAAACTGGATGGTATCGTCTGAACACTCATATAAAGAATGATGCCTAGCTGTTTGAAAAAAAACCGATGGCTCTTGGACAAGTGATGAATCACTCAACCTGCTTCTGGACACCCATTTTCCAGGTAGCTCCCAACTCGCGGCCAGTAGCAGCCCAAACAGGCCTACTGCAAGCGGGCCCAAAATTCATGGTCTGATTATGAGAGACAAACTGCCCTGGGCGCTGCATGGCTTCAAACTATACAAGTCTGCTGGTCCGGAAGGTATAATACCTGCCGAGCTACAGAGGTCCTCAGATATTATTCTGCCGGTGTTAGAAAATATTATGAGGAGCTGTGTAGAACTTATCCACATTCCACTGTTATGGAGAGAAGTCAATGTAGTACTCATTCCCAAAGCCGGAAAATGTTCTCATATTGTCCCAAAGGACCTCAGACCTATAAGTCCTTCATCATTCCTTCTGAAAACTCTAGAACGACTGATTGATATCCATATTCGAGCTAAAGTTGATCCAAGACTTCTGTCTACGGCTCAATATGCCTACTGTAAAGGAAAGTCGGTGGAAACGGCTTTGCACTCTCTGACTAGCCACATCGAACGATCCCTACAATATAAGGAGTACACAATGGTTGCTTTCCTAGACATAGAGGGCGCCTTTAACAACGTTAACACATCCGCAATCATGACTGCGCTGTCAACTCTGCAGGTAGACGATTCACTTGGGGAGTTGATCGGTCTAATGCTAAAAAGCAGGATAATCAACTCCAAACTGGGTGAGATTTCTGCTAAAAGATGTGTCAGCAGAGGTACGCCGCAAGGCGGTATCCTCTCTCCCCTTCTCTGGAATTTGCTGATATACCTGGAAGAGGGCGGTAGCAGGCTATGCGAATAACGTTGCTATAGCTGTCTCAGGTAAGCATCTCAATACAATTAAAGAACTCCTTCAAGTAAATCTCAATAGATTAACCCGCTGGGCAGATCGCTGTGGATTGGGAATAAACCCCCATAAAACTGATCTTGTCCTCTTTTCCAGGAAATACAAAATTCCAACTATAGACCCTCCTTCAACAAACAGTACCAGTTTAGTATTTTCCGATACAGCAAAATATCTGGGTCACATTTTTGACAGGAAATTAAGCTAGAAACCTAACATTCAAGAAAGAGTCAATAAAGCTACAATAGCTTTATTCTCTTGCAAAAAAGCCATTGGGAACAAATGGGACCTTCAACCTCACATAACCCACTGGCTATACATCTCGGTCATAAGACCGATATTTACTTACGGGGTGGTTGTCCGTTGGACGGCCTTGGAAAATGCAGTCAACCGCATTAAACTAAGCAAAGTCGAAAGAACAGCATGTCTATGCACAAGCGGAGCCTTGCGGTCTGCCCCCTCTGCGGCATTTGATATTCTGCTTCGCTTGACACCCCTCGACATTATTAGCAGGCAAGTAGTTGCGACTGCAGCTATTCGCCTTAAAGCGACTAAACAGTGGACAAATAATTCATTTGGCCACGCCAACATTCTTAATACATTAGGAATCCTCACAGAGAACACCGATTACACCATACCTGAACTTTGGTTTGACAAAAACTTCCATGTAAGCTTCCCCTCTAGATCATTCTGGGAGGAGGATGCTTTCATGGAGGACAAGTCAATCCATCTCTACACAGATGGATCTAAAACCGATAGCGGAGTTGGTGGCGGTGTTTTCTCAGATAAGCTAAATCTAAGCCTCTCTTTCCGCCTTCCAAATCACTGTAGCGTGTTCCAGGCGGAAATTTTGGCGATTAAAGAAGCTCTGTCCTGGCTGAAGAAAAACGTGATATCTGCAAAGGATATCCGCATATTTTCGGATAGTCAGGCCGCCATCAAGTCCCTGGACTCGGTCTCATTGTGTTCTAAAACTGCCCTTGAATGCCGATCATCTCTCATGGAGGTGGCAGAGCAGTTCAACATTCACCTCTGTTGGGTGCTGGGCCACAGAGACATTCCAGGGAACTGCAGAGCCGATGAACTCGCCAAAATTGGAACCACTCTACCTATCCTACCAGACAAAGGTAGTATAGGTATACCAATCGCTACGTGCAAACTAACACTAAAGCTAGATGCCAATAAAAGAACGGACCTTAGGTGGACTGCTGGACAAACATGTCTAGCGACCAAACAGATCTGGCCAAGGCTGGATCTGAGTCGATCTAAGTGTCTGATCCTTTTAGATAGGAAACATCTCAGCGCCATAATAGGTGTCATTACCGGACACTGCCTCATAGGCAAGCACGCAAGAAGGCTTGGCGCTTTTACTAACGATTTCTGTAGAAGCTGCATGGGCGAGGAAGAGGAGGAGACAATCCCCCACCTACTCTGCACATGCCCAGCTCTCTCTCAGAGAAGGAAGCTTCACCTAGGAGCTTTCTTCTACAACGACCTAAACGATCTAGAAAAAATAGACGTTAACAGTCTCCTACGCTTTATTAAAAGCTCAAACTGGTTCCAGTAGTAAGAAGAGCATAGATCCACGTGGCATCACAATGGGCCAATAGGCCTAAGTGGGTTGGTATTTCCAACAGCCACTCTTACCTAACCTAACCTAACCTAGACTTCACAGTGTATATTTACACACGTTATTAGCCCAGAGTTGTATACTTGGGTGGACCGAGTAAATACGAGTACTTGCGTTCGTTGATCTGGCGAAAGTACCGCGTATTTGCTTGCGTAAGATACAGTGCTGGAATCAAGTATTGTAGTATAAACTACTATGATAAGCTCTGGTTGGGACAAATACTCCGTACTAAAGTTGCTAAGGACGACTTTAATATTATGGCAAGTGAAACGAATATTATGTTTGAAACGTATGCAGAAATATTCTTTGACATCACTATCATTCTCAGCCGTCGGAGCGTCCACGCTGGCTAGATTAATATTATTTTGAGTCACTTGAACATGACTACATGAAAAAGCCTTACACACTAAAACTCATACTCAAGATCCCAATTAGTTCTGAAGTGCCTACATCACACCAGCCAGCTAAGATATGGCAATATTTTCCTGGATTTTATCTACCTAGAGACTGCTAGAAGCTCTTAAATTAGCCTGAGTTTATGGTTTATTCAAAAAAAATTCTAATAAAAAACTGCGTACGTAATTTTTTCCAATGATTAGGATGGAATTGACTCAATTCATAAAGGCCAGCCTCGATTTCAATAGCTTGTCTTGGCCAATGCTCGTGTTGGTTAAAAGAGCATATTATCTCCGACTTTGGTGTATCTTCAACCATAGCAGGCCAATATAATAAATTAAAGAACTTAGTACTAATATGAATTCTGTATTCTCTTCAGAACCAAATGAAAATCTGCATAAATACGTGCCGGTTAGTTATAACAACTCCTTCAAACATCATCTATGAAGCAAATTGAACACTCTTACGTCCACCTAACTCAACTTTTACTGTATATACAATACATATTTGTAAATACCTCCAGTTATTTATGTCTTACAAAAGCATTTAATACTTTAACGTCGGCCGTCTATAATGGTACTACCGGCTCGCCTACCACCACACCAACTGTCAAAGACCACAAGAACTCCACGCGTTATATAATCGAATGCAAAGCAACGTCAGAAGCACACTTCCTCTGTCTCCCGACTATTGCAATCCCAATCTGCATTGGGTCAATACTTAACAGAATCATCAGTTGGTAATATTTGTGCATCTATTGGAAGATTGGCATGCGCCATTGCAAGCACCACTGATTGCAATAATAAAATATGTACATGCAACCGTAAGCCATAAACCTTTTTAACATGACCACGCTAATTTCCAAGAGACTATACGACAAAATCTCCTACCTTCAAGCGACCTAACGAACGGCCTTGAAATCTAAAATGCTAAAGATGAGATTCAATATTCGAAGTAGTCCCTCACCCCGATCATCGGCTTACGACCCACCAGAGTATTCAAATACCAAACTGACTGCTGGTGGAGAGCATGCGCTACAACCGGCTTCTTTAAAGCTATCTCAGTTCACACTCTTGGCAGAGTCAGTTGGCTGATATTTAGCTGGTTTGGTGGTGGAACAACACAGTGGTAACATGTGCTGCCAGTGGTGACTATGGTCCGGTTCAGTTATTTCGGTTCGATACAAAACCCGTCGAGAAGAAGAGTGCCATTAGCATTTAAACGATTTGCAAACAAACATACACTTTGCCAAGAGCTGGTTTGCAAATATTTCTTCAGTTTCTTCAATGTGAGCCAAACCTGATTCCAATTGACTGTCAGTCTGACGATGAAGATGATGATGACGATCCAAGCCGCTCCTAGAGATAGCTAAGCAACTGTGCGTGTCGTCTGTCACGTATAAAGAGTCGCATATTGACACAAAATAAGACTGCGTACAGCAAATGAAAATCAAATTATTGATGGACGAAAAAAGTTGTCATATTGTCAGTTGCGTCATAGGTCACTAGATGCCTTGTTGAGGTACAAGTTGTATGAGGATTAAATAATACAGCATACGAGTGACTTGAGTGGCACATACCTTGCCGGAGATACTCGTACTCGTATTTGCCCATGACATTCAGGTAGACTGGTGTAGCTTGGAGCGCATTCGATTTTGTTGGCCACTTGGCCTGGTATGCTGGCTCTAAGGGAATTTCAATTTTGTTTGGTGTTAAAAGTCGAACGGACTTAAATAAATAATCTTGGGCACATATGTGCACTTGAAGTTCAGGTAAAGAGCCTTCGTCTGATTGGGTAAGGTCCCATCTGGAAAAGGTTACTAGGTTGCACTAACAATTACTTTTGTATTGAATGGAAAAACCACTGCGGGTCTATAGAAGGAAAGTTGCCCTGTGATTGAATCTTTTATAGTTAAAATGGCAACGCAATGATTAAGTGTTTTACAACATGTTTAAACTAGAATTATCTAAATGTCAAGATACAATGTAATAGATATCGGCTTGCTTCTGTTTGCATTCGTACTTTCGATTCTTAACAAAGTCAGGATGGAATAAACGCAGGTTAAAATTAATTTTCTTAAGAGAAGCCAATCTGAGATTTATAGGACAGCTTTGTAGACTTCGTCAAGTTTCTTTTGACAGCTATTCGATATATTTGGTCTGAATACGTAGATTATCCAGGTGCTCTTGCATACGATATACTCTTAAGGTGATGAATTGCCTTCCGATGGGCTACTCAGTAAAAGCCGCTGGAAAATAAGTCCCAATGACTCCAATAGTCAAATGGAAGAAAATCACCTTCCTAGAGGTTCTATCAGCCGCAAGTAATAATCCGCATGCACTCTGCTTTACCATGGAGTAAATAAAGAAGCTTTTTAGCATTTCTGTGAAGAAAGATGTCTAGTTGTACTTCAGTTCCCTTCAATTGGGCAATTTTGAGAACAGAATTTTACTGGCATGTTCTTCGTTGCATCCAACCTCGCTTATCCACTTTTATTTATTGCTAAAATCTAGAAATTAATAGCCACTAAAGATGCTCTGCCAACTTTGGGTAGTTAAAATATGAGAAATTCCGGTTTGGTACTAAGGTGGAAACCATTCCATCAGTCGATGAAAAGTTGTACAGGTTTGGTGAGATAGGTTTGTATTCCAGCTCTCCAATACACATGCAAGGTCCAACCGACAGTCTACAAATCTTTACCCAAACGCTTTCTCCAGCAAGCCCAGCGCTGCCGTACTGCTTTTTATTTTTTTTAAACATATTTTTCTCGATCTGAAAGACGCACCCGCAAATGCTCGTATATCTCCAATTAAGGAAATTGTTTTTTGACTCTCGACGTGTTGGTAAATTGACACCATAGATGCGGGGTACAACAAGCCACATTAAGCATTAAGTCAAATTTTCGTACACCGTTGTCTCCAAGTTTAAACACAGAATCAGACTAAGTTTACCTTCGGCTGAATATGCTTTAAGTTATACACTGTTTTATTTAGACTGAGAATTATCTGCTGAACGTGGATAACTTTATAGTAAAGTTGGTAGTGTTTCAGATAAGATGATATTGTCCATTGAATTTCTCTGATTCCCGAGGACAGAGCTGTGCTCTGACATAATGCCCGTTGGTTGTCGTTAGGAAAAAAGACTTTTGCTTCAAAAGCAGGCACTTATACTATACGACACCTACTCGTATGGTGGATTTTAGTAGCTTTGATGGTGTACAAGGCACTGTTTGAAAAAAATTCCGCAGGCTTGCAGTCAATGCCCATGGCTCTTCTTTCTTAAAGGCCGGGAACCTACCGTTTTGTACAGCTTATTAATATTCAGCACTATCACTCTGCCGCCATTATTTTGAGGTGCATTCTTGAGCAGATCCTTATTCAAATTCAATAAGGAAGAACGGTCTAGACTTTTCATGGGACGTTATTTTGAAGTACAAATGTTCTTACTGTCTCACCAGTTTGCTGAATCCTTAGCCAGTGCAGCTAAGTCGCGTCACAATCTCCGATGTACGATAATTGCTTTTCTGCTGGGACTCCTGCGATTCTTAAAGTTCATAATATACTCGTATGTCTAGGTTTCTGCTGATAGGTCTGTGCTCTTCTGTCTTTGCTTCCATCGAACATATTACTGATTTTCGGTTGGGAAAACATACGAGTAGTTCGCACATCTCGAGCATTCATCTACAATTACTATATGTGCTTAGATCTGCTAATTTTTTCTGCTCCTAAGCTGAGGTGGTGGCTGAATGATCGGCGCACTTTCAGATGTCGAAATTTCTTGGTATTGCACATGGGTTTAGTAAATATGTTAAGTGGTTGCCACTTACGGATGCACTAAAATGTGTTACTATAAGTTGGTGGTCGCTTTTCTATCTGATCTCCGTTTCCAGCCAATTTCGAATGTCGGAAAGGTAACCTTTTAATTTTCTCTCGCAATGCGTCTGCTTCTAAATCCATCTCAATATCATTTTTGGGTTTGAAAGAACCGAATTAACTCTTCAAAAATCTTTCTAATTGTTCGAGAATTCATGAATCTATTGATTCCAACTGAAAATACTGCGGAATATTTTCCGTTATTTAAAGAGAAACCATATAGCATAATATCAGTTAAGCTGTAGTTGTTCAGATAATCCCATTAATAGGAGCATTCACGGAGTGTGTTGAGCCGATTCCGATCTTTTACTCCCTCCGTTTTGCTGAAGGTTTCAAAAATTGTTTCGAAATTGCCAACTTCTATGCCAAAATTTTTCTTCTGGGTCAAACTGTGTAGAATTTGTAGAGTTAGAGTTGCCATAGGACTTCAATGAGTTTCTCAAGAAATTTGAGGTTGAGATTTTCTCCTTTCAGAGAAACAAGAACAGGGGCAACTGGTATAAACTCGTATATTGCTGAAATGTGGCATACATCCTATCATATTAATTTACGGTTAATGGCATGTTCACTAACGGGGTATTTTCTTTGGTGTTGAGTGAGCGTCTGATAATTTTATCCTTGACAGAATCGAATAGCCTCAATCAACTTACTTCGCTGAAACCATGATTTATTTGGTATACCACCGAAATATGAGTGCGTTTGGTGAATGATCAGGAGTATCTTTCCATATTATTTTGTTCATATTTAAGGTGTCAATTTTGTACTGCAGAAGCTCTCTTTTCAGTTGAAGGTATATGGTGTCCTGAATATCTTCTTTTAATGGAGATTTGTCAGTAAATTCGTAAGTCGTGGGGGACTTCGCTTTGTGCTATCAGCCTAAAACATATATGATATTATTGTTTATAATCCCAGCAAACGAAACAAGGATAATGAATGACCTTCTATTATGTATGTATGTGAGATATTTGTACTCATAATTGAGCAAATGCAACCGAACAATTAGCGAAGGTACTTCGACGCTACCAAGCAAAATAAAGATAAAGAACTGTGACACGTTCTAACTCCTGTTTCAATGTTTAAAGCAGATTCATTCAAAAAGCCTTAGTTTATTACGCCACATATCCACATGAAAGGACGACAGCTTTTCCATTTACCTCGAAAAAATGTACGATTAATCGACAAGGAGGTAGGTTCTCTGGATAAAAAGACCAGGTATTGCGATAAGATTTGACGTAAAACGGTTGCAATCACAAAAGTCTATTAGATCCTTTTCTTAGGTCTTAGAATATCAAGTGCAAAAGACCAGTGCATGCTGGGAATGCAGTAAGCCATCAGAGACGTCGAATCTTATGTGCGAGGCTCACTTTACCACCAAAATATCACAGAAAAGGAGTTAAGATAAGGAAATAACTCGAGAACCATTCGGTCAAAGTCATGCAGAGGTGCTACAATAAAAATTGTCAAAATTGTGAAATTCGAAAATTTTGCTGACATTACAGTTTTAGATAGAATTTTGTGTTGGGAAATACATGCTCATTGCCGAGCAGATGGAATCAATTTAGTAAGGTCAGCATACCATAAATATGGGCCTCCGCCCAATTATCAAGGCTTCGCCCATCAATGACGTTGTCTAATAATGAACGGGGGCTGAGCAAAGTACTGGTCTTACCGTAAACATCTTCAGATGACGCTACCGAAGGTTGCTACTCGTACGATTCGACCATTAACAAGTTGTCGGTCATAGGTCTTGTTGGCGGCTGGACCACCGGTAGTCTCTACCAGGACTTAAATCACGGTACCATTGGAGTTAGGAGCCCCCCGGTTCTCGGTCCGGGTCTGACTTGAAGAGGTAGGCCCTTTTGTGGGGGCGTCATGGTGGCTGTGGTTTAAACCCAAAGTCGCGGGAAGGGTCTTCCTTTGGTTCACCCAATGTAGAGTTACAATAAGTACTGGGTGCTGCGACCCTAAGAGCAGTAAGAGGTTTTAGGTTGGCCTCGACTATACCAAGAGTGGAACTTGTGCCGGCAACACCGTTCCGAATTGGTATCTCAGGAAGGCGGCAGAGCGATGGCAAGGCGTATCTTTGCCCCCATGGATGTATGGGCATCCCGTAAACATAAGTCTACATGACAGGTGGTTTACGTTAAAAATCAGACACTATACCATAACATAAATATGTAAATTATACTCAAATGAAAATATTCCAAATCAGTAGAATTTCGACAGGGAAATCATTTTCGTTATGTTATTTTTTCAATATTCGTCGGTGTCACTGACAGCTATAACTTAAGGACTTTCCCTTGTACATTAGTGGGTATTGGGAGAGACATAAAAGATATCAAATATTGTAGACATCAAGCAACAATCGCTGTTGTCTTACCTTTAACTTACCTTTCCGGAACAACTCAAACAACTCTTTATCAAACCCCCATTTTTACAGTACTGCTGTATGGATTAGCTACCATGAGTTTTGTCAAAAGCGCGATGATGTCGTTGATTTTTCGTGTCATACATAACTCATTCGAATACACAAAATACTATGCGGATAATAGTAACAGCTCCAGGGTTGTTTCGATGACAAAGATATTGAAAGGGATTTGTGAATTTATTTTAAATGTTGGGGACATTTTCGAACTTTTAGGGTCGCACAGTCGTTCAAATGAAAAAGGCTTCGTATTTTATCAAATGAGGGTTAGCTCTCTGCGACTAACACGATGTGTTCTGTATGGTGGACCTCGCAATAGAATTGCCTTTGCGCCTCAAAGCCTAGCTAATCCGCTGCCATTATATTTGCCCTACAATGATAATTTTAAAGCTACATACTAGTAGTTTTGCAGTTTCGCAAGATGGTGCTAAGACATCGGTTTACGAAGGTTTGTAGTTTTCTTCTTACTCTACTTGGCCCTGATGATCTTCCCCCTATATTTTTAAAGAAATGTCAAATGCATCTAGCCCAACCTCTTACAGCTCTCTTTCAGCTTTCTATCACCAGGTATTATTTCCCTCAACCTGGAAAACGTCGTTTATTATACCCCTACATAAAAAAGGTAGAAAAGACGATATTTCCAACTATCGACCAATTGCTAAGTTGTCCTACATACCTAAACTTTTTGAGAGCATTATCTATGACATAATGCTTTTCCATTGTAAATCTATTGTTTCCCTAAACCAGCACGGATTTTTCAAAGGTAGATCTACGACCACCAACTTAACAGAATTCGTATCAAGCACTTTATGTGCACTGGAATCTGGAAATGAAGTTGATGTGATTACCACCGATTTCAGCAAAGCCTTTGATAGCATTTTTCATGATATAATCCTTCTAAAATTAAAGGCTCTTGGTTTCCAGATAAACTTTATAACTTGGGTTCAATCCTATTTAAGTGAACGACTTTACTATGTTCTATTTAGGTCCATGGTTTCTGACCCAATTAAAGCCTCCTCTGGTGTCCCTCAAGGCAGCCACCTTGGTCCCTTATTATTTATTCTGACCATTAATGATGTTGCTTGTGTCATTAAAAATTCATACATATCTGTTTACGCAGATGATATGAAAATATTTAGATATATATCATCTTCCTCAGACAGCCTACTTCTGCAGCAAGATCTAGACAGGTTTTGTACTTGGTGTCAGAAGAATTTTCTTGAGCTTAACGTCAATAAGTGTCAGGCTATAACTTATACCCGTAAACTTATACCCTTGAACACGCCAGCCAAGTTTGGTCACCCTACTACAGAACTCACATCCTCCGGATAGAAGCTGTTCAACGCAGGTTTTTACGGTTTGCTTTACGTGGTCTTCCCTAGGATGATAACCAAAACTTACCACCTTACACTGACCGGCTGAAACTTATAAATTTACAACCGCTTTCTATACGCCGAAAAGTTGCCGACATTCTCTTTATTCATCAAATTTTAGTAGGTAATATCGATTGTCCTTCCTTACTGCAAATTATTTCTTTTAACACCAATCCCCGCAATCTTAGGTCTGTGCCACTTTTCCGGCTCAATCTTCACAGAACGAATTACGGACACCTGGAGCCAATGTCTAGGATGCTTCGCCAAGTTAACGATATTCTGCCTCTCTTCGACTACCATCTCAGCAAACTCTCCCTCAAGAACATACTTATTTCCACCTATGCCTCACGTCCTAACTTTCTTTAACCGCTCCCACCCTTTAGTTTTTAAGTAAAAATGTTAGTTTTAAGTATGTATTTGTTTACAATAAGCTTAATAAAATCTGTCCGGGGTTGACCCGGGCCGCAAATCAAAATACTCTGGCAATCATTTTTTAAGTACAACATTTGAATAGTGGCTGATAGGCTAACGCTGAAGAAATAATTTTCGGATTCAATATAAAGTAATCATGATCGATTGCTCATTTTTGGCAACCTTACGATATATCCTTTCACTTTTCTGAATAATGCTCATTTTACCTGTTATTATGTTTCGACAGATGGTTCTAGAAAAGTGCGGACAAATTCCGGCGAATACCGCAGACCACATTGTTCTTCTTGAGAGACTCAATCGCGATTTTAATCTTTGCGTATACAGCAATTTGCTACTTCGCAACATTAAATTCGGGATCATCGGGTTGCCGTCCAAATGGTTAACAATATCCAAGTCCAAGTCCTCCTTCTATTTCTAGAGCTGATCTTTATTCTATATTAGGAACTTTCCATGCTTTTAAAAGGATGTTGTTTTGAGCCGTCTTCCCCAGTTGGCTTCTTGGCATTAGCATAAATGGTTCTGCTGTAGCACTAGTTTACTACATTTTAGGCGTGCTTAGCTAAAGCGTCTAAGCTTTTCACATCTTACACGCTGCACTTTCTATTTTTTACGGCATTTCGTCTTGAGGTACGCAGCTTCTTACTGAAATTTGAGTGAAATACATTCCTTTATCCATCTCACATCACTGCTTTTCGGTTTTTCTGCCTCATATCTCTGACCACCAGTTGTGAAAACTTTTATTACAGATTTGCAGTGGTCGTTCTCCGATTTCTTGATTTTTTTCTCTTATAAACCCTTCACTGTCGACATTGTTTAGTGTACGTGTCTACATGGCACGATGTTCTTTGCCTATTTGATGAAAGCCAGCTAAACTTGTGGTCTGCTACTCCAGCGATATATCTCTAATAACTAATAGACTAACATTATAGCAATTGGCAAACTGATGTGGTGAGTTTTCGAAATATCTGAATCTAGTCGATGTTGGTGTCAATATCTAGTCTTTAGGATATGACGCTCTTTGCACCGATGTCTATTTTGTACTGCAGCAGCTCTCTTTCAATTTAAAAATAACTGAAGTTGACTTGTATAACCGAAAGTTATTCGGCTAATTTGTAAGTTGTGGACGGCCTTCTCTTTCAGAATCCAATCTCTGTTCGTTTACGATAGCCAAATTTCATCAAGAAAGTATCTATCTGTATCTGAGGCTTTTTGTTGCGTTTCGGAGGAATCCGTTCTTATTTACGATGCATCTAATCGACAACAATTCGTCCTCCCATTTTACAATTTCCGAATGAATTCCTTGTTTGTCACAGAGCTTACAGCATATGGGTTGTTTGGATCGGACACGATGCCTATTTTTTAACCAATTTTACGGATTAAAATAAATTCATCATCGACCGAACACAACCGTATCTCTTATATACCAATTCGCAATTTAAATTTTAAACTTCTTGTACCCGCAATACTCGTATAATACCATCAAGCATTCTTCAACTATAAATCACTTTCATTTTCTTCGTACTATCTTAGTTTTATAACATTTGTTAATTGTCCCTTGACCTTCTCGCGTAAGTTTTATGACCTATCAAATACATTTACACTCGTATCTGATTAAGCGGATTAACTATTGAATTGAATTACTTCCCAACGTCTTCTATGAAAAAGACATTAGCTATACAACAATCGTATATTCGCATTTTAAGTTCTTATTCACGGTCAGAGAATTCTTTTTAATTACAATACCAGGTAAGGGCACAACTATAAGATACACTTTCGATGAACTCACACAATTCTGTGAGCCAAGATAGCACTGGCATCTTTACTGCAGACTGTTGGGAAGATATTTTTTTAAACAACCGGTTAGGCAAGGCTGTTGGAAGGTCCATCAAATGTGGTTGCGTAACCCCAACTAGAACTACTTACCCGATGTAAATTACACAATTGTATCGTACACAGTACGAGATTTTAAATTGAAATAATCACAGTGTTGTCAAAAGTGAATATCGGTAAAATGCAGCGAAAAGATAGATTTAATAAATTTTTTATTGCGTCTGGATCGGGGACACGGAGACAACGATGGACCATTCATTAACATTCGCCTAAGCAAGCAAATAAAGAGATGACACCTTGTTGTTGGCCAATGCATGCAATCACAGCTTGAACGCGCGCATTTGTTTATACAGGTCTTTTGCCATTAGATGGAGATAGTGGGGGTCATCTTGTGCACAAATAGACAGTTGCATCTTGTATAAAACGAAGTGCATCTGCAGTGGGTTTATTATTCTTGGTTTAGATTGCCAATAGAGTAACCTACAGGATAACCCGGCCAGTAATTCTAACACCTACACTTTCGTCTAATCATGAAATTGGTAAGATAAAACGGTGAATTCGGTGGATTTAAATTCGATGTATAATTTGTGGTCATGTCATTTTAGATACTAGTCCTTGTTGTGTTGTGTGGAGCAGCCTTTGCAGCCCCTCTGGATGATTCTAAAAATGCACAGATCTTGTCGTATGAAAACGATAATATCGGAATCGATGGATATAAATTCTCGTAAGTGATTTCGATTTGTAATTAGTTCTTCTATAATTTTGATTTAATTGAATTCAATAGATTTGAGACTAGTGATGGTGTCAAGAGGACCGAAGAGGCTACACTTAAGAATGCCGGTACCGATAATGAAGCGATATCGATTCGTGGAACAATTTCATGGGTCGGTGCTGATGGTGTAACCTATACAATTAATTTCCTTGCTGATGAAAATGGTTTCCAACCCGAAGGCGATCACTTACCTAAGGCGTAGACTAAGGATACTTCTAAAACGGTGTGAATTTGGATGCAGTGTGACAAAGTAATCGACAGTGAAAAAAAAAACGACGTGAAAAATATATAAAGTCTTGTAAATAACTAACAAAGAAAACAAAAATAATAAAAAATAGAAAATTTGGTTCCAGTCAGTGTTAAAAGTTAAAATTTTTCTTTTTGGGTTTTTAAATACGTTGAAGAACAGTCTCGACTTTAGCTATTTTTGGGAAGAAGTCCACGAACTTCAATTATAATGTGACTTTGAAAAGTTGTAAGTTGGCAGAGCAAGTCATCAATAGCTGTGATAGTTCAAAAATCGTTTGCTACAAAACTAAGTTCATGTGCCCTATACATACGCTCAAACAGAACAACTGTGTTTGCTATTGAGGTTCAAGTGCACATTTTTATTCAACAAAGCAACAACTCAAATCAAAATTACAAGAATTACAAGTCTAGACCTTAAGTCACATTTCAAAGCCACGTATGATAGCATATATCGTTTTCAGCCTTAGCATTCACACAAAAATATGCTTTGTTACTCAAAACTTAGGAATAGCTTGTAACTTGCTTACATATGTTGAATAAATACATGTATTGGACAAATGAGACGTTAATCCCAAGGAATTATCTTCAGCTACAACAATTCTATGCAGATATTGGTGTCTGCTAACGAGAATGATGCACAAAATAGCGCAATATGTTGTTGCTATTAGAACTCATCGTCTAGTTTATAGATTTTGGCCCACTTCGTACACAGCGGTACTTTGCACCGAAATATTCCTGATTAGCTCTGCTTACCAAGGCCCAGAACTCGACTGGAAACAAATTATAAAACTGGCAGGATGAGTGTTGTTTTTAGAGAACCAACTTTGCTATTCAAGATTTGAGTTTTAAACGAATTTGTTGTAACAAACCAAAGTAGGAGCGCTTTACTAAAGTCAATCTTCGTAAAATGTCGACCAAGACAGTAGAAATTGGTGAACGTCTTAACTACTTCAAAATTGTAGTTTTCAACAGTAATGATGTTCGGTATATTGCCGATTATACTCGTATTTGTCTCAGTTTCATTTCTTTGGCTTGTGGTGGTGGGAGGGCTGAAAAGTCAAAGATTCTAAGGTTCTGAAGGCAGAACCTAGGGAAGACATCGAGTTTAGCAGCAACGGCGTACTGATTCGTCGTTTAATAGGTGAAAATTGTGAAGGTGACCTCACATGACCTAATTGTAGGTGATACTCATACGTGTAATAGCAATAATTCATCCGATGTCTGTCCGACCACAATCGAGGAACGGAGATTGCTAACAGCATACATAAAAACACCTTTGCCGATTTAGGCGCTGCACTACATAGGAGTTACTACATTGAGTGAACGGAATTCGAATATTACGAGAAAATTCATCTTCATGAAAAGTCCTGAAGTAAGACGAGACCGGCGCTATTCTAGAAATCATGACTTTTGTGTCGAAGAAACGATAAAGGTGTTTCTACAGAAATTATAGCAAGAGTTTTATTTTATCTTAAGAAACATGAATCGTTCCCAATCATGGATTCGCAGGGCGAAGATTCTTCAACGAGAACACATTTCACTGCCTTGTAGTGAGTTTCAGTTCCAAACCAACTAGTCCATTTAGATTTGATCTTGTGTCAGTAAACTTCCAAAAAATTGTTATCTTTTACGTATCGATTTCAGAAAAATGCGTAATCAGAATTAACGCTCAAGCGAAGAGCATTTATTTAATATTTGTGGATATCAATAGAGGATGCGCGTTTTAATTGTTTTCCTAGTGGACTGCCAAATTTAGTAACTTATTTTGAATAATCGCAAAGGCTACAAAACTGAATAAATAGAGAGTATCAACCACTTGCTGTTAAAAACTTTACACAATGTAGAAATCGGATGGGTCCTTTTATTTAAAGAACATATGCTCCTAAGCTACGTTTGCGTATTCCACGCAGATCTTCACGACTCACCAAATTTTTAAACTTTGAGGAGTGGCTTAATGATATTAAGGCATTTTGCAGAGAATGGTAATTCACAGAAACACACAGCTGTCGTTTAAACTACAAATATTAACTAGGTCAAGATTAATCATTTTATACAAGTCACAAGCTAAAGTAAGAAAGAAAAGAAATATTATAAATACATTATTACAGATATCTTGAATGCTTCGAACTTCACCTTTGAATGACTACTTTAATCTTGCTTCCACGCTATTCCAATACCAAGGTTAACGACGGTATCATCTTCTCTAATATAAAGTCCAAATGGGTGAAGATCATGCGAGAAACAAGAATACGCTTGGCATGATCGTGACAGATGCCTTCATGTGCAAATTGAAGCGAAATACCATTGGCACATGTGATAGAGTTGGAAAAGATGAATGCTAAAGTCAGCTTTGATAAACACAGATGGACTTGTGATATATGGTGGAAGCTAAATACTCGAATGCGAGGCAGTCAGGAAATTTTTAACTCGGCCTGACAACTTGTGTTTACGATTTCCTTTGGAGCACTGTCCTCACAGTTTTCACAATTTTCTATTCTAATTTAGTTTGAGTTTAGTGCCTTCTGTTTTGGTTTTGATCTGTCAATGCTTGACTCACGTGAAAAAAAAATTAAAAAGCGAATAAACTAGTACATATCCGTTTACTAATCTATTGTATTTCACATGGCAGTTCGCATGTCAACTCTTTTGTTTTTACACTCCGACAACAAGGTAGTCGTCTGTGGTCCTTATACGTTCCTTTTAATGTAATTTGTCAGCCCTTCGTTGGAGAAATGCAAAATCATCTACAAATGTATGGCCAAGAATCTGCAGCTCAAAACAAACGTAGGCCATACACCATCACTATAACAGGCCCGGAAAACCGGTACTTCTGTTGCAATGGAAATCGAACACAATAGCTCGTTAAAATCATACACGTATGTCGTTCAGTGATTATTGAGTCGAAAAATGGGAAGAACTTACATTGCCAGGGTTAGTTATAAATAAAAGCCATGGAGCGATGCAGGACAGTCGATGTTGCCGGTTACGAGCTGTTGGATATAGAGAATATCAGCGGATACGTTTTTCCAAAGGTGATGTAATGGGATTTTGTGACATAAGGCTCCATCAGACCATATCGCTTAACGTACTTTATCATAAATAATGCCCAAGCCTTGCGTTGGGTATATAGTAGGTTTTTGTCAGAAGCTGATAATATCCTGAATGTCTCGGCTTATATCAATGGGGATTATATAAGCTATTTTTGGGAGATCGAATACCTGAAAATACTTGCGAGGGGGTGAACATGATTGTTGATTCATTTTTTGAGTCTCATAACAAACTTTGCAGGAGGTGGTGTCACTTATGCTTAGCACATTCAGGTGTATAGGTGTATAGTAGCAGTATAGACTTCCCTACAGAGAAACAGCAGTTACCGACATCGTAAAGCATCTGTTGGATCTATCAGCAACTTAGAGGGACATGCATGCGGTTGTGCGCCAAAGAGGCCTAACATTCAATGAAAGCTTTCACCGAGAATGTGGGATTCAAAGGACTCACTTGGGCCATCCGAGAAAAAGTACAGCTACATATTTCTTACGCATTTTACTTTCTTTAATATGAGATTAAGAATACCTTTAAAATGTTTGAATCCAGAGCGGGCAAAGGAAAATTAGGGAGGAAGAAAATGAGATATCATTGCACTTTGGTTTTGAAGGTTTGGAGACTATAATGAGATGGAAATTAAGACTTCGATAGAGCATTCCATAAGCGAGTTGAATGGCTTAGGAAAGAATCAAGAAAGCTTGACGGTAAACTGATAGTCACACGGGCGTTACGGTCGAACATTTGCAGGGACAGAAAACTACTGGCAATTCCGTTGTAGTATTGTACTTGTAGTAAAAATAGCGGGAGAACAAAGTAAGGCAAGAGACGTTGCATCAATGTTGGAGGTTACCAATTGGCATGGTGCCACCTATGATTTTTATCGCATGGCCTTGAATCCTATCTAGCAAGAGCAACTGACCATTTGTAGGCATTGTGCGGATAAATTCCTTATACTTATACATATATATGTACCATTTATGAGGAATGTTTCATCTGGATCTGTAAGTACTCTTTTAATATATTGTATGTACAGTGGACAGACGCCGTCAAAGGACTCACAACCCTATATGGAAGAGATTAAAATATGTGACCAACCAACTAATGGCCTCAGATAAAAATGGACCCACTGTTGATGACCCTAGCAAATGCTTAAAGGACAACGACCTTCGGATTTGCACGTGGAATGTTCGAACCTTTAACAGGCCATGTACAGCTGAACAATTAGCCGAGGCGATGGATGTGCCGGGCATAAGGAGGATGAAAAACTGTGATTTACCATATGTGGTAGACTTAGACATGAAGTCTTGAGCTTCCGAAACGTGAGCGAGCGTCTTACGACAATCACCATTATGCCTAAATTCGCTATCATAATCCTAATATTCGTCCATGTCCCTACTGAAGGCAAGGACAATGTCACCAAAGAATATTTCTACGAGCTCATCAACAAGACATATGAGCAATGTCCGAAATATGACGTTAGAAGGCGATTTTAACGCCAGGGTAGCAAAGGGGACATCTTTGGTGGGATAGTTGGTAAGCATAGCCTACACGATACCACATCTGACAATGGACTTAAGCTTGTCGACTTATTGACCAGTTGTCAACATGCCATCAGAGACGCCGCAACTGTTGTACTGGGTTTCACCCGCCCACCACTAATAAATCCCTGGTCTGATGAAGAATGCCTGCCAGCACATACAGCTACACAAGCTACACTTTGTGAGACCATGCATCAAGTCATTTCCCAGATCTGGTCAGGAGACAAAAAAGGAGACCTCTCAACTGCGCCAGCTATAGCTAAAATCTCAAAACTCAAAAAGTCCAAATCCATACCTGCCATATTTTCATCGATTTTAAGGCCGCATATGGCAGCATTTATAGAAACGAACTATATAGAGCTGTGTCTAGTTTTAGCATCTATGCAGAACTCGTCAGCCTGTGCAAGAACGCTCGCTGTCGCGTCAAGGTCGCTAATTGCTTAACCGAGACCTTTGTTATCAAAAAAGGTTTTAGATAAGAACATCATACTTGAGAGAATGTTGCGGAACAAGCAAGTGAAAACTGAAGGCAAAATCTTTCAAAAGCCTCTGCTACTACTGGAAAAAGGGTTTATCGGTAAATGAGGGCAAAACCAAGTATATGCTCTCAATAAGAAGGCGCACACAACATCAACAAATTGGACAGAACGTCACAATCGACAGCTATAACTTTGAGGGCTTCGTTTACCTTGGATCAGCAATGAATTCTGCCAATAATGGAAAGTCATTGATTTAATTTGAACCCAAGATTAGTAACAGTCTGTCGATCATAAATACTGGCGGTATTTCGACCTGTGTTGACTAGGTTTTTAGCTATTGGGATGAGCTGCAATTTGGTTGGATTTAAATTGAGTTGATTTCATAATGACATTATATTTGAGACAAGTCTTCATTGATTCTGACGATTAGATCCTCAATTAGTACTGAAGGTCTCGAAAGAGATCATAGAGATATCATCAGCATCATCAATAGAGATGAACTTCAATATTTGAACACACTTTATGCAGGTCATTAATAAAAAGACAGAACAGAATTGGGCCAAGTATTGTCGTTTTTAAGTGAAACTCTTTGATGGCGATTGTCGAAATAATTCGAAAACCTTGGAATAGACCTTTCACCGTAACCATGTCATTAACACTGTCAAAAGCTTTGGATTAGTCTAGCAAATATGGCACTATTACGAATCATTGAGGTTTTTTTTTGCGACAGGAATGACTTTAGCCACTTTCCAAATATCAGGAAATATGGAAGCGGTAATGCAGGAATTAATGATATGCGTTAGGTGGCCTAGAATATGGGGTAGAATCATCTTCACAAATCGTATAATCTCCAATAGCATTCGATTTTATATGTCGCATAATATGAAAAACATCTTTTTCAGAGACAACATTAACACGTTCGCTGCCACCCGTATAACGTTGGTTTTTTTTCCCATGTGCCAATAGTGTTTTTTTGCATAAAAGTGTATGTTTAGTGTTTATAAATAGTTCTGTGTTTTTGTTTTTTGTGTGTTTTATGGGTGTGACTACCTGCGGGTCACACGCACCTGATGAAACAGAAATGCATGAGGTGCCACGTGACCCACCCGTAGTCGCACTCATAAAACACACATTTTGGTGTATATTTTATCTCCTGAGAGGCTTTTTGTCAACAATTGGCTTTTTACCGTTCACAGATATTGATTGAAGTAAAATAATCATATGGCAAACAACGATTTCACAATGAAACCCAACATGTTTTATGGGAAACATAGCCGAGACGGGGATTCCGATAATGATGAGATTTTGTGGCTTCCGATTCAGATGAATACAATCCATCTGAGGGAAATTCAAGCGATTCCGAATCACTTGAAGACTTAGAATCATCTTTTGAAGAAGATAGTGAGCAAGTTGTGCTGCCAGGTATGTCTGATGGACCTCCAACCGAGTGGTCAACAGTTAGTGAGCAATCCCTAAAAATGTTCACTTTCGAACAGAATGATGTTATAAACATTCAACTACAAGCATCAGCAACGCCTATTGATATTTTTGGCCTTATGGTGACAGAAGAGATTTATCAGCTAATTGTTTACGAAACAAATTCCAATGCCAACCAATTTTTACGGAGCACCACTATAACGCGTACTTTTCGCGCGAAGGAATGGGTAGACACCAACGTGCAGTAGATAAAAAAAATTCTTGGAGTAGTAATGTATATGGGCATAGTGAAATACTCATCTATTGCTCACTACTGGAGTACTGACAAGTTTTTCAAAAATTCATTAGTGCCTCAAGTGATGTCGCGGAATAGATTCCAGTTGATACTAAAATTCATTCACTTTGCGGATAACTCAACTATAAGTGGTAACCGTTTGGGAAAAGTAAGTGGACTTTTGAAGCTTCTTGAACAAAACTTCGTCAAGTCCAGAAGCCCAAAAGAAATATTGGCAGTTGATGAATCAATGATCCCTTGGCGTGGTAGGTTGCAGTTTAGACAGTACAACCCAGGTAAATCACATAAGTATGGTATAAAAATCTATAAACTTTGTGATCCAGCCGGATACACTTACACCAGTGCCGTTTATGCAGAAAAAAATGATTCCAAAAATCAAAGAGGAAAACCTACCCAAACTACTTCACATTCAACTCAAATTGTCTTGGACTTGGCCGAACAATATTTAGACAGTGGTAGAAGCATTGCAACTGATAATGTTTATACACCTCTATTTCCTTAGCCAAAAAATTCCTTGCTCGAAAAACGCACATTATTGGTAATAGACAAGGAAATCCTAGAGATGTGACGACTGCTAAGCTCAGGAGAAATGAGATAAAAGGGCTTGAAAATTCAGGAATTGTCGTTGCTAAATGGAAAGATAAACGCGATGGATAAGATAAATGCTTAGCACAAAACATGGTTTGGAGGAAGTGCTAACAGGAAAGCGGTCGAGACAAGGCGAGGAACTAAAAAAATTGAGTATGATTGTGGATTACAATCATGCCAAGCAAGGTATTGATATATCTGATCAAATGGCTTGCTATTTTACACCTCTTCGTAAGACTAGTAGATGGTATCACAAAATAGCCTTTGAGTTTTTACTTTCAACATCCGTTGTGAACGCGTTGGTCATTTATATAGGAATAAACAATTGCTCAATTTTAGAGTTCAGAAGAGCGATTTGAGAGGGTTTGTGTAGCCCTGTCTTGGAAGCACAAGCATCAACATCCAAAACAAAGCACGTTTTGAAAGAAACTGAGAGCAGGGATTCTCGAAACAGAAAAATAAGAAAACGGTGTGCAGACTGTTATACCAATATAAGTCAAAATGAAGGCAGAAACGCTGGACTCAGGTAGACGAAGAAGGTTACAACATTTTGTGGTACCTGTGCAGGAAACCCTACCTTATGTTTAGAATGCTTCAGCAAGCATCAAAAGTAATATCTACTAATTATAAGTTATAAAAATTTTTCATTATCATCTTTTTTTTGCATTTTGTTTTGTCAATAAAATCAACCCCAAATAATTTGAACAAAATTGGGTAAAAATGTGTCGTTTTTTTTTCCTGATGATTATAATGCTTTTATCTAGGTGCCGGGGAAGAAAAATTTGTGTTTTTATAACAGGCCACGCAGGAAACATTCATACAAAAAGGTATAGCTTGTGACCGCAGGCGGTGCACATGGCTTCTCAGGGTGTAAAAGTTGTGCCCGCCGGCGGGTCACATGGCAGTGAACGTGTTAACGACAAAAACAAAGTCATATGTTAGATCATAATTAGGGGTGAAACGTGGTTTGTTAATAGCAAAAGAAATAAATGTATTGTTACGTTCATTAATATTGGGGCTGCTTTCAATTGCCGATTTTTTCCAACACTAAATTGAACCCAAGTTGTTCCACAGCTTTTCAAAGTTATGCTAGATAAGAAATACCTCTTCTTTACTCTTCTTATGATTGAAATAGAGAAATTACGGGCGCGATAGAAAATCTCCCAAATTAGATTTGCTGGCAATGACTTCCGTTTGGCGTTTGACACATAACTGGTTTGGTATTTTTATTGCATGATGGAACCATGGACATTTTTTGTTATGCCTGTTAAATAGATAATATATTAAGGTTTCTAAATAATTGACTTTGTCGTTCACGCCATGGGAGAAGGCCCGCATCGAGTCTACAGTGGAAAAATCTCTGAAAATAAATGATACCGGTATTGGGACAAGGTTGAAACGAATTTTTTTTTTTGATTTTAGGTGGGAACTTTCAACTAGCTCTTGCTACCAATTTGGTACTAAGATTAATTACGTATATTATTATGTGGAAATAAATCTTTCAAGTTCTTTTACCTTATTTGTTTGTGGCAGAAGAGGTTATTCGATCTTGGAGTTTTGAAAATTAACTTGAAAAAAGCTTTTTTCGTTTCATATTCATTCCAGAGTGGAATGGAACATGGAAAATTCCACCAGAAACAAGTGGTGCATACCCATTGAAACATATTTTATCTCCATTGACGTACGGATACTTTTTTTCTGATGCGAAAGGGTTTGTATTCAAATTTTATTGCTACATATTCATCTAGCTTCATTTGAACTCTAGATCCCCACGTGTACACATGCATACTACTAAAGACGAAGATCAATGACACCACGTTGTTGAAATATTTCTTCCGGATTTGTATACAGTCAAATCTGCATCGTCCATATGAATAAATTGTGGAAATAGCACGTATCTAACTTAATTCGGTTCTATTTCGAAATCTAACCTCCAAATGCGAATTTGTTTTTACAATCTGTCGCATCTTGTTAGCGGTGTGCTTGAGTTTATCATAACACGAACTAAGACAATGATTGTGCTACAAAATGCTACTACGCAGTTGAATATTGTCAGAAGTTCCGACTTTGAGAATCATTTTTGTTTCAGCTGTTTATCAGAAGGCCGGTCTCAAACCATTCAAATATTTTGAATCTTATATATCTATTTCTGAAAATTATCCACTATTTTTTTTTTTATGATAATAATCCGAAGCTTGAAGTGTCTGCTAAAAATGAAAAGTGAAAAGAACATTTGTTTGGGTTTTTTTTTTTTAAATTTGCTTTCTGTATTTTCGCTTAGCCTAGTTAACAATTTTCTTTTTTATCATCGGTTTTAACATTTTGGGAAGGGAAATTGGGTACAATAACATAGATAGGTAGGTTGGTAGGGGAATTGGATTATTTAGGCAACTGGGATATGAGCACCTTGTGGTTGGAAACCATTCTCATCAGCAACATAGGTGACTGAGTAAGTGACACCATCATCACCAACATAGCTGTATTGTCCTTGGACAGCGATGGCTTCATCTTCACTGCCAACATTTTTCAATTGACCTTGTTCACTGGCTGCAATGCCACTGCTGGTTTCATAACTGTATTACAAAAAGTAAATAAAAAATACGAAATTAATATTTTCAAATCATTCACAGGAAACTAGGATGGATTAACTGTTGTGAAAGGATTCTATTAGTGTTGTGATACTTACGCATAGTTGTATCCATCAGGGAGGACATTGCTTTCGGAACGGAGGACGGTGGCTTCCTCAACTGGAGCGGCCAAAGCAACGGCGAAGAGAGCAGCGAAAAGGATGACGAATTTCATGTTGATTGAGTTTGGTTTGTTTTACTAGGTGTTTACCCTTAAGAAACTGAAGACTTAGTGGATGATTACTGCTCGGTGGCGTGCCAATTTATAGTCGAAAAATCGTTTCGATCGAAAAACTCGCTTACACTAGAATTCCTTCAAAGCCAGGAACAGTCAACATATTAACAATGTAAATTAGTAAAATTATTGAGGCAGTAGGTATAAATAAAAAAAAAAAATAATAAAAAAATTAAAAATAAAAAAATAAAAATGGAAGTATTTAAGTAAATATATACTAAACACAAACACAAACACGCACACGCACTGATGCTTGGAATAGTGGTGTGCTGGTATGTACGAGTATATGCGGATTATAGGAAAAGAAGATTCAAATTTGTAAAATTCGCCACTAAACCTATTGTTTGGATTTTTGTTTTATTTGAATTATAATTTATTTCACCGTCGGATTGTTTTTGAAAGATGTACATAGATACGGTCATCAGTTGATGGGAGTTATACAGAGTAGTAGATACATATAAGCGTGTAGTATGACGGTATGTTAAATCAATCAACCAGTATATCGCATAAATTATAAATTAATCATTCTGGATTGACACTAGTGACCCATCGTACTATTCGACGCCGTTCAGTTTAAGTTTCGGTAGTTTGTGTTATTGGTTAACCTTTATGAGAGGTGACATGGAAAAGAGGTATATATGATAGTTGTAGGTGGCCTCAGGTCAGGTCTATATTTGATTGCGAATCAATTCGAATTTTTGTTTCCTATTTTGTCTAAATTTTATGTAGATAATCCAGCAGGTATTTAAATGAACACGAACGTTTCGAAATACAAGCAACGCGTATAGGATTTTAGTACATGGCTTGTCTTGATGGCGGTCTATTGACGTAGTTTCCTGAGACTTTGTGAATTTGGTTTTACCGATTGGGAGTTATTGTGTCAAGTTCAGCACGCCTAACTAGAGGCGCTGTAGCTGGTTTTGACCGCTGGAAATATTGCAGTTGAAAGGTTATCTGTCAGTTGACACTTGCCGGTGTCGGTTAGAGGAGGAGCTTGTGCGTCACATGAAGTCTAAAAATGGAAAAATGTGGTCTCAGACTGCCAATTGACATTTTAAATTCAAACTTTTAGTTGAATTTTGACGTAACGGTGCAATGGAAATTTTAGAATTTTGATAATTGATTCTGTGGTTAGCGTAAGTGGTAAGTACGACTAAACAGAAAACATAAACATTGAAATGTTGTCACTTTTTGACATTTGAACACTGAACTTTGTATGACTGCAAATCCTAGAACGAAAACTGCAAAGAAAATGCAGCAAGTGGTGACAAAAGAAGTTTTATAAGTACAGTTTTATTTCATTCTTTCATTTGTAGCTTTATTAAAGGGATATTCAACTGTATTAAGTTAGTAGGTAACAGTGCTGATTGCTTTCTATATCATTGATGAATACATAGTTCCTATACTAAGTAGGTAGTTCGAGGACGCAAGACAAGTGTATATTGGATCGTTAAATGTCAAAGGCGAACAACTTCTCAATGACACCGTCATATCTTTTGAAGAACAATAATTATACATGGATCTGTCTGAATTGCACGGTGATGAATCAAATTGTTTGCGTTACTATTCGCACCCGAAAGTAAGATTTTTATAATTAAATGTCAAGGCAAATGGAAATGATTGAATTGAAGTGCTATAAATAACTTGTTATTCGTTTGAAAGCAAACAATACAAAGTATATATGATCTGATATGATATGATCAAACATAATAAAATATACAAAACACGAATAGAGACATTTTTTGATGATAGTATAAGAAAGCGAATAAATCACATTTGCCTTATTAAGTAGCGAATTGAAGAATTCTTTTAAATTGGAGTACAGTTGATTTTAAGAAAATTTGTGAGGAGGGATAGATAAGTAAGAACTTCAGTTGTACCTGTTATACAAACATAACAAGAAGATGACAAGTCTCAAATGTGCAATGGCCCAACAGTGATCAAATCCATTGTACTCCTTGCCTTTTCCTTTTCCTAAAATATCTCAGTATTTCGTAGAAAGATGACTAAATGTTTCAGTGAGAAAGTATGAAAAGTACGAGGCTCTACCACATCATCGTCAAGTACATGCAGCCTGATGCGAACGTAGCCCTTCTTCGACATTTGCTGATCTAAACTACAGTGCGTATTTTACCAAAGACCATTTTTTTTAGTCGGAAGCTGGCATTGAGTGCTTTGAGTGTGCGCCCATGATGTAAGAGATAAAGATTCATTACTCCCAGGCGTGCTAGGGAAAGCTCCCATGAAATCGGCCGTGCTACTCTAAAAACGTTTGTTATACAGGTTAGCATCCAAATACTTAGTTTGGTAAGGAAAATGAATGGTGATGCTTTTAATCATTAAATGAATCTGACCAGACGGGTTTTTCCTTCTCGTGAAGGCAGCCACTTCAGTTTTGATTAACTGAAACACCATTTTTGGTGCACCAACTATAGATCAAGTCTAGGGCTACTTGCGCCTTAAATCAATCGATCGCAAGTCACTATCCGACAGAAAGTACAACTACATCATCAACATAAGCCTCAGAGTATATATAAGATGCTGTTGAAATTGTTATCACATGTGACCAAGTTGCGTTGTCGAAACCACCATTATCTTCATTGCGCTTCCTATGTATGCATTAGGCTCTTTAACGTCAGAAAAATTGACCAAATATCTACACCACTGCAACAGGCGCTGGGGAATATTCACGAAGTAAAAAAAATCGATAGTCGCGATCTCTTAACTGATGTTCAGGCCGCATATGCCAGCATCTCCAGAGACGAATTAAAGAGCCATGTCTAGTTTGGCATTCCATCTGCGCTGCTATGTGACTTCTTTAACATCATACTTGAGGAAATTCTGCGAAACTGGCAAGTCAACAGCAGGAGCACAATTTTAAAAAGTTTGTACGACAATAAAGCCTTGTCGAGAACATTATATATAAGAGCCTGATCATCCCAGTCCGTCTCCATGGCTCCCCGCCCTTTCTAGTGAAAGCGGACATAGATATACGAGTATGTGGTTTTTTAAACGCAAGATTCGAGTGAATTTTTGGTCCAATTTGTGTTGATGGGCTGGGGCGGAGAAGATGAACAGCGAACTCTGCGAGTTGTATAGTGGCAATGATCTGACCAGGAATTGGTTGATTGGTCGTCTGAGGTGCCCGAAGAATCTTCGACTCCTTCCTTAAGGTACTACGCAGTAGACGAAGACCTCATCTTAGGTGGAGCGCAGAAGTGGAACTTGAAATAATTATGGAGTACGCAAAACTCACTTAATTACATAAATAAGTATTTGAAGAAAAGAACAGAGTCAATTCTTAGGCACTGCTCAAAACAAAAGTCATTTAAGCTTACGATATAAGATTCCTTTCAACTTTTCACTGCCCAGTTGGTGATTATCTTACAATGTCAAGCTCTAAGTGGTTCTCCAGTAAGGTGGCATACAAATGATCTTTTATCGTACTGCCGAATGCGGTTTTATAATTAACAAATAGGTGATGAGTGTCTTTTCTAAGATTTGGCGCCATAAAAATAGAACCTTATATGCGATGATTAACAAGCTTATTTATTGGTAATTAGCGCTATTTTATCATTAACGAGGCGATTTGAACACATTTTAAATTCTTTGCTCTCGGGTCTTTCCGTCTCGCGCTTCATTTATCTGCGGGTGGCTGGGAATGATGCGCCTTTAACTTAACAACACTATTGTTTGCATTACTGTTTTTTCCAATGCTTTGGAAGCCAACCATCTCTTCGACGGCGACATCGAGTTGATGGAGGTTTTGTGCAAGCAAAAGTGAGATTTGAGTAGCGAAGGTTTGGGCTTGCCATTTTGAGTGCAAGCACCTCGGATTACAGCGTTGGTTTGAGACCCTAGAAGCATGCCATCAATCGATCAGAACATAATTCATCCAAACAGTGAAACTTTGATTTGGGTGAGAGTGTTTATGTTGGTCAAATTATAATTGACTTACCCCAGAGGAAATATTCGGCCATTTCGTTATCACTCTCATATCAAGTCACATAGAAGATGGTACATTCGTAACTAAATAATCAAAAGGATTGTATTCCGTCTACATGGCGAAGAGTTTTCCTAGCGAGAGATAGTAAGAATTCTTTTCAACTCGGTTACTAATGAGCAATTATTCATAGAGTTGCCAAATAACTAGTTTAAGTATTTGGATATATGGTATGGGATAGCGTTCAGGCTATTTGAATGCAGCAAATTATGCAACAGTACATGTTTTTAGATAATTAGGTTTAACATTCCAGATATTGGGCATGCATTGGTATAACCAGGGTGATTATGCAAAGTTTCCATCCTTTCCCCGTTTTTTGGCTCGGTAGTCTTCCTTCGATAACGTCGTTCGATAGTGCAGCACTGCCATGTACAGATCTTCGAATTTTTTGTCAATATTTCTCTTGTAACATAAATATCTTTTTGATAATTTGTTGAAGCTAAAAATATGTAATTCTATCCATTCCCTTGATGAGGGTGTACATTTCTAGATATGAAATTGGTGTTAATCTGGCTCTGATTTCAAGATGCTTAACATATATATAATCATCTTTCTCTTAGAAGCAGGGCAGATATCCTTGTAATCGAGGAGGAAATCCCTTTTTCTCGACTGAAATTGTGTCTCGTCTAAACTCTATCAATCTTTCTTGGTTAATCTGGCTTAAATTCTACTCAAGATTATTTCAAAAAAAATTATATATGTCCAAGTTATAATTATGTACATAAGAATCTAAATAAGTCTAGTAAAGAACGCTGCAAATTTTGACTCTTATAAAGTGCTTCATATGGAAGAATTTTCGGATTCAAGGATCATTTTTTTTTGCTTATTACGAGTAAATAAAACAAATTGTATTTTCGTGTATACGGTTTCTTTAATTTAAATCTCTCATCAACTATTCCAGCAATATTGTGTAAACTGATCGAAGTGAGTAAATTTAATGAAGTGCTTCTGGTACTTTTGGAATATGATCACCAACGGGTTGGAAACCATTTTCATCAGCAGTGTAGTGGACGGTGTAGGTGACACCATCATCGCCAATGTAAGAGAATTCACCAGAAACAGCAATAGCTTCACCTTCGGATCCGATGTTCTTCAAGATACCTTGTTCGGAATGTTTCTTACCATCGCTAGTTTCAACACTGAAAAGGAGAAATATCGAATTATTTTTTGAAAATTGAATCTGACCAATGCTAATATCTTACTTGTAGTTGTATTTATCTAATCCAATGTTGTCGTTTTCATAACGAAGAGTCTCAGCATGAACAGAGTCCTGGCTTGGAACTGAAGCAGCGAATGCAACAGCAAAGAAAGCAGCGAAAACAATAGCGTACTTCATGTTGATTGAATAAAGGTTTGAAGCTTTTTGAGTGCAGTTGATATGTTAGCGCATCATTTTATAGTCAAAGTCTAATTAGATAAGAATAACGGATCATCTAATAAAAACTGGATACTTCGCAATGATACAGGAATCGTAACGGTTTTTTTTTTTTTTTTTTAACAATCTCATTGTCACTAGCACTTCCACTGACATAATTCCATTCGTCAATGCATACGTGAAGTACGAATGAACGTTAATTTTTTTTCTTTCAATTTTCTTAGGTTGGACAATTAAACTGATTTAATTTATTAGTCAAGTTGCCAGCCTTTTTTTTGTGGTTGTTGGGATTTGATGTGTCAGTGATGGTGTAAAATTTAAATCAATTTAAGATCCAGCGTGTCAGCCGTTGAAAATTGGGAATTTTTGGTGAGTGGAAGGCGTGTTTCGTTTATTGCATTTGATTTATGAACAATACAATGGTATCAAGCGATTATTATGCAAACTATATATTTTATTATTTTGATTTTAACTTTAGATAGATAATGCGCGCTTGACAACACGTAGATGAATTCAAGGGGAAGAAGGGGTGTGGAGTAATTAAGTTTAGGCGTCGCAGTTTGTACTTTTGCCTTGGCAAGAAAGATGATATTAAGGTGATATTATATAATTCTTCAGGTCTGTATTCCAGATAAGCATTCTAATTGGCACACCGAAACTCAGGTCGCTGAAAGACAAACGACAGTTGCATTCGGCTTTTGAATTTAAAGAGCAGGGGTCGAGGGACTTGAATGTTTGAAAGTAAGAGAAACTATGCTCACATTACGGGTAGGGATTCCATTACTTTTTACCATAATTTTCGAGAAAAACACAGTGCATAATTCACGTTATTAAGGATCATCTGTGTAGAAATGAAATGAACTTGAATTGAATTGAATTGTTGGTACGGAAGTTCCTACAGTCAAATCTCAGTTTTATCGGGTTTTGTTTCCGATCTCTAGTCGATAGATGATTTATATAATTGATATTGAGATTAACCATCTCACGAAGTATAGAACAGCTCTGGCTTATTCTGAAAGGGATTTTCGCTGCCTACATTCCGAGCCCTTGCCCAATTGTGAAAGTGACCATTATACCGAAAAGTGTCAAAAATGATTCCTTACTTGCTAAGAGCTTCAGACCTATCAATCTGGTGGGATGGCTGCGTTTATTTTGCAAGACTGCTTTGTAAATGCATCATCTTTCTAAGATATAATATGTAAACCGCCCTTTAATATCTGTTCAAACTGCACATAAGAATCAAGTGGCAGAATTGAGTGTGCATTTGACAAGACAAGGCAACTTTTGTCGGCATGCTTAACTCTCCCAGACAATACGGCGCAAATGAGTCACTGGTTTCCTGGATTAAGGAAGTGCTAGTGAACAGCACCTCGAATGTAGATGGTAAGCGCTGCCAATATGTTGTGGCAAGGGTTAACCAAGGGATTGCTTTCCGTCATCAGTTCTATGGTGCATGTTCGTGTACTTTCTGGTTAACGGTTTCAACAGTTCTAACATATTCTTTTACGTATGTTCAGATAATGAAGCTGTAGTGTCCGATTTAGCCTAGCTACTGTTTGAGCTAAAGCACAGACATAATCGATGATTGATGGCCCAGAAATGGGATTTCAATCAGTCCTCTCCCAACTGAGGATGTCTTTTCTTTTTACGGGAAGGCGGACGATGACTGTTTTTTTCAATCAAACTAAATTTCATATATACTCGTATAATAGGTGGCGCAAAATTAATCATCCAATTTTGTTTTTGAATTACTTTTTTACTAAATAAAAAAAAAATGATTTTGAGTAATGGAAATCTTTATTTTGACCATTACAATTGTTTCTGTTCAGTGGAAAATATGATATCCGCCAAGTGGCTGCCGCCAGTGTTGATACACCCCTGTGCCCGTTTTATCGCATTTTCCATGACATTCCGCAAGATTTCCGGTGATAACTGTTCGCATTCTTATCGAATATTCTCCTTAAGGGCTGCGATTGTCAGAGGCTTGTTGGCATAAACCCGCGACCAAAGCCCCAAAGAAAGAAGTCTGGAATGGTTAAGTCGGACGATCTTGCTGGCCATGAAAAATCGCCAAAACGGGACATTACGCGACCAGGAAACGTTTCCTTCACAATATCCATTGTGGCTCATGCGTTGTGTGCAGTTGGACCATCTTGTTCAAACCACATGTTCACCAAGCCCCGCTCATCCAATTCCGGCAGTAAGAAGTCGTTTATCATGGCCCTGTAACGTTTGCCAGTAACAGTGACCGTATTGCCGATGGCGTCCTCAAAAAAATACGGCTCAATCACTGCTCCGGCGTGAACGCTGCACCACACAGTGGCTTTGAGTGGATGTAATGGCTCTTCGTGCATCAAACGCGGATTTTCAGAAACGAAGATTTTGCTTATTGACGTAACCGCTTCAGTGAAAATGCGCCTCATCGCTCATTATGATTTGCGACACAAAATCGTTCTCTTCGTTGTTGAGATTGAGGATGGCTTTACAGTAATTCACACGCAACTGACGGTCAGGAGGCATTAACTGCTGCACTGTTCGCACTTTGTACGGCAACATGTGTAAGTCTTTCACTAAAATACGCTGTAGGGCCCGATGCCTAATTACGTGGCCCGTCGTCTGACTGATGTTTCTTCGTTCTCAACGACATCGGCAGCCACAGTCGCGATATTCTCGTCCGAACGACCAGTCTGGTGGTCTCCTGTGTTTTCACTCTGTTCGCGTCGATGGCGCGACACGATTAGGAAATCGACGTCGAAATTCACGCTGTGCTAACACCACCGACCGATTATTGGTCAAAAACATCGACACAATTATAGTATTCCACTCTCTTGCAGAGTATGTCGCTCCATTGCTTATCTGTTTGTATACTGCAGCTGTCTAGTTCACAAATGTCAAATATGGTTGATGTACGACGCCATTTGCAAAAATTATACCATATTCCGATAGGGTGATTAATTTTGCGCCACTTTGTATTAATAAATTTCTTTGGGTTAAAGATTTCGAGTGAGAAATCTTCAAGGGGCTCTAGGCCCTTGATCTTGCAACTTTGAATCACATTGTATGGTTCGATTCGATGTTAGCTCCTCAAAACTTTCTGACATTCAGAATGCTAGAGATGTATATAGTGTCGATCGCAACTTAAATAATCTCGTTGACTGTTTTTTGTTCAGGTGCTGCCAAGTTTGTGGATATTGAGGAGTGGGTAACGTGTGTTAACTACGATGATGACTCGTATGATGACATTTCGCCCCGCCACAGAGTCGATATCACTGACTCTGGTTTTGATGCTTGAAGCTTAAGATTACTTCCCTTATCTAAGTCTAAGAGCCCGCAGTATAGATTTGGCAGTGATGGATTACCAAAAAATATGTACATTCATAGGTAGTATTTATTAGTGTGATTTCAAATAAGGCAGTCTGGCAGTCCTCACTGACGGCCGAGGAAAATAACAATACTTTTGAAATGCGAAATTATGCCCAACAGGAATAGGGGAGATATAACCATTTAATTTTTATTGAAAGCGATAGAGCAAAATTTGCCTGCTTTAGATTAATTTATGGCAGACGTTTAGGATGCGGCGAAGGTCACGCCAGACGCCATCAAAGTGTTTGAATTATGTCCAATTATGCATAATTAAGGTAACCATGTCAATTTTACATAAAACATAGAACAGAATTATATTATTATGAATATATGGTTCCAAGACGATTACGGTGCGTTGAAGGCAATGCCAGACGCCGTTAAAATAAGCATGTATTCCAATTTTTGCATAACTAACATAACCAATTTTTTTTTCTCAAAAGATAGATCTAATCTTCCAAATTACAAAAATATGAACGCCAGACGTTTTGAGTGCGTCCAAGTTCTTGCCAGACGCGCCCAAAATAACTAAAATAGTAACAAAAAACACGAAATGTACCCGATCGAAAATAACTTATAAAATTACTATTTTTGTGCGTAAACACTAGAAATTGACCAATAAAATAATAGAACATCCGCTCTTTATAAATATACCAACCCCAGATACTTTACCTATCGCCAAGTCCTCGCAAGGCGCATCCAAAGTATCCAAACCTAACAAAACCATCCAAACTTCTTAAACCACCAATCCTACGTCTAATTGTTGTACACTTAGTTTTCCCATTTGATTAACAATGTCCACAGACGCGGAGCGGAGCCGCGCTCAAACTAGTTGCTAATTGCCCGATGACGACGACATGGTTTCGTGCGAAAAGTGTAGGCGTTGGTGGCACTACGCATGTGTGGGGTTTAACCCTACTTTGTTTGACACTCCCACCCCTTGGTTTTGCTAATTGAAGGATTGCGTTCCTGTTGGTCAAAGGGACGATACTGTCGTAAAGGATACCGATGCCGATATGTTAGCTTTAGTTGACGATCTAATTGAAGCAGCAAAGGTGGCCCAGTCAGCTGTAGAGGAAAGAGACGGGGAAATCGTCACCCTAAGGGAGAAAATGGAAAAGCTTCGCACTCAGTTGGTGGCAGCATCTTCAATTTTAGTTCAGCAAGTTAGGGATAATGCTCAGGTGACAGAAGCAGAGAGGCTCACTAGCGCCAGACTGGAAGCTATTCGTAAGATCAAGTGCAGATGACGGGAAATTTTGGCAAGTTCTTCTAACGCTACTCATTCCACTCCAAAGGATGAAGATTTGTACGATCCTGGAAGATTTTGCAGTTTTTCTCACGACAAGCTTCTTGATTTGCCGCCGAAGTTATCGAAGCTTTCAAAACCCACATTTTGTGGAAAGACTACTAGCAGCTCCAGTTCGTCCCGTAGAGTGCTGACTTATAATCCAATAACCTCCAGTGGTGTTTGCATTAAGTGTTCAGATCCACAACATGTTTTAAGTGACTGCAGGCTATTTAAGGCCTTGCCTGCAGATCAAAGACAAGGGCATTTGTTCCAGATGTTTGGACTCAACTCCTCATAATTGGGGGGTGTTCCCGAGACAAGTCATGTCCGAAACGCCATCATAAGTTACTTCATCCATCAGATTCCAGGTCCTCTTTGAATTCATCTGCCCAACCGTATGTTCCACAACCGCAGTTTCATTCAGAGCATGTAGCAGCTAAGATGCCAATACTTTTTAAAGTCGTTCCTATTCGCTTATATGGGAATAATGGGAAGATAGTGGACACCTTCGCATTTCGGACGATGGTTCTTCGATTACGATGATTGAGAGAGAGGTTTTCGATGAACTCGAGTTAGAGGGACAGTCGGAACAGCTGACTCTCCAGTGGACGAAGGGAGTTTTGAGGGTTGAGAACTCTTAAGCTTAAACAACATATGCTAAGGGACATATACACGGTGAGAAATCTAGAGTTGCCGTGCCAGGATGTCGACACTTGGGTTTTAAAGGAGATGTTCCCTCACCTCAGTGGCTTGCCGTTGCCGAATCTTCGCGATGCGAAGAATGTCATGGAGCAGACCCTGCGTAAAGTTGGAGATCAATACGAGATCGGGTTGCTATGGAGTTCGGATAAAGTTACACTTCCGGACAGCTATTCTATGGCGGTAAGACGTCTTGAGATATTAGAGAAGTCGTTGTTGAAGAATCCTGACTTGCTTGAGTGGAAGAGGCGACGTATGCGTGATCTGGTTGACAAGGGCTATGCAAGGATCTCGTCAGAGGAGGAGTTAAAGCGCGATTGAGCAAGAGTTTGGTACGCCCTAACGTTTATTGTGCTAAACCAGAATAAGGTACTTCCAAAACCCTGGATGTAGCAGATTTTGCCACGAAGTAGCGGTGAATGAAGACGTGCGAGAAATGTTTCATTGTATCAGGGTCAGTGAAGCAGACCAACAGTGCCAGCAGTTCTCTGGAGAGACGGTGATACTTCTCGAAAGTCTACATATTCCAAGTGATGATGTTTGGTCCTCGCTGCTCCCCCACAGCCGCGCAGTTTGTTAAGAATCACCATGCCAATCCTTTTGGGGACAGTTGCCCGGAAGCAGTTGATGGGCTTTTTAACCGTACCTACGTCGACAACTATTGTAACAGCCACGACACGGTTGAGAAAGCTGTGGCTGTGAGTAGAGACGCCATCGAAATCTGCTAGTCAATGAACTTTGACTTGGTGAGTTTCCAATCAAACAATCGAACCTTTTTAGATTAGATGCCAGAAGCCAATGTTAAATCAAAACTCGTCAGTATTGACCCCAATGAGTTCGAAAGTTATGTCACCAAGAAATGTGACATTAATGTATTGACATTAATCTTCAGATTTTTTGATTTACAAGCTGTCAAGCCACGAGTTTTTAAAGAAGATGTTTGACACAGGATTAGCGAAGCGAGAGATTATAAGGACTACCATGAGAATTTTCGATCCCCTTGGTCTTATTTCTTGTTCTATTATTCGAGGACAAGTTATCCTGCAGGAGATCTGGCGCGAAGGACTCGGATGGGATAAGCCCATTTCTGGAGTTTTAAAGGATCAGTGGTTGGATCTTTTGAAGTCTTTAAGGGGAATAGAGGAAGTAAAGATCCCCCGCTGTTATGTCCACAATACGTCACCCGAAGATTCAAGAATTACCCTGATTGTTTTCGTAGATGCTTCGGAGAAAGCTTTTGCTGCCGTATCATATTTGCGCTTCGAACTGAACGGGAAGGTGGAGACAGCAATTGCCATGGCGAAGAGTAAAGTGGCTCCAGTTAAGAGATTATCGGTGCCACGGTTGGAGCTGCAGGCGGCAGTGCTGGGTGTACGGATTGCGGAAACTGTGAAGAAGACCCACACCATTAATCCGGACGAGGTGATGTTTCTGTCTGACTCTAAGACAGTTGCCATCCTTCGTGGCTGTAAGTATTGGCGAGATTTTGGGAAGCACAACTCCAAATCAATGGTGTTTTGTTAGATCTGTGGATAATATCGCGGACGATGGGACTAGGTAGACCGAGTCTTCCAATAGCATCGAAAGTAGGAGATGATTTACGGGACCGGACTTCCTTAAACACTCGCCGACTGTTTGCCCAATTACATCAGGGAGAGCTACCACTACTAAGGAAACTGAACTCGATTTAGGTCCTAAATTCTCGGTGAATTTGCATCAGGAAAACAGTTCTTATGGGATTTTTGATATGTTGAGGCCAAGGTTTCGCGCAAGATGGTTCTCGACGATCAGAGTTCTGATACTTCGATTCAGAGACATTTTAAGAAGGAAGATGACTGATAAGGAAATCGCTCGTGCAGAGAACTGGTTGTTCAGAAAAATCCAAGGAGAGTTTTTTCCCAAATGAGCTAACGACGCCGTTTGAGATCCACGTGCCCACTTCTAAAATTGTCTCAATTATTGATGAGGAGACAACCATGGACTTACTTATACAGCATCACCATGAAGTTAATCAATACGCAGGTACAACCACAGCAATCTTGGAAATCAGAGAGAAGGTCTGGATTGTAAGTATCCGTGGTGCAGTAAACCGAGTCAAGTCGAGATGTTTTATGTGCAAGAGGCTGAAGGCGAGACCAGTAATGCCACCAATGGGTGAATTTCCTGAAGGCCGGCTAGCCTTCAACTTAAGACCGTTCACTCATGTTGGGGTCGATTGCTTTGGCCCGATGTGTGTTAAGTTTGGCAGAGGTACATCTAAGCGATACGGAATGATTTTCACCTTCTTGACGTTTAGGGCTGCATAGAGCTGCTCCAAGATCTTAGTCTGGACCAATGCACCATGGCTGTTCGTCGATTTCTCATAAACCGCGTTGTCATCCGATTCATTTACAGTGACAATGGTCTTAACTTCGTTGGCAGGAAATATCGTTTAGAGAAGGACGTAAAGGAAATGGAGGTCGCACTTGGTGAGTACTGCTCAAAATATGAGGGAATTCTTTGGCGTTTCATTCCAGCGTATTCTCCCTGGATGGGCGGGGCATGGGAACGTCTGATCAGGTCCATTAAGATTAATGTGGAATTCGTTCTAAGAGGTGTGACGCTTCGGGAAGACGTTCTCCTAAACTCTTTAATTGAAGCACAAGATCAGATTAATAGACGACCGCTGACTCACATTCCTGTTGACCCAGACGACCCAAGGACACTCACGCCTAATTCAATACTCTTTGGAGATCGAGATGTGACAGCGCCTGGAATTTTTCTTGAGCATGATCAGTGGGGCAGATTGTATAGTAGGAGAGCACAACACTTAATGATAGAGCTTTCAAGACGCTGATATATCGAGTATCTTCCGGAGATAACGAGATGATCCAAATGGAACAAGAAAACGAAGCCGGTGGAAGTTGGGAGTATAGTTTTAGTGGTGGAACCGAATGAAATTCGTGCAGCGTGGAAGCTGGGGAGAGTCAGAAACGTGTACTTAGGTCCGGATGGGGTGGTCAGTACGCGGATGTACGGTTAACGAATGGACTTTTAATGAGGAAAAGGTCGGTTGGAAGGCTCGCCGTGTTCGATTTGGTGTCTTCAACTTAGGATTTCAGACGGGGCCGGGAATGTCATCGAGTGAAAGAAAATAATTTTTTGGAATATGATTAAACTCGAAATTCATAAAATTGTGCCGGCAACGTGGTGCGTGAGATAATTTTCTCTTCTATTATTTACATTAATTGCGCACTTTCACTTAACGTCAAATTCTTCGAGAAGAATTGTTCACGTTAGAATCTCGTAAGATCAATTTTTTCTTTGTCACAAGTTAAGCACAAGTTAAGATCTTTATTTTGGAAAGAGAATCTTCCTTTTTCTGCGGGCCAACAGCATGAATCCCAACCATTTTCCAGTATAAAAAAGCAGATTAATAGATCCGAATCTCTTGGCCAGCGAGTGGTGTTCTTTACCGGAATTATGTCAGTAAGTCTGTAAATTTTTGTTGTCATCCATTGTCCTATACTGCAATGCGTATATATGTAAAGGTCGAACGCACAGGAATATGGCATATTAAAAAAATCTCATTTTTGGACACAGATGGCGCCGTCGCCATCGGTTAATAGTGTGATTTAAATGCTTGTTTGGCGAAAAAGCAATGTAAACATTTCGTGTTTGTTCGACTGCGTCTTAAGCAATTGTATCCTAGCGCTTCAATGCATTCCTTAAATGCAAGTTGAAGAACTAGCATGTCGAAACCTATGATATAATATGTATGTACTCGTGGGCCCCCGCCCAATTATCAAGGCTTCGCCCTTTAAGACGTTGTCTAATAATGAACGGGGGCAGAGCAAAGTACTGGTCTTATCGTAATCATCTTCAGATGACGCTACCGAAGGTTGCTACGATTCGATCAGTCACAAGTTGCCGGTCATAGGTCTTGTTGGCGGCTCGGTAGTCCATACCAGGACTTAAATCACGGTACCATGGGAGTCAGGAGCCCCCCGGATCTCGGCCCGGACCTGACTTGAAGAGGTAGGCCCCCTTGTGGGAATGTCATGGTGGCGTAGTTTAAATCGAAAATCGCGGGAAGGGTTTTCTTTTGGTTAACCCAATGTAGAGTTGCAATAAGTACTGGGTGCTGCGACCCTAAGAGCAGTAAGAGGTTTTGTGTCGGCCTCGACTCATACCAAGAGTGGAACTTGTGCCGGCAATACAGTTCCGAAGTGTATTCAATGGATTGACGGAGAGCGATGGCAAGGCGTATTCTTGCTCCCATGGATGTATGGGCACCCGTGGGATAAGGCCATAATGGCAGGAGTCCACGTTAAACACAAGAGACGTTCTGTATGTACTCGTATGTGCAATTCGCTGGCGAAAAAACCTTTACTTTATCATCATCGTCTTGTACGATATCATTTGAATAGAACTCTCTGGTACTTTCTAAACCGCTCTACCAATGTAAACAGAATAGCTCCTTAGGCAAATCTCAAAATCAGGCTGAAAAAGCTCTGCCACTTTAAGTCCTCATAAGCTTTACGGAATTATTGAGTATTTTTTTAAGAAATATGAGCTATAAACCTTATTATAACAAGTTGATTCAATCTAATCTATTTAAAAAATTAAATCTTTAGGTGTCAACTGATTCAATTACTTGTATTGATTACCTTATTATATGTAAACAGATTGTCAATTTGACAGTTGAAAGTTGATTTGTGGTTAGTACGTTTTGACATTTTACGATGAATAGATTAACGTCAGAACAACGCGTGCAGGTTGTGCAAACTTATTTTGAAAACCATGGTTCGGTTCGCCAAACTTATCGTCCGCTACGTCCATTTTACGGTCGTCCATCTGAGCAAGTTATTCGAAACACGATCAATCGTTTTCGCACCACGTATACTCTAGTGGGTAATACGCATCCGCAAAGACGACAAACATTGCGAACAGAAGAAGTTATCGCCGTTGTAGAGCGCAGAGTTGAGGAGAAACCGAATGAGTCGATTCGCCATCGTTCACAGCAATTAGAGCTATGTCCATCCACTTTGTGGAAGATTTTACTGAAAGATCTTGGCTTGATAGCTTATAATATCCAGCGTCGTAGGTTCGGTAAATGGGCCGAAAACTTGATTCAACTTGATCCTCATTTTCAACACAAAATTTTATTCTCCGATTTGGCTCATTTTTGCTTAAATGGATATGTAAACAACTAAAATTGCCGAATTTGGAGTGAAAAAAACCCAGAAGCCTTTTTCGAGACGCCCTTACAAACATTAAAACTCACTGTTTGGTGTGTTCTATGGGCTCGTGGAATCATCGGCCCATATTTGTTTAAGAACGATACCGGCCAGAATGTCACCGTCAATGGAGAGCGCTATAGAAACATAATTTCTGACTTCTTCGTTCCTCAGTTGAATGGCATTGACGTTGCGGGAAACATTTGCTGAGTGCATAATTTCACATAATGGACCTGTGAACTAGCCCCCACTATCCTGTGATCTCACACCTTTAGATTACTTTCTTTGGGGATATGTGAAGTCACTAGTCTATGCCGATAAACCAGAGACGTTGGACGTTTTGGAAGTCAACATGCTGACATACGGCCACAGTTGTTTGATAAAGTTGTCGAAAATTAGACTTAGACGAACTAGCCATGGCGTGCATATGCCCGACATCGTATTCAAACACTAATGGCATCAAATTATCTATTAAATACAGCTATTAAGTCATAGACATTAATATTAGCTTCAAGTATTTTATTTCATATTGAATTTGTATACCTATAAAAAAAACACCCTTTACATTAAAATAGATATCTTTCATAATACAGTCAGCCATCGACTACAATTCAAAATATTTCGTAGTTAAGTATTAGAAATGTTAAAATTAAAAGAAAAATAAAAATTAATATTAAAATTACAAACATATTTTGGTAAAGTATAGATAAAAGTGGAAAGAAAGGGAGTAAAGATTTAAGAATTTAAGATAGGAGTGAGTAATAATGGAAATAAAGATTTAATAGAATAAAAAAAAAATCGGACTTAGGGTTCTTTGCGAACTCTCAAAATTTCGCTTTTCATTTAAATAAGACTCCTAATATTTGAAATGATATTGTGTATGAAGATACATAAAATAGTGGTAGAATCTCACTAATTATAAGCTTACGTCTGGTGTCGACAGGAGTAAAGCTTCCAGTTATCCACAACTTGTGAAGACATCCATATACTTTTTTTATAACGTAGTTAGTATGATCGTATCCTGATAAATTCAAGTTAATATCAAAACCGAGACTAGGTAAGGACCAGGTAAGTTATTAAAGCTAAGTTTTTTATTTGCTATTGGAATAACTAGCGACTTATTTGTATTTAAATTTAATCCACTAAAGGCCACGAAAAAAATCCTGTAGAGGTCCCTATTCAAATTGCTTTCAAGTTCAGTTGTATTATTTAGTACCCAGTCAAGTAAGGCTGTACATCATAAGCATAGAGATATACCGAAGTATATGTACGGACAGATGGCAAGTCATTTATAAACATACAGAATATAATGGGACCAAATATTGTTCCTTGTGGTATATCATAACATTGCGAATGCTTTTACAAAACATCACAGTATGTTCTATTAGCAATGCAGAACAAAAAAAATCAAGCAGACATATGTTCAAAGCGTAATGTATCCTTTATCGAACTCCTGTCATATATCCTCTAATATTTTATTCATCGCAGTTGAGCAACTGTAGTTAGATCTAAAACCGGATTGCGGTTCATACAGCCTTGCTATTAGTTTCTCAAAGACTCTTGGAAAAGACGGTAAAATACTCACTGGCCAGAAATTGTTAGCAGAAATTGGACTAGGTTTTTTGGGAACAGGTACTATTCGAGCTATTTTGCACGATTTAGGGAAAGTAGACGTTGTTATGCAGTGGTTAATAGGAGGAGTAGATAACATATGTGCTAAGTGGTTTAGAATGTACGGTAAAACTAATTTGATGAAACGCATGAAACGCAGTGGTAGTCCATCTTCACCAGTAGCGTTTGATTTAATGGTTGTAATACAGTTTATAACATCATACTCCTTAACTGCCTGAATATTGAAACGTTTTATTGGAGGAAGAAAGATGGAACCAGAAGTCCTTGGGAAATTGAAACTAATTTCTTCAGATCTATTTTTAAGAAAGCAAGGATCAATTTCACATTTTGCATTGCTTTTATGGGCGAGAGATGTATTCAGCTTAGAGGAATAGTAGGAGTAGTAGTTTCTTTCCTAATTATCACAATCGAGTGGTTACGCATAGTTTTTCAGACATTCCAATAAGCAGGAGATTGACTATATTTTCACATACTGTAAAGTATATATGTATTTACGATGATCTCAATTACTTCAGTTGAATACCAAGGACAGCTCTTATTTCGAATATTAACCATTTTAACAGATACGTATTGAGTATAGAAATCAGCGACCACTTCTTGAAAATAGTTAAGCTTGTTGTAAGGATCAGAAATAAAACGACAATTATTCTAGTAATTGTCAATGGGACAGCAGATTGAGTGAAGTGAATATCAAACGTGCAAAATAGGAGATCATGGTCATATATAAAGTCAAGCGAAAGCTGGTCAAAGAGGAGGACAGTCGGACAGAGTCAGATTCAATTTCCAGATCGGGATGGCTATGAGCGCAATATCTAGCAATATCGAGCAACATCAATCCCAGAATTTGTTGACATGTATTTTAAATAGTCTAATTTATATTAACTAAGACTAAGAGCATTTAAATGACAAACTTTAAAACCATTGCGACATTAATGATAGTGTGCGTTAATTTTTTGTTTACACTGTAAGGAGAATATACTCCATTCATTGCAGAATATAAAACAGAATCAAACTGAAATAAAAAAATGCAGGAGAAATGCAGGAGAGGTGGTTTCAAATATTAGTCGCAGTCTGAAAAGACGTGGTCCATATAGCTCGGCTCTATGCTCGTAGGTGCAAGTTTAAGAAATTTTGGTTTTCAGCGCCGGTTCGTTCTCCTTACTCCTTACCATTACCAGTCAACGTTTAGTCTCCTAATAGTATCTTTCTATTATTACTGAACCTATGCAGTGGCCCGAGTCCAAGTTTATAATAGTCGATCGGAAAATTTAGGATATGATAAAGCTGAAAGAATGTCTTGCGACTATTGCTCACAATCTGGTCAATGTTCTAATGTGAATATGGAGATTGAGTATGAATTTACGTTTCATTTGAAAGTCAATCAGCCTAAGTCCCTTTTCAAACGTCGTGTCGTGTAGATTTAGGTTCTGATTACGCTTTCCAATTTTGGAGTTAATATCACTCAAATTTTAACGTTAACTTCGGACATTGTTCGTAGGTTTTGACAATGAGCTCGTAGAAACATAATTTGGCACCATAGACTTTTTCCTTTGATGGTTCGTTATCGCAATCAGTCTGATGTTGGTAAACTGAGACCTCTTGCCTTAGCCCGACGCTTACAACAAACCCGTACGCAAATAGACGCTGTGTCTGTTCTCTATAGTCGGTCAATGTAGTATACTCCTTTGGTTCTTCGGCTGTAAGTGGAATTATTACATGTAAATTATTACCGACAGTCATCTTCGAAAACCTGGCAGGCTAAGATTTTTCTGGATCCCAAGTGGCCGGATATTTGGGAGTCATTACCCCCCGTCGTTTATATGAGTGATGGCGTTGACCTATTAGTTATTCATTTGGAATTATTACTAATCCTGCAAAATTCTAATTGACCCCAGCTACAAATACCTTAAAGTAGCTCATATATGGTGAGTTTTTGTCACATTCGCTGTTGATCCGAAAGGTTATTCAATCGCGAGGATTCATTCGGCGTATGTTCTCCTTCTGAAGCTCAGTAATTCCTGAAAGAGTATTGTAGTGCTGCTACTGCCTTCTTGCTTAACACTCGCGTTTATAAGTTTAGCTAGTGGAGGCCGATTGGAGTAAATTAGTATCTGCTACCACCACGAGTAGGTAACACAAAATATAGTTGATATCGAATCATACGAGTAGTTATAGGCGTCAAGTACAACACCAACCAACCAAGATATTATAAATAAAATATTTACGGAATTACACTACTCCATTATTTTCTGTAGAATGCTAATAGAGGCCTTATTTCTCAGTTTAATGGATTCATACGAGTATTACACTGAAACCTTGTTAATTCGATCTCAAACCAAAAACCGGCTCGTTTTTCCTCAAAAATTGCAAGAAAGTGATCATAACCATCGGAATGCAGCTCAAACATGCAGTGTCATGGCACGAATTCTGCCACGTCATGCTGGTTATAACTTAGCAAGAGGATGATTTTAGTCTGTAAAATTCTGGATAAATATAGCCGAACCTGTCTATTGATTCATGAAATCTTTTTTTGGTTGAAAAATGACCACAAAAAACGAAACTTTTATCTGGAAATCTTTAAAGGTCAGCATCATATCCACTCTGAAGCTTACGATCTTTAGATGTTAATGACCACGCACCGACCTTGGAATCAGTTTTGGCTATTGAGTTCATGTAATCGAAACTTGAATTCCATTTCTCTTTCGTTACTCAACCGGCAGGGCGTATGAATGCTTGTACGAAAAATGTTACGTTATCATTCTACAATAGAACTACATATAAGAATCTGGTTTTTAATTAAAGAAATTTGTATTTCTGCTGGATTTTTTAATATTTTTAGCGTGCTCTCATCTCTAATTTACATGCTGGGCTACGAATATAAACGGAGTTTAAAACCCGTTCTGCTATATTCCTTGTATGGGGTATATGGGGGATTGTATGGCTTTTGTGGCCATAGAATTGTTGGGTGTTCCTTAGTGATCTGGAGTTAGGTTTTCACTTTCAATATGCCATTAGTACCATACATTTGGCCGGAAATTTATTGATGTTGGTGCTGATTTTGATTCTCTTTTTCGCGAACAGGTTTAATGAACCGGCTTGTGGAGCTTCTGCCAAATTGTCGATTGGAGGGGATTTTTGTTTTTGGGGTATTTTTGGCGTGGAGACATTTAATTATGTGTGCACCATGACGATGACGGTTAACATTACGAAGATGGCACTGAGTAGGTTTTTCTTGTTGGTGTGTTTTTTTTTTTTTTATAATTTTTGCTATAATTTGTTAAAATTTAAATTTGGAACTTTTAATTTTACTATCACGTGATAGGGTAGTGATGTAGATAACTTGATTTTGGATTGATTTTTGATGTTGCCTGAATTTTTAAGGAATCCGTAGGTATATGCTAAACAGTTTGAGTAGTTGGTTGTCGGATATGTTTTATATTTTTTTTACGAATAGTTTGGCATGAATTTCCTTAATTCGACTCCTTAATTTGTAGAATTCTTGATTTTCGGAAAGAATTTGGGCTTATAAATTTTTTAATTGAAGTCTACGGAGCATATCAGCTTAACTATGTTTATTGGTGCGTCATGATATCGATAGCGCATGGAAGTTGTCACGTATCTTAAGTTCTTGTTTCAGAGAATAAAGTTTAGCATAAAGCGCCGAGTAGAATACAGCTCCTTTAGTAAGATCTTGCCGACCTTAGCAATTTTTTAGGATGTGGTGGGCCCAATTCTTTATGACATGTATTTGCATAGCTCTGCCGATATTCTAGAAATTTCAATGCCAAATGTGCATTTCAAGTCAAATTAAGGTTCTGGCTTGTTGGTATTGACCAGAGTCTAAATGGAGCCCCAAAGAAAATAGTATGAAGGTGATAAATCGCTCGAGCGGTGTGGCTAATTGCCGATTACTAAACTTCGTTCTCAATAAGTCGATTACGGCATGAGTTATGTAGTAAGTGGCATCGTCCTGTTGAAACCACATATTCTCCAAGCCATCCAGTTCAAATTTATTCTAAAAATTAGTTGGCTAGCATAGAGCGATAGAAGTCTCTATTGACTCGCCGCCATCATCTTGCAACCTGAAAATCACACTAAACAGTAAATTTTTTCGGATATAATTGCTGCCGTTGGCTTAAGCTCTTGAGTCAATACGATCTTATAACATATATTCATATAGACAGTCTTTTCGCACAATATAACAGAGGTAGGTTCGAGAGATGCCCAATGCTTGAGAACAGTGAGGAAACAATTGGTTGTGGTCTTGACTTCATAAATCGAGTACATCGCAATATTATCTTCACTTATGAGGTTTCGTTTTCTCACTAAAGTCGATTAAATTTGTTTCACTGAATGCTCAATTATTCATTTACTTACTCGTAGATGGCGCTACAGATGGCTTTCGTGACTTTTTGTCGAATTCGCCGATGTTGTCCATCCATTTTTGTTGACAGCATATACGAGTACTTTGTTTTTCCTTCGTTGACCGCTTAACCCATCTCTAACACTTCTTGCTTCATTAGTCGCAAACGCTTCTTTGACAGCTCGTTATTTTCTTGGGAGACTTGTGAGTTTCGCAAAATTTTTCCAAGAACGATTTCGAAAAAATCACATGACAACGCATTGCCTTGTTGTCGTTTTCTAACGTTTAAGGTCTTGGTTTTGTCATTACCGGCCTTGACGGAGCAGCATGCATTCTCCAACGTTATGCAGCATAGCTTAATGCGCTTGACGGTGATGTCAAAACTAGACATGACTCTGTATAGTTCGTCTCTATGGAGGCTCTCATATGAGGCTACGAAATTTGAAAATTGAATTTTTATTGAACTTTCTTGGCCTAAGACCACACTGTTTGGGGCCGGTCAGATTATTGATGAAGGGTCTTAGGCATTTCAGATTTTATATGCAATGTTTAGGAGACCTTCAATTGTTCGCTCATCAATATAATTACCGATAATTGGAGTTTGGAAACACAAAGTAATCCTAACTCATCGCCAATTTTCTCATCGAGAATTTGGAAAATTTATAAACGTTGTTGAAGCGTATACCTTTCAATGATAGACAATGGTAGACAATCTGGAACATAAATCTCAGATGGCTCGAGAGTTAGTTCAAAGAATCCGTATTGGAAAAATGAGGCGCATCTAGCGAAAAAGGCTTTAATTATGTTATACCAAACTGTAGCACACTTATTAACATAACACATGGCTAATTAAAGCATAGAATTTAGGAAAAGGATTCCACTCTCTTTTTGTTCTTGATAATTTATTCAATTATTAGACCTTAGATCCATTGAACTTGCTGATGTTATCGCTTTTGAGTGATCCGCAGAGTTCCAATCGAGGGAGAGACACTGGTTTAAGCGGAGCAACTTTAGTTTTTGCGGCAACCAGAATGACCTTAAATAATTATGAAGCAATTGTACAGCGAGCATAGACTACAGCACCGTGGGCAACTGTTGAAGTATCCAATAATCCATGCAGCTCAACTTCCTCACACGATTATAAAATATTTCGCTGTACACGGATCCTTTCAAAATGCTGCTCTCGTTGAGCCAAACAATGAGTCGGTGAGCCAAACTCGATGGTAGTGGATAGTCCCAGGAGAGGTTCAGCGCCGGCGAACAAAGCTCCTGAAAAATAATTTTAAATAAAATAACGGATGGAGCTAGGAATGTTAATGGGTCAAATATGCAAGCTACTTCCGACAGCAAGGTTCGTCTATTGGGTGTAGAACAAAATCGGAAATTAGACATTCGAAAGGAGTAAACATCGAATAAAGGACTCCATTGTATTCCGAGCACCTCAATCAGAGAGTCTGCGGAATGTTGACATTCAATTCAAGGAAATTCAAAATTCTCTTTGGGTAAGCGAACAAGCATAAGCTGACAGTTCGAATTGAATCTTCGTAATTCAAATTACGTTGACTTACGCATCGATGAGAAGAACTCTAGCAGCATCCGGATATTGATAGTCCAAGTCCATTTGCTTAAGCACCCGTACGGATAGAAACGGATGCTGTATTATATACATATAAGTTACTGTGGGGTTTCATCCCAGGGTTTCCGAAACATCTTAACAATGTCTGCAGTAAAAACATATTTGTGCTGGCGGAACGTAAATAAACTCAAACTAAGTCCCGCTGTTAAGAGAACTCCCAAGTGAATCCCTTGCAGACCCATTGAATAAGATTCGCAGCTTTGTAGTGGCTGTTAGGTTTTAGTAGTGCGTGGTGTGGCACCGAGACGAAGATCGAGAGGATCTGGAATATTAAAAGTTGGATCTGTTAATTCGATAATGCGTAGGTGAGAACAGTTAAAGGTGTGAAAGCACGTTAATTTCTTTAAGACGAATGCATCCACAACAAGGTTGGCATCGGTTACGTGGGAATGTACTCGTATTGTGACAGTCATGTTGCCTACGATGGATGAGACACTAAGAATGGGGATACAAGCGTGTCTTCTAGGGATTTCTAATCTCTGAACAAAAGATTCGACAACAAATGAAACTGGGGATCGGGAGTGTATAAGAATTCTGCAGCCTATTGTTTTACACTATATAGTATATACTTTACGTTAGCCAATATGGTTATCAGAATCGTTCGCTTTGAAAAGCTAATATCGAGCGAATGGTTATTGACCATTATCGGTAGAGGCAAAGCTGTTGACCAAGAGTATACCGGTGTATGATTTTGATGCAACGAGGTGTTAACAGCCTGTGGAGTTCGCTTTTGACACGACGAGGAGTTCAAGGCAGATGAAGAAGGACACAAGTTCGGATTCTGTTCAATGGGATGCACAAGGGATCTTTCTTCAACGAAATTCCAACGCGATTGGATGTTAAGTGAGTTGAACATGGGACATTGTAACACTAACATGAGCACACTTTACTGATGTTTGCGGAGGTTCAGATGCAAAACGAGTCAGAAATTGCGACTGTTACGAGTTGATGCATGACAGGACCCTCGTCCATCACATCGAGATTGTAAAAACTTTAATATCTCGTCGAACATACAATCATCTCGCGAACCTACGTGCTGTGCCTAGCTCTGGTTTGTTTCATTGTCCAATATTTTGAGAAGCAAACGAATTAACCATGGGTCGAAACTATTTGAATTAAGCGAATTAAAATCTTGCATAGCATTTGAATGTCACCGTCAGTTGCAGATGGATGTTACAAGAATGAATGAATGATGTAACGATTAAAGACCTATCGTAATGCTCCCCTATACCATCCTATAGTTTTAAATAGTTTGACTCGGAGATCGGCAGGAGTTTAATCAAATTTTCAGCATCATCACGTAAAAATGATTTCAGATACTGAAACCTTTGTGTAGCTGAGAAGGTTTATTATCGATTGCACCCGTAATCAAATCACCAAACCAAGTGCAGTCTTTATAATTTATCGAGAACGGCAAAATGGTGCGATTTGGCAGATGAGTGTTAGATGATGCTGTAGAAATCTTTTCAAGGAACGAAGATTGCGTGTCTCTGAAGCGTTGATTATTATTTTGGTTGCTCAACAGTTTGTCTTTCGCGAATGGACTTAGAAAAACTCGAATGAACATTTAAGAAACGCTCTTCATATTCAACGAATTCAGCCTCGAATTCATCGTGCTCATTGCCATCCTCGGCAATTTTCATCCCTTCGTGATGCGTTGTAAATTCAATTTTCAATGAGCTTATTTAATTTAATTTCGAAAAGTTCCAAAGAAGTATTAGGAGCAATGCTGTCTATATATAGTGTAGCCCGAGTCAATCGGCCTTTGATATTATCACGAACGCGTTTTAATTGATTTATAATTTTCGAATAGTCAAATTATAATCAAAAGTATATGCAAATTAAATTGTTCAATACGTCATCAAATAACAAGTCACTCTGGAAAGTTTTTCGATTAGAATAAAACTCGTAACAAAACAGTTTATAATTAATTCAAATCAGTGGAATTTTTAATCCAGCTGTGGAGGATCAATATTTCAGATTACACGTGGAGCGAACAATCAAAAACAACAACAATCAACAAAAATGAAAAAAAACCTCCGAGTCTTTTTTCAGATTAATGTAACAAATTTATTCCATCTTACTTCTGCGAATTTAATCTCGTCTATGGCTATGGTAACTTAGTGAAACATGCAATATTCATGTTGTGAAAATTGAAGCAATTTACGAGTAGAGCCTTGATTACGGAATCAGATATTGATATTCTCGCATTCATAACTCAAAAACAACCAGTCCAAAGTGCATAAAACTTACTACCGAACAGATTCGATGTTCATAATATTTTTCAATAAGGCAGTATAAAAAATTCCATTTAGATTTTCCAAACCGTTTTCGATAAATACATATCTAGTTTGAAATGATCAAGATCAGAGGTTCATCGCGCTTCTCAACTCGCACCGATAAGCTCAGAACGAAAAGCTTTTGCTAGAGGCATCAATTCCCAGAACCAGCCTACAGTTTTGAGGTGGAAATAGGTATCAACCAACAGCTTTGTACACGATATTGTGCTTTACCCTAAAGTGCGCCATCTATGAAGTGGTATTTCTTAATTGCGTTGTCCACCCGTAATGGTGTAGTTCCTTCACTCAACATGTCCCAGGCATCGGAGTCTCTGAATAGGTCAATTCCGTTTTTGGAGATGGGAACGAAAGTTAATCGAATAATTTTTCTCTTGAAGCAGTCAATGGCGATTTATTATACATAAAGTCCGTCAATGTCATCAACGTGTGCTAGAATTGGTAGAGAGTTTTGGAATATCTTATCTCGGATATTGGCTTGTAAGTTTCGTATAGTTTTTCCAAATTTCAATTCACTGTCGAAATCATTTTTTGACATCAAGTGATGATGTCATTAACAACTTGTAGCATTCTCCTAGGTTCCTGGATATACCTAAGATCTACCGTAATGTGGAATTGCCAGGCCTAAGCTTATACGCGATGTTAAGGAAACTGATTCCTCTGTAGTTAAAGCAGTTTTGAAGAGTATCCCTTCTTGACAATTGGATTTGTTGGATTTATCCGACCATATTTTGTAAATGAGTATATCCTTACGAAATCAATCCCTGCTGCTTTAAATAATTCAGGAGGTAGTCATCCCCTCCTTCGGCTTCGCTGGTCTTTAGTTTAGATATTGCTATTCAAACTTGTTCTGGGTCGGGTGAACGAAGTTCCTATCGATTATAGACCAAGTTAAATGACTTATTCTGCCTGACAGCGGAATGTTGATTATCTTCCCCGGTAAATAGTTTGTGGAACTCCCCTTTCAAGTTTTCAGTAATGATTTCATTTTTCATTTCATTTCATTTCATTTAAATGGTTTGTACATTAAGATATTATCTTTTTTAATACTTAGTGTATTAATTTCAGATGCATAAATTTATTACAAATTTAAGACTTATGTATTTAAACATTATAGAGAAATAGGAAGAAGAAGGGATAGGTTTAGTTTTGTTGTGTGGAAAAATGTAGGTGTATTGCACTTTTAAAATTGCGGAGATTTGATATTGATCTTAAACGTGAGGGCAAGGAGTTCCATTGCCTTATAGTGTGAATGAAAAATAAGCGGGACGAGTTAAGAAAATTACAGCGGTAGGGTATTAATTTGGTGGTTCTTGAGGAGCGAGTGAAATTAAGCCTGCTATACAAATAAGACGGACTTTGATTGTTAATAATTTTGTGTACGAATATACAGTCTCTAGCATTGATATACTGCTGCAAATTAGAACCTAGAAAATCCCTAGAGTATTCGGAGATATGCTCATATCTACGAATGCCATAAATGTAACGCACCGCATCATTAAAAGCTATTTGTAATTTACGCTGAGATAATGAGTCAAGACTACTATATACGAGCTCAGTATATGTTATGAGAGGTAATATTAACGTTGATACCAGCTTTCGTCGTGTTTCAGAGTGAAATATCCGTAGATACGACCAATGACAGCACATCTCTGAGGTCTCACAATGAAGTCCTAAAGGACGCATAGGTGATCGCGGTGATCGACAGGAACAATATCGACGGTTCCATTACACCGGAACGGTGGCAGCTGGTCAAGCTGAAGCTTTCGAGAAACTTCTTGGCCATTAGGAGGGAAAACCCCGGACCACCTCCTATCACAAGCGACGCTGGCTGGCACCAAGGCCATGTCAAGCTCATCGCATGTTCCAACCAGAGATCTATCGATCTCTTCACCAAGGTCATCGATGGTTTAGGAGAGATTTGGCCAGGTGCAAAACTCGAGGACGTGTCTAAGGAAGACATTCCTAGTAGACCTCGAACTCGTACCTGGATTCCAGCCGAACCATCCCCTCCAGAAAGTATTCTGGAAATCATCCGACTCAGTAACCCGACTCTTCCGACTCATGACTGAAAAGTCGCGAAACTGGAGGAACTAAGGGATGCTTATAGATGCGCGTTAATTGTGATCAATAAGGAATCCCTTAATCCTGTGGCGCAGACTCGGTTCGGATTCGAGTCCATAGATTTGAGGGTGTACAAAAAGGATGAGCTGGATGCTGATAAGCAATCTCCTCCTCCTTTAATACCTGATATCACAACCTCGGATCTCGGAGCGTCGATATTCTTTCCAGAATTGGATAGCGACGACTCCAATCTGTCCAAGGTGACTATCAAGCCCTCGGTCTCCTCTTCTGACACTTTGTCGGAAATGGAAACCAATGACGAAGCATTTAGAGGTCCTACACGATCAGAGATAGAAGATGAGCTCTTGGGAACATCTTCAGAATTAGAGGACCTTAACAACGCAATGATACGGTTTCTTCAGATTAATCTCCACTACTCAAAAAAGGCTTCGGCCGCACTCATTCTGCGTTTTTCTAAAATCGCAGAAGACATAATCCTAATCCAGGAACCATGGCTTGTAGAAGGTGTGGTTCGTGGACTTAGGACACCCACATATGCTCCGCTCTATACAAGAGACAAAGGTAAGATTAGAACTTGTATATTAGTGAAACGTAGCCTTAATGTATTTCTACTTCCCAACCTCAGTGACCCCGACTTAATCGTTGCCAGACTAGAGACTGCCAAAAGCTCCTACTGGCTGGCATCGGCTTACCTTGGCCACGACCAAGTGGGCCCACTCCCTGGTGATAACCTAGAAAGGGTGGTACTGGAAGCTGGAAAGCAAAAAATTGGCCTCATAATCGGATGCGACGCTAACGCACATCACACGGTATGGGGCAGTACCGACATCAATGATAGAGGTGAGTCACTTTTAGACTATATTTTAAGTACTAACCTCTTAATTTGCAATATTGGCAATGAGCCCACTTTTATAACCAAAAACCGATAAGTAGTGTTAGATATTACTCTTGTCTCCGACAGCATCACTCAAAGGCTAACGAACTGGATGGTATCGTCTGAACACTCCTTTTCAGACCACAGATACATCCAATTCAGTCTGAGTGATGCTCCCCATAGCCAACCAGCTTTCCGGAATCACCGCAAAACTGATTGGCCAAAATACAGAGGAATACTGTCAGAAACGCTATCATCTGAACTATCAAGTCCCCCGCGTGACACCAATGAACTTGACATGAAAGTCAGGGAATTTACTCTTGCTCTCAATCAGGCAATGGCCGCTTCTTATTCAACCAAGAGGCAAGAAAAAGCCACATTGGTGGACATCGGCACTGGGTCTGCTTAGAAACGCCTGTAGAAAACTTTTCAACGCAGCAAAAAGCACAAGAAAAGTGACCGACTGGGACCCATATAAAGAATCCCTCAAATTATACAAAAAAGAACTGAGAACGGCAAAGCGACAATCCAGGAGGTCATTCTGTGATAAAATCACGGAAACCTGTTAGGCATTGCTGCCAAGAAAAATCCTCTCTACAAATCCTATGATGCCTAGCTGTTTGAAAAAAAACCAATGGTTCTTGGACAACCTCAAGTGATGAATCACTCAACCTGCTTGTGGACACCCACTTTCCAGGTAGCTCCCAACTCACGGCCAGTAGCAGCCCAAACAGGCCTACTGCAACCGTAACCAAAATTCATGGTCTGATTACGAGTGACGAACTGCTCTGGGCGCTGCATAGCTTCAAACCATACAAGTCTGCTGGTCTGGACGGTATAATACCTGCCGAGCTACAGAGGTCCTCAGATATTATTCTGCCAGTGTTAGAAAATATTATGAGGAGCTGTGTAGAACTTATCCACATTCCACTGTTATGGAGAGAAGTCAATGTAGTATTCAAAGCTGGAAAATGTTCTCATGTCATTCTCATCATTCCTTCTAAAAACTTTAGAACGACTGATTGAAATCCATATTCGGGCTAAAGTTGATCCAAGACTTCTGTCTACGGCTCAACACGCCTACTGTAAAGGAAAGTCGGTGGAAACGGCTTTGCACTCTCTGACTAGCCACATCGAACGATCCCTACAATATAAGGAGTACACAATGGTTGCTTTCCTAGACATAGAGGGCGCCTTTAACAACGTCAACACATCCGCAATCACGACGAGCAGGATAATCAACTCCAAACTGTGTGAGACTTCTGCTAAAAGATATGTCAGTAGAGGTACGCCGCAAGGCGGTGTCCTCTCTCCCCTTCTCTGGAACTTAGTAGTTAACGAACTACTGATATACCTGGAAGCGGGTGGTAGCAGAGTGATTGCCTATGCGGATGACGTTGCCATAGCCGTCTCAGGAAAACATCTTAATACCATTAAAGAACTCCTCCAAGTAAATCTCAACAGATTAACCCGCTGGGCAGATCGATGTGGATTGGGAATAAACCTCCATAAAACTGATCTTGTCCTCTTTTCCAGGAAATATAAAATTCCAATCATAGACCCTCCTTCAATAAACGGTACCAGTTTAGTTTTCTCCGATACAGCAAAATATCTGGGTCACATTTTTGACAGGAAATTAAGCTGGAAACCTAACATTCAGGAAAGAGTCAATAAAGCTACAGTAGCTTTATTCTCTTGCAAAAAAGCCATTTGGAACAAATGGGGCCTTCAACCTCGCATAACCCACTGGCTTTACATCTCGGTCATAAGACCGATACTTACTTACGGGGTGGTTGTCTGGTGGATGGCCTTGGAAAATGCGGACAACCGCATTAAACTAAGCAGAGTCCAAAGAACAGCATGTCTATGCAAAAGCGGAGCCTTGCGGTCTACCCCTCTGCGGCATTAGATATTCTGCTTCACTTGACACCCCTCAACATTTTTAGCAAGCAAGTAGCTGCGACTGACATACCTGAACTTTGGTTTGACAAAAACTTCCATGTAAGCTTCCCCTCTAGATCATTCTGGGAGGAGGATGCTTTCATGGTGGACAAGTCAATCCATCTCTACACAGATGGATCTAAAACCGATAGCGGAGTTGGTGGCGGTGTTTTCTCAGATAAGCTAAATCTAAGCCTCTCTTTCCGTCTTCCAAATCACTGTACCGTGTTCCAGGCGGAAATTTTGGCGATTATAGAAGCTCTGTCCTGACTGAAGAAAAACTTGATATCTGCAAAGGATATCCGCATATTTTCGGATAGTCAGGCCGCCATAGAGTCCCTGGACTCGGTCTCATTATATTCTAAAACCGCCCTTGAATGTCGATCATCTCTCATGGAGATGGCAGAGCAGTTCAACATTCACCTTTGTTGGGTGCCGGGCCACAGAGATATTCCAGGAAACTGCAGAGCCGATGAACTCGCCAAAATTGGAACCACTCTACCTATCCTACCGGACAAAGGTAGTATAGGTATACCAATCGCTACGTGCAAACTAACACTAAAGCTGGATGACAATAAAAGAAAAGACCTTAGGTGGACTGCTGGGCAAACATGTCTAGCGACCAAACAGATCTGGCCAAGGCTGGATCTGAGTCGCTCTAAGTATCTGATCCTTTTAGATAGGAAACATCTCAGCGCCATAATAGGTGTCATTACTGGACACTGCTTCATAGGCAAGCACGCAAGAAGTCTTGGCGCTTTTACTAATGACTTCTGTAGAAGCTGCATGGACGAGGAAGAGGAGGAGACAATCCCCCATTTACTCTGCACATGCCCAGCTCTCTCTCAGAGAAGGAAGCTTCATCTAGGAGCTTTCTTCTACAACGACCTAAACGATCTAGAAAAACTAGACGTTAACAGTCTCCTACGCTATATTATAAGCTCAAACTGGTTCCAGGAGTAAGAGGATCATAGATCCACGTGGCATCACAATGGGCCAATAGGCCTAAGTGGGTTGGTATTTCCAACAACCACTCTTACCTAACCTAACCTAACCTAACCTAGTAGCAACCCATTTGACACTGACCAAGAATATATGCCTTTTAAATCATCGTTAATGAGAAAAGCGAGTTCATTAAGAGTTCAACAGTACTCCAACTGTCTCGCTAGGTGTAGTTGAACATCATCTGCATATAGGTGTACTGAAGAGTGTCTGCACACTGATTTCAGGTCATTTATGAACATGCAGAAGAGAATCGGTCCCAATATTGAGCCCTGTGGCACACCTTGTTTGATTTCCAATAATGAAGAACTACGTTCACCCGACATAACCCTTTGCGACCTACCGGAAAGAAAACTACTCAGTAATTTCACTGCCCCTATACTAAATCCAAAATTGTTCTTTAGCTTCCAACACAAAATTTTATGATTTACTCTATCGAAGGTCTTCGGGAAATCTAGCAGACAAAGAAATGAAACATGACCTCTGTCAAAATCTTGTCTTATTTCTTCAAGTAAATTGACCATGGCTGTGGAACAGCTGTGGTTAGCTCTAAAACCTGATTGTTGAGCACTCAGCAACTTGTTGAATGACAGGTGCTTCGTAATTTGTTTTGCTATTATTTTCTCGAAAGCCTTGGACAAGAAGGGTAGGATGCTAATTGGCCTAAAATCGGCAGGTGATGCTGGATAGGTTGTCTTTGCGATAGGCAAAACTCTTGCAAATTTCCAGAACTGAGGAAACGTTGATGTTGTTATGCACCAGTTAATTACATGTGTGAGATGAGGTACAATTTGCAGTAAGATAAGTTTAATAAAGCGTACAGGTACGCCATCTTCACCTATGCAGTCAGATTTGATAGCTATTACGGATTGGATAATTTCGTCTAGTGACCACTACAAAATCTTCCAGTCTTGGCAGCGAGTGCACTAATTCCTCAGTCTGACTTAAATCAAATTCATTTATACTGGAATCATCTCCCAGAAATGCAAGATTTAGTTCATCGGGATCGAGAACACATTTAGAGGTATCGTTACTACTAGATATACCAATGTTACGCAGGTTACTCCAAAGTTTCTTTGCAGGGAGGGATATATTTAGTTTAGACTCGAAATAGTCTTTCTTAGAAGTGTGCACAGCTAAGGTGGCGTAGTTACGTGTCGCTTTGTACGAAGACCATTTATCATTAGATGGTCTATACTTCCACTTACTATACAAAACCACTTCAGACGTAAACCATGGACATGCTCTGTTTTGTATTTTGACCGTTTTAGTTGGTACACATTGATCGAACAATTGTGATAAAATAGCTTGAAGCAATTTTACTTTTTCATTCGGAACAGCCATTAAGCGGCTTTGCTCCCAAGGGGCTGAAGAAGTAGCAATTTGGAGGTCGATGGAAATGAAATCTTTAAACGTGAAGGTATCTGGTATAACAGTTTTAAACAAATTCACATCATAGGTACAGAAAAGAAGATCATGGTCAGAAACATCAAACGATAGTTGGTCAAACAGTAGAACAAACGACGGATTAGAAACAACAAATACATCAAGCAGACTGGGTAAACAATTATCAGCAAAACGTGTAGGGTAAGTAGTATTTACTATTTCCATCCCTACCGAAGAAACTAAATTCTTCATTTGAAAAGCAATTCTTTATTAAGTTGGTGTTAAAGTCACTGCAGATGATTATGTGCTGAGAGAGAGTTCACAGTATTTAGAGATAACTGAGAAGAAGGGCACAGGGGAGCAGTGTCTATTTTTACTGTACGTGCATGCAACTAAACAGATTGTGCAGCCATTTTACACTGACTGCAGACAGGAGACAGAAGAAGAGAACGCGGGAAATAAATAATTTGAAGTGCGAAAAATGTAATTTATTATTCATATTTTCTTAATAAATTTCTTGTTTTAAATTAAATTTATCTTTTTTTAAGGGAAGGAGAAGCTGCGGGCTGGAATGCTGCTAAAATTAAACTTTTAATAGAAAAAAGGATTCAGTGGGAAGGAGAATTCAGAAGCGGAAAAAAGAAAAAAAATTCTCTGTGGAGGACGGTGCTCCTCGATATACAAAAAGTCAACCCATTCTTCTCTTTTGACGTGTTGGACACAAAAAAAAATATTTGAAAACCTTATGACAATATATTTATAAAAGAATCAAAAAGCGAAATAAAGAGTCGGGCAGAGAAGCAACGACGTGGGAATTCTTTAGTGCGTTCGACGAAGCATATGGCGGCAGGCACAGCGTGTCTCCTCCAAAAAATCTTTTGGGCTCTTGTGTGGTGGAAAAAAACACTTCAGAAGATGAAGATGCTTACTCGACTCCGGTTAAAAAAAAAAACGTCTTTCTAAAGACGACGAACTTCTTTCTTTTTTGCAAAAAGAAGCTTTAAAAGATGATATGAAACACGAAGAACTTGTTGCAATTGAGCGCGAGAAAATGGAAATAGAGAAGCGGCGATTAGATCTCATTAAAGATCTACAGAACTTGCTGTCCAAATACAAGTGAAGTAAGACTGCATGCGAGCTACTCAACCTACCTGCTAACATATTTGTTTAACATGCTTGTTTTTTTTTTTTTTAAATACAATTTTCAAAGTTAAAACTTGTTCTTTTATTTAAAGTGTATTATTTACAGAAAAGCATTGCGATTTGGTTTCTTTTTTGTTTTGCTTCGGTTGTAGTTGCGTTGTTTCCATTTAGGTTAGTCAGGTCATCGACTTCCGAACTCTGTACTTCAAGAAAGTTCTCCCCGAGTCCCTCCCGATCAATAATGATATTGTGCAATACAGTGCAAGAAATCACAATATATTTGAGATGTTCCAGCTTTTTAATATCCACGTGTTTCAAGATTTGGAATTTTTGTTTTAATCTTCCAAAGGCTTGTTCGATGCATACCCTGGTGGAACTATGGATATAATTGAACCTCTTTTCCATGGGACTAAGATAGCCATTGTCTCGGAAAGGAACCAGAAGGTAAGTTGTGAGAGGGTAGGCTGAGTCACACAAAATATGACCACAACCTACAGCACTCTCCGGACTCTCCCTCAGTTATCTTCCGATTGGGCTATTTTCCCAAACATTATCGTCATGACAGCTTCCAGGATAACCGAAAAAAACGTCTAGAAATCTTTGCTTGCTATCGCAAACTGCCTACGAAAGAAAGGTTCGATTGAGGAAATTTGAATCACATTTAAGGGCAACAAACATTTTACCTGTAGGTTGGTCGAACAAACTCCTTTTTTGTTAAAGTAGCTCACTTTATCAGATGAAGGAGCTAGGACAGGAATGTGGCTCCCATCACCACAACCTACAACATTAGGCATTGGATTGTCTCTTAGGTTTGCAAAAGCTGCCATTGTTTCATTTACGTTTGTGGGCCATTTTATAAATTTGCTTTTAAGCTGGTATATCAAATAAATAATTTCTAAAAAACAGTGAAATGCTGCTCTGATTGATACATTAAATAAATTCGATAGTTCACGGAGACATGACCCATTGGCCAGTTTCCAAATGGTCAAATACAATGCCAATTTAAGGGCTAATTTTGGCCGGCCAGTGTTTCTTGTTACCCTTATAATTTGCAATTCGTTTACAACAAACTGTGAAAATAAAATGTTTAATTACATATATTTTCATTATGGTAGAAAAAAAAAACGTACATTAAACGTGGACCTCGACATCCGAAAATGGCCTGCGAAGACGTTGTCTGAAAACTCCAAAATTATTTTAATAAAACCAGGATTTTTAGGAATTATTTGAGTATATTTTTTTAAATTTATTATTTTTCTTCTTATGACTTTATTTCGTTTCTTTATTCTGAAATTATTTTTTGAAATGATGTTTTTGTTTTCTTTTTCATTCAATAATTGATCGCATATAATTTTCAGGACAAATTCTTTCAAAGCGGCCATTTCAGATTTTTGTCTGATGTTTATGAACATTCAGTGACTTACTTAAAATTGTACTAAAGCAGGCCTGCACGCGTTCTGCAGAATTGGTGCGTTCATTTATGCAACAAAGCACAAAGACGATTGTACTAGCGCAGATTTTCAAAGTTTATGAAAACACCCTATGTCTCCTTGCTCATAGGCTGTGTAACTAGTTCTTGTTTCTCTTTGCAACATTAGCCTGGATATCACCTGCTTCATTACATGCGCTTGCCGTCATTCTTCATTAAACGACGGGTTTTGTTGTGGTGATCGGGTGTAAAGTAGACACGGCCTTGTTAACAGCTTGGTGAAAAAATCGCCACTCTCTTGCACTTAATGCTAGCAACTTAAGAAGAGGTTTCAAGTGACTTGATCGAAATAAGCAAAGCAGTCTTTTGCAGTTGCACACAATTGTAGCAATTTTTCTGTATTTTAGGGTCTAGGACATTTGCCTCGTACTTTGGTACAACAGTGTAGTGGACTGAGTCGATTTTGACTCCTCGAAACTTTTGAACATCCAGAATATCTAGAGATCTTGAAGTATATCGTTATTGAAGACACCTTAGATAGGTTGTATTTCAAAGATATATTAACTCAATTTTTAAAGATCTGATTAAAGATGGATAATTTTGGATATACTCGTACATATGTATATAGACGACTTGCATAGTGAAATGGAATCTAAATGTACAATTAAGAAAAACAGTCTGCAGTTGCTTTATGATAAATGTTTGTTTTTATGCGCAAAAATTACTTATTTGGGCTATGAAGTATATCAAAATGGAGTTTATCCCAATGCAGAAGGTTTGCGTGTTTTATCTAATTTTCTTATGCCTAAAAATGCAAAAAATGTTCATTGTTTCCTAGGATTATGCCTAGGTTTCGGTTTATCGAATCTAAGATCTTTCCATCCAATATTTTTCTTTTCTAAACGTGCCACACTTCCCGAATCCAAATATTATTTTTACAAATTAGAAATGCTTGCGATTGTCTATGCCATACGCAGATGGTACTGGTGTTACATTTAAAATTGTCTGAATAAAAAAGTTTTGAATCCCAGAATCTCTAGGTGGGTCCTAGAACTACGGGACTATGGCTTTGTGATAGAACAATGAGCATCTAGCAGATACTACAATATTTTACTTGTTGAACCCGCTTCTTTTGAAAATGTTCTTGCGACCAGACAACACAAAGATCCAGAATGATCCAGAAATTAATAAAAACCTTCTTGCCAGATACAAAGCATCTTTTGAAGTTGTACGAATATTAAAAAAAATTATCGTTACTTAGTTAAAGATATCGAAAATATGCAAATTTCAAGAATATCTAATAAAGGTGTTGCTTCGTCTGAAAATATGAAGCCGTATGTTAATTTGCAATGTTTCAGTTTGCGCATTTTATTGTTAAACTGGCTGAAAAGATAGATAGACAGATAGATATTTTTGTTTTTTCAAAGTGACATAGTAGGCAAAAAAATTAAATAATATAATTTGCAAAGTGCTGACGTAATTAGTTTCAGTTGTCAAATTTCTGGTACCCATTATTGTTTTATTTGCGTTTATAGAGTACATAAATATTCAGTAAAAACCTAAAAATCAGTAAATATTGAAGAGTTTGCTGGGTTTTTGGAATCTCAAACAAGTAAACATATAATTCTGCTCGGCAATTTTAATATTAATATCCTTTCTGACTCTTCAGATGTCGATCACTTCTTGACGACTCTATCTAAGTTCGGTTTTGACTCTTTGCTGTCTCAGCCTACGGGTCTCCGCCCAATCATCAAGGCTTCGCCCATAAATGACGTTGTCTAATAATAAACGGGGGCAGAGCAGATGACGCTACCGAAGGCTGGTACGACTCGATCAGTCACAAGTTTCCAGTCATATGTCTTGTTGGAGGCTGAGTCCCTACCAGGACTTAAATCACGGTACCATGGGAGTCAGGATACCCCCGGATCTCGGTCCGGGCCTGACTTGAAGAGGTAAGCCCCCTTGTGGGAGCGTCATGGTGGCTGTGGTTTAAACCCAAAGTCGCGGGAAGGGTCTTCCTGTTGGTTTGACCCAACGTAAAGTTGCAATAATTACTGGGTGCTGCGACCCTAAGAGCAGTAAGAGGTTTTAGGTCGGCCTCGACTCATACCAGCTCCGATTTGGGCATCCTGTAAACATAAGTCTACACGACAGGTGGTTTACGTTAAAAATCAGACATTATGTCTCAGCCTACCCGTTTGAACTCGTGTCTAGACCACATATTTGCGAGGGTTAACCGTAATAACAAAATGAAATTCAAAACTGCGTCACTTTACCTGAATTTAACAGACCACCACTTATCCAAATGGATATTTATGTTACGCGTATCAAACCAGCTGAGTGTGTAACTTTCGATAAGATCAACTATAATGTCCTCAAGAACAGTTTGAACTATGAATTTTGGGAAGAAGTTTTTAGCACAGCTAAAAATAGCTTTCAACATATTTTTAATGTAGCTTCAGTCTCATAGCACGAATAGCAGACATATAAAAAGTGGCGTAAGCAATAAAAATAAATGTTTGACTCTTTCACTCCTGAAAAAAATCCGAAAAAAAACATAGACTCTGTCTGCGTTGCAGAAAATATCCAAATAATACTAGGTTAAGGTTAAAACAATATTACGAAAAGCTAAATAAACAGCTTAAAGTGGAAGTCCCATACTGCAGAGATAATTATTTTCGTAGTAAATTAACTGCAAGTTTTGGCAATTCCAAAAACAAATGGTGGATTGTTGACGAAATGCTTAATAGAAAAGCATCAGAAGTGGAAATAGTTTGGAATGTTAACAACTCAACCATCTCCGACCCTTTGTAAATTGCTGGTTCATTTAATGATTTCTTCTGCAACATTAGTTCTTCTCAGAACGCACCCACTAAAGCTTTTGATTGGTTTGTTTCATATGTATTTAAAAAACTGCCAGTGAATTGAGAAAAAACTTTTCAATCTTCTTAGCTTATCTTGACTCGTTGTTGGAGCTACCTGTTATAATCGTCTTCAGTGAAATTTGGATATATGATAATGAATTAGAATTATATAAGATAAAGGGGTATAATAATCCTTATGGTAATTGTAACGATTCTTACGCTGCTGGAGGTGTCGCTGTTTATGTGAGGGATGGGTATATGTGTGACTGAGCTTGCCTCAAAATATGCAGCGCTGATACGAGTATATTAAAAATATCATTTACCTTTGATGCTACTGATTATACTTTGTTGTACATTTACCGACTTCACGGGTTTAATAAAAGAGTTTTCATTGATGAATTTAGCAATATTTTAAACGAAACCTTAGCTAAAAATTTGATTGTAATTGGTGATATCAACATTGATATCTTAGATGTATTTGATACCGATACAGAAAACTACTTGTTTACTATGGCTTCGAATGGTCTTGAAAGTTTGATAAACGAACCAACCCGTATAACCGATTCGTCCATGAGTTGTATTGACCATATTTTTTTAAGATCTAATATAAACAATAAAAACACGTACAATAGCAAAGTTCATGATTTGAAGATAACAGACAATTGCACCATTACACTAAATTGTTTTTCAGTTCGCAACCGTACTGCGAACTTTAAATATGATAAAATCAAATCTTATGTTGATTTTACGATTTTAAAAGAATTTCTTACCTTCGAACGCTGGCAGCCGGTTTATTCTGAAAGTAATCCATCTGTTGCATTCGATTGTTTCATGGACACTTTACAAAAGTACTTTAAAAAAAAAACAATCAAGTGTCAACAAACATCTAAAACCATGGATGACAATCTTCTTATCAAGATTAGAAAAAAAGAATAAACTGTGCCTAAAATGTAAAAAACATCCAAACAATAAAAAACTTAAAAAACATTTTGATACTTTTTGCAAAACAGTGACCAAAGAAATCGAAAACACACGCAACAATTTCTACAGTGAAATGTTGGCTAATGCTCGAGGTAATGTACGAAAAGATTGGAAAGTGGTTGACAGCATTTTAGGAAAGGAAAAAAATTGTGCAAAAATTGATACTATTGAATTAGAGGGAGTAAAAGAGTCAGATTCTGGCAAGATTTCAAATAAATTTAATGAATATTTTACGGAAATTTCTGAAAAATTAAAACCAACTGTCGAAACGAGAACAGATTGTAGTTGCGGCTCTACTACAGAAGTACTATCTGACGATATTCAACTCAACAGTTTTGTGTTTGATGCTATAACTCCAAGAGAAGTTTATAATGCTATCATGTCTTTGAAAAATAAACCTTCTTGCGCAAGTGATAGTGTGTCTAGTGGTTTATTAAAAAAGATTGCCTGGTATATTACTGATATCGTAAGCTCCTTATTCAATAGAAGTGTTGAAATGGGTTGTTTTCCCGACCACCTGAAATGTGCAGAAGTTATCCCACTTTTAAAAAAAGGTAATAGGCAAAATGTGTCGAATTATAGGCCTATATCACCTATATCACTTCTTTCGACATTTTCAAAAATTTTTGAAAAGTTAATGAAGGGTCGTTTTGTCTTATTCTTGGAGAAGTACAATTTCTTTTATAGCAATCAGTTTGGTTTTCGAGCAGGTTTGTCAATAGAGAATGCCATCCTTAAGGTGTGTAGTCGACTTTATGGGAGTTTAAATAACGACAAATCAACTATAGGTCTATTTATTGATATGACTAAAGCTTTCGATCTGGTGAACCATGACCTTCGGCTAACTAAACTTTATAAGGCTGGTTTTCGTGGTAAAATTTTCAAATGGCTCAATTCTTATTTAAAAAATATAAAACAAAAAGTAAACTTAAATGGAATCTTCAGTGAACCGAGACTTTTAAAAAACGGTGTACCACAGGGATCTGTACTTGGCCCCTTATTTTTCCTAGTTTACACAAATTCCTTTTTTAAACTAAAACTAAATGGTACTTCAACTGCTTTTGCGGACGACATAGCTTTAACATATGAAGCACAAACAATTTTTGAAAACATTGTAATGATTAATGAAGATCTTGAAATATTAAGATCGTGGTTTTCTTATCATAAATTAATCATAAGCGAAAAAACTAAACTGATGTGTTTTAAAGTGTCTGAAAATATTATACACGACTTTAATCTATGGTTTCACACACACGACTGCAAACAATTTCCACTACCTTTTCATACTTTTCATACTTGTGGTAGAAATAATTTTATGAACAATTTGCATTGCACTGAAAGCTGCTTCAAAATTGAATCAGTTCAACAGTTCAAGTATCTAGGGACAATAATTGATTTCAAACTAAATTGGAAAGACCATATACAAATGATTAGTGCCTATTTATTGTTAGTCGTACGTAAATTGTATTTGTTAAAGCCTTTTTGTTCTCAAAAAATACTTACGATGATTTATTATGGTCTTGCTAACTCAAGGTTGCAATACAGCATAACAAGCTGGGGAGGTTCGTATGCTAATACTTTTGGATCCTTATTAATTGCACAGAAGCACTTAGTACGAATAATCTCAAATAAAAATCGTTTAGCGAAAAGTTGGCCCATATTTAAAGAACTGCGAATATTACCAATGAGACATTTATATGTTTTTAAAGTATTAAGAGAATTCTTTAAACAAAGTGGGAATATACCTAGTAGAAATTATCAAATGTACAACCTACGTATAAACAATATGAGTTTGGTAAATGTGCCTTTCGCACATAGAACACATTTCTCACACTTTTATACATATACAGCTCCAAATATATTTAATAAATTGCCCTTACACATAAGAGCAACGTACCATTTTTCAAATTTCACTAAGAAAATTAAAGACTGGTTGTAAAGACACGTTGCAGAATGAGCACTTACATTATATTTACTGCCTTGTTAATAATATTAAGTCAAATGTATGAAATGGATTAATAAAATGAAATGAAAATTAAATTGTAAAAATCAAGAAAATTTACAACTCTCCGAAAAATATCGCGATTGGTGTTCCACAAGGTTCAGTTTTAGGTCCTATTTTGTTCTTAATATATGTAAATTCTCTGTTTATTCAACCCTTTAAAGGTAAAGTTACTGCATTTGCTGATGATACTGCGCTCTCATACTCAAGTAAAAGTAAATATTTGCTCGGATGTAAACCATGACCTCGATTTACTGAGAAAATGGTTTTCAATACACAAGCTCTAAATCAGCGAGAAAACGTAATTCATGTTATTCAGTATTAACAGTAAAATTTGTTATGATTTGCCGCTTCTCGGAGTTGCAGAAGCTTTCACCTATTTAATTGCGACGATAATACTCTTTCCTTTAACAATTTAATGCCTTGTTGCAGTAATTGTTTTAAGGTTGAGTGCATCGACAATTTTAAATATCTAGGTATTATCTTAGATAACATGCTTAGTTGGTGCAATCATGCACATTATCACAAGCAATATCTTAATAAAGTTGTAAGATAACTGTATCACCTTAGTCTTTATTGTCCACAATCAACCTTAAGACTTGTATATAACGGTCTATTAAAATCTAAATTGGAATATGGTACGATTCTTTCGTCGTGCGGTGGAGCTTTTATTAATAAAACAAAAACACGCAATTCGAATCTTATACAGAGTAAATCGCCGAACTCCAAGTTTGAATTTGTTCAGAAACCTTGAAGCTCTTCCTTTAAGGCCTCTCTACTGATATAAAGTGCTAAAAATGTTTTTTCAAAATGCGGGTTTTTACCGATAACTATGGAAATACTAGAAATTTTGTAACCGTTCCTAAAGTTCGTAAAGTTTATTTTGGACGATTTTACTTTGCCACCGCACCCCGTCTGTTTAACTTACTTCCAGATAATATGAGATGTGAAAGAGTGGAAAATGTATTTCTTATGGTATTAAGAAATGGATACTGTCCTTTGACTATTCAGCTATAAATAATTTATTTATTAATGAATTTTGTTCTTTGAATGTCTAATTATTTCTTTATATTTTGGTCTTTAAAATACTGTATCTAATATCTTTCACTTTCATTTTGAATCTCCCCATCAATATCAATATTATATTTTTGTATGTAGACTAGTACACTTAACTCTTGTCACTTGGACAATAGATTATACCTACTATTTAAATTTTTTTTTTAAATAATGAATTTGTAAAATTAAGGATTAAGGAAAATTTAAACCTTTACATTCATTTTCAGTTGGTTTTTAAATGCTTTGTCTATTAACAAATATGTTCGGACGAAAAACTATATGAAAAAACCTCCATATAATGGACCAAAATATATGAAATTTTTACATGATAATATAGAAATTTATATGATGATATAGTTTATCACAGGAAAAATAAGTAAATTAATAATGAATAACAAATAATAAATAATATATAATAAATAGTAAATAATAAATAATAATTAAATAAATAAGTTGAGGTATGTTTAAATTAATAAACAAGTAAGTATAAAATACTTAGCAAGTAAACTAAATCTATATAAATAAATAAATAATGAATTCGATGAATAAACAAATACATATGCAAAACAAAAATTTAATAAATGAATATAAATTTTTAAAATGAGTAAATAAGTAGATTACCAAATAGACAAACAAAATTAACTAATATGTTAGATAAGTAGATAACTAACAAATAAACAAGTGAGAGTGGTTTAAACTCTGTAACTAATTTAATTTAATTTAATTTTAATTTTGGTGGGGGCAAACGCCCCCATTTATTCGGCTTAATACAAGCTATAACTTACAAATTAAACTTAAACTAAAACTTAAACTAAAACTAAGGTTGGTTGGAGTGGTGCAGGAGAACGGATTTGAGGTAGGGAGTGGTGCGGTGGAAGTCAAAGACGGTAGGGTTTGAGTTGATTTTACGTAGCATACGGGAGATTGGTTCGTTCGCGCCATAGGAGGTGTGGTGGGTTGGTAGATAGAAGAGTCGAGGGGTACGTAGATTACGAGGGTTAGTGTTGAGGAAAATGGAGTTGTGAAGGGACGCGCATTCAACGTGACCTGAAAGGAGTCGATGAATGAAGAGAAAGTCTGCAGCACCTCTGCAATCTTCAAGGGTGTTTAAGTTGATAAGGTTGAGACGGTTTTGATAGGGTGGTAGATTAAAAGGATCGTCCCAGGGCATTCCTCGGAGAGCAAATCGAAGAAAACGGCGCTGAATGCCTTCAATTCTGGAGATATGAACACGATGATATGGGGACCATACTTGACTGGCGTACTCTAGGAGGGGGCGAACAAAGGTAATATAGAGGGACCTGGTCACGTATGGGTTGGTGAGTTCTTTGAACCACCGTTTTACAAAACCTAGTGCAGAGTTGGCTTTGAGGATTATCTCATCCATATGTAAACGGAAGTTGAGCTCGCTATCACACAGAATGCCGAGGTCACGAAGAGATTGTACGGAGGAGATAGGTTGGTTATGGAGAAGATAGAGTCGGGGAGGAGATTGGTTCCGCTTATGTGAGAAGGTGATGGATTGGCATTTGGCGATGTTACGTTCCAAAGAATTTTTGAGGCACCAGATCGAAAAATTATCAAGATCTTGTTGAAGGAGGAAAGAGTCATGGGGAGAGGAAATGTTTTTGAAAAATTTTGTATCGTCGGCGTAAAGGGAGACAGACGAGTGTTTGATGATCATATCGAGATCACTTATGATTAATACAAAAAGAAGGGGACCGAGATGGCTGCCTTGTGGAACTCCAGAGGTGGCCAAAAATGGAGCGGAGTGGGCTGACCTAAAACAAACACTGTAAAAACGGTTTTTGAGGTAAGAGGATATCCATTTCAACAGTATGGGTTCAAAGCCGAGGGCAGACAATTTAAAGATGATTAACCGATGAGAGATTTTATCGAAGGCTTTGCTAAAATCGGTTGCAACTACATCGACTTCATTGCCATTTTCTAGGGCAGAGAGGGCAAAGGATACGAATTCAACGAGATTTGTGGTGGTTGACCTACCCTTTAGGAAGCCATGTTGTCTAGGAGAAATAAGTGATTTGCATTGGAAGCTTAGAGCTTCATACAAAATACTTTCGAAGAGTTTGGGTATATGGGAGAGTTTAGCGATGGGACGATAGTTGGTTATTTCATTCTTTGATGCTTTCTTGTGGATCGGGGTTATGAAGGAGGATTTCCAAGCCTGAGGAAATTCTCCTTGTGAAAGGGATAGACGGAAGAGATTAGAAAGGGCAAGGGAAAGGGAGGAAGAACATTTTTTAAGAAATATGGCAGGAAGGCCATCTAGGCCGGGTGTGAATTCGTCATTGAGTTGGTGTAATTTATATTCGATATAAGACGGGTCAAAAATATGAGAAAGAAGTTCAGTAGTTAACTAAAATAGGATGGATCTGGTACAAAGGAGTCGTTGGTGAAGGATTGTTTAAAAAATGTGCCAAATAGGTTGGCAATGGTGAGTGGATCGGTTGATGACCTGTTGTTGAAAGAGAGGGAAGGAGGGTAACCATCGGACTTTCTTTTGTAGTTAACAAATTGGAAAAAGGACTTAGGGTGGTTTATAAGGTTGACTTGCGCATTGTTAAGGTAGCGCTGGTAAAGGGAATCGTAAAGTTCGGTGAAATGAAGATAAGCACCAAGATAGTTGGAATAGTCGGTAAAGGATCTGGTACGCAGGAAAACAGCCCATAACTTATTTCTCTGATTTCGTAAGGAACGAAGCTTGCGATTATACCAGGGAAGACTAGTAGATGATGTTTTAAGGCGGGAAAACAGAACGTAATGGGAAAAAGAATTAAATATTTCTTTATAAAAAATTATAATTATTTATACTTATATTATTATTATATATTATTTATACTTAGGTTGTGAAAGTTAAAGAGAGATCTGCTGAGATATTCACTGATTTTGTGAAAGTTTGCTTTATGAGAGTCGTGGGATCAGAGAGTTGTGGGGGGAGTGGACTGGAATGAAGAGTTATGAAAAAATTAAACTAGAAGGATGGGATGGTAGTTATCGATTGTTGAGAGAGATAGGGGACAACGTGAGACTGAGGAGTTAATTGGATCTGTTGTGAAAATAAGGTCTAATTGCCTGCACATAAAATTAGATATACCACTGACTTGGCATGGAATTGAGTCTGTTAAGCGATCTAAGAAGAGACATTCCTTAGCTAAGTTGGCATTTGAAGCGATGAAAAACGATTGATCATCTGATGGAGTCCACTGTAGCTGAGGAAGATTAAAGTCGCCAAAAATAAGGATATCATCAATAGGGTCTGACAGGTCAATTAAATGATCGATCGCATCAATACGAGTAACAAATTGGTAAGATTCGATAGGTTGAGCTGGTAGGATGTAGCAACATATAACGTAAAGGGACTTGAGAGGCAGTGATATTTTTATTGCGACAAATTCGGCTTTACAGGATGAAGAAATTGTAATGGGGAAGAGTTAAGGCTGTTGTCCATTGCCAGTAGGACGCCTCGACAGGGGGAATCTTTATTTGTGCGGGTAGGATCGTCGTCGCGGAAAACATTAAAAGTAGGAGGGAACAATTCCTGGTTCTTTATGTCGGGAATCAAATTGGTTTCGGTCAAGGCGTAGATATCGTAGGCGTAGATATTGACGTAGGATAGCATTGGTTTGAGAGCGAAGACCTCTTACATTCTGGTAGTTAAATGTAAGAGGGATGTTGTGGGGTGGAGCTGTGTATTTTCGATGAGTAGATATTTCGTGAAAAACTTCTCATTGAGAATTTCGATTTTTCTGGCACCTTTAATAACGCCAGCTTTTTCGTGTAATATTATTGTTGAAAAGTCCCAGGGTAAATTCAACATCAATTTCAAAATTTTGTTCCGTGCTATTTGCGGTTTTTTTTATGTGTGTTTTGGCACAGTTATCCCATGATTCAGCATCGATTTCCGATTGATTAATGGACACAGCATTTTCGTGGCGATGTTTAACTCATTTAAAGTATTTTTTATATGTACATATACCATAAGTTAGTTTCTGATTCAAGTAAACCCCGAGGTACTTGATAGAACCAGCCCATGGTATATCGAGGTTATTAATTTTTACGGTATTATGAGGAAAATGGCAAGGTGATCTTGTTCTTGTAAAAAAGATTGATTGACATTGATTTTTACTTTCCAATGTTTAAAATATTCATATATATAGTATTGGGGCCATTTTGCAAATAATTTCCAATGACTGATCCATTTGCATGTGATTTATAAGTCATCAACATACAAAGCAGTTGGGAATGGCAGGAAAGACAGATGTAAATGTAGTAAATAGAGTTGGTGTCAGAGGAACCGATCCTTGGGGAACACCAGCTGGCACAACTTTAGGGAAAGAGACTGAACCGGCTAATGAAACTGAAAAAGTTCGATCGCTTAAAAAAATTTGTATGATTTTTGTAAGGTACACAGGACAACCAAAGTTTAGATTAGACCGTCATGCCAAACAGAGTCAAAAGCTTTTTCTAAATCTAGTAATATAAGACCAGTCGATTTTTTTTCTCCAAAGTTTTGTTTTACTTAACTGCAAATTCTTCTACCGTGAGCATCGAACTTGTCGAGTTGTAGAGGCTGAGTAGGGTCAATGACTCTCGAGAAGAAATTCTCCAGACGAGTCCTGAAACCAAAGGATGCTCCCCCCCCCCCCCCCCTTCCCCAACTCCCAAAGCACTCCATCATTCCCCTGGGCTGGATCAAGGTGTTATACGACCCGTGCCGAAGATCAACCTGGCTGAGGGCCCAGTATCTCCAAAATAGCTCAGTCGCAAACGGAGTATCCGGATACCTGGCGACCTCCGGATTAGCTAGCCTTATCTGTATATGGCGGATCTCTGTACAGATGGACATCCCTTTCTCCGCTACTCGTGGGACTATTATGGACAACAACCTGACAACAAAAACCGAGGCCGGTACTCCTCAATTACCGGGCGGTGGAACGGTGACTACACCGACTACCGACAAGGCTCCTACATTGCCGAGAGGAGGCAAAACTGTGGCAGGCCATGGTGCGCCATCCTCTAAAGGCAAAAGGAACAAGCCAAATAAAAAGAATTCAGGAAGTGTTAAGACTGTGGCAGGCCATGGTCCTATCACCTCCTCCACCCCTAGCAGCAGCAAGTTTGTGGCAGGCCACGGACTTGTCGCGGCTACCAAAACTCCTTCAGGGAGTGTTAAGACTGTGGCAAGCCACGGTCCTATCACTTCCTCCGCCCCTAGCAGCAGCAAGTTTGTGGCAGGCCACGGACTTGTCGCTGCTACCAAAACTCCTTCGGGGAGTGTTAAGACTGTGGCAAGCCATGGTCCTATCACTTCCCCCGCCCCCAGCAGCAGCAAGTTTGTGGCAGGCCACGGACTTGTTGCTGCTACCAAAACTCCTCCCTCCAAAGAGGAATCTGGAGCTCAGCTGCATCGGCAAGCTCCATCTAAGGCGCTATACATAAGACGCCGAAATGCCTCACGCATTATCAAAACCTTCGGATCCATTCCGGAGGTGGAGAGAAGTGCGGAAATAAAGAGCAAGGTTGAGTGGGCTAAAAACATCCTAAAAGACGGATTTCCCACTGCTTCCATTGCTCACAAAATGTCAAAAGACTCCTCTAAGCGTCAGAGATCGTTGGAGGAAACCGTATCGGTTTCCAAGAGGCCCAAAATTCACAGTTCCACAACCCCTGGGCCATCCAACAGCAGATCTCTGAAGTCTTATAACGAAGTCCTAAAGGACGCATTGGTGATCGCGGTGATCGATAGAAGCGATACCGACGGTTCCATTACACCGGAACGGTGGCAATTGGTCAAGTTGAAGCTCTCCAGCAACTTCTTGGCCATCATGCGGGAGAACCCAGGACCACCTCCTATCACAAGCGACGCTGGCTGGCACCAAGGCCATGTCAAGCTCATCGCTTGCTCCGACCAGAGATCCCTCGATCTCTTCACCAAGGCCATCGATGGTTTAGGAGAGGTTTGGCCAGGTGCAAAACTCGAGGTCGTATCTAAGGAAGACATTCCTAGTAGACCTCGAACTCGTACCTGGATTCCAGCCGAACCCTCCTCTCCAGAAAATATCCTGGAAATCATCCGGCTCAGCAATCCGACTCTTCCGACTCATGACTGGAAAGTCGCGAAACTGGAGGAACTAAGGGGTTCTTATAGATGCGCGTTAATTGTGATCAATAAGGAATCCCTTAATCCTCTGGCGCAGACGAAAGGCATGATTCGGTTTGGATTCGAGTCCATTCATTTAAGGGTGTACAAAAAGGATGAGTTGGATGCTGATAAGCAACCTCCTCCTCCTTTAACACCTGACATCACAACCGTGGATCTTGGAGCATCGATATCCTTTCCAGAATTGGATAGCGATGACTCCAATCTGTCCGAGGTGACTACAAAGCCGTCGGTCTCCGATTCTGACACATTGTCGGAAATGGAAACCGATGGCGAAGCATATAGAGGTTCTATACGATCAGAGATTGAAGATGAGCTCTTGGGCACATCTTCAGAATCGGAGGACCTCAACAACACCGTGGTGGAGGCGACTCTGGAAGACTGTAGCAATGATACGGTTTCTCCAGATTAATCTCCACCACTCAAAAAAGGCTTCGGCCACACTCATTCTGCGTCTTTCCAAAAGCGCAGAAGACATTATTCTAATCCAGGAACCATGGATTGCAGAAGGCGTGGTTCGTGGACTTAGGACACCTTCATACGTTCCGCTCTATACAAGAGTCAAAGGTAAGATTAGAACTTGTATATTAGTGAAACGTAGCCTTAATGTATTTCTACTTCCCAACCTCAGTGACCCCGACCTAACCGTTGCCAGATTAGAAACTGCCAAAGGCTCATACTGGCTGGCATCGGCTTACCTTGGCCACGACCAAGTGGGCCCTCTCCCTGGTGATAACCTAGAAAGGGTGGTACTGGAAGCGGGAAGGCAAAAAACTGGCCTCATAATCGGATGCGACGCCAACGCACATCATACGGTATGGGGCAGTACCGACATCAATGATAGAGGTGAGTCACTTTTAGACTATATTTTAAGTACTAACCTCTTAATTTGCAATATTGGCAATGAGCCCACTTTCATAACAAAAAACCGACAAGAAGTTTTAGACATTACTCTTGTCTCCGACAGCATCACCCAAAGGCTAACAAACTGGATGGTATCGTCTGAACACTCCTTTTCGGACCATAGGTACATCCAATTTAGTCTGAGTGATGCTCCCCCTCTCCAACCAACTTTCCGGAACTACCGGAAAACTGATTGGACAAAATATAGAGGAATCCTATCGGAAACGATATCCTCCAAACTATCAAGTCCCCCGCGTGACACCAATGAGCTCGACATGAAAGTCAGGGAATTTACTCTGACTCTCAATAAGGCTATGGCCGCTTCCTGCCCTCTTATTCAACCAAGAGGCAAGAAAAAGCCACACTGGTGGACATCGGCACTAGGACTGCTCAGAAACACATGCAGAAAACTTTTCAACGCAGCAAAAAGCACAAGAAAAGTGACCGACTGGGACTCATATAAAGAATCCCTCAAATTATACAAAAAAGAACTGAGGAAGGCAAAGCGACAATCCTGGAGGTCATTCTGTGACAAAATCACAGAAACCTCTGAGGCTTCGCGGCTAAGAAAAATCCTCTCCACAAATCCTATGATGCCCAGCTGTTTGAAAAAAACCGATGGCTCTTGGACAACCTCAAGTGATGAATCACTCAACCTGCTTCTGGACACCCACTTTCCAGGTAGCTCCCAACTCGCGGCCAGTAGCAGCCCAAACAAGCCTACTGCAACCGTGACCAAAATTCATAGTCTGATTACGAGAGACAAACTGCTCTGGGCACTACATAGCTTCAAACCATACAAGTCTGCTGGTCCGGACGGTATTATACCTGCCGAGCTACAGAGATCCTCAGATATTATTCTACCAGTGTTGGAAAATATTATGAGGAGCTGTGTAGAACTTATCCACATTCCACTGTTATGGAGAGAAGTCAATGTAGTATTCATTCCCAAAGCTGGAAAATGTTCTCATGTGGTCCCAAAGGACCTCAGACCCATAAGTCTATCGTCATTCCTTCTGAAAACTTTAGAACGACTGATTGATATCCATATTCGAGCTAAAGTTGATCCAAGACTTCTGTCTACGGCTCAACATGCCTACTGTAAAGGAAAGTCGGTGGAAACGGCTTTGCACTCTCTGACTAGCCACATCGAACGATCCCTACAATATAAGGAGTACACAATGGTTGCTTTCCTGGACATAGAGGGCGCCTTTAACAACGTCAACACATCCGCAATCACGACTGCGTTGTCAACTCTGCAGGTAGACGACTCACTTGGGGAGCTGATTAATCTAATGCTGACAAGCAGGATAATCAACTCCAAACTGGGTGAGACTTCTGCTAAAAGATATGTCAGTAGGGGTACGCCGCAAGGCGGTGTCCTCTCCCCCCTTCTTTGGAACTTAGTGGTTAACGAACTACTGATATACCTGGAAGCGGGGGGTAGCAGAGTGATTGCCTATGCGGATGACGTTGCCATAGCCGTCTCAGGAAAACATTTAAATACCATTAAAGAACTCCTCCAAGTAAATCTTAACAGATTAACCTGCTGGGCAGATCGCTGTGGATTGGGAATAAACCCCCATAAAACTGATCTTGTCCTCTTTTCTAGGAAATATAAAATTCCAATCATAGACCCTCCTTCAATAAACGGTACCAGTTTAGCTTTCTCCGATACAGCAAAATATCTGGGTCTGATTTTTGACAGGAAACTAAACTGGAAACCTAACATTCAAGAAAGAGTCAATAGAGCTACAATAGCTTTATTCTCTTGCAAGAAAGCCATTGGGAACAAATGGGGCCTTCAACCTCGCATAACCCACTGGCTATACATCTCGGTCATAAGACCGATACTCACTTACGGGGTGGTTGTCTGGTGGACGGCCTTGGAAAATGCAGTCAACTGCACTAAACTAAGCAGAGTCCAAAGAACAGCATGTCTATGCACAAGCGGAGCCTTGCGGTCTACCCCCTCTGCGGCTTTAGATATTCTGCTTCACTTGACACCCCTCGACATTTTTAGCAAGCAAGTAGCTGCGACTGCAGCTATTCGCCTTAAAGCGACTAAACAGTGGACAAATAATTCATTTGGCCACGCCAACATTCTTAATACATTAGGAATCCTCACAGAGAACACCGATTACACCATACCTGAACTTTGGTTTGACAAAAACTTCCATGTAAGCTTCCCCTCTAGATCATTCTGGGAGGAGGATGCTTTCATGGAGGACAAGTCAATCCATCTCTACACAGATGGATCTAAAACCGACAGCGGAGTTGGTGGCGGTGTTTTCTCAGATAAGCTTAACCTAAGCCTCTCTTTCCGCCTTCCAAATCACTGTAGCGTGTTCCAGGCGGAAATTTTGGCGATTAAAGAAGCTCTGTCCTGGCTGAAGAAAAACGTGATATCTGCAAAGGATATCCGCATATTTTCGGATAGTCAGGCCGCCATCAAATCCCTGGACTCGGTCTCATTGTGTTCTAAAACTGCCCTTGAATGCCGATCATCTCTCATGGAGATGGCAGAGCAGTTCAACATTCACCTCTGTTGGGTGCCGGGCCACAGAGACATTCCAGGGAACTGCAGAGCCGATGAACTCGCCAAAATTGGAACCACTCTACCTATCCTACCGGACAAAGGTAGTATAGGTATACCAATCGCTACGTGCAAACTAACACTAAAGCTAGATGCCAATAAAAGAACGGACCTTAGGTGGACTGCTGGACAAACATGTCTAGCGACCAAACAGATCTGGCCAAGGCTGGATCTGAGTCGATCTAAGTGTCTGATCCTTTTAGATAGGAAACATCTCAGCGCCATAATAGGTGTCATAACCGGACACTGCCTCATAGGCAAGCACGCAAGAAGGCTTGGCGCTTTTACTAACGATTTTTGTAGAAGCTGCATGGACGAGGAAGAGGAGGAGACAATCCCCCACCTACTCTGCACATGCCCAGCTCTCTCTCAGAGAAGGAAGCTTCACCTAGGAGCTTTCTTCTACAACGACCTAAACGATCTAGAAAAAATAGACGTTAACAGTCTCCTACGCTTTATTAAAAGCTCAAACTGGTTCCAGTAGTAAGAAGATCATAGATCCACGTGGCATCACAATGGGCCAATAGGCCTAAGTGGGTTGGTATTTCCAACAGCCACTCTTACCTAACCTAACCTAACCTAACTGCAAATTCTTAATACCTGATGAGAAGTACTATGATGTTCACGGAAATCAAATTGCATTTCAGGTACAATGTTATTATTTTTCAGAAAAACGTCCAATTTGAGTTTTATAAGTTTTTCTAATATTTTGCTACATCCGTTGAGCGAGCTAATGGGTCTATAGCTGTTAGAATTGCGTGGGTCTTTTCTAGGCTCGAGCAAGGGAAATACTTTAGTTTTTTTTATCAACGAATAAATATAGGAGAACCAATACTCTTACAATGTCGCGAAGTGAAAATTTTATTTACCATTCTCGATTCCCACCCCGACACGGACAATGAAGACAATATGTCTTCAATTTTGTCTTCTTCAAAAAAAATTGCAATTCCTTCTATAAAAATATTACACAAAGCAAGTGATTTTGTGCACCAATTACTGAATAAACTGAAAGTAAACGATTACTCCATGCGGAAAATCTCACTTGGAATTGAATTATTTTGCGAATCAACCGATTCAGTCCATACCGCGTGCAGTGGATTAAAATCGAAAAAGTGTCAACCCTTCTCCCATGACCTTAAAGATGAAAAATCATTCATAGTGGTTCTCTTCGGTGTAGATGAGATACCCGTAATCTCCCTTAAAAATGAACTAATTTCTCTTGGTTTGAAATATAGAGATGTCAAAATGATCAAGAAAGTCAACCAAAAATTTGTGGATTTATTATATGTCGTTTATTTTGTAAATGGATCTATTCATCTATAAGATCTTAAAAAAAATGTTAAAGCAATTTTTCGCACACAAGTTAGATGGGAGTTTCAGCACCGCCCAAAAAACAAATTAACTCATTGCCAAATGTTTGGTCACAGAGAAAAACATTGCAATGTCAAAACTTGTTGTAGCAATTGCTCGGGAAACTACGAATCCAGCCATATGTTCATCCCACAAAGCTCTTCATATGCGGAAAACTCCCTGTTCTCCCAAGAGGAATTTTCATCTCTTACAATGGAAATGATGTCTAAACTTGGAGAATGCAAATCTAAGTTTGAGCAATTTAATGGAATCACACAGCTTGCATGTAAATATTTATTTTCCAATGTCAAGTAATACACTAAATAAAATTCAGCTTTTGTGTTGGAATGCAAGAATTTTTCAACTTTGTCTCTAATCTTAATGTTGGTATATGTTTGTTAAGTGAAACTAGGCTCAGTAGCAGAGTAAAGTTTTCTTGTCGCGAGTACAATTATGAGTATTATAGACTTGATCGTACTAACAATACAGGTGGCGGAATTGCCATATTAGTAAAAATAGTTATTGATCACACTATACTACCCACGGTAAATACAACAGTCATTGAGAATATAGGCATTGAAATAACACTTGAAAATAATTCCAAAGGTTTTCTCTGTTTACTTTCCCGGAGGTTCATCTGACGCTTACAAAGCCAGATGCTTAAAAAATGACTTGAGATGTTTGATCAGCAATAACCACTTCAATATTGGCGGTGATTTAAACTGTATACATCGCAATTGGGACTGTCAAAGGGATAACTCGTGGGGTAATGTCTTAGAAAATTTGTTGACGTCACATAATTTTACAATTGTGTACCCACCTAGTTAGTTCTACTTATATACCCTCTGCAGAAAGATTTACTTCTTCTACTCTTGTCTTCGTTCTCTCTAACATTCCTAGCATCCTAAGTCCATCTGTCGTCATTAAAGCTTTAAGTTCTGACCATCTCCCAGTCATCTGTGATATTCGCTCTAGTCCTAAAACTCTTAATAAGCAATACCTAGACTTTAATGAAGCAAATTGGGATGTATTTCGGTATCGCCTCTCTAATGCTCTTAACAACTGTCCTATTAACTTGGAATCGTCAATCAGTCGCAGAAATATCGACGGCCAAAATCAAAGACAACATTTTAGTTGCAATTCCAACGAGGTCCCTGTGCCAAAGATCTGTCATTCTTCCACGATCTATACTAAGTTTAATAAAAACTAGAAACTTTTATAAATAGAAGAAAATGGCAGAAATATCGATTGGTTAATGATTTCAGAGAAAGGAAGGTACTTACACGATTAATTGGTTTGAAAATTACAGAGTTTAGAAACAGCAGTTGGAATAGGAAACTTAGTTCACCCGATGCCAACTGCAAACCCTTCTGGAATATCAATAAAATGATCAGGAAAAAACATAACCCAATTTCCAATTTGGTAGAAAATGGTTTATTGATTATTGATGGTGCGGAAAAATCTGAGCTTCTGGCTGAGAAGAATTCTGAAATATATTCACTCGAAATAATTTAATGTCAACTGTTGATATTATAAATATAATATATTATAATGGAAGATTGCTGTATGAAAATAAATTTTTTTTTTTTTAAATAATTTTGTGTTACATTGCACTTTCGATGAAATGTTACATATTAAACAAATCGAGGACGACTTTCTGTCAGGATGATCGAAATAATTTGGGGTGGCCGTGGTGTAGTGGTACTAGCAATCGCTTCTCACTCGGAGGGTCAAGGTTCGAATCCTACTCATGACAATACACTCAGAAAAATCTGCGTGTGAAGGCATAACACTGACATGTAGATATGGCTGTTTTAGAGTTTCAAGCACAAAACAAGCGTGAAAATTTATAACCTGAAGGTTATTGATTTGAAAATCATTCCGAGTGAAGAAAAAACTCTCCGTCCTATTTGGACTCCCAACCCCGGAGAGCTGATATCGAAACCAAATATACCTGAGTTTCAAACCACTACATCACAACAATAGGTGTTTTTTTTATTATGACCGGATGATCTATATGCAAGTAAAAGTCCTTTCGAAGGAGTTTTCTAAAAATAAAATCCGCGCGAATAAGCCGCGCAACTTGGATTTTTAAAATGAAACACGATTTCTAGAATACTTTATAAAATGTCATTTATTCGACCGGGTACTTGATAAGACTGCCTAACAATGAATATAATACTTAAAATCTAACCTCGGCACAATTGATTCCAATGGCCTTGGTTCTCACGGGACAGCTCATGCAGGTTCGCGCATGCAGGTGAAAAATCCATACGTTGCGTCTGACTGGATACTTGAGCCTTATCGTATTTCAGTCAGATAGGTGGATGCTTACTCGTGTTAACTACCGGCCTTTCAAATATCTGCGTCCCGCAGATCTACACATGAACATGTCGAACAGCTAGGGTTTCCATCGGGTTGTTGAACTTCCTTGGTAACGCGCTGCGCTGGGCAAGGGACTTGTTTGTGACGAAAGGACGCACGAAGCTCTGGAATATTAGCTCTCCCGTAGATCTTTCTTTTAGGGATTTAATGTGTTCTATGTTTTTAACACTAATGTCATGTAAATGATCTATATCAAGTTTCACTCTTTTGCTAGTTACGTTGACCAGGAGAGGAGGGAGTGCTTGTAGACCCTTAGAAGTTGTACTGGAGTATGTCCGATCCTTGATGCTGATTGTTTCGTTGTCCAGCTGGATCAAGTAGGTGCCTTCTAAAGGAATTGAGGAGTTTCTATCTAAAAGAGAGCCATTAAAGTTAGTAACAAAAATAGTGTTTTCTCCGATCAATTCAATGATCTCTGCAATGGTCTTTCTGAAGTCGCATGCTGCAGTACCACCTTTGAGGATTCTTGGTAGACAAGTATCTTCTGGTAATTTTTTTACTGCGCTTTCCTCACATACGGAAGTATTCCCTATATGAAGGCAGTCACCCTCTAGTCCGTACGTTTCATCGTAGTTGATAAGTTGTTTCGTAAAATTTAAGTCAAGTTGTTGTCCGTCATTAGTTGCAGCGCGAGCGTTCACTAGATTAAAAATTTTAGGCCCAACCTTCGGAATTGATAAGACGTAAAGCAGTAAAGTTCCATTTGTGAAAACAGACAGTCGCCCGTACTCTACAGTTTCCACGACGTTTTGGTAAGGTAGGGTTTCTAGCTCGTTTATGATGGTATTGACCTCTTCAGAGTCAAATATGTTGCTATTTACTATGCCTGTCTTAGCCATCTGGCAGGCCCTAATGACTTCATTTACGCCCTCCTTTAGTATAAGTATCTTGTCAAGTAAGTCATGTCATAGTTTCTCAGTTTCTCCTTTCTGTAAGGCGTTATTGTAGCGGTCGATTATTTTGTTAACTCTGTTCATAACCTCATGCGTTGCGTCAAACAACTTCTCGTTAATTTTGTACTGGTGGTCATTGTTCTTTGCTAAGTCGGTCTGTGTTTGTAAAAGTTCGTCCCAGCCAGTTGCATCAGGGGAATCCGCCAGCCATTTCCAGGCGGTTCCAATCCAATTAATGGATCTAGCTCTTCTCGCTCGTTGGTCGCGAAGTTCTCTTAAGCGATCCTTAGTCTGGTTTAGGTGATAATTTAAAACCAGATGTGTTTCTTCATCCAATACCCGCTTTGTAACAAGTTGTTCAGTTTGTTGTACAAGTCCGTCGTAAAGTTTTAAATTAATAACGTGTATAAGTTTCGTTATCCAGGCATCACCTTCCCTAACTGTCACAATTGGCGATTTATATGAAAAAATATGCAAGGCTTCCGAGGGAACCAACTAAACTAAACTGTAATAAAAATTTGTTATTATATTTAGGGGTTAGATCATTATTATTATTACTACAAAAAATAAAAGCTTGTCATTAGTTACTTATATGTGTTACATATGTAGAAATTGTTGTAGGTTACAATTTTTTATGGTATAGGAAACATTCCCCTTTTTTTATTTTTTATTTTTTAAATCTCAGTTCTGTTAATTGTTCTTTTGGATATTAATATTTATTAAATGAGCTTTGTGAATTTTTCTACCACTATCTGTCGTTATGGTAACGCGATTATTCTTTGCAACGATCTCCTTTTTAAACAAGGGCTTATTTTTTCATTTGATGCGTTTAATAGCAGTATAAACCACGTCCCCCTCGCGATACTCCCTGGGTTTACCTTTCTTTAAATTTAACCTTTCATTTCTGGCCTCCATGTTTCGCTTAATAATGCCCCTGAGATCTTTATTGATTCTTGACGGGATGTTTAAAAGATTTTGATAATTAACCCTCTGGGACCTATTAAAGAATATGTCAGTTGGGTTACGTTTGATGACCGAATGTATAGTGTTGTTATAGCGATCTACGGCTACGTGGACAAGTTCCTTGACTTTTAAATCTGGATTCTCGGCTTTAAGGCACCGATAGATTTCAAGTATAGTGGAATGTTCCCTCTCTATTTGTCCATTTACCTCGCTTCTGTGGGTTGGGATTAGGTATAGTTTGATTCCTAGATTTTTAATAAAGTTTAGGACGATTGGGCTGAGGAAGCCTCTTTTGGGACTGTAAGGTAATGTAAAATTTTAATCAATTTTGATCTGATGTAAATGGCAAATCTTTAATATGGAAAAATTTAGAAAACTTAGAAAACTTGTCAACTATGGTTAAAAATTTCTCGTTTTGAAGATCCATGATATCCATATGAAGAATTTCGCATGGATACTTGGGAATGGGTTTTTCCTGCAAAGTGGGAGTTATGGGGTGTCGATCATACTTGTTGGTATTACAGATTTAGCATGGCGAAGTTAATTTTTTTACTCTAGACATCATATGTGGAAAATAAAATTGTTCGAGGATTTGCTCTTTGTTTTCCCTTGCCGACCGATGTGCTCTTTTGTGTTCTTTCTCTATAATTAGGAATTGGCGGTCTTCATTAGCAACGTCCTCGACAACTCTTCGCGTCACGCGAATCTTGTATTTTTCGAAGTTTTCCAGATAGACCTTTTGAAGCAATCCCAGATAGTTCTCCGGAATTTTAATTCCGTTTACTACATTTGGGTTCAACTTTTCCCTAAGCATTTCTATGAGATTAGCTTGACAAAAGGTTCTTGCGGAAATATAATGGCGATGATAGCCCTGATGCGGTTCTTCGTGAGCACAAAGATCGATGCCAATTTTGAAAATAAGCTGGTTTCTAAAAACATTAATTGGAGCTTCTACATGTGGTATTAGGTCGGAATTATCCTGATCAGCACTGTGCGCTGTGCAAGAATCTGCCTCTGAAGCTTGTCCTTCACCTGCTGTATCCGTGGCTGATTCCGAGAGTGCTTCTTGCAGCTCGCTTGCAGATTCAGTACTTGTGTCTTTTTCGCCAGCTGCTCTGGTTGCGTTAGGTAGACCAGGTAGATGGTTAACTTCCGTCTTCAGGCGTGAGAGAGCATCAGCCACGAAATTCGATTTTCCTGGTGTGTAAATCAATTCGTAGTTATACTCCTCAATTCTTGCTTTCCAGCGTTTAGTTTCGCATTGTGGTTTCTATTACTCAGTGCGAATGTCAGGGGCTGGTGGTCGGTGTAAATCTTAATCTTCTTTGCTCCATACAGATAATTCCTCAAATTATCCAGAGCCCAGACTACTGCAAGCATCTCCTTCTCATTGGTTGCGTAATTTTCCTCTGTTCGATTCAGAGAGCGAGATATATACGCGACTGGCCTCTCCTTGCCATGCTCACCTTGAGACAGCACAGCACCGATTGCAAAATTTGAAGCATCTGTGGTCAAATTGAAGGTTTTCACGAAGTCCGGAAATGCCAGTACTTCTGCAGAAGTGAGTAACTCCTTCAAGGTTTCGAAAGCCTTAATTGTATCTTCATTGAGAGAGATTGGGATATTTTTGGATTGGTTAGCTCGAACTTGTGCAAATTCCCCTCGAGCTATGTTCGTCAATGGTTTGGCTAATCTAGCATAATCACGGATAAATTTCCTGTAGTAGGAAGTTCACCCGAGGAAGCTTTTCAGTTCTTTTAAGTTTGTCGGTGGAAGGATTTTTTCGATAGCCTTAACCTTTTTAGGGTCTAGGAGTAACAAGGTAGCCAAGAAATTCGACGCTAGTGGCCAAGAAGTTAGTTTTTTCCAGGTTAATTTTCAATCCGGCTTCGCTAATTTTGGAAAAGACGATCTCGATGTCTCTTAGATGACCTTCTTCTGATTTACTAAAAATAATTATGTCATCTATATAGACATAGCAAATCTTACCTATCAACTCCTTAAGCACATCATCTATCATGCGCTGAAAGATTGCTGGAGCATTCTTGAGGCCGAACGGAAGTCTTAGATATTCATACTTCCCATTCATTGTTGAGAAGGCTGTTTTGGGAATGTCCTTTTCTTTCATGAGGATCTGATGGAACCCTGAGGTCAGGTCAAGCGTTGTGAAGAATCGAGCATCACCTAGACTGGCAAGTGTGCTGTTGATATCAGGTATAGGGTATGTATCAGGAATTGTTACAGCGTTTAGACGTTTGTAATCGATGACCATTCTGTACTGCTTTTCTCCGTTTGGCTTCGGCTTTTTAGGAACAACCCATATAGGTGAATTATATGGACTGTTAGATGGACGAATGATGTTCACTGACAGAAGTTCATTTACCTGTTTTTCGACCTCTTCCCTCATACAAGCGGGGTAAGGATAACTTTTGGAGTAGATTGGTTCGTTGGTGGTTGTACGAATTTCCGCACGTATGTTGGTTTTTACTTTCTCGTTCCCTACTGGACCGAAGAGACCTTCGAACTTCATGTAAAGATCCCCTAATCTATACCTTCCTAGCATAGAAACATTTCCGCCCAAGGTAAGCATTTGACTAATTAATTCAGCAGAAGCATGGTTTTTGAGAGGGATGATTTTATTTGATTCAATGGTAAGCATATTTTTTTCTCTGTCTATAACAGCCTTCAGCTGCTTCAGAGTATCGTCTCCAATTATACCATCGAACGAATTCAAATTTGGGAGGACGAAAAATGTTATCTCGAGATCGCAGCCTAAATACTTAAAGAACTTCCCACAGATTTTTTCTTTTAACTAGTATATTTCCAGCAGGACTATTGATTTGAAATGGGATTTTGACGGGTTTGCGACATGGAACTAAATTTTGTTTGATGAAGTTCTTATTCGCCCCAGTGTCTATAAGGAAATTTAGTATGTCCCCGTCCCGCGTCACATATTCTATATATGGTATGGTGGAAACGAGTCGTCTTCCATAAAATTTTCTTCCCTAGGTTCTTCATTGGGAAGTTCAACGGATTCTATTTCTGAGTTTTTCGCACCCGTGTTGTTCTCTGGACCTGTGGATACCACGTGGTTTAGACGCTGCTGCTTTCGAGGGTAGTTATCGGATCTCGATTCCCTCTTAACTGTTTTCAGCAAATTCATGTAGTCTACCCTCCTAGATTGGGTTGAATTGTCCACTTCCATTTTTATCGGAGGTTTCGGTCCTGTCGGCCTTTGGGGTGGATACTGTTGCTGGAAACTTGACCTCCGTGGATGATGTGAATTGTGAGCAGGGTTATCTCTTGGAGGGAATAACTTGTTGGTGTTTCCAGGATTGTGATGAGATCCTGAGCTGCCTCTAAAGTCGTAGTTTACAGGGGAAGATATCATATTGGGTGCCTTGACATGAAGAGAATTATTTCTAAAGTTAAGATTTTGCATCTCCAAGCAGGCGGAGTATGCTTCAGGCAAGGTTCTTGGCTTCTGAACAATGGGAAGTCTTGAAAGATCCCCATTAAGCCCACGAATAAATACGTCCAGTGCACGGTTTCTGTAGGTTTCTACCAAAGCATTCATTGTTTCGGTAGAGTACATCTCAGCCCTGATCTTATTGATGATCAAGGAGAATTGATGGTTCACTGTGGCGTAGAAATCATCAACTCTTGAACCACCTTGTGTGAGCTGATTAAGTTGGTGTTCGAGGGTACGGATATCCCTCTTGTCGGCGTAGTTGAGCGATAGATTTATTTTAATTTCATTCCACTCGTTATCGAATATATTGTATGAGACCAGAGCAGAATCTGCCCTGCCTCTTATTTTTTGACGTATGGGTTGTAAAATCGCACGGTAGATGGGTTTATTCCGGACTATTTTATAGTCCTTTAGAATCGTCTCCACGCTATAGACCCTGGAGACATATTGGACTGGATTGCCGTCAAAGATTTGTAATTCCTTCACTGAATCAGGCAGTTTGGAAATATCCTTCAAGTCTTGCTCGCATGTCGGCCCACATAGTAGCACCGCATCGTCCGCTCGTGGGACGGAATTGTCTCCCTGCTCCACAACCTGGAGCCGGTTTCCGATAACCGCCAAGCGTTCATTAACATTTTTAATGGACTCTTGTGGATGGACTCGGCCTTCTATTACCCTGAGTTTTTCTATTAACGAATTTATAGCTCCCGTGAGCTGAGTAACTGAGTTCTTAATCTCATCCATTCTAAGCAGTATAACCTAGGAAGTATTCGAGGGTACGTAGTAAGAATTTAGAGGCAAAGAAAATACAACGACAAAAACACAACAACGACAGAAGTGGCAAATGGATTTCTTTTAAATTAAAAATTTAAAGTTGATTTTTTTTTTATGTTTTCTTAACTATATATTACTTGCAATCAATATCAATGATTTTTGTCTTTTTTTTTTTTAAATATGACAGAGTTTTTTATATATATATTTTCGTTTGTTTTGTCAAAAGGATGACTTTGAACATCAGTTCCCTAGATGCCTACTAAGCGCTCTCCATTAACTTTCGGGGTAGCCACTTTGGTTCGGAAGGCTCATATGAATCCTCTTTAGTCGTTAATGCGTTAAAAATCGCAGCGACCTACTAGGGTATGGGGATCTTCACCACCAGCGATTAAAATTAATTAATTCCGCAGTAAGCCGGCCCCTTTTTTCATGAGAGTTGGCCCCTAAGCATATTTTTAAGCTATGAATTTAAATTAGTACGAAAGTAACTCTACTTGAGTTTTTCTTATATTTTCGTTAGTTTGAGAGACTATGCACTAGTCTTGTGAGAGTTCAATATATGGTATATGTCTTACTGCTATTTTCTTAAAGTTATCTTACTAAAATCCTAGGAATATAGGACAGCACTTCATCGTTTGGATCCTTAGTCGTCTTCCTTTGGAAATTATTTTAATTTTCTAGTTTTTGGTTTTTCTATCTTCAGGTTCCTCGTTCACTCCACTTTTCAGGGTTTTCTTTAAATTCACTTGTTAGGTCTGGGATTATACTTTCACTTTTTGTAGGATAACTTCCCTTTTCCTTTTGTGTTTCGAGTTTTACTTTTTGTTTCTCATTCACTTCACTTCCAAAGCCTTTCGTTAACTTCACTTTTTATTGTAGGTTTACGATTATACTTTCTCTTTTTGTAGGATAATCTTCCTTTCTCTTTTTTTTTTTTTTTGTTTTGAGTTCACTTCATTTATCAGATTTAATTATGATATGTAAAAACTTTTTCCGATTTTGGATAAAGGATTAACGGTTAACGATTAAGGACACACGAGTTTTGGGCTGTCCCTGCTCGGGCGCCAGTAAAAGTCCTTTCGAAGGAGTTTTCTAAAATCCGCGCGAACAAGCCGCGCAATTTGGATTTTTAAAATGAAACACGATTTCTAGAATACTTTATAAAATGTCATTTATTCGACCGGGTACTTGATAAGACTGCCTAACAATGAATATAATACTTAAAATCTAACCTCGGCACAATTGATTCCAATGGCCTTGGTTCCCATGGGACAGCTCATGCAGGTTCGCGCATGCAGGTGAAAAATGCATACGATGCGTCTGATTGGATACTTGAGCCTTATCGTATTTCAGTCAGATAGGTGGATGCTTACTCGTGTTAACTTGGATCAAAATAAAACAGTCTGGATCATCGAAAAATTTAATTCTGTGTTGTGGTAATAGTTTGACGTCTACTTCTGTCAAAGATCTGACACTTTAAAAAATAAAAGATAAATTGGAAATGGAAGCAGCTGCTTTTGGGGTAAATAATCTGGTTTATTTATTTATTTACAAAGAAAGTAGTTCATCTGGGGACTTGTTGTCGGATGTTGAAGACACGAACATTTTTTAAACAGTCACAAAAGAATAAGAGACTTTGAGGAAGTAATTAAAATCTACAAAAATTATGACTTCAAAAGCCATTTCAGACTACAACGTCGAACTGTCCAAATTTTAATAGGTATTTATAACAATCTTTAACAATGGAAAATATATATTGCAACTGCTTTTAGATCGTTACAAGTTAACAGAAAGGTTTCGAGGGACAATTAAAAAAGGACTACCAAAAACTTCGCCACAATATTTTTCGGGAAATCTCAAATTTGTTTGGGATTTCTATTTCTACTGCATGGAATGTCATTAAGAGGGTAACATATTGGCTCATATCCATCGGCCACGAGTATGTTAAGTGGCCAAACGAAAATGAAGCGTTAAAAAACACAAGTTTATTCGAAAAGAAAACAAAGATTCCGGGAATAGTGGGGTGTATTGATGGCTCTCATATAAAGATCAAAGCCCCCATCACCAACAAGGAAAGCTATTTCCATAGAAAACGATTTTATAGCATTTCTATACAAGGAGTAGTCGATCTGAGTTATATACAAATGCTTTCCAAAGAAGAATTGAACTTTTTCCACACAACACTTTTTTACTTGGAGATTTTGCGTATCCTCGCTTAGACTGGCTAATTGCACAATTTAAAGACAATGTAATGTTTATGAATGTCCAAAGAAGATTTAACGTGCTTCATGCTAATGGCCGGATCATCGTGGAAAATGCGTTTGGTCTTCTGAAAACTCGTTTTCGAAAACTGATGCATTTCACTGAACAAAGGAACATAAATTTCGTGATAAATTTAGTCATATGTGGATGTATATTGCATAATATATGTACTGATAACAACGATGAAGTCGATGGCGAACTCTCAGTCGATCTTGAGAATTTTCCTACAGCTGACGTGAATGATAGAAGAGTAAACAGCAGCAGGCGACCACTCTTACTAGAGGACTTGATAAATTGAAACATAATAATTGTATAAAATTCAGTTCTTTTATTAAATTAAATAATAACTATAACTAAATTCATTTACATTCAAAATAAGAATTATTTTTTTAATAGCTCCTTTAAAACTTGCACCTTTCTCTCAAATCTACCCTGTTTGGCCTTTCCTTTTTCCTCTAATATTTTAATTTTTTTTTCTGCATATTCAGCCAATATTTTATTTTTTTTCTTCCGCCAGCTTGCGTTTAAATTTGAACTCTTCTTTCAGGAGGTTTTTCCTAAAGGATGTTCTTTTCGTAGACCTTCTACCTAATGGCGTACTTTCCGAATTGTTTAACTGCATCTACGTTGGTGATAGGATTGATAATGGACGTTCTGATTGTACTGTGATATTAAATCGGTTCATTTAATTAAAAACGAATATTTACTTGTGCAAGCGTTGTTTGACATCGGCAATGGCTCTATTACATTCCCCGACAAATTAATGGTATGGCTGTTGCGGATCTCGGTCTTAGTACCAAAGATGTCTTCCATCTCCTCCTCGAATGGAGCTTTGGTGTCTGACTCTCCAGTTCTTTTGCTTGAGCAATTTTTTTAATTTCACGTTTAGCATTTCAACGGTAGTTGGTTGGCTCTGGAAATAGAAAAAAAATGTACAAATGTGCAAAAAGATTACGGCAACAAACCAAAGCATTTTGTGCTAACAGGTCTTCCAGGACATTGCTCATTGCGGCTTTTTGTAAACTACTAATACTACGGCTTCTTGTAAACTACAAGAGCAATTGTTAACTTCATAAGTATACGTGTCTATTTTAATTAAATAAATTATTATTTTTGAAGATTTACCCTTTATTGTTTGTTGACTCCATTGACACTTCGCTATTGAAATAATTTTTACACAATACACAATAATAAAAAAATAAAAAAAAAAAAAAATAAAAGTTTGATACGTTCAACTTTTTATGCTTTTGATTTTAATTCTTATCTTAATAAGTGTAATTTAGCCGGAATTTACTTAAGGGTTTTAGTAACTTTAAAGTAATTTACAAATTTTTTATTGTTATGAGTAAAATATTTCTTTAAACGAACTTTAAAATTGTTTAACAAAATACGATTTACTAAACAATATTTAATACATTTATCAGGCAATGATATACTTTGAATGATTCCATTTGTGATACCAACATCCACGAATGAAATTGAAACATACAAGTAGTAGCGAGTTAAGTGAATTAATTTTCGGATCATGAAAATTGATACAGATCAAGAGCTGGATCACGTCTTGTTATTGTAATGGATAGAAATCGATGATCCATATAGATTATCCGGTCATAATAAAAAACACCTAATGTTTTCCTTTCTCCTCTTTCTAACTTTCCGCCCGCGCCCAGGCAACAGTAGAAGGGTATCATAACCCTTTAGGCGAGCGTAAATTATAAAAAAAAAAGAATCATACAAAGAAACAGTTTTTGTCACCCTACGCTGTCTTTTAGTATTTATTTATCTGTGGGAATTTAATTCTACTACAATATGTATTTATTTTACTGTAATATCGAACCATAATTATTTTCAGATACATTATGTATTTCATGTTAAACTTGTTCTCGTAGGCAAAAGTGTAATTACGTGATCACTTGCAATAAAGGCGTCTTACCGTAAACATCGTGTGGTTGTCCGTTTTTGTATATCCGCAAGTCGTATAGCTTAAAATCGGCTCATTTGAAAAAAAGTTGGATAGGTATTGCGTTGGGCGAACTTGGTACCTAGCATTCTATGAAACTAACAGAACGACTAAGAGTTAACCAAGTCATTTTAAATGCGAAGATAATTCGGGTGTATTGACGTCAACTTTTTTTTTAGCTTTTTTAGGCTTTTTGGATGTACCACATTCCTTTTTTTTTTTTTTAAAGAACTTAACACTCGAGTGGGTATGAATACACTTATCATTATAAGCACGTGTTAAGTTTTTTTGGAAAATTTATTAATCCAACTACAGGTATACGAACTCTACAGATTTTTGTATATTCTTTGAGTGAAGTCGTTAAAAAACGGCAAGTGCTTCTGCAGCACGTTCTGGTTAGAGCGTGTTTTCGATACTTCTTGCGCCAGTCTGTGACATGATCTTATATGTATGTTTACTAAAAATTGTTGGAACAACCAACATTTTGCATGGTCTTCCAGTCGAACTTGCTTTAAAAATTATCTAAGTATCTGTAACCGGTTGTCTACATTTTAGAAGGAGAGCTAACTCGATCAAAGTCGATTTCAAAAGCAAATACGGTACGTTATTAATTCATAAAACTCGTATAATTCAGTATCAAATACTTACATGGGGTTGTTAGCAATAAATCAAATCATTCAAACTGAATTTTGTTTTTGTTTTCGTAGTCGGAAGCCAAAAGCCACGTCCAAACATGCCATTCACTTTGCATTCCTAATTAAGAAATTCCAAACCATTGCCAAATTCCACTAGAAGTTGCATTCACTAATAGCGAAAGTGAAAGTCAACTTGGTTTAGTGCTTGACCTTAACCTTAGAAGGATGTCCAAATTGAGGGCTTGTTATCGTAGGTCGATTAAAGGTCTACCTCGTCTATCATTCGAACCGTAAGGATTACACCCATCGAACTAAAGTTTAAGATTAAAAAATAAAGAACAAATTCAAAAATAACTTGTTCATTTTTGGTGGATGGAACTGGTTCACTCAATTACCGTTCTGTCTAGTGGCAAACCTTTTACAGTTAACCAAAGCACTTAATGTCGTCAAAGTGCTAAGCAGTAAGGCTACTCGACTTAACTCTGACTCGAATATGTACGAGTATTTCCTCTCCCCCCCCACCCGAAATGAAAAAGTTATTTTTAGTTTCACTACCCAAAAAACCGACAAACGTTCGATTGTTTCGTTGTTATTTAGTTAGTTACTCTCGTAGTTAGATTAAGAAAACAGGAATCACATTCTCAGATGAATTTGTGGCTTTTTGTTGGCTGAGTATCGAATCTCGAGTGAAACTGACGAGAACTCTTTCGCTTTTGAATTAGATCAGTTGTCTTGGCAAAGCGGAAAAGACGCGTGCTTCTATATATATTTAGACAATCAGGACCACAGTACCTGTTATTTCTGAACGAGATCTCCTCAACAGAGCACATACATTGCCAAACACGCCACTGTCATGAGATTCGCTACTGTTGTTGTTGGTGCTGCTGTTCTGATCGCTTTGCTGACGACGCAAACTACGCTTGCGGCGCCAGTTGACGACCCCAAGAGTGCTGTGATCAATGAATACGACAACGACAACATCGGTATCGATGGATATAATTTCTCGTGAGTCGACGGATACGCTCGTCAATATTCATAAAACCAACTTTTGCTAAAATTATAGACACACAAAAATATGTACATACGAGTGCTAGCTAATATGTTAATATTTTTCGGTTTTTTGGTTTGTTTTTTCTTTTTTTTTATATCTGCAGATTTGAAACTAGTGACGGAACATCACGCAAGGAAACTGCTGTCTTGAAGAATGTTGGCACGGATCACGAATCGATTTCTGTTGAAGGATCTGTAAGTTGGGTCGCTGCCAATGGTCAAGTCTATAAGTTAACATATCTGGCCGATGAGAATGGCTACAAAGCTGAGGGAGATCATCTTCCGAAATTAAACAACTGAAAACATTAAGGGACTGTACTATGTATTAAAAAAATTCTTTTGTTGATACTCGTAGGTTTTGTTAGGAAAAATAAAGAAAAAAAAATGAATTCAGGTTGGCAGTTGTTTGATTTCTATATCATAGTTGGATACACCCTACTGTGATCACAGAGGAAAACGAGGATTAACATTTCATTGTGTGAGGGATGTTGAGATTATCTGACGTCGTGGACAGGCACTTATAATTTTTTCAGTTGGCCGCGTAGTTGTCTGAAGTGGAGTTCCACTTAATATGGCTCATGTGAGTATTTTCTTCGGCCTTTATAGTTATGAGACTTAGCTTATTTTAGAGAATAAAAATCATCTGTGTTTTTGAAAATATGATAGACTAGTTTTTCTTGCTGGGAATGTCGATATGTTTATTTCGTTTGGATGTCATGTTGAACTCATCACGCTGGTCGATTCAGTGTCATCAACTGATTGTAGAAACTTCCTCTACAATCAAAAGTAGGGGTTTGGTTGAATTATTCAAATAAAAAACCGATTTAAAGGTTGAGAAAGATAGTTTCTTTAACTGGTTATTTGAATGGAATTTATTAAACAAGGACATAAATCAGACTTATATCATATATGTGCATATTCCTAGATATGTACATACATATATTCGCTGAATGTTCTTACGTATTGCTTACAGGCTTTCAGAGCAATTAAGCATCAAGGTCGAAGTAGGTCCGATGAGTTTCGGGAAGTATGTTGACGGTGTTGGCAACTTACTTTATTTAGGCTTTTCTATATAAAATAGATTTTGTTCTGATATCCCGAAAACTACTTTTAGGATTCTATGTACTTGGGGCTACAAAAAAACAAAATAGAGATTAAGTGATTTTTTTGGTCCCTATAATCGACCACCTGAGCTCGCAATTCGTCGTGTCACACTCTACTCTACATGGCGCAAAGCTAACACAGTATCAACATAATGAACGTACAGATGTTGCTTGTGTTTTGACGTGAATACCTGTTGTGTAGACTTAAGTTCACGGTATGCCAAGCCAGAATACACCTGGCCAGCCCTTACCCACATTAGTAGTGTAATACGAAAGCACAACGTGTATTGAGGGCACAAGTTCCACCCTTCGTTTTAGGTCAAGGCCGACCTAAAACCACTTGCCGATGTTAGGGTCACGGCATCCAGTATTTGATGCAATTCTACATTGGGTCAAAACCAACTTGAAAACCGTTCCTGCGTTTTTGGTTTAAACCATAGCCAGCGTGACACGCCCACTAGGGGGCCTACTTCTAAAAAGTAGGACCGGACTGAAGTAGGGGGACCCCGTTTTCCACCGTACCCTATTTTAAGTCCTGGTGTGTACTACCGGTGGTCCTGCCACTCAACAGGACCTATGAACGGCAGTTGTAACTTGTAAAATCGTAGCAAACTTTAGTAGGGAAAATCTGAAAGCGTTTACAATAAGACCAATATTATTCTACATCCGTTTATTAATTAGTCTACGTCATTGATAACTTTGATAATTGGGCTGGAAAGTGTAGCCCTTGAGAATGAAAATGTCGCAAAATATTCGGAATTGTCCATTTGTCATCGATTATTGCGATAACATCCACTTGATGCAGGAAGTGAGGGGAAGAGAACATGGATGGCCGCGACAGTTACCGAAAAGGGCTCTTAAGAAATTTGAAGTCCACCCATAATTCTATCGTAACATCGTGTTTGGTGACAGTGCTCATTTTTGACTCAATGAGTTTGTGAACAAGAAAAATTGCTGCCTTTCATGGAGTGAGGCAAATTCAGAAGTCTCATGGGACTCAATAATAACTTAATAACGAATATCTGAGCGGCTTCCACTTTCCCTAACTTGTTAAAAGTAAATTTTAAAATTATAAAACAAATCCCTAGGAAAATATTTTAGAAATTTGTGTAAATAATTGTAAACTGTGTGTGCCTTGTAGACAAAATGTGAGATCTATTTGATGAAGCTGAAAGGAATATGCAAGCCCTGACTGACGACCATCTGCGGGAGCTGCATCAGATCTGGGAAAAAATATTCGACGAAAATGCGTGCACAGATAACTTCATCAAGCTCACAGAACACACCAAAAGTTTCTTTGATGACTTGGTCTTTGAATCTGGAATTCCAAGTGTACTCATACTCAGAGAATGAGGACAGATTGCTGAATCACCACCAAATCAAGTTGAACAAAAAAACGTTTGAGGCACTTAGTGGAATGCATCATCGTTTTAGTGAACAAGTTATTGAATTAGGTGATTCTATTGAAGGTATGAAGAAAAAACTGACTTCGTTGTGGGATCGTCTCCAAACTAGCCCATCCACGAGGAATAAATTTACTCGTTACACAGATTGCTCTCAGTCTACCTACGATATGCTATATAAAGAGGTCAACCGATGTGAAGCTCTGAAAAAACAAAACATTAAGCTCTTCGTCGAACAAATTCGAAAGGAAATTCTCGAGTAGTAGGATAAGTACATGAAGTCTGAAATACAAAGGCATCGCTTTTCGAATTTTTACAGTGACTGTTACACAGATGATTTACTAGTTCTTCATAAGATGGAATTGGATGACCTTAAGTCGTTCTACAATAACAACGAAAAAATATTCCAGTTGTTTGAGGACAGGCGAATTCTTTGGGATCGAATGACCGGGACGTTACAACAACCGAAGTGGCCAGCTGATCAAAAAAGAAATAGAGCGCAAAACCATTGCAAGTAAATTGCCTAAAATCGAGGCTCTTCTTACTGAAGAAGTAAATACATATAGGCGAGGGAACACAAAAAGTTCCTCATCTACGGTGAAGATATTGTTGAGGTTATCTCTCGCGATTGGGAGAAAAAACGACTTGAAAAGGAGAAACTCAGTAGTGCACGCAAGAAGCCTCAAACACCATTAGCTGCTCGCACACCAATGTCAATTAGAAATTGTCAGCTATCAGCATCGGCAATGAAGAGGACTCCATCATCAACAAATATTTCGTCAGCTCTGGCTTCGAATAAACGCAAACTTTGCGGAACTGAAAGGCATACACCATCAGCAAAGCGAAGTCTTCTCAATGTGCTTAACAGGCCAAGTATACCATACTTATACAAACCTGATTTATACCACAAAAGTTCAGTGCTTGGCATAGTCTCCACGCTGCTGGTATGATCGGTCATTATTTTTCCGTATCACAGTCTAGCCGTTACCGAACAATGATCAATGATTATTTCTTCAGAGGAAGCTATTTAAGACATAATGTCATGAACGATTCTTCATAATGAAATAAGATTTTTGATTGGAAGTCAATTCCTGTCGTTATTGTTGGAAAAAAAGTTCTGTAGGTCTTACAAAAACAGACTTTACATATCCTTAATATGTTAGCACAGTGCGGATGAAGCAAAATTAGGGTGGAAAGAAAGAGAGACTCCTTTGGACGTTGGTTTTGTTTTCAGAGTACCATAGCAACTTGTCTTCTACCGCGAGCATCGAACTTGTCGAGTTGTAGAGGCTGAGTAGGGTCAATGAATCTCGAGAAGGAATTCTCCAGACGAGTCCTGAAACCAAAGGATGCTCCCCCCCCCACATCCCAAACCTCTCCCTTTTCCCCTGTGCTGGATCAAGGTGTCATACGACCCGTGCTGAAGATCAACCTGGCTGAGGGCCCAGCATCTCCAAAATAGCTCAGTCGCGAACGGAGTATCCGGATACCTGGTGACCTCCGGATTAGCTAGCCTTATCTGTATACAGCGGATCTCTGTATAGGTGGACACCCCTTTCTCCGCTACTAGTGGATCAATTATGGATAAAACCTCAAAAACAAAATCCGAGGCCGGTACTTCTTAAATACCGGGCAATAGAACGGTGACTACATCGACTACCGGCAAGGCTCCTGCATCGTCGAGAGGAAGCAAAAGTGTGGCAGGCTATGGTGCACCATCCCTCAAAGGCAAACTGAACGAGCCTAAAAATAAAAATTCAGGGAGTGTTAAGACTGTGGCAACCCATGGCCCTATCACTTCCTCCACCCCTAGCAGCAGCAAGTTTGTTGCAGGCCACGGATTTGTTGCTGCTATCAAAACTCCTACCTCCAAGGAGGAATCTGGAGCTCAGCCGCATCGGCAAGGTCCATCTAAGGCGATCTATATAAGACGCCGAAATGCTTCACGCTATATCAAAACCTACGGATCCATTCCGGAGGTTGAGAAAAGTGCGGATATAAAGAGCAAGGTTGAGTGGGCTAAAAACATCCTAAAAGCCGGATTACCCACTGCTTCCACTGCTTCCAAAACGTTAAAAGACTCCTCGAAGCGCCAGAGATCGTTGGAGGAAACCGTGCCGGTTTCCAAGAGGCCCAAAACATATAGTTCCAAAACGCCTGGGCCATAGAACAGCACATCTCTGAGGTCTTTCAATGAAGTCATAAAGGACGCATTGGTGATCGCGGTGATCGATAGGAACGATACCGACGGTTCCATTACACCGCAACGGTGGCAGCTGGTCAAGCTGGAGCTTTCGAGCAACTTCTTGGCCACCATGCGGGAAAACCCCGGACCACCTCCTATCACAAGCGACGCTGGCTTGCACCAAGGTCATGTCAAGCTCATCGCATGTTCCAACCAGAGATCTCTTGATCTCTTCACCAAGGCCATATGTGGTTTAGGAGAGATTTGGCCAAGTGCAAAACTCGAGATCGTGTCTAAGGAAGACATTCCTAGCAGACCTTGAACTCGTACCTGGATCACAGCCGAACCCTCTTCTCCAGAAAGTATTCTGGAAATCATCCGGCTCAGTAACCCGACTCTTCCGACTCATGACTGGAAAGTCGCGAAACTGGAGGAACTAAGGGGTTCTTATAGAAGCGCGTTAATTGTGATCAATAAGGAATCCCTTAATCCTCTGGCGCAGACGAAAGGCATGATTCGGTTCGGATTCGAGTCCATACATTTAAGGGTGTACAAAAAGGATGAGCTGGATGCTGATAAACAACCTCCTCCTCCTTTAATACCTGATATCACAACCTCGGATCTCGGAGCGTCGATATCCTTTCCAGAATTGGATAGCGACGACTCCAATCTGTCCAAGGTGACTATCAAGCCGTCGGTCTCCTCTTCTGACATTTTGTCGGATATGGAAACCGATGACGAAGTAATTAGAGGTCCTACACGATCAGAGATAGAAGATAAGCTCTTGGGAACATTTTCAGAATCAGAGGACCTCAACAACGCAATGATGCGGTTTCTTCAGATTAATCTCCACCACTCAAAAAAGGCTTCGGCCGCACTCATTCTGCGCCTTTCTAAAAACATAATCCTAATCCAGGAACCATGGATTGTAGAAGGCGTGGTTCGTGGACTTAGGACACCCGCATACGCTCCGCTCTATACAAGAGACAAAGGTAAGGTTAGAACTTGTATATTAGTGAAACGTAATGTATTTCTACTTCCCAACCTCAGTGACCACGACTTAACCGTTGCAAGACTAGAGACTGCCAAAGGCTCCTATAACCTAGTGATAACCTAGAAAGGGTGGTACTGGAAGCTGGAAGGCAAAAACCTGGCATCATAATCGGATGCGACGCTAATGCACATCACGCTGTATGGGGCAGTACCGACATCAATGATAGAGGTGAGTCACTTGTGGCGGCATCAGCTTAAAGAATTGCAAGAATATTTTTTTTGGGTAATTTGACTCACCAATCATACAAAAAAAAAATTAAAATAAATAAATAGAATGCAGTTTACGAACATACACATATGTATGAATGTACGTTCTGTTCTCATTGCGAAATTCTAGCCTAATAGCCTAAAAAAAAAACGATATAACAAGATCGTAATTTAATGATATAAAAGCACGTACAATTTTTTTTGCATCTCTTTTTTGCTGACAGACTTTTGTCTTATTAGGCCAAGCGTATATACATATAACTACGGATTACACTGGCTAGAGCAGATCACAAATTTGCCAAAAAGCTCTAAGTGCTTGGCTGTTTAATATAAACTTCAGTGCGAAATTTCTTCGCGTTTTGTTATTTCAAATTATTATTAAAAATTGTATACCTACTTATTTGACTATATCTACATATAAAAATAAAAGTGTCATCAAATTGTGCAAGCCTACAAAAGTGCAAAAGCACATTCGCGTTATTGTACGAGAATCGAAAGATTAATTTTACACATATATATCAACTCTACCATGCCGGTTTCTCTAGAAGTAACAGTATCACCAGAACAGCAAGACAACAGGACCAAATAGAACAGCAGATACCTTCATGTTATGCAACTGTACAGTTCTGTACATGTTTACAGAATTAGTAACACAGTTACCGTACTGCTACTATAATTCTTTTAATATTATTCTAATTTTCCTAACATTTTATAATCATTCAATTTAATTAGAAATATAACTACGCACATACATACATATATGTATATGTTATGTACTTATACATACATTCGCAGAAAAATGTACGCAACCTAATTAATATTTTTTTTGTAAAGCCAAACAAAGTTAGAATTCGTTAAAAAAAAAAAAAAATAATAATAAAATAAAAAAAAAAGAAACAGACAAATATGTATATATGTATATCAGACAGAAAAACAGCGGATTGTGCACAATCTACAGTTCAAGACTTCAAGCCATTAAACGTGAGTACCTATATCTTTTTTATATCCTTTCTTTGGCTCTTTATGGATTTTTTTTTTCCTTTTAATACTACAGTTTTTTGTCCCAAATTTGCATTTCATTACATACTTAAATTAAATACTATCCTACTTATGTACCTACTAATACTTATATATTAATACTTATATTGGATTAATTTTTTTTTGCTCCTACTATTTACAACTTAAACGCGAATTTCCTTTTTGTTACATGTATGAGTAAATACGGATAATGTTTATCTAATATCTAATATCTAATTTCCATATTCTTAAAGTAATTGAATGAATAATATGCTACTTATTATTATATAGTATTGTAATAAACAGTTTACAAAATGAAATACAAAATTTGTATTAATTGCTATGTAGATATGTCTTAAATTTAATTGAGTTAACAACTTAAGGGCAGTACAAGTGTTGTGTAAGGGACTTTTCCTAGTAACGCATTGTGAGAAAGGGAATTAGTCATGGTGCAAGTCATACTTGCAGGGGGAGGGTTTTCTCAGATGTTAGCAACACCCATAACATCACTTCAGATCAAGTACATATTTTCATAAAAAAAAAATCTTTTCTTATCCCAACATTTCAACTTCCTTGCCGAACTATCTGTGTTTGTCATTCCTCATTATTCCCCCTTCAACATGGCATGATTTTTTTGTAGTGAAGAAAGAGCTGCAGCAAGATCCCACCCCTCCGACGAGCTAAGCCCGTGCAATCGCAAGCATGCCAACTGCTGCGCAAACGCCAGGATCGTATTCCATCTACGAAATCATTTTCCTCCTCGTCGCCACACACTTTTAGACTATATTTCAAGTACTAACCTCTTAATTTGCAATATTGGCAATGAGTCCACTTTTGTAACTAGAAACCGACACCGGCACTTCTAGATATTACTCTTGTCTCCGACAGCATCACTCAAAGGCTAACGAACTGGATGGTATCGTCTAAACACTCCTTTTCAGACCACAGATACATCCAATTCAGTCTGAGTGATGCTCCCCCAGCCAACCAGCTTTCCGGAATTACCGCAAAACTGATTGGCCAAGATACAGAGGAATACTGTCAAAAACCTTATCCTCTGAACTATCAAGTCCCCCGCGTGACAGCAATGAACTTGACATGAAAGTCAGGGAATTTACCCTGGCTCTCAATCAGGCTGTGGCCGCTTCCTATTCAACCAAGAGGCAAGAAAAAGCCACATTGGTGGACATCGGCACTGGGTCTGCTCAGAAACGCCTGTAGAAAACTTTTCAACGCAGCAAAAAGCACAAGAAAAGTGACCGACTGGGACCCATATAAAGAATCCCTCAAATTATACTAAAAAGAACTGAGGACGGCAAAGCGACAATCCAGGAGGTCATTCTGTGATAAAATCACGGAAACCTGTTAGGCATTGCTGCCAAGAAAAATCCTCTCTACAAATCCTATGATGCCTAGCTGTTTGAAAAAAACCGATGGCTCTTGGACAACCTCAAGTGATGAATCACTCAACCTGCTTCTGGACACCCACTTTCCAGGTAGCTCCCAACTCGCGGGCAGTAGCAGCCCAAACAGGCCTACTGCAACCGACCAAAATTCATGGTCTGATTACGAGAGACAAACTGCTCTGGGCGCTGCATTGATTCAAACCATACAAGTCTGCTGGTCCGGACGGTATAATACCTGCCAAGCTACAGAGGTCCTCAGATATTATTCTACCAGTGTTGGAAAATATTATGAGGAGCTGTGTAGAGCTTATCCACATTCCACTGTTATGGACGGAAGTCAATGTAGTATTCATTCCCAAAGCTGGAAAATGTAGTCAAAAAGGACCTCAGACCTATAAGTCTATCATCATTCCTTCTGAAAACTTTAGAACGACTGATTGAAATCCATATTCGAGCTAAAGTTGATCCAAGACTTTTGTCTACGGCTCAACATGCCTACTGTACTAGACATAGAGGGCGCCTTTAACAACGTCAACACATCCGCAATCACGACTGCGCTGTCAACTCTGCAGGTAGCCGACACACTTGTTGAGTTGATCGGTCTAATGCTAAAAAGCAGGATAATCAACTCCACACTGTGTGAGACTTCTGCTAAAATACCTGATATATACTGATATACCTGGAAGCGGGTGGTAGCAGAGTGATTGCCTATGCGGATGACGTTGCCATAGCCGTCTCAGGAAAACATCTCAATACCATTAAAGAACTCCTCCAAGTAAATCTCAACAGATTAACCCGCTGGGCAGATCGGTGTGGATTGATAATAAACCCCCATAAAACTGATCTTGTCCTCTTTTCCAGGAAATATAAAATTCCAATCATAGACCCTCCTTCAATAAACGGTACCAGTTTAGTTTTTTCCGATACAGCAAAATATCTGGGTCACATTTTTGACAGGAAATTAAGCTGGAAACCTAACATTCAGGAAAGAGTCAATAAAGCTACAGTAGCTTTATTCTCTTGCAAAAAAGTCATTGGGAACAAATGGGGCCTTCAACCTCGCATAACCCACTGGCTTTACATCTCGGTCATAAGACCGATACTTACTTACGGGGTGATTGTCTGGTGGACGGCCTTGGAAAATGCAGTCAGCCGCATTAAACTAAGCAAAGTCGAAAGAACAGCATGTCTATGCACAAGCGGAGCCTTGCGGTTTACCCCCTCTGCGGCATTAGATATTCTGTTTCACTTGACACTGACTAAACAGTGAACAAATAATTCATTTGGCCACGCCTACATTTTTAATGCATTATTAATCCTCACAGAGAACATCGATTACACAATACCTGAACTTTGGTTTGACAAAAACTTCCACGTAAGTTTCCCCTCTAGATCATTCTGGGAGGAGGATGCTTTCATGGAGGACAAGTCAATCCATCTCTACAAAGATGGATCTAAAACCGATAGCGGGGTTGCTGGCGATGTTTTCACAGATAAGCTAAATCTAAGCCTCTCTTTCTGTCTTCCGAATCATTGCAGCGTGTTCCAGGCGGAAATTTTGGCGATTAAAGAAGCTCTGTCCTGGCTGAAGAAAAACGAGATATTGCATATTTTCGGATAGTCAGGCCGCCATCAAGTCCCTGGACTCGGTCTCATTATATTCTAAAACCGCCGTTGAATGCCAATCATCTCTCATGGAGATGGCAAAGCAGTTCAACATTCACCTTTGTTGGGTGCCGGGCAACAGAGACATTCTAGGGAACTGCAGAGCCGATGAACTCGCCAAAATTGGAACCACTCTACCTATCCTACCGGACAAAGGTAGTATAGGTATACCAATACCAAAACACTAAAGCTGGATGCCAAAAAAAGAACAGACCTTAGGTGGACTGCTGGGCAAACATGTCTAGCGACCAAACAGATCTGGCCAAGGCTGGATCTGAGTCGATATAAGTGTCTGATCCTTTTAGATAGGAAACATCTCAGCGCCATAATAGGTGTCATTACCGGATACTGCCTGATAGGCAAGCACGCAAGAAGTCTTGGCGCTTTTACTAATTATTTCTGTAGAAGCTGCATGGACGAGGAAGAGGTGGAGACAATTCTCCACTTACTTTGTACATGCCCAGCTCTCTCCCAGAGAAGAAAGCTTCATCTTATTTCTTCTATAACGATCTAAACGATCTAGAAAATATAGACGTTAACAGTCTCCTATGCTTTATTATAAGCTCAAACTGGTTCCGTTAGTATTAGGATCATAGATCCACGTAGCATCACAATGGGCTAATTGGCCTAAGTGGGTTGGTATTTCCAACAGCCGCTCTTACCTAACCTAACCTAACCTAGCAACTTGTAGGAAATAAAAAGTTTTGCAATCCGTTCCATAAGCGAACCGTAGGTGTATGGAGGAAAGAATCACGACAGTTCAGAGTATGTCTAAAGGTGGACTTAAACTTGATAAGCATTCTAAGGCGGAATGGAACTGACAATTTCGTTGGGGCAATGGTGGTAGAAATAAGACATTCAGACTTTCTAATTTAAATAAAACCCAAACAAATAAATTTAGTGACGATTTATTAAATTCATTCGAAAGATTTGGGCATCTATCCACCACGGTGAATCGTACAAAGCGCATTCTAGAGGTTCAAGCTTGAGGTCCTACCACTGCAGCTCCTACGCCTCGAGACGTTACCACTTTTGATAGGTTTTGCGTTCCATTTTTCCTTTTTAGGGAAGTAGGCTCTATACCTCTTTGAAAAGTTAAGATTGGTGTCCGATTGGTCTAGAGCAGGGATTCCTATACTATTTTGGGCAAGAGACCCCTTTTCCAAATTACTTTCGAACCCGCATAGCCAAATTACTTTAAAAATCCTATCTCTAGTTTTTTCCTATTGATACAAAATACTTACCAATTTAAAAACTTTGCGGTTGGTTAAGTGAGTAAATTTGACATAATTTTCTCATCAAAATTTGTTAGATAACAACATCGACATAAATTTAATAATACTGTGATTATATGCTCACACATATCTAAACACACCCTGTCTTGTTATAAAATGAATTATATATTGAACTCTTTCTTTTTATTATAAGAGATAGAATCTTTTAAAATCACATTTTTGTACCTTTGAAATCACGTTTTGTAATAACCTAACTTCTCTTGTAATAAAGCATTCAATTGATCAACACTAACAGGTTATGGGCCCAGCACCCTCTCTCTAGTTTAGTCGGAATATTTAATCTTCAAATAATAATTTAATCTAATCTATCAAGGAAAATTAGTAGTGATGACTACCTATACAGGAAGGATACATTGTTTAATGGGGAAAATTACTTTACCTGGAATCCCCAAATGGAGGCAATACTGCATAAGAATCGTCTCCTGAAATTGGTTCACGGACTGGAGCAGAAACCAGAAATAGACCCGATCAAAATACAGGAGTGGAGTGACAAGGATATGGATGCTAAATGTGAGATAATCATTGCCATGGAACCCACACAAGTGTCACTAGGGCGATCGCTAAGAACATCAAAGGAGGTATGGGATTTCTTAGAAAAAACATTCGATCGGAAAGGAACTAAACAGAAAGTGGAAGAATTTCGTAAGTTGATCAATTTAACAATGCATGAGACTGAAAGCATGGAACAGTATTTAATTCACTTTAATTCTATTACTACTCGGCTACGAGAAATGGATGCAAAATTGGACGAAGAGCTGCTTGCTGTGCTGTTGCTGGATGGCCTACCTGAGAGCTACAAGGAGATACAAGCTGCATTTGACGCATCGAGGGATTTTCCTACTGTGGATGTGCTTCATGCGCGGCTTCGGGAAGTTGGCGACAAGAGAAAAGTAACAAACGAAAGTAAAGGAGATGCCCTGAAAGTAAAACATTTTAAGAAAAACACTTCACCTCAGAAACCAGGTAGGAGTAATAATTTTCAATTTAATTGTCAAGGATGTGGAAGTAAAGGTCATATGAAGCGAGACTGCCGCGTTAACATACGTAATGAGAAGCTTCAGCTAGTTGAAAATTTAACTAAAGTGCATGAGGAAGGATTTATTGCAAAGCAGTTAGAACAATCAGTTATTCATGAGGACAAAGTTTATGCATGCGATACAAAATTAGATAGCATTAGATGGTATATCGATAGTGGAGCCACTTCTCACATGTGCTGTGATAAAAAGTTGTTCGTGGAGTTAGATTTAAACTTTTCAGGAGCTGTGGAAGTAGCTAACAAGAAAACTGCTCAGGTTAAAGGCATAGGAACCGTTAAGTTAACAGTTGAGGTTAAAGGGAAAGGCAAAGACATCTTTCTATACCGGTGTCTTTTTATTCCTAGTCTTAAAAGTAATCTTCTCTCAGCCAGCAAAGCAACAAACAAAGGTTATAGAGTAGTATTTGAAGGGAAACGCGCACAAGTCTTAAAATCACAAAAAGTTATTTTAGAAGCAGTTCACTTAAAAGGATTATATCTTGTTAAGACAATGGCAGAAAGAGAATTTTGTAATAAAACCGAAACGGTGGTTAAAAATAGTAGTAAAAGTAAGAATGAGAACACATTGGAAATTTGGCACAAGATGTATGGCCACTTAAATGTAGCTTCATTGAAAAAGTTAAAAGATGCTTGGATGGTAGAAGGACTGCCATATTTTGAAACAAATTTGATAGATTGTGTAACCTGTATTCGAGGGAAACAAACAAGACTTCCATATTCAAATAAAAGAGATAAATCTTCACAAGGGCTGTTAGACATCATACACACTGATTTGTGTGGGCCTATGAATGTAGAATCAATTAGCAAATATCTGTATTTTGCAACATTTATTGATGATTTTTCCAGGAAGGTGTTTGTTTACTTTTTAAGAAAGAAAAGTGAATATTTTGAGGTTTTTAGACATTTTAAAAATTTAAAAACCTAGTTGAGAATCAGACCAATCGAAAAATTAAAGCTCTTCGAAGCGATAATGCACGGGAACTTCTAAGTGAGGAATTTTCTACATTTCTATTAAATCATGGTATTAAAAGGCAGTTAACAGTTGAGTATTCTCCGCAGCAGAACGGTGTTGCTGAACGGATGAACCGTACACTGGTAGAAATGGCTCGTTGCTTCTTAATTGAAGGAAATTTTCCAAAATTTCTTTGGGCTGAACTTGTCCACACTGCTGCCCCACTTACCTCAACAAGCAAAAGACCCCGGAACAAATTTGGACAGGGCGAATACCAGTTGTCAGTCATTTTCGCCAGATTGGTTGTAGGGCTTTCGTTTTGAATAAAACTTTAAAAACTAAATTTGATCCTAGAAGCGAAGAGTTTATCTTAGTTGGTTATTCCGAAGAGTCCAAAGCATATCGCTTATGGAAGAGAGGCTCGCGAACCATTGTAAAAAGCCGAGATGTAAGATTTATAGAAAATGCAAAAGATTATAACATGGTTCTGTCGAACATCCAGAAGAGAATAGAATTTCATCAAACATGTATGAATTTGAACAGAAGAATAAAACAGAAAAGGAAATATCTTCAATAAAAGAAAACATTCAAGTTAAGGTAGACGAAGACGAAAATGATAGTGAGGAGGAGTTTCAAAACGCAGAGGGTGAGTGGCAGAATGCAGAGAATCAGGAGAGAAGCGGGGGGAAACACGGAAGCGAATGAGAAGCAGTGTGTAAAAGATTCAAATGAGATGGACAATATAAATAAGCATAACATCACTAGGCGCGTACTTAGACCGAGAAAGAAAGCTAAAAGCGTAAGTGAGGTTCTATTAAGTACAATATTTAAAGATCCGGATAACTTTAATGAAGCGTTAAGTTCCCCACAGTCATCGGAATGGTTTCAAGCTATGGAGGTTGAGCACGAATGTCTTATAAAAAACAAGACCTGGGAATTATGTGATTTACCAGACGGAAGGAATGCTATTGGGTGCCGTAGGGTTTTTAAAACAAAGTATGGATCGAATGGTGAAGTAGAGCGTAGAAAGGTACGCCTCGTAGCCAAAGGCTACTCTCAGAAATTTGGCACAGATTATGTAGAAACTTATTCGCCAGTTGTGCGTCAAAGTTCGCTTCGCATCATTTATGCGTTATCAGTAGAAAATGATTTGAATCTTACTCATTTGGATGTGTCGACCGCTTTTCTGAATTGCGAACTTGAGGAGGAGATTTTTATGCAACAGCCTGAAGGATTTGTTGATGTCAATAATCCAAGAAAGGTCTGTCATTTAAAAAGGGCGATTTACGGATTAAAACAAGCAAGTAGACAATGGCACAAATTTCTTACGGATAAACTCTTGGAATTAGATTTAAAACAATCAAAATATGATAATTGTATTTATTTTAATATAAGTGATAAAGAAGTCACAATTCTTGGGGTATACATAGATGATATTATCATTGCTTCAAACTAATCAAGAACTCATTGGATGTCTAGTGCACCTTGCAGTCTTTAGTCGTCCCGATATAGCTTTCAGTGTAAGTGTGTTAGCTCAATTTGCTCGGCATCCTAAAATGCAGCATTGGATAGCAGCTTTGTGGGTGTTGCGTTATCTTAACTTTACAAGAAATGCAAAACTTCTTTTCCGTAAAACAGGACCTCCACTAATAGGCTTTGTTGATGCCAGCTGGGCAGAGGATCGAAACGATCGTAAATCTCAAAGTGGTTTTTGTTTTATTCTTGCAGGTGCCGCGATCAGCTGGGAATCAAGAAAGCAGCATGTAGTGGCGACCTCGAGTGCGGAAGCGGAATATATTGCTCTTTCCGAAGCGGCTAAAGAAGTATGCGCTCTTCGTTTTCTTTTGGAAGAGCTGGGTTCTAAATGTGCACAACCGACCACAATTTATACAGACAATCAAAGTGCGCAATGTATTGCTTACAATGGAGGAAAGTATTCACGTACTAAGCACTACGACTATAAGTACCATTTTATCAGGGATACTGTGGAGAAGAAAATAGTTGAAATAAAGTACCTTCAAAGTGAAAACATGGCTGCGGATGCTCTAACCAAAGCGGTGTCAAGAGAAAAGCACAGATGTTGTTTCCAAACATTTGGGATGTGTTTTTCTGACAATGTTGAGGAGGAGTGTTAGATAACAACATCGACATAAATTTAATAATACTGTCTTGTTATAAAATGAATTATATATTGAACTCTTTCTTTTTATTATTTTCTATCTCTTTTAAAATCACATTTTTGTACCTTTGAAATCACGTTTTGTAATAACCTAACTTCTCTTGTAATAAAGCATTCAACACGGGAAACACGGAAGCGAATGAGAAGCAGTGTGTAAAAGATTCAAATGAGATGGACAATATAAATAAGCATAACATCACTAGGCGCGTACTTAGACCGAGAAAGAAAGCTAAAAGCGTAAGTGAGGTTCTATTAAGTACAATATTTAAAGATCCGGATAACTTTAATGAAGCGTTAAGTTCCCCACAGTCATCGGAATGGTTTCAAGCTATGGAGGTTGAGCACGAATGTCTTATAAAAAACAAGACCTGGGAATTATGTGATTTACCAGACGGAAGGAATGCTATTGGGTGCCGTAGGGTTTTTTAAACAAAGTATGGATCGAATGGTGAAGTAGAGCGTAGAAAGGTACGCCTCGTAGCCAAAGGCTACTCTCAGAAATTTGGCACAGATTATGTAGAAACTTATTCGCCAGTTGTGCGTCAAAGTTCGCTTCGCATCATTTATGCGTTATCAGTAGAAAATGATTTGAATCTTACTCATTTGGATGTGTCGACCGCTTTTCTGAATTGCGAACTTGAGGAGGAGATTTTTATGCAACAGCCTGAAGGATTTGTTGATGTCAATAATCCAAGAAAGGTCTGTCATTTAAAAAGGGCGATTTACGGATTAAAACAAGCAAGTAGACAATGGCACAAATTTCTTACGGATAAACTCTTGGAATTAGATTTAAAACAATCAAAATATGATAATTGTATTTATTTTAATATAAGTGATAAAGAAGTCACAATTCTTGGGGTATACATAGATGATATTATCATTGCTTCAAACTAATCAAGAACTCATTGGATGTCTAGTGCACCTTGCAGTCTTTAGTCGTCCCGATATAGCTTTCAGTGTAAGTGTGTTAGCTCAATTTGCTCGGCATCCTAAAATGCAGCATTGGATAGCAGCTTTGTGGGTGTTGCGTTATCTTAACTTTACAAGAAATGCAAAACTTCTTTTCCGTAAAACAGGACCTCCACTAATAGGCTTTGTTGATGCCAGCTGGGCAGAGGATCGAAACGATCGTAAATCTCAAAGTGGTTTTTGTTTTATTCTTGCAGGTGCCGCGATCAGCTGGGAATCAAGAAAGCAGCATGTAGTGGCGACCTCGAGTGCGGAAGCGGAATATATTGCTCTTTCCGAAGCGGCTAAAGAAGTATGCGCTATTCGTTTTCTTTTGGAAGAGCTGGGTTCTAAATGTGCACAACCGACCATAATTTATACAGACAACCAAAGTGCGCAATGTATTGCTTACAATGGAGGAAAGTATTCATGTACTAAGCACTACGACTATAAGTACCATTTTATCAGGGATACTGTGGAGAAGAAAATAGTTGAAATAAAGTACCTTCAAATTGAAAACATGGCTGCGGATGCTCTAACCAAAGCGGTGTCAAGAGAAAAGCACAGATGTTGTTTCCAAACATTTGGGATGTGTTTTTCTGACAATGTTGAGGAGGAGTGTTAGATAACAACATCGACATAAATTTAATAATACTGTCTTGTTATAAAATGAATTATATATTGAACTCTTTCTTTTTATTATTTTCTATCTTTTAAAATCACATTTTTGTACCTTTGAAATCACGTTTTGTAATAACCTAACTTCTCTTGTAATAAAGCATTCAATTGATCAACACTAACAAATAAATAGACATAAATAGACATAAAAATTGATACATAAGTATCAAGTTTAATTAATAATTTTTAATACAAATTAAGTAAAAATACTTAAGTAGGAAATTATTTTTTCAAAAAAAAAAAAACAAAAAAAACATTAAAATAGTAAAGTAAAAACAAATATAAAAAATTCAGTTTGATGGATGAACCTGGTGACTTTCTACCCTAAATCTCCGCGCTCGTTGTTTTCAAATGGTTTCTTTGTTTTGTCAAAATGTTTGTAGGCACACTGAAGCCTTTTTCGACTATGTATGATGATGGAAAAGCGATAACGTATTTTTCAGCAATGTTCCACAATGCAGGATACTTACGGTTTTTCAATGTTGCGTGGCAACCAGAATTTCTGAGAGCCTTGGTTGAAATTCTGCTTAAAGTCCTCCTCTGTGCTGATGGTAATCAACTCTTCTTGGATTATCACATTGGCTTCTTCCATGGCTGTGATATTGTACGGATTTATTATCCATTGAGGAATTTATAAATTTAAGAGATCTTCAAACCTTTTAGTAAAATCCTTGTGTAATGACATATGATTGACATATGATAAAATAACATCGTCTTGAAGCTAATTGTTCTGGTAATTTTGAAAAATGCGGAAACTGTGAATATTCTTTTCTGCTTAAATTTTGTTTATAAAGGTTGAGTTTACCCACAAAGGCCGATATTATTGATTTTTTTTTAATCAAGTTGAGATCGTCACCCTGCAGCTGCAAATTAACTTTGTTGAACATACCAAAGATATCAGTCAACTAATAAATATCTGTTTTATTGTTCAGATGTTCAGATTTTTTTCTTGTAAAAACTCCAACACAGATTATAGCTCAAAAATAGCTGAAAATCTTGCTAAGCAAGAGTCTCTTCTTGATAGCCTGCGAACTTCAGTGTGCAGAAGTAACCGAGTAAAGACTTCGTCGTTTTCCTCACATAGCTGAAGAAATAATTGAGAGTTCAAGGAACTTCTTCGAATCATGTTGATTGCATTTATAACATATTGTAAAGACTGATGCAATCTAGGTCTCAGATTTTTTGCCATTTTGCTGTCTGTGCATTTTGCCAATGCTGTCTGTGAGTCACGCAGTGAATGACCAGTACCTCAGGCAGTTGTCGCTTTAAGTGGGCTATAAGACCACGATGTCGCAACAGAAACATTGTTCTTCCATGCATGGAATAGCTTTGTCGATAAAAAAAAAACGTTCCACGGCCTGAAAAATCTATTCTCCTCTGGTATAAGTCTGTAAATAAGTAGCAAAAAGCAGTTCTTGGCACATATTTTCATCTTTAATATATCGAACATATCCTAACAACAAAGCTTCATTGCCGGGTAATGTAGACTCGTCCAACTGGAGAAATTGCATAAAATGTTTTCCACGTCGCAACCCATCTCGTCTATTCGTCTGTGAACGGTGTTATTGCTCAAGGGAATTCTCTTAGTAATATCATGTGCGGGCTTGTGCAATACATTGTTGAGAACCCCCGCAATGGCTGGTAAAATAAGCTGCTCTTCAATTGTGTGGGGTTTCCCTGACTTCGCTATTAGTAAAGATATATTATAGGACGCTCGTAAACAATCGACGTCTTGCATATATGATGACCCAAACATCGATCTTATGGATGGCCTTTTGTCTAGTTTTTTTTAGGTGCTTGAAAGAAGGACAATGGTTTACTTTTTTTGTCAGCATGTATTCTTGATAAGTGGTCCTCCATTTTTGAAAGTTTCATGGCATCGTTACTGAATAATTTTTCACATATGAGACACATCGACAAGTGTTGATTTGATAGAGATGAAATAAATCCAAACTTCAAGCAGTCTAAACTGTATTGTCTGCATTTTTTTTTCGTGTCTGCCATCATAAAACTGAACATTTTAGGTAACAACTGTTCTAAAGTAATTTCAAAGAAAAAATCGTAGAAAACTATTAAAACGTTTTTTGCTACTTACCCTGTTACTTTTTCATAAACTGCAGAAATCTATGGTTACGCTATTAACGCTCGTAGGTACATAACTAAGGATTTTGTAAATTTTTTTTCAATCACTCCCTATTTAGCCATGTAATCACTTTGTAATCTCTTGAAATAAATTAGTAGATGAGTGTATTATCATTGATATCCAAGTTCCAACGAATTTCAAAAGGCAAATGAACTTCCAACCTGAGTGCAAGCTTGTTATATAGCAAAATATCAGGAGCATGTTTGGACTTGAACTTGATCATGATTTCGTTCGTGTTAAATCGCGTATAAATTAATATACTGATGGTGACGCTCGCCAAGAGCACAGCAGTAAAACAGATAAGTTTTGAAAATAGATTTTTATTAGCCGAAGCGTTCGACTGAAGTGTTCAACTAAAACTAACTAAACTTATTACTAAACTCTACTTATGATGGCACCGCTGCATTGTCTGGCTCTCTCAGCTTTGCGCCTTGTACTGTTCGTTATTCCCGTTGCCTCATTCCTCTACGAATTAGCCCAACTATGCGCACTCAGCTTCCGGAGTTGTGTTACCCGTTAACTTATATGCGTCAAATACAGAGCGAGTTAAAAAGTGTCTGAATGACTTGTACGCTTGAACACATTATCTTGCACGAACTTGTCCACGCATATTGACTTGCCGAGTTTTTTATCTTGTTCGAACGTGTGCACGCTTATCGACTTGTTGAGTTTTTTGAAAGTACAACAATGATACTTGCTACTAAAATATTAGTCATTCTTATAACAAGTTGGCACACGTAACACAACTTATGCAGTATCTTGACCGTTTCAAATAAGAACTTGTGTTAATTAATAGGGATCGATTTTTAGACCTCGTTGAACCCCAAAATCAGTTTTCGTGTATGTTGTCCCATGGGAAACCGAATTCGACCCCAAGGGGTCGATGGATGTCGACCATTTTGGGAATCCTTGGTCTAGAGCTTGAGATTTGGCAAAGGTGCCTTCTATCTTCTTTAGTGTTTCTCATGTGGCTAACGAGGTTGGCTTGTTTGAAGCCATTTGCGGTATATAGATTTGGTGCTTGAATGGCCGCTTCCTATTTTCTACATAAAGTCTAGATAGGTTTTATAATGCCTCCATGCTCGCAGTTGAGGTGGTTCTTATAGCGCCTGTAGTCTACAGAAGATGATGGCCATTGAATTCTGCTTAGTTTCATTATTCTTTCCAATTTTGTTTAGTCTTGCCCTACCACATTACCGCACTGTATAGCATAATTGGTTTCAGCATCTCATCGTACAGCCAATACGTCATTTTGGGGTTGAGGCGATCATTTGCCGAATAGCTGTTTTGTGGTCCATGGGTATTTTATAGTCTTGTGTGTTAGATAGTTGAGATTGGATCCCGAAGTGAGTCTTTTACCAAGGGTTACACTTTTAAGGGGCAAGATCACCAGAACTGCCGGAATTACGGAGAACATGGCTCCTCGAAATCGCATATAATATGCTGCCTGCTGTATTATGAGTTTTAGAACAAGAAAGTCTACCATAGATCAAATGTTTACATTACGGCAAACCTTGGAAAAAAATTACGAGTTCCAAATCGATGCACACCACCTATTCATTGATTTCAAAGCCGCATATGGCAATGGAGAATACACGGTGGTCTGCCAAGGTCAAGTCAACTCTGGAATCACCATCTGTCTGTTCAGTTACTTGCATATGCGAACGACATTGATACAAAATGGGAATAACACAACACAACACTATGGACCGTAATAAAGCAACAGAAAAGTATGTGATGTTAACAAAACGCAAGATGTCTCTTACTAACGCTATCAACTACGGCAACAGCACCTGCGCGGAAATAATGCAAAGAATTACTGTTGCTAATCGTTGTTTCTTTGGGCTTAGACAGCAGTTTAGCAGCTAAATCCACTCTCGAGCAGCCAAAAGGACTTTATACGGTCGCGTTTGCATCGATTAAGAATGGAGGAGATATTTCAAAAGCGAACTAATATATACAGGCTGTACAGGGATGAAGACCTCGTCAGAAAAGCTCTGATAGCTTGGCTTAAATGCATGGAAGACACCGGGTGGATGCTGTAGCTTAAGCTTGTATTTCGCATATCTACAAGAGAAGAACTCTACATCTCGTCTGTCTGCCGAAACTAAGATCAGCAGATAGATTGATTCAATTTCACGGTCTTAGATTGTTTTAGATTGAAATCGTAAACTTAATGGAGCATCATTCTGGGCGCAAATCAGTCAGTCGAATCAATATAATCGTCGCTTAATTAGATCATCACAAGTATAGAGTTCCATGGGAATAAATCCCTGCCCTGTACTATGCAGCGTATGAGACAGTCTGTTGAAAGAATATGGTACTGCCTCTCTTTCTGAGAGGCAGAAAATTAGTAAAACTTGTTTCAACACTATCTGTTTGAAGTTCATGATAAATGTGCTGTTTGAGTTGAATCACGATTTACCCGCCAGTTAACTAACAAGCGTCGTGATAAAACTTGTGCTTGAGATTAAAAAAAGAAGGTAATTGAACTTCAAGTAGGTTCTAATTGATTGTAGATAGCTTTTCAACAAGCTCATTACGAGACAGTTTAGTTAGGCATTTAAGTTGCAGCTATTATTTAATTTGGATTAATAACAAGCTGTATTTTTCGAATTAAAAAATGACATAGTCAACCGCATCCATTCGGGAAAAAAGCGACAAGGAAGTTGGCGTTAAGAGCGCTAGATAGGAAAATAGTGCTTACAGAGTTATAGTATGAAGGACTGCAGCCCTGCAGTGAGCCTATTGTTTGCACCTCAGAAGAATTCAATTCAGAGGTCTCGGGTGAGGTACAGCCGATGGGGTTACAATTATATGTGACCACATCGGACCCGCTGGCACTAGCTGAAGCCGAAGATCCTGGTGCTCTGGGCTGCCCGTCATGCGACTATTACTCGTACCCCAATGGAGAAGATTCCGACAGTGAAAAGCACCAAAGTAGTATAGGGTTTTCCAATAAGGACTTGACAACTTTTTTTTTTAAATAAAACGCAAACCATTTGAGATATTTCAAAAACTTTATTATCGGCTTGAAGCCACCGCGGGCACGTTTGCAGCGGTCGATTCGTTGGACCCAATTTTCGAAAATTGGAGTTAACGCACTTAAAGTTGCAGTCACCGACTCCGAATTTCGGTAGAAAATTTTTATAATTTGCAGACGTTGCGCGTTCGTGTACTTTACCATGATGAAAATGTTGAGTTTACTGAATAAATTGACAGTGACAGTTTGATGATTAGTGAAAGAGTGTGTTAACAAATTAAATTCAAAGTTGTCAAGTCCCTATTTTAGTGAATTAGGCTCGTCTTTGCCCCTAAACCCGATTCCTTCAAAGCACCAGCCCTAAGAGTGAACGAGCCTACTGATTGTGCCTCTTCAGAGGCATCGTAAAAGAGTAAGGGCAAAGAAAAGTCGACGGGACTCTCAAATTTCTCCTCGAACCCCAAAGCTTTACTAAGGAAGGCATAGAGGACAACAACTTGATGGTAGGGCAGCGGGAGGTAGTCCCGACGTTAGATAGTATCTGTACTGTTGTTTCCAACTTTAACTCCTGTAAAAGGGATCCTGTCGACGGGAACAGGGTGGGTAGTAAAGGACTCGCCGAAAATACTGTTTAGGCGTTTTAAAAATCACAGCCGAAACTCGTAGATGGAAAAGGAAGTGACTATGCTAGTTAGGGCTCACGAAACAATAAACAACGAGCAAGTTAACAACCGCTGAGGGCAAGAAAGGTCAAAAACCTACTAGCCTGGCGGCAATTATTGTTATGCAACCATCAACCGCAACAGACAGGGATCCCTGCAAATCTAGACCGGTTGCTGGAAGCTTGAAAAAATACAGATCAGTGACACAACATTCCTCAAGGTAGGTACGGATGCCAAAAAGCAAAAAGAAACAGAAATTCACGTAACCGACGGCAATAGTCAACTTTGGTAATCCAGTGCGGAAGCTTTCTTACGACCGATTGTGGCTACTGGAATTAAAGATCCTAGGCGTTGTCAATAGTGCTTTTCTGAAAGGAGCCGAGAATATCCCGCTTTTTGGACAGCTAAGCACACTAAAAGAATTTAAGCTCATCTATTGCTATAGAATTGTTGAGAGAGCTCGCTGGCAATATAAAATCACCATGACCAAAAATCAAACTATGTATTGTCGAGAAAATCTCACCAAACCTAAGGTACGGTTAATAATCCCGAGTCCTTACATACCTAAGACACTATTAAGCACAACCTAAGACACCTCAATTGCGAATTTAATAGCAAGGAATAGCAGCTTTTTGAAATTGGTAGCCACACAAAAAGTGGCATGGAAATTGTGGTTAAATTTAGCCACAAGTCAATACCGAATGAAGCCTAAGTAGAATGCAAGCCTCTATGCTGAAGGTAATCCAAAAAAATGTTGATCATAGTAAGGCAACCAGAGCCAAAGTTATCTTTCTTATTTGTAAAGAAGAGATTGATATTCCTCTCATTGAGGAACTCGTAGCAAAATTAAAGGGCTGAACTCAACCAAATTGGTGACCACCATGGCCGACTCAGGCAATCGAAGCAGAACTGGAGCCTGTATAGTAGCTAAATCTTATACATATCTAATTATCTACCTCTAGGTTCCTAAGTAATGATGACCAGGCAGTAGTCAACTATGAGCAGGTTAGAAACCGTACATGCCTTAAAAATCAGCTGAAGCCCTGTCGTGAGTATAGTAGCAGGCAACGAAATTGCAAGCAAGTTAGCTCAAAAACGATCTTCCTTTGACAAGGAACTAGCAGATCGAGGTATCAAACCTCCACTCTGCACTCTAAGAATGCATGCGGATCAAATGACACAAATCAAAACCAATGAAATGTGGGAAACTTTCTAACCTGTGAAACTTCAAGAGAATTATGGTCGGAACTCAGCAAATTCAAAACAATAAATGCATTGATGTTAAGAAAATAATCAAGAAGTATGAACACTACACTGATAATTTCTACTTAATATCACTTGAAAATGGTTCAATTAGGTTTTTCGATCTAAAGAAGAACTACCGTTCAATATTGCACACTCAAGTAAATTGGGGCTTGCAGAAAAAACTCGAAATTGTTTCATAAAAACTTATTGTAGTACCTGTGCTGGTTCACACAAAACTGTTGATTGTAATGAACCCGATGTGATTAAATGTGAAAATTGCAAAAATTCTCATAAAGCGTCCGATCCCTCTTGCATCAGCAGAATAGCTTACCAAGAAATAAAAGAGAAAGCGGCTAAGAAAAAGTCGAATGCTCTTTCCTCGGTTCCACCATTATCGTGAGCTCAAGTTTCTGCTCATACAATATATAAGCATCCGGTTTCAATTCACTCTGTCAAGGAGTTTCCTCTGTTCCCACAATCTCGTCATCAGCGACAAGTTCCAGTTAAGAGTGCCAATCCAGCTCATAATGTATGGGAGAACCCTTCTCTCACAGCAGCTGATGCTATGGAGGCCACCTCAGCAATGTAGCTAGAAACACTTCTAGCAACATTTCATTAAATCATCCATGCAACATATCTAACGACTCTACTCTCTTCACTATCGATGTATCTTGTAAGACAAAATATGATCAATTTAAAGTAATCGCACATTTAGCAAGTAAGTTTGTGTATAGTAGTAACAAGTAATTATGGACAATACATGTATTAATATTGTTAATTGGAATGCGAGAGGTATTCGAAGCAAAACCGTAGAGTTCACAAACTTTTTAAATACAAGCAAAATCGATATTGCTTTTGTTACTGAGACTGGTCTTAATTACAACAGCAAGAAAAAGATTAGCCTATTGTAGAAGGTGAAAGGAAATAGAAAAACACACTTCGCTGTTCGGGATTTTCTTTATTGATTCCGTCAGGTGTGTTACACTATCTTAAATAGACTAAGCTAACCGGGAAAATCGCGCGATCAGGGCTCGAATTAGCGGGGCTTATTTACTTATTGGAAATGTCGAAACATGTACACAGGGTGTGCAATGTGCATACATTAAAACCAGGCTTTGCGAAAGTAGCACATTTATTTTTTTAAATCGCCTACACTATCAACATCTATTTTCAAATGCTATCGAAATGATCGAGTCGACCGTAGAGGTGGGGGAGTTAGAAAATGTAGGTATTGAGATAAATTTAATAAATAACAAATTTATTAAACTCTACTGTGTCTATTTTCCTGGTGGTGCTACATCAGTTGGAAAAAGAGCTCTGATCATAATCCCGTATTTTGTCGGCTTCTTCGGTCAGGGGAGAAAAGTGTGCAATATCGAAGTGATTTTAAAAACGCCAACTGGGCACGTTTTCGTTCCGGAATTAATCAAAAAGTTTTCAGCGTTTAAGTCTAAAGAAGATATTGATTCATTTGTTGATAGTTTTTCCCAAACTATTTTAAGCTCTGTTGAGGAAGCCGTTCCGAATTTGAAAAAAACTTCCTTCCCACATTTTGGAGTTAATAAAGCTGCGAAATATTTGCAAAAGATATTGGCAAAAATATCATCAGCCGTATTTTTCGATACCAAATGCTCTGCCTCAAAAAACTGGTTTCGAAAGAAATACTACAGTACAAGAACACAGAGTGGAATGTCAAATTAAAATATTTAGATAAAAAGGCAAAACCATTCTGGAACATTGTGAAGGTAATCAAAACTAAAAATAGACAGTTACCATGTTTAAAAGCGAATTCTTGCTCTTACTTCACCGACAGTGAGAAATCGAATGCTCTTGCAAGTAGTTTTGCAAGTAATTATTTAATATCTCAACATTTAGGCGATGCTGATACGAATAGTCTGGTGAATAACACTGTGCAAGCATTCAATGCAGATAGTCTCAACTATCACAATAATCTTCTTGTGAACGAAGAAGATGTTGAATATTTTATAAAGAGTCTGTGCATTAAAAAGTTAGGTGGTGTGGACCTTATAAGAAACACATATTTAAAACAACTTCCAAAGGCAGGGATATTATACATATTTTACATTATAAACGCATATCTTAAATTGCAGTATTTTCCTGAGGCTTGGTTTCGAAGAAATCACAGTTCTACCCATCAGGTGCTTAGGGTTCGTAATTCAATAAAAAACCATCGTTCTCAAGGTAAATCCACGGGAATGATTTTGTTAGACATCGAAAAGGCCTTTGACTCGGTTTGGCATGATGGTCTCATTTATAAAATGATTCAATTTGGTTTTCCCCTTCCCCTTTGTAAAATATTGCAGTCTTTTTTATCTAACCGTTGTTTTAATGTTCATGTGAACAGCAGCGTGTCCAATTCAATTGTGTTTAGTTCAGGAGTTCCACAAGGGTCGGTGATGGGACCTGTTCTCTTCAATATTTACATTGCTGATTTAAAAAATCCGCCTGGTTGTGAAGTGGCCATTTTCGCAGATGACGCTGCAATATATTTATCTCGTCAGTTTGCTCTTACTATTGAAAGCAATTTAAGGGATGGAATAGATTTGCTAACCAAATATAAATAAAATTAAATGAAGAAAAAACACAAGCGATCTTTTTCACACGAAAAAGGAAAGCTTGTTTTGTCCCTAACAGTCATATCCGACTTAATGAGAAAAATATAAATTGGGATAGATACCTAGGCATTTACCTAGACACAAGGCTTACATTTAAGGAACACACAAATAGGACACTCAAGAAAATTGGTATTGCAATTAAAATGCTGTACCGTTTTATAAATCCTTACTTTCACATGAAAACAAAATCATTTTGCATAAAACTAACTTTCCGCAGCATGCCATATAAATAAGTTGCAGGTCGCACAAAATAAAATTTTAAAAATGATGCTCAACCTACTATGGCATCACTCAACATTGGAGCTGCATAATAGGGCGAATGTTGAATTATTATCTATTAAGATTGCAAAGCTTAAAGCTGCATTTTTAAGAAGATGTAGATTTGCTGACAATCCTCTGATAAATTAATTATATCGTTAAATATTTTAAGTGCTTTTAAAATTAAGAAAATAATATGTAAATTTATCTATTTATTTATTTATTTGTTTTTTTTTTATATGTATCAATTTATTGTTATTTATTTGTTTAATGTTTATTAATTATTTACTTATTATTGTTCATTCATTTATTTATTTATTTATTACTTGTGTATTAAGTGAACAATCTAGTCAATTATATGTATATATATTTATTTATTTACTTTTTTCATTTTTGTTTTTCTTTCTTTTTCGTTTGGATTGGAGGTTTTTTTCCGTATTTTCCTTCAAAATTGTTTGTTAGTTTTCACGAAATTATTTGTTATTATTTAACCATATTTCAATAGAAAGATATTTTGTATTTATCGGATTATTGTAATATAATATGTGCGGTTACTATACCTATGTAATTTATTTTTTTTAAATATACGAAATAAAATACTCGTATCTATCTATCTATCCATGACCTCTCAGAGCTACCTGCTGTTTAATTTACATCTCTTTACAGATTTGCGAACGCAACACAACTAGCAACTGCAACTCAATTACCATCCTCTATGGGTTTGCACAGATCTAAGCGTGATGCGTTACTATGGTGTCCTGATCACTTAGCAAACCTAATTTAACCTAACGCATCTGTAACTGAAACCCTTGTTGATAGGTAATAGACAGGAGCTAAATTGTTGTCCGTGTCCTTAGCTTAAGTCTAGTTTCCGGACTCTCAGACCGTCTTTCTTTCTTCGTCTTTCAGGCGAAGGTAATCTTTGTAAATCCCCTAATTGTGGTCGGCAAAGTTTAGGCAGCAATAAAAGTGGTGTTACTTACTTATGTTACATATGTAGACTGCGCCACAGTTCGTTATACACCAACTGTCAAGCTAACGATATCATCGTTTTCTGTGTTGTTTCTCTGAGAATAGTCGAGTACGGTTCCTTCCGGAGCGTTAACGCTCCTGTTAGCGCTCCTGTTCCCTATTAATATTTTCTGCAGGTTTCTCCCTAACTTCCCCTAAGTCAATACATTGCTCTGATTTGCTATCTAACAGCTCTTTCACCTTATCACACAATTTGCCCTTCTGATCTTTATCAAATAGTAGCCACAGTTCGTTATACACCAACTGTCAAGCTAACGATATCATCCTTTTCTGTGTTGTTTCTCTGGGAATAGTCGAGTACGGTTCCTTCCGGAGCGTTAACATTCATCCATTCTACATTCTTGACAGAGTACAGGTCATAGTGTTCGCTGTTGTATTTTCAGCTTTAAGGCCCGTCATCGCAATCGGGACTAATAATCGCTGGAACAATTCAAAACGACCAGAGATATCTCTTTATCAGCATTCACAGGACTGTTATATTGTTATTCGGATCTTATATAGGATCTGGTAAGATTTGGCTTAATTAGCCAAGCCAAGTAAGCCTCAAGTGTTTATTGAACGTCACTTCTTATTGCCAGCATATAACATACTTGCACAAGCTGCAATCTGGAGAGTCAAGCTTCTTCTGTGGCTTCTTTGACAACAGGCCGGATATGCTGAAGTCAATAACCTAGTTCCAGTAACTTTAGGCTATCAAGTATATCGGTGATCTCATTATGACCCACACAGGACACAACGAAGAAAGGTCATTCAGAAAAATCTTGCATTCTTGAATTAATTTGGTGTTAACGAGAGAGTTTAGAAAGGTCTTAAGCGCAGCTTGGTTGTTGCTACGGATGTATTATAAAGGGTTTTCCAATAGGCACTTGACAATTTTGAATTTAATTTGTGAACACACTCTTTCACTAATCATCAAACTGTCACTGTCAATTTATTCAGTAAACTCAACATTTTCATCGTGGTAAAGTACACGAACGAGCAACTTCTGCAAATTATAAAAATTTTCTACCGAAATTCGGAGTCGGTGACTGCAACTTTAAGAGCGTTAACTCCTATTTTCGGTCGTAATTCTCGCCCTAGTAGGCAGGCAATAACAAGTTTAGTGCAAAAATTTGAGTCTACATATTCGTTGTGTGATGTTGCCGTGTCATTGAGACAACGGGTTGGTCGAAGTGTCAAAAATATCGCTGCGTTCAGGCATTCGTAGCAAACGATCCAAATCAGTCAATTCCGCTGCGTTTTCAAGAATTGGGCATCGCTCAGACCACATTATGGCGTATTTTGCGTAAGGATCTTGGTTTACACCCATACAAGATCAAGCTGACTCAAGAATTGAAGCCAATGGACCACTTGAAGCGACGTACGTTCTCCGATTGGATTCTGGAGAAGATGGGCCAAGATGATGAATTTCATCGCAAAATCATCTTTAGTGACGAAGCTCATTTTTGGCTCAATGGGTTCGTCAATAAGCAAAATATGCGTTATTGGTCGGGTGAAAATCCACATGTGCTTCATGAATCACCACTTCATCCACAAAAAATAACTGTTTGGTGCGGTTTGCATGCCGGCGGCGTTATTTGGCCATATTTTTTCGTCGACGATAACGATCGTCACGTTACTGTGAATGGTCAGTATTATCGCGCCATGATCACCGATTATTTTTGGCCCGAATTGGAAGATATTGACTTGGACGACATGTGGTTTCAACAGGATGATGCCACAAGCCACATAGCACAGGCTACAATCGATTTATTGAAGAGTAAGAATGATGATCGTGTTATCTCAAGAAATGGGCCACCTCGTTCCTGCGATTTAACCCCGCTTGACTATTTTCTGTAGGGCTACGTTAAGTCATTGGTTTATGCCAACACGCCGACGACGTTGGAAGAGCTCAGAGCCAACATTGAACGCGAAATAGCGGCCGTTTCGGCCGAAATGTGTGGCCGAGTCGTTGAAAATTGGGTCCAACGAATCGACCGCTGCAAACGTGCCCGCGGTGGCCATATGAACGAAGTCGAGTTCCATTCATAAATGTTGTGATTGTACTTCAAGCCGATAATAAAGTTTTTGAAATATCTCAAATGGTTTGCGTTTTATTTAAAAAAAAGTTGTCAAGTCCTTATTGGAAAACCCTATAGATTCTTCATCCCTTCCATTAACATCAAGTTTGCGTATATATTACAGACGCAACTTTGTAATCGGTTTTGTAGTCATCCTTGAAGATACAACTGCATTCCTTTCCTGGGTCAGATTCTGGCGAACGCATTCCTGAGCACACAGACCCGTTAAGACGAAACCAGTCCTAAGAACAGCAGAAACAAGTTTTCTTGTATTACTGCCTCGTACTGAAAATTCATAAGGCAAGAGTCAGAAGACAATAAGCGCGCAAGATTGTCAAAACTCCACTGCATGTTGTAGCGAAGAATACATCTTTTTTAGCGGAAGATGGCTTTGAGAATGGAGTCCATGATATGAATATTAAGGAAAGTTAGATTCATCAGTGCGTCTAACATCATATGCATATGGGTGATCTTAGTCAGAGAGTCTCACAATATGAGCCATAGTAGTGGAAAGAGGAAGTTTCCCTTATCGCAGTCAGCACCAGCAATCAGTTTTTTGTGTTCACAAAACTAGTGTTTTATTTATGCCTTGTTATCTGGTAAAGTTACACATAAAAAATTTGTCGAAGGTACCCCCGACGAAAATGTCCAAAGAATATTTATTGTTGTGGCGTCCGCTTTTAATTCTGTCGAGCTTCTTTTAATAATTTACGCGCGCCTAAGGGGTTAGATACGCTTTTACTGTTGCCAGGGGAAAGGTAGAATTATAATTCGCACTAGTTTTTTGTGGTTGAAACTCTGATTTTAAAGCGCAGATTTGCAGAATCAGTCAGCTTGAAACCATCGAAGGAAGCAACAGCGTATTAAGCGGCCTCATCTGTCACCGAAACTGATGAGAGATACCAGCTACGGCGTACTGTGTTACTCAGCGCACTTGCAGCTTCAGTGATGGGAGTTGCCTGTGGGCCGGTTCTGATGAACAACGCATATGGTGGAGGGTCTTCGAATTCTCGAGTTAGGAAATCATCCCAAAAGTGTTGCTAAATTAGTTCGCAGATCAACTCTTTTGTTTTTAGATTAAGTCTCAGTGTAATTGTAAACTGACTGTGGAAAGAGGAAAAAAAAAACTGCAAATCTACGATCGGAATAAATCAAAGTAATTCATGATTGTCACTTAAAAAAGAAACACCAACCGAATACGTTTTTAAATGCAGGATTCTGTCTGTTGAAATTTAATTAAAATCGAGAAAAAATGGGCTCTTCATACCAACTCCTTGTCTGACTTGGTCGTATGAAGCATTAATAAAATAAAAACCACCCATACGTATTTCAAAAGAAGGAAGCTAAGAATTAGGTTGTTTTAATTGCCCGACTAAGGTAAACATCTCAAATCATGGTAGACTGGGTGTCATGTCAATTCACAAATTGACATCATAGCTTAAACGGAAGTATCATCATTTTGGAATGTAAGCAATCAAGTAAAAATTTAATAAGGAAGCGGCCTTGACCTTGGTATATCAATAGAATCAATAGTTAAACGAAACAAATAATCAGCTGCCAAACTACATGGCCAAGTACTACATGTATCGCAATATTTACTTTACTAGCACACATCATTTGAACGCAAATTTCGCATCTCAACTTCAATGTTTAATGTCAAAGTTAAACCTGCTCAATCAATGACATTGTGTTTAATGTGGGCGATGTACCCCAGACTCTAAAAACTCGTATTCTCCCGGAGTTTACCTTCAACGCAGGAGCGTCATTGAAGCATAACAAATGTAATCGGCAACATTCTACAAATGTAGGTAAAACGTCTAGATAAGAGTTGACTTTATGACTAATTCTAATCACTTAAAGGCGTATCGTATTTACCATGAGCCGAGTGTGACATCCATCCCACATCACGCCAATAACCAAATTGTTTTTAGCACCCTAATTAGTTTTTTGACTAGGTCATCCTCTTGCATCCAAACTAAAATGATGTTAATTGGAATTTCACTAAATCAATTTTGACTAATGTATTCACCTGAAATCAATCGTTAAACCACCTCCACCAGTAGCTGGCAGACAACCACAATAGCTTGACCGCCCTCTTACAATAGGGGATCACGACAAAGTGGCGTCTCTATAAAAAGTCTAGCGTATCTACAAAGTAGTCAGTAGTTTCGGTTGATTATTTCACAGAACAACACCTTCAAGTCGTAAAGATGAAGTTCCTTATTGCTTTTGCTGCTCTCTGCACTGTTACCCTGGCTGCTCCAGTTGACGACTCCAAGAATGCCCAGATTTTGAAGTATGACAACGACAACAATGGAGTTAACGGATACAATTTCAAGTATGTCTGAACCGAGATACATTTTTCAGTTATGAGTACATGTTGATGGACTTTATTGAACTTTACAGCTTCGCTACCAGTGATGGAGTATCCCGTGAAGAGAGTGCTCAGCTAAATAATGTCGGAACTGAAAACGAAGCCATTTCCGTACGAGGAAGTGTCACCTGGACCGCTGACGATGGTGTGCAATATACTTTAAATTATGTTGCTGATGAAAATGGTTTCCAACCACAAGGTACTCATTTGCCAGTTCCTCCAGTTGCTTAAGAGATCTAACATTTAAAGGGTCTCTGGGCGTATCAACCAAATATATGTTTCTAGTCGACGTCAAAAATTCGTTATCGTGTAGAATAAAATTATTTCATAGATACATTGGATAGATTTCGGGTTTTTTATTGACAGCCATGGTTTAGGTTTCGGATTTACGAATAGGTGCTTACATCATTCGAATTTCCATAATATTTCCTTGAAGATTTAAAGTGGTCACGTTTGGTGTTTCTGTGCATACATCTAGATATGTTATTGACCCATTTTTGGAAGATATATATAAGAGATTTTGAACCAGTTAGGGTGGGGTAAACTCGTATTGTTGTCTGTGGATATAAGAGCTTTAATGTGGAGTTTGGATCAGTTAGTGTTATCTCGGAGTCACTGGTCGTAGTAAAAGACAAAATTCTATATCTTAGAGGCACCTGTAATATTAAAAGTTGGAGTCCTTGAGTTTGCTTAGATAGGTGCTCGCTTGCACGTTGGTGTTAGTGATCTTCTGCCTTTTGTAATTAGCCGCAACTGGATTTAATTTTTTTTATTACTCTGTGAATAGAGCTGATTGATGATGCGATATTGATTGGTTTAATGACCGATCTGTAGAATTTACTTCACTATGATAAGTGAATTCCCATACTATTTATACAGTGGATCGAATTTATGACATTAGTTTGCAACTTTTTGTAGATATTGAGGACAGAAACCACTTCCGTGTAGTATCAACGTTTCCATAGTCATTCTTTATTTCATTCATTTATCTTTTTCGTGTCGTAATTGATGTTCGTTTGTTTACTTATGTTTACCATGCTTTTGAAGGTAGAAATGCTTAGGTGGTAGTGTATCTGTGCTTTCAGTTCACTAACTTTTGACTGTTTTTCAAACGATTCTACTCCATTGATCTTTTTTATGTTCTAAGCCAAGGAAAAAAGATCTACTGTCTTCAGGGGGTCATGGCTTGTAATCATGATTTGCCTTTTTTTTTATAATTCTCTTCTTCGGACTTTGGTGTGAAAATACTTAATGTTTACCACATCCGTCCATGCCTGAGAGATTCTCTGTCTACAATTGTGACTATGAGTTAAACCGTTCAATCTGCCATTGTCAAACGATGCTAATCTTCCTCCCTTTTGCTCTGCCAGTTTTTATTCCCCTTCCTATAAGAGGATGTCTTACGCAATAAGTTCTGATCTTTGAGCACTTGATGAAGTTCAGAGCATTACAACGATATGACTAGAATGTCTGACGTATGAAAATGTTGACACCAAAATTAAGCGCCAAGTCACAAATGGCAAAAAGACAAACCCTGACTCAAAACGGAAACCGCTATAAAAAGAGACTGTACAATACTCCCATTATTTGAATATTCAAAGGAAACTTAGTATTTAATATTTACCAGATTATTGAATTGTCGGCATATAAATCAAACACGTCCCAATTGTTCAAGATTTTCGCAGATTTTGTGCAATTAACTAATCATCTTGTATCCAAAGCATCAATCCGAGGGGATATTGTGAGAATTTTTGATGAAAAAAGCTACAATGTGAAGAAAATGTCATTTATTGATAGTGTCTTTCTTGTTCCATCGCCAGCTTCAGTATCACCAACATCAAGGGCTTAACAGCGGCGGTACCACTAAATACATCAAAAATGCTGCCTCTAATATTTTACAATGCTGTCGTACTTTGGTTTCCAGTCAACATTTGTTGGAGTACTATAGAAGGTTTCCTAGTCAGACTAAATATACATCGAATTAATTCCAAATTCTTGATCTTATTGAAGAGGGAGAATCGCTTGGCAAATCAGTCAAAACTCAACCTAAGCTCAGAACAAAACAGAATACAGAGGAAGCTGTTTGTTGTAGAACCTGATGCTGAATTGAAAAATGTTTACAATTTACGTATCTTGCCAATGCCACTTCCATGGTGGAATGCCTATCGACGGACGGAAATCAGAAAGCTTCTAAACAGGTCACCAAAAACTAATCAGCAAGAAGACTGGGCTATATTTCCCAGAGTGCTTCCTATAAGCACTTTTGCGAAAAGATCGAAATGTATAGTAAAACCAGCACATTGGTCAACTAGAATCGCAAGTAAAGATTCTCAGTCTCCTGGTCAAAACTCATTTTCTAGGTAATCAGTTCACAAACAGCATCTATCACCGAAACCGCTAGTGTGTTAGGTACTACAATCCACCGTAGTTTATATCTGTCATCGAATGTGGCGAAAGATGAGCTAATTTAATATGCTTCTGTGATAGCCATGAGGTCGCCTGGCGGTGATGATATATGATATGAGGGAATAGTACTCCCTCGCTTCAAACATCAGTCTTGCCACTAAGATATTCTTCCTGCTAAAGGACATGGTCAGAATGGTTGAGCTTCATACCCACGAAACTGATTTTCCAATGCACTCTTTGTTGAAGATACTACATGCATAGCAATGGGGAAAGTCCAGATTCAAACCAGGTAGACAGAGTTAAATGTGCACTCGGTACGAATGAGTTTGCATTGTTCATATTCATCGACATTGAGGCCACCTACAGCAACGCAACTATTGGCCAAAGAACATGACCACGAAGCAGAATAGAATTTAGTTGCTGTTACTGACTGCGATATGTACTCGTAATGGTTATACAACTGGTTGCTCTATGATGCAGGTGGCCCTAAACAATCTAACAATATCGTTCACAAAATTTACATTCAGTCAATTTCAAAAATTGATCTATTCTCAAGAAGGGGTAAGGAAAGATCTACTGTTAGAAGCTAACTTTCTAGGAATCATATTGCATTATTTAGTATTAGGGAGACCTTGGCGAGATAAAGGGTTTTCCAATAGGGACTTGACAACTTTGAATTTAATTTGTGAACGCACTCTTTCACTAATCATCAAACTGTCACTGTCAATTTATTCAGTAAACTCAACATTTTCATTATGGTAAAGTACACGAACGAGCAACATCTGCAAATTATAAAAATTTTCTACCGAAATTCGGAGTCGGTGACTGCAACTTTAAGAGCGTTAACTCCAATTTTCGATCGCAATTCTCGCCCTAGTAGACAGGCAATAACAAAAGTTTAGTGCAAAAATTTGCGTCTACATATTCATTGTGTGATGTTGCTTTGTCAGTGAGACAACGGGTTGGTCGAAGTGTCGAATTTATCGCTGCGTTCAGGCGTCCGTAGCAAACGATCCAAATCAGTCAATTCCACGGCGTTCTCAAGAATTGGGCATCGCTCAGACCACATTATGGCGTATTTTGCGTAAGGATCTTGGTTTACACCCATACAAGATCAAGCTGACTCCAGAATTGAAGCCGATGGAGCATTTGAAGCGACGTACGTTCTCCGATTGGGTCCTGGAGAAGATGCGCCAAGATGATGAATTTCATCGCAAAATCATCTTCAGTGACGAAGCTCATTTTTGGCTCAATGGGTTCGTCAATAAGCAAAATATGCGTTATTGGTCGGGTGAAAATCCACATGTGCTTCATGAATCACCACTTCATCCACAAAAAATAACTGTTTGGTGCGGTTTGCATGCTGGCGGGGTTATTGGGCCATATTTTTTCGTCGACGATAACGATCGTCACGTTACTGTGAATGGTCAGCGTTATCGCGCCATGACCACCGATTATTTTTGGCCCGAATTGGAAGATATGGACTTGGACGACATGGGGACACAAGCTACACAGCACACGCTACAATCGATTTATTGAAGAGTAAGTATGGTGAGCGTGTTATCTCAAGAAATGGGCCAGTCGATTGGCCGTCTCGTTCGTGCGATTTAACGCCGCTTGACTATTTTCTTTGGGGCTACGTTAAGTCATTGGTTTATGCGAACACACCAACGACGTTGGAAGAGCTCAGAGCCAACATTGAACGCGAAATAGCGGTCGTTTCGGCCGAAATGTGTGGCCGAGTCGTTGAAAATTGGGTCCAACTAATCGACCGCTGCAAACGTGCCCGCGGTGGCCATATGAACGAGGTCGAGTTCCATTCATAAATGTTTTGATTGTACTTCAAGCCGATAATAAAGTTTTTGAAATATCTCAAATGGTTTACGTTTTATTTAAAAAAAAGTTGTCAAGTCCTTATTGGAAAACCCTATATATGGCTCGTCATGAGATGGGCCCCGATTTTATACGGCCATGATAAGACCATTTCTATTTTTGACACTTCTGCTTTAACTAGACTCCAAAGAGACTCGGCTGCGCAATTGGTTCTTTTCTAGATTCACTGATGTTCATATCATGGGTTGCACTCTCATGCCGATCTTCCCTTTAAAAAAAACATTTCGTTCAACAAGCGCTGTCATCGGAATGCCGTATCTGAATGATATCTGAATCCCGGCTACTGTGGGAATATGTCCATTTCCTCTGAAGTTAGAATTTGCTTCGATCAAAATATATTCGGATCTTCACTGATGGCCCTAAAACCGATAGGGTTCTGGTTTTCGCGGAGGATGACAACCACAGCCTTCACTGCCCGTAAGTCTTTCATCTTTCTTACAAGGGGAGAAACATGTAATTTTAGTAGAAATTAGCTTTATTGTTCTCTTACCACTTCTAAGGAAGTTCGATTATGCAAGCCTTATTTGGAAGACTCAATTCAGTGAGTCTTGTCTGGTTTCTAGGTCACAATAGGATCTCCAATGACCTTGCTAGGCGAGGTTCAAAAGAGCACTTCTCACTATTATTGACGACTATGTCAGACAAGTAGTGAAGTAATCTTATTTTCGTCCACCCGTTTCTGCTCAATCCTCGTTCTCGCCCATTAGAACTATGAGCTTTGCTGGTTTTAGAAAATGATGGACCGTGCTGTAGATGGTTGAAAGTCGGTGATTTACAACATCGAATACTTAGGCGAGATCAGCAATCCGAAGGTCGAAGTCCTCCAGTTTCGTACTAAAGGCCTGTTTACAAACCGCACAAAAGATGAATTCTAGAACATACCCTTGATATGTGACAAGACCTTGAATAAATAAAAAAAAAGTTTGAAGAACGAATATTTTGATTTCGAAATCATATGACTTCAACGCAAAGGTAATAAAGAACAGCATTATTCGGTCAACTGTCAGTGTCCCTAACTGAGTTGAGCGGGATTTAAAAGTTGGCTTGGAATAGACGATTCACAAGCGGTGGCTACCCTTTCAGTTAGATGAACTGAAGAGAAGAAAAAAAAACGATAACTTCTTCAGTTAGATGAACTGAAGCCAGTAAAATAAATGTAATTAAATAAAACTCGTGACCTTTGATTTCTAACTCTAACTTTATTTGTTGACTGTTGGCTGAAGAGTGATTTAACATATGCATTTCTTCTTCCCTCGAAGCTGCTGATGGCTTATATACCACTCAGCTGTTTCTTCTAAGGTCAATCACCCTGGGTTATTTACCTTAGTGTAATATGTGAACAACACACCAACAATGCCCCCATATTTTCGGAGTAGGTGTTAGAGTGCATTGTTTTGCAGTGCATCTCACTCACATGCAATTCGGCCATCTTGGAATTTCGTTGCCTTTGGTCAGAGATTATGACCATATTCTTCAAGTGGCGTTGAAATTCGTCAAAGCGAGATCGATATGTTCTTGACAGATATGTTTGACAGTTTGATTTTTGTGAGTTTGTCCCGAGTCAAATCGTTTTGTGGTGCGGCTAAGTTTGTGTTCAATTCGTTGGTTTGTGTTTATTTTTATTATTTGTGTTGTGTGCATTAAAGCTAATTATTCGCGATCTTTTCAATTTTTATTTCACGCGATTAATTAGCTTCCTGCAAACACACAATCTCCTATTCTTCCAGCGCGCCGTTGATTTTGTTGGGAAGCAACATGCTCCCGGCCCGGCAACGTTGAGTTCAGAAATTCCAAGGTGGTATGTTGTGTGGTGCTGTGTAGACCAGGCTTCCAGATCTCTGTCTCTTGTCATGTGGATTTAATTGCCTTTCTTGTTGCTTCATCTCCGTTTTGCCTTCTTGTTGTTGGTCGGATCTCTGTGTCTTCCCTCACGTCGGATTGTGATAGTTTGCGAGTGCCGAGAAAGATACAAAATTGTATTAGTTTGGGTTTGAATGTATATGCATAAAATAAAATAAATTATAGTTAGCTGCTACAGTTGGATATCCATAACTTAATGGCAAATCGGTTGACCTTGCGAATTAGTGAGAAATTTTATTACGTTGGTGGGTGGTGGTGGTGGGGGGGGGTTATTAATTCACTTAAAGTCTATATATATTTTTTGATATGTTTATTAATTCAATAAGGTTTTGTGTACATATTGCTTTTGTTTTGTTTACATTTTATTCAAGTTCTTAACTCGATTCGTTCGACGGATTAGTTACCGGCAAGGGGGATAGTTTCGCGATCGGACGTTTTAGGACTCCTTTTCTTGTCATTATGGTCACCACGCGCGTTAGACCATCTGCACCGGGATGCAAATTACGCGCGCGAGAATCCACGACGAAGGCGGAAGGTTATTCTCCTTGACGAGAACTATGTCTCCGAGTTTGATGTTCGGCTGTTGCTGAAGCCATTTTGGTCGTTGCTGTAGCAAATGCAAGTAAGTTGTGCTCCACTGCTTCCAGAACTCTTGTGTTAATCTTTGAATATATCTCCACCTATCGAGATTGTTTATGTTTTTCTCCATTAAATTTCTTTCGGGCAGTGTAATTATTGATGCTCCGATCAAAAAATGTCCTGGAGTGAGAACCGTCAGATCATTTGGGTCGGACGTCATTGGGCATAATGGCCTTGAATTGAGACATGCCTCGATTTGAGCAAGCAGTGTAGCATACTCCTCAAATGTAAGCCTGGCTGCTCCAACTGTTCTTTTAAGGTGGTGTTTAATTGACTTGACACCAGCCCTCCAAAGTGTGGTGAAGCTGGTGGATTAAAATGCCATTTGGTGTTTTGTGCTGCCAGACTTGCCGAAACTTCTGCTGACCATTCACTGGAGATGTGTTTGCTCTCCTTGTTCAGTTCGTTCATGGCTCCCTTGAAGTTTGTCCCACAATCACTGTACATGTTGGAGCAGATTCCTCTACGTGCCACAAACCTCCTGAAAGCTGCTATGAACGCTGCCGCAGTAAGGTCACTCACTACTTCAATGTGTATCGCCTTTGTTGATAAGCATATGAAGACAGCTATGTATCCTTTCGTCGTCTTACTGCATCTGCCCTTCCACATCTTTATTTCTATAGGGCCCGCGTAGTCTACCCCGGTGTTCGTAAATGGCCTTGAAATTATTACGCGTTCTCTAGGAAGATTTCCCATGAGCTGTTCTTGCATTTTAGCATTATATCGATGACACCGGACGCAGTTGTAGATTGTTGATTTGACTAGTCGCTTAAGATTAGTGATCCAGTATTGGCTTCTAATCTCTGCTATCATGATCTGCTGTCCACCATGAAGTGTGCGTTGATGCACATCGCTGACGACCAATCTCGCAAAGTGATGTGAGTCCCTTAGTATTATGGGGTGTTTCTGGCTAAACGGTATGGTGGAGTTTGTTAATCGCCCTCCTACGCGTAAGAGTTCTTCAGCATCAAGAAATGGATTCAAACGGAGAATATGACTGCCCTTTCTAATGCTCCCTTTCTCTTTCAGCGTTTTTATCTCCTTGTGAAATAGTTCACCTTGAACAAGTCTGATGAGCTGCTTTCGTGCAGCATCTAGTTCATCAGGTGTGAGTCGGAGACTCTCCAATGGTCTTCTACTTGCCCTATGTTTTAAGTATCTAAAGTATCTGCGCCATATAGCTGCACTGCGTACTAGCCGCTTCAGGTTTGAAAATCTTTGAAAGTATTCATTGTTGATGATTACATAGTGACAGATGACTTCGGCGAAGCTGACTTGTAGATTTGCTAGTTTGTTCTTATAAAATGATGATTTTACTTCACCCTTCTTATTTTCTTTCTTTGTTTCCAGCTCCGTATCGCGCAAGATCAATCCTGGACCTTCGTTTATGGAAAAATTCTTCAAAAATTGTGGCCCATGCCACCACATGTGGCTGTTGATGAGATCATGTGGTAACATTCCTCGTGAGCCTATGTCCGCTGGGTTTTCTTTGGTTCCAACGTGTCACCAAGCATCGGTGTTTGTTAGCGCTTGGATTTCGTTGACTCGATTGGCTACAAATGTAGTGCGAATTGTAGGGCTTCCTCTGATCCATGCCAATGCTATCGTCGAGTCAGACCATGCAAGAGTTTCAACGTTTTCGAATTGCATGGCCCTCTTGACACGATGTAACAATTTGGCTAAGAGGAGTGCTGCGCATAGCTCTAGCCTTGGTAGCGATACCCATCTTACTGCTGTTGGAGCAACTCTTGTTTTTGCCGCTAAAAAATGAATGTGCTCATGGCCTTCGTTTATAATGCGAGCATATATTACTGCGGCATAAGCCTTCTCGGAAGCGTCGCTAAACCCGTGAAGTTGTACTTTCGATGACCTTGCGAATTCAATCCACCGAGGTATTTCCAGTTCATGAAGTGCTCTTAACCCCCTTCGCAGCACTACCCACTGACTTTCAATCTCTTGAGAAATTGGTGAGTCCCAAGGATATTGTTTCAGCCACAGTTGCTGCAGGATTAGCTTGGCCTTTATCACGCATGGGGCGATCCATCCTAGCGGGTCAAACAGACGAGCGATGTCTGCAAGTACGGTTCTTTTTGTGAATTGTTGGACCTCAGGCAAGCTAACATTGAATGTGAATGTATCTTTCGCTGGATGCCATTGAATCCCAAGTGTTTTGATGGCATCTGGTGATTCAAAGTTTAAAGGCAGATTTATTTCCCTTTCGCTTTCAGGAACCTGCTCTAGTACTCTCGTGGAATTACTGGCCCATTTTCTTAGAGGAAACCCGGCTGATTTTAGGACTTCAATAATGTTTTTTTTGTAAATCGATGGCTTCCCTTTCGTCATTCGTACCATAGATGAGGTCGTCGACGTAAAATCCTTCTGTGAGCACCTTTGTTACATTTGGATACTTGTCTTCTACATCTGACGCTAGCTGATGTAAGGTGCGCACTGCTAAATATGGCGCCGATGCAGTTCCAAATGTGACTGTATTCAAAGCATATGTTTTTATAGGGTCATTTTGTCTATGCCTCCATAGAATTAGTTGATATGACGTATCTTGTGCTGCCACCCATATCTGCCGATACATCATGCTTATATCTGCCACAAACGCTACCTTGAACTTCCTCCACTTCGTGATCAGATCTATAATGTCGGGTTGCAGTCGTGGACCCACCATTAAGCAGTCGTTTAGCGATACTCCGTTAGAGGTCTTACAAGATGCATCGAACACTACACGGAGTTTTGTGGTGCTACTTGATTCTTTGACGACAGCATGATGAGGCAAGTAGTAGTGTTCGCCTAGTTCCGTGGATCCTGAGACCTCCTTCATATGACCTAAGGTGGCGTATTCGTGGATACATTTGGTATAAGCTTACTTTCGCTTTTGGTTTGATTCAAGTTTTCTCTCTATTTGAAAGAATCTCGCCATGGCTGCCTTCTTCGAATTCCCCAAGGTTGGGCGAATTCCATCCTTGAATGGGAGTCGTACTTCGTATCTCCCATCTTCATTCCGCTTGAATGTTTCTGAGAAATGTTGTTGACATTTTTGCTCCTCCGGTGATAGTTTCCTGTCATCGAGATTTTCCTCTAATTCCCAAAATTGCCTAAGTTGTGCATCTAAAGCGTTGAAGTGATTTTGGACAGTGAAACAAGTAATCTTTGGAGTAGTATTAGTTTTTCCGGTAAGGATCCATCCAAATTCAGTCTGTTGTGCTACAGGAGACCCCCTTTGTCCCTTCACTAAACCTTCGATAATTATTGAGCTGTACACGTCCGCCCCTAACAGCACATCAATCTTCCCTGGAACATTATACGCCGGATCAGCTAATGGCAAATTGGACAAATGTTTCCACTCCCCTTGGAGCGGATAACTTGGTAATGTTGCAGTTAGGACAGGTAACACAAATGCTATAACATCGAGAGAGAAGGCTGTATTGTTAAACGATTGCAAATTAACTTTCACTCGGTATTTGGAACTGCCAGTTGGGTTTTTTCCAAGTCCTGTGACTCTAGCCGATACATTCTGCCTTTTGAGGTTAAGCATTTGAGTAGCATTTTCAGTTATGAATGTGGCCTCGGAGCCGGGATCTATGAATGCCCTAAGAGTGCACTGCTTTCTATTCGTGGCAACCACCTTAACGAGTGCAGTCGCTAGTAGCGTTTTTGACTGCATTTGGTTGAAATGTGCTGTATAGTTTTGAGAAGTGCTTAGTTGATCACTCGGAGGATTGAAAGGGACAGAAATTTGGCTTACAGGATTTTGTATATAATGGGATTGAGGATTATATTGGGATGCATTTTGATTGTGGAGTTGAAGATGTTGTTGGTGGTTTTGAGCAGTGGTTGAATTTTGTCTAGCATCAATGTGCAGTAATGTGTGATGCTTGTAACCGCATTTTTGGCACCTGTTGCTACTGTTACAAACCGAAGCATGATGGTCATACCCCAAACAATTACCACAAACTCCATTTTTCTTTATGACGTCAGCTCTGGTTTTGACATCCATAGTAAGGAATTTTTTGCAATGTCTCATCCCATGAGAAGCCTTGCAAAGTCGACATCGAAACTGTTTTGTTTGTTGCTGGGAACTTAATTGGCAGGCTGCGGAAGTGGTTTTTCGAAACGAATATGGGTGCATTGATTGTTTTGAATGCACATTCAGTTCGGAAATGTTTTCCAGCGAACTAAAACGACCCTCGATGAAGGATAAGAAAGATTTCCAGTCAGGAAGAACCCTTGAAGTGCCTAGCTTTTCCTCCCAATCTCGTTGGGTCTGCGGTGGCAGTTTATTAAAAATTAGAAAAATGAGAATGGCGTCCCATGTTTCAACAGCTATTTCAAGGTTAAAAAGTGCGTAAACGCATTCAATGCTGGTGTCGTGTAAGGATTTTAGGCCAGCAGCAGATTCACAGGTTAGTTTACTCTGCTCTACTAATCTCCTAAGCTGGGTATTTACAAGTTTACGCTTGTTTTGGTACCTGTCTGTGAGAATTGTCCAAGCTGACGCAAAGCTTTTGGAATCTATTGGAAGGTGCTGGATTAATCGAGCAGCTTCCCCACAAACAGACGTTTTAAAATATTGAAGTTTTTGTATGTCCGATAATTCGGTGTTATTTCGGACTAAGCTATCGAATAAATTATAAAATTCCGACTAATCTTCGAATTTGCCCGAGAATGAATTTATCTGAATTCTTTGAAGACGTACATCAGAGCCAGCGGATCTCGTATTGTTTAATCGAGACATGTCTACTGATGCATTATTGTCTTCCAAAAAACGATCAGTCTCATCGTGCAGCTGCCCACTAAAGGTGAAATATATTCTCTTGATTTTCGAGAAGATTTCATCCTGAATGTATTTTTCTTTCAGTGGGTCAGCAGCATTTCCGATTATGTTTGAATGTTCTTTTTTCGCCCGTTTGAACATTTCATCGATATCAGATAAACACGCGGTTAAATACCCCCTTGACTTTCTCGACTCTTCATCTTTTTTAAATTGTTCATAATCCCGACTAATCTCATTTAAAATATCTTCCTGACATTCGATAGATTTCGATAATTTCGACATTTTTTTGTTTGCACTTTTATTTGAAAAAATTCTTATTTCACTTTTATTTGTCTTATTGGTGTTATAATTTCATTAGTTTTTATTTTTATTACGTATAAAAGCAAGAAAATAAGGAAAAATTCATACCTTAGTTTTTCTGTTTTTTGTACTTCGACCGTCACCGGTTGTTACTCGGACCGCTGTTACTTTGTGACAGCACAGGTTGCTGTACTAAATCCGTTGGATTTGTTTAAATCTGAACCGTTGGGTACTGTGGCCGATAGACTGTCCGCCGTGGATCGGAAACGTATATTTTCACTGGATAGATTATCCAGCTATACTTAGTCCACAGCACACTCTTGATTTTCCACTTCACTTCCTAGAAAGGCAGTACTCTTTCTATGTGCTCCTCTGTTGAAGGAATAGTTGGGTACTGTGGCCGATAGACGGTCCGTCAGGTCTCGGAAACGTATATTTGCACTGAATACTTTATTCAGCTATACTTAACCCACAGTACACTTTGACAAAAGAACGTATTTTTTTTTTTTTTTTTTTATGTGAAATATGTTGCACTGATTCACTTTAAAGGAAATTATTTCCTCTATGCCCTTTTATTTAAAGGAGACAATCGAAGGACCATGTCCCTAACTGAGTTGAGCGGGATTTAAAAGTTGGCTTGGAATAGACGATTCACAAGCGGTGGCTACCCTTTCAGTTAGATGAACTGAAGAGAAGAAAAAAAACCGATAACTTCTTCAGTTAGATGAACTGAAGCCAGTAAAATAAATGTAATTAAATAAAACTCGTGACCTTTGATTTCTAACTCTAACTTTATTTGTTGACTGTTGGCTGAAGAGTGATTTAACATATGCATTTCTTCTTCCCTCGAAGCTGCTGATGGCTTATATACCACTCAGCTGTTTCTTCTAAGGTCAATCACCCTGGGTTATTTACCTTAGTGTAATATGTGAACAACACACCAACAATGCCCCCATATTTTCGGAGTAGGTGTTAGAGTGCATTGTTTTGCAGTGCATCTCACTCACATGCAATTCGGCCATCTTGGAATTTCGTTGCCTTTGGTCAGAGATTATGACCATATTCTTCAAGTGGCGTTGAAATTCGTCAAAGCGAGATCGATATGTTCTTGACAGATATGTTTGACAGTTTGATTTTTGTGAGTTTGTCCCGAGTCAAATCGTTTTGTGGTGCGGCTAAGTTTGTGTTCAATTCGTTGGTTTGTGTTTATTTTTATTATTTGTGTTGTGTGCATTAAAGCTAATTATTCGCGATTCAATTTTTATTTCACGCGATTAATTAGCTTCCTGCAAACACACAATCTCCTATTCTTCCAGCGCGCCCTTGATTTTGTTGGGAAGCAACAGTCAGAATATACAGCATACGTAGAAATGGACTCTTTGAAAATGTTCAAAATATCCGAATGTTCTCTTTTCTACATTTTATTGACTGTTCTAATTTTGCCGGTCATGTAAACGATGGTTCCATCCACTGTATCCCACTGCTCGTTCTATTTCATGTGAAGACCAATCCGTGGTTTTGAGTAGTACCGGTATACAGTGGACCTGCGTTCCAGGTGGATATTCTCAGATAATACTGTTTGGATATTTTTCCGGTGGCAAAACTTCTAAGCTAGATACCCAATTCTTAAAATATCCTTAAAGATGTTTAGCGAGTTATATAGTTTTCCGCTTGTTGAAACAGAAAAAAACGTAGGATTTTGGCAACATATCAATATCTGTGTAAAGTATGTACTTAGCCTAAACTTATGACAAACGATGCACAATATGCACTCTACCTTAACTTATTATTAAACGTCAAAAATCTACAAACTCACTTGTCTACGCAAATATAACGAGAAAACACTTCCTCCTCGTGTCTCAATCAGCATAGCTGTAAAGTAGAGTTTCTTTCAAAATAACAGTTTTAAGATATTAAAGTGTCGACGAGAAAATATACAACAAATTCGCGTGATCTACAATATCAAGAAAAGAAAAGACAAAACTAGAAATGAAAAAAAAAACATCGGGATATCTTAAAGAGTTCCATCACTCCAGCATGGATTGTGCAGTACACCACAAGAGGTTGCTGCAATTTTTCGCAGCGAAATAAAATAGCAACGCAAAAGAAAGCCGCTTTACTGACGAAGCTGTCAGAGGAGTCGTATTCCCTTTTGAACAATACTTGCTAATCGGAAGAGGCAGATGGTAAAACGTTTGCAGAAATCATCGAAATCATGAACAAACACTTCAAATTCATAACACAATGTTCATGGAGAGGGTGAAGTTTTATATGGCTCACAAGGAGCCAGCGGAGGGGATTTAGGAATGTTTGGAGAATGTACAACCTAGAAAATATATTGTTAATCAAAATTTTATTGAAATGGAAGAGCAGGAGGAAACATTGTTTTCTGCGAATTCGGTTTATAGCGTTGATCCTATTTTTCTATATCAGTCACGACTAGCATTCGAGCTGCAAGCATCGACCATATTCTATCGTGTGATTTTTCTTTGCTCTTTGTCAATTTCGGTTGTTCCCGTTAGCTGAATTTTTTTTTTTCTTTTTTCTCCTCTGTACAGCTAAATCAATTTTTTGTCTCATCGCGAGTGTAAAACAACACGTGTTAAAATGGCCCATGGGCCGAACATGAGTGGTTCCCGTTTTAGGACACTACCACTCGATGTGGATTCTGCAATATTAGCTCAACCAAATAAAAAAGTAAAACGCAACATATCAACATCTACTTCGATCTCCCCATACTCTTTCCCCGCCCTCCCAGCGATTAAAATTGCAAAAAACCCTAAGTTTATAATAATTTCTCCAAAATCAAGTGATAAGCCAATCTCATCAATCAGTCCTTTTCTATTAAAAAAAGCTATTGACAATATTAGCACTGAATATGAACAAGAGACTCTTCTCCGTGATGGTAATATCCTTGTTTTAGCAAAAACGGAAACATCCGCCAAATTGTTCCTAAAAGCAAACAATCTAGCCAACTCATGTCGCGTTGTAATAAAACTACACGACCGATTAAACGAGTCCAAGGGTATTGTTTACGCGCCTTGTTTAATCAAACAGAAATTATTTCGGAGATGAAATCACAAAATGTCACTGGTGTCTACAAATTCACCAAAATTATCGAAGGCAAATCAAAAGCTACCGGTCTCATGCTTTTTACTTTTAATCTTTTTCAAACTCCCACAACCGTCGAAATTGGTTTCTATAGTGCTAAAGTCACAGAGTATATACCAAACCCCATGCGATGTCGTAAATGCCAACTTCTTGGGCACACCACTAAACGCTGCACTAGCGAAGCCAAGTGTGAAACATGTAGCTTAACTATACATATTCCTGCTCCGTGCACCCGTACTGTGTGTGCAAATTGTGATCTTCCACATCCATCCAACTCCAAAGACTGCCCTGCTTTTAAACGCGCTAAAGAAATGCTCATAGTAAGACACAAAAAAATGTACTATGGCGGAAGCTAGACGGATTCACAAACAACAGATTCCTACATCTTTACCAGAATTATCCCAATCATTTGCACATAAAGTTAAAAATAACACATATACCCTAAATCAACCTAATCCAATATCTTCAACTCTATTTGAATTACCACAAACTTCAAAAATCTCAATTCAAAAAAACAACGCAAAACCAGTCACAACAATCAGCTCAACAAAACCAATAAACAACCCAACAAAAGAAACAAGCAACTCAACAAACAGTATTTATCCACATACAAAAAATAACCTTGTCTATGCAGAATCTACTTCAAAGGCCTCTAAAACTAATCCATCTTTAACTCAACCCCAATTCAACCTTTCCGAAAATACCATATCAAACTCTCCAACACGTCAATATAACAGCAGACCCCTTAATTCTTCACCTGAAGCACCCCCATCGAATTTAAACTATCAATCGCCACTTTCAAAAATTACACGAGAATTACTAGAAAATAATAAATATTATGTACAACATACAGACTCATATGATGCCGAAAGTCAAAATTAACACTCTGTAGCAAGTGCAGCAAGAGGTGGGCGTAAAAAGAAACACTTGTTTTGACAGGCGGTGTTACCTTTATTCGGTAACAAAGAGAAGAAGGAAAAAAACTGCATTCTGCTTCTAAAGGGTCCGCCATCTAACGTCGTTTTTTTCAACTAGTGCTTATTTCGTGAATGGTAACACTTAGCTCATGTCTGATTTGACAGATAATTAGTTTTATCCTTCCGCTGAACGAATATGGTTGTGTATACGCTTGAACAATGCTGGAAAATATTGCGACATTACTTTGAAAATCATGGTAATGTTACAGAATGTGTGCGAAAATTGCGTACGGATTTTGGAAGAAGAGAAGCACCGTCAGCTCCGTATGTTCGTTATCTTGTGAAAAAAGTGAAAGAAACTGGCAAGCGTGAAAAGCCAAAAACAGTGCGTACACCCGAGAATATTGCTGCTGTGGCAGAAAGTGTGCGTGAAGCGCCATCAACATCAATTCACCGTCGTTCTCAACAATTGAACATTTCGGAGACATCATTGAGACGAATTTTGCATAAAGACCTTGGTATGACGCCATACAAAGTCCAATTGGTTCAGGAGTTGAAGCCAACTGACCATCCAATGCGTTTTCGCTTTGCTAAGTGGGCCTGGTTTCAACAGGACGGCGCTACGTGCCACAATCCGAAGCTACACTCGATGTTTTGCGCCCTGTTTTTGAAGATCGCATTATCAGCCGCAGAGCTGATGTGGTTTGGCCACCTCGGAGCTGCAATTTGACACCGTTGGACTATTATTTGTGGGGTGCCGTAAAAGATAAGTGTTACGCCGATAAGCCAGAGACAATTGACGCTTTAAAGGACAATATTCGTGAAGCCATTGGTGAAATACAGCTGCACACAATTGATAATGTGCTTAAAAATTGGACCGATCGTGTAGGCTACTGTATGGCCAGCCGAGGCAGCCATTTGAATGAAATTATTTTCCATTATTAACCGGAAGGATAAAACTAATTATCTGTCAAATCAGACATGAGCTAAGTATTACCGTTCACGAAATAAGCACTAGTTGAAAAAAAAAACGTTAGATGGCGGACCCTTTATTTATAGCAAAGTGAACTTCGGTTCAATGACCTGATCAGGTGGTCCGAATATTATTAGTTTTGTTAATAGATGTCGTTGGCTGAATGTTCGAAAAATTTTCTTTGCACAGGATGCTTTCTTATATTTCTTGTGATTTTTATATGTTCTTTTTACTTTTACCTACAATTCGGCCATCCTGATCAAGTAATCGCCCCGATTACATAGCGCATTTTTTCAATATACGAGTATGTAAAATAATGCTGCATAGGTATGAATATGTGATAATAGATATAATAGATAAGAATATTAGGACAAAATAACAAAATTCAGTTCTTAAAAAAATTAGAGAAGCTATTCAATAATTCATTTCAATTCAATCAACAAAAGAAAAAAAATACAATGCGATACTAAGAATGATACAATGATATCTCAATGAAAATAGGTTTGGATAACGCGATATAATTATGTAATTTGTAAATGTGAATATCAATTTTCGGACGGAGAATCGAGATTTTTCAAGTTGTCCCCAACTGCCTCTTCACCGTCTTCTGAACATCTCTGCTAAACTCCATAAGGCCTCATGTTAACTGGAGAAAATATACTTTTGTACGGCAACCGCGATACTTGCAGCCCATCGATATCCATAATCAAGTACCGATCATTGGGTAAGACTTTCTTGACCTCATAAGGACCTCGATACTTGGCAAGAAGTTTTTGATTTACACCTGGGGCAGCGGCTGTATTTCTTGTCAAAATAGAGTTTGTTAAGTGCTTGGGTTTTTTCAGTTTTTTCATGCGCTTGGGCCCTAATACCTTTAAAGTTAGCTTGTTTTGACTTTCTCCTACTATCAAGGAACTCCTTAACACGGTCACAAAGCTCTCCTTTCTGATGTACACCAAACAATAAAACACTTGGCGTAAAACCAGTACTCCTATTGATAGTATTGTTTTGCGCGAATTCTGCCTTAACCAAGTGCTTATCCCAATCACTGGTAGTGTTAGAATCGCATTCTTTGGACAACATCGGCACAATTATACGATTTATATGCTCTACCTGTCCGTTTGACTGAGGAGAACGCGCGGCAGTTTTCACGTGCTGAATATTATTTTCGCGTAGAAAGTCGGTGAACTCCGTTAACGTGAAACACGTTCCACGATCTGATACAATGCGATCGGGCCGCGAATAATTATCTAAGAACGATGTCAAACACTTTATCGCTTCGCTACTTTGGGTGGACTTAACAGGATAAAGTTTTATAAATTTAGTGAAAGCATCAATTACGAGGAGAACGTGTTTTTTACGCGACTGTGAATTAGGCAAGGGACCAAGGTGGTCAATATTCCTTTAGGTATGGAATGCAAATTCCCTTCAACTTTACCTGAGTGGGGAGAGAAATATATGCACTTCAAACAGCCTCTTATGTGCTTTTTGATTTTTTCCTTCATATTAGGAAACCAATAGCACCCTGATAGATGCTGAAAGCACTTTTCTACCCCAACGTGACACATCGCTTCATGATGCGTACGTATTACTTCAGTTTCCATATTTGATGGAACGTAAAAGTTGCACTTCCTTTGCACTTTGCACTTCCGGTATATAAGACCGTCTATCATCTCATAAATGGGGCTTTCGCTCTTTTCTAACTCAGATACAATCGACTTAATTTTAGGGTCGTGCTTCTGGCCAGCCCGCAAGACAAACTCAAACGATTCATCCTCTAAATATAAAACATTAAATGAGCGACTTAAAGCGTCAACGTGTGACATCCTATCCCCTTTCCTATGCTCAACGATGTAGTCGAAACTTTGCAACTCCAAGGCCCATCGTGAAATGCGAGGATTTAAAGATTTTTTCTCTAGTGTCAATGCTAAAGCCTGACAGTCGGTTACAATTTTAAAAGTTACACCTATGAGATAAATTCTGAACCTCCTAAGAGCGTATATAATCGAAAGCGTCTCTAGCTCATAGCTATGATATTTGGTTTCCGTTTCAGTGGCTCGTTTCGAAAAGAAAAATACAGGGTGGAATTTTCCATCGACCTGTTTCTGCATGAAAATTGCACCGTAGCCAACCGAACTTGCGTCACAGTGCAATTCTGTGGCGTTATGAGGGCTGAATAAGGCTAAGACGGGAGATGCTATAAGCTTAGATTTTAACACCTCAAAAGTTTCCATTTCCTTCAAATCGAATATGAATGGCGTGTGCTTTTTCAAAAGGTCATAAAGTGGTTTAGCCACATTCGCAAAACCTTTAATGAATTTTCGGAAATAGGAACAGAGTCCCAGAAAGCTATGCACATTCTTAGTAGACGAAGGTATAGGAAAATTTTTAATCGCGTTTAAGTTACTGTCATTTGGTCGGATACCATCTTTAGTGACTTTATATCCGAGATAGACGATTTCGGTTTGCAGAAAACTACATTTGTCAAACCTGAGCTGTAATGAATGATCAGTTATGATATTTATTACTTCGCGTAAAATATTAAGATGTTCTTCAATGGATTGTGTCGGAATGAGAATGTCATCCAAATAGGTAAGTATTTTACCCTTAGAAATAAGATCTCCGAAGACATGCTTCATGAATATTTCGAAAACGGAGGAGGCGTTCTTAAGCCCAAATGGCATTCGCGTATATTCGAATTGCCCTAGTGGCGTTATAAAAGAAGTAAACTTCATCGATTCATCTGTCAATTGGACATGATGAAAGGCATTCTTAAGATCCAATGTGGTAAAAAGCAATTTATCCCGAAGTCGATCAAGGTGATCTTCTATGAGGGGTAAAGGGTAGTTATCACGTAAAGTGATTTTGTTCAGCTCTCTGAAATCTACACACAGTCGCAGCTCTTTATTTTTCTTTTGCACAAGTACAATTGGCGAAGCGTATGGTGAATTGGATTCACGAATTATACCCTTTTGCAACAAATCATCTAAAATTTTCTCGAGTTCGACTTTGTGTGCATACGGAAGTCTCCTAGGTGTACACCGAAATGGGATATGTTTTGACAAGGTTATCTCCATTTTAAAATCTGTTTGCGACAAGCGGTCTTTTGGTTGCAAATAAGCGGGCCTAACTATCTCTTTTATTTTACCCTTAACATTTTCACACAAGCTGTTATTAATGTATAGTTGACACTCACCAGAATCTGCCGCTACGTCGATGTTCATAATCTGCTGCAGGTCATTATCTTCAATTGTATCAGCACCAGAAGATGTATATGAAATTTCAGGGTTGGAGGAGCTGGAAACCACTGGTGAATCTCGATATTCGTCGTCGTTAATACTTCGAAAAGCCAAACCTGTTTTCCCAATGAAATCACGACCTAGAATAACAGGATATATCATAGAAAAATTGTTCACTACTAAGAGATTAATTTGTATAATGGAATTGATACTTCCTACCACCTGAAGTGGGCTGTTGTTGACTCCGCAATAAGTCTGGCTCGTCCTCTCGAGTGTTGATATAAGTGTAAATACCTCTCCTGCACAAAACTTACTGGACTCCCTGAGTCAAGCAGCGTCAACAATCTTAGCGAGATCTCCATATGTTGGTTTATCCATTCGTAACGAATACAGCACTCAAAATCGTTCATCAGGCCATCCTCAGCTTCTGATAACAAAGAGTCCTTCAAAGAGTTCCCATCGTTTCTTTCAACAGCCGCAGAAGTGTTCACTTTTTGATTTTTTTGTAGTGTCATGACTCGATTTATGTTGTCGCAGTTAGGAGATATGTGGCCAGATTTTCCACACTTGAAGCAGGTGACTTCCTTCTTGTTACTACTGGGATCAGAGTGTTTAGCAGCAGTATTACGACGATTTTGAGAAACAGTGGAATTAACTCTAGTCACTTTGTCGGTGTTATGCTCCCGGTGATTGTTCTTTAGTTTCTCATATTTCCGCAGCGCTTCTTTTAACTCCACAAGGCAGTTAGAATTGCACAGGATACTTTTATTCGTCTCAGAATCAGGAATTCCCCTAATAATATACTGGATTAAGTCCTCCTCTTCCACAGTTCCATGTGCTGCAATTTCTTGCATATGAAGCACGTACTGTTGCATTGTTTCGTTGCTCAACTTTTTCCGTCTTCGCAGCTCGTTGTAAACGTCTGATGTGGTTACTTTTTTTTGGAATTCGTTCTTCAATGCGTTTTTCAATTGAGTCCAACTGCGGAGGCTAACAGTCCTGACGAAGAGTCTTGATGTTCCCTTGAGAAACCGCTTACCGAAGATGAATTTGTTCCTGTCGTCCGGTTCTAAAACTTCTGAGAACTCCTCGAACTGCACAATCCAGCGGTTAACGGAGAAATTGTCATCTCCACTAAAAACGGGTATCGAGTCCTCGACGTCTTTGAAGTTGTAAGTTGGAGTCGACCTGGGAATAGATTGAAATTCATCAATTTGTAATTCTTTCAGTTTCTGTTTCAATTGTCGAATTTCTTCTTTCTTCTTGCATATTCGTTGAAGTTTTGCTATCTCCTCATTCAGTTGTTCCTCGTCCTCACTGCTTTCATCAGGCACGTCGTTATCCGGTGGCGTTGAGTCGTCAGCACACTGTTCTATGGTGTCCGAAGAAAACTCGTTGATCAACCTGGTAAAGTCGTCACCCGAAAAATCCTGCACTGCTTCTTCAACTCGAAGTTTAAGTTCGGCCTTGCTGCCGGTAGTAGGAAATTTTAGTGATCTGAGAATACACTTGAGTCTGGACACCGTCGAAGAATCCAGAATCTCTATCCACTTCTCAGACATTATTAAATTTTCACTCGCAAAATTGACTTCGAATTTAACCGCAGTATTAAATTGGGATGTACACTCGACTGTACAGTAGATGTATTGACCGAATCCCACTTCTGAAATTGTAGCAAGAGGGTGGAGGTGGGCGCAAAAAGAAACACTTGTTTTGACAGGCGGTGTTATCTTTATTCGGTAACAAAGAGAAGAAGGAAAAAAACTGCATTCTGCTTCTATTTATAGCAAAGTGAACTTCGGTTCAATGACCTGATCAGGTGGTCCGAATATTATTAGTTTTGTTAATAGATGTCGTTGGCTGAATGTTCGAAAAATTTTCTTTGCACAGGGTGCTTTCTTATATTTCTTGTGATTTTTATATGTTCTTTTTACTTTTACCTACAACTCCCACCCAAGTTTCTTCCGCTGACTCAAAATCTACCCAAGACTGATCTTACATAAATTAATACAAAAATAACAAAATTACCACACGATTTTCTAAAAGTCCTTCAATGGAATCTAAATGGTTATCTTAACAATTACCACGAATTACAGCTTCTTATTAACGAACACAATCCCTCTATAATCTCTCTGCAAAAAATCCACGTTAAATATAACTATCACCCCCACCCACCAAAACAGTACAAGCCCTACTTTCACAATCTTAGTACCATTAATTCCTCTAAACAGCGAACATGCCTTTTAGTTCACAAGTCAATACCACAAGAAGTAAAAACCATTACTTCAAATTTGTCAGCTATAGGAGTTGAAATAGAAACTCCAACTTAGCTCACAATTATATCTTTATACATCCCACTTGATCAGCATTTTTTAACATCCGACCTCGAAAATGTTTCAGATGATATTAACACTCCAGTTCTTCTCACAGGGGATTTTTACTCTTGGAGCCCATCTTGGGGCTCTGTCACTACTAATCAACGTGGCAAACCTGTTGAACATTTTATCGCTAACTCAGGGCTAGCGATCCTTAATGATGGGCGTCCCACACAATTCTCTACGCACAGAACCTTCACCCATATTGACCTATCCCTTATAACACCTTCTCTCATTCCAATGTCATCTTGGTGCGTATCTGACAACCTTTATGGAAGTAATCACTTTCCGATTTTTATTTCCCTAACGACTGCCTCCCCATGCACTCACCTTAAACATCAAAACAAATTTCTACTTGGAAAAGCAAATTGGGACCTATATCAAACTTCTCTATCTAGTCAGTTATTATCTAGACCAGTTTCAAATAACATCAATAAAGAAGCGGCGCACATCCAAAAATCCATACGCGCGGCTGCTAACCTTGCCATTCCTCAAACTGGTAACAAAACATTTAGAAAGACAGTACCATGGTGGAACAAAGAATTAGACCTCCTGCGAAAAGAAAAGCAAAAAGCTTGGGTACAATTTAAAAAACATCCAACTGACCATGACCATGTTGTCCTTTATCGAAAGTTAAACGCCAAATTTTGAAGGATAGTAAAAATGCAAAAGAAGGCATGTTTTGAAAAATTCACCTCAAATACAAACCCTACTTCATCGGCACATAAACTATGGACTGATATTAAAACTTTAACCGGCTCCTACGTTCCACATTTAATTAAAATCATCAAAACAGAAAACAGAACTTTAAATTGTCCATTAGAAATTGCAAATCATTTGGCTCTTACTTGGGAACAAGCAATTGATGACTCAAAATTTCACTCCCAATTTTTAAATGCCAAACATGAAATCCTAAATTGCTCCAATCTTTCGTACATACCTTCTCCTTCAGCTATGTCCCTCGAATGTCCAATAAATTTCACTGAACTTGAAAGCTGTCTTAGTAGCGCTAAAGGCAGAACTCCAGGTTTTGACCGCATTTCCTATGATATGATAAAAAACGCCCCGATACCTCTGAAATCTAGGCTTATTAACCTGTACAACCTAATTTTCAACCAAGGTATAATCCCACAAGCCTGGAAGTTTACGTACGTTATTCCCATACCAAAACCAAATAATAATCTCTACACCGCAAACGGGTACCGCCCAATTTCACTTCTCCCTTGCACTGTCAAAATATTAGAAAAGATTGTAGCCAAGCGGCTTTTCTGGTTCATTGAAAAAAACAATCTTGTTGAAAATCGTCAACTCTCTTTTCAAAAAGAACGATCAACCACTGACGTACTTCTTCTTATTGGCCATTTCATTGCTTCCACTTTATCTGAAAGAAATCACGCCTTTATACTCAAAATAGATTTTGACAAGGCATTCGACAAAATTGGATTACGCCTCGTGCTTAAACAACTCCTAAATTGGAAAATAGGTCCAAAAATATTTTTGCCTGTCTCAACTCATAAGCTTAGTAATGGGATCCCACAGGGATCAGCCCTTTCAGTTGTTTTGTTTATAGTAGCCTTTAACAATATAAGTTGATTATTGTTGATTATCTTCAACAGCTTTAAATTTGTAGGGCATTGTCTCTACGCTGATGATCTCATTCTTTTTTCAAAATATAAAGACCTATCTCTCTTGGCTGGCATTTTCTCTCGCATTCTTGAGGCTCTTTTAAACTGGGGTAAGACTTCAGGTTCCAGCATTTCCCTCCAAAAAACCGAAATTCTGCACATATGCTACAAGCATAGCTGTAATAAAAATATTTATTTAAACCATAATAATACAGTAATTAAGAATGTTAACTCTTTAAAAATTCTCGGTGTTTTTTTCGACTCAAAATATAGTTTTAAGAACCATTGTAATTATATAAAAAAAAATTTAACTGCCAGGGTTAATCTTATCAAATATTTATCATGTAAAAATAGTCTTTGTAACGTAAATACTTTAATCAATGTAACTAAATCTATCATACTCTCCAAAATTGACTATGGTTTATCTATCTACGGTAAATGTTCGAAATCTTCACTACAACTGATCAAGACGCCTTATCACACCGCCGTCAGAACAACCATCAGAGTCTTCTGTTCAACAACAATCGACAATATTCTCACTGATCCTGGTCTCCCCTCCTTAGAAGAAAGAATTTACTATTTAACATCAGCCATTATCCAAAAAATCAACTCACCTTACAAAACTCCTATCCATATCGATGTAAAGAAATTATTAATGAGAAAAAAACAGTCAAGAATTCCCTCAACTCTCCACAAATCTTTGTCGATTGCTTACAATTTAAATATCCTCATTTTTCTTCAAAATTGCAACCGAAAAAAGCAACCACCCTGGATTCTTCAAAATAACCTTGTCAATTATCTAGTGCCATTATTCTTCTCTCACCGCGGTCTCGCCATTTATGTGCGTAGTGATGTAGCTTACCAAACTCCACCACAATGTGATCCATGTTCCAATCCGGAATTCAACTTCATGTGGTTAAAATTCCATCTCCGTAAGCAAATTATCCACTACTGCTTTATTTATAGAAGCCCCAAACTGGACAGCAATTCAACCTTTAACGAGTTTGATGCGCTGTCTGACTCCATTCAAAGAATTGTATCCCTGTATCCTCATACTGAAATCGTTATTACGGGCGACTTCAACATACACAATTCTGGGTGGCTTCGACATTCTGGACAGACAACACCCGAAGGACGGTGTGTTGAGATTTTCGCTGCGGAAAACAACCTAACGCAGCTTGTAAATGAGCCCACGCGAATACCAGACGTTGATAGTCATACCGCCAACACCCTGGACTTGTTTTTAACTTCTCACCCTGATAAGTACACCATTGATGTGCTCTTCCCTCTAGGCTCGTCGGACCATTGTGTCATATCAGCTAATTTCTCGTACACCGACCACACAATTCCTAAAAGAACCGTATGGCAATACGAGAAAGCCAACTGGAGCGGTCTTAACAGCTTCTTTAGGAATTTTAACTGGTCGTTATGCTTCCTCGATAACGACGTGGATGCCGCTGCTGATATGATTACAGACACCATTCTCTTTGGAATGAGATCCTTTATTCCTCATTGGATGAAGAGTATCAAACCAAAAGAAAAGGCACGGTACGACTCGAGCTGGAAAGAGGCCGTCAGGGTTAGAGAAATGTTTTTTCGGTCCTACAAGACCAACCCGACAGAGGAAAACCGAAAAAAGTTCAAGCGAGCCAGAAATGACTGCAACACATTTCTTAAGCGCGTAAAATTCCAATACGACCAAAAACTGAGGCAAAAAATATTGCAATGTCCCAAAGGCAGTAAACATTTTTGGTCGTTCGTCAAAAACATTAGAAATTCCGCCTCATCCTCCATCCCAACGCTCATTTGCAATGACATTCCAGCTGTCAGCTCTTTGGATAAGGCCAATCTGCTTGCTGCACACTTTGCGGCCAGCTCAACATTCCCAGATTGTGCTTTGTCTCCGCCTACACTTGAGTGCATCGAATCTTCAATGGGACGAATCTACTTTCGCACTCGTGTAGTAGCAAAAGTACTTAAAGATCTCAACATACATAAATCCGCTGGTCCAGATGGTATATCTCCCCTTCTTCTGAAGAGGTGTTCTTCCTCGCTGGCAAAACCACTGCGTAAGCTTTTTCATCAATCCTACACTTTTGGACTCTTCCCGAGCAGATGGAAAACAGCATTTGTCCAGCCCGTCCCTAAAAAAGGCGAATCATCTTCTCTCTCCCCCTACAGACCCATTGCACTTACGTCCCTTCTTGCCAAGGTCATGGAAACTCTGATAAATCGTCAGCTCATGAAATATCTCGAACCACGAAAACTTCTCAATGACCGGCAGTACGGTTTTCGTAGCAACAGGTCCACTGGTGATTTCATGGCATGTCTCACCGAAAAGTGGAACCAAAGCGTACATCAATCTGGCGAAAGCAAGATAGTTGCACTTAATATTTCTAAGGCATTTGACAGAGTTTGGCATCAGGCTCTTTTGTCGAAAATGCGTGCATTTTTGATCGACGACACTCTTCTTCAATGGATTAGAAATTGCCTTTCGGAACGTTCAATTCAAGTTGTCTTGGACGGTTTCAAGTCTGATATTCACAAAATAAATGCTGGTGTGCCCCAGGGCTCTGTTCTGTCACCGACACTCTTTTTAATTTTCATTGACGATCTCTTGTCTGCTACTTCTAATCCAATATATTCCTTTGCTGATGACAGTACTCTCTGCTTTTCATATTCGTTCCCGGACTCACGGCACTGCTCTTCGGCTGTAGTACGAGAACGGCAGCGTATGCTAAGCTCATTAAATTCCGATATTAACAGCATAACCAATTGGGGAACTATCAATAGAGTGGAATTTAATGCTTCCAAAACACAATGCTGTCTGCTGTCGTTAAAGCGAAATTTAAACACACAGCCATTATCTATGAATGGCACTTGCATCGTCGAAACCGAAAAACTTTCCATTCTCGGTATGTGTGTCAATGACAACTTACGTTGGAATGACCACATATTTGATGTCGCCAAAAATGCTGCGAAATGTCTAGGTTTCCTCAAGCGATGTAAGAAATATTTTACCCCCTCTGATCTGGCCTCAATATATAAGGCATTCATCCGCCCAAAATTGGAGTACAACTCCCACATCTGGTCAGGTGCTCCTAAAACATCTCTGCACCTGCTAGATAGGATTCAAAACCGTGCGATAAAACTTATTGACGATACTAATATCAGTCAATCAATGGAGACCCCCGAACACCGACGAAATGTCTCGTGTCTCACTTTGTTTTATCGCTATTTCCGCCACCAGTGCTCCACTGAAATCGCCAGTATCATTCCGCCCATTCAAACTTTCAACCGTAGCACCCGTCTCGCTATGAATGCTCATCAGTATACCCTCAAGCCCATTTTCGGACGTACTCTAAAATATCGTGATTCGTTCCTAAGCCGTACAACTCGCTTATGGAATGCCCTGCCGATCTCTGTATTTCCTGGTCGTTATAACTTGCAAACATTTAAAAACAATGTACATCGGTACCTTTCTTTTCTTCCTCTGTGTACAATCACCTTAAGGGTACTCAAACCTTTTGAGCGCGCGCTCATTATAAAAAAAAAAAAAAAAAAAATCTTTACCGATATCCAAAATCAACAACTATGGATGAAGTTTATAAAGCTTTATTTCTTAACATAAGTCACGAATATATATCCCTCGGCTGGCAGCTTCAGTTGTTGTTGACAGTGTTGACAGTTGTATTTTCGGATAGTCTCTCTGTTATAACGGCTGTCAAAAATGTCTCCAACTCGATTAACATAATTGAAACAATACGAGAGTTGTTAATATCCCACAGCGTTAACCTTAAATTCATATGGATTCCAGGACACGCTAGTATTAAAGGTAATGAGGCTGCTGATGCAGCTGTAAACGAAGTCAGCTATAAACGAACCACTGCTCACCTTTTACCAGTATAACAAGAAAGATCCTACAAGATTTTTACTCGAATCTTGGAGGAGGAGAAAATCAAGCACCTGGGGAAACTATCAACATAGTTATAAAAATGTTAACCCAATGGGTGTCAGAACCATTTACCCCAACAACGTTTCCCCCAAAAAACTCAAATTATATATAAGATTGAGATTAGGACACACTTATATTACCCACAAACACCTGTTCAACAAGGTCACGCCCGCAGTGTGCCATCTATGTGATAAACAACTCAATCTGACTTTTACCCACCTACTGAGTTGCAAAACGATCAATTCTACCAGCAAAAACATTTCAAACCATAGTCTTCCCTACCTTATTTCTAATGTAAATATTGCAAATATTAATCTTGTATACGAGGGCGGGTCAATAAGTCCGTTACTTTTGGAATACAACACAGATTTTTTGATAAAAAAATAATTTTATTTTTCAACGTAGTCTCCCTTGAGCTCTATACACTTTGTCCAACGCTTCTCCAATTTTTTTATCCCTTCCAAAAAAAATGATTTGTCGAGGTCCTCAAAATAGGCCTTTGTTTGCGAGATGACTTCATCATTGGAGTCAAATCTTTTTCCACCAAGCCATTTCTTCAGGTTTGGGAACAAGAAGTAGTTGCTCGGAGCCAAATCTGGAGAATAGGGTGGATGAGGGAGCAATTCATAGCCCAATTCATGGATTTTTGCTATGGCAACTGCACATGTGTGCACCCTTGCATTGTCTTGGTGGAAAATAACTTTTTTCTTGGCCAAATGAGGTCGGTTTTTTTTCAAATCGTCATTGAATCGGTCCAATAAGTTGGCATAATATTCCCCATTGATTGTTCTTCCCTTTTGAAGGTAGTCAATGTGGATTATCCCGCGTGCATCCCAAAAAACAGTCGCCATAACTTTATTGGCTGACAAACCCACCTTGGCCTTCTTTGGCGCCGATTCACCCTTAGAAACCCACTGTTTTGACTGTTGTTTGTTCTCTGGTGTGTTGTGATGGATCCATGTTTCGTCCACGGTTACAAAACGGCGCAAAAACTCCTCCATATTGCGATTAAACAACGCCAAACCTTCCTGTGAAGTGAAGCACACGAAATTCACTTTTTTCCATTTTCTTCTCAAATTAGTGAGTAGTCTGATAAAAATAGCTGTCAAACACAAACTAACTGACACAGCAAGTTTAAATTTTGACAGGAGTCAACTGACAGATGCCTGTTGACAGGAGCAGTGTTGCTGTTTCAGTAAAGAGGTCAGAAATTCAAAAAGTCACGGACTTATTGATCCACCATCGTATAATAAAGGGTCCGCCATCTAACGTTTTTTTTTTCAACTAGTGCTTATTTCGTGAATGGTAACACTTAGCTCATGTCTGATTTGACAGATAATTAGTTTTATCCTTCCGCTGAACGAATATGGTTGTGTATACGCTTGAACAACGCTGGGAAATATTGCGACATTACTTTGAAAATCATGGTAATGTTGCAGAATGTGTGCGAAAATTGCGTACGGATTTTGGAAGAAGAGAAGCACCGTCAGCTCCGTATGTTCGTTATCTTGTGAAAAAAGTGAAAGAAACTGGCATCTTCATCGATAAACCAAAGCGTGAAAAGCCATAAACAGTGCGTACACCCGAGAATATTGCTGCTGTGGCAGAAAGTGTGCGTGAAGCGCCATCAACATCAATTCACCGTCGTTCTCAACAATTGAACATTTCGGAGACGTCATTGAGACGAATTTTGCATAAAGACCTTGGTATGACGCCATACAAAGTCCAATTGGTTCAGGAGTTGAAGCCAACTGACCATCCAATGCGTTTTCGCTTCGCTAAGTGGGCCTGCGATCGACTTAGAGAAGATGCCGATTTTGCCAAAAAAATCATATTTTCAGATGAAGCTCATTTTGATCTTGGCGGGTATGTAAACAAGCAAAATTGTCGCATTTGGGGCACAGAAAACCCGCACGCATACATTGAAAAGCCGATACACCCAAAACGAGTCACTGTTTGGTGCAGAGGCATAATTGGGCCATTTTTCTTCGAAAATGAGCAAGGAGTGGCCGTTACAGTCAATGGCGATCGTTATCGGGCCATGTTGAACGAATTTTTGTTCACAAAAATTGAAGAGGAGGATATTGGCAACATTTGGTTTCAACAGGACGGCGCTACGTGCCACAAGCCGAAGCTACACTCGATGTTTTGCGCCTTGTTTTTGAAGATCGCATTATCAGCCGCAGAGCTGATGTGGTTTGGCCACCTCGGAGCTGCAATTTGACACCGTTGGACTATTATTTGTGGGGTGCCGTAAAAGATAAGTGTTACGCCGACAAGCCAGAGACAATTGACGTTTTAAAGGACAATATTCGTGAAGCCATTGGTGAAATACAGCTGCACACAATCGATAATGTGCTTAAAAATTGGACCGATCGTGTAGGCTACTGCATGGCCAGCCGAGGCAGCCATTTGAATCCATTGTTAACCGGAAGGATAAAGCTAATTATCTGTCAAATCAGACATGAGCTAAGTGTTACCGTTCACGAAATAAGCACTAGTTAAAAAAAAAACGTTAGATGGTGGACCCTTTATTATGATCGCCCTTAAACTCGAAAACTACATTTAAAACAATTCTTTCTTACTCTCTAGCCGAAAGCCCTGGCAGATAGCGGTATATTTAAGCAATATTACTATAGTAATTTATTTACATTTTAATAAATTTACAATAATAATAATAATAATAATATTTTTCTATATACTACTTGTTGCACTGCTGTCAGCTGTATAGGCTATAACAATTATATGCGGTGGTTTTAATCCTTTCCCTTAAATAAAGTTTTGATTAGTTCAGTAAATTTAGACCACTTTGGAAAGTTATTTTAGAAGTTCAATTCAATATGCAATAAGTGCAAAAGCATGGTAATTTATGTCATTAAAAGGCATTGTGTGCCTTGTTAGGTCGAAATTTTATGAAAAAAAAATTAGGGTGGAAATTACCCTGTGCTACAATAGATTAAAACGATGCCGTTCTTTTTAATTACACTTTATTTGGTGTCGGTCAAAGTTAAAAGAGAGTGAATTCATACGCTTACAATCTATTTATAGTATATACAAGTACATGGGTGTTATGTAAATAGGAAAACAGATTTAGGGGGATTTATTGGACAACAATTCAAATACATAACATCTTCCCCCTTTTATCCTTACTCCTAGATACAATTATTAATTAATTAATTTTAATTCAGTAAGGCATAATTATATATAGTTATAATAGTTATAATATATGTATATAGCATAAATTTAGCACTAGCTTCAAACGTTAATTAAAATAGTTTTTATTTCATTTCATTAGTTTTTAGTTTTCTTTTCTTCATTGTCCTTAAGTCGACTAGACCTTCTTACTTCTTGAAGGTCTGGTAACCTAGATTTCATTTTCGTAGATCTCTTAAATACTTCCTGCTCAACTTCTTTCTTTACTTCCTGATTATTACATTCTTTGAACCCTTTAGGATCTACTCGTATGTCTGCCAAATAAGACGTAGTTATTAAATGCTTTTTCATTATCTGGTTTTCATGTACAAACCGCTCATAGCCGTTAATCAAAATGATATAAGTTTTCTTACTAATTATTTTAATAACTCTTGCAGGTATCCATTTAATCATATTTACAAAATGATTTCTGCGGAGGATTTCCTCCCCTATTTTAAATATATTGCTTATACTTTTAGAATTATTATATATTCTATTTTTTATAATCTGTTTGTTATTTGCAGTGCTTAAATTCCGTGTATCGTGTTGTTTTATTTTACTTCTTAAACAATGTAACACAGTTTTTGGTTGATAACTAAAAACGAGTTCGGAGGGTGATCTGCCAGTCACAGTTGTAGTTGTATTCCGATAGTGTAACAAAAATTCATTTACTTTATTTAGCAGCGAAATTTCATTTCTCAATTCCAAGCAAAACTTTCTTAACACTGATTTCACTGTCTGGACTCCACGCTCAGCTAAACCGTTCGATTGTGGATGGTATGGAGGCGATTTCATTTGATTTATACCCTTGCAGCTATAAAATTTTTTGAAAATAAAGGAATTAAAAGGAGGTCCATTATCTGTAACTATATTGGCTAGTAGGCCAAATACTAAAAACAAGATTGTTAGGACTTCTATCAAAAATGGTGCGGATGTTTTTCGCATCATTTTTATTTCGCAATATTTTGAGTATGCATCAATAATTATTAGAAATGATTTACCTCTGAAATAAAAAAAATCTAGATGAATTCGCTCAAAAGGAACCCTAACATCTATCCATTTGCTATCAACTTTCTCTCGTGGAATGTTTTGTGTTTGCTCACATACCACACAGTTCCTAACAAACTCTACAATATTGTTATCTAATGTAGGTCACAATACTGTGATAACCAGTTAAATGTGAGCAGCGACATCTAGCAGAAAATGTCGAAACTCGAAGACTAGAAGATTTCGATACTGGGTTAGCAAAGTCTCGACTGGAGAGTGGAATCGAATTTTCTAGCAAATTGGAAATTGTATGGGACGCTGGATGGCGAGGATTGTTCTCGAAGTATGTCATTCGAGTATAAATACCAGCATCCCAAAGGTATGCAAATCAGTTCCAAAGTTGAATTTGAAGTGTTAATTAGTAGAAGTGATTAAGTGGTTTAAGTAAAAGATAAGAAAAGTATAAGTGGTTGAGGAATTGAATTGTACTGAGAGAAAGAATTAAATAGTGAATTGTAACTGTACTGAATAAAGGGATTTGTATTGAAAAGAATAAGTTCTATTATTTGTACCCACACAAACATTTTACATTGGTGTCAGAAGTGGGATAGGACTTATTGTGTGTAAAAAAAAAAACTGTTTTCTGACTATTTGAAAGAGCTAGAATGGGTCGAAAACTATTGCAGTTGACCCTCGTCCAACTCAAATCCGAGTTGAACAAGAGAAGCCTCAGCGCCAGTGGAGGAAAAAGTGACCTGGTGCTCCGTCTTCAGGAGGCTTAGAACAACGAGGGACATGATCCTGATGCACATTCCTTTGATGTTGACGAGGATGAAGAGACAAGTACCGGCAATGACATGGCTGCAATGATGCAACTCCTCTTATTAAAAATGGACGAACAAAAGAAAAATCTGGAAGAACAAAAGAATAGCCTCGAACAAAAGCTGGATGAACAAAAGAAAAATCTGGAAGAACAAAAGAATAGCCTTGAACAAAAGCTGGATGAACAAAAGAAAAATCTAGACGAGCAGAAGTTGGTAGCAGGAGTAGACGCCCCCAGGACCATCATCCAAGTCTCGCTGGCAAAACGATGCAGCGAAAGCCTTCTAGTAGAAGTATTCAGTGGAAAAGAAAAATGGATGGCAACAATAGACACCGGTGCCACGGCCTCAATCATCAGGAGGAATCTTGTGCAGAAGTCTTGGCTGCATAACACTAGCAGTTGCAGCTTGCAAACAGCTACAGGAGCAATGATTAAGGTATATGGTGAAGTCCGCATAAAAATCCAACTGGCCGGAATAACATTCACTCACGCGTGTCTGGTAGCTGACATATGTGACGAGTGCATCATTGGTACAGACTTCATGAGAGAACATGGACTTATAGTCGACTTGGGGGCACAAACCCTGAAATACGGAAACATGGAGATACCAATGATATACGGAAACGCCAATACCACAGTCTCAAATGTCGTTATCTGCAGCAATCAGAGTCTAGAGCCTTCGTCAGAAGCAATTTTGTGGGCAAAAGTGGAAGGTGGTCCTGGTAGCCACCGATTCTATTTGATGGAGCCAGAAAAGAAAAGAGACTTCATGGTGGGAAAGACCTTAGTGGAGCCAAAGAACAACATGGTCCCTGTAAGGATTCTAAATCCAAAGACATTCAGTGTAGCGGTGAAAAAGGGGGAGATAGTGGGAAAATGCGTACCTGTTGAGGCTATATCGACCACAACGGAAAAGAAGGGTGCAAAACCGGTCACAACAGTTCAGAGCATAAAAATCAAGAACAAAATTCTCAGCCTCTGTAATCTGGACGAAAATCAGCGAATCCTGGCAGAAAAACGAATCGGTGAGTACGCTGATATATTTGCTACACAAGACGGAGAATATGGACGTACGCATATTGTTCAACACCACATTGACACCGGAGACGCTCGACCAATCCGTCAACCTGCAAGGCGTCTTCCATTGGCAAAGCAAACAGAAGTTGCCGAAATGATGTCGAAGATGAAAGCTGAGGGAGTGATTGAAGAATCGCAAAGTCCGTGGGCATCTCCAGTGGTCCTCGTGAAGAAGAAAGATGGCAGCACGAGATTTTGTGTAGACTACCGACGTCTCAATGATGTCACTAAAAAGGACAGCTACCCACTTCCGAGAATCGATGACACTTTGGATATGCTTTTTGGAGCGAAATGGTTTTCAACACTTGACTTGAAGAGCGGTTACTGGCAGGTAGAGATAAATCGTGCGGATCGTGAGAAAACTGCCTTCACTACAGGAAGCGGTCTTTGGCAGTTTGCAGTGATGCCGTTTGGACTGTGCAACGCTCCGGCCACCTTCGAGCGACTAATGGAACGAACATTGCAAGGACTCACCTGGAAAACTTGCCTAGTATATTTGGACGACGTTATCGTCATAGGTAAGACGTACGAGGAGCACCGCGAAAATCTAAAAGAAGTGTTTGAGAGGCTACGAAGTGCTCATTTAAAGCTCAACCCAGAAAAGTGCGCCTTGTTTCGTCCGGAAGTAAAATATCTGGGTCATATTATATCAGCGGAAGGAGTAAGAACGGATCCTGACAAAACCGAAGCCGTGAAAAGTTGGCCTTCTCCAAAAGATAAACACCAACTGAGAAGCTTCTTGGGACTCGCCACGTATTACAGAAGGTTCGTAAAGGATTTTGCTGGCATTACAAAGAGCCTGCATAAACTTACAGAAAAAGGCCGACAGTTCAGGTGGTCTGGAGAATGCGAAAAAGCATTTCAAGAACTGAAGCGACAGCTGTGCAAAGCCCCCATCTTGGGTTACCCCACGCCCGGAAAAATGTTCATCGTGAACGCAGACGCTAGCAATGTTGGGGTCGGAGCTGTGATCTCCCAAGTTCATGACGGTCAAGAGAAAGTGGTCGCATATTACAGCAAAGCACTCTCCAGACCTGAACGGAACTACTGTGTAACCCGGCGCGAGCTTCTGGCTTTAATTCTGGCTACGAAGCATTTCCATAAGTACCTCTACGGACAAAAGTTCATTCTCCGGACAGACCACGCAGCTCTGAAATGGCTACTCCAATTTAAGAACCCTGAAGGCCAAGTTTCAAGATGGATCGAACAGTTGCAGGGCTACGACTTTGAAGTGCAACACCGCAAGGGAACACTCCACTCAAATGCTGATGCTCTCTCTCGTCGACCGTGCGGAGTAAAATGCGAACACTGCAATCGTAAAGAAGCAAAAGAACAGGCAACTATCCAAATGATCAGGACTGAGCCAATATAGGGTTGGAGTATAGACGAAATCCGTTCCTCCCAACAGGCAGACAATGACATCGAACCAATATTGGCCTGGAAAGAACACGAGGAAAGACCAAGCTGGCAGCAGATATCAGATCGGAGCCAAACTCTGAAGGCATACTGGGCACAGTGGGACTCGCTTTTTGTGCAAGATGGATTGCTGAAGAGAAAATGGGAAAGTGCAGATGGGACAACATCTCGTATGCAGCTAATTGTGCCACGGTCCAGAGTCAACCAAGTGCTCCATGAAATACATGACGGAATCTCAGGAGGCCATTTGGGAATAAACAAGACGTTGGAAAAGGTAAGGGAACGTTTCTATTGGCTAAGCGCTAAACAAGATGTCGAGAATTGGTGCAAAAAGTGCATAAGATGTGCGGCTACCAAGGGTCCAAAAGTAAAGCCACATGGACAAATGCAACAATACAATGTCGGAGCACCTTTCGAACGAATAGCCATCGACATCGCTGGGCCGTTTCCCGAAACCTTTAATGGAAACCGATATACTCCCGTAGTCATGGATTACTTCAGTAAGTGGCCGGAAGTGTTTGCCATCCCAAATCAAGAGGCTAAGACCGTAGCCGAACAGATAGTCAACAACTGGGTGAGCAGATTTGGGGTCCCAATGGAGCTGCACTCTGATCAAGGGCGAAACTTTGAATCAAAAGTCTTCCAGGAAATATGCCAATATTTGGGAATAAGAAAAACAAGGACAACGCAACTACACCCTCAATCTGATGGAATGGTCGAGCGATTCAATCGGACCTTGAATGAGCATCTATCTAAGGTTGTCAGCAACTGCCAGCGGGATTGGGATCGACACATAACCCTCTTCTTAATGGCCTACCGAAACGCGGTCCATAGTTCAACAGGGCACACATCATCCGAGATATTATTTGGTCAAACAATTCGGTTGCCAAGTGAAGCAAAATTCGGATCCCCACCGACGGAGCCCAAAGAGGTGAACGAGTACGTGAATGACTTACGCAGCAGGATTCGTAAATTGCATGAAGACACCAGAGAAAAGATGAAGCTAGCACGCAGCCGCATGAAAACTAGGTACGATATCAAGACGAAATCTTCCGGTTTCAACGAAGGAGATCTGGTTTGGCTGTATAATCCTCAGCGTAAGAAAGGCAAATCACCAAAATTGCAACAGGACTGGGAAGGTCCACACAAAGTGATAACCCGCATTAATGACGTTGTCTACCGGATCCAGCGTGGGGATCGAGGAAAATTTAAAGTGGTCCATTTGGATAGAATGTGTCATTTCAACAGGATGCTGAATGACGAAGTTGTTCGGGACGAACAACTGTAGGGAGGGAGCAATGTGATAACCACTTAAATGTGAGCAGCGACATCTAGCAGAAAATGTCGAAACTCGAAGACTAGAAGATTTCGATACTGGATTAGCATAGTCTCGACTGGAGAGTGGGATCGAATTTTCTAGCAAATTGGAAATTGTATGGGACGCTGGATGGCGAGGATTGTTCTCGAAGTATGTCATTCGAGTATAAATACCAGCATCCCAAAGGTATGCAAATCAGTTCCAAAGTTGAATTTGAAGTGTTAATTAGTAGAAGTGATTAAGTGGTTTAAGTAAAAGATGAGAAAAGTATAAGTGGTTGAGGAATTGAATTGTACTGAGAGAAAGAATTAAATAGTGAATTGTAACTGTACTGAATAAAGGGATTTGTATTGAAAAGAATAAGTTCTATTATTTGTACCCACACAAACATTTTACAATACAAAAGAACGCGCTAACATTTTCATACGAATAATTCCTGTGTGGTTTTTATGCAATAATGCGAAGATGGATTCTCGTAACCGCACCGGAATTACTATTCTATGAGCATAAAGAACACATCCATTTTCAATCGCTAAAGAGTTTCGAGTTTTATAGTAAGGCAGTATACGAGAAGGAATTTCTTTTAAACTTGGCCAGCCATACTTTAAGTATTGGTATACACCTTTTAAAATAACATCCTTTTCCGTGAACTCTCGAACCAATTTTGCATCTATTAGGCTTTCTTCTGAACTAAAATAAAAAATGTCAGCTTTTTCTACTTCGGAATTCTCTTGGAGAGGTAAGCGTGAGTGACAATCTACATTTGACATTTTAGACCCTTTTCGATACGAAATTTTGTAATTATATTGGGATAAAATAATAGCCCATCGTTGAAGCCGTGCCGCTGTAACTGCAGAGTTTCCCTTATGTGGATGAAAAATTTCCTTCAGTGCCTGATGATCCGAACAAATCTGAAATTCGTGTTCGTAAATATTCATGTGGAATTTTTTTACAGCGAAAATTATTGCTAGGGCTTCTCTATGTACGAGTAGTTGTGAGTAATTTTGCTCTGCCGGAGATAGAGTACACGATGCAAAATATACCGGCTTCTCTTCCGCGTCAACTACATGGCACAAAATTGCTCCAACTCCATATGGACTCGCATCTCCTATACTCCTTTTGGGTCCCCTGTTGGTTATATTGGTGGTTATGCTTTTTATCCTGATGTTGCTGCGTTTTTGACATTTTTCCGTATAGCTTATGTTTAGCTGCATTATTGTATACGGCATACTGATGCAATGGTTGAATATATCTGGATGCCTTCTCGGAGGACTCCATATTAAATGCTCGTGAGCAACATGTCTCGAACGTGAGTGTATCGTCCCTCAACAATACTTCTTGGATTTTTTCATTTCTTACCCCCAGTATAAAGCGAACCGCTAGAGCTTCGTCTAGAATTTTTGCTTTGTACTTGCCGGCCTGTTTATCTCTTTGTTTTTCATCCTTAGCGTCTTCCAAAAAATCCCCAAAACGACAGGTTTGAGCAGCTGCTTTCAGTCGAATAATGAACTCACTTAACGGCTCCCTCTCATCTTGTATTATCTTGTTGAATTTGAATCTCTCGGTTCTTTTGTTCTCTTTAGGAGCAAAATGATCTCGTAATAGTGATAGTAGTTCTTCAAACTGCATTTCACTCGGCAATTGTGGCATTGTTAGAGACATGAGAATCTCATAAATCTCTGCTCCAACTATCGTAATAAAAAGTGCTGTTTCTGCTGCTTTACCGTTATCTTTTATTTTAAAGAATTGCCGGAGACGATCTTCGTAAGCTTTAAAATTGCGGCCCGTCACAAATGGTTCAATATGCCCCACTAAACGTGACATGATAACTTACTGTACTTTACACACTTGGGTTACTTAAAAAAAAAATCCTCGTCGCCACTGTTACAATAGATTAAAACGATGCCGTTCTTTTTAATTACACTTTATTTGGTGTCGGTCAAAGTTAAAAGAGAGTGAATTCATACGCTTACAATCTATTTATAGTATATACAAGTACATGGGTGTTATGTAAATAGGAAAACAGATTTAGGGGCATTTATTGAACAACAATTCAAATACATAACACCCTGCATAATGAAATAGAGAGATTACTTCAAAAATTTTCAAAACTTTTCAGTCGTACACTACGTACTTTCAATTAAAGATGAATAGAGTTAAATTTATTATAGTTGAAGATGTCACACCGCGATGTTTTTCCCCGCATCCTTTGCTTTTCAGTCTAAAAGAAAAGGTTGAGAATGAACTAAATAAATTGGTTTCGCTGCGTATTCTTAAGCCAGTAGAGTTTTCTCATTGGGCAACACCAGTGGTGCCGGTTTTAAAATATTAAGGCTCGGTCAGGTTGTGTGGTGACTATAAGATCATTTTGAACCCGTTTATTAAAATTTAAAGGTGTGCACTCCTTAGAATTGAAGATTTGTTTTAAAAAATCTTAGGCGGACATTTTTCTTTGCAAAAGTTGATTAGCAGATGGAATTGGATAAAGAGAGCCAAAGACTTACAACTATTTGCACCCATAATGAATGGATTGTTCAAACTTCCTTTTGGGGTTAGTACTTGCCCAACCGTTTTCCAAAAGATAATCGAACAGGTATTGATGGTATTGCTGTTGGTACTGCATAATTGTGTACTCACAGTAAATGAGTTAAAATGCGAAGTTATAGGGCATTGTAACGCCATTCAATGGAGAGAATTAATACAATTTACCTGTACCTAAATCAATTCTAGAACTGCAATCATTTCTGGGCACGGTAAATGATTGTCCAAAGTTTGTTCCATCATTGCTACAGACACTAAAAACCTTGTATTTGTTACTTAAAAAAATTGTCAAATGGAGTTGGACCCAAGAGCTGATTCTACTCGTAACTTATCACGAAGTACCAGTACATTATAATAGTGAACTGGCTTTAGAGTTAGTGACAAATGCGAGTAGTCATGGTATTGGCGCAGTGTTGAATTATGTGTAGTCTAATATAAAGAAGCCTATTGCATATGCCTGTAGTGTGTTATGCGATTCAGAATGCAGGTACGGCAAAACAGAAAAGGAAGCTTTGACAATGCATTGGGGATCGAATGCGAAAATGGGGCAAATTTTCTTTCACGACATCCCATAGACGAGAATGTACAAGCAGGGGCCACCAGTGACATGTTCAACCAAGAGCACATAGATTATATCAACAAAGAGTCTATATTTCTATTCAATGTGGAAAAAGAACCAATCTAAGTCTAAGTCTAAGTATAAAGTGCTTACTCAAGTAATAACGCATGTAAAAAAGGGCTGGCTAAATCTATTTTCATAGGAAAATTGAGCTATGCGGAGAAGTTGATATAGGGTTGTGAATACCAACTTCTTTAAGGAAGGAGATACTCCAAATATTACAATACATTCTTCTCATTTCGACCAAATCAAGACATTGAGGCTTTGCGCAGTATAATTAAACAGTCCCCCAAGAGGTGAACTTGGGAACGTTTGTAATTTAGATTTTTTTGGACCCTTTCGGAATAAAATGTTTTTAGTCTACATCGACAGCTTTTCAAAATGGTTAGAAGTTTTTGAGGTTAAAAACGCAGATACTTTTAATACCCGAAGTTACTTTTAACTGCGCGAAGTATTTAGTAGGTTCGGATTTCCCGAAACGATTGTTTCTGATAATGGTAGTGCCTTTACGGCAGAAGCTTTCAAAACATTTGCAAGCAAAGCGGCTTGAAACATATAACGACACCACCATATCACCCTACGTCCAATGGTACGGCAGAGAATTGTATAAAGTTGGCGAACAGAGGCGGCAGAGTGCAACTTGCAACTTGCAACTGAAGTATTTATTTATTCAACCTGCGCAACAGGTGAAACGCCCGCCTCGCTTTTGTTAGGAAGAAAGGTTCAAACTAAACTTGATCTACTCGGACCCGAAAAGAACACTATAGAAAATACCTACGTTAGGGATAGAATTTTAAACAAATGCAATGCAATCAAAGATTTAAGGAAAATGCACTTAAGGACGTTTCGTTTCAGAAGGCTGAGGGCAAGGTTTTATAAAGGAGGTTAGCAGTCTTGCCTTGCCAAACAAATGAAGGGATACCATGACTTATAAATTTTTATGAAAGGTGGCGGTGGTGGGGGGGGGGGGGAATAATGTAAAGTATGCACTTAGCCTAAACTTATGACAAACGATGCACAGTATGTACACGGTGGACGCGGAACTGCAACAGGTTTTGCACTATTAGTTGTGAGGTATGGGGTCTAGAATTGTCATGCAAAAGGATCTGACCGTGTCTATTGTAGGTTGCTTTTCAGCCAATTTGGCATACAATATGTCGATTTCCTCACAATATTTGACAGCGTTTATCGTTTCTCCTGGTTGAAGAAATGACAAGTGGATTGGTCCTTTTGATGCCCACCAAATTGTCACCATAACCTTTTTTGTGTGAAGATCGGGCTTGTGGGTGTGTTTTGGTTTTTCATCTGCATCCAACCACTGCCTAGATCTTTTACGATTATCATATATCCACTTTTCATCACAGGTGACTATCCTGTGCAAAAACGGGTCAGTTTGGTGTTTAATGTAAGGGATGAGCAGATTTCCAAGCGCCGTAGTTTTTGGGATTCGTTCAGTTCATGGGGTACCCACTTATCGAGTTTCTTTACCTTTCCTATGAGAGAAAGGTGTCGAATTATTGTCATTGGGGATACTCTCATACTTTGTGCAATTTCCCCCACCGATTTCCATGGGTCCTCATCCACCGTTGCGCTTAAAACATCGTCGTCAACCAACGTTTCCGGCTTCCCACGTGGTTCATTTTCGAGGCTGAAATTTCGCGAGTGGAACTTTCCTTTCTTTATATATACTTTCTTATATTGCGTTCGTTTACCGCTACATCCTCAAATGCGTCATTAATGTTTTTCATTCCCAATGACGCATTATGCCCATTTTAAATTCGTAAAGGAAGAGGGTTCGAATTTGAACTGCCGACAGCTCGGTAAATAATTCCTGGAAAAAAATAACGGTATTTGTAACGAACTCTAAAATTCTCACACGTCAAGCACACATACCACCTTATTTTATAAAAAAAAATTTTAACGTTCTGACACATATGTTCACTCGAGAACTTCTTATTTACGGCTGAGCGAAAATCGGACATTTCATTTGGAAAGTCGTTGAAAAGTCAACGTACCTTAACAAATAAAACTTTTGACAGATAGCATTATCATTATCTTTTGATTTTTTTTTTTTTTTTTTTTTTTTATAATTTACGCGCGCCTAAGGGGTTGATACCCTTTTACTGTTGCCAGGGCGCGGGCGGAAAGATAGAAGGAGGAGAAAGGAAAATTGTTTTTGTAGTGGTTTGAAACTCAGGTGTGTTTGGTTTCTATGTTTGCTCTCCAGGGGTGGGAGTCCGAATAGGACGGAGAGTTTTTCTTCACTCAGAGTGATTCGAGATATAATTCCCAGTATTTTTTTCATTGCTTGAAACTCTTATAACAGCCAAATCTACGTGTCAGTGTTATGCCTTCACACGCAGAATTTTTTTGTCTGAGTTCCAATTATACAATGAAAAACTGATTTTGCCATGGGCAGGATTCGAACTTGGACCCTCCGAGTGAGAAGCGTTTGCTACTACCACTACACCACGGCCACCCCATAATTATGGAATTCTGAATCGATGGCCACAAATCATTATTTCTAATAGACAAGAGCCATGGATTATTGTACAGCAAAGCCTTATAGAATTTTGTCGCAATTCGTGCCTTTACTGGTCGTAAATGTACTCGTAGTCACCTGAATATGGAGGAACATCATATTCAGTCACTTTAACAACTATGATGCGCTAATATCTAATGGGTCTAACCGAAGTATGAGAAGAGAGAACGAGAACGTACTACAATGTGTTTGAAAAACAACAGAAAACAGAGGACAAATTATTTATGATAGGCTTTAAGATTTCCGTTTAATCCGCAAAGTGCCAAATAAGTTATCCAGTCTCCTGCAGTCCTAATTATCACCTTACACACAACTAACAGCCAATTTTTCAGTATAGTAATTGTAACCATGGAGTAAAACACTCCAGGTTTTACTTTACTACGATGGGGCCCCCGCCCATTTATCAAGGTTTCTTCCATCAATGACGTCGTCTAATAAAAAGCGGGTGCAGAGTAAATTATTCGTAACGGTTTTCTAAACTTACGAGTAATGCCTCTCAAGGTTGCTAACAGTTATAAGCTGCCGGTCATAGGTCCTGTTTGTGGCAGGATTACCGGTAGTTCATACCAGGACATAAACCACGGTACCGATGGAGTCAGGAGCCCCCGGACTTCGGTCCGGGCCTGATTTGTTGAGAGAGGTCTCCTAGTGGGAGCATTACGGTGGTTGTGGTTCAACCTAAAATCGCAGGAAGGGTTTTCCAGTTGGTTTTGACCTGATGTAGAGTTGCAATAAGTACTAGATGCTGTGACTCTAAGACCAGCAGGAGGTTTTATGGGAGTCAGGGGTTCCCGTACCTCAGCCCGGGCCTGACTTGAAAGGAGTCAGAGCCTCATATCCGTTTTGCCACGGCAAACAATAAATTGAAATAAAATAAAATAAAAACTAAATCTACAGACATTGGCGATTAAAATTCGAAAGCGTTCTCGATATTTTCCATGTTGGAGTAGCGTAGAATTTTCTTGATAGGCGTTATCTTGTGCAGGGTATCATCGAAGCTGGTCAACGGCAATCGGGATTTGATGGATTTTCCTGAAACCTCTACCGATCTGGATCGGAGTTGGGAATGATTATTAACACAGCCAAGTGGGGTACGCGTTCCGTTCAATGGCGAGTCGAGTACGGTTTTCTGTTGAGTCTTTGGCGGAGTCTGGAAGACACGATCTTCGTAGATCTTGTTGCGGCGATATGGCACTTTATGGTGTGGGCCACGTTTTTTATGTTTGATTCGCTCGAGGGGTTTGTTCTTTGGAATGTTTTCGCTTTTGAGATTCAGTGATAAGGTACTTAGGATGGATTCTATCATATCCTCTTCGTCGGGGATAGCATCGTCTGGGAAGACAATTGGGGTGCGATCGACACCGATTGAGGGTGAACGTGGATCACATTGTTCGATGATTTCGCATGGAGTTGCCTCGTTAACGTCGTGTGTTTCTTCTGGCTCTTCAGACAGTGTTTGAGGGGTGACTTCTGTTGTTACCGGCTTAGATGCTGGAAGGACATCAACTCGGGGGATCTTACTCTCTACAAAGAGGTCAGAGAATGTGTCATCCAAATTCAGAGTTTTGTCTCCATCATCGAATATGAGTGGTGTGCGATTTAAAAATACACTCGGTGAGCGAGGGTCGTTTAGGTTGTAGGAGAAGCCTTTGAGGAATCGTTTTTGCAGCAGCTCAAGGGGGTTATCACTAGAAATAGCTGGTAAGGGGGTCATCTGTTGATATACTTCTACTTCTCGTGCTTCGGCAACTTCGCTTATTGGTGTCCGACAAATGTGTGGAGACCTTGGGTCCAAAATATCGTCCAAGTCTTCAAAATCAGTTTGCACAGTAATCGGCTGCGGTTGCTTTGGCGTTTGTGCTAAATACTCTTCATCGATTTTTGTCTGTTTAGCACCCATGTTTTGTGAGAAATCAAGGCAAAACACGAGTTAATACGAGTAGTTTAGAGAAATTATTTCATTAAATTTGCAATAAAAAGAAGAAATTACACCGCACAATACAGACAAACGAAACAAAGTTTTCAAACAAATGGCGGTTACAGTGAAGTTTGTGGCGCTCTATTTCTCAATTGATCACTTTTGGCAGATCAAAGCGGCTGTGGTTTAAACCTTAAGTCGAAGGAAGTTTCTTCCACAAGTTAATTCACCCGTTGTGGAGTTCCAAATAAGTGCTGAGTGCAATGACCCTAAAAGCGGCAAGATCGACTCAAACCAAGGGTGGAGCCTAGTGACTTCAACACAGGTTCCGACTTTGGTATTACTGAAACACATAAGCGTTAGATAGGGGTTATATATGTATGGGCTTTCCATAAAATTAAGTCTTCACAACATGTGATGATTTAAAGCACAGACTTAATCTACTGAGATGTCCTCCGGTGTAGATTCGAAGACTCTGCAAGATTCACTCTACATGTCCTAGCCATCTCAGGCGACTGATGCGCAGTTTTATGACTAGATCAGTGTCGCTTTACAGCTCGTAGAGTCCGTCGTTGAATCTTCTCCTCAAAAGCCCGTCAACGCAAACGGAACCAAATATTTTCCAAAGAATTTCTTTCTCAAAACGACTGAGATACCGTAAAGTAGGACTGGTACAACCAAAGTCTAATACAGAGTCTCGTTAGTTTTTGAAGATAGGGCCTTACTACCCAATCACATTCTGCGCTATTCTTTGTTTTATTTCTACTTAAGTGTTGTTTGCAGAATCGATAGCAGAGCCAAGGTAGAAGAAGTCCCTTATTACCTCGAAATTATTGCTGTCCACTTGGACGTTCTGTTCAATTCGGCGATGTTATGTATCTATCCCATCTTGTTGTTAGCACAAACATATGTATAATACTTGGTTTTACCCATATTACCGCTAAACTCATTTAGGCAGCTTCCGTTTGAAAACTAGCGCGGTGACAGCCCGCTGTGTTCGCACAGACTTTTGAAAGATTGTACCTCCAATGTTCGCTTGTAAGTTCCTCACAATCCTTTCAAGTCTTGTATAATGTTAAACAAATGACAAGGTGACTTGTCTGAAACCTTTTTTGACATCAAATGCCTCGGCTAAGTCGCTATCGACCTTGATGGAGCAGAGAGCGTTCTCAATCGTCGTTCTACACAGACGGACGAGTTTAGCAGGGATGCGAAAACTAAACATGGCTTCTTTCTATAAATGCTGTCATATGCGGCCTTACAATTGATGAAAAAAATGGTGAGTATCGATTTGAGTTTTTTGTAGGATCTACTGGAGTGTAAAAATTTGGTCGATTGTGATATACGCTAATCAGTTTGTTTATTGACAGACAGAACGTGGAAAATTCTGAATTAAAAAGCTCCAAAATATTGATAAGAGAGAATTACAGAGCATCTGTAAGTTTGTGCTGGAACAACAGAATCGGGGCTGTAAATTCAAGGAATCCGAGTATGTTCCCGCAAATAAAGAAAATATTTCGGAGAAAAAGTCAAAACGACCAAAAGTGTCTTAAAATTCCTCGAACGACTGACAGTGAACGAATGCTGACTTTTGCAGGCATAGATCGAAATGAAGTCGCAGATGATGATAATTTTTTTGTGATCGAAGATCCTCAGGAGAAGGTTGTACCTATAGGAACGACTATTCAGGAAGTGCATAAAGCCAATGACGTCATTGGTTCAAGCCATGACCTGGAGAATCGAGTTCTTCTGCGCAATTTCTATCTGCGAAATGACATAGAGAACTGGCGATTCGAAAGCTCAGGTGTCACCCAGTTCAGCGACGAGAATACGGGAAATAATGTCATCGCCGAGAAAGCGGACCTGAGATCTTAAAGCAGTTAAGAATCAGTGGGAATCGATGGAATACCGAACATTGTGCTTCGAAATCTATCTCTAGAAGCGGTAGACATTTACACCACCAATGAATAATGCACATTTTCCGGAACACTGAAAAACTGCGATGGTTTATCCCATCCCTAAAAGGGGTAACAATACATCCAATCCGGCGAATTTCCGGTCGATAAGTCTCCTTCCGATTATCAGTAAGGTGTTCGAAAAGGTAATCAATAGGGTTTTGACTCAGTGTGTTGAGGACAAATATATAGTTCTGGATATTCAATTCAGCTTTTGGGCAGGGCATGATATCATACATGCCGCGTGTATACTGGTGTCAGATATCCAATGGAATAAAATAAAAATCAAGGATACTGGGGCCTGCTTTGTTGACTTGGAAACCTTCGACACCGCATAGTTAGAGGGACTTTTGTACAGGTTGGCAAAACTGTAAACCACTTTTGAATGTTCTTCATAATATGCTCACCAACAACTGTCTCTTGTTTTTCACGTAAACGCCTGTCGTGTAAACTTAAGTTTATGGGATGCCCATACATCCATGGGAGCAAGGATACGCCTTGCCATCGCTTGATACCAATTAGAAACTGTGTTCCCGGCACAAGTTCCACCCTTGGTATGAGTCGAGGCCGAAGTAAAACCTCTTACTGCTCTTACGGTCATAGCACCCAGTACATATTGCAACTCTACATTGGGTCAAAACCAACAGGAAGACCCTTCCCGCGATTTGGGTTTAAACCATATCCACCATGACGCTCCCACAAGGGGGCCTACCTCTTCAAGTCAGGCCCGGACCGTGATCCGGGGGGCTCATGACTCCCATGGTACAGTGATTTAAGTCCTGGTAGGGACTACCGGAGGTCCAGCCGCCAGCAAGACCTATGACCGGAATCTTGTAACTGATCAAATCGTAGCAACCTTGTAGCTTCATCTGAAGATGTTTACAATAAGCCCAGTACTTTGCTCTGCCCAGCTTTTTATTAGGCAAAGTCATTGATTGGCGAAGCCTTGATAATTGGGCGGGGGCGCAATGCTCACCAACAGACAGTTCATCGTGTAGAATGTTGATGCGACTTCTGTTGGAAATTTCACATTAAAAACGGTCTGCAACAAGGTGCGGTTAATTCTCCGATCTGATTTAACATTTACACAACCGGGTTGCTGGTTCACTTCCCCATAGAATAGCGTACGCAGACGGCTTGATAGTGTACAGAACAGGTCCAAAAGTTGAGGTCATTAACATGCCTTTGCAACGTGACTTCGAACAAATTAGGCGATTTTGCGTTGACTGGAAGTTGAAAATCAACAGAAGTTTGAAACCATACTGTTTAGAAAGCCATTGTCTGGTGCCTCTAGGTACACGAGAAACAATTGGCGAAAATTCTCGATCATTGGGCAACACGGCCAGTCACTTGCTTGTCGATATATAGTCAGATACTATGGGATCTGGCTAGTCCAGTATCTATATGTAAGAAGTAGTGGCATTGCAGACAGCAACCCTCAAGTTGTAAGAAGAGGAGTGATGGCAGCTGAATGAGAACAAAGAAGCCGGTTATAGGTAGCTTGGAAATTGGTACAGTTGTCAATACCTAATCAAAGTTGTTCCAAAATATTTATTCAGTCGCGAATATTCAAGGTGCAAAGTTGTTCAGCCGTCAGCAGCCAGATTTTTTCTAATCTTTCTAATCTTAATTTTAATAAAGTACATACAGTACTTTACAGTAGTACATGGTTATTTTTAATATAACCAGCGTGTCTTATTTTTACATTTTATATTTGGGGGCTCAACCAAAAAACCTCGTGTTGTGAAAACTTTAAATTACAATAGACAGGTAGTGAAATAGCATTTTGTAAAAAGTAGATGTGTAAAAACCTTGTTATCTTATTTAGAAAAAGAAAAACCCAAAACCGAATTCTTTGTGTGTCCAAAAATGGAAATGTGTGACGCTTAAAAATCGCGCACACTTGTGTGTATATGTGTGTAAACAAATAGATGCAAAGAAATGAGAAAAGTTGATTCTCCAAAAAAAAGCTACCAATCCAAAAAGCAACGCAATGGAGGAGGAAAAAGAAATTAAAAACCAAGTGGCCGCGTCACAAATGGAAGTTCAAATGGCGGAAAATAACCAAAATTTGCAAAATTTAATCCAGTTATTAACATTAAAAATTCAAGCGGACGCGTTACGTCAAAATGAACCCAAAATAAATGTGGAAAATTTTGGAAAAATTGTGCCAGAGTTCGACGGTGAAAATGTGTCACTTGAACATTGATTCGAAAACTTTGAACAAAACGCGAGTGCATATGATTTAAACATAAAACAAAAATACGAAAGCGGCCCAGTTGTTTCTTGAATCAATTGTTATTAATACATATGAAGAATTAAAACGTGCGTTAGTGTCGGACACAACAAATTGAGGAAGAAGAAAAATTGAGAAAGAACGAAGAAAGTTTTCATGAATATGTATTACAAATGAAGAAAATTGCTGCGGTGGGTAACGTTGAAACAAAATCCATTATCAGATACATTATCGGGAACTTCAAGAACAGTATGACGTGTATGAGCGTGTGAGCATAAGCGAGATAGCGAATAAGCCAAAACAACACAATGGCGGGAAGAAAAATGTGTTTGGTGAAAAACAATATCGCTGTTTTAATTGTAGTTCTGCTGAACATTTAAGGAAGGACTGTAAAGCCGAAACTAAATGTTTTAAGTGCGATTGATTTGGACACATGTCAAAAAATTGTTAAAATTGTGCAAGTCATAAAGGACGTGAAGCGCCTTAAAAACATTAAGCTGAATAATGTTGAAGTTGATGGTTTAGTCGACACGGGTTCTGATGTGATGATCATAAGAAACTGTATATATAAACAATTAAACAACGTTGAATTGTAAAAGAGTGTCTCTGTGTTACGATGTCTAGGCAACAACAAAACAATTCCGTTGGGATGCTTTTTTGTCACAGTGGTCGTCGATGGCCTAGAGGTTCAACAAAAGATTAAAGTTGAATTTGACGCACTCCTAGGATGCTTCTACCGCGAGCATCGAACTTGTCGAGTTGTAGAGGCTGAGTAGGGTCAATGAATCTCGAGAAGAAATTCTCCAGACGAGTCCTGAAACCAAAGGATGCTCCCCCCCCCTCCCCAACTCCCAAAGCACTCCATCATTCCCCTGGGCTGGATCAAGGTGTTATACGACCCGTGCCGAAGATCAACCTGGCTGAGGGCCCAGTATCTCCAAAAATAGCTCAGTCGCAAACGGAGTATCCGGATACCTGGCGACCTCCGGATTAGCTAGCCTTATCTGTATATGGCGGATCTCTGTACAGATGGACATTCCTTTCTCCGCTACTCGTGGGACCATTAATGGAAAACCAAAAAACAAAAACCGAGGCCGGTACTCCTCCATTACCGGGCGGTGGAACGGTGACTACACCGACTACCGGCAAGGCTCCTACATTGCCGAGAGGAGGCAAAACTGTGGCAGGCCATGGTGCGCCATCCTCTAAAGGCAAAAGGGACAAGCCAAAAAAAAAAAAAAGAATTCAGGAAGTGTTAAGACTGTGGCAGGCCATGGTCCTATCACCTCCTCCACCCCTAGCAGCAGCAAGTTTGTGGCAGGCCACGGACTTGTCGCGGCTACCAAAACTCCTTCAGGGAGTGTTAAGACTGTGGCAAGCCATGGTCCTATCACTTCCTCCGCCCCTAGCAGCAGCAAGTTTGTGGCAGGCCACGGACTTGTTGCTGCTACCAAAACTCCTTCGGGGAGTGTTAAGACTGTGGCAAGCCATGGTCCTATCACTTCCCCCGCCCCCAGCAGCAGCAAGTTTGTGGCAGGCCACGGACTTGTTGCTGCTACCAAAGAGGAATCTGGAGCTCAGCCGCATCGGCAAGCTCCATCTAAGGCGCTCTACATAAGACGCCGTAATGCTTCACGCATCATCAAAACCTTCGGATCCATTCCGGAGGTGGAGAGAAGTGCGGAAATAAAGAGCAAGGTTGAGTGGGCTAAAAACATCCTAAAAGACGGATTTCCCACTGCTTCCACTGCTCCCAAAACGTCACAAGACTCCTCTAAGCGTCAAAGATCGTTGGAGGAAACCGCACCGGTTTCCAAGAGGCCCAAGACACACAGTTCCACAACCCCTGGGCCATCCAACAGCAGATCTATGAGGTCTTATAATGAAGTCCTAAAGGACGCATTGGTGATCGCGGTGATCGACAGAAGCGATACCGACGGTTCCATTACACCGGAACGGTGGCAATTGGTCAAGTTGAAGCTCTCGAGCAACTTCTTGGCCATCATGCGGGAGAACCCAGGACCACCTCCTATCACAAGCGACGCTGGCTGGCACCAAGGCCATGTCAAGCTCATCGCTTGCTCCAACCAGAGATCTCTCGATCTCTTCACCAAGGCCATCGATGGTTTAGGAGAGGTTTGGCCAGGTGCAAAACTCGAGGTCGTATCTAAGGAAGACATTCCTAGTAGACCTCGAACCCTCCTCTCCAGAAAATATCCTGGAAATCATCCGGCTCAGCAACCCGACTCTTCCGACTCATGACTGGAAAGTCGCGAAACTGGAGGAACTAAGGGGTTCTTATAGATGCGCGTTAATTGTGATCAATAAGGAATCCCTTAATCCTGTGGCGCAGACTCGGTTCGGATTCGAGTCCATAGATTTGAGGGTGTACAAAAAGGATGAGCTGGATGCTGATAAGCAACCTCCTCCTCCTTTAACACCTGATATCACAACCTTGGATCTTGGAGCGTCGATATCCTTTCCAGAATTGGATAGCGACGACTCCAATCTGTCCAAGGTGACTACCAAGCCGTCGGTCTCCTCTTCTGACACATTGTCGGAAATGGAAACCGATGACGAAGCAATCAGAGGTTCTACACGATCAGAGATAGAAGATGAGCTCTTGGGCACATCTTCAGAATCGGAGGACCTCAACAACACCGTGGTGGAGGCGACTCTGGAAGACTGTAGCAATGATACGGTTTCTCCAGATTAATCTCCACCACTCAAAAAAGGCTTCGGCCGCACTCATTCTGCGTCTTTCCAAAAGCGCAGAAGACATTATTCTAATCCAGGAACCATGGATTGCAGAAGGCGTAGTTCGTGGACTTAGGACACCCTCATACGTTCCGCTCTATACAAGAGACAAAGGTAAGATTAGAACTTGTATATTAGTGAAACGTAGCCTAAATGTATTTCTACTTCCCAACCTCAGTGACCCCGACCTAACCGTTGCCAGATTAGAAACTGCCAAAGGCTCTTACTGGCTGGCATCGGCTTACCTTGGCCACGACCAAGTGGGCCCTCTCCCTGGTGATAACCTAGAAAGGGTGGTACTGGAAGCGGGAAGGCAAAAAACTGGCCTCATAATCGGATGCGACGCTAACGCACATCATACGGTATGGGGCAGTAATGACATCAATGATAGAGGTGAGTCACTTTTAGACTATATTTCAAGTACTAACCTCTTAATTTGCAATATTGGCAATGAGCCCACTTTTATAACTAGAAACCGACAAGAAGTGTTAGCCATCTTATTCAACCAAGAGGCAAGAAAAAGCCACATTGGTGGACATCGGCACTAGGACTGCTCAGAAACACCTGCAGAAAACTTTTCAACGCAGCAAAAAGCACAAGAAAAGTGACCGACTGGGACTCATATAAAGAATCCCTCAAATTATACAAAAAAGAACTGAGGAAGGCAAAGCGAAAATCCTGGAGGTCATTCTGCGACAAAATTACAGAAACCTCTGAGGCTTCGCGGCTAAGAAAAATCCTCTCCACAAATCCTATGATGCCCAGCTGTTTGAAAAAAACCGATGGCTCTTGGACAACCTCAAGTGATGAATCACTCAACCTGCTTCTGGACACCCACTTTCCAGGTAGCTCCCAACTCGCGGCCAGTAGCAGCCCAAACAAGCCTACTGCAACCGTGACCAAAATTCATGGTCTGATTACGAGAGACAAACTGCTCTGGGCGCTGCATAGCTTCAAACCATACAAGTCTGCTGGTCCGGACGGTATTATACCTGCCGAGCTACAGAGATCCTCAGATATTATTCTACCAGTGTTGGAAAATATTATGAGGAGCTGTGTAGAACTTATCCACATTCCACTGTTATGGAGAGAAGTCAATGTAGTATTCATTCCCAAAGCTGGAAAATGTTCTCATGTCATTCTCATCATTCCTTCTGAAAACTTTAGAACGACTGATTGAAATCCATATTCGAGCTAAAGTTGATCCAAGACTTCTGTCTACGGCTCAACATGCCTACTGTAAAGGAAAGTCGGTGGAAACGGCTTTGCACTCTCTGACTAGCCACATCGAACGATCCCTACAATATAAGGAGTACACAATGGTTGCTTTCCTCGACATAGAGGGTGCTTTTAACAACGTCAACACATCCGCAATCACGACTGCGCTGTCAACTCTGCAGGTAGACGGCTCACTTGGGGAGCTGATTAATCTAATGCTAACAAGCAGGATAATCAACTCCAAACTGGGTGAGACTTCTGCTAAAAGATATGTCAGTAGGGGTACGCCGCAAGGCGGTGTCCTCTCCCCCCTTCTCTGGAACTTAGTGGTCAACGAACTACTGATATACCTGGAAGCGGGTGGTAGCAGAGTGATTGCCTATGCGGATGACGTTGCCATAGCCGTCTCAGGAAAACATCTAAATACCATTAAGGAACTCCTCCAAGTAAATCTTAACAGATTAACCTGCTGGGCAGATCGCTGTGGATTGGGAATAAACCCCCATAAAACTGATCTTGTCCTCTTTTCTAGGAAATATAAAATTCCAATCATAGACCCTCCTTCAATAAACGGTATCAGTTTAGCTTTCTCTGATATAGCAAAATATCTGGGTCTCATTTTTGACAGGAAACTAAACTGGAAACCTAACATTCAAGAAAGAGTCAATAAAGCCACAATAGCTTTATTCTCTTGCAAGAAAGCCATTGGGAACAAATGGGGCCTTCAACCTCGCATAACCCACTGGCTATACATCTCGGTCATAAGACCGATACTCACTTACGGGGTGGTTGTCTGGTGGACGGCCTTGGAAAATGCAGTCAACCGCATTAAACTAAGCAAAGTCGAAAGAACAGCATGTCTATGCACAAGCGGAGCCTTGCGGTCTACCCCCTCTGCGGCATTAGATATTCTGCTTCACTTGACACCCCTCGACATTTTTAGCAAGCAAGTAGCTGCGACTGCAGCTATTCGCCTTAAAGCGACTAAACAGTGGACAAATAATTCATTTGGCCACGCCAACATTCTTAATACATTGGGAATCCTCACAGAGAACACCGATTACACCATACCTGAACTTTGGTTTGACAAAAACTTCCATGTAAGCTTCCCCTCTAGATGATTCTGGGAGGAGGATGCTTTCATGGAGGACAAGTCAATCCATCTCTACACAGATGGATCTAAAACCGACAGCGGAGTTGGTGGCGGTGTTTTCTCAGATAAGCTAAATCTAAGCCTCTCTTTCCGTCTTCCAAATCACTGTAGCGTGTTCCAGGCGGAAATTTTGGCGATTAAAGAAGCTCTGTCCTGGCTGAAGAAAAACGTGATATCTGCAAAGGATATCCGCATATTTTCGGATAGTCAGGCCGCCATCAAGTCCCTGGACTCGGTCTCATTGTGTTCTAAAACTGTCCTTGAATGCCGATCATCTCTCATGGAGATGGCAGAGCAGTTCAACATTCACCTTTGTTGGGTGCCGGGCCACAGAGACATTCCAGGGAACTGCAGAGCCGATGAACTCGCCAAAATTGGAACCACTCTACCTATCCTACCGGACAAAGGTAGTATAGGTATACCAATCGCTACGTGCAAACTAACACTAAAGCTAGATGCCAATAAAAGAACGGACCTTAGGTGGACTGCTGGACAAACATGTCTAGCGACCAAACAGATCTGGCCAAGGCTGGATCTGAGTCGATCTAAGTGTCTGATCCTTTTAGATAGGAAACATCTCAGCGCCATAATAAGTGTCATTACCGGACACTGCCTCATAGGCAAGCACGCAAGAAGGCTTGGCGCTTTTACTAACGATTTCTGTAGAAGCTGCATGGACGAGGAAGCGGAGGAGACAATCCCCCACCTACTCTGCACATGCCCAGCTCTCTCTCAGAGAAGGAAGCTTCATCTAGGAGCTTTCTTCTACAACGACCTAAACGATCTAGAAAAAATAGACGTTAACAGTCTCCTACGCTTTATTATAAGCTCAAACTGGTTCCAGTAGTAAGAAGATCATAGATCCACGTGGCATCACAATGGGCCAATAGGCCTAAGTGGGTTGGTATTTCCAACAGCCACTCTTACCTAACCTAACCTAGGATTCGATATTACTTCCAAATTTCACTGCACGTGATTCAATCATTGATAGAAGATTATCAACCCGCTGCCAGAACTGCCGAATGCACCGTCCTGCTAAAAATTGTTCCCGATGGCCAAATTACACCGTTCCTTCAACAGCCCAGACGACTACCACCAGTGGAGGGCGACACAGTGAAGGCTCAGTTTGACAGCTGGCTATTTGACGGCATCGTTCGTAACCCGACCTTGCATTTCGCCAGCAGAGTGGTTGTCGTAAAAAAGAAAGATGCCACATACAGGATTTGTGTAGATTTTAGGCAACTTAACAAAATGGTGCTTAAAGACTGCTTCCCTGCACCGCTTATCGACGATGTACTGGAAAGATTGCAAGCTGCCAAAGTATTTGTAGTGATGGATCTGGAAAACAGTTTTTTTTCCATTTACCAATCGAGGTGTCAAGCCGCAAATACACCGCATTCGTTACAAAAGATGAATTGTAGAAATTTAACGGAACGCCGTTTGGATTCTGCAACTCTCCTGCTGCGTTCATTCGCTTTGTCAACTACGTGTTCCAGGATCTCATCGCCCAAGATGCTATGCAGTTATATATGTGTACTCAGAGGCTGAAGTTAGTGTTAGCAGAGGCTGCCAAATACAAGTTACGTATCAAGTGGGAAAAATGTAATTTTTTGGAGTAGAAAATATACTTTTTGGGTCACACAGTTGAGGATGGCAAAATCTGGCCAGGCCGTGAGAAGACGCAAGCTGTTAAAAATTTTCCTAAGCCTAATAACATAAAAGCCGTACAATCGTTCTTGGGCTTGACGGGCCTTTTTAGAAAATTGATTAAGGGATATGCCGATATCGCACGACCCTTGACAAACCTGTTGAAAAAAGATGTTCAGTTTAAATTGGAAGCAATTGAGTTGATGGCGATGAATGGACTAAAAGATGCTTTGTCAAATGAACGCCTTTGGCGAATCTATTGCAGAGGCGCACCTACAGAGCTGCACACAGATACTTCGATTGAGGGTTTCGGTGCAACATTGTTACAAAAATTTTTTTTTGGAGTTAAAAAGCATCGTCGAGTGATTCAAAGCGCCATAGCTACACACTAGTGGTTAAAGCCGCTTACCTTGCCATGGAAAAATTTCGACACTTTTTTCTGGGTGTCAAATTCAAGATGGTGACAGATTGCTCAGCATTCACCCATAAAAGAAAGATATTATTCGTGAAGTATCGCAATGGGTATTATACCTACAGGACTTCGACTATCAAATCGAACATCACAGTGGAGAAAAAATGAAATATGTTGATTGCCTCAGTCGTTATCCTTTAGATGTTCTTACCAATAGATCGGAAATTTCAGCTCGTCTTAAAGTAGTCTTAAGTAGACGATTTCATAAAAGTATTACTGGAGATACTAAAAACGCAACCGTATGATGAGTTTAAGCTGAAGGGTGAAGTTGTTTATAAAAATATTAATGGCAATGACCTTTTGGTCGTACCTAAGTTAATGGAACGTGAAATAATAACTGATGCACACAATGTTGGTCATTTCGCGATTCAAAAAAACCATTCATAGTCTACAACAACAGTTTTGGATTCCACACATGGAGATGAAAGTCGCATAAGTAGTCAATGCATGTATTTATAAGATGCATCATTCACAACAACAAGACAGGAAAACAAGAGGAACATCTATATTGCATCGAAAAAGGAGACACGCCGTTACATACTTTTCATGTCGACCATTTAGGACCGATGGATTCCACAGCAAAAAAATACAAATTTATTTTTGCCATAGTCGATGGACAAAGTTTGTATGGCTCTTTTGCACAAAGTCTACTGGAAGCGAGGAAGTTTTGAAAAAGCTGGATGAATGGTCAAATGTTTACGGCAGTCCTACTCGGATAATAAGTGACAGAGGAGCTGCGTTCACCTCAAACGTTTTTGAAGAGTACGTCAAAACGAATGCCATAGATCACGTTTGGACTACAACCGGCGTTGCTCGTGGTAATGGACAAATAGAACGCGTCAATAGGTCTATTTTGTCTATAATATCTAAATTGTCAGCCGAAGATTCATCAAAGTAGTTTAAATTCGTTCCGCAGGTGCAAAATGCAATTAACTCACACATTCATTGCTCAACAAAGAAGTCCCCATTCGAGCTAATGTTTGGTATCAAGATGCAGAACAAAGTCAACGACAAAATCATCACGTTACTGGAGCAGGAGATGATTGAAGATTTCGACAATGAGAGGCAACACATCCGTAAAGAAGCAAAAAAAAACAAATACATGAGGCGCAGAAGGCATATAAGGAAAAGAAGGTGTGTAGTTTAACCGATGGTAATTAAATACGGTATTTAATAGTTCCAAATAAAAATAATTTATTCTTTAACATAGTTTATATATTTAATTTAAGTTGGTTATTACTTTCACATGTAATCGACTGCCGCGCACGAATGCTTATCTTCAACTGAACATTGTATGTAACATAATTCTTCTCTCTCGTTTTTGTCTGTTAATATGAGAGTGATCAGTGACATAGTCAGTGGCGTAGGGAGCTAAATACTTATGTAAAATGATCACTACATTACCCCCCTTCCAGCCGAAGGTGATTAAACAATATAAAAATATATGTACAATACTAAACATAACTTCGAAAATGTTCTTTCTCAAGAACCATGCGCAAATGTAACACACTTGGCAACAATTTTTCTTTGATAACATGAATCAATAACATACGCGGGCTTCTGACGGTCCAGGGATACGGAAACATTTTTTCCTTTTATTTGTAGAATATAACATTTTCTAAGTCGCTTTAAAACTTTAAATGGTCCTTCATAGGGAGGTTTGAGACCTGCTTTATTGGTTGGTGCGCGGACAAAAACCTGGTCGCAGTCGGTCAGATGCTTTGGAATATAAACGTGAGAGTTTTGTTGGCGGGTTTCCTTAGGACGCAACGAGTTCATAGAATCTTTAAGATTGGCTATCAAAGTTGGTAAATTTTCGTCATCAAAAGATCCTGCTACACTTTGCGAGGTGAAAAAGTCTGATGGCAGTCGTAAGGTTTGCCCATAAACCATCTCGGCTGGTGAACAGTTGATGTCTTTTTTCAAAGCTGATCTTATTCCCAAGAGAACTATAGGTAAGTCTTCACTCCAATTCGTTGTGTTTCCCCGACATTTTAGTGCTGCTTTAAGGACGCGGTGGAACCTTTCCACTATACCCTTTGCCTGTGGGTGGTAGGCTGTCGTTCTTATTCTATGAGATCCTAACAGCTTTGACAACTCGAAAAATAATTTTGACTCAAACTGTCCCCCACGATCCGTCGTGATTCTTAATGGAACACCAAATCGACTAATGTACTCGGACACGAAAACTTTAGCGATTGTTTCAGTTGACATATCTTTGAAGGGGTAGGCCTCTGGCCAACGTGTAAATCTGTCAACTATGGTCAAAATATAACGATTTCCGTTGGATATATCAAGAGGCCCTACCAAATCCATGTGAACATGTTCAAAGCGTTCACTTGGAGCTTTAAAGTTGCCTAAAGGTGTTTTGGTGTGTCTATGAATTTTAGAGCGCTGACATTCAATGCAGGATTGCACAAATGTCTTAATATCCGAATTCATTTTTGGCCAAAAGTATCTATCAGTTAGTAATTTTCTTGATCCTCGAATACCAGGATGTGAAAGAGAATGCAAACTGGAGAAAACTGCATGCCTAAGACATTTCGGAATGCAAGGTCTATTCCCTTTGGTGGATGTTTCACACCATATGGGACGGATAAACAACGGAAACGCTATTTTCTCGAGCTTAAGAGAGCTTGCTTTGAGAGTCTTCATCAGATTCCTGAGCATTAATAACACTTTCAGGAGAGAAAGGTTGCGAATTATCAAATGGATCAGTGGTAATGGCGCTCTCTTCGGGTCGAGAAAGTAAATCAGCGACCCTGTTGTCTTTCCCTTTGATGTGCCTTATGTCGTTTGTATACTGAGCTATCCATTCTAAATGCCTAGTTTGCCTCGGGCTTCTTATTGCTTTAGTAAATAAGGCTGTAGTAAGGGGTTTGTGGTCTGTGTACACAACAAATATTCGACCTTCTAAGAAGTAATTAAAATGTCGTATAGACAGATAGATAGCCAAAAGTTCTCTATCAAACGCGGAGAACTTAATTTCGGATTTGCTTAGCTTCTTCGAATAAAAGCCTAACGGTTTCCATTCTCTATCAATAAACTGTTCAAGCACGGATCCTACTGCAAACATCCTACTCCTAGATGCGTCTACAGTGAGACGCGTAGGTGAATTTTCGCTTGGATGTACTAGTAAAGTTGATTCAGAAAGAGCTGTTTTGATTTTCGAGAAAGCATTTGAACATTCTATCATTCTATCGGCCAAACATTTACCTTTTTGTTTTTGGTGTTACTAAGAAGTTTTATCTGCTCGTAAATTGGTGTCAAAAGTTCAGAAAGCTTAGGGATGAAACGATGGTAAAAGTTAACCATTCCAACGAAACGTTGAATTTGCTTCAGAGAGGATGGGTTTGGGAATGTTTGAATTGCTTTAACCCGCTCATCTGACGGTAAGATTCCCGCTTCACCTATCTTGTATCTTAGGAAATCCAAACATTGCTTACCAAACTCGCATTTTCCTAATCCAGCCCCCTTACGACCTCATTCATGAGCCTTTGAAAAGTTTGGGCTGCATTTCGAAGACCATAAGGCATTCGTGTGAACTCCCACATACCGAAAGGAGTTGTGATTGCGGTCTTAAAAATGTCTTCTTCAGCCACCGGAATTTGGTTATATGCCCGTACTAGATCTATCTTCGACAAAACCTTACATCCAAGTGCATTTTGTGAAAAACTATGAAGATGTGGTATAGGGTATCTGTTTGGCACAGTAACATAGTTTAAACCTCGATAGTCCCCGCACGGACGCCAATCATGTGGTTCTTTCTTGGGCACCATGTGTAGTGGAGAGCATGTTGGAGATGTAGAAGGCCGATAGATACCTAGCTTTTGCATGTGTTCGAATTCGGCCTTAGCAGTTTTATATTTTGAATTGTCCAAACGTCTTGGTGTCGAAACTGGTAAGTGGCCGGAAGTCACAATATAATGCACCACATTATGTTTAACTGGGATGGTGTAATCTGTTGGATTTGTTAGTGAAGGAAATTGTCTTAGCAAATTCCCATATTCATTATCAACGATGGAAAGTCGTGGCGATTCAAACTCGGTTTTCTCTGAGGCTATGTTTGCACAGGCGGATAGATTCGTTAAACGATCAATAAGTCTACGACGTTTTATATCCACAAGTAAGTTGAAATAGCCTAAAAAATCTGCACCTATAATGGGTCTGGTGACTGCAGCCAGAGTAAACGGGAAAGAAAATTCTCGTCGAAGGCCTAAGTCGAGTTTTAAAAGCTTTGAGCCATAAGTTTTAATTTGAGACCCGTTTGCGGCTGTAAGATATTCTTCTGAAGCGGAAAAGCTTTGGTTTTTAAATAGAGTATGCGGTAAAACCGATATCTCAGCACCGGTATCAATGAGAAAATCTAATCTATTAATTTTGCATTGAACGAAAAGGCGTCGGAAGTTTGAATGCCGAGTGTTCGCCATGGATACACTCGGCGTATCTAGTTTTTTGTATTGTTGTTTTTTATTTTGAAATAGCATGGTGGATTACAATTTCTAGCTCTCTCACCATGAACGCGATGAAACCAACATATTTTTTGATTGCTACTGCTTCGATTTTCCCTTTTAAAATTTTTGAATCCGACAGAACGATGTGGCGAACGGCCTCTATCTTGAAAGGATAATTTTTTAAGAGACGATCTGAGCTCATTTATTTCTTTCATTAATCTTTCTTCCATACTAGAAGTTGGATTTTGGCTACAAGAAGGCTGTTGAATAGAGTTAACACCCACCGTTTGTGTTGTTTCCCAGATTTTATCCGCTAGGTCTAATCTATTTTGGAAAGGTTGTCCTATTGTTACGGCTAAAGGAACGCTTATTTGCGTGGGAAGTTTTCTTTCCCATAGAGACTTTATTAAATCCTCACATAAGGATGAAATGTTTCCGGCCGTGGATGTCATATGACGGTACAAATCGGATGGTTTTCGATCGCCAAGATTTTCCGCAGATAAGAGCTACTCCAAACGTCGTTGTTCGGATACAGTATGGCGTTTAATTAAAATATCTTTCGAATTTAAGTATTTGTTAGTTTCTGGAGGATTGTTCAACACGTCTATTATATTGTTTATTGCATCTACTGGAAGTGGGGCTAATACATATAAGTATCTAGTTTCATCTTTAGTAATTTTTCTCGTAGCGAATTGTGCTTCTACAGCAATGAACCAAGCTGCCGGAGCCTTCTCCCAAAAGGTTGGGAGTTTAACCGATGAAATTTCAAAGGAGTTGTTGTAAATTTGTTCAGAATTGTTTAATTGTGGCGACGTCTGACTAACGGAACTTCCCTGACCTGTAGGCACATGATCACCCTCATTTTTATTTTCGTTGGGCATAATCAATTTAAAAGAAATCGACAAGTGAGAGAGAAAAATATACAATGTGCTTTTACAAAAAAAAAAAATGTGTTAACTGTATGAATAAATTCGACAGCTATCGTGTTTGGCTTACAAAGGCAGAAAAGAAATGAAAATGTGATAATGCTATGATCAAGAACTAGGTACATACATAAGTAAAAACTAAAAATAAGACAATAAATTTAAAAAAAAAGTATGTATGCATGCAAATTCGGACAATGTCAAACTATAATATTTTATTAATATTTTAATAGGTACCAATAATTTGTAGGCAGTTAATCTTAATTTAAATTTTTTTTTTTTAAACAATTTATATTTTATTTGAGTTGAAAACTTGCTGCGTGGTTAAAACCCAAAAGGCTGTGCACTGTGCTCCAATAGTTTGTAGTTGTAGTTTGCGGTATTGCATACAGTACACTATGATGAGGGAATGATGAACGGTGTAAGCTGTACTCCAATATGTGTTTGTGCTGTTGTTAACAGAACAATATGATTTGATGAGATAAAGATGATGAACGGAATATGACTGCGATCAGTTATGTATAATGTATGTATATCACATTTGTTCTCAATTTGGAACGGTGCATGAGCTCGCTTATGTATATTATGTACATACATGGGACACTTGCGTTTTTTTTTTTTTTTTTTATAATGTACGATTGTTTAATTTTTATTTTTTTATATATGTATTCACGGACGAAAATGTAACAAGAATGATATCGATAAGATTGAAGATTACACTTTAAAAGTTTAATGTTTTTTTTTTTTTGTGTTTTAATTATGCGTTCAACTCGGTCTCACCAATTTGTAGTTTAACCGATGGTAATTAAATACGGTATTTAATAGTTCCAAATAAAAATAATTTATTCTTTAACATAGTTTATATATTTAATTTAAGTTGGTTATTACTTTCACATGTAATCGACTGCCGCGCACGAATGCTTATCTTCAACTGAACATTGTATGTAGCATAATTCTTCTCTCTCGTTTTTGTCTGTTAATATGGGAGTGATCAGTGACATAGTCAGTGGCGTAGGGAGCTAAATACTTATGTAAAATGATCACTACAGGAGTGGCATTGCAGACAGCTGGCAACCCTCAAGTTGTAAGAAGAAGAGTGATGGCAGCTGAACGAGAACAAAGAAACCGGTTATAGGTAGCTTGGAAATTGGTACAGTTGTCAATACCTAATCAACGTTGTTCCAACATATTCATTCAGTCGCGAACATTTAAGCTGCAAAGTTATTCAGCCGTCAGCAGCCGTATTTTTTCTAATCTTTCTGATCTTAATTTTAATAAAGTACATACGAGTATGTATATTTTTAATATAACCAGCGTGTATTATTTTTACATTTTATATATATTTCAACAAGAATGTAGATGCTGCTCTGACCAGAGCCAAAGGTGCTTTTGCCACTGCAAATAGACTGTTTTATAGCAATGCGAGGGTGAAAGTTATTTGCTGCATGGCCCTCATCCGACCCATGTTGGTATATGCTTGTTCCGTGTGGTTCAATGTACGAGCAAGTTCAATGGAAAAGATTCGGATATTTGAGAGGGCTTGCGTTAGGGTTTGTTTTCATCTTTACATAACACCAGAATCGGAGTACATAAAATTCTATCCCAATGAGGTTTTACACAATAGGGCGAATCTAATAAGAGTGAACAACTTCGCTATTAAGTTGACTCAAGGGCAAATTGCAAGAGCAATGACCTTGTCCAAAAACCTAATATCTGGGGCCTACTACCCCAACTACTTATGAGAATGTGCACTTGAAAGGCTTCGTCCCCCTGAAGCGTTGATCCAGGATAGATTTGCGGTGCCACTAATGTTCCACGTAGCTCGTGCAGTTGGTGATGGGCGACTCAGCTACAACAGAGACATCGCACAGGGCAGTATTGAACGTCTCAGGTTTAGTAGGGCGGTTTCAAAACGCGATAAAAACGATGTTGTTGTCCAGCACCAAAACATTTGGTGGTTGAGTGAAGAAGACCCCATTCCTTCGTCGTTTTCTTCAAATCCGGATTAGCCTAGTCAGAAGACAAAGTGGGCGATATTTTCCTTGCTATGTTTAGCAAATGGCAGACTTGCACAGAGTCGGGTAATTTTAAGGTATTTAAGACTACCAACCTTGGGTAATCTTAGATTAGATTAGATGATTTTTATTTTACTCAAAAAAAAATTTTTGATCTGTTTACAAAAAAAAAAGCTGTTGACATGACTTTGCCGTCTCTCATTTGCATGTAATTCCCAACATTTCTAAATAAATCATAACCATCATAAACGTCAAATCAGTTTGATATTTCATTATGAAAAAATTGACGGAACAACAACTTTTCCAAAATCGAACCCCTGTTCGCGAAACTTATAGTGCACTTCGTAAAATTCGACATCATCGGCCATCTGAACTTGATATTTATTGAAAAATTTCACATCCAATTCACACACCAATGAGAACAGTGAGTTGGGTTGGGAAGAAAATATCGCGGTTCTGGAAGCATGTGTTGAAGGGGATCCAAATTTGTGTGAGAGCTAAAGCTGCGTGACCATTTATTGCGTCGGCTGTTTAGTGATTGGGCTTTAAGGTAACTGGAAGTTGATCCAGTTCTTCACTATACAATTTTGTTCAGTGATGAGGCTCATTTCTGGTTAAACGGCTAAGTAGTCAAGCAGAGTTGCCATATATGGAGCGGGGACAATTTTCAAGAAGTTCACCACATGCCATTGCATCTAGAAAAATGTACCATCTGATGCGGATTGTGCGCCGGTGATATCATCGGTCTTCAAAAATGAAGCCGGTGCCCGAGTTACTCTCAATAGACACCGGCATAATGCGATGACCTACGATTATTTCTTCCCAAATTTGCGTGACGTCAATTTGGAAGAATTGAGGTTTCAACAGGATGGTGCTCCACCCCGTACTACCAACGAACACATTGATTTAATGAAAACATGATTTGGCATAGAGTCATTTCAAGAAATAGACCAGGCAATTGAGCACCAAGATCATGCGACTTGAGGCAAGGTAGCAACGATTGACGCTTTGCAGTTAAATATTCAAGTAATGCGCGATATATGCCTCTAATTGCTCGAAAAAGTGGTCGAAAATTGGACATCTAGAATGCGCTTCGTATGAAATAGCGGTGGTGGATTAATATTAATTGGCCACTATTGCTTCAACTACGGTGTACAGTATGGGATAAGTTTCTATTTCTAGTTACTAGTATTCTTTCTGCTGACTAAGTTCATGATACTTACCAGACTTATTCTCGTGTGCTCTAACACACTGGCAGCTTTAGACATAAAAGACGATTGACGCACTAGTAATGGCTTTTCAGTCAATTTTCATAGGTTTTTCTCCTTACGAAATGGAGGAAGCGGACTGGTCTGTCTCACCTAGTACTAAAATTCTTTGCCCACCATCTTTCCTAGGAAGTCAAGTAACTGGGTGTCAAAATTGATTGCATTTTTCCCATCGAATACTTCCAAGGCATAAGGGAACCTTAGCAAAGGAGGATCCTGTGGATCTGCACGACTATGATAAAATAACTGATATCCTATGCGTTAGTTGTTTAATGGAGAAAGATTTTGCTCAAAAAAGACACTGCTGCTTGCACAAAATTCCAAACGATTTGTCTTTGTTGCATGAGGTTTTTCATACCACGTTTGACTCTGTTCTAGACTCATTGATGAGTTTAACTTCCCTTGATATTCTTATCGTGGGCTGTAGTCTTAAAGCCACCATTCGGTTAAAGAAAGTTGTCTTTGGTACAACGCGCATTGCAGTTGAAATGATCTTGCCGGTCCTTTGGATACGCTTTCTTATTCAGCTTTCTCATTAGGAATGGCCAGATTTCTCTTCTCGCTAAGAAAACTTTCGTTTGTCTTCCAAACGTAGAATACAAGAAATCTCCTCATAAATAGTAGTTTGTAAGTAAGTCTAGTAAGTCTAAATCACTTTGCAAATACTGGTACAAACTGTGACCGACAGTGAGGTAATTACTTCTGTTGCAGCTATTGCTGAAGATGGGCTAGATATGCGATTTATTTATCTGATCTTGTCGTTTATAGTGTCCAAGTTAATCCACATTTTTAATCACTGTAACACAGCATTAGTTTTTCAGAGATCATGGAAAACTGACCGAGTTGTACCTGTTGTGAAAAAAAAAACAAATCCGATATGCGCTGCAGATTTTAGATTTATTATCCTGTCTATAAAAAGTCTTCGAGAAATTAATAGCTATACAGCTGATCCAGCATCTATCAGTTAATGAGTGCAGTGAGGTTAATTAGTATAGTAGTTTTCTATCTGACAGATTTCAGAGATTTGTTACACGTGAAACTTCCTCAGCACTTTTACCAGTAAATCTAGGTGTGCCACAAAGATCAATTTTTGGTCCGATTCTTTTCTATATAACCTTCTTTATGTTCTCTTTCTACATTTATGTCCAGCTGCACGCCGCAAAGTCAATTAAAAATATAGGTGAACTAGTTAGTAATCTTAATGAGGATTTTGCCAGTATTTTCTCTTGGGTTGCAACCAATGGATTTCAATTGAATCCAAATAAGTGCCAGGTTATGAATGAAACTTTATACCTTAGCACTTTACCAGATGTCCTACTCTTTGCCAATAAACTCATGGGTATGGGTTTTGTCATTAATCTAAACTGTCAGGATATGACTATATTAACTGTAGCATAGGACGAATATACAAATGCCTTCGTAAACTCTGGATATCTGCAAGTTTTACTGCAAACGGTCACATATGCTGAGGTAGTATAAGTTGTACTGAAGTCAGGTAAATTCATGGCTTACAAAGATAAGACAATGTTTCACAGTGATTGCTAGGAATGCCCCTCAAACACTATACATTGACTACAAACACCAGGACTAGCATTTGCCTACATAAAATTATAAAAGATAAGACGCCTGTGTATTTGCATTAAAAACTCTAAATTAACTCAACACTCAGTGCACCTACTCTAATACCATTACACCGTCGTTACTTTAATTCATCCCGCTTATTTTTTATTCAGCTCTCTACCACTAAATATAAGAAGTATCTTGTCAATGTTAAAAGTGCAGGCCTTCCCCATTCTTCTTCCGTCGCCTCCCCTTACACGTTTCTAAAACTCTATCTTTTTATACACCAGCCGCTTTTTCTTCTTTCTTTAATTCGATTCGATTTTCTTTGTTGTATTGAACCTGGAGGCTGTAGATCCTCTTTGCATACTTGCATTTGCATCCGATCGTTGTAGAGAGATAGTGAAGTCGACCTGTTTACCTCCACACCCTCACATGTTATAGTTCGATTAGGGTGTCATTAGACGAGTTGGCATTTACTCCAATATACGAATAGGTTAATTCCTTAGCCACTCTGAAGTTACTATTGTCAACAGTGACGTTGTGTCCTAGATGATTGACCAATGCTTCTTTGATTGTTGACATTGTGTACTTGATTTTATTTATTTTTTTTTTAGAATGAACGCGCGCTCAAGGGGATTGTACACAGCGCGGGCAAAGGAAATTTAGGGAGGAAGAAAAGAGAAGTACCGATGTACATTGTTTTTAAATGTTTGCAAGTTATAACGACCAGGAAATACAGAGATCGGAAGGCATTCCATAAGCGAGTTGTATGGCTTAGGAACGAATCACGATATTTTAGAGTACGTCCGAAAATGGGCTTGAGGGTATACTGATGAGCATTCAAAGCGAGACGGGTGTTACGGTTGAAAGTTTGAATGGGCGGAATGATACTGGCGATTTCAGTGGAGCACTTAGCGATAAAACAAAGTGAGACACGAGACATTACGTCGGTGTTCGAGGGTGTCAACTGATTGACTGGTATTAGTATCATCAATAAGTTTTATCGCACTGTTTTGAATCCTAAATAGCAGGTGCAGAGATGTTTTAGGAGCACCTGACCAGATGTGGGCATTGTACTCCAATTTTGGGCGGCCTGATCAGAGGGGGTGAAATATTTTTTACATCGTTTGAGGAAACCTAGACATTTCGCAGCATTCTTGGCGACATCAAATATGTGGTCATTCCAACGTAAGTTGTCATTGACACACATACCGAGAATGGAAAATTTTTCGGTTTCGACGATGCAAGTGCCATTCATGGATAATGACTGGGTGTTCCTGGGGTTTCGCTTGTTCCTCAATTGTTTAAAAAGTCTCTATGACGGCTCGCTGGGATGATGTTGTTGTCGTCTGCGTATCCCAGCAGCACATTTGTTGAAGATAGCGCATTTCACGCTAAAAACTCATCTGCTCATTAACTGCCGAAATTCGGTGTCTTGATTGGAATATTCCAGAGGAACTGTTTCGAAATTGCACCACCTGCTTTTCGGCGTCACGGCTTTCGGCTGAACTGAATTTTCAGACTAATCCGGCGAAGATGTTGGACATCAAAACGATGATGATCATACTCCTGGCAAGCTACGTAGAGTCTGCAGGCTCCATCCAGAGGGCCACACCTCCCTGATCGATCAGCCAGTCGATGATCATTTACCTAGATCGAAATACAGTATTTTCTGACTGCTGTAATAAGATTCGGCAATTTTTTCATACTTGTATATCTGTTCCTATCCATAGTATCTCCAGGATAGGGATAATATGTATCTCTCTTGTACTGCATAAGGACAAATGCAAGTTTTTCAGTAGCACGATCCAGCTGAAAACTTGTAATTTATTATACGGAGGCGTTCCGGGCTGTGCTCTTTAATGAGAGGGCCTGTTGTTATCCAAAACTTGTGTGTCTCTCAAAACTGTTCTTTTTTTACGTAGTAAGAAAGTTATCTCGACAGGAAAATCCCCAAACTGGTGAACTAATTCCATTGTACAAACTCCCAGTACGAGAGGCCACATACACCAGTGTCCATAAGCCACTTCGGAAATGTAAACACTGCGTTCGCCAGTTGAAGAATCGTCAAGCACCATCTCCTTTATAAGAACTTGACTTATTTTTGGAAGCCCTTGCACCGCAAATAAGGTACACTTTTTGCTTCTGTTTGTAGCTGTGGCATCACCATCGAATTCATCTAGGGAATGCGTCCAGTGTCATATTTATAGTGCTGATATTTTCATCTCCTATTCAATTCTCACGCTTATAATATTTCAGCAGGTCGAGTCCGGATGGACGCCAACCAGTACTGTGTAGTAACAGTTAAAACAGTGGACATCGCCAGTTCGACGCCACTCCAAATTGGACGTACAAAAAGCAAGGCGATAGATGAGCAGAACAAAGAACTCTTATGGGACACTTATGTCCCATGATGAATATACGTACCATTCAACCAATAAGATGACTTTTCATCTGTATAAGAGAGAACTAATGCCGGTGGACAATGAGTTGACATCAATTAAATTAGTCCATGGAAAAGATCCAGTCTTGCTAGTTTGTTTGAAAATCTCTGCCAAGACGCTTACTTAACATATTTTCTGGTACCAATTAAGTAAATTGAAACTTCTTCAAATGTCATCTGCAAATATTAAATCTCATATTCAAATTAGCAACCAATTTCGCATTCTTGTTTGCCTCTTTGAGCATATAGGGGTACGCTATTTCAACAAGTGCACCTTCAAATCATCAACCTCTTACACGGGTCTAGCCCATTAACACCAGCTAATTTGATTAAAAGCAAACACAAAAACCCATTCCAAGATGCCAGTACGAGTATTTCGTAATTCCCATCGCTTGAGCAGAGTGTTGCTCAAGTGTGATAACCCATTTCGGCTTTCGCCTACTAAAATCAATTTAATCGCTAGATAATTTTTAATGTATTTTTTTTTTGGATGCATTCGCAGAGTCAAGTGGATCTCCTCCAAAACCGTTGGACCATCCAATCAATTAAGCCATCCAAATATCAAACCCATCTGTCTAAATTGGTAAATCTGCATATTACAAGATATTCATACAAGACAAACTGAAGTAAAGACCCACGCTACGTGATCACTGGGTAACTGGTTTAATGGGCTTCAGCTGCAGGTGATCGCGAAAAAAAGCTCTCTTACTAATTGGATGACCAATGAATGGTAAAAATTGTTACTACCATCCATTAACCATCGTCGGACTTGTTTATTGACTGAGGTCGTCGACAAAACCGACAACCAAAACCAAGCTGGGTCCAAGACGATATGATAATCACTATAGTTACCTACCCGAGGCTAAGTGAGTATTTCAGCACTTGTACGAGTACTGTACACCTTCGGTTCTGGCGGTTTTTTTTTTTTTTTTTTTTTGTGTGGAATCATCTGAAATTGATTTTTGGAGGTTAAACCGCCCATCAGCCAAAAGGCAAGTCAAGTAAAGACCAGACCAAAAGAGAGTAGATGAAGATACCCACAGACAGAAAAAAAAGTGTAACTACAAAAATACGGCCAAGATGTGTCATAATCCCCAAGTTTGGGGTACTATCACTATCCACCGCACTATCATCTGTCCTGCTCTGAAGCTTTTACTGCGTGTGGGATCGATGTTACTTGCGCATCTTTTCTTTTTGCTTATCTTCTCATGACTTTTTTTACTTGGTACTACCAATGCGAGGCAGTTTAATTGTCTTTTACGAGTATAAAAGGTACCATCGACTGCTGATGAGTATGCATAGTTTCGACTTCGGTCTTACAGTAAACACTTACATTTCTACCCTTTCAAGAAAAAAAGAAAATCAGCCACTTTCAATCATCATGAAATTCGCCGTAGTTTTTGCCGCTCTTTTCGCCGTTGCTTTGGCTGCACCCATCGATGATTCAAAGAACGCTCAAATCTTGAGATACGACAACGACAATATTGGCGTTGATGGATACAATTTCGCGTACGTCTTACCACGTGTGGATTACTTCATGTAGAGATTCTATTAACAAGGTATTTTATTATAACCCCCACAGCTATGAGACCAGCGATGGTGTATCCCGTCAAGAAAGTGCCCAATTGAAGAACCCTGGAACCGAACAAGAAGCCATCTCAGTTCGTGGTACCGTATCCTGGGTAGCTGATGATGGTCAGACTTATACCTTGAACTACCTTGCCGATGAGAATGGTTTCCAACCACAAGGTGCTCATTTGCCAGTGGCTTAAGTGAATTATGGATTATGTAGCGACTAAGCCCCTCTTAGCATAGACTCTGACTTGATGTTGATTAGTTTTTATAAAACTGAATACTGAATGAAAGGAATTCTGTTTTTTTTGTTATTTTTTTTTTGTTTGTTTTGAGAGTAATTTTTACTATCACAAAGAGGTAAACAAATAAAAAAAAAGAAAAGAAGAAGCGATTTTGTTAACTATTGAATTATCTTGTGATTTGTATTCTATAAATCGTATGTGGCGGTATTGGGAGTATCCCAGTAGCTAACAACTGGAGTGGAGATACATTTTGAAAACTCTACTGATTTATCAGATTCATATGTGATATGGCTAAGTGGTGTTAAGAGAGTAGGGCAACCGGTTTGGCATTGAGAAATTGTTTGTTTCCATTAGATGCGGCTGCAAATTAGTCTTGTCATACTAATTATTTGTTTATACAAGTTTAAAGCTAAATTCTTTGGCCGGAGAGTTAAAACCTTGCATACTACGAGTATGTATATATGTGCACTGGGGTCGTTATGAGGTAATACCCAACTCTGATTTGGACAAGATGTGTTTTTTTTTTTCTGACACGTTTTTAGACAGTCATCTTCTTCTGCTTCTGCCCCAGAGATGTAATCAGTTTACATGGTGCTGTGCGCTGTGCGTTGCTACCTTCGAGATGATAACTAAAGAAGTAGGCTGTATGTAGCAACTGAGACAACATCTACTTTCGTAGTTTACGCAGATGTTGTAAATAAAAAATAATTACACAATTTATCGCTTTATAAAGGAGTTCTATATATTGTACTTTGTTGGTTTTAAATATTTAAAAATGTGCTTTACAACTTTGAACGTCATGTGTCGTAATATGTAATATTTGTAATATCAAGGCTGATTGCAGTGAACGATTACATGAGACTTCCAACAGTTTCACAAAGTGGAAGGGTGGACTTATCGTGGATAACATTCTTAAAAATGGGCTATAACTTGTCACCTTAATATACAAATACATAAACACGTAATAGACGCTTTATATGATTTGACTGATGAATGAAGGATCCGTCTGTAAGCTATGAATTTAAGATAGTCATCTATTTGTGCAGCACAAAAATGCATGGACTAGCATCTTACGTACTTACGAGTACTTAGAATGTGCTTGGATTGCATCCAGTTACGCAACAAGATGTCCCCACCCACTTAAGTGCATCTCCTTTTCTGCGTTGCCCCTTCAGGTAGGTATCTAATTCACTTCGCACTGGATTGGCGTTTTCTGACAAGAGCGATATCTTACTCTATCTCTTTCTCGAAAGCCCGTCAACCCAAATGGAAAACTAGATGAGGTTACTGTTAACACTGGTTTACAATATGAAATTTTTTTCATTTACCTATATTTGATGAGAAGCGTTCCTCTTCTTATCGACGTTCTTACTCTGAATTCGAAAAGCAAGTTTAATATCTTTTTTATGGAATAGGTTTTGAGATATTATGATTTTTTTTTTTTTTTTTTCGACCTCATTTCACTTTAAAAACAACCATATCTCGAGTTAGAACCAATTTGGACGTTCTTGGTACCAAATAAAAAATATTAAAATGATGAGTTAACAGATATTGGTTAGACGATTTAAAAGGCATCGATGAAAATAGGCTGGATTTTATGTCCGTTTTCTCTTCATGTGCATAAAGTTGATACATTTACGAAGAAAATAAGACCAACCAGAAGAAAATTTGCTGGAAAATGACAAATTTATTAGTGATTAAGTGAATAAATCCAAATCCAAATTCATTAAGGTTAATCGCCTGCAAATATGTATATTAAGTACTAAGTTGGCTAAAATAAAACAACACAATTTTGATTGTGACAACAGTGTATTAGAATACTTTAGAAACAGTTTTCTCACTTGCTTTGTCTTCGGTTGATTTTGGGATCCAACATATTCTCCCAACATTGCTTCATCCGAAAACCTCAGTCGTCTTAATTAGTTGCCGAAATCTCACGCCGCGTTCCAGCGGCGTAGCTACCGACGGCGTTACAGGTGGCAATCACCGGGGCCGCCAAGCTTAGGGGGCACCAAACTCTAAGGTAGTTTAGTTCCCAAATCGACAATAAATCAATCCTCTTATCAAGTTAATTTAAAATTCAAGTGAAGGGTTGATTCTTGTCACGTTATCGCAGTCCGATGTGCATTATGGACCACGGAAAGATAATCGAATGGTATCGGCTCCTTCTCTTTGTGCATTATTTCTTTGCGCCGCACAGTGTTTCGATTATATGGGATTAGGTGGAAAAAAGCCAAATCCAACTAAAAGTGTTTCAAATTCAACTCTTGTTGCGAGTGCTCGAAAAAAATGGGATATGGAGGAAATGAAAACTATTTTAGCGCATAATGAGTGTCTTTATTGACAAGTTTTATGATGAAATAAGATATTAACTAATATCAACTATGTAAATATTATTAGCTTAACGAATTCATTTTAATGTTTTTATTGGCTATTTTATTATTTTTGTTATAAGTTTGTATTTTGCACAGTATTATATCTTACTTACAAGGGGCGTTCAATATATTCTCGGTATCGATATGAAGGAAAATGCGAATTCAATTTAAAACATTTTTATTTTACAATATAATCTCCCCTAACATCAATGCATTTGTTACATCTTGAGATAAGCTTTTTTAAACCCTCAAAAAAATAAATTTCCTCTTTCTCTGCAAAATACCCATTTATTGTCGACTTGAGTTCTTCATCATCCGAAAATCTTTTTCCACGAAGACATTTTTTCAAATCCGGAAACAGGAAATAATCACTAGGGGCAAGGTCTGGACTATAGGGTGGGTGTTGGATTTCTTCGAAACCACAATCTCGCGCAGCAGCCTTGGAAACTCGCGCCGTGTGAACAGGAGCGTTGTCATGAAGAAGCAACACACCCGCTGCGAGTTTACCCCGTCTTTTCTTTTTAATTTCCTCCCGCAAATTATGCAAAGTGGAAGCGTAGGATGTGACGTTGATGGTTTCACCTTTTTTTTTGTACTCAATGAGCAAGATTCCCTTTGATTCCCAAAAAACTGTGGCCATGAGCTTCCCGCAGACGGAGTGACTTCGAACTTCTTCGGGGGGTCTGTTCCTTTTTTATGCCACTGCATGGACTCTTGTTTGCTTTCAGGGTCATAGTGGTGGCCCATGTTTCGTCCCCAGTAACAATTCGATCCATAACACCGTCCGCGTTCTCACTACACATCTCCAAAAGCTCTCTACAGCATGCGATTCTCACTTTTTTCTGAGGTGCTGTGAGCATTCGTGGCACCCACCTTGCACTGACCTTTGAAAGGTTAAGATGGTCATGAAGAATGGTGTGAATGGTACCAATTGAAAGCTTGGTGATCTCTGCCATCATTTTTACCTTTATGCGGGCATCCTCAAGAACAAGTTTTTCGACTTCTTTGATGCTTTCTCCGGGGGTCGTCTTCAATGCTCTCTCTGCCTCTCTTGAACTCACTTGACCACTTTTGCACAGTTGATAATGAAGGTGCGGAACCCTGGTAAACAGCCACCATCTCTTCATGAATAGTTTTTTGACTTTTTCTTTGCTTAGTGAGAAATTTAATTACAGCGCGATGCTCAATTTTCACCATCATCGTCTCAGTTGCCATTATGATTCTGTTTCACTAGAGATAAAACGCGAATTAATAATCACATTTATATGGAATTTTACATGAATGCACTAAAATAATAGTATTACTTGATAAATAAGTCAATTTATATATACAACCACAGCTTCACCCCGATACCGAGAATATGTTGAACGCCCCTCGTATATTCACTTTATTTATATACATACGTATGTATGTAGTTGCATGTGTGTATTGGTTAGGTATCTGCCAGCTTAATCTGTTGACATATCTTCATGGCTGGATCCATCAGAAGAATGAATTCTATCATAGCTGAATTCTCCGCCTCAGTGGATAAGGAAGTAGAGGCAGGCATAACCAATAACTTTCTAACTTCTTGTGGTAAAGGGCTGTTTTTCTTTTCAATTATATTTCTAAATTCATTGATTTTTGGATCTGATGAGCTTAGCAACATTGTAAGTAAGTCTCTATTGGTGGCATACCGAGAACACTTACGGGTATTAAATTCTCGAAATCTTCGGCAATCTTTATTCCGAGCTTCTTGAGCCTCTTCCGATAAGTTTCCAATCGGTAAAATCATGTGCTGGAGATAAAATTTTGTGTACTGTAACGGGCATGTAATACCACAGATACAGACTGAGATACGATGCTGCTATGTTCTCCGAAAACTTTTTAAATTCGTCTGTATTAATTTCATATCCAGACGTAAGTGCAGTAAGTACGATATGGAATTTATATATTAGCTCTCTATCAAGGTTAGTTATTTCGGCTGTTTTTTCATAATCTTCAAAAAATTTTCTGGAAGTGTTCCCATCATTAGTCGTACCAAACCCAGGTTTTACCAAGTCTATGTTCAAACCTAATTCAGATTTGAATCTTCGTTGGATAACGTTTTTCCTTTCCTGGAAAACGTTTTGATTCTCTGTTCGGACTTTACTTTTAGAGGCAATCTGTAAGAAATGTGTAATAAACATTCGAAAGTTTTTGTAAGTGCGTGAAGTGGATACAATCCATAAACATAATTTTGTGTCTTTATATTGCCACAAGTAATTGGCGAATTCATTTGACTGGGCTTAGCACCACAAATATAACAATTCTGATTCCCCTTTGTACCCGATAATATGTTGCATATTTTTCCATCAACCATTGTTGAGAGAAGGACATGTTTGACGAGAAGGTTTGAAGATTCAGTTGGGTTTAGTTTTTCGATTTGACTTTTTATATTTTCTGCTTCTTGATGCACTAAAGCCGAAGTCTCTTTTTTTTTAAATAAATTTAATTGCACGGCAATAACGCGTAGATGACGGGGTTTGACGTTTACCCAAAGCGTGGTATTAAAATTATCATGCAAAACTAATTTCAAAGTCGTCGAATTTCTGCTTGTACTGGCTATGCCCTGAACTCCCATCAAATCCCCATTTACTTATCAACGTTGCTGATTGTGTTTTGTCTGTCCCTGAAAAGTGCAATGCTTCTAAAATCCGCTGAGTAGTTATATCTAGCAAGGACTGTAGTGTAAAACTAGCAGAAACCTCATCAACTTGAATACAATCTTCAGGTGGAAAGCATTTTTTCTTGGCTTTCGTAAACAGTAAAATGAAGGAACCAGTTCGTGGCCTACACCAAGAGCTACATTCCTCAATAGTTTGTAACTATTGGTGGTCAATTTTGCATCAAGATAAAGGCCTAATGCCTCATCACCGGAAAGGCATTTCTCTTTTGAAGTTAACAACTGAGCATTTTTTATTTGTTTAGCGCCATCTAGGTCATCACTCAAGCCTTTTATTATGTTTGCAGCATCTTTCTTTCTCGCGAGCTTTTAAGAATGTTTAGCAGCAAACAAAATTTCTTCCAAGGTAAAATTATTGAGTATCCTTTGTACCCTTTGTATTTTAGTTTTTTGGCAACAATCGTTAAATGATTTTGGAGGACGACCAAAATATTGAGGTGTTTGGGGAGCTTGATTATCGCGTTAATAAAATAATATCATCTCCATTCAGCCATTCTTCATACGTACAAAAAAATCGCTCAACTCGACGGCCTGCTTTACCCCACTTATAAAAAATCTTTTCCGACCACAACCTAATACTGTTTTTTAGCCTCTGTTTTTCATTATCAGAAACAAGAAGATTGTGCGTCAAAACTATGTAGCTGTAAATTTTTCCATTTCTCACTTTTTTGGGATATTTTATCCATTGCTCAAAAAATTCTGTTCGCGAAATCACGCAAAGTGAATCGGAAAATTAAAAAAATAAAAATATTTGCAAAGTCGTGCGCAAAATTCAGTTTGAATTTTCGGAAAGAGGATTCAATTCTCTAAAAGATGCATATAATTTTAAGTCCTGATAAACTGGTACTCATGCCTTTTTTTACTAATGATTTAAATTAAAACTGATAAATTCAAAACAATTGTTTTTCTATAGCATGGTTTTTTATGAAAAAGAGGAAAATTGCAAAGTAAACCATAAATACCTTCAGAAGAAATTTCTATGATACAGGAACAATTGATTAAAGTTGAAAAAATTAGACTCAATATTACAACGTCAACCACAAATGCTACTTGTCAAATGAGGCATCGGTAAACAAAATGCTACTGCTTCATTGGAAATGTACCGTTAGTTTAAACAAAGAACGAGAAAACCATGGAAATATTATAGATTTGAGATCTTTGCCTTCTTCTTTGGAAGCTCAATAACCGGTTTTTACTAGTCTGTGGCATGACTTTTTTCCACCTAAATCCATATAGTCGAAACACTGTGCGCCGTGTGAAGCGGTTTTTCTTCGTTCAAGTCGCTACGAAGGATATTTTCCCTGCAACATGCCATAGGGTTGCTCTGATGTGTGGCTTGTGCCAACCTGGATATTGTTTTTTTTTGCTGGCGGTATGCGCAAGTTACTGTCACTATACCTTATTTAAATAAAAAAAACGAAAGTTTGATTTAACAAAAGACAATTTCATTTCAACGTGTATCACCTCGAAGTGAACTTCAATTATTCTCAGAATATGCATACACACATACATACATATATATTCGGGTGTCCCTTATTTTTAAAAGTTAATATTTTCTAACTTATACGATCTATTTTTTTTCATTTGACCATAAAATACTTGAAACTAATATTTTATCTTATTTGAATCGCGGCAACACGTGCCGAGTTGCGCGAGTTACGTTGACCACCTACCCACCCAACACACGATAGTAGTATTCGTAGTAGTATTTTTTTATTGAGATTTTCATTGTAACATATTGTGATAACCACTTAAATATGAGCAGCGACATCTAGATTCACAGAGCAGAAAATGTCGATACTCGAATACCACAAGATTTCGATACTTGAATAACAAAGCCTCGACTGGAGAGTGGAATCGAATTTTCTAGCAAATTGGAAATTGTATGGGACGTTGGATGGCGAGGATTGTTCTCGAAGTATGTCATTCGAGTATAAATACCAGCATCCCCAAGGTATGCAAATGAGTTCTAAAGTGTAATTTGAAGTGTTAATTAGGAGAAGTGATTAAGTGGTTTAAGTAAAAGATAAGAAAAGTATAAGCGGTTGAGAAATTGGATTGTACTGAGAGAAACAATTAAATAGTGAATTGTAACTGTACTGAATAAAGGGATCTGTATTGAAAAGAATAAGTTCTATCATTTGTACCCACACAAACATTTTACACTATAAATATATTTTATTGAATTCAAGTTGCCGACTTAGAATTGGTCAGGCTATACAATATGTGCTAATGTTTCGTCGTAAAGTGTAAAAAAGTATAAAATTTAAATAAATTCTAGTTTGTATGAGTTTTTGTGTGTCCACTCAAAAAAGACCACAACAGTATGGTAAGGCAGGCTTAAGGCTTCAGATAAGAAAACAAGCAAAATAAAACAAACAAAGAGTACTCCTCTAAGGAGTAAGGAGAAAGGAGTTGTTAATTATTAAAATTAGGAATTTGTTTAAATGTTTTGTACTATTTACTTATGGTTATGTATGTACATATATTACATATTTTCACAAATGCATTTGTATATATCTTTTTGGGCCATCAAAATTGTATTTCTTAGTTCAGTGGAATTAAATACTTATTTTCTAGTTTTATAAATAAAATAAAAAAAATTATTATGGTAAATTCGTAAGCAATTCGTAAGCAATGCGATTGCATATTGTTAATTGTTAACATTTATGTACTATATGTGTTATTACAATTCTTCTTATTATAACAGATATATTTTAGAAGTAATGTGTTGTTTATTATTAGAAGATAATAAACAAGGTACAGCAGGAAGATAAGAAAAAATAATAAAAATGAATTACTGTTCGTGTTTAAAAGGTTAAACAAATTTCCATTTTGACAAGATTATTTTAGCTTTTTTTATTTATCATTTAGCCTCTATAGTTGTTTACATGAATTTTTTTTTTGTAAAAAGGGGAAAGAAAAGAATTATCTCCCGTGAACTCAAAATCTAGGATGGACCCTTCCGAAAGTATACTTATAGGAGGTAACTAGTATCTATCGTTTATTGAAAAGTTAATATTTTCACAGAAAATGTTCCTAATTAGGGGATTCGCGTGCGATTCAAGCTTGGTTAGTCTCATTTTAGCAAGCATAGTTAGAGAAGTAATCAATGGGGTGATTTGAGATTCCTCGTATATAGTTTTATTACTGAACCATCTAGCATCTGGTCTTCTGTATTTTAAGATACATTTTCTCAAGATACTCCTCTCGAATCTTTGGAGTTCAGCTGCTACATTAGGCGTTATGTAGAACCAACTTGTAAAACCGTAGGACAAAAGGGGGCGTATTAGTGTTTTGTACAATAATAATTTAGTTTCCCTTTATACCTCTCTATAGCTAAAAAGTATTTTCAATTTTGCCGCTGCTATTTTGCTGTTTCGAAGAGCATTTCTTGCGTGAAAGTAGGCTTTAAGTCTTTCGTGTAGCGTTATACCTAGGTACTTTAACGTCTTTTTTAGTGGTATAACATTGTTTTCTATTTCTAATGAGTTGTGTTTAGTGTCAGGGACTGCTAAGTAATGGCGCCTACCTGAAGCGTTTCTAAAGCATATTAAATTGCATTTGTCTACATTAAGCGCAATTCCCCATTTTTTATAGTATAATATTGTTTCCTGTAAATGCTGCTTTATCCTCCGAAGGGGTATCTCAAGAAAACAAGCAATATTGATAACCCGGCGACATCTGTACTTTCGTCAAGTAGTATTGCAAACATCTCACTGTCTTTCAATCTACAAATTATTTCATCTTGAATATGGTCCGAAATGGATTATGAACTCGATCAGATATGATATTATTAATATATTATATATATTATCCGTGCAGCACCGGATAAAGAATAGTGCTGCAGTGCTTCCCTGCTTGTCGTATAAGGCGACTAAAAATGAGGAATCAGTCATATACAGGTAACTATAACACCAAAAATGAGCCTGTGACACTTTAACGCCTTTAAAACTTTCCCACAAATTCGTATGCAATCAGTGGGTTCCCACGTCTGGCGACTACCGGTGGGATAAAAGCATAGTCAACTAACTTCAATTGAGCATACGTGTGTTAAATCAATCTCGTACGAAAGTACAAAAAAAAAAAAACTTCATGGAAATGATCGCAAATTGTAGCATTACCCCGCTGGGCACCACGCTTGCCACGCATTCGGGTGATCCCAGGGCAAGCAGAAATGCTTGTGTCAGAGCCCGACGGATTCCGGGGGCGGGCAAAATGAAGTTTCTAAATTTTACCAAATTTTCGGTTTGCAAGTTGGAACGTCGTATCGATGACCTCAAAAAGCTTGGAGATGGAAGCAATAATGCGTCGCAGAACTCTACATATCATGTGCGTTCAGGAAATGAAGTGGTGTAATACCGGAAATAAAGCACGTTTTCTTGATTTAAAAACTAAGTCATTTAAGATGTTCTACCATGGAACGGTCAATAGACGAAACGGTGTCGGTGTTATTGTCGCGGCAAGTCTTCTTAATAATATCGTTGGTATTTCAAAAATAAGCGACAGCTTGATGAGTGTAAAACTCATTATAAACAATGAAATGTGGAACATTGTTAGCACGTACGCCCCACAAAACGGTTGCGATCAATCGGAAAAGGATAAATTTTGGTCAGATTTCGGTAATTTACTCCGAAATATACCCATCGAGGAGATGCTTTTCGTAGGCGGAGACTTAAACGGCCACGTTGGAGAATCAAACGTAGATTATGAGGACTGCCACGGCGGTAAAGGCTTTGGAACCAGAAATTCTGCTGCTGAAGACATTCTTGCAGCATGTAAAGCCCACGGTCTTACTGTTTTAAATACGACGTTTATAAAACATCAACGACATTTTATCACCTATAGCAGCGGAGGCCACGAAACACAAATAGACTATCACCTTTGCAAAAGATCGATGAGAAACAGTGTCAAGGACTGCAAGGTAATCCTTGGAGAATCGCTAGTTACCCAACACCGGGTGCTCATTACAGAATTCTTCACAGCGGAACCACCAAAAACACGAGAGCCTGTTAGCCTAAAATCCGGTGGTATAACTTATCGAAAGAACGAGGCACAAGATTTATTCCACGCGCTAAAGAAGTACTTCTTAATATAAATGTTATCGCAGACTCACTTAGCCTTCAAGAAATGTGGAACAGCATGCACGAGGCATGCATGACACACGCAAAGTTCCTTCTAGGAACCATATCAGGACATCATCACATCGAGAAAGAAACATGGTGGTGGAATGACGAAACCAAACGAATTGTGACCGACAAGAAGCAAGCATTTCAAGCGTGGACAAAATGTGATCGGAGCAACGATATCGAAAAGTCTCGACTTGCACTTGAATATGAGCGACTTAAAAACGTTACAAAGAGAGTCCTGGCCCAAACTCGAGCAGCAGCAGCGGAAAACCTTTACCAGGACTTGGAACAAATATCCTCACGCTCGGCAGATAGAAGACAAGCTATTCAAGAAGTTCAAACGTCGTACAATAGTATCGGAAAAATGAAACGCGGGAAAGCGGCTGGACCAGACAACATCCCATCAGAGTTTTGGTCGAAGATGGAATGTATCGGCAGTGAATGGCTGTCGAAACTCTTGAATAAAATAAAATGCGGACAAACTATGCCGAATCAATGGAGAAGTAGCTTTATGGTTCCGTTATACAAAGACAAAGGCGACACGCGAGAATGCAACAACTACCGCTCAATCAAGCTGATGTCACACACGATGAAAATCGCTGAAAGAGTTTTAAACGAACGTCTTCGCAAAATCATAAAGCTCGACGATAGCCAGTGTGGATTCGTGGAAGGAAGATCGACGGTAGACGCAATCCAAAGCTTGCGAATATTAATGGAAAAACATCGGGATTCGTCAAAAGATCTGCGCATGGTATTTATTGATCTAGAAAAAGCATCTCATATGGATCGCGTTGAGGTCTCAAAAGGTACCGGAAACGTATATACGAATGATACAAGACATGTATGGAAACGTCAAAACTGCTGTTAAATGTGCCGCCGGACTTACGAGAGAATTTCCGGTAAATGTCGGAGTGCATCAAGGAACCGTTCTTAGCCCTTTCCTCTTTAACGTGGTTCTAGACTATCTTTTGAAAGATTGTCGACGACGCAGTTATTCTAAGCGATAATGTCGTAGATTTACAAAACGTCCTAAGTAAATGGAAAGACGCGCTAGAGAAAAACGGGTTTAAAATAAGTCGCTCAAAGACGGAACATTTGACCTGCCCATTTTCGGATCCACTGCGACCTATTCCAGATATAATGTTGGACGGAATAGTTCTTCAGAAAACCACTAGGTTCAAGTACTTAGGATCAATCGTTAACGTAGAAGCGAAATGTGACGACGACGTAAGGCACAGAGTAAGCGTGGGGTGGATGAAATGGCGAGAAAATTCGGGAATCTTCTGTGACCGAAAATGTCCACTTAAATTGAAGGGAAAACTTTACACCACGGTGGTTCGGCCAGCTCTTACGTATGGTTCGCAGTGCTGGACAATATACGAAGCGTTTACAAATAAAATAACGGTAGCAGAGATGAAAATGTTAAGGATGTCGACTGGAGTTACGAAACGAGACTGCATTAGATCTACGACGCACATTAGAGGAAGTCTACACATAAAGAATTCGGTAATCGAACAACTTGAGTCGGATAGAATTAGCTGGTATTGCCACGTTCAAAGAAGATCTCCGGAAAATCCCGTTAAGAAGGCAATATCAACTACGGTCGCTCCTACTAAAATAAAAGTAGGTAGGAAAAAGAATTCCTGGATTGCTCAGATGGCAAATGCACAACAACGCCTGGGGCTAACCGCCGAAGCGATACAGGACCGAGCAGTATGCAGACGCGTTCTGCGATCTGCGACATTAGCCAACCCCATAAGCGGAGTAGTAGCGATGCAGTAAAAATGGGAAACTCGTTATGCATAAGTTCGTGTAGCGAGAAAAGGGCTAGTAAAAGGAAAAGAAGAATTATTGGAACACTGGACTGCTGCAACTTTCTTCGCTGCGTCTTCTCCAAGTACGCAGCTGACGATTTCTGTCATACATGGTTTTATTAAATTTTCTGCAATCGTGTGTGGTTTACCAGCACGCGCAATTCTGTAACTTATTAGAAATGATGATTTAGTTGCGTTTTCATTATCTTTTTTTGCATATCTGTGTATAGCAGTCATACCAGTTTTATGTACTTCATATCCTTCAGTGGCGGGTGGTTGGTTTCAAGGTGTCGTTTAAGCTTTGCATGTACCAAAGAGCTATTCAACGGGAATAAATCCTAAGGACAAGTAGGATTCTTCATACGTCCTCTTTTTTAAAACAGTTCTCTCCTGGAGTTCACCCCTTTTGTTGGTAGGTGTACTTTGTCGGTGTTGCCGACCACAAGAGCCTTCTATATTAACCGTGCCCTAGAATAAATTTACAAATCTAATATGTAATAATCGAAAACAACAGTATATAAATACGAAATTAAGAAATTAATGCGTGTAAGGTGAGTAGGCCAACTAGTTATTGGCCGGACTGTATTTATGTATAGATTGACTTGAATATGTATTTTCTTACTGAAACACAAGCAACAAGTTGTTCTGAATTATTTCCAGTAGACTCTACTACTGGTGAACACGATACAAAACTTTTGCAACTTGTGAGGCTCCCCGTTTCGAGCCAATTGTCCATTATTGCAAACCGAAACAAAATGCAGAACAAATTCTTACAAGCCGGTATCTTCACAAAAAAAATGTGGCATTTATCCCTGTAGTGATAAAGTGCCACACCATACTTCAAAAATTAAAACAAAGGAGAACAAAAAAAATCCCACTAACCACTTCTTTTAATACGATCTTAAATCACAAAATATTTAAATACAATAAATTGAGAAACCGCGCTGTAATGTATAACTTCGTTCTGCACCGGAATACTTGCAACAAACTGGCATAATGTCCATAGTAAAGAGGGGAGAATTCAAACCAAAACAAATAAGAAAATCTCCCGTTACATATCCGATGCAACCAAATGTTTTGAATGCAGTTTTGTTTAAATAGCTAAAACAACCCCTACCTACAATGTACAAGTGTATGGCATTCTTCCCAATACGAAACACGTATTGTGACACCGACACAACAAACTAAAAATATTTTTCTCGCGGATGACTAGATATATGAATTTGTTTAATGTATGAATTTCGATGCTACGCGACGGCGCGACGACGCACGTGATTATGTTTTTTTTACGGAACCCCTTTGACCCTCCCAACCTTGCTAGCTAAATATTAAAAAAAAAATTTAAATTTAAATTTAAATTTAGATTAAATTTAGATTTAAAAAAAAATGTTTTTTATTGCTTTCAATGGTCTTGTACTTGTTTTTCAAAGTGTAGTAAAGGGTTTTCCAATAGGGACTTGACAACTTTGAATTTAATTTGTGAACGCACTCTTTCATTAATCATCAAACTGTTACTGTCAATTTATTCAGTAAATTCAACATTGTCATCATGGTAAAGTATACGAACGAGCAACGTCTGCAAATTATAAAAATTTTCTACTGAAATTCGGAGTCGGTGACTGCAACTTTACTAGGTGGGGTGAAAAGTAACCTCCTTGGGAATGAACATTTTTTTTTTTAATGTTTTTTTATTTTATTCAATATAATCCCCTTTTAGCTTGATACACTTATTCCAGCAATTTCCCAACTTCTTGATCCCGTCCGAAAAGTAATTTTCCGGAAGGTCTGCAAAATACTCCTCCGTGGCGTCGATGATTTCCTCGCGTGAGCTGAATTTTTTATTGATGAGCCATCTTTTGAGGTTTGGGAGGAGATAACAGTCCGAGGGAGCCAAATCGGGCGAATACGGTAGATGCGACAGCAATTGGAGCCGTAAGTCATTGATTTCAGCCGTGATTGCGATGCTCTTGTGCGCCGGCGCATTATCTTGCAAAAACAAAATGTTTTTTCGCTTCATGTGAGGCAATAATGCACAGTAATATTCGCTGTTGAGGTAGTCCACGTAGAGTATGCCATGACAGTCCCAGAAAATCGAAGCCATAACCTTTCCGACTCATCAAACCTCCCTCGGCCGCTTCGGAGCACTCGTGCCGGCTTCAGTCTATTGCCGGGCACTCATTCTGTTCTCTGGTGTGTAATAGTGGATCCAAGTTTCATCAACAGTTACCAATCGACGCCAAAAGTCCGCCCGATTCCGAATCAGCAAGTCTAAACACTCTCTCGAAGGGGGCATGCGCGGCACCCAGCGGCAGGATAACTTTTTCATATGCAGAATATTGCCCAAAATACAGCGTGTGCGCTCAGTACTAATCTTTGCGGTATCTGCTAGCTCGCGCACCTTCACTTTCCAGTCAGCCAACACCATTTCATGTATTTTTTTGACATTGTCCTCTGTAACCGCATTGGAGGGCCTGCCGCTGCAGATTTGATCGGTAGTGGAAACCAATATTTGATGGTGTAATCTGACGGAGCATTAGCCCCATAATATTTATTCAACCTTTTTGTTTTTTTCCTTCGGCGTTTTGCCTCTCAAAAAATAATGTTTTATGAAAGAACGAAAATCGTTTTTGTCCATACTCAACATGGTACTCGAGTACCGAGTTGACCACCGTCGAGTGCACAACTCAACCAGTGCACTCACAATATTATTGTGTGCTGTCCAAAAAAAAACACAAAAAAAGAACACCGCGCGTTTGTGCAAAAAAAAATACAAATACATACAGTGTTGGTGCACTGTTTCATATTGTTGTAAGGGCATAACACCTACAACAATTTGATCCGGTAAATCAATGTCAGAATTTTCACTTCGCAGCCTTGCTTAGTATCGTCGGTGTTTGTGTTCTCTGTGTTTGTCTGTGATTATGACTAGGGAATTCAGGGTAGACGTAGCTAATATACGCGGGCTAAAAAGTAATCACTTTTCTGCGTACGTCCACGTCTGTAAGTACAGACCAGCTGTTTTGGCACTCAGTGAAACACAGGTAGATCCCCGCTACCTGGCTACGAACTAGTGCCATTATTCATCTCTCACCGCGGTCTCGCCATTTATGTGCGTAGTGATGTAGCTTACCAAACTCCACCACAATGTGATCCATGTTCCAATCCGGAATTCAACTTCATGTGGTTAAAATTCCATCTCCGTAAGCAAATTATCCACTACTGCTTTATTTATAGAAGTCCCAAACTGGACAGCAATTCAACTTTTAACGAGTTTGATGCGCTGTCTAACTCCATTCAAAGAATTGTATCCCTGTATCCTCATACTGAAATCGTTATTACGGGCGATTTCAATATTCACAATTCTGTGAGGCTTCGACATTCTGGACAGACAACAGCCGAAGGACAGTGTGTTGAGATCTTCGCTGCAGAAAACAACCTAACACAGCTTGTAAATGAGCAAACGCGAATACCAGACGTTGATAGTCATACCGCCAACACCCTGGCCATGTTTTTAACTTCTCATCCTGATAAGTGCACCATTGATGTGCTCTCCCCTCTAGGCTCGACGGACCATTGTGTCATATCAGCTAATTTCTCGTACACCGACCACATAGTTAGAGAAAAAATTCCTAAAAGAACCGTATGGCAATACGAGAAAGCCAACTGGAGCGGTCTTAACAGCTTCTTTAGGAATTTTAACTGGTCGTTATGCTTCCTCGATAACGACGTGGTTGCCGCTGCTGATATGATTACAGACACCATTCTCTTTGGAATGAGATCCTGGTACGACTCGAGCTGTAAAGAGGCCGTCAGGGTTAGAGAAATATTTTTTCGGGCCTTCAAGACCAACCCGACAGAGGAAAACCGAAAAAAGTTCAAACGAGTCAGAAATGACTGCAACGCCCTTCTTAAGCGTGTGAAATTCCAATACGACCAAAAACTGAGGCAAAAAATACTGCAATGTCCCAAAGGCAGTAAAAATTGTTGGTCGTTCGTCAAAAACATTAGAAATTCCGCCTCATCCTCCATCCCAACGCTCATTTACAATGACATTCCAGCTGTCAGCTCTTTGGATAAGGCCAATCTGCTTGCTGCACACTTTGCAGCCAGCTCAACACTCCCAGATTGTGCTTTGTCTCCGCCTACACTTGAGTGCATCGAATCTTCAATGGGACGAATCTACTTTCGCACTCGTGTAGTAGCAAGAGTACTTAAAGATCTCAACATACATAAATCCGCTGGTCCAGATAGTATATCTCCCCTTCTTCTGAAGAGGTGTTCTTCCTCGCTGGCAAAACCACTTCGTAAGCTTTTTCATCAATCCTACACTTTAGGACTCTTCCCGAGCAGATGGAAAATACCATTTGTCCAGCCCGTCCCTAAAAAAGGCGAATCATCTTCTCTCTCCTCCTACAGACCCATTGCACTTACGTCCCTTCTTGCCAAGGTCATGGAAACGCTGATAAATCGTCAGCTCATGAAATATCTTGAAACACGAAAACTTTTCAATGACCGGCAATATGGTTTTCGTAGCAATAGGTCCACTGGTGATTTGATGGAATGTCTCACCGAAAAGTGGAACCAAAGCGTACATCAATCTGGCGAAAGCAAGATAGTTGCACTTGATATTTCTAATTCATTTGACAGAGTTTGGCATCAGGCTTTTTTGTCGAAAATGCGTGCATTTGGGATCGACGACTCTCTTCTTCAATGGAAATTACCTTTCAGAACGTTCAATTCAAGTTGTCTTGGACGGTTTCAAGTCTGATATTCACAAAATAAATGCTGGTGTGCCCCAGGGCTCTGTTCTGTCTCCGACACTCTATTTAATTTTCATTAATGATCTCTTGACTGCTACTTCTAATCCAATATATTCCTTTGCTGATGACAGTACTCTCTGCTCTTCATATTCGTTTCCGGACTCACGGCCCTGCTCTTCGGCTGTAGAACGAGAACGGCAGCGTATGCTAAGCTCATTAAATTCCGATATCAACAGCATAACCAATTGGGGAACTATCAACAGAGTGGAATTTAATAATAATAATATTAACGGATCTTGGTTTACACCCATACAAGATCAAGCTGACTCAAGAATTGAAGCCGATGGACCATATGAAGCGACGTACGTTCTCCGATTGGGTTCTGGAGAAGATGCGCCAAGATGATGAATTTCATCGCAAAATCATCTTCAGTGACGAAGCTCATTTTTGGCTCAATGGGTTCGTCAATAAGCAAAATATGCGTTATTGGTCGGGTGAAAATCCACATGTGCTTCATGAATCAGCACTTCATCCACAAAAAATAACTGTTTGGTGCGGTTTGCATGCCGGCGGCGTTATTGGGCCATATTTTTTCGTCGGCGATAACGATCGTCACGTTTCTGTGAATGGTCAGCGTTATCGCGCCATGATCACCGATTATTTTTGGCCCGAATGGAAAGATATGGACTTGGACGACATGTGGTTTCAACAGGATGATGCCACACATCACACAGCACACGCTACAATCGATTTATTGAGGAGTAAGTATGGTGAACGTGTTATCTCAAGAAATGGGGCAGTCGATTGGCCGCCTCGTTCGTGCGATTTAACGCCGCTTGACTATTTTCTGTGGAGCTACGTTAAGTCATTGGTTTATGCCAACACGCCGATGGCGTTGGAAGAGCTCAGAGCCAACATTGAACGCGAAATAGCGGCCGTTTCGGTCGAAATGTGTGGCCGAGTCGTTGAAAATTGGGTCCAACGAATCGACCGCTGCAAACGTGCCCGCGGTGGCCATATGAACGAAGACGAGTTCCAATCTTCAAGCCAATAATAAAATTTTTGAAATATCTCAAATGGTTTGCGTTTTATTAAAAAAAAAAAATTGTCTAGTCCTTATTGGAAAACCCTTATCTCAAAATTGCATTTTTTTAAGTTGGCCGCACCCATAACTTGAACAATTTTCAACTAATTCACTCCAAATTTTAACCAGATCTTTACAAATATATTGTCTAAATAAATACGTATGATTTTTTATATTTTTATATGGCATACTCATCATAATTTAAAAATTACAGGAGCTGTTGTTACGGCCATAGACCCTTCCAAAAAAGAGAGGTCATCCGAGAAACGCTGCATAGCTGACAGTTTTAAATAAATTATTCTATAACAATTATCTTTTACAGTCAATTATATAATTGCATATATTACATATAAAAAAATCACAAAAGAGCCTATTTTTACGGCCTCTAAATGTGTATGATGTACGAGTATTACAAATTGTTGTCAAAAGCATTAACTAATGAATAGACATGAATGTGTGGATGTGCATTCTGATACATGATACGAGCCTATATGCAGGACAGGAGCTGTCAGGGTTTGGGATATAAAGTTTATCTTAAGCTGCCTAATTAGCGATCCTTACGAAGCACCGAGGGTTCTCCTTCATCATTCTGCACGCAATTGACGAGTTTGTCAGATTCACTGGTTTTCTCCAGGATCTGGTGTACCATGAATATTTACTCAATTGTGGACTTATCCGGTCTAGAGCCGAACCGATAGAGGTAAATCAGATCGTAAATGTAGGTATTTAGGTGTTCGAATAATGGTGCAGACAAGACTTTGTACGCGATATCAACGGGTTGCATACCTTTAGAGTTTAGATGGTCTTCGTTGTTGTCATTAGGCATATTTACCTTCAACTAGATCTGTGGGTGGAAATCTTGGCTTCCATCGCCCAAGTTGAATGGTTCGTTTTGCCCGACAACGAAATTAGAGTCGTCTCGACTGTTAAACAGTCTGGCGTAAGTGTAAATAAGTTCCCATCTTCTTGGCGACAACTGCGATCTTCTGCCTCATATCTACGGGTTTCTGTTCGGGTTTTGTTGGCTTAATACGTTCCTTATACGAGTACTTACGACGAGTTTTGTTTTTGGAATTCATTTCTGATGCTTTAGAGAAACCCAAAAGATCAGTTGAGGCATTTCAGGCGGATTCTTAGAAGCAACTGATCTTCAGTACTAAAGGGCGCTGATAAGATTCTGGCGGTTTGTTACGATTTCCATTGCTTTTTTTTTATTTTGGCATTAAGGTCATCAAAAACTATTTTAACGTCATATTTAGAGCATCACTCGTAGGATTTGTTGAGGTCGTCGAACACACTGCTTCTGGCCTAGGACAAAAACGGTCGGAGTGACTTAAGAGAATGTTGCCGTCCATTAGGGATTTGTTCGCCATCCTCACTATTTCAGCACTTTTACTTAAACTCTTATATAAGAAATCTGCTATGTTGATTGTGGATGCTACAATTAATTCATGCTGAATCTGAATCCGACTAAAGATCAGCTTCATCTCACTTCTTAAGATTTGGATGCTTTAAGCAACCAATAAATTACTTGAAGAAAATGGTGGACGGGGAATTGGTGTGCACATGCATTGCAAGGAAATGAATACCATCGACGAAATCCACGTGTTTTGAACTTCTTTAACTTCAAGACGCTCCTAATACGACCATTGGACACACGAGAGCATACACACATATATCCACATATATCGTGACAAGTTTAAAAATGTCTTGAGCATCGACATTCGGAGTCTGATGCATTGCATAGAATTGGTGTTCTCATAGCTGTGTAACGGATACTGTCAGTAAGCTGATTGCGCCTTTCACGCATCTGAGTTCCAAGAAGTTATTCCGAAAGTATTCCAAAGAAGTTTCGATTCAGAATGACCCCACCATAGCTTCGTTGCAAAAACGAGGATTACTTAGTGTTGCATTCAATTTTCTGTTGACTCTCACGTTTTTGCATGGTGCTATCTTAATTAATGGCACCTTTAATCTAAAGGGAGGCGATGAATCTATACTCTATGACATGAATCTATATTGTTTCTAGTCGTGCTGATAACAATATGTTTTGTTATCATAATTGAGGAATTATTAATTGAGGAATTCATTCTTAAACACGCCGCACCAGCTGAAGGAATTCAGGAACCCGGTAACAGGGCAATCTTAATTATTGGCCTTTTGTACACAACGTTGTTGGCACGAATTGAGACTACTCGCACCAATCCGTCTCTGCCAGGGTGTACAGCTTCGATGCGGCCAAGTGACCATTTTGCTGGAGGTAAATTAGGTTCCTTTAGTACCACAAGGTCATCAACTTGGGGGTCTGGCCTTTGTTGCTTCCATTTCGGGCGTTACTGAAGTGATGTTAAATAGTCGGTTTTCCATCTTTGCCAAAATCCTTGCGCCATGTTTTGCACTAATTCCCATCTTCCAAGTCGGTTGGTTGGAGTCTCCAGCCAGCATGGTTCCGGTAATGCTGAATAAGGTCTTCCTGTAAGGAAATGAGATGGTGTTAATGGGTTTAGGTCTGAATCTGAGATAGAGCAAAGTGGCCTAGAATTCAGTAATGCTTCTATTTGGCAAACTAAAGTAGATAGTTCCTCGAATGTTAAAATGCTACTGCCAACTACGCGCCGAAGGTGTTGCTTAACACATTTAACACCTGCCTCCCAGAGACCACCAAAGTGGGGGCTGTGAGGTGGTATGAAATCCCATTCAATATTATCCTTGGCTAGTTCATTAGTTATTCGCTCATTGTGCTCCTTTGATTGCGCTAATTTAAACCATTCAGACAATATGCGTGCACCTCCCTGGAAAATTGTACCGTTGTCAGAATGAATGACACTACATTTACCTCGCCTGGCTATAAACCGTCGTAAGGCGGCTACAAATGCATCCGTGGATAGGTCACTGACTACCTCTAAGTGAATCGCTTTTGTCGTCATACAGATAAATAAAGCGATGTATCCTTTTTCAAGCTTAGATTTCCGGCATTTGGATAAACGAAGTATGATTGGACCGGCGTAATCACAGCCAGTGTGGTCAAAGGCAAAGGATGGAGTAAGTCGAGATGTTGGCAAATTTCCCATCAGCTGCTCTGAAGTTTTTTGGCGCAAACGAAAACATTGTTGACAATCAAAGACGATCTTCCTTATTAGATTTTTGCAACCAAATATCCAGAATTCTTGTCGGACTAAAACGAATAATTGTGTCACACCTGCATGTAGAAACTTAAAATGAGCATCTAAAAGAATTAAGCGAGTGAGATTATGAGTTTTTGGAAGGATGATTGGGTGCTTGATATTGAATGAAACTCCCTCGGCATAAGCAATTCGTCCTCCTACACGTAGCAATCCTACCTCGTCGATAAAAGGCGATAATGATGCTAACCTTGAACGATTAGAAACCCAGCCATTAGATTTCAAAGCGGTTTTCTCTTCGTTAAATTCTTCTTGGATGAAAAGTAGACATGTTTGCTTGGATAATCTAAGTTCCGATGAAGACAAAAATATTTTCCTACGATCATTAGAGGGAAGTCGACAATTTTTAACAAAACGAAGCAGATATGCCACGATTCGAAGAATTTTGTTCCAAGAAGACACCTTGCTACTCAAATCATTCAGGAAGTGGTCTTCTGGACGCGCGACGTATTGCTATGTATTGCTGATATTATTTTCTTCTCCTCGGGTACCTCCTTAAGATCATTTTCCACGAACTCCGGCCAGTGGTTGAAATCCTTCGCAATCCAAATGGGGCCTCTCCACCAAATCTCCAACTGCAACAACGAGCTAGGGCTAATGCCTCGGGATGCACAGTCTGCTGGATTCTCCTCAGAGCGAACATAGTTCCAAACTGAGCGAGGAAGGACGTCAAGAATTTCGGAAGTCCGATTAGCCACGAATGTATTCCATCTTCGAGGTGTGGAGGATAGCCAGGCCAACACAATTTTTGAGTCAGAGAATGCAAGGATATGCATCGGCTTAGCGTCTATCGACGAGCAAATAAGACCAATCAGTCCACTTAAAAGTAGGGCCCCACACAATTCAAGACGTGGAATAGATAGTTGTTTAACTGGTGCGACCCGGATTTTGGCGGTCACAAGTTGAACTTGCAGCCGAAACGCTGCGCATATAAACAACCGCAGAATACGCCCTTTCGGAAGCGTCAGAAAAACCGATTAAGTCAAATTGTCGGGAGTCTAAGGTACATTTTCTTGGAATTTGAATCCCTTCAAACTGAGGCAATACCTGTCGATAAAGAGTCCATTTATCAGCAACCTGCTTCGGCAGAAGCAATTTTACCTTCATATAACCATAACTCTTGGAATAATGTTTTTAAAAGTATAGTGGATGGAGACAGAGAACCCAAGGGATCAAATATCTTTGCGATTTCTGATAAAAGTTTCCTCTTCGTGCAAGGCGGTGAATCTTCTAACGAAATCCTGAAGGTGAATTTGTCATGATATGGATTCCACACTAAGCCAAGAACCTTTGTACAATTATTTCTACTATCCAAATCAAGAGAAACAACATCACTACTCTGAGTTCCAGTTAGCAATTGCCAACAGTTTGAGCTCCATTTACTTAGCTGTAGTCCTCCACACTTCAGCATTTTTATTAACTCCTCCTTTAATCTTACGACCTCAGATACCTGTTAAGATGTCATCAACATAAAAATCACGAAGAACTGAATGAGAGGCCAGTGGAAATTGATCCTGACAAGCTGCTTTAAAACCTTCATTGATAAAAATGGAGCAGGCGAGGTGCCATATGTTACGGTATTCAACCAATAATGTTCAACTGGTGCGTTAGAATTCTCCCTCCATACGATACGCTGATAGTCCCGATCGCTAGCATCAACCCAAATTTGTCGAAACATCTTAACGATGTCCGCACAAAACACATATTTATGTAGACGGAATCTAATACAAACATCAACTAGATTTCGTTGAAGAGCGGGCCCTACATGCAACATCTCATTTAAGCTTTTCCCTTTCGAATCCTTGAACGAGCCATCGAAAACGACGCGTATCTTATTAGTGACCACTGCATGGTGAGGCAAATAAAACATCTTCCCTATTGTAGGCTCTATCTTTTCGTCAGGTATACGTTCCATGTGCCCTAGCTCTAAATAAGTTTTTATAAAACGACAATATTCTATCTGCAGACCTTCATTACAAGTAAACCGCCGTTCCATCGCTGATAACCGAGTTAATGCACCTGAAAGAGTGTTCCCAATTTTACTATTGGCCAGCTTAAATGGCAATTTCACTACATATTTATGGTCAGGGGCCCTCGAGAACCTTGCAGCAAAATGCTTATCGGCAATGTCCTGATTTTTTACAACAGAAGGACTAAAAGCAACTTCCTCCATTTCCCAAAAAGACTTTAGTAAGAAATCTAGGTCTTCACTTACACTTATATGCAACGAAGCAATTTTATTGTCACGTATATTTCCGGTGATAACCCAACCAAAGATCGTGTTTTGAACGACAATATTTTCTTGGTCATCAATAAGACGATCATTGCGCAAAATACTCCAAGCCTTGTCCGATCCGAGCAAAACATCAATGGGGCCGGACTATTTCTATTATCATCCAACAGTGAACAATCATTGAGCTCAAAAGAAATGGATAGGGTTTTCGACGTTATTTGCTTCAAAATATATGCTTCTACTTTCAACTGAGTTGAACCGAATCAAGAAAATAAGTTGAGCGCTACCACGCCATTAGTAACGGCAGCCGATTGAGACGAAATACCACTTATGGGGACGCGAGCATGTCTTCGACGAAGACCTAGCCGTTTAACTAATCCTTCAGTTACGATCGAGACCTGAGAACCGGTATCAAGAAGCACACGACATTGCTGGGGTTTAACTGTGATGTCAATAATGTTTACAAGTACTGTAGGGAGCATACCACAGGAACGACCTTTATCCTTAAAGTGATTACTCAAGACCGATAGCGGACGATTGCGGTCACAGTTTTCTGCGTTTGAAGTTTCTAAAGGCTCCTCAATGGCAGATTGTTTAACTTGATCGAAGTGTACCAAGGTATGATGACGAGTTTTGCAATTCGAACAACGAGCCTCTACACGACATTTTCCGGAAGTGTGATTGTTACCTAAACAGTTATAGCAAAGCCGTTGATCTCTTACAAAAACACGACGAGATGTAATCGACATTGCAAGAAATTGGGAACATTGCGGAACTGAATGATTTCCTTTGCACTTAGGGCAAGATAAGTTTGAGACGGTTAGACTTTTGAGATTTCGCGAAGCACCAGAACGCGGAGGTTGCTTTATAGATAGTGTCACATCACTTTTGGAAAAAAGCGCCAATTGGGTGCATCAGTGAAATTTTTGTATTTTTGATTTAATTTTTTTTTTTAATTTCAATAATTATGGATAATTGCAGACTAGGTACGAGTATTTATTTAACTATGTAATACATGTTTTGGATTTGACTCATGTGTTTTTTGTGTATACAGGCTATAATTTAGCATTACGTGAATTGTTAGAAAATATGCGTTTCTATTTTGTTTAAAAAGCATTTTCAAATGTTTCTAAGTGTTTCTAAGCAGTAAAGTTTGTTTTGTTTTGTGAAGTTATAAATATTGAAGTGTGTAGTAAGGATTCAGCCGCCCCAAAGAGGCCTTTAGTAAAATATTGTGTTTTGTTTGTTGGTACATACCATATTTGGAAACTATTTTTTTGTGTTAATTTGCTTTAAATATGTAAATAGGACCTTCTGGATTGATGTTAATCGCTCGAAAAGAGTTGTATAACATTATGCAAAGCTCAAATGAGACAACATTTGATGATAAGCTCGATTTCATGCAACAAGAAATTTTAAGATAAGATAGCCAATGCAAAGCAAAAACTATCGCTCATTAAACATCAATTTAAAGAAAAATGGATAGCTACCCGAAAAACAAAAACAAGGTTTGCGAAAAGCAATGCGGAGTAGCTGAATCGTTACCTATTGCAGGTTTGTCAAAAATAACAACTATTATTTTCAAGAGTTTAATATAAGATTTTGTTCTGGTACAGAGGTTAGCCGAGGTCGTCCTCTGAAATTTGTTGTGGAATTAAGCGACAGAAGTAAAAGACGAAGAACCGAAGACCTTCGATCAAAAGTTGTAGAGGAGCTGGCTTATGCCACACAAATGAAGTTGCATGTGACGGGCAATGTTGATGCATCAAAAATAGTTAAAAACCTTATAAAAAGTCCTCAAAGAGCTAAAAAGTATATCACGACCATCAATACGAGTACGGGAAACCAACCATGACAGTTATCCCCTTTACGTGCTCTGTCAAGTTTTACAGATGCAGGACTTACAAAAGCCCAGTAAGAGATTGTTAGAGAAACTAGCAAAAACTTCTTTCCTTGCTATACTCTACTACAAAAGGTTAAAAAAGAATGCTACCCAGAAATACATTCCATAACTGAGACATGTGCTGAAGTGCAAGTGCAAAAGCTTGTGGAGTACTTATAACAGGAAACGCGTGTGTCTCTGAAGAACAAAACTGAATGACTGATTTTATTCTACCTTAACCTAGTTTTTCTTTCACACGTCTAAATGTCAAGTTTATTTACATATAATTCTTGTTGTTATATTTATGAGGGGGCATTTCCAGATGTTGCGTATGCCACATTACTCCCCCCTAGCTGGTAAACGAAATCGCACCTTTCGCCCGTAGCGTGTACGATAAGCTTCTGGCTCTTCGGTTGATCTCTGCTGATTTTCTGTAACGTTGGGTGTAGTAAATGCTGCTTTCAATCTGTCGATGCTGATGTTGGTCTTTTTCCCTCGGACGTTCACTGTAAAGTATTTGTCGTAACGTTTAATAACTGAGTATGGACCTTCGTATGGAGGTTGTAGAGGGCGGCGAACCTTATCGGTACGAATGAACACTGCTGGTGAGCTAGCTAGTTCAGTCTGGATGAACGGTGAAGATTTTGCATGATTAGATGTTGCAGTCGGTCTCAATTTCCTCATTTGTGTGCGGAGTAGTTCGACGTAATCGCTTTCTGAAATGATAACGTGTGGTTGTTGTTGTATGAACTCACCTGGCAACCGAAGAGTGTCGCAATATACCATTTCAGCCGGAGTTGCTCTGATCTCTTCTTTGTATGAAGATCTGTAACCTAAGAGTATGAGTGGCAAGACGTCGACCCACTTCTCAGTTTGATAACATTTTATTGCGGACTTTAGTGATCTGTGCCAGCGTTCTATTATGCCATTTGCAGCTGGATAGTATGCTGTTGTTTTGAGATGTTTGACTCCGAGAAGTCTGGTTAGATCTCGAAACAGTGATGATTCGAACTGCCGTCCCAAGTCCGTGGTTATTCTGAGGGGAACTCCAAATCTTGCTATCCAGTTGTTGACAAACGCAGAGCTAATCGATTCGGCCGTTATGTTTTCCAATGGGTAGGCCTCCGCCCAGCGAGTGTACCGATCAATGCAAGTTAGGCAGTAGCGATATCCCTTGCATGGTGGTAGTGGTCCAATTATATCCATATTAACGTGTTCGAATCGTTGTCCAGGTGGAAGGTATGTTGATATTGGTGCTTTGTTGTGTCGTTGGACTTTCAATTTTTGGCAGGGTAGACACGATTTAGTCCATGCTGTGCAGTCCTTTCTTAAGTTTGGCCACATGAACTTGCTTGCTACCATCTTTGTTGTTTTGTTTGCTCCACCGTGGCATAGATTATGGATAGAATTAAACGCTATTTTTCGAAAGTCTTCTGTTAGGAATGGGCGAATACTACCAGCGGAAACATCGCATAATACTTCTGCGCTTGAGCCTGGAATGATAAACGGTTTTAAAATTAAATTCGTGGTATTATTCATTAATAATTTCTGAAGCTCGTCGTTTTGTTTTTGACTTTCGCTCAGACGATCGTAATCAATAGTGTCTGCCACGTGTATCGCTTCCATTCTTGACATGGTGTCTGCAATGATATTATCTTTACCGGGCATATATCGAATATCTGTCGTAAACTGTGCGAGGAAATCGAGGTAACGGATCTGTCTAGGTGAGGCCTTCTCTTGCTTTTATTGCAAAGCAAACTGTAACGGCTTGTGGTCGGTCCAGATGGTAAACTCTTTACCTTCCAGCATGTATTGGAAATACCTTACCGCTTTATATGCTCCTAGTAGTTCGTGGTCGTATGTACTGTACTTCTGTTGAGCTGCGTTTAGTTTCTCTGAGTAAAAAGCCAGAGGTTCCCACTTGTTGCCGTTTTGCTGTTGAAGTATAGCACCGAGAGCCGTGCTAGAAGCGTCTACCGTAAGTGCCAATTTAGCTTTTGGTTTCGGAAAAACGAGTAATGTTGCGTTGCACAAATGATCTTTACACTGTTGGAATGCCAGTTTGCTTTCCTCCGTCCATTTAATAATAGTTCTGTCATTTTTCTTGTTGCCTACTATCAGCTTTGACAAAAGTTGCTGCTTCTCAGCTGCGTTTGGTAAAAACCGACGAAAAAAATTTGTCATTCCAAGAAAACGTCGTAAGTCGCAAACTCGCTCTGATAATTTGTAGTCTCGCAATGCTTGAATTCTTTCGGTTGGTGGCTTGACACCTTCTTTGCTGACCTTGTATCCAAGAAATTGTACTTCTGACTGACCTAGTACGCATTTTGGTAAATTGATTACGACGCCGTACTCTCGCAACTTCTGGAACACGAGACGAAGATGTCGATGATGTTCGTGCAAGTCTTTTGATGAGATCAGAATGTCGTCTAGATATGGCCAAGCAAAATCGAATTCACGCAAGATGTGGTCCATAAAGCGTTGAAAGGTTTGTCCAGCGTTGCGAAGTCCAAAGCACATATATACGAATTCGTACATACCAAACGGTGTCGTTATTGCAGTCTTTGGTATGTCCGCAGGCTCGAGAGGAAGCTGGTGGTACGCTCGTCGTAGATCAATCGTCGAAAAAATGGTGCAGCCGTGCAAAGTGTGAATGAAATCATGCAAATGGAGGATGGGGTACCTATCCGGTTCGGTGATGCTGTTTAAATGCCTGTAGTCCCCACATGGTCTCCACTCCCCGTTTTTTTTCTTAACCATGTGGAGTGGACTAGCCCATGGACTCCGAGATCGTCGGCATATATCTGCGTCGAGGAGGAGTTGAATTTCGGCTTTAGCTGCTCTTAACATTTCGGGTGATAGTCGTCTCGGTCTGGCAAAAACTGGGTGGCCCTTTGTTATGATGTGATGAGTTATATTATGTTGTTTGAGGGTTGAGATAGTCTTGCTGTGTGTAATATCTTTAAACTCGCTTAGTAAGTCCTGGAATGGGAGTGAATGATTAATACAAGACAAATTTTGTAATACTTCCTTAGTGCGAACTACGCTGCAACATTGACTGCTTTTTGTATACCCATCAATTAATTTCCGATGACGCAGGCTGACAAATATATTGAAGTGGGATAGAAAATCAGCTCCAAGAATCGGGTATGACACATCCGCTATGATGAAAGTCCATGTTAGTTGTCGACGAAGTCCAAGGTTAAGAGTTATCGTTTTTTCTCCAAATGTTTTAATTGTGGTTTTATTAGCAGCGTACAAGCAAACATTCGTATCGACGTTTTTTCTTTGTGACTGGGTTGGTGGTAAGACACTTACATCTGCTCCGGTGTCGACTAGAAATCTGAGGTTAGAGTTCGTGTCGACCACGAGGAGCCGGCGGTTTGCGAAATTCTGTCTGTCATTAACCGCCATTGATGACAGACTTTTCAGTTTAACGATTTGCTGCACGGTTTTCTAAAATTTTTTGCTTTTTCACCAAATTTTCGATGATACCAACAAAGTTCGTAATTTTGTTTGGTCGAAGTCGAACGTGAATTTTGGCGCGATCGGGATCTTGCTCGATTTCTCGGGTGATGATTCATTGCCGCTTTTAAAGTGGCAATTTCCCTAGTAAGTTCTGCTAGTTGACGTTCCATTTGAGACGGTGGCTCGTTTGTGGACGTAACGTTGAGCATTGGAGTGTCGTTAACCTCAATAATTTTGTCGGCGAGGAGCGCTACTTTGTCCAGGGCATCATTGCTGATCGATATAATGGATCGAATGTTTGGTGGCAATCTGTTCATCCAGATAGATTTCAGCATACTTTCGTTCATTTCATTTCCTGCGAGGTCACGCATCTCACGCAACAACTGAGATGGCCGCATGTCACCTAACTCCAAGTCTTGTAGCAATTTCTTGATTCGTTTCTGCTCTGAGTCTGCAAACTGTTCAATGAGGCGACTTCTTAAGGTAATATACATGTCATTTGATGGAGGGTTAAGTATAATATCGCTTATTTGCGCTAGGATATTACTTTCCATTGCTGCAACGACTGTATGATACTTGGTTTTGTCACTCGATATGCCTGCTGCAATAAACTGCGACTCCACTTGTGCAATCCACAACTCGGGCTTAGCGTGCCAAAAGGGTGGTATCCTTATGGAAACTTTTGCTATTTGTACGTTGTCGTTTCCCAGTTGTTCTGCTAATGCTTCTGCCGAATTTGTTGCTGAGTTTTTATTGTCGGTCGCCATTGTGCTCTTTTTTTTTATATCGGGGTCACCAATATGTGGAGTATTTATAACAGGAAACGCGTGTGTCTCTGAAGAACAAAACTGAATGACTGATTTTATTCTACCTTAACCTAGTTTTTCTTTCACACGTCTAAATGTCAAGTTTATTTACATATAATTCTTGTTGTTATATTTATGAGGGGGCATTTCCAGATGTTGCGTATGCCACAAGCTGATGGATCGCACGGTAAGTCGTCTCATCATAAATCTTCAGGAAGTTGTAGGTCTTTTAAGTGATGAAGACAAAAAAACATTAATTTTAATAAGAAAGTGGTTCTGTGACAGGTCCAATCAGAGCCAATATAAAATGAAATTTGAAAATGAAGCTGATTCTGATGCTAATCTTTTCCAAAGCTCTGTAGTTCCACTTCAGCTAGCTTATGGGCCTGAAAAGAAAGTTCTTTGTAAAAACCCAACCCCGTCATCCCCTCATTATTGTTGAACAATAGGAATTCGATTTATAAAAGAAACACACGAAATAATTAACGAAGAAATAGATTACATAAAAAAACAAATAGAAGAACTTTCTGCTACAGCAGTTGATGGTTTGAATACAAAACATAAAATATTATTCACCATGAATAAAGTATGTAATACCGCAACTCATACCAAATCAACAGCAAGATGTTACATACTCGTATGTGAAGCATCATCATTCGATTTTAATAATTTAACAAAAGGGAGACCATGCAAAAGAGAATGTTTAAACTTTGGTCTATCCTTGCTTTATGCCCGCATACGGTTTTTCGAGGGTATGTTACATATAGCTTACAGGTTACCTGTGAAAAAGTGGCACGTAAGATTAATGAATGAAGATAAACAAGTAGTGGAAAACAAGAAGAGAGATATTCAAAATCAGTTCAAGCAACAACTTGGACTTTTAGTGGATATACCTAAATCAAATGTTGGTAACACGGATTATGGTAACACCAGAAGAAGATTCTTCGATTCGTTCGAAGTATCAGCTGCTATAACAGGACTTGATAAAAATTTGTTATATCGTCTAAAACTTGCTTTTTCTGGATTCCACATAAACAATGAAGAATTTGAAAGATATTGTCAAGAAACTGCCGAATTGTATGTTTTTCTATATAAATCTTATCCTATGTCTCCAACAATGTATAAGGTTCTCGTTCATGGATCTGAGGTAGTTAAGAAAGCCATTCTTCCAATAGGACAACTTTAAGAGGAAGCTGCGGAAGAACGAAACAAACACATAAGTTTATTCCGATTAAGCTATTCAAGAAACTTTTCTCGTGTTACCTATAACAAATTGAACAGCCTTCTTTTAACATCTGATCCATTAATAACAGGCATGAGATCTTACAAATGTAAAAAGAAGCCATTATCAGCAGATGTATTAAGATTGCTATCAGAAACTGGCTCCTTAATATTTGATAATGATGAAAATAGTTCTGAAGATTAATAAAATTTTTGTGTCTTTATAAAAAAATACTTATCTTGTTGTTTTTTTTATTTCAACATGAAATTAAAAGCAATACTTAACGGATAGAGATATAAAATATTTTTGGCCAGGTTTCAGACCCAAATACCACACTGTGCGCCGTACAAAGCAGGTGACTTGTAAGAAGAGAATGAGTCGATATTCAGAACCGTTGCTACTGTTTCTAGCATCCTCTCTGGAATATATTTGGGCCAGAAAACTGTTAAAACAGTGCGAGTATTAGAGTGAATCTGGGGTTGTGGGTTTTAGGAGAGAGGCTCAGAGTTTCAGTTCGAACAAAATCGTATAATCGTCTTTCCAAAGTGCCAACTGCCATATTTTAGTGAACAGAGCCTATGTCAAGCCTGGATAATATCTTTTTCATCTGATCAATTGTAATAGGCATCCAAGAAGCTATAACATAATGGTGAACCGTGAGTAATATGTGATCTACAAAATCTATCTTCTGTGAACTCGAGAGAGCTGTGGCAGAAGTACAACGTACAAATTATGTCATACTTCAATGTCAAAATAAGAAAGAAAGGCACCTTTAATACGAATAGTTCCGTTGATATGCACAGCCTGGATGACATTACATTCGAGAACGAATATCACACGATCACGGAACATCATCAAAGGAAGTATGTGCATACATATATATATTATACATATGTACATGATAACATTGTAGTAGACGAAGGACACTTTTTTAATATTTTAATCCTCATTGCAAGGCACCAACATTCACAATACACATCTGATAGTAACAAAGTACCCAAAGGTTGTTGTTGGCCTGAATGCTACCGGTGCTTTGCTTTAGGCTGATGATGGTTACGGAATCGTACCGTGGCTAATTACGCCATATCGCGAAACAACAACACCAGCCCAACGTTTGTTCAACAAAATTCATGCCAAGGAGCGTGTTGCAATTGAATGTGTATTCGGACATGTGAAGAAGAGGTTTCCCATATTGCAATATAAAATACGAATGACAACAAGCCGGGTGCCCTCAATGATCTTGGCTTGCTTTGTTTTACATAACATTGCAAAAACTTTGCATAATGAAGATTTTCAATATTTTGAACATGAAATTGAAGCAGTCAACATAGTTTAGTTTAGTTTAGTTTAGTTTAGTTTTAATTGCATTTTATTTTCTTAATCACTAACTCTTACATACTAACAAAAAATGCTTAAATGCTAGCTTATCACAATACTTACTTAACAATCTTATACTAACTTACTGGCCCCACACAGGCACCTTAAGCTACTCTAAATTCTTATACTATGTCTTTCGATTTATTAACATTTTCTTTATGGATATTTATTTACGAGTACTATACTTAAAGTTAAGAAAAAAATTGCTAACAAAAACTTAGCATATGGACATTTTTTTATTTTTTATAAAAGCTTAGTATCTAACTTAAAATAAACATTAGCCTACCTAAACTAAATGTACAATACACACATAAACACACATAGACATTATACACAATCATATACATATATCAGTATACACCTTTGTATACACTGATATATGTATATGTTTCTTAAATGCTAACCTAAACCTATGCAAGCTGGCCATCGCTATTCACAGAGAAAACAGATTGGTCAGCTCTGCCTCATTAGTGAGGCTGGTCCGTAATTGACGGAAACGACGACGAAACATCTTCTCCATCATTCAACCACCAGAAATGCTGGTGCTGTCGAACGACATCCCTCTTATCGCGATTCCCCACCGTCCTACTGAACCTGAGTCGATCCACACTGCCATGTGCGACGTCTCTGTTGTAGTTGAGTCGCCTGTCCCCAGCTGTCCGAGCGACATGGAAGATTAACGGGACCGCTGATATATCCTGGATCAACCCTTTCTGATCTAGGTAGAGGAATGCTTCCGCTGGAACGAAGCCGTCAGATCGCACACTCTCGTGGTAAAGGTAATTGGGGTAGTAGGCCCCAGATATCAGGTTATTCGTCGAGGTCATTGCTCTTGCAATGTACCTTCGAGTCAGCTTAATTACGAAGTTGTCCACTCGTATTGGGTTCGCCCTGTTGTAAAGGACCTCATTAGGATAATATTTCTTGTACTCCGACTCTGGTGTTCTGTACAAGCGAAGGCAAGCCCTCTCAAACACCCGAATCTTTTCCATTAAGCTTGCTCGTACATTGAACCACACGGGACAACCAAATACCAGCATGGGCCTGATAAGGGCCATGTAGCAGATTACCTTTACCCTCGCATCGAGTAGACTGCTATAAAACAGTCTCTCTGTAAGGGCAAAACCGCCTTTAGCTCTGGCCAGAGCAGCATCTACATTTTTGCCAAAATACAGAAACTGATCTAGCCAGATTTCAAGGTATCTGACTACATTTCGACAGGCAAGAGGCTGTCCGTGTTGTCCAATGATAGAGAATTTTCGCCACTTTTTTCTGGTATCCCTAGAGGCTCCAGACAACGGCGTCCTAAAGAGAATGGTTTCCAACTTCTGAAAGTTGATTTTCAACTTCCAGTCATCGCAAAATCGTCTTATCTTATCGAAGTCACTCTGCAAGAGAGTATTAATAACCTCGATTTTTGGACCTGTACTGTACGCTACCAAATCGTCTGCATACGCAATAGTATGGGGAAGTGAACCTATCAAGTCGCTTGTATAAATGTTAAATAGGATCGGCGAATTGACCGTGCCTTGCTGAAGACCATTTTTAATTTGAAATATTCCAACAGAAGTCACATCACCTTTCTTCACGATGAACTGCTTGTTGTTTAGCATATTATAAAGAATGTACAAGAGTGGTTTACTGATTCCCAGCCTAGTCAGGTTATAGAAAAGACCCTCTAACCATACGGTGTCGAAGGCCTTCTCCAAGTCAACAAGGCAGGCACCAGTACATTGTTTTTTGCCTTTATTCCATTGGATATCGGACACCAGTATAGACGCGGCATGTGAAATATCATGTCCCGCCTTAAAACCGAATTGATTATCCGGAACTATATGTTTGTTCTCAACCCACTTAGACAGAGCTCTATTGATTACCTTTTCAAAAACCTTACTGATATTCGGAAGGAGACTTATCGACCGGAGATTCGCCGGATTGGATATATCCTTTCCCCTTTTTGGGGATAGGTTGAACCACCGCCGTTTTCCAATGCGCTGGATAATGTGCATTATTCATTGTACTCGTATTATTAAACAGGGTGGTGTAAATGTTCACCGCTTCTAGAGGAAGATGTCGAAGCACGATGTTCGGAATACCATCGGTCCCCACTGATTTCTTAGCCCTGATTGTGTCGAAGATCTCGTGGAGTTCTTCCTTCGAAATGAACGGGGGTAGGTCACCCTCTCTGGCAATGACATTATTTACCATATTTTCGTCGCTAAACCGGGTGAAACCAGAGCCGTTGGATCGCCAATTCTCTATTTCATTTCGAATGTAGCCGTTGTGCACCAAGACGCTATTGTCCAGGTCATAATTAGGGTCAATGATATCAATGGCCTTGTATACTTTCTGGAAAGACGCCCCTATGGTCTCAAACTTCTCCTGTGGATCCTCGATCACAAAGAAGTCGTCATCATCAGCGGCCTCATTTGGATCAATACCTGCTATTGTCAGTAACCGTTCGTTGTCTGTTGTCCGGGCTATTTTAAGACACTGTAGGTCGTTTTGATTTTTTCTCCGAAATAGTTTATTTATTTGCGGAAACATATTCGGGTTGCTGGTGTTTACAGCCCGAACCTTGTTGTTCCAATATGAGCTTACAGCAATTCTGTAATTTTCTTTTATTAACTTTTGCACATTTTTGATCGACGATTTCAGCGTCCTAATCTCCGGGTCTTGTCTGTCAGTTAACTGTCTGTACAAGTTTTTGAGTCTTGACAGAAGTCTACTTTTCTGTCGGTGCAGTGCGTCAATAGTAGGATTGCGGAACAGGTCTTCGTTAGTTGTACGTCGATACCGCGGTATTGTAGTGTCCATAGTTTGTTTAATTGTCTCGTCCATCTGTTTTAGGTAATTGTCGATCTCCTCGTTTGACAAATTCCTATTGGACGGTGGGTGGAGCGTGTTCAAGGAGAGCGCTCTGTTCAAGGTTGCGGAGAAGCGCGTCCATCGAGTCTTACTGTGGTTGTAAGAATATCTTTGGACAAACTCCTCCAATTCCGCAATTTCGTTGGGAACTGTAATTTCGGTGCTAAAACCGCAATGGTCACTGTCATACACGAATGTGCGCAGACAGTTTAGCGTATGTAAATTCGTACCTGTCAGTCGTATACGTTCGTCGTACAGCAGTAGATCCAAATAAGACCCGCCTCTGGGAAACGACGGATAATCCGTCGCTTTAAGACCGAGTCTGTACATGACATCGTGCTGACCCCACCAATCGAGTAGTAGGTTCCCTCTAGTATTTGGCAAATTATTTCCCCAATCTCTGTGTCTAGCGTTGAAATCCCCGCCGATTATAAAATAATTCTCCCCCGATTCCAGCCTCAGAAGTCGAAAAAGCGTGTCGAGCTCTGTAATAAATAGGGTGGATTGTGAAGCCTCAGGTGCATAAACAGAAGCCAAGTACAGCCGCTTTCCACTGCGAAGCGGAATGTAAATGACAACTGCCTCCAACACCCGGAACCTGCGCAACACTCCCTTGTACACTCTGTGAAATTTTATACCTTCTTTAATGAAGATCGCGACACCACCTCCACGTTTGGATCTGGGCCGGTTTCTTCTTCTAACAATATAATTATTGTACTCCAGTTTGTGCTTATCGGTTAGCTTGGTTTCGCTAGCGAAAAGCACATCAGGAGTTTGGTTTTGTAGCAATTTAAACATCGCGGCTCTTCGTTCGATTCTAATCAGTGAATTAACATTCACCGCAAGGACCTTCAAAGTTTGCTCCACCATGTGCGTACCCATTACGGCATGTGTTGCGTTAGGCCCGGCAGCAACGCGTAAATCTGGTCCACCCGCTTGGCCTGTTCTTGAACCTGCTTTTGCAGCTGAGCCATCTGCCCTTGGATTGCGAGCAAGATGGCTAGCATGTTGGGTGCAGCTTCCGTTGTTCTCGGCATCGGCGCCGGCGAAGCAACAGTCGCTTGTTGTACCGTAGCCCCCCTACCTGACGCCATTTGGGCGTAGGAAATTTGGGACGTGACGGTTGGTGTTTGAAACCTAACAGGTGAACGTTTGACCTCCACCTTCTGCTGCCGAGCAAGTTTTGCTTTCTTTATGTCAGCGAACTTAGGACAACCCCGATAGTTTGCGGTGTGTCCCAGGTTTCCTCATAACACGAACGAGAGCTGCGACCTATCGGATGCTCCGTCCACACCCAGACCACACTCCTCGAAACTGTGGTTCTTAGTGCACTTCACGCATCGAGGCTGCATTTGGCAGTTCGACGCGGCGTGCCCGAACCTCTGGCAGCGAACGCATTGTATAACGTTTTAATTTTTCCCAGTGAACCACCTGGTAGTCTAGGACATTGATACTCCTTAGACTATCCAGACGGCTTTCGGGACTGAACTGCACCAGGAAGAACGACAGACTCCCTTTCTCCCGCCTGGCTCTAGCTGTGGTAAATGGCTTTACCCCCACAAACTTGAGTCCCTCGCACTCCTTCTCTTTGAGCAGTGCCAGGATTTCCTCAGGATCAGAAGACGGTTCCAACCCCTTCAGCAGCGTCGATTGCCGCTTTTCACACTTCGGTGTGAATGAGAAGTGCTCCGTCGTCGTTTCCTTCAGGAGCTCTTTCACTTTCGCGTAGCCCTCCACTGTACTACAGTGGATGGCATGACCATTGTTCCCCAATCTTTTAATGTTAAAATTGTTACCAATGACCAACCTACACAGGCCCTTGGTTGCACTCACCTCTAATTTATAGGTATTAATAGGAGGTACCTTCTCCTTTTTCTTCTGCTGCTGCTGTTGTGTTGTTGTTGTTGTTGCTGTTGTTGTTGTTGTTGTTGTTGTTGTTGTTGTTGTTGTTGTTGTTGTTGTTGTTGTTGTTGTTGGTGCTGCTTTTTTTTCAGCTGCTGTAGTTTCAGCTTTTGTTTTTGCAGCTGTTGCTGTGTCTGCTGCTGCTGTTGTTTCTGCTGCTGCTGTTTTTTTTTGCTGCAGTTGTTGTTTCTGCTGCTGCTGGATTTGTTGTTGGGAGCTCGCTACTTCCAATTGCTCCCTCTGCCTGCGTGCTGTAGGAGCGTGAATAGGAGGGGTTTTCAAACTCCTCCTCTTTTTAGCGGCTTTCGCCAAGGCACCGGCAACACTATTTTTGCCTTTTTCCACTTCCGTTATGGGAAGAGCGGAGTGCTCTCCACCATCCATCTCGTTATTTTGTTTTGTTGTAAACACTTTAATTTTTCTTAAGTCTTAATTAAATAACGAAAAGAAAAAGACGTTCGCAGAGGCTGGGAAGCGAACCCACAACCCCGAGATTTGTCGTCCGGGTTTTTGCCACTTAGGCTACCGAACACTCGTGCAATTACTGAGTAAAAGTATACTCCTTTTTTTTGCTTTATTTATTTTATTTTTTTTGTCTTTCACACTGTGAAGCTGAACACGAAATGATCTCTACGGAGGTCTATGAACGACTAGCAGTCAACATACCTTTACGTGAAAACACAGGCAATGATAACGAAAAATCAAGAGGTATTCAACGCCGTGATGCAATTGCTGCCTTTCTGTCAGGGTAGAACGAGGCTAATCCTCGTAAAAAAACGTTTTAATCAAGTGCCTTGTTTGAAATTTAATTGAAATTGCTAAACTAAAAGTATTTCGCTTAACCAAACACATTTGCAACTTTTAAGTTATTTATTTTATTAAAAAAAATAATTTTCTTGTTAAATAAAATGTAAAAATGTATTGATAGTATAAAAATTTAAAAAAAAATTACTGAATCAATCCTTTATTGCATTTCTTACTCGTAAAATTTGGTCTGTATCTGAATTAGATGTTCTGGTTTTGCTAATATTCCTCCGCATCTATCGTAAAAGTCCTTTTGAACATCAAATACCTCAAATTGTTTCATCAAGACCAGGCGCTGCAAATCACTCAAGCTTAACCTTTTTTCCCTGCTGTCAACCTCATCCTTTAAGAATAAACAAAATGTATATTGGCACACATCTACACTGGTTAAACTCCTTAATAACAAACGAACCTTATATTCTGATGATTTCATTTCAGAATTCACAGTGCTTATGCCAATGGATGCTGACTTGCTGCAGTGTGTGCTTGTGGAAGGCAAAAATTCTTCATCTACCTCAGTCTTGGACCCACTCTTACGAATGTAAGTTTCATCTAGCTTCTTCCTTTTCCTAGATGAAGGCGTTTTTGATGCGAGCATGGATTGCGAAACCTCAAGTTTGGCCTGATCATCATCGAAACTGCGTAATTCAATTTTTTCTTGTCCAGAGTTTGAGGTACACCAACTGAGACTCCATCTAATTCAATTGTAAATATAAAATTAATTGTTTATTAAAATGTTGAAATACTTACAATTCAATTTAACCACTGTTGGGTTTTGTTCAGCTCCCATGAGTTCAAAGAAAATTTTCTCACCGGGATTTAAAACATATTTCCGATTGCCAGTTTTGTTATTGTCGGTCTTTGTCTTGACGCGCGTCTTCATGTTGTTCAGCTTTTTGTAAATTTGCTGCTCACTGATTAGAATGCCCTTTTGCAACAATATGAAATCGATGATGTCTTTCACGGCCAGTTTCTTTTTCGATTTCATATTTGGTGTTTGGCCCTTCTTCAGCAAAACAGCTCCACATTTTTGCACGGCTGTGCTAAACAAAAAGTCGCTTAAGCGACACACGGTTCATCTTCATCTAGAAGGTAGTGCGTCTCCATGTCAGATTCTTGCGATTCAATTTTATCCATATTTTTATATTTAATTAACTATTTGGTAAGTATCGACTAACTCAAACAAAATCAAAAACTCAAAGTCAACGACAACAATTCACTTTGACAGATGTCAAATTGTAGCACATGCATGTTCGAAATTTGTTTTTATTCATACCAAATGAAGAGTTTTGGGGCAGAGTTTACTTTTCAGTAGATGCTACAAATTGTTGTGTTTACTACTTTTTATCCATAGGAGCTATTGACTTAGCCACCGTTGTGGCAAAGTAGTCGTGCAGTATACCATTTTTGGAGACACTCGTATTTGTTTACAATCAATGGTGATCTCTGCTTTTTTTCGTAGTCCATTTAACCTGTATATTATGTAGATTGATACTATCAATTCAATTTATTCATTTCATCAATTGTGATATTTATTAATAGCCATAGATGTTGTATTTTGTAAGTGTTCGTGCTCTACTTAGTGGAGTTGGCTTAGAAATTAGGAATTCACTGAATGAACTTTAATTTATTAGCCTGTGGTTTTGGTAGAATCGACTGCTATTGTCAGAATATAACTAAATGTACAGAAAAATTAGACAAAGTGGTGCCTCTGAGACCATCAACTAGTAGATCAGTATCAAACCCATAACTAATGTTACTAGACTTGGCTTTTAAAAAGTCTGCCAAAAATCAGTACGATCAGTATTAAGAGCGGCTACAGTACTTCATGCAAATGAAGTGGGGAGGGAACAAGTAAAAAGCTGTAATAGTCGAACGGGCCAAGCATTAGCAGAAAATTCCGCAACAACTTCGTAAACTGGAGATCGCGAGGAAACAGAGATCTAAAGATAAGGCCCCTCATGCTCACGAAAATCCAAAGTTGTCAAAGGCTCAGCAATAAGACAGAATCTATTGTAAATTTAGTCACATCAATTTCCCATTTTAAACTCAAACCTTTATCAACCTTTTATCTGGAAGTTTCCGACATTGACGAGCTGTCGAAAAATGGGAACACGGTGAACAACCGTATGGAACAGCATCGAAACCATGCTATCTGTTGCTCCCCAACAAGATGGCTCTATGCCTGGAGTTGACTCCGACGCCCGGGGATATAGGATAATCAAATATGTAGACCAGTGCTCTAAACATTTGTTTTTTGACTCGTGAATCATGCTGGTGCTTGTGCTAACAGCAACAAGTAAGGATGAAAACTAAAACCCATTACTGCCAGAGATATTCAATCGAGGGTCCCCATTTAGGCGCTAAGATTGACGCTAAGATCCATCTCAAATGTCTATGTTTTCAAAATCCACAATATCGATGAACGATTGGTCAGTCATAATGATGCAAGAACCACAAAACCGCCATCCCATTTCTCTTTGTCACGTCAACGAAGAGATGTTAGAGGCTGTTGACAAAGTTGTTAGCTAAAATTCGTCTTGCGACTTGCTAAGGTAAAAATTTTCCTATGAGCAAGCTCAAAAATAGGGGCCGATAAACTAGCTCCAGCCAACAGGCTGTTGAAGTATCATACTCAGTTATCGAAGGCAACATTTTATCCACAACACCATCATTTAGACCCGAAGAGCATTACGAAGAATTGGTTGGTCTGGTACAGGAGCCTTGGGTCAAGACAATAACCATAGCAGGACACCAAGATAGCAGTGGCAGAACAAGAATCTGGTAAGTTCATGCGATTTAGTTAAAAAAAAATTAGTCACAACTTCTTCTGCACCAATCGTACGTCAGAAGATTTGGCAGCGCTTTAAACGAAGAAGCGTGCAAGCAGATTGATTACAAATCCTCGGCTTGTGTGTTAGCATTTATTTTGCAAGCAGAAAATGTAGCAATTCTGTAGATGTAATACTTGATGTCACATCAAAAACTGCCATTGACGGCATTGTTGAAAGTCTATATTCTAGGAATTTTCTAGGATTACGGCTGAATTCTTTTATTAAGTTCTAATTTGAATAGGCACCCCAAAAAAATAGACTAAAAACAATTCATCCACATTATCAAGCTGTCAATATCCTCCACGCACCATTTATGCTCAGCAGAAGAATTGAGCATAAAGACACCGTCACTTGAAAAATCTATTTACGTGCCATCAAAGTACTCGCATCATGCTTGGTAAGGTACGCAAGAAGTTCTTATCGCCATTTAACGTTGTACGAGATATTTATCTGATAAGCCAAAATATATATGTATCGAGCCTCAGAAGATTGAATATCGAGGTAGAGGATCAACAATTTGTCACAGTGTTTTACGCCTGCTAAGAATAAGAATAAGAATAAGAATTCTTTTGACGTACGAGTATGTTACACTGCCATTTACGAAAATTGCCTATTGACCGAAACTACCACCGAGTTTCAATCGGATAGAAAGAAAAAAAAAAAGAAACTCCAAAAAAATCTGGTTCCCGAGAGGTAAACTTTTGTTTTTATTCTTTTATTTTTTTATAATTAAACGTTTTTTTTTTCTATGGCCTTAGTCTTCCGACCTCAACTGCTCGCTTTGGACTTCCTGGTTCTGCCGAAAATTTTCCCTTTTATCTCGATTTTTACGTTGCCCGCGGTTAGGAAGTCTTCCGTTTTCTTATCTCCGTTGCAATGTCTAAGATTCCACCGCTTGTTCGCCAACCGTTTTTGATTGGAGAAATCCTACGTCACAGGAAACGGTAAATATTTTCTTCGTTGACTTTTATCATTTGCTCCCCTTTCTGCAGTAGTCATCTCCTTTCTTCATGTTACTCTTATGGCTTACTACTTAATCATTTGTCCTCTTCGTGCGGCTGAATGCTCCGCCATGTTCGGCAAAGGGAACAAACCTCTTCAACCTGTCAAACGAAACCTACAACAAACAACGTGAAGCAAAATGTCGTGAAATAAAATGTTTTTTTTATTTTTCTGCAGTTTTCTTTTTTTCTTTAGGTTTCGTAACAGTATGTCCTGTCATTTTTTCATTTCATATGCATTTTTATTTATTTAACTTAAATTACTCTTATATTTAAACTTACTATTGCAAATAAATTCAACAACTATTTTACTGATATAGCTAGCAAACTACAACCGTGTCCGGTTCAACCAATCTGTTCCCTATGTTCCACTCATAAATGTACGGAACTGTTTCAAGAAAACAGTTTTGTGTTCTATCCCTTTACTCCCCTCGAGGTATTTAAAGCTATTGGTACTCTAAAAAAATCTAATTCGTGTGGGGTTGATGGTATTTCGAGTTTCATTCTTAAAAGGATTGCATGTTTCATTTTAGACATATTGGTACATATCTTTAATTGTTGCGTATTTGCAGGTGTATTCCCGGAAGCACTTAAATGTGCAGATGTTGTGCCAATACATAAAAAAGGTTCTGCTGCTGAAATCTCTAACTATAGGCCCATATCTCTTCTTCCAGCTCTCAGTAAAATCTTTGAGAAACTTGTAAAATATAGGTTAGTGAATTTTTTAAATGCAACTAAGTTTTTCAATCCAACTCAGTTTGGTTTTCAAAAGGGGAAGTCAACTGAAGACGCACTACTAAAGTTTTGCTCTCAAATAATGTCAAATCTCGATAGTAAAAAGTGCACGGCTGGTTTGTTTATTGACATCACAAAGGCCTTCGATATGGTCAATCATAATCTTTTATTGAGAAAACTGGAAAAAGCAGGTCTTCGTGGTTTCATGCTTGATTGGTTCAGGTCGTATCTTGGAAATAGGTCGCAAAGAGTGAAATTAGATGATATTAGGAGTGAAGTTAAGTTCATCAACTTGGGTGTACCCCAAGGCTCTGTTCTAGGACCAATTTTGTTCTTGATTTACATAAATTCACTTTTTTCACTTAATTTTAAAGGCACACCAACTGCTTTTGCTGATGATGTTGGCTTTTCCTATGGTTGTAACAGTCCCTTGGATCTGGTTTCGGACATTAATTGGGATCTCAACTTACTGAGAAACTGGTTTGCTGAACATATCTTGGCGATAAGCTCTAAAACGAAAATAATGTTTTTCAGTTTATCATCCTTACATAACTTAGATGCAAACGTGTATTTTCATGCACCCGAGTGCCAAAGATACAAACTGTCCGTTTGTCATTGTGCGGCTGGTATTTCTTCTAAATCTTTTTGTAGCAAATTGAACTGCAGTGACAAATGTTTTTTAATTGAGAAAGTTAATGAATTTAAATACTTGGGACTCACTATTGATTATAGAATGAGCTTTCTGAATCATGCTGAAACATTGAGAAAGTATTTTCGATGGACTCTCAGACACTTCTTTTATTTGCGTAATATCTGCTCGAATACACTCCTGAAAACAATCTATTATGGAATATTTCATTCTAAGTTGCAATATGGAATCGCTTGTTGGGGAGGTGCATATTTTAATAAAATTCAACCCTTGTTAACCTTGCAAAAATATGTAGTAAAAATTATATGCCGTAAACCTGGCAGACATCCTAGTTATCCTTTGTTCTGTGACCTGAAAATTTTTCCAGTTCGTCATTTATATTGTTTTAAGGTTTTAAAAGCTTTCTTTATGAAGTCTGGTAGTCGTAACTTTCGTTTAATATCATCTTATAATCTACGTGGAAACATGTCTAATATGTTATCTGTACCTACTTTTCGTACCACTGCTTATCGTAATTTTTACTCTATGATGCTCGACTTCTGACATTCTGGTTAAACCTTAGCTCACTGTTGTATTCATCCTTTGCCTATTTAGCTATCTAACGGATGTATTTTTTTTCTTAAAACAAAAATGTTTTTGTTGTACTCTCTTATGCTTCATGAACTTTTTCTTACACATTTTTATATTGTTTAAAATACTTCAGTCTTATATTTGCTTCCTACAGGGTCACCCCACCTAAAAAATTTAATTTTATATTGTTAAAGTCCTTTGAAGTGACATTCAACACTATTTTCTTTACTTCTGTAATCTAAAATACAGAATGTCACCAATCTCCTTATTTCTATTGCTCTGCATATAAGGTTTTTATTTATTTATTTTAAGAATTGTGAATTATAATGAATTTATAAGAAGAAATAAATTATATCAATATCAATCAAAATATCAAATATTCTAAAACAAAAAATGCTTAAAAATTAGCTTACGTAAATTACTTAAAAATATTTTTTTCTAACTTACAGGCCCCACGCGAGCACTCTAAGTTAAACCTAACACTTAAACTATGTCTTTCGACGAAACTTACAGTCTAATTTTATTTCTATTTTTACATTTATTAATACTAAAACTAAGAAAATAAATTTTAAGCAAAAACTTAGTATATGGACATTTTTTTTTAATTTTTTATAAAACTTAAAACTAAAAGCCTAAATCTACCTAAAAACAAATCTTAACCTACTTAACCTACTTACATCTAATGCATACATATATACATATATATACATACATAATATATATATATACAATATACATAATATTTTTATATATTTTTTTTTCATTTTTTATTTTTTTTTTTGTTTTTATATATTTTTTTTTTCTTAAAAATCTAACTTAAACCTACCTAAAACTATGTAAGCCGGCCATGGCTAAAAAAAAAAAACTTAGGTTGGCCAACCTTGCTTCACATGACTGAAGGAGTTTGACGACGAAGCATCTTCCCCTTCAAAAAGCCACCAAAATTGTTGGTGCTGCCGAGCAACATCCCTCATGTCGCGACTCCCTACCGACCTACTGAACCGGAGACGCTCCGCACTGCCATGTGCGACGTCTCTGTCGTAGGTGAGTCGCCTGTCCGCAGCTGTTAATAATTGGGGTAGTAAGCCCCGGACATCAGGTTGTTCGATGAGGCCATTGATCTTGCAATATGCCTTCGAGTCAACTTAATGACGAAATTGTCCACTCTTATTAGGTTCGCCCTATTGTATAAGACCTCATTAGGATAGAATTTTATGTACTCAGACTCTGGGGTTCTGTATAAGCGAAGACAAGTCCTAAGACAAGCCCTCTCAAACACCCGAATCTTTTCCAATAAACTTGCTCTCACGTTGAACCACACGGGACATCCAAATACAAGCATGGGCCTGACAAGGGCCATGTAGCAGATTACCTTCACCCTCGCATCGAGTTGGCTGTTAGAAAACAGTCTCGTTGTAAGGGCAAAATCACCTTTGGCTCCGGCCAGAGCAACATCTATGTGTTTGTTAAAATACAGAAATTGATCTAGCCAGAGTTGATCTAAAAGTGTCCCTCTAACCATACGGTATCGAAGCCCTTCTCCAAGTCAATCAGGCAGGCACCAGTGCACTGTTTCTTGCCTTTGTTCCATTGGATATCAGAAACCAGCTTCGACGCAGCATGAATGATATCATGCCCCGCCTTGAAACCGAACTGATTATCCGGAACTATATGTTTGTCCTCAACCCACTTAGTCAGGACTCTATTGAACACCTTTTCGAAAACCTTACTGATGTTACGAAGAAGACTAATCAAGCGGAGATTCGCCGGATTGGAAGTGTCTTTATCCTTTTTGGGTATGGGATGTACCACCGCAGTTTTCCAATGCGCTGGATAATGTGCATTATTCATTGCATTATTAAACAGGGTGGTATAAATGTCCACCGCTTCTACTGGAAGATGTCGAAGCACAATGTTCGGTATTTCGTCGGTTCCCACTGATTTCTTACTTCTAAGCGATTCGAAGATCGTTTGGAGCTCTGCCTTCGAAATGAACGGTGGTAGTACCATTACATTGGTGATGACATTATTTGCCATATTCTCGTCACTGAACTGGGTGAAACCCGAGCTCTCGAATCGCCAATTCAAAATTTCATTTCGAAGGTAGAAATTGTGCACAAGGACTCGATTTTCCAGGTCGTGGTTCGGGCCAATGATGTCATTCGCCTTATATACTTCCTGGAAAGTCGCTCCTATAGCCTCTACCTGCTCCTGCGAATCCTCGATCACAAAGAAGTTGTCATCATCAACAGCCTCATTTGGATCTATGACCGCTGCTACCATTTGTATTTGTTCGTTGTTCGTCGTTCGGGTGATTTTAAGACTTGGAAGGTCGTTCTGATTGTTTCTCCGAAAGAATTTATTTATCTGCGGGAACATATTCGGGTTGCTGGTGTTTACAGCCCGAATTTTATTATTCCAATACAAACTTACAGAATTTCTGTAATTTTCCTTTATTAATGTTTGGACGTTTTTAATCGACGACTTCATGTCATAATCTCCGAGTTACTCGTATGTCTATCAGTAAACTGTCTGTACAAGGTTTTTAACCTTGACAGCAGTCTAGTTTTATGCCGGTGCAGTGCGCCAATGGTTGCGTTGCGGAATAAGTCTTCGTTGTCAGTGCATTGGTACCGAGGTATCGTTTTGTCCATTGTTCATTTAATTGTCTCGTCCATTAGTTTTAGATACCTGTCAATCTCCTCGTTTGACAGATTTCTATTACACGGTGGGAAGAGCGAATTCTAGGAGAGTGCTCTCGTTAGTGTTCTGGAGAAGTATGTCCAACGCACCCTGCTATAGTTGCACAAACTCATCCAATTCCGCAGCTTCGTTCGGAACGGTTATTTCGGTACTGAGACCGCAATGGTCACTGTCATACACAAAAGTGCGTAGACAGTTTATGGTTTGTTGGTTTGTACATGTCAGGTATATTCGTGTTTCGAACAGCAGGAGATCCAAATAGGACCCGTGTCTAGGAGACGATGGACTATCCGTCGCCTTAGGGCCGAGTCGATACATTACACTGTGCTGACCCTATCAATTGAATAGTAGGTTCCCTCTAGTATTTAGTGTATTATTTCCCCAATCTCTATGTTTGGCGTTGAAATCTCCGCCGATAATAAAGTAGTTCCCCTCCAATTCCAGTCTTAGGAATCGAAAAAGTGTCTCGATCTCTGAGATGAATAAGGGGGATTGAGTAGCCTTATGCGCATAGACAGACACCATGTATAAACGCTATCCACTATGGAGAGGGATATACACGATGCATGCTTCCAGCACCTAGAACCTACGTACTACACGGCTGTATACTCTTTTGAAACGTCTACCTTTTCTTACAAAGATTGCAACGCCTCCTCCCTTAGTGGAGTTGTGTCGGTTTCTCCGTACTATTTTATATCTTTTGTGCCTCATTTTGTGTCTTTTGGTAAGCTTAGTTTCGCTAACATTCACTGTAAGGACCTTCAGGGTTTGCTCCGCCATGTACGTACCCATTACGACTGGAGGTGCGTTAGGCCGGCAGCAGCGCGTATATTTGATCAACCCGCTTAACATGTTCCTGTATTTGACGCTGAAGCTGAGCCATCTGCCCCTGTACCTGTACCTGTACCATAGCCAGCATGTCAGGTACAGGTTTCGGTACTCTAGGCGCTGGGGCCTTAGAAGGTACCTTTGGTTGTTGTACCGTATTTCCCCTACCTGCCGCCATTTGGGCGTAGGTAACGTGGGGAGTAACGGCTGGTGTTTCTGCCTGCACGAGTAGACGTTTAACTTCCACTTTCTGCTGCCGGGCCAGATTTATTCTTTTGATGTACTGGAATTTGGGACAACCCCGATAATTTGCGGTGTGTCCCGTGTTCCTACAGAAAGCACAAGAGAGTTGGCTTTTTTCTTACGCTCCGTCCTTACCCAGAGCGCATTCCTTGGACTTGTGGTTCTTTCCGCACTTCACGCATCGAGGCTGCATTTCGCAGTTGGACGCGGCGTGCCCGAACCTTTGGCAGCGAACACATTGTAAAATGTTTCGAATCCTTTAATAGACTTTTAATTTTGTGGTAGCGCTCCACTGTGTTACAGTGGATCGCGTGCCTATCTATACTTAATCTTTTTATAAAAAAATTACAGCCTATGGACGACTTACACAGTTCTAAGGTGTCTTTTAATTCAAATTTTTAAGTATTAATTGGAGGTACTTTCTGTCTGTTGACTTTCTGTTGTTGTTGTTGCTGATTTTGCTGCTGCTGCTGATTTTGGGACTTGTGCTGTTGATGCTGTTGTTGTTACTGCGCTTGTGATTTTTGTTGTTGTATATTTTGCCTTTGTTGTGTCTGTGCTTGTTTTTTCGTTGGCACTTGTGCTGGTTTTTGTTGTTGTAGCGGATTCTGTTCGCTACAAGTAGGCTCTTGATGAGAGCTCAGGAGTTGTTATTGCTCCATCTGCCTTCTCGCCACTTGCTTGGCTTTAATGCCAAGTACTTGTTGTTGCAGTTCTTTAATTGTGCTGTTAATTGCATGCACTTCTTCGTCTTCATCATCAGACTCTGTCGACGCCAGAAATTTAAACCCATTCTCACCCCCACCATCAGACATATATGGATGTTCTTCTTTGTCTGACTCAGCTGCCGCCTTTGTTGTCGCTGTCGGCGCCACTTCCCTTCCTCTACCAGGCAACTTTTCAGTAGCTGACAGGGTGGGGCGTCTTACAGGATTTGGATTTGGAGGTGTCTTAAGCCTCCTCCTTCTCTTTCTTGCCACATTTTCTGGTGACATCTTGCCATCTGCAGGTCCGCTATTGGGATAGCGGGCCGCTTGTTCTCTCTCATTGTCTGATTCACTTTCGTATTCAATTTATAAATGTAATTGTCTGTTTAATTAAATTTTTAAAAATAAAAAGTCGATAATTTTACGGGAATCGAACCCACGACCCCGGCTTTATCAGCCGGACACCACTATAAACGCGCCACCGAAGCACTTAGCAAAATTGTTTCTAATTTATTTTTTGATATTTTGTATTTTTTTAATCACTCACAAGAAAAGCCGAATCACGTCAAATCTCTACAGAGGTTTATGAACGACTGACAGTATGTCCTGTCCTCACTGTTGGATCACTAATTTGGTGTGTCGAAGCACAAAATAACTCTAATCTTACACTTTTACGAAATGGAGTTGCGACGGATTCTCGAGTTAGGGTGAGCTTATGCAAAAATTTTCAGATGGTGTAGGTAAACATAACTGATTCAAATAGTGAAATTTGTAAAAATCCTCGCCCCTCCTAAACACGATATTGTAGGCCACTAAAATTTCAACTGAAAAAAGGGAGACAAGAACTGATACCATCTAGAAAATGAAAATAAAAATTAGCTTGAAGCTACGTATTATAAATTTTGAATCGCACGTTAGTAGTGTTAAGCATCAATTATATTTCACTATGATAGATGGAAAGGTAGCACAGGCTCGTGCAAGGCCATCACACGAAGAAGATCTTCAATTAGGAATGTCTTTCTCTTCCATGCTCGTACTTATTTTATGGAATACATATTACACTTAAGTTACAATTTGAGTTTTAAATCTTGGAGAACAACAAAATCTACTCGTACTATTAGAGAAGAACAAAAAAGAAACGCATTCAAAAAGAGTTCATTAAAATGATGGTAACACCTCAGGAAGATTTTTTGGGAACCCTACTGTAACGGCAGATATTATCAAAATAAAAGTATGATTAGTCAAAAAATTCAGTATGATTTTGGAAACTAACTGCAGTAATTTTCCTATTGACCCCACTAAATTTGGACCTTACATATACGGAAGAGACATAAATGCCGGCTCTTATATTATATCCTTATATTGAGCTGAAATAATACAATCGGCAGCACTCCCTGTATGAGCACTTTCAAAAGAAGCCAAAGAAAGAAGAAATCGTTTACAGATACTATAGACTTCATAACACTAGGATGTGCTCCCGTTTGGCAACTAATGAGGACGTCATTCATCTTATGGTTATATCAGCGAAAACAGAAAATTGTACTCGTATTCCACTTAGTGTTAACACAGAATTAACATTCTATTTGGAAGTCCGAACGTGGTTGTACTCTTTTGTTTTGAATTGGAAAAATGCGGTTATTTCGAAATCAGCACCATGACCAGTCCTGAAGAATTCTAATCGACCTCTGCTCCAAAATATGTTACGTTGAAGTAGCTGATTCAATTGCAATTTATCTTCTCCATGGTATTTCTGATAGGAAATTAAAGTGGCTTAATACAAGCTTAATCTAACTTAATAACTATCGTTTAAAATGTTCAGATCATCAATTTCATATCCAATTTGTTTACACCAAAGTATCTCACACGAAATTCGCTTAAGATAGGACATCTGGCAATAAAATGGTATACATCCTCCCTTTCTTGTAGGTTACACAGAATTGGCTGGTCAGGACGATGTGAGGTGTAATTTAAATTGATTATTTTACCTCTTACTTTAAATATTAAATTAATCATCTTCAGCGGGAAGCGAAGATGAGCGTGTGCTCTTGAAGATTATAATTCAGTTGACTGTAAAGTATTCTATGTTGTGAAGTTAGTACTTCCTTCTAAAAATTCCTTAAATCTGCAGTACTAATGTCTGTGACAATGCACACATTTTCACCGATGTTATCCCCCAACTCCTCCCATTTTTTGATAAGATTTATCCTGTCGAAATAGCTCTCCTGAGCACTAGTGTAGGAAGCCGTTCTTCTTTCATCTCCAGTAATTTTATAACATATTCAAAGTGCAGTTTAAGCGTATCTAAAAATAGGGGTGGCACTGTTGTTTCCAAATGAAGCGTGTAATTTGGAGTGGACTTTGGTAACCGGAAAATTCGTTTCAGAAAATATAAAACCAGTCCTGGTATCTACATACTTCCAAACTGAGTTCCTCCTCCAATTGCCTCTACAATATCGTTTATGAATAATATAAAAAGTAGCGTGCTCAGAACACAACTTTGTTTGACTCCCATTTGCGTTTCAAAGACCTCAGATACAAGTTCACCAACCCATACGTACGCGACGTTGCTTTCGTAAATCGCTTTCAATAAAATAACAATTTTGCTAGAGATTCCCATCTTATACAGCTTGTAAAAAAGTGCTTCACGTGCAATAGAATCAAAGGCAGCACGAAAGTCGACGAAGAAAGCGTATAACTTCTTGTTCCTTCTTTTGAAGCTCTCCGCAATATTTGTCAGGGTGAATATTTGGTCTAAGGTCGAATAGTTTCTCCTAAATCCACCTTGAAATTCATTCAGTATTTTCTTGTTTTCGATCCACTGAGTAAGAGCACTAAACAGCTTAACTGACGTATTCAGGAAATAAATGCCTCGACAACTTTCCGAGAGTAAGTACATACGAGTATTTTTGAAAAATGAAATATTGTAAGTCCTTAAGAGCCTTAGAAGCGAAAAAGATTTTTGTCTGGCTTTATGACAATCTGCATCAAACCAGATCTGTTTTGGAGTAACTCTACGCCTACCTGTGGTACTTGTTGGAACAGCTTCAATCATCCATGTGCAGCGGATTATTTAACAACCTTCGTTTGGCAAGTTCCTGATCTAAATTATTTCAACTTTGGCAATAGCCCCATTTGCTTTGTGATGGGCCCGGAAGAACGTGCACTGGAATAAGAAAAACGAATTGGAGAAATGTGAGCCCGAGGAAATCTAGAGATGTTGGCGCAGGAAAGTGGTTCGGAAATTATACTATAAGTTAAATAGAACAAGCTAAAGGGTCCGCCATCTAACGTTTTTTTTTTTTCAACTAGTGCTTATTTCGTGAATGGTAACACTAAGCTCATGTCTGATTTGACAGATAATTAGTCTTATCCTTCCGGTTAATAATGGAAAATAATTTCATTCAAATGGTTGCCTCGGCTGGCCATGCAGTAGCCTACACGATCGGTCCAATTTTTAAGCACATTATCGATTGTGTGCAGCTGTATTTCACCAATGGCTTCACGAATATTGTCCTTTAAAGCGTCAATTGTCTCTGGCTTGTCGGCGTAACACTTATTTTTTACGGCACCCCACAAATAATAGTCCAACGGTGTCAAATCGCAGCTCCGAGGTGGCCAAACGACATCAGCTCTGCGACTGATAATGCGATCTTCAAAAATAGGGCGCAAAACATCGAGTGTAGCTTCGGCTGTGTGGCACGTAGCGCCGTCCTGTTGAAACCAAATGTTGCCAATATCCTCCTCTTCAATTTTTGTGAACAAAAATTCGTTCAACATGGCCCGATAACGATCGCCATTGACTGTAACGGCTACTCCTTGCTCATTTTCGAAGAAAAATGGCCCAATTATGCCTCTGGACCAAAATCCGCACCAAACAGTGACTCGTTTTGAGCGTATCGGCTTTTCAATGTATGCGTGCGGGTTTTCTGTCCCCAAATGCGACAATTTTGCTTGTTTACATACCCGCCAAGATCAAAATGAGCTTCATCTGAAAAGATGATTTTTTTGGCAAAATCGGCATCTTCTCTAAGTCGATCGCAGGTTCAAGCATATACACAACCATATTATTTCAGCGGAAGGATAAAACTAATTATCTATCGAATCAGACATGAGCTAAGTGTTACCATTCACGAAATAAGTACTAGTTGAAAAAAAAACGTTAGATGGCGGAACCTTTATTATACATAGTTCAACAAAATTTGAACGGAAGCTTACAAGTGCGAACAATGGAACCTAGTGGTAGACTAGCAGTTGGTATTAAGGATGCTTAAGAAACAATTCGTTGATGGGCAACGATTCCCTCCACCTGGTCTTAACGAAGTAAGATTAGCTATATTCAAACTCTAAAATAAGGCCAGAGGCATCAGTCACATGAACATCACATACACGTATAACATCTTCTCTATCGTACTACATAATCGACTGAAACATTTTTTCAACTAACTGATAAATATGGCTTTAGGCCTGAAATGTCCACCATCAGTAAAGATTTTGGATAAGACCCCAATGTTTCAAACCGACACTCACCAATTATTAGCCGTTTATTGGGACAGTCGTCCATAAACCTTCGAGGAGTTTAAACGTGTTTCGGCTAGAAAGTGAGAAGAGTTAACTAAGGCATTTGATAAATTGGATTTAGGCTCCAATTAGCACACGCATAGTGTGTTCGCTTGAGACATCACAGGTTGTGGGTTCGACTCCGGGTCGAGTAAAAACTTTTATTTTTCTTTTTTTTTAAATTATAAGATATAATAAAAACAGTTAAAGTGTTACTAAGTGTTGTAGTAAACAGCACGTGATGGATTGTGGAGAGCGGTCCGCTATGCCAATAACGTGACCTGCTGAATTGTCAGGTGAGGCTTAAAGCAGTTCAAGCCAAACACCAACAGCTAAGAGAAGGAGGAAGCTAAGGCCAACTTCCAACTTAGTCCAACGTCCCTCCTTACCAACGACCTCTGTAAAACTGCTTGGGGGAGCGAAGGAAGGAAACAGCTTCGCTTCATTGGCACCGAGCGAATCAGAAGATGAAGAGGAAGAGCATCAAAATGCTACAAGAAAGGGTACTGGCCATCAAAGAAAGGCAAATGGTAAGAAGGAAGAGGGAAGAGGAAGAACTATCCCAGCAACAACAGCAGACGCTACTTGCTCCAAAGCAGAGCACACAACAACACCAACAAAAGCGTAAAAACCACCAGCAACAACAACAAGAGCAGCCACACCAACGGCATCAGCAAAAACAACAGAAGCCACAAAAACAGCAGCAGCAGCAACAACAACAACAACAGCATCAGCAGCAGAAGAAGAAGAAGGAGAAGGTGCCTCCTATCAATACCTATAAATTAGAGGTAAATGCAAACAAGGACCTGTGTAAGTTAGTCATTGGCAATAATTTTAAAATTATGAGATTGGGGAACGATCGCCATACCATCCACTGTAATACAGTGGAGGGCTACGCGAAAGTGAAAGAGCTCCTGAAGGAAACGACGACGGAGCACTTCTCATTCACACCGAAGTGTGAAAAGCGGCAATCGATGCTGCTGAAGGGGTTGGAACCGTCGTCTGATCCTGAGGAAATCCTGGCACTGCTCAAAGAGAAGGAGTGCGAGGGACTCAAGTTTGTGGGGGTAAAGCCATTTACCACAGCTAGAGCCAGGCGGGAGAAACGGAGTCTGCCGTTCTTCCTGGTGCAGCTCAGTTCCGAAAGCCGTCTGGATAGTCTAAGGAGTATCAATGTAATAAACTACCAGGTGGTTCACTGGGAAAAACTAAAAAGGAGTGAAGGCGTTATACAATGCGTTCGCTGCGAGAGGTTCGGGCACGCCGCGTCGAACTGCCAAATGCAGCCTCGATGCGTGAAGTGCGCTAAGAACCACAGTTCCGAGCAGTGTGGTCTGGGTGTTGACGGAACATCCGATAGGTCGCAGCTCTCATTCGTATTATGAGGAAACCTGGGACACACCGCAAACTATCGCGGTTGTCCTAAGTTCACTGACATTAAGAAAGCAAAACTGGCTCGGCAGCAGAAGGTTCACCTGTTAGGTTCCAAACACCAACCGTCGCGTCCCAAATTTCCTACCCCCAAATGGCGTCAGGTAGGGGGGCTTCGGTACAGCAAGCGACTGTTGCTTCTCCGGCGCCAATGCCGAGAACAACGGAAGCTGCACCTAACATGCTGGCTATCTTGCTCGCAATCCAAGGGGAGATGGCTCAGCTGCAAAAGCAGGTTCAAGAATAGGACAAGCGGGTGGACCAGATCTACGCGCTGCTGCTGGTCCTAACGCAACACACGTCGTAATGGGTACGCACATGGTGAAGCAAACTTCGAAGGTCCTTGCGGTGAATGTTAATTCACAGATTAGGATCGAACGAAGAGTCGCGATGCTTAAATTGCTACAAGACCAAACTCCTGATGTGCTTTTCGCTAGCGAAACCAAGCTAACCGATAAGCACAAACTGGAATACAATAATTATATTGTTAGAAGAAAAAATCGGGCCAGATTCAAACGTGGAGGCGGTGTCGCGATCTTCATTGAAGAAGGTATAAAATTTCACAGAGTGTACAAGGGAGTGTTGCACAGGTTCCGGGTGTTGGAGGCAGTCGTCGTTTACATCCCGATCCGCAGTGGAAGGCGGCTGTACTTGGCCTCTGTTTATGCACCTGAGGCTTCGCAATCCACCCTATTCATTACAGAGCTCGACACGCTTTTTCGACTTCTGAGGCTGGAATCGGGGGAGAATTATTTTATAATCGGCGGGGATTTCAACGCTAGACACAGAGATTGGGGAAATAATTTGCCAAATACTAGGAGGAACCTACTACTCGATTGGTGGGGTCGGCACGATGTCATGTACAGACTCGGTCTTAAAGCGACGGATTATCCGTCGTTTCCCAGAGGCGGGTCTTATTTGGATCTACTGCTGTACGACGACCGCATACGACTGACAGATACGAATTTACATACGCTAAACTGTCTGCGCACGTTCGTGTATGACAGTGACCATTGCGGTTTTAGCACCGAAATTACAGTTCCCAGCGAAATTGCGGAATTGGAATAGTTTGTCCAAAGATATTCTTACAACTACAGTAAGACTCGATGGACACGCTTCTCGGCAACCCACCGTCCAATAGGAATTTGTCAAACGAGGAGATCGACAATTACCTAAAACAAATGGACGAGACAATTAAACAAACTATGGACACTACAATACCGCGGTACCGACGTACGACTAACGAAGACCTGTTCCGCAATCATACTATTGACGCACTGCACCGACAGAAAAGTAGACTTCTGACAAGACTCAAAAACTTGTACAGACAGTTAACTGACCGACAAGACCCGGAGATTAGGACACTGAAGTCGTCGATTAAAAATATTCAAATGCTACGAGTAATAAAAGAGAATTACAGAATTTCTGTAAGTTTGTATTGGAACAACAAGGTTCGGGCTGTAAACACCAGCAACCCGAATATGTTTCCGCAAATCAATAAACTATTTCGGAGAAAAAATCAAAACGACCTTCAGTGTCTTAAAATAGACCGGACAACAGACAACGAACGGTTACTGACAATAGCAGGTATTGATCCAAATGAAGCCGCTGACGATGACGACTTCTTTGTGATCGAGGATCCGCAGGAGAAAGTTGAGACCATAGGGGCGACTTTCCAGGATGTATACAAGGCCATTGATATCATTGGCCCTAATTATGACCTGGACAGTCGCGTCTTGGGGCACGACCTCTGCATTCGAAATGAAATAGAGAATTGGCGATCCAACGGCTCTGGTTTCACCCGGTTTAGCGACGAAAATATGGTAAATAATGTCATTGCCAGAGAAGGTGACCTACCCCCGTTCATTTCGAAGGAAGAACTCCACGAGATCTTCGACACAATCAGGGCTAAGAAATCAGTGGGGACCGATGGTATTCCGAACATCGTGCTTCGACATCTTCCTCTAGAAGCGGTGGACATTTACACCACCCTGTTTAATAATACGAGTACAATGAATAATGCACATTATCCAGCGCATTGGAAAACGGCGGTGGTTCAACCTATCCCCAAAAAGGGAAAGGATATATCCAATAGGGCGAAGCTCCGGTCGATAAGTCTCCTTCCGAATATCAGTAAGGTTTTTGAAAAGGTAATCAATAGAGCTCTGTCTAAGTGGGTTGAGGACAAACATATAGTTCCGGATAATCAATTCGGTTTTAAGGCGGGACATGATATCTCACATGCCGCGTCTAAACTGGTTTCTGATATCCAATGGAACAAAGGCAAGAAACAGTGCATTGGTGCCTGCCTTGTTGACTTGGAGAAGGCCTTCGACACCGTATGGTTAGAGGGTCTTTTCTATAAGCTGACTAGGCTGGGAATCAGTAAACCACTCTTGTACATTCTTTATAATATGCTAACCAACAAGCAGTTCATCGTGAAGAAAGGTGATGTGACTTCTGTTGGAATATTTCAAATTAAAAATGGTCTTCAGCAAGGCGCGGTCAATTCGCGGATCCTATTTAACATTTATACAAGCGACTTGATAGGTTCACTTCCCCATACTATTGCGTATGCAGACGATTTGGTAGCGTACAGAACAGGTCCAAAAATCGAGGTTATTAATACTCTCTTGCAGAGTGACTTCGATAAGATAAGACGATTTTGCGATGACTGGAAGTTGAAAATCAACTTTCAGAAGTTGGAAACCATTCTCTTTAGGACGCCGTTGTCTGGAGCCTCTAGGGATACCAGAAAAAATTGGCGAAAGTTCTCGATCATTGGACAACACGGGCAGCCACTGGCATGACGAAATGTAGTCAGATACCTTGGGGTCTGGCTAGATCGGTTTCTGTATTTTGTTAAAAATGTAGATGCTGCTCTGGCCAGAGCTAAAGGCGGTTTTGCCCTTACAAAGAGACTGTTTTATAGCAGCCAACTCGATGCGAGGGTAAAGGTAATCTGCTACATGGCCCTTATCAGGCCCATGCTGGTATTTGGTTGTCCCGTGTGGTTCAATGTACGAGCAAGCTTAATGGAAAAGATTCGGGTGTTTGAGAGGGCTTGCCTTAGGGCGTGTCTTCGCTTGTACAGAACACCATAGTCGGAGTACAAGAAATTTTATCCTAATGAGGTCCTTTACAACAGGGTGAACCTAATACGAGTGGACAACTTCGTAATTAAGCTGTCTCGAAGGCACATTGCAAGAGCAATGACCTCGACGAATAACCTGATATCTGGGGCTTACTACCCCAGTTACCTTTACCACGAGAGTGTGCGCTCTGACGGCTTCGTTCCACCGTTGATCCAGGTTGATCCAGGATAGATCATCGGTGCCGTTAATCGTCCATGTCGCTCGGACAGCTGGGGACAGGCGACTCAACTACAACAGAGACGTCGCACACGGCAGTGCGGATCGCCTCAGGTTCAGTAGGGCGGTGGGGAATCGCGATAAGAGGGATGTCGTTCGGCAGCACCAACATTTCTGGTGGTTGTATGATGGAGAAGATGGTTCGTCGTCGTTTCCGTCAATTATAGACCAGCCTCACTAATGAGGCAGAGCTGACCAATCTGTTTTCTCTGTAAACAGCGGTGGCCAGCTTACATAGGTTTAGGTTAGCATTTAAGAAACATATACATATATCAGTGTATACAAAGGTGTATACTGATATATGTATATGATTGTGTATAATATATATGTGTGTTTATGTGTGTATTGTGCATGTAGTTAGATATTAAGTTTTTATAAAAAATAAAAAAAAAGTACATATGCTAAGTTTTTGTTAGCAATTTTTTTCTTAGCTTTAAGTATAGTAAATAAATATCCATAAAGAAAATGTAAATGAGGTCGAAAGACATAGATATAAGAATTTAGAGTAGCTTAGAGTGCCTGTGTGGGGCCAGTAAGTTAGTATAAGATTGTTAAGTAATTTTAAGCTAGCTTTTAAACATTTTTTGTTAGTATGTAAGAGTTATTGATTAGAAAATAAAATGCGTTTAAAACTAAAGCCGTTTATTGGGTAAAATTGAACGAAAAAATGTCCGGGTTTGGCATCTCTGCTTAACTTATCACTGCAGGGTGACCAAAAGACAGTTCACTGCTTCATGAGGGTCAGTTACTGAGACCTTTTATATCAGAAATGGCTTCAAACAAAGCGATCTCTTCAACATCGTACTTGAATGTATTGTGCGAAACTTGCAGTCACTAGAGGCGTAGTCAATCAATAGTCTGTAAAACTGTTTGCCTATGCAGATGACATTGACATTATTGGCAAAACATAGCTGTGTTTTTGTAAGGCATTTGCAAGTATTGAAACAGAAGCGGTGAAGATATGTCTGGTGGTAAACGAGTGAAGTATATACATGGTGTCATCGAGAAAGGAGACACAAGATCCGCGACTGAGGCAAAGCATCACAATAAACAAGAATAATTTCGATGTAGCCAATATCTTTTGTTCGAACCTTCGTAGTTAATATAAACAATGACACCACCCAAGAGATCATATTCTAGGCAATCGTTTTTTTTTTTGAGCTCCCTCAGGCAGCCAAAATATTTAATATCATCGTCTATAGCACAGAATCATGAACTTCATCAAAAAAGGATTAGGAGGCGTTGAGAGAAAAGTGCAAATGTAAGGGCACATCAGCCATCTTGAAGTGTGCAACTGGAGGCAATTGGTCAAAAAGAGACAGGCTTATTGGTTGAAGGTCAACCAGGAAGCGTATTCAAAAAATTTCACATCATCAGTAATTAAGGGCACAAGAAGGGCTCCATTGAGGGCATAGATAGAATGAAGAATGAATGTCTGAAGTTTTACTACAAATCTAATGTGTCAAACCATAATGCCCGAACAGAAATCTGCAAGGATTTAGAAGGCAACCTCATAGCAGAATAATAGTCGTTTAGTCGTTGCTGAGAATCTGGAAAGATTATTTCTTCAGACTGTTAAGCGGTTATGATGAATAACATCCCATCACCAGGCAGAATGAACCATTCCACCTCGACGAAGATAGACGATATTTCCATCCATCCACCTAAATGAAGTCCAGGCAACAGTTTACACTGCCGAACTATTTCAAGAAGTAGGTGAAGATTGGATACGGAACATACATCAGCTCATCTATAATATTGATGAATGGAACCTCAGCATTATTGGCCCGATCATAAAGAAGGGTAATGAGTCTCCTTAACAGCGTATATTAAATACTATCTGCCGTATTATGTGAACGCCTAAGACTCTTCATCAACAGTCTACCGGCCCCTATAAGTCTTGTTTAGGACCGGATAGTTCACCATAAATCAAATTTTCACAAAACGGCAGATCTTGGAAAAACCTCAGGAGTCTCATTAGCCGCATATGACAGCATCTACAAAGGTCTAGTTTTTTATTTATTTATTTATTTATTTAACAATAATGATGTATCTCTGTACAATATTAAGTTATAATCGACTTTTGATTTGCACAGGTTTCAAAGCAATAAAAACATATAAATTATAGTTTAAAATATTATAAAAATAAAGAGAAAAAAAAATAGAAAGATATGAAAGAAGAAAGAAAGTAGAAGGGTGAGTAAGCCAATGTCAGGTTAAATGAGTTCAAATAATTCCTTTCTAAAACGATTCTCTGTGTTCAGCCTTTTTAAACTTGGAGGAAGTTGATTCCATAGATGAATTACATGAATAAAAAACTGGGGACTACTAATTAAATATCTGTGTCTTGGCGGTATTAAGTTTAATGTTCTTTCGGATTGCACAAAGCTTAGTTTTAAAAATAGGTAATGTGGTGTTTTGCTTCTTATAATCTTAAACAATGCGAGGATAGTACGTGTTTTTAACAACGTGGTTAGGGAGCAGCCAATGATTCGTTTTACATAAGTAGAGATGTGATCACAGCGACGGATATTAAAGATATACCTGGCACAGTTGTTAAAGGCGACATTTAACTTTTTGGTAGATACAGAGTCCAGGTTCGAGAAGATTTCACATCCATAAAGGATAATAGGTAAAACATATGCCCTAATAAGCTTCAATTTAACTTTGATAGGTAGATATTGTTTGGTGGGACTTAATCCACGGAGAATACCATAAATTTTAGAAACAATATGGTTTACATGAGTATTCCAATTTAGGCACTCATTAAAGTAAATACCCAGATTTTTGAATTTTTTCACAAAGTCGATGGTAGTATTGTTAAGAAGAAGTGACGAAGTAATATCTACAGGCGTTCTATTGAAGGACATAGATTTGCTTTTTAACGGATTTAGGTTTAGATCATTTTTTTTGGACCAGGTATAGACGGCATTGATATCTCCGTTCAACTCATTTATTGCGGTTAATTCTTCAGATTTCTTGAAACTTTTTAAAATCTGTACATCATCCGCATAAATATGATGCTCACACCTTTTGATACACTTCGATATGTCATTTATAAATAGTATGAATAAGAGGGGGCCGAGAACGGAGCCCTGAGGCACACCTGATATGACATTTAGACTCGTTGAGACTTTACCTTCACAGAAGGTTCATTCGACTAAGCAGGATGAGGATTATATGCTATCAATAAAAAGGGACACACAACATTGATGCCTGATACGACATTTAGACTCGTTGAGACTTTACCTTCACAGAAGGTTCATTCGACTAAGCAGGATGAGGATTATATGCTATCAATAAAAAGGGACACACAACATTGATGCCTAGGAAAACGTCCCATCAGGCAGCTACAACTTTGGAGGTAGTAAGCGACTTTAATTACCTCAGCTCCGCTATCAACTCCGACAATGACACCAGCGTCGAAATTATGCGAAGAATCACTTTGCTAATTGCTGCTTCCTTCGGCTTAGAAGGTACTTGAGTAGTAAAGCACTCTCTCGAGCAACCAAAAAGACTGATCATGCCTTATTGCGGAAAAACTTGGACAGCAGGGAAGTATTCGAGCTGTATAGCGATGTCGACCTCGGATAACCAGTCTTAGATGGCTAGGTCATTTTGAACGCATGGAAAATAGCGTTCTGGGCGCATAAAGTTTTCGACTCCAACCCAGAGGGACAAAGCAGTATAGTAAAAATTCTTCTTAGGTGGAGGCAGCTGACAAAAGACCGGGCTAGCTAGAGAGCCGTGTTAGCTGAGGTTCTAGGTCCACCCAGGACTGTAGCCTCATCTAAGTAAGTATGTTAAGATTACTAAATAAGGACTTTTAAAACAGTTTCAAATAGCATCCATTCCAATTGTTGCATCATTGTATGTATTGAAAAGGTTATTCTTATCTTTTACATAACGAAATATCAATCTCATTATTTTATTGTATCTTGTGGTATTTTTGTCACACCAGTCCGTTCCATGTTTCTCATATCTCAAGAATCGACTTCAGTCTAATGTTTCAAAATGAAATGACGAGAATAAGTTTAAATAATTATTTTTGACTATGACAACACATCTTAGAATCATATTCCATTAATGCTCTTTATAATTTTCGAAATCTGCTCAACTGATTTATATGACCACGAGCATTTTAAATGCAAAATAGTGAGGAAAATAGTTTAGCTAAACGAGTATCTGCAAAACCAGTAAAAGTATTGAAGAAGTCGAGATGGCCTCACCAATTAGTGTGTGCATTATGTGTGTGTGCATAATGCAAATTTACATTCATATTTCATACAATAAATAACAATAACCGGCCACCCTACCAGCAAGTAGGGTGTTCTATAGATATATTTCTCTCGGCGGAATCAACATCTGTACTCATTAGAATAAGCAATTCATTTAAATCAAACTATATGCAACCCCTTTAGAAGCCGATTGGGTTTGGTTAAAAAGTGATCTTTGGCATTTTGTCAATGGATTTAGTCATAGATGTTTTGTTTCGTTTTTAGTAATCTTCGGTGATCTCACTTCCCTACAAATTCTCCTATATATACGCAGTGAAGCCATGAGAAATGCATTCAGTTTTAACAGAAGTTCTACAGAACCACAACAAACAAACCAATTTCAAAATGAAATTCCTTATTGCATTCGCTGCCTTGATCGCTGTCTGCGCTGCCCTTCCACCTGCCATCAAACTTAGCCATGATGGTGGAGTTCAAATCCTCAGTGACACCCGTTCCAACAATGGAGTTGACGGATACGCATTCCAGTGAGTATCTTTGTTTTTAGCGATTTAAATTGAAACAGGACTTCAAGACTAAGAAGAGATTTATTTGTTCCTTTCTAATTTTAGATATGAGCTCAGCGACGGAACTTCTCGCCAAGAACATGGTGCCTTGAAGCCAGTCGGTGAGACCGGTGTCATCGTTGTTGATGGTTCTGCCTCATGGACTTCACCTGAAGGACTTCCAATTGCTCTTAAATTCATTGCTGACGAAAATGGATACCAACCAATTGTTTAAGACAATCTTTTAGTACAAGCGAACGATTTAAATGCATTGTGCTAGACAAAACGGTTATGATTCTTCAAATAAAGTTTTGTTAAGGCTAAATTTCAGTGTCTTCTTCTCTCCGAAAAGTATTGCTTTAATTTCTTAGTTTGTTGCATTGTGGTTCTATAGTATGATATTTGTATGCCCTTTTGGTATGATTTAGAAAGTGTAAATGTTTTATATTTCATCTGAATGGGTCTTAAACCGAATAAACCAATGACGCACACTGTAAGTCAGTTGGAAGCCACTACATATTAAAAGAGTCAACCAACCTGAAAGGACTCTGAAATATTGGCAGACTATATATATGAAATATGCCACCAAATGTTAGAACTGCGAAAAATCCTTAATATATAGATAGAGAGCTTCGAAAAGAACTATTTATCCACTCCACATCTTGACTCCAAAGCCATATGCTTATAAGGACATTCCAAAGTGATAGCTGATGGATTTCCTTTTGGCTTTTGGCATTTTTCCATTGTTAAAGATAGTGCCTACTTGAAACAGTCTAATAGGGCTTAAACGGAGACATACAACATAAGCATTACCAGATGTATTATCGAAAACTATCTCCTAATTACCAAGCACTCATGGAGAAAAGTAGTTGGATAAATAATAATGGATTAGACTGCAATCCAGGGACAACGAATTTTTTGATTTCGGTTCAAGATGCTAAGGCTAAAGATTAGCTAATTAGAAATGCCCACAACGAATGCGAGCCATGACATCACTACCATAATGGGCAATTTCAAATGCCAGAGTACACATTGGCAACACACGGCCTAGACAATTAATGATGGGAGATCATGGACGGGGAAATCAGAACGAAAAAAGGCAAAAGCTCTATCAATTTCGTTGAAGGAACCTAATCAAGCCACAAAATCGTAACGTAACAAGATTGGTTCCCTTAATTGGACACGCAACTATTAATTATTTTGTAATGGGAATACACTGTAGAAATTGCGCCTTAGACTTCTTGAATTAGAATGGCGTGCGTCCATTATATATGACATATTGTACTTCCCCCATTACGATTTCTTCATCCTCTAAAGCCGACTTTGTCGCAATAAAAATATCACTGCCTCTCAAGTCCCTTTACATTATATGTTGCTATATCCTACCAGCTCAACCTTTCGAATCTTACCAATTTGTTATTGATGCGATCGATCATTTAATTGACCTGTCAGACCCTATTGATGATATCCTTATTTTCGGCGACTTTAATCTTCCTCTGCTACAGTGGACTCAATCAGATGATCAATCGTTTTTCATCGCTTCAAATGCCAACTCAGCTAAGGAATGCCTCTTCTTAGATCGCTTAACAGACTCAAGTCTATGCCAATTCAGTGGTATATCCAATTTTATGGGCAGGCAATTAGACCTTATTTTCACAACAGTCTCAGTCTCACTTTGTCCCCTATCTCTCTCAACAATCGATAACTACCATCCCCCCTTCTACTTTCATTTTTTCATAACTCTTCATTCCAGTCCACTCCCCCCACAACTCTCTCATCGAACGACTTTCATAAAGCAAACTTTCACAAAATCACTGAATATCTTAGCAGATCCCTCTTTAACTTTCACAACCTAAGTATAAATGATGCCTTATCTATTTTTTATAAAGAAATATTTAATTCTTTTTCCCTTTACGTTCCGTTTTCCCGCCTTAAAACATCATCTACTAGTCCTCCCTGGTATAATCGCAAGCTTCGTTCCTTACGAAATCAGAGAAATAAGTTATGGGCTGTTTTCCTGCGTACCAGATCCTTTACCGACTATTCCAACTATCTTGGTGCTTATCTTCATTTCACCGAACTTTATGATTCCCTTTACCAGCGCTACCTTAACCATGCGCAAGGCAACCTTATAAACCACCCTAAGTCCTTTTTCCAATTTGTTAACTACAAAAGAAAGTCCGATGGTTACCCTCCTTCCCTCTCTTTCAACAACAGGTCATCAACCGATCCACTCACCATTGCCAACCTATTTGCCACCTTTTTTAAACAATCCTTCACCAACGACTCCTTTGTACCAGATCCATCCTATTTTAGTTACCTACTGAACTTCTCCAATGGCCCACTTCTCTCTCATATTTTTGATCCGTCTTATATCGAACATAAATTACACCAACTCAATGACGAATTCACACCCGGCCCAGATGGCCTCCCTTTCATATTTCTTAAAAAATGTTCTTCCTCTCTTTTCCTTGCCCTTTCTAATCTCTTCCGTCTATCCCTTTCACAAGGAGAATTTCCTCAGGCTTGGAAATCCTCCTTCATAACCCCGATTCACAAGAAAGGATCAAAAAATGAAATCACCAACTATCGTCCCATCGCTAAACTCTCCCATATACCCAAACTCTTCGAAAGTATTTTGTATGAAGCTCTAAGCTTCCAATGCAAATCACTTATTTCCCCTAGACAACACGGCTTCCTAAAGGGTAGGTCAACCACCACAAATCTCGTTGAATTCGTATCCTTTGCCCTCTCTGCCCTAGAGAATGGCAATGAAGTCGATGTAGTTGCAACCGATTTTAGCAAAGCCTTCGATAAAATCTCTCATCGGTTAATCATCTTTAAATTGTCTGCCCTCGGCTTTGAACCCATATGGTTGAAATGGATATCCTCTTACCTCAAAAACCGTTTATACAGTGTCCGTTTTAGGTCAGCCCACTCCGCTCCATTTTTGGCCACCTCTGGAGTTCCACAAGGCAGCCATCTCGGTCCCCTTATTTTTATATTAACCATAAATGATCTCGATATGATCATCAAACACTCGTATGTCTCCCTTTACGCCGACGATACCAAATTTTTCAAAACCATTTCCTCTCCCCATGACTCTTTCCTCCTTCAACAAGATCTTGATAGTTTTTCGATCTGGTGCCTCAAAAATTCGTTGGAACTTAACATCGCTAAATGCCAATCCATCAACTTCTCACATAAGCGGAACCAATCTCCTCCCCGACTCTATCTTCTCCATAACCAACCTATCTCCTCCGTACAATCTCTTCGTGACCTCGGCATTTTGTGTGATAGCGAGCTCAACTTCCGTTTACATATGGATGAGATAATCCTCAAAGCCAACTCTGCACTAGGTTTTGTAAAACGGTGGTCCAAAGAATTCACCAACCCATACGTGACCAGGTCCTTCTATATTACCTTTGTTCGCCCCCTCCTAGAGTACGCCAGTCAAGTATGGTCCCCATATCATCGTGTTCATATCTCGAGAATTGAAGGCATTCAGCGCCATTTTCTTCGATTTGCTCTCCGAGGTATGCCCTGGGACGATCTTTTAATCTGCCCCCCTATCAAAACCGTCTCAACCTTATCAACTTAAACACCCTTGAAGATCGCAGAGATGCTGCAGACTTTCTCTTCATTCATCGACTCCTTTCAGGTCACGTTGAATGCGCGTCCCTTCACAACTCCATTTTCCTCAACACTAACCCTCGTAATCTACGTATCCCTCGACTCTTCTATCTACCAACCCACCACACCTCCTATGGCGCGAACGAACCAATCTCCCATATGCTACGTCAAATCAACTCAAACCCTACCGTCTTTGATTTCCACCGCACCACTCCCTACCTCAAATCCGTTCTCCTTCACCACTCCAACCAACCTTAGTTTTAAGGTTATTAAATTAAATTAAATTAAATTAAATTAAATATACTCGCTAGCAGCAACCGCTCGATAATGAAATCCCCGGATGTGCCAGTATCCAGCCACTTAACCAGATCGCTGATATGGATAAAGTCCAGTTCACGGTTGACGGCCAAATTTTTGCTGCAGCAATTCGAACGGCGCCACTTTTGCCACCCTCATCAAGAAGATTTAAACCCTGATTTGATTTCTAAATCAACCTTCTCGATCCCAAGGCTACTCCGGCGGTATTGGCAAGAGTATTAAAAGTTGGCTTAACAGTGGTCATTGGATGCTAAAACTCTGGAGAACAATAGATTAGTTGCTTCATAGACCAACACCATGTGTAATGTATAATAACAAAAAAGGCCTTATTCCCAAAAAAATGTGTCTCCAACGACCTGACAATTGCCATAAAAAGGACTTTATCATATGTCCGCCGGAAGTGGGAATAGCCCGTATTCCTTGGTGGAATACGTTGAATGTAGAGCAGGACAAGATAGCAACAGTATAATGTTCTCTCAGAAATTACTGAACCTCAGAAAAGTGGACGTTCAGTGGCGAATTCGCATGGCTGAATCAACAGTGGTGTCAACAGTTAGCATGACCGATTCCTAATATAGAAAACTTCAACATATTCGGCTCTGAGGCCAAAGACGATTTTTCAAGACCAGTCATGGTGCTAAATTAGATACAGTGGTTTTTATGAGTCAACAGCAGCTCTTACAGTATCTCCAAAGTGTATGCCCGACTCTCGCCCAAATACTCGTATTCCGTTCTTTTTTATAATGGGTGCCGACCTAAAAGGGTGGAGATTATGCATTCGGTTTAGTGCCCGACCACATATAAACTCACTTTTGTATAGTGATAAAAGGTTATAAAAGGTAAACTAAGGTAGAAAGTCTCGAATTTTTGGCATGTGAATGGAGACATTGTTAAAATTTGAAATGAGGCTAAATTCACTAACATCAGCCTGATATGCTTACACGACTTCATAAAAAAATTGACGACACAAAAAAGAATGTGAAAAGAATGTTTTATGTGATTTTAACGCCAAAAGAAGGAAAACAGGAGATCTTTGGTGGCACCATCGGAAAGTATACCTTACACTTCACCATGTCTGTAACAGTGAAGTTAGTCTAATCGACTTTGTATCGGGACGGAATATTTCCTTACTTCAGTATTCAGAAAGGAAAGTAGCGGTCAACAGATCATATACCAGTCAACAAAATTCTTCATGTTGCGATCGACGCAGGGTACTCATCCAATATTACAGATGTCTGAAGATACCGAGTGGCTGATGAAAACTTTAGTCACTACCTGGAAGACAAGTCTACTAATAGTCTAAATGATGCAGCAACGGAGAAATATTGTACTACATTTGAAACAAATCATTAGAATAGAGTATTCCTCAATCTCTCGTTATGACATCGCCGCCAAGAAGACGTCAGATGTAACTCTACGGATGTACTTACACGAAGCGCAGGCAAGAATGTTATGTAGTAAAACAACTAACTATGAAACGAAATTTACAGAAAATGGAAAGCGGCCCCTATTCGAGCAAGAGAGGGAGAAATTATATCGGCTTCTACAGAGAAAAAAGCAAGACCACTTTCGAGGAACAAAGACGTCAAAAGTATCTTTAACTGTAAATGGGGGCTAAACCAAGTATGTATATGCTGTCAATAAGAACGAATCAACATTAGCCAAAACTATGATTTGGTTAGCGATTTTGTTTACCTAGGCTTCGCTATAAACTCGGATAATGATATCTCATTACTGTTTGCCCTTAGAGACCAATTGTGCGGATTCATAATCCGGTTTGCGTTGATTCTCTTTGGAGGGAAGATATTGTATAAAGCGAACTCTATGAGCTTCACAGCGACCTGGTTAGGAAGGTGCGTATCACTAAAAAGTCTCACTAAATCTGCGGCTTGAAAAGTACTTGGTTTCACCTGGAAGGTCAACGCACTAGAACAAAACTTCGGGTTATGTGGCGCAGACTTGGAGTGCGCTATTTCTGTATTTATGAAAATCTGAAAAAAGCAGAAAATATATAATGATGAGCAAAATAAATCTGTAATCTGTAACAGTGGGAACAATTTTTAACAGAGAAAAGGGCACTAGATAATTGCCATCTTTCTCTGAGGCTATTAATCAAACAATTCAAAAAGGATTCCTTATACGAGTACATTTCTTCCAGCTGTCATGCTAATAGGGCGTTGGGTACTGAGAAGCTAAAAACAATAGGAACTCCAATTTAACAAATTTTTCAGCAACAGTCATAACTGATTCTTTCACAATATACCATCATCTTTAACACGAGCTGTCTTGGTTGCTGTCATCTAGGGAACACTGAAAAAATACAAGACACCAATGGAAACCGAGGATTATAAGGTGGGTTGAATGACATGTAATATCCAAAGTTATAAAAAACATTTATAGGATTTATAGGGTGTTTCAACAAGAAGTGGTAGTATTTGGTTATTGAATAAAATGAAAAATTTTTGAGATATCTCAGATTGGGGATTATTTATGGAACAAAATATATTTCAAATGACCGAATCGGCTCCGCTTGCAAACCCTCATCCTTTTCTCGAAATTTTGAATCACTCTTTCACATAATTGGGAATCTATCTCGGCGATGGGGAAACGTCGTGCGCTATAACTTGATTGTTTCGCTACTTGTATGGTACGTACACCATGCTGTAGAGGTCGTTCTCGAGATCCGGCAATAAAAAATTGTTTATCATGCCTCGATAATGCACTTCATTAACCGTAATAAATTTTCCGGCCTCATTTTCAAAAAAGTCCGACCCTATGACTCCTCCGATTGATGCAGCGCACCAAATAGTTATAGTTCTGGCTGCATTTGCATCTCCTGAATCACTAGTGGATTTTCAACTTTGTGCAGTTAAAATTCCATCTCTCTAAGCAAGCCATTTATCCACCACTGTCTGATTTACAGAAGCACCAAGCTAAGCAGATAGATTTAAAGGAGTTTGTTGAATTGTCTGACGTTAATGCGAACTATTTCAATATCATATACACAATACTGAATGGTCTTGACAGTCTTGAAATACAGTATATTAAGGATTGTGTGTTGAGATCTTGGCTGACGAAATGTTACTGAATGTTGATAGTCATCCCACCTGTACCCTGATAAGTACACCGCCGATGTGCGCTCTCCGCTAGGCCCATCAGACTGAATTTTACCTGCCCGTTGTGTTTAGAATAAAATCCTTTAGCCCTCATGGGATGGTATTTATCAACCCAAACCAAAGGAAAAGGCACGGTGCTCAAGTTGTAAAGAGCCTCTTAGAGTGAGAAAACTGCTTTTTTGTTATTCCGCTTTTGGTAAATTTACAATACATTTCAGCTATGAGCCCTTTGGACAAAATTTGAATCGACCCATAGTTTAACAGTCTACAGAAGTGGTTTTTCCGTATCTGCAGTACCGACTGTGACTTCGCGAACAGCAGATTGTGAGGGTATTAAGGAGAAATTAGGGGATAAACGATTAAAAGAGGCTCTGGCCACTCGTTGCGATTGCATCCATTCAAATGTCCTCATTGTTTTTCTCCGTTCTTGTAACATCCGAAATATCCGTTGACGTACCTTCGCTGCACCTGGTCTACATATTCCACTCGGAATGTTTGGATATTTGAGAGAAGGCTTTGCGTCGATCTTAACTTTTTTTTTTTTTATAATTTACGCGCGCCTAAGGGGTTAGATACCCTGTTACTGTTGCCTTGGCGCGGCCGGAAAGGTAGAAGGAGGAGAAAGGAAAATTGTTTTGTAGTGGTTTGAAACTCAGGTGTATTTGGTTTCTATATTAGCTCTCAAGGGGTGGGATCCGAATAGGACGGAGAGTTCTTTCTTCACTCAGAGTGATTCGAAGTTATAATTCGCACTAGTTTTATGTGGTTGAAACTCTACAACAGCCAAATCTACGTTTCAGTGTTATATCTTCACACGCAGAATTTTTCTGTCTGAGTTCCCATTACACAAATGAAAAACTGACTTGATATGGGCAGGATTCGAACCTTGGACCCACAGAGTGAGAAGCGATTGCTAGTACCACTATACCACGCCCACCCCTTGATCTTAACTTGTTTACCTTGGTTGACATTTTTATGATAAGGTAACTATGTATGTATATTCCGTCCCGCTAAAAATAAACTAGCTAAAGTACGTTTTCAGATTTGTTTTTTTTTTTTTTATAATTTACGCGCGCCTAAGGGGTTAGATACCCTGTTACTGTTGCCTTGGCGCGGCCGGAAAGGTAGAAGGAGGAGAAAGGAAAATTGTTTTGTATTGGTTTGAAACTCAGGTGTGTTTGGTTTCGATATTCGCTCTCCAGGTGTGGGAGTCCGAATAGGACGGAGAGTTTTTTTTCTTCACACAGAGTGATTCGAGGTATAATTCACAGTATTTTTTCTGTGCTTGAAACTCTGTAACAGCCAAATCTACGTGTCAGTGTTATGCCTTCACACGCAGAATTTTTCAGTCTGAGTTCCGACGGAATTCTTCTCCTACACCACGAATTGGGACAAGCTGCAAACAATGCTGCTGAGGGGGTTAGAACCGTCGACTGATCTGGAGGAGCTCCTTGCACTGCTCAAAGAGAAGGAGCCGAAGTGCTCAAATTCGTAGGGGTTAAGCCATTCGTCGCGACTAGAGCCAAAAGGGAGAAGCGGAAACTACCGTTCTTCCTGGTTTAACAAAATCCCAACAGCAAACAGGATGGTCTAAGGAGCATCAAAGTCCTAGACTACCAGGTTGTACACTGCGAAAAATTAAAGAGGAGCGAAAACATTTTACAATGTGTTCGCTGCCAAAGGTTTGGGCACGCCGCGTCGAACTGCGAAATGCAGCCTCGATGCGTGAAGTGTGGAAAAAACCACAAATCCGAAGAATGCGCTCTATCTAAGGACGGAGCGTCAGAAAAAAGCCAACTCTCCTGTGCGTTATGTAGGAACACGGGGCACACCGCAAATTATCGGGGTTGTCCCAAATTCCAATACATCAAAAGAGTAAATCTGGCTCGGCAGCAGAAAGTGGAAGTTAAACGTCCACTCGTGCAGGCACAAACACCAGCCGTTACTCCCCACGTTATCTACGCCCAAATGGCGGCAGGTAGGGGAAATACGGTACAGCAACCAAAGGTAGCTTCTCAGGCCCCAGCGCCTAGAGCACCGGAACCTGTACCTGACATGCTGGCTATCTTGCTCTCTATTCAGGGGCAGATGGCTCAGCTTCAGCGTCAAATACAGGAACAGGCTAAGTGGGTTGATCAAATATACGCGCTGCTGCCGGGCCTAACGCACCTCTAGTCGTAATGGGTACGTACATGGTGGAGCAAACCCTGAAGGTCCTTGCAGTGAATGTTAATTCACTGATTAGGTTCGAACGAAGAGCCGCACTGTTTAAGTTGCTTAAAGACCAAGCCCCTGATGTGCTCTTGGTTAGCGAAACTAAGCTCACCAAAAGACACAAAATGAGGCACAAAAGATATAAAATGAATACGTTTTAAAAGAGTATACAGTCGTGTAGTACCTAGGTTCCAGGTGCTGGAATCCCCCTCCGCTGTATATCCCCCTCCGTAGTGGAAAGCGGTTGTACATGGTGTCTGTTTATGCACCTAAGGTTACGCAATCCACTTTATTTATCTCAGAGCTCGATTCCTAAGACTGGAATTGGAGGAGAACTAGTTTATTATCGGCGGAGATTTCAACGCCACACATAGAGATTGGGGAAATAATACACTAAATACTAGAGGGAACCTATTATTCAATTGGTGGGGTCAGCACAGTGACTCGGCCCTAAGGCAACGGATAGTCCGTCATTTCCTAGGCACGGGTCCTATTTGGATCTCCTGCTGTTCGACACACGAATATACCTGACATGCACAAACCAACAAACCATAAACTGTCTACGCACTATTGTGTATGACAGCGACCATTGCGGTCTCAGTACCGAAATAACTGTTCCAAACGAAGCTGCGGAATTGGATGAGTTTGTACAAAGGCATTCCTACAACTATAGCATGGTGCGTCTAATAGAAATCTGTCAAACGAGGAGATTGACAGGTATCTAAAACTAATGGACGAGACAATTAAACGAACAATGGACAAAACGATACCTCGGTATCAATACACTGACAACGAAGACTTATTCCGCACCGCAACTATTGACGCACTAATTTTTTTATTTCCTTTTTGTCTTAAATCTACTCTAATTCTACCTAACACTATGTAAGCCGGCCACGGCTAATCAAATATGCAGAAGACCGACTTTGCTTCCTATGAAGCTACGTATTACTGGAGGAATTCGATGACGAAACTTCCCCTCCTTCATCTAGCCTCCAGAATGTTGGTGCTGCCGAGCAACATCCCTTATGTCGTGACTCCCTACCGACCAACTGAGTCGGAGACGCTCCGCACTGCAATGTGCGATATCTCTGTCGTAGTTGAGTCGCCTATCCGCAGCTGTTCGAGCAACGTGGAATTAGCGGCACCGCCAATCTGTCCTGGATCAGACCTTTCATATCTAGCTAGAGGAACGCTTCTGGAGGAACGAAGTCGTCAAAGCGAACTCTCTCATGATACATATAATTAGGGTAGTAAGCCCCGGAGATCAGGTTGTTCGATGAGGTCATTGCTCTTGCAATGTGCCTTCGAGTCAACTTAATGACGAAATTGTTCACTCTTACTAGGTTCGCCCTATTGTACAAGACCTCATTAGGATAGAATTTTTTGTACTCAGACTCTGGTGTTCTGTATAAGCGAAGACAAGTCCTGAGACAAGCCCTCTCAAACACCAGAATCTTTTCCAATAAACTTGCTCTTACGTTGAACCACACGGGACATCCAAATACAAGCATGGGCCTGATGACTGTTATAGAACAGTCTCTTTCTAAGGGCAAAATCACCTCTGGCTCTGGCTAGAGCAACATCTATGTGTTTGTTAAAATACAGATATTGATCTAGCCAGATCCCAAGGTATGTGACTACATTTCGACAAGCAAGTGGCTGTCCGTGTTGTCCGACTATAGAAAACTTTCGCCAATTCTTTCTGGTATCCCTAGAGGTCCCAGACAAAGGCGTCCTAAACAGAATGGTTTCCGACTTCTGAAAGTTGATTTTCAACTTCCAGTCATCGCAATATCGCTTTATTTTGTCGAAGTCACGTTGCAAAAACATATTAATGACCACAATCTTTGGACTTGATCTGTACGCGATTAAATCGTCTGCGTACGCTATGGCATGGTGAAGTGAACCTATCAAATCACTTGTGTAAATGTTGAACAGGATCGGCGAATTTACCGCACCTTGTTGCAGACCGTTTTTAATGTTAAATGTTCCAGCGGAGGTTACATAGCCATTCTTTACGATGAACTGTCTACTGGAGAGCATGTCAAAAAGAATATACAGCAGTGGTTTACTAATGCCCAACCTGTCCAGCTTGAAAAAGAGTCCCTCTAACCATACGGTATCGAAGGCATGCTTCCAGCACCTGGAACCTACGTACTACACGGCTGTATACTCTTTTGAAACGTCTTTTCTTACAAAGATTGCAACGCCTCCTCCCTTAGTGGAGTTGGGTCGGTTTCTCCGTACTATTTTATATCTTTTGGGCCTCATTTTGTGTCTTTTGGTAAGCTTAGTTTCGCTAACATTCACTGCAAGGACCTTCAGGGTTTGCTCCGCCATGTACGTACCCATTACGACTGGAGGTGCGTTGGGACTGCAAGCAGCGCGTATATTTGATCAACCCGCTTAGCCTGTTCATGTATTTGACGCTGAAGCTGAGCCATCTGCCCCTGAATAGAGAGCAAGATAGCCAGCATGTCAGGTACAGGTTCCGGTGCTCTAGGCGCTGGGGCCTGAGAAGCTACCTTTGGTTGTTGTACCGTATTTCCCCTACCTGCCGCCATTTGGGCGTAGGTAACTTGGGGAGTAACGGCTGGTGTTTGTGCCTGCACGAGTGGACGTTTAACTTCCACTTTCTGCTGCCGAGCCAGATTTACTCTTTTGATGTATTGGAAGTTGGGACAACCCCGATAATTTGCGGTATGTCCCGTGTTCCTACTTAGCGAACAAGAGAGTTGGCTTTTTTCTGACGCTCCGTCCTTAGATAGAGCGCATTCTTCAGATTTGTGGTTCTTTCCACACTTCACGCATCGAGGCTGCATTTCGCAGTTCGACGCGGCGTGTCCGAACCTTTGGCAGCGAACACATTGCAAAATGTTTTCGCTCCTCTTTAATTTTTTCCAGTATAAAACCTGGTAGTCTAGGACTTTGATGCTCCTTAGACCATCCAGTTTGCTGTTGGGACTTAGCTGAACCAGGAAGAACGGTAGTTTCCGCTTCTCCCTTTTGGCTCTAGCCGTGACGAATGGCTTAACTCCTACGAATTTGAGCTCTTCGCTCTCCTTCTCTTTCAGCAGTTCAAGGAGCTCCTCCGGATCAGTCGACGGTTCTAATCGCCTCAGTAGCATTGTCTGCAGTTTTTCACCTTTTGGTGTGAAGGAAAAGAACTCCGTCGTCGAATCCTTTAACAGGTTTTTAATTTTGTGATAACGCTCCACTGTATTGCAGTGGATCGCGTTCCTATCTAAACTAAGTCTTTTAACAAAAAAATTATTGCCTATGGCCGACTTACATAATTCTATCGTATCTTTCAACTCCATCTTGAAGATGTTGATTGGAGGTACCCGTTGTTTAGTTGATTTCTGTGTTTGTTGTTGTTGCTTTTGTTGTAGCTGTTGTTTATGCTGTTGCTGTTGCTGCTGTTGTTGCTGCTTATGTTGTTGTGATTTTTGTTATTTTGGCCGCTTTTGTATGTTGTGTTGTTGTATCGCAGTTCTCTGTGTGTTTTTTTTCGGTATAGACTCGCTTAATTGTGACTGCTTCTGTGAGTCCTGGGGTTGCTGCTCTTTCTGCCTCCTCGCAACTTGCTTGACTTTAATAGCCAGTACCTTTAGTTGCAGCTCTTTGATACTGCTATACATTACTTGCATCTCAGCCTCTTCGATATTTGAATAGCGGACCGCTCACTTTTACTCATTGTCTGACTGTTCACTTATTTATTGTATTTTTTTTTACTTTTAAAAATGGAAATAAAAATAAAAAGTCCGATATGTTTCGGGGATCGAACCCACGACCTCTGCTTTATCGGCAGACACCACTACCACTGGGCCACCGAAGCACTTGGCCAAAACGTTCCCGGTTGTTTTTTTTATTAATTTCGCTTTTAACTGTTTCACTTTAATCGAAGCCGACAAGTTTGTTCTCCACGGAGATCTATGAACGACTGATACCACTACACCACGGCCACCCGTGTGTTGCCGTACAGATTTACTTTCCAAATGTACTAATGCAAGTATCCGTTTTTTCCTTTTTCGGGTGCCGTGGCTGGCTCAAATAGAGCGCGTCCTATAAGTTCAATGTTGGACTACTTTTTCGAGCAGCGAGAGTTGTATATCGGCAGTAATGTGGCGAATATTGGCCTGCAAGTCGTCCATCGTCTCCGATTTATCGGTTTAGACTAACAACTTCACATATTCCCACAGAAAATAATCTAAAGGTGTTAAATCTCACAAACTTGAAGGCCAATTCCTTCAATAAATTGATTGTGGCGAGTACTGTGTGGCATTTTGCGCCGTCTAGTTGAAACCACAGCTCTTCACATTAATGTCATTCATTTGGGGGACGAAAAAGTCTGTAATCATGTATCAATAGTACTCTCCACTGAATGTTACGTTTTGGACGGCATAATTTTTTTAAGAAATATGGACGAATAATTGCACTAGCCCATAAAGCACACCAAACAGTTAATTTTCGTAGATTTAAAGATGTCTCAATAACCGCTTATGAATCTTATTTATTTAAAAACCGAAAATGAACGAGGCTCCACAACAGCGTACTGCGCACACCGTTCTTCGGTGTAGACTGTACGACATCTCTGCGGATGCGTATAATCAATTATAGTATGTGTGATGTGACCTATTTGGTCTAAAAACAGGTTAAGGCTGACCGGTTAAGATTGAGAGATTTTGGTAAAGCTAAAAAATTGTGACAGTTGAGTTTAACTCCTCTTTCCGCCGAGCAAGAAAAACTTGAATGTATACTCGAAGTGAATGGATAAGAGCGTTACAGGACTTTAACCAAAAGCTTCAATTAAAGATCTGAGCTGAATATATTTTTTTTAATAACTTAAAAACTCATGCACGTGTTTTAATCCGCCTCTTGCTCAGAGCCGAGTGTCCCCCCTGTCATGCAATTCATTATTTTTGTATCACCAAAACCAATCACTCATAAAAGTTTGACCGATCAGATCTATCACTCCCTGTATTTACAGAATTGTATTGCATTGACGATTCTAAAATTATATTATTTCTTGAATAACTTAGACAATTCTTGCGAATTTTGGTGAAAATCGAATGGCCGTAGTCCTGCATAAAGACTCATCAACTGACAAAAATTCAAATCGATAGCGCTTTTCGTTCGCGAGGTATCGTGGGTCAAAAAAAAAAATGAACGCATACGGACTCATGCACATACACACACCACAGGCACCAAGCCGAACGAACCTACTACCGTGTTGGTGGAACTAAGAAATAAAGACACTTCGGGCAAGATGCCCACAAGCCCGACGCGAGGTCCAGCGTTCAAGAAGGAGACCAGACTTCCAACTATGCCTGGACGCTTTTAAACTGACAAGGCGCAATTGAAATAGAGCAATCAAGGAGAGAAAAACCGCGTGCTTTAAATGCCTCTGTGAGGCATTATTACAGAGTAATAATGACCAAACTGAAGGGCTACAGAACCCCTCCAATAACATGTCCAATAATGTTGAAATCCATAGTAGAGCATCTTTTCCCCCAAACACTAGCTTCAGTATCGTAAGAGAAGTCAGTGCAGTGAACATTCCACTAATTATTCAGGGGACCCTGTTCCAGACATGCAACAATATAGGCGAAAACAAGGCGCCCAGACCCGACGGCATCCTGAACGATTCAATAAAAGCGGTTATAAAAAAGAGACCAAACTTGTTTAGGATGACGATGCAAAAGTGCCTCGAAGGAACGTTTCCCAAGAAGTGAAAAATGCTAATAATCCTCGAAGAGAACTATCGTCATATCGCCCAATATGCCAATTCTACACCATGGGAAAGATAATCGAGAAGATAATAGATTTATCGTAGTGGCAGGCGAAAAAGGAGCCGTCTCAGACTACGAATTTTGCTTTAGAAAAATGCGATCTACTTACTGTTGATGCCATAGGAGCAGTAGTTGATACCGAAAAAGGCGTCATCAAAGGGGAAAGATGACTCTACGGTGGTAAAGCTGGAAAATAGTTTTAACTCGGTGAAGTGGTCGTTCATTAGAATATCACTCGCCAGGATGGATACACCGTATTACTTGCTGCGTATAGTGATGAGCTATTTCAACAACAGGAAGTTGAGATATAATACAGAAAAAGGCGAAAAATACTACAACTGCCGGAGTTCCACATATGAAGGAGTTCTACGATTGGCGTTGCCTGGGAGGATGACGGTAATTGGATTCGCTGATTACATTCGATTCGTCGATTACATTCGATTCGTCGTGATAGTAGGTAAGCAGTTTCGTACAGTTGAATTCGCTACCAACGAAGCAATTGTGCTGAAAAAGGATTGATTAGCAGCCTCAAACCCAGAACTCCTTGACCACAAAACAGAAGTTGTGCTCATAATCAGTCGAAAAACTGTAAAGTTCGCTAACTTTCAGGTTGGTAACCAAATAATCAGCTCCAAAGAAGCAGTTAAATATCTTGGTGTAATGCTGAACAACAGATTACGGTTCAAAACACACTTAGACGGGAGTCCTCTCGCGCATAATGCCTAACATTGATGGGCCTGGATACGCAAAAAGGATCCTACTCTCCAAAGTTGTCATATCAATGTGGGAGCAGGCAATGAGGACGAGACCAAAAGGAGATTATCGTCAGCATGCAGACTCTGCGAGCTGTTTTCGAACCATATCAGACGGGGTCGTCTGCATTCTTGCAGATGAAATGTTGAAAGTGTATAACAGAAGAGTCTTGAGCCAACACGATGCCAATGGAATAAAGAGGATTAAGCTTGAAGAAAAAGCAGCGTCAATAGCTATGTGGCAAGCTCGCTGGGATAATACAACGAAAGGCAGATGGACATAAAAACTTATACCGACAATCCATGACTGACTAGCTTATCGTAAGTATCTCTACCGTTTTCAGCACAATCGTTCACCTTCTTACCCCGAATGCCCAAATGAAGATGACGCTACGGAGCATGCAGTATTTTCATGCCAACGCTTCATGGCATGGAGAACTACTTCGAACCCAATGCCACATACCGCAGCAATGAATATTAGCAGCTTCTTAATGTTTGCCATTCCCTCCTAATTGCATTTTCTCCGTGTCGTATTCATCGCTTTTATTTGTTTTCCTAACTACGAGTATGTCACTGTCGCTGTCACGGTATGGCTGGCAGTGCAGTGCCTTAGTCGATGCTGCTACCTGATTCCTCTGGAATGTGGCGAAGTGAGGACAGTGAACAAACCTTGCGAATGAATCAACAAATAAATGTCACGTCGGCAGTCTGGAAAGAGTAGCATGTTACAGTATGTGTTCTAAACTGAGCCGAACTTAGAATTGAATTCCCCAAGTAAAGTTGTCTTGGAGCCAAACCGATACGTAAAAATCTACTATGCAGCAAAAAATGAAAGACTGTATGTCCACTACGTTACAAATTATTTCTTTATTAAGTGTGAATACTACGATAGTTAACAGACTAATGCCGCATAAATTCAACCCTAGTTCCCTTGAAACCTTGCTTTTACTTGCAGCTGTAAAATTAACAGAGAATCATAGGTTTACATAATAAGGTCAATGACCACTTGAATTTGAAATTCTTTAACTACTAATCCATTTACATTCGACTTCTGGAGACCATGTGTGTGTTTACAATATTGTGTTTCAAAAGTGTTATATTGGAACAATTAATGCCCCCTATTGACATGTGTGTAGGAAGTAATAATCTTCAATATAATGCATCCTTTCTCCTTGTCTCCAAGTCAGACATCATCAATTTGGTGCAAGAGAGATGCTTGCTGATCTCGTTTCCACTTCGCCATACCTCCGAGAGAGAGAGAGATAGACATTCTAATTGTAAGGATGTTGACATGTGTTTTGTTGACTTTCGGTTTCGTGTTCTTCTGGTGATCGGTGCCTTTTTATTCTAAAGAATAAAAGTCAATAAACTGTGTTGTGAACCAACAGTATGTGATGTATTTTTACGTATAACGATTTTACTAAATTAGCTACGAAGAATAGAAAGTCTAAGAAAAGCAACAGCAGAAACGTCAGAGGTGACACAACACGAACAACTTCGAAGTAATACCTAACGGCAGTGCCGCAGGAAAAGTGGTTGAAATGTGTAGGGTGGATATTTAGTACGTTGGCATATTCCTGGCATCGATTATTCAGATTTATGAATCGTGCATACAAGTATCACTCAGGGTACTAGCATCTATGAAGATTCCACATCCTTGGTGCAACAAAACAAAAAACACACTTAAACACAGCCATCTCCGTAAGGGCTATCTAAAAACATTATAAACCCCTTAAGACATGAAGGTATCAAAAAGTTTTCATTTCGCATTTCCAAGAACAAGTTAAAAAATATCCATTAAGTCCGGCAGGAACGCGTTTGTAAGTCGATCAGATACGGGTAGATGCACAAATGCCGTGGATGCAGTTGTTTGTACAATATATACTGCGAATTGTTCATATTATCGCTATCATCAGTATACCCTCAAGCTCATTTTCGGACGTACTCTAAAATATCGTGCTTCGTTCCTAAGCCGTACCACCCGCTTATAGAATGCCCTGCCGATGTCTGAGTTTCCTAGTCGGTATAACTTGAAAACATTTAAAAACAATGTACATCGGTTCCTCCCTTTTCTTCATCCCTAGATTTATTTTGCCCGCGCTGTGTACAATCACGTTAAGGGTGATTGAGCGCGCGCTCATTATAAAAAATAAAAAAGGCCATTTTCGAAAACGTCATCTGCATCAAATTGCTTTTGCAAAATGTTCTTAATCGCAAGCTGTGAAAGTCATTTGTTCGAAAACGACATTATAAATCAAACTATCTTTGCAGCATGTTCGATAATGCAGTGTTTGCAGGACAGATGTTCATAAACGTCATCTGCGCTGCAAAAAAGCAGACAGAAATTTGCACTGCGTAATAACATGCATTCAAGGATGATTGCTCTGTTCGAAAACGTCATATGCTCTTGCAAGAAAAAAATCATGTAGATGACACAGATCAACGATACCAAATGACGTTTGCAGTTTGATGTTCGTAACCCTTAAGTATTGCAAATGACGATCAATTTGACGATCAAAATGACGATCAAATGGCGTTTTCGAAAAGGGCCAAAAAGCTGCATTTACCTCACCCTACCGAACTATTGTAGAATCGATGTCAGCACAAGCGTTGAGTCAAAAGAAAATGGCAGCACTACTCGTACTTTTAAAGCTCTAATGAAAATGACCGACATTCAGAAGGAGGACGTGCAGGCGAACGATGATGAACTCATAGGTTAAATCAACGGTGGTGTCAACCATTCGGCGTATTTTAAGCTCAAGACAACAACGATTTTTTCGGAACTATCCAAAATTTGATATAAATATGGAAGCAAATAAACTCTTAATAGGTCAGCGTACATACGAGTAGCTCTCATGTTTTCGAAGCAGGTTAACGATTATCAGGGTTCCAGAAGGGGTCTGACTCTTCAGGTTGGTGCCCAAAAAAGAGCAATACAGCCGAACAAATAACAGAGGCATTTGGGAGCTCTAAAGCAGATATTATCGCTATCAAGTGGGTGGGTGGCCGTGGCTGAAGTGGTAGTGCATTGGCTTACAAATCGGACGGTTCGGCGTTTAATCCCGCAACCACGCGCGAAAGACATTCTTTTTTCAGGCAACTAAAATCACATAAGATGAGTGGTTGCCTAGAATACAACAACAAGTTCAATTATATTAGTAATTTAGTCTCCCCATTAAATATTGGATGCCATCCAAGGAGCGAAATACCCATTGAGCCCAAACATCTTTCTTTCTCTTTCTGTCTCATTTTCCAAATAGCTTAACACGTGTTCAGGTATTTTAGGAGTAGTCGTACACCCCTGAGAACGAGATGAACGATGAAAAACGTGCAAATGTTATATACGGCAGGGTAAGGAAGGAAATCTTAAGCTTTCGGCACGTAATAAAAAGCCTTATAACAATTCCGAACTAAATTTGCCAACATAAGCCTGGTATCTTTTAAAACTTAGAAGCAATGGCCTACGAATGATATTACAACCGTTTGAGGTAATTTCAACGCTGAATAGGAAGAGAGGGCATCTAAGGTAGCTATGGCGGAAGACATAGGCTATATGGCACTACATCTTCAGCGAATTAATATTACTGAATATCACTAGAGCGAACAAACAATTTTATCATATCAAACCGTCATATGATACAACAGCCAACATAATTTATCATGTTGCGACCCAATGGCGAATATAGACTTTAAGTCCACTTCTTCCTATCTAGTTGCAACCAAAGTTCGTCTTTGGACATTTCGACTCACAATAATCACACGGCCACCCTGCCGAGCTATTTAAGTCAGCAGGAGGTACCTTGGTACAGAGCAGGCACTAATTAGTTTTCAAAACATGATCGGAGCAAAGTATTCTTGAAGAATGGAACCTCAGTGTCTTATGCCAGGAGACCTTCTTATGGTGCTAACTGTGCAAGCATAAATCTTCTCGTCAGCAGCATACGCTCTCAACAAGAAGACACGCACAACATCGACAAACCGGACCGACCGTCATATATCATATATACATCATATCTTCGAGACAGTTACTGATTTTCTCCATCTCGGATCGGCGATTGAAATGAAGAGTTATACTAACCAATTTAGTTTAAGGAGGCAATTGAAAAATAAGGTCATGTCAAGAGACGCTCAAAAAACTCTATATCTATATCTACAATATATGTGACTCATCAAAAGTCTGCACTATGACACATGAACGATACTGGAGGAAGTTACAGATATTTTCGTTTGTTATGATCGCAAGATTCTTTGAGCTACTTGCCGCGTACTAATGGATGCGGACCTCAAATTACCTGAAGTTGGTAACTGGGGACAGTTACATGGCAGAATTATTGATTGGACCCCAGTTTTGCCCTGGATTGCCGCTTTAAAATTACCGTAACTGAAGGGGCATTCTCTACTGCAGATTTATTTCAATAATTTATTCGTAATTCCGTGATCAGGTCGGTATAATATATCTATATCTATTTAGCTGCTAAATGCTGCGTTCGTTGCTCTCACGTCAATAGTTTCTTTAGGTAGTTTTTCATTTAAATTGAATATTTTTTTTGTCCACATTAACACTAAATGCGAGATGAGCATTGGCCGTATAGGTAATAACTGCTCAATTTATGAACTGTTTCAGTAGGTCCGTGTGTGGGTCCTTTGAGTATCCTTGCTTGAGTAACAGAAGCTACAGCACTTTTCTTCACATGACTTTGATTTGCAAAAGAAAAAGGAAATATTAAAGTGGTGAAAGAATTTACCGTCAACACTGAAGTCGTCTTAGTTTCTGAATGATGGTTTCCAGCATCATCTAACATTCCCGCTCAAGGAAGATTTCCGACATTTAGTTTGATAATAAATAGGGAAACTTAACGTCCTTGAAAATTGCTAATTAGTCCAGATCTGAGGTCTTAAAGCTTAATCAAACAACAATCTACAGCTTGAAGCTTACCATTTCTAATTAGCTTAGACTTCCCAATATAGCACAGCACTTTAGCTTAATGCCAAGACCAAACCCATTAACCACTGATTATAGTTTTAGCTTATCAGCTTGGAAATTCTTTATGAAGTTGTTATTGTAGTCGTCTGTCTTTGCTGTTATAGTTGTTTTAGTGAAACCATTCACTTTGAAAGTGGAATATATTATTATGCAAATGTGGACTTAGATTTTGGATAAAAAAAAAGTGATCTTAATAAAGCAAGATGCCTGCGACACTTATCTACCCACTTTCGGATTAAAAGTCGAAATCAAAATCAAGATTCACCTTTTATTTAATTACACCCCTCTAGCTGCGCCCTCAGAGACAAATATTTTTATATTTATTATCACCATATTTGAAGAAATGAAAACGAAACAATCAATGTGTAGCCTTACACTTGCTATGCCACTAGATGCCTTCACAGGGCAATTATGCCTTTGCATATGCACGTACAATATATCGGTCGGAAACACACATACGAGTATAAAAAGTATAAAAAGCGGGATTTTTCACTTGGATTGCGACTGGTTAGTATTGGTTTGGCTGATTCAAACAAGGAGAATGTTACACAAAAACTAATTAGCGAACCCCCCACCCCGCCTTCCAACGACCAAACGGGACCACCATTGTGACCTTAGACATTTTTTTCCATGTTCGTTGTGTTTTTATGTTTAATTTTTTTTTTCCAACCAGCCTCAAATCCGTCAACAGCTCTCTGTATATATATTGAAGTGAAGCGACGAGTAATTCATTCAGTTCAACGCTTTGCATTCCCCGTGTAAGGATCCAACGTAACCAATACATTTTCTACCTCAGCTTTCAAGAGATTGAAAAAATTCAAGTCCTAGTCAAGATGAAATTCGTTATTGCTTTTGTTGTTTTCACTCTTGCTGTTGTTGCTGCTGCCCCAGCTGCAGATGGTGATTTGGCAGCTACAGCCCTTCGTGATAACCGTGCCAATAATGGCATCGACAACTACAATTTTGAGTAAGTTTCATCGTCCGTACGTTTCGAGTTGAGTTTTTATTTTTTTTTTCTTTTTTTTATAAATTTTCATTTTCATTTTTACAGCTTCGAGACCAGCAACGGTATTAACCGCCAAGAGTCAGGCACATTGAAATCAATCAACGATAATGCTGCCATCGTTGTGAGTGGATCATCCTCCTGGACATCACCTGAAGGTACACTCATCGAACTGAAGTACACCGCCGACGAATTTGGATACCATCCAATTGTATAAGGAATTTACTAATTGACAGAATGTATAAATGTTACCGGATACTCGTATAAATATAAGTTGTTAGCTTTAAAATAAGCAAAAAAAAAAGGATTTTTCTTAAACACGTTCCATTTTGTGTTCCGGTGATCCTTATGCGGCTCATTTTCAATGGCAATCGGGCATTCTTTCTGTAGAACTGGCTCAAGGTCTTTTGTGATTTAATAACACTGAATTCACAGCTTCAGAAATACAATCAAAGGGACTCATTATATTGGACTTGTTTAAAAATGTAAATAACTGATCAGAGGTTCATGGAATTTATCTTTTTAAAGGGAATCGGTGAAGGTCCTTGAGAGATTTCTCACTTAATTTTAAGGCAATTCAGAGGGACCTGCTACTTCAAATTTATTAGTACATCCAGTCTTCAGAATAGCAGAGAACAAGGTCTCACAATGGCATTTAAGGCATCACCTAGATTTAAGTTCATTAAAATCGTAAACCGAGGGGCTTTCATGGGTTCCATTTAATTGCACTGCAACCGGTTCCAACTGAATGTCACATAATAAGTCTTTTATAGAAAAAAATCAATCAAATCGTTTAACAACAGGTTCCGTCACAAATTAGAAAACCAATCAGTACCAAAAATTCCAGCGTCATTAAGAAGTTTGCCCCATCATATTCTTTTTAAAATACAAAACTCGTCCCCATTTATGTTCACTTTATATATAGTATATTTTCAAGTGGCGAAAGTTCCTTTTACAAGCGAGTTCTAGAATCTTAAGAAATTTCCCAACTAAAATTTTTCATTTGATTTGAGAAGTGACTTGGAACAAATATACGATAGATTGAGAGATACTCATACTATTGCCGTCAGTTGAAATCGGGAGGAAGATATTTTAAAATATCATGTAGGCCTTGGCGTACAATTGCTGCAGAAATTGTGCAATTCTTTCAAAGGAAACACTAGTAGTGGTTCACTGAACTTAATGTCAGCCTTTGATGCATCTGATGAGTGCTAGAATTAGAATATTATTTTCTTTGTACGGGTATTACATTTGTTTGTTAATTTTATTCGCAGTTGCGATCAAAGCATCATAAATCACAGGTGAATATACCTCTTGGCAGGTATTTATTAAATTGTGAGTAGCAAATCAACTTTTGTTCTAAAATGACAAATTTATAGAGGACATGGTGACTAGCCCAAGTTTTAAATGAATTAGCAATTGACTGAGTTTTTTTTTTTTTATAAAAGACTGTTATTTCACTTAAAAGGTTAACGCATAAGAATAAGTTTCCTAGTCTTGATTGGTTTGGCATATCGCCGTCTACCATATTAATAGCTGTTTGTGTTTTATTTTAAGGTAAGTGGAAAAGGAAATAAAGCTTAAAAATCTTCCTCGATGATACGCCTTCTGTAGCGGAAGGCATTTACAGCATAGTAGTATAAAACATCCCAGCCTTGTTGTCCGTTCAACATATTAATTACTTCGCCAGCAGACAGGACCTCGGATCTGAAACAGCTTTTGCAAAACTCCTTTAAAATTGGGCATTCTCCTAGGAAATGTAAGACGTCCTCAGTCGTTCGCAGATCTCCGGTGAGAATAGACGTGTTTCGGCTTTTCGTAAAGTAAAAAAAATAATAGTAATTTCAGTTTCCTCCTAAATAGAATCAGTTGCAATTTCGTTAATTGACTCGGTAGCCCAACGGTTAGCGGCGTCATTCATCGAATCGTGGGGCACGGGTTCGTATCCCGGGTCAAACTCGGAACTCTTTATCTCCTCAAATAGTGGAAATATATTCATATAATAATAATATAAAAAAAACCAACAACAACAATAAGGAAAGTAATCAAGTGATGGATGGTGGAGAGCGTACCGCTCTTCCCATAACGGGGGTTGCAAAAAGCAACAATTCGCTTGCCGGTGCCTTGGCGAAAACCATTAAAAGGAGGGGCTAAAAACCCCTCCTAATTTAACGAAAAAAAAAAGTGCCGTTTTAATAGATGAAAAAGATAGAACAACACAACAAAGCAAAACACAATCAGATGATGGGCTGAGGTACATCTCTGATGAGGTCCAGTATGAGGGGGGTAATAACAACTTTGCCTCTCTAGCAGCATCTGAGTCGGAAGATGAAGATGAGGAAATAAACAACATTAAGAGCAGCATACAAAAGCTGCCAGAAAAAGTACTTGTTATTAAGCAAAACCAAATTGCACGTAGGCAGAGGGAGCAATTGTTGTTGAGCTCGCAACAACAAAAGCAACAAGAGCAGAAACAACAACTGCAGCAACAACGAAACCAGCAGCAGCAGAAACAACAGCAGCAGCAAAAACAGCAACAGCTGCAAAAACCACAACAGCTGAAACCACAACAGCTGAAAAAACAGCAGCAGCAACAACAACACCAGTAGCAGCAGCAACAACAACAGCAGCAACAACAACAACAGCAGCAGCAGCAGCAGCAGCAGTAGCAGAAGAAGAAGGAGAAGGTGCCTCCTATCAATAGTTATAAATTAGTGGTAAGTGCAACCAAGGACCTGTGTAAAATAGACCGGAATGATCGTCAAGCCATCCACTGTAATACAGTGGAGGGCTACGCGATACTGAAAGACCTCCTAAAAGAAGCGATGACGGAGCACTTCTCATTCACACCGAAGTGTGAAAAGCGGCAATCGATGCTGCTGAAGAGGTTGGAACCGTCTTCTGATTCTGAGGACATCATGGCACTTCTCAAAGAGAAGGAGTGCGAAGGACTCAAGTTTGTAGGGGTAAAGCCATTTACCACAGCTAAAGCCAGGCGGGAGAAACGGAGCCTGCAGTTCATCCTGGTGCAGCTCAGTCCCGAAAGCCGTCTGGATAGTCTAAGGAGTATCAATGTCATAGACTACCAGATGGTTCACTAGGAAAAATTAAAAAGCAGCGAAAGCGTTATACAATGTGTTCGCTGCCAGAGGTTCGGGCATGCCGCGTCGAACTACCAAATGCAGCCTCGATGCGTGAAGTGTGCTAGAACCACAGTTCCGAGGACACACCGCAAACTATCTTAAGTTCACTGACATTAAGAAAGCAAAACTTGCTCGACAGCAGAAGGTGGAGGTCAAACGTTCACCTGTTAGGTTTCAAACACCAGCCGTTACGTCCCAAATTTCCTACGCCCAAATGGCGTCAGGTAGGGGGGCTTCGGTACAGCCAGCGACTGTTGCTTCTCCGGCGCCAATGCCGAAAACAACGGAAGCTGCACCTAACATGCTGGCCATCTTGCTCGCAATCCAAGGGCAGATGGCTCAGCTGCAACAGCAGGTACAGGAACAGGCCAAGCGGGTGGACCAGATCTACGCGCTGCTGCCGGGCCTAACGCAATACGTGTCGTAATGGGTACGCGCATGGTGGAGCAAACTTTGAAGGTCCTTGCCGTGAATGTTAATTCACTGATTAGGATCGAACGAAGAGCCGCGATGTTTAAATTGCTACAAGACCAAACTCCTGATGTGCTTTGCGCTAGCGAAACCAAGCTAACCAATAATCACAAACTGGAGTACAATAATTATATTGTTAGAAGAAGAAATCGGCCCAGATCCAAACGTGGAGGCGGTGTCGCGATCTTTACTAAAGAAGGTATAAAATTTCACAGAGTGTACAAGGGCGTGTTGCGCAGGTTCCGGGTGTTGGAGGCAGTCGTCATTTACATCCCGCTCCGCAGTGGAAAGCGGCTGTACTTGGCCTCTGTTTATGCACCTGAGACTTCACAATCCACCCTATTCATTACAAAGCGCGACACGCTTTTTCGACATCTGAGGCTGGAATCGGGGGAGAATTATTTTATAATCGGCTGGGATTTCAACGCACAGAGATTGGGGAGATAATTTGCCTAATGCTAGAGGGAACCTACTACTCGATTGGTGGGGTCAGCACGATGTCATGTTCAGACTCGGTCTTAAAGCGACGAATAAACCGTCGTTTCCCAGAGGCGGGTCTTATTTGGACCTACTGCTGTACGACGAACGTATACGACTGACAGGTACGAATCTACAAACATTAAACTGTCTGCGCACATTCGTGTATGACAGGGACCATTACGGTTTTAGCACCGAAATTACAGTTCCCAACGAAATTGCGGAATTGGAGGAGTTTGTTCATAGATATTCTTACAACTACAGTAAGACTCGATGAACACGCTTCTCCGCAACCTTGAAAAGAGCACTCTCGCCTAACACGCTACACCCACCGTCCAATAGGAATTTGTCAAACGAGGAGATCGACAATTACCTCAAGCAAATGGACGAGAGAATTAAACAGTCTATGGACACTACAATACCGCGGTATTGTAGACCAGCAACCCGAATATGTTTCCGCAAATAAATAAACTATTTCGGAGAAAAAATCAAAACGACCTTCAGTGTCTTAAAATAGACCGGACAACAGACAACGAACGGTTAATGACAATAATAGGTATTGATCCAAATAAGGCAGCTGATGAAGACGACTTCTTTGTGATCGAGGATCTACAGGAGAAGGTTGAGGCCATAGGGGCTGTTCAGGAAGTATACAAGGTCACTGATACCATTGGCCCTAATTATGACCTGGATAATCGCGTCTTGGTGCACGACTTCTGCATTCGAAATGAAATAGGGAACTGGCGAGCCGAGGGCTCTGGTTTCACCCGGTTCAGCGACGAAAATATGGCAAATAATGTCATTGCCAGAGAGGGTGACCTACCCCCGTTCATTTCGAAGGAAGGACTCCATGAGATCTTCGACACAATCAGGGCTAAGAAATCAGTGGGGACCGATGGTATTCCGAATATCGTGCTTCGACATCTTCTTCTGGAAGCGGTGGACATTTACACCACCCTGTTTAATAATGCAATAAATAATGCACATTATCCAGCGCATTGGAAAACGGCGGTGGTTCAACCTATCCCCAAAAAGGGAAAGGATATATCCAATCCGGCGAATCTCCGGTCGATAAGTCTCCTTCCGAATATCAGTAAGGTTTTTGAAAAAGTAATCAATAGAGCTCTGTCTAGGTGGGTTGAGGACAAACATATAGTTCCGGATAACCAATTTGGTTTTAAGGCGGGACATGATATCTCACATGCCGCGTCTAAACTGGTGTCCGATATCCAATGGAACAAAGGCAAGAAACAGTGCACTGGTGCCTGCCTTATTGACTTGGAGAAGGCCTTCGACACTGTATGGTTAGAGGGTCTTTCCTATAAGCTGACTAAGCTGGGAATCAGTAAACCACTCTTGTACATTCTTTATAATTTGCTAACCAACAAGCAGTTCATCGTGAAGAAAGGTGATGTGACTTCTGTTGGAAGATTTCAAATTAAAAATGGTCTTCAGCAAGGCGCGGTCAATTCGCCGATCCTATTCAATATTTATAGAAGCGACTTGATAGGTTCACTTCTCCATGCTATTGCGTACGCAGACGATTTGATAGCGTACAGAACAGCTCCAAAAATCAAGGTCATTAATACTCTCCTGCAGCGTGACTTCGATAAGATAAGACGATTTTGCGATGACTGGAAGTTGAAAATCAACTTACAGAAGTCGGAAACCATTCTCTTTAGGACGCCATTGTCTAGAGCCTCTAGGGATACCAGAAAAAATTGGCGAATGTTCTCGATCGTTGGACAACACAGGCAGCCACTGACATGTCGAAATGTAGTCAGATACCTTGGGCTCTGGTCAGATGGGTTTCTGTATTTTGACAAAAACGTAGATGCCGCTCTGGCCAGAGCCAAAGGTGCTTTTGCCCTTACAAAGAGACTGTTTTATAGCAGCCAACTCGATGCGAGGGTAAAGGTAATCTGCTACATGACCCTTATCAGGCCCATGCTGGTATTTGTGGTGTGGTGCAATGTCCCGGGTGGTTCACTGTAAGACCAAGCTTAATGGAAAAGATTCGGGTGTTTGAGAGGGCTTACCTTAGGGCTTATCTTCGCTTGTACAGAACACAAGAGTCGGAGAACAAAAAATTGTATCCTAAAGTGATTAAGAAAATAAAATGCACTTAAAACTGAAACTGTAAGACGTCCTCTCTGATTACAGAGACTGTACAAAATTGGAAGTTCGGGTTGGTGTGGGATGAAATTTAAATTCAAAAGCTCCCCTCTCAATTTAAATATAAAGCTTATTTTGTCAATTGAATTTTGGTTCAAGAAATAAGACTTATACTGAAGATTATAGCTGAATTGACTATATTACAACCGATATTGGGAAGCTCGAGCTTCAGCAGCATACGAGTATTTTTCGTAAGTGACTACACTAATTTTCTCCAATAAATTTCAAACTGTCTTTTTAATGAGATGGGCTCCTCTGTCGGTGTTAGTGAAAGTTCATATCCGCAGTTAGACGCTAGGTGCCTCCATTCTTGGATGAGGTTTCCATCTGTTGTAAAGATATATGTGAGTACTATCCTGGGCAACCTTTCTTCGTCCATCGATATCACTTTAACGACGTAGTCGAAATGCATCTTCAAAGTTTCTAAAACCAGTGGTGCCGTCCCGGTTTCGAGGTGCAGCATGTAATTGGGTGTGCTTATTGGCAACCGAAAAGTACGCTTAGGAAAGTAACGAAAAAACTTCTCCACTTCATCGAACGAGCGTTATCCCCATACTTGGGCAAAATACAAAAGAATTGAGGTAGCGGTTGAGGGAAATAATTTTTGCTTGGCGTTATGAGATATGTATTTATTGTTGAAACATCGGCCCCACACACATGAAATTGCTCGCTTAGCTGAAGCTAATTTACCTTCAAGAGGCCTTCTAATGTTTAGATTGGCCAATATCAGGACTCCCAGGTATCTATATTCACGAACTATTTCGACAGTTTCTCCTTGATACGTCCACTCTTCATCTCGAGAATATCTTCCTCCACCTCCTCTAAAAACCATAATTTTTGACTTCTCCAAGTTAACATTTAAGTTCCAACCTTTGCAATATGAGTCTAAACTGTTCTTCATAAGCTGCATGCCATTTATCGACTCTGAGAAGAAAACAATGTCGTATGCATACAGAAGAGCGGGTATTCTAGTGTTTCCGATATCGATGCCACCTCCTATGAACTCAGTTATATCATCGATGAACAGAATAAACAGCAAAGTACTTAAGATATAACCTTGTTTCACACACATTGTTGTCAGAAATTTTTCGGATACTGTATGCTATGATTTTACTTGAGATTCCCATCTGATATAATTTATAGAAGAGTGAGCCACGATCAATTGAATCGAAAGCCGCACGGAAATCCACAAAGAAGGCATACAACTTTTTTTCTTCTTTTTGTAAATTTCGGCGATATTAATCAAAAAAAAAATGTTGGTCAATAGTAGAGTAGTTTTCTCTAAATCCTGCCTGAAACTCCGATAATATTTTCTGATTTCTAACCCACTTTGCAAGTCTCCTGAAGATCAAAGAGGTGAACACTTTGGCCGAGGTATTTACGAAGGATATTCCTCTGTAATTTCTTGGGTCGCTACAGTCACCCTTTTTGTGAAGCAGAAAAATGATTGCCTTTTTGAAGCTATCAGGAACTGCTGCGCCTTCGAAAATGCGATTGAACTCCTTGGTTAGTGCGTATAAAAACTTCGTTGTGTAATTTTTATAGAATTCCACTGGAATTCGGTCGGTCCCGGGAGCTTTATGTGCCTTAGCGTTCTCAATGACATTTTGTACTTCTAGAGCCGTAAAAGGTGCATCCAAAGACTGGTCGTAGAAAAATGGGGCGGCGTATTGAACCGGTGCTACGTTACATACATTATTGAGTAGATGGCTAAAATGATCTTTGAGCAATGGTGCTTTCAACGATGAGGCGATTACATTTTTATGGCCGTTTATATATTTCGCCTCTTTCTAGAATTCTGCCGAGGAGTTTGACTTGCCTACTACGTCAATAATTTGGAGTTCGAGTGCAGTCTTTTTTACATAGCAAATATGCTTAAAGTGCTTGTTGGCTGCTCCGTACAGTGATTTAAAGATGTTAGTGTTGTGCATCCGCAATAGCCTAAGAAACACAAGGGATTGTTCTCTTGCTTTGGAACACTCACGGTCAATCCACTTTTGTTTGCAAATATTTTTATTTGATGGGCTTCTTGGTGGTGTTGCTTTTATAATTAGATCAGTGAGCTGTTCCATAGTTGGTGAACCGATCGAACTGTAAAGTGTACTTAATTCCATATTCAAGTTAAAACGATATCTTGAACGACTGTTCTCCTTCCATATGAGTTTTGGTAATAGCTTAAGTTCCAAATTACTACATAAGTTCAAGGCTTCCTCTATTACACACGTTATTTTCAGAGACATGTTGTCCGAGAAGGTACGTAGTCCGACACGAAAATCATGCAGGAGAAGATGCCAATCATCGGATATGAAACAGTAATCTATTACTGTACAAGATGTTCCTCGTATAAAAGTGAACTCACCGCTAGAATCTCCTTCACAACTACCATTAAGAACTCGACCGTCGTAGACATCTGCAAGCTCAAATATTTTGTCACCCTTGTTATCCCGGACTTCATCCTTCGATCTGCGATTCATGTGCATAAATTGTGATTTAAGACCACTATTAAAGTTGTTTTGCGAAAGACCCAACCGACCATTAGAATCCCCCACAAGCATTAGATCCGCTGTGTTTATAATTTGAAGCTCGTCGTTTAGCTTATCATAGTCTCTACGATATCCAAATAAATGTCCGCCACTACCTCGTCCAAAGATCGATGATTTAATTGCCGGATTCAATTTAAGTTCATACTCCAGAAAGATATGCTTAAATCGAACCTCCTCCTTTTCTAACACATTGGTTTCATGTAATCGAAATCCTTAATATAATTAAAATCCTCTGTATATATGCACTTATTTTTTAGGCCATCTACATTATAACTAATAATTTTTAAGAACATAAGAGTTTCATTCTGGTAGACGAGCGAATCTCATTCGTTACGTGAAATTCGGATAGTGTTAGCACCCAAAACCGTTTTATGGACTTTGTTGTATAACTCCCTTGTATTTCCAGCCAAATGAATTTCGTTTATAACCCCACTGACAGCTCCATTGACTTTTGATATGTTTGACATTTCGCACACATTGTTTTGTTTTTCGACTTCATTCATAAATGTATACAAAGGTGTTATGTATCCGAAAATGCCTTTAATCCTTTAAGGGCTTGCTCTGCATTTTCGTCGCCACATTTCAGACCTTCCCAAGTGTCCCAGGTAAATATCTTGTCTGCTACTAGCAACTTGTCATCTCTCAGGTTGATTTCCATGCTGAGATTCTTCTTCCGGAGGACCTTCATTATTGGCACTAGCTTCCTCTTTCTTAAGCGAACTTTGAAGGGCAAATCCTTCTGGATGCAGATTTTGGACCCTTTCAGTTTTTTGGCATTACGCAGTAAAGTTCTAGCTGCATCTCGAGTCTTCATCCTGACAATAATTGTTGCGGTGTGCACATCGCGACTGCGGACAATGAACCCCAAGTCGACATGCGTGTCTGGAGCATTTGCGTCTAACAAATTATAACAAAGATTTTGCTTCGAAACATATATCGGTGTTGTTTTGCGTTGGCAGATGCACGACCACATTTGACTCCAGGTTCTTTTGCGTGAGTTTATCCAATTGTTCTTCAATCAGTTTGTTTTGCCTTTCTAATTGGTTGACTCTTTCAGAGATAGTCTCCTGACGAACCTTTAACCCAGCTAACCCAGCTAACCCAGCTTTGTACTAAAGCACCTGGAGGTCCTCTTTAGACGCTAACTGCATGGCAAGCTCTCTGTTCTTCTCGTCCAAAATCTGTTTTAATTGCTCGATGGTAATTCCAGGCATTTTTGAAATTGTGGGAAGAATTTACACGGCGTTTTTCGTTATTGGCGGGATCCGGTGAGATTTGTGACATAACTCTTTTGCTCATTTATGTAGGCACATGATATTGTCGTGGAAGTATTTTACAGGCTAAGACTTACTCAGAGTATGTTTTTTTTTGTGCAGTGTGTTCTTAGTTATGCATTTTGCAAGATTTTATTAAATATTGGCAATTCTTTTTATTCGCTTTTTTTCTCAATTTTATGATCTCCTCATTACTTTACTGTCAGCTGTCACCAACTGATTTAACTGATTTAGTAATACATACTTCTTTTGAATTCAAGGGAATGAGGAGCAATAATCATGTTTTGTTTTTTTGTTTTTTTGTTTTTTTGATTAGTATGTCAACTCCTATTTCGTGAAATTAATTTCTGATCATAGATCCAGATGGTTGATTATCTTTATGCCTATCGCATACGTCCACTATATAATAATTTGCAATAAGTCTTTTGGCTTTCTAGAAAAGATTCCATTCAGCTGCGAGATCCTTAAGAAGGTGATGATCAGATTTCAGAAATGTGAAGAAGTGACATTTTAATTTGAGACCCGCATCAACCCCGGGCAGATATGTTGACTTAAATTTTAGATTGAATAAACGTAACAAAATTAAATAAAATTGTGAAGTGGGACGAGGAGCATAAATGGAAAAGTCGAAAAGAGATTGATATCCAGATATTAGTTCATGATATCCGTAATTTATTCGGTGAGGATAAAATTATAACCTGCTTGTTGTACACTTTGCGGTTAGCTCTACACTTCCAAATTGTACTTTATCTCCGCTTACACTTCAGTACGTCGAATCTTCAATGGGAGGAACCCACTTTCGCACTCGTGTAGTAGCAAGAGTAATTAGCAATCTTAACATTTACGAACACGCTGGTCCAGATGGTATATCTTCCCTTCTTCTGAAGATGTGTTTCTCCACGTTGCCACGGCGTAAGCTTTTTCACCAATCCTACTCTTTAGGACTCTTTCCGAGCAGATGAAAAAAAAGGCAAATCTTCTTCTCTCTCCTCCTACAGACCCACTGCACTTACGCCCCTTCTTTCCAAAGTCATGGAAACGCTGAAAAATCATCAGCTTATGAAATATCTCGAAACACGAAAACTTCTCAATGACATACGCCAGCGTATGTTAAGCTCAATCAATTCTGATATTAACAGCATAACTTATTGGTGAACCACTAACAGAGTAGAATTTAATGTTTCCAAAGTACAATGGTGTCTGCTGTCGTTAAACCGAAATTTGAACACCCAGCAATTGTCCATGAATGGCACTTGTATCGTCGAAACCGAAAAACGTTCAATTTTCGGTATATGTATGTACTCGGTGGCGTCAAAAATGCTGCGATATATCTAGGTTTCCTCAAGCGATATAAGAAATACTTCAACTCTTCTGATCGGGCCTGAATATATAAGTGATTTTTACGCCCGCATTTGGTGCGGGCCCAAATGCCCACATCCGGTCGGGTGCGCCCAAAACATCTCTGCACCTGATATAAAGGATTCAAAAACTTATAAGTGATACTAATATCACTCTGTTTTATCGCTATTTCCACCACCAGTGCTCCATAGAAATCGCTAGTAGCATACTTCCCTTTCAAACTTTTAACAGTAACACCTGTCTCGCTATGAATGCTCGTCAATATACCCTCAAGTCCACTTTCGAACGTACTCTAAAATATCGTAATTCATTCCTAAGTCGTAGAACTCGCTTATGGAATGCCCTGCCTAGCTTTTTATTTCCTAGTCATTATAACTTTCAAACATTTACAACCAACGTTCATCGTTTACCTCTTTTTCTTTCCTCCTTCATTTTCTTTCTCCGGGCTATGTGCAATCATTTTAAGGGCACTTAAATCTCCTGAGCGTGCGCAAATTATGTTAAAAGATGGTCAAAGAACTAAAATATCATAGATAGATGCTAAAAGAGATAAGCTGAAGTAAAAACGTTTTTTTCAACGTCAGTACCTAAGGCCGATAAACAATTTTTCGGAGTCTAGAAAGTGCTCTAAGTCTACTAATTTCAGACGATCCATTTACGGTCGTCAATTTAAAAATTAAAATTTATATTTAAATCGGACCAGGGATTTTTGGAGAAACCTGTGCCAACACAAATTCTACCCGAAAAATTAAAGTGGTGTACAATAATTGATATTTGGTTAATGATCGCATGATTCCTTGAGTTACTTGGCTCGTACTAGTGGATGCGGACCCCAGTTTACCTGAAGTTGGGGACTGGGGGTAGTTAACCAATGGTCATTCTAATGGGGGACTTATTTATTGGACCGCAGTTCGACCCTGGATTATCGTTTCACCTAAAAAAGTAAGAAAGAGTGTATGTACAATACACATGTAGTATGAAACCTTTGGAATTTCTATTGCTTTCAAATTACCACTCATTCGTAAGTCCGTGATTACGTTTGTACGATATATCTATATCTATCTAACTATTTTAAAATGCTGCGTTCGGTGCACTCACGTCAATAGTTTCGTTAGTTAGTTTTTTATTTACGTTGACTATCTATTTTGTCCACATTAACACTAAATGCGAGATGAGCACTGGCCGATCGTCCTTATGGGTAATAACTGCTCCATTTATGAACTCATTTAACATTTTCGCTCAAAGAAGATTTCCGACATTTAGTTTGACAATAAAACTTTACCCTACTTAACGTCCTTGAAAATTGCTAATTAGTCCACTTCCGACGTCTTAAAGCTTAATCAAATAACAACCTACAGCTTGATGCTTACCATTTCTAATTAGCCTAGATTTCCACATATAGCACAGCACTTTAGCTTAATCCCAAAACCAAAGCCATTGACCACTGATTATAGTTTTAGCTTATGAGCTTGGAAATTCTTTATGAAGTTGTTGTTGTAGTCGTTTGTCTTTGGTGTTATAGTTGTTTTAGTGAAACCATTCACTTTGAAAGTGGAATATATTATTATGCAAATGTGGACTTGGATTTTGGATAAAAAAAAGTGATCTTAATAAAGCAAGATGCCTGCGACACTTATCTACCCACTTTCGGATTAAAAGTCGAAATCAAAATCAAGATTCACCTTTTATTTAATTACACCCCTCTAGCTGCGCCCTCAGAGACAAATATTTTTATATTTATTACCACCATTTATGGCGCAATAAAAAAAAGTCATTAATGTGTAGCCTTACACTTGCTATGCCACTAGATGCCTTCACAGGGCAGTTATGCCTTTACGTGTGTACATATAATATATCGGACGAATAATCGGAAAGATACATACGAGTAAAATGCTGCGAAAAAACGGCGGTGGTGCAGATCTGCTATGAGATTTTTCCCTTGGATTATGACGCCGCAAATTCAGTGCGGGTGTACAAAGAACTGGTTAGCATTGGTTTGGCTGATTCAAACGAGGAGAGTGTTAAATAAAAAATAACTATCGACCCCCCAACCAATCGGGACCACCATTGTGATCTTTGACATTTTTTTTTTAATATTCGTTCTGTTTTTATTTTTAGTTTTTTTTTTCCAACCAGCCTCAAATCCGTCAACAGCTCTCTGTATATATATTCAGTGAAGCGACGAGTAGTTCATTCAGTTCAACGCTTTGCATTCCCCGTGTAAGGATCCAACGTAACCAATACATTTTCTACCTCAGTTTTCTAGAGATTGAAAAATTCAAGTCCTAGTCAAGATGAAATTCGTTATTGCTTTTGTTGTTTTCACTCTTGCTGTTGTTGCTGCTGCCCCAGCTGCAGATGGTGATTTAGCAGCTACAGCCCTTCGTGATAACCGTGCCAATAATGGCATCGACAACTACAATTTTGAGTAAGTTTCATCGTCCGTACGCAGATGCCGAAATTGGCTCAAACGAAAGACCGTTTCGAGTTGAATTTTTATTTTTTGACTTTTTTTTATAAATTTTCATTTTCATTTTTACAGCTTCGAGACCAGCAACGGTATTAACCGCCAAGAGTCAGGCACATTGAAATCAATCAACGATAATGCTGCCATCGTTGTGAGTGGATCATCCTCCTGGACATCACCTGAAGGTACACTCATCGAACTGAAGTACACCGCCGACGAATTTGGATACCATCCAATTGTATAAGGAATTTACTAATTGACAGAATGTATAAATGTTACCGGATACTCGTATAAATATAAGTTGTTAGCTTTAAAATAAGCAAAAAAAAAAGGATTTTTCTTAAACACGTTCCATTTTGTGTTCCGGTGGTCCTTATGCGGCTCATTTTCAATGGCAATCGGGCATTCTTTCTGTAGAACTGGCTCAAGGTCTTTTGTGATTTAATAACACGGAATTCACAGCTTCGGAAATACAATCAAAGGGACTCATTATATTGGACTTGTTTAAAAATGTAAATAACTGATCAGAGGTTCATGGACATTATCTTTTTAAAGGGAATCGGTGAAGGTCCTTGAGAGAATTCTCACTTAATTTTAAGGCAATTCAGAGGGACCTGCTACTTCAAATTTATTAGTACATCCAGTCTTCAGAATAGCAGAGAACAAGGTCTCACAATGGCATTTAAGGCATCACCTAGATTTAAGTTCATTAAAATCGTAAACCGAGGGGCTTTCATGGGTTCCATTTAATTGCACTGCAACCGGTTCCAACTGAATGTCACATAATAAGTCTTTTATAGAAAAAAATCAATCAAATCGTTTAACAACAGGTTCCGTCACAAATTAGAAAACCAATCAGTACCAAAAATTCCAGCGTCATTAAGAAGTTTGCCCCATCATATTCTTTTTAAAATACAAAACTCGTCCCCATTTATGTTCACTTTATATATAGTATATTTTCAAGTGGCGAAAGTTCCTTTTACAAGCGAGTTCTAGAATCTTAAGAAATTTCCCAACTAAAATTTTTCATTTGATTTGAGAAGTGACTTGGAACAAATATACGATAGATTGAGAGATACTCATACTATTGCCGTCAGTTGAAATCGGGAGGAAGATATTTTAAAATATCATGTAGGCCTTGGCGTACAATTGCTGCAGAAATTGTGCAATTCTTTCAAAGGAAACACTAGTAGTGGTTCACTGAACTTAATGTCAGCCTTTGATGCATCTGATGAGTGCTAGAATTAGAATATTATTTTCTTTGTACGGGTATTACATTTGTTTGTTAATTTTATTCGCAGTTGCGATCAAAGCATCATAAATCACAGGTGAATATACCTCTTGGCAGGTATTTATTAAATTGTGAGTAGCAAATCAACTTTTGTTCTAAAATGACAAATTTATAGAGGACATGGTGACTAGCCCAAGTTTTAAGTGAATTAGCAATTGACTAATTTAATAATACTTCTTTTTAATTCAAGGGAGTGAGGAACAACAATCATGTTTTGGTTTTTTTTTTTCTTAGTACCTCTTATTTCGTGAAATTTATTTTCTTCCGATCATAGATCTAGATCAGTTGGTGGTTGATTATCTTTACACCTGTCACATATGTCCAATATATAATAATTTGCAATATAGTATGTGTTTTGGCTTTCCAGAAACGATTCATTCATATTTCGTCACATTCAGCTGGGTGATCCTTAAGAAGGTTATGATCAGATTTCAAAATTGTGAAAAAGTGACATTTTAAATGACAAGTAAGAGGACACATTTGGTTTGAAACCCGGATCAAGCCCGGACAGACATACTCACTTAAATCTTAGATTGAACAGAAGTAACAAAATTTCATCTAAGGTATAAATAAAATTATGAAGTGGAACGAGGGGCATACATGGAGTAAAAGATATGCTGGCAGTTTGTTAAAGTGATAGTCGAAAAGAGATTGAATGTCGGTGATTTTCAAATATTAGTTCAAAATATCAGTAATTTATTCGGCGAGGATAAAGTTAAAAGATGGACAAAGAACTGAGATAGCTTGGTGCTAAAAGAGATAAGCTGAAGTAAAGGCTTCTTATCAATGTTACTTCGTAAAGCTGGTAAACAAATTTCTTTGTATTGTATCCTTTGAAAATAAAATAAAAAAAAACTTTGCAGCGTTTAGAAAGGTCTATGGTCGATAAATTTCAGTCGGTCTATTGTGGCGGTAAGTTTAAAAATTTAAATTTATATTTAAATCAGACCAGGGAAGTTGGAGAAAACTGTGTTGCACAGATTCTATCCGAAGAATGGAAGTGGTGTAATTGGGTGGTAAAATTTGGCCAGCGTATTCAAGAAGTGCCCGAGCAAAGGTGATACAAATGGATCTGGTTGCATAGGGGTTGGAGTATTCCTTAGACCAGCAGCTGACAAAACCAAAGTTAGCATCTTTATGATATTGTCAATATGGAATCGAAAATTTCTTCTATCGCACAAAACACCTAAATCACGCAATTAAGTTCCTAGAAAAACGGGCTAATTAAAGATTAAATAATTACGTGGAGAAGTTGAACGACGTTAGTGAGTGTATGGTATAGTATGGGACTCATTGACATTTAGTGAAAGGAAATTTTTTGGTCACTAACTAAAGAATTTGTCCAAATAATCGTACAGTTAAATATGATCAGAGGAACATAACATCTATATATCTGTTTATACTATTATATGCGCATTTTAGTGATATAATCAAGATCAGAAATATCTAGAATAAATAATTAGACACTGAAATTTCTACCTTTGGGTACTCCAGAATGAGCTTTAATGGGGTTCGTAGGTGTAGATCTAAATAAAACATTCGTCGCGAAGGGATATTCAGAGAGTCTTTTATACTATATAATTGTAGTTACATATATGTATGCGTGATTCTATAGCGGATTTGAGGGCAGATTCAAAGTCATATTTGAGGGCCGTAAGTTATAGATTCTTATATCACTTGGTGGTGTTTGCGAGACGTTTTTCAATAGGTATTCATTTTAATTTTCTGAACACAAGAGCGAAGACTCTCAACGTGATCGGAAATTTGTTTATTAATCTTTCACCTATCCCTGTTATTTCAGATGTCAGTTGTGGGTTTGCAAAAAAAGCACGTCTAGCAGTATTCCTATCATTGGTAGAACCCAATACAGAATGCATTAAACATTCAAAGCATCTTATCCAGAAATTGAAGGTGCCTCAACCATGGTGATGGCATTTTTTGTGGTGAAATAGTTGTCAAGTTGGCTAATAAATATATTAGCCAACTAATATATTTAATATTCATCTTTTTAAAGTTTTGCGTCTTCTTTCATGAAAACAAATTTAATTGGTCGGCAGTACATTGTTGAAAATAATGATGACGAATGGGGATTTTTCCATAATGTAGTACCAGTAGTGCTTTCAACCGATTTAAGGGGACAAAATGCAGACAAAATTCATCTGTATTTTCCGAGTCAGAGAAAGCTTGCTTGTATTGACCATGTCGAGAACTTCCATCAAAGCACCATTTATAAAATAAGAAAGCCGTTGTTTCACTGTTTATATTAATTATTTAAAAAATATGTTCATCAGTATTACTTAACAACTCCTGAAGTTCAACAGACACAAAAGTTTCTGAGGTTTCCCATTTAACTGGCAGCAGTTTTTTTTTTAAATTTGTAGAGAGTACCAACTAGGGAAGCAGTCTTTGTGCAAAGCATTTACTACTATCCTAATGTAAAAGTTGTGAAACCGGAATATAAATATGTTTATTGAAAGCAAATTAAACACTTACTTAATCTTTACAAAACAATTACTTTATTTCTTCGATCCGTTTATCTCGGCGTCTAAATCACAACTGCCCTACTCATTATTCTCTCTTTGCCTGTTCGTCACTTACGTTTGTTCTTTCCCATTGTATCTCTTTCATTGCTGCCACAACTCGGCCATCCTGACCATCGCTCCGATTTCGTCGAATGAACATTTTCGTGTATCATGTGTCCACGGCTTAAGATTAGCTACCTCCCATATCCATTCGTACGGAATTTGTCCTAACTGGCAACCCTCCACGTGCTTTACCACGTACCTATCATTTTGTAAGATCTTCGCTATTCGGTATGGACCCTTAAATTTGGAAATAATCTTTTTGCATATACCGGGCCTATTCTCGAAATTCTTTGTCATTACATACTCGCCTAACTTGTATTCTTTATAGGTCCTAGAACGATGTTTTAATTCTTTACTTCGCTTCTGTTTTGAGATTATCTTTTCCGCTGCATGAGCTCTCATCTGTTTCAAATTTCTTTCTACTTCTGATCTACCATATTCTTCTAAATTTTCCTTCAGAAAGTCTACTACGATGCCTCTTTGTCCAACACCGAACAGCAACTCACTTGGTGTTACTCCGGTACTTGCAGGGATAACATTGTACAATGCGAATTCTATTTTTGGTAACACAATCTAGAGATAAGTACAAACCAGCGCTTGTTAGTTTCGCACTCATCGGGCCAAGACTCCTGTTTACTCTCTCAACTTGCTCATTGGCTTGAGGTAACCCGGTTGCAACTTTAACATGACGCACATTACACTCTTAAAATCGTTGGCCGTAAAAGCACTCCCACGATCAGAAACTAATATCTTTGGACGACTATAATGAATGAAATAAGATCGCAAACAACTTAAGACCTCGTTGGCACCGGTAGACCTAGTAGCATATAACTTAACATATTTGGTAAAAGCATCAATACATACTTTTTCCTTACATGTTTTAGTAAAACCGGTCCGAAATGGTCTACATGGATTGTGTTGAAAGGGCAATTCCCTTTTGGAATGTTGTGCATGAATCCTTCGTGTTCACCACATTTAGGTGAAAAAGCGATACATTTGAGACAGTTTGCAATATAATTCATAACCTTTTCCTTAATTTTCGGTAACCAGTATGTTTTCATTATCGCCCCTACAACCTTGTCTCGACCCAAATGACCCATTTCATCGTGATGCATGCGTATGATATTTTCTTCCATAGTTGTAGGTAGATGGGTGGCCGTGGTGTAGTAGTACTAGCAATCGCTTCTCACTCGGAGGGTCCAGGTTCGAGTCCTGCCCATGGCAAGTCAGTTTTTCATTTGTAATTGGAACCCAGACAGAAAAATTCTGCGTATGAAGGCATAACACTGACACGTATATTTGGCTGTTGTAGAGTTTCAAGCACAGAAAAAAATACTGTGAATTATACCTCGAATGAGGCAAAAAACTCTCCGTCCTATTCGGACTCCCAACCCCTGGAGAGCGAATATCGAAACCAAACACACCTGAGTTTCAAACCACTACAAAATAATTTTCCTTTCTCTTGCTTCCCTGGCAACAGTAAAGGGGTATCTAACCCCTTAGGCGCGCGTAAGTTATATAAAAAAAAAAAATTGCTGCCTAATCTTATTAATGGTTTCGTCTTTATATTGTCTAATCGATAAATTCTGTTCGAAGGTATTAGCTTCTAGAAGCAAGATATTAGAAGTCCGGCTCAGCGCGTCGACATGCGGCATCCTTGCACCAGAACGATGCTCAAGAGTATATTCATAATTCTGGAGCTCTAATACCCACCGCGATATTCTAGGATTAATTTCCTTTTTATTCAGCGAATTGCAATCAGTTATAATTTTGAATTTTAATCAATGTAGATAGACCTTGAACCATCTTAGTGCGTATATTATCGCTAAAGTTTCGAACTCGAAACTATGGTACTTAGATTCGTGCTCGGTCGTTCTTTTATCAAAATAGAAGACTGGATGAAACTTCCCATCTTTCTTTTTCTGCATGAGAATCGCTCCAAAACCTAAAGAACTGGCGTCGCAGTGAAGTTCGGTTTCGTTTCTCGGATCGTATATTGCCAAAATAGGTGCTTCCACCAATTTCTGCTTAATTTTTTCGAATTGAAATTCTTCTTCACCAAATCTGAATGTAGCATTTTTCCCTATCAACTTGTATAAGGGTTGGGCTATGAGTGAGAATCCCTCCATGAATCTCCTAAAGTAGGAGCATAACCCCAAAAATCGGAAAATTAATAACTGAATCAATACCTTTCGCATCAGGTTTAATGCTGTCCTTTGACACCCTATAGCCTAAATAATGAACTTCAGATTTCATGAACTGACACTTGTCTAATCTCAAGTCTAATTTATTTTCTACCAGTCTGTCGAAAACTTCTCTCATTATTTCCATATGTTCCTCAACCGTCTCTGTAGCTATCATAACGTCGTCAATATAAATTCGAACCATTATTTTTCGTAACAAATCCTCAAATACCCTACGATATACCTCTGATATTCAGATGGCGCATTCTTTAAACCAAATGGCATTCTGAGATATTCAAACAAAGGCAGTATATTTCACAGATTCGCTGTGCATGTGTAACAGGTGGGGTGAAATGTAACCTCCTTGACCGCCAGAATGCGCTGCTACAGCAAAAAAAGGTTATGGTGCCCTGAAGTCCGTTCATATTTAGGCAGACATGTCAAATTTGAGTGCGATACTGTCTTTAGTTTTGTTTTGATAGCTGATTGTTGTTGACGTGTTTGGCATCATGTTGAGTATGGATAAAAACGATTTTCGTTCTCTCATAAAACATTATTTTTTGAGAGGCAAAACGCCGAAGGAAAAAAACAAAAAGGTTGGATAAATATTATGGGGCTAATGCTCCTTCAGATTACACCATCAAATATTGGTTTCCACTATCAATCAAGATCGCAGCGGAAGGCCCTCCGATGCAGTTACAGAGGACAATGTCAAAAAAATACATGAAATGGTGTTGGCTGACTGGAAAGTGAAGGTGCGCGAGCTAGCAAATACCGCAAAGATTAGTACTGAGCGCACACGCTATATTTTGGGCAATATTCTGCATATAAAAAAGTTATCCTGCCGCTGGGTGCCGCGCATGCTCATTCCTGACCAAGAACACGAACGCGAGAGCACTTCGAGAGAGTGTTTGGACTTGCTGATGCGGAATCGGGCGGACCTTTGGTATCGATTGGTAACTGCTGATGAAACTTGGATCCACTATTACACACCAGAGAACAGAATGAGTGCCCGGCAATGGACTGAAGTGCTCCGAAGCGGCCGAGGGAGTCTCGATGGGTCGGAAAGGTTATGGCGTCGGTTTTCTCGGATTATCATGGCATACTCTTAATGGACTACCTCGGAAAAGGAAAAACCAACAGCGAATATTACTGTACATTATTGGAGCGATTGAAGGCCGAAATCGCTGCAAAACGGTCACACATGAAGCGAAAAAAAATTTTGTTTTCGCAAAACAATGCGCCGGCGCACAATAGCATCGCAACCAGGGCTAAAATCAATGACTTATGGGTCCAATTGCTGTCGCATTCACCGTATTCGCCCGATTTGGCTCCCTCGGACTATTATCTCTTCCCAAACCTCAAAAGATAGCTCATCAATAAAAAATTCAGCTCACGCGAGGAAATCATCGACGCCACGGAGGAGTATTTTGCAGACCTTCCGGAAAATTACTTTTCGGACGGGATCAAGGAGTTGGAAAATCGCTGGAATAAGTGTATCAAGCTAAAAGGGGACTATATTGAATAAAATAAAAAAAAAACACATTTAAAAAAATTTTTTTTTCATTCCCAAGGAGGTTACTTTTCACCCCACCTAGTACGTGATGAAACGCACTCTTCAGATCTAATATTGTGAAAATCGTTTTATTTACCAACCTATCCAGTAAGTCTTCTATTAGTGGGATTGGATAATTATCCTTCAACGTAGCTTTATTTAATGTTCTGTAGTCTACTCACTAATTTCTGAATTTTTCTTTCTAACGAGCACAATCGGGGAAGAATATTCAGATCTACTTGGTCTAATGACACCCTGTTCTAACAATCGGTCTAGTATAATTTGCAATTGTCCCTTCTCAAAAAACGACAATCTTCTCAGGGAGCAATGGAAAGGCCTACTATTACTAAACGTTAACTTCATCTCACAAATCATTTCGGGGATCTCAGGACGATTGCGATTCAAATAACATTCATTAAATAATATATTAAATATTTCACTGTACTTATCATCTACATCTAAATTCATTTTACATTTTTTCTTGATTATCTAGTTCTATATTCATTAAATCTGAGCAAGCTAACTAATAGTCATTTGTATTTAAAATTCCTCTTCGCTCATTATTTACATATTTCATCATACACTCTTTTTGTTTACAATTTTTTTTTAACATTTCATTTTTATCGTTATTTATAACATTCTTTTTTAAACCGGCTATTTTTAAAAAGTCTCTGCCCAAAACAACGGATTAGTCCATTGTGCCATCCAGTACGACCAACAAATTTATTTTTACTTCCTTCTTTTTAAATAATACAACACCTTCAATTTTTCCAAAAACAATTAAATGACTTTTCACATTTCTTAATTAACACGGGTGGCAAAAATTTCCTTCTCACAAAGCTGACTGGACGGTATCAAGTAGAGATCATATCCTTGATCGTCATCATTATCGTTGACTTGAAGAACCTGGCGGCCGCTCGTTCGTATCGGGCAATCAGCGGCATAATGCCCCATCTCTGCACAAACGTGACAGGCGCCCCTCTCCCTCTTTGGCTTCTTGCACTCGTTCGCCATGTGCCCATGTGCATTCGAGCAGTTCCTCATCGTCCATCGAAGCCTTGTTTGCGATGATAGTCTTGTCGTGGAACTACTGCTGGAATGATCCGTTTTGCAACCAGAGTACGACTAGAGTGATCCCCAAACATACTCTTCATGTCAAGCAACAGCTGTTCCACTGGGATGGTCAACAAATCGCATCTGGAGTGGAACCATTTCAGTGCTTTGCCTTTCAGGCGGCACGAAATTAGCAAAAGCACTGCCCCGTCCTCCAAGTCATATGCACATTTTATATTTTGGAGTTGTGCCTCCCAATGAGAAAAGTTGTCATTTTCTCCCGAAAATTCCGCCAGCAAAACTTTCTTCCGTGCTATTTTTTTTATTTAACTTTTCAGTGTTTCGTTCTCTTTCGTTCTCTTCTTCAGCCACCCATTTTCCTTATGCAGCATTTCATTTTCCTTCCACTCTTGTTCTTCAACCCCACTCATTTTGTTTTCTACTTTCTTCTTGTATTTTCCACTCCTTCTGATGTCCCTTTCATTATCATCTTGGTCGTCGTCGTCCTCTTCTTCTCTCCATAATCTGTCTCCTCGTTTCGTTCATTATGTTGTTGGCGATCATTGTCGATATCACTGCGTGTATCGCTAAGTCCGCTTTCATACGTCGCATGTTTCGTAAGATTCAAGAGAGTGCAAAAGGGAGGGATAATGAAACAAAAAATACCCAATTAACCAAATTCCCACTGCCTGTGGGTAGCAATTTCATTGCAAGTTTTTGACATTTCTTTTTCTCCTTCTTCTTTCTTTTTCGCATTTGCTTCATTACTTCTTTCGCTGTGTTACGAGCACAACATTTCAGTATGGCGGATGAACTGAAATGGACCAAAGAATTAACAAGGGGGGTCATTTTCAATTATGAAAGACTGAGCGCCAAAGATGAAATGAAAGAGAACTGTCAAATAACATGCAAACTCAAAGAAGGGGAAAGTCTTATATAGAGTTGCTCGCATCACTGAATGAAAATTCAAAAGAAAATAACTAGAACATGCGCATTACACACTTGCGACGTATGAAAGCGGACTAAATTCGTCATCCCCGGAATCTTCGTCGTCAGCGAGATCTCTGTGTGTGTGTGTGGATACTCACCACTTTCCTGACGGGAATTGAAATGAGACGTAGCAGCAAGTCGCCTTTGTGTCCCGTTGTTTTCTGCTTAAGTGTGCCAAGCCAATGTTTCAATTCAGCTGCCGTGTATTTTTTTAACATTTCAACATGTGCCATATTGCTGTTGATTAATTTATATGATGCCGATGGTTAATCCCACTTCTGAGATTGTAAAAGTTGTGAAACCGGAATATAAATACGTTTATTAAAAGCAAATTAAACACTTATTTAATCTTTACAAAACAACTACTCTATTTCTTCGATCCGTTTATCTCGGCGTCTAAATCACAACTGCCCTACTCATCCTTCTCTCTTTGCCTGTTCGTCTTTTACGCTTGTTCTTTCCCATTGTATCTCCTTCAGTGCTGCCACACTAAGCAACTTGTACTTTTTTTTCGAGATGTCCAAATCCATATAAGTATATATAATGTTAGGGTTTGTTTCGGCGTTAGAATGCCGCTATTGCCAGCATTTGAAGAGTGACTGGATAATTTTGCTGCATAACGCAGCTCTTCAAAAATTTTGGAAATTACTCGTATGATATCTTCTGCTCCACGCTTTTTGATTCTGTTCGAAGATTCTTTAAATGACTTTTGCGGTTTTCCGCGACTTCATCAATGGAAGATGTTTTTTTCAATTAAAATTTTAAGGCAACTCTCAGGCAATTTAAAATCGCTTTTCCACCATATTTGATGACGCTTTTTAAGTTGATTGCCATTTTCATCCCTTCATACAATTTGAGTTGAACATCGAAAGTTTTAATGTTAAATCTTGCATTGAAATTTTTTGCAAATCACTAATGTCAAGATTTTTTAAAATATATTGATATATTGTCTAAGTTCCTCAACTTTAGAGTTTGAACTACATTCAAGTCATTTTTCAAAGAGTTCCTTCATTTTAAAGCTTGAGACTTTTTGTAAAGAAAGTTGAAAATTTCAAATGGCAGGGAAAAAGTGAATTTCGAGAAAATTGAAAACATTATTCCCATTAGACTTACCGCTTTTTCTGTTATGTTGCAAATGTTGATATTGCAAAAAGAGTAAATTACAGTGGTTAAAGATGCACTTGATCAAGTTTAGTGCATTTTACATCTGCAGTGCTCAATAATGTATTTTTAATTTTTTTCTCCATCGCCATGTTGTAAAATCTAAAGTTCATCACGATATCTGATGAACTCAAAAGTCAGAAGTCTTTTTATTAAAATAGGAAGTAAGTACTGTTCTGGAATTCTTTCCTACAGTGTTTTTTTTTCTCTTTTGTAATCTATGCTCGACACTGTTTCCCTGAAATTTATTAAATGGAATAAGGACTTACTTTAATTTTGTACCCCATAGCGATCGGTCGTTTTTAATGTGTTACATACATACATACATGTATACTCAGTTTCCCATACTTTCGTTAGACCAAGTCTCGGAAATGTGTTGGGGTATGCTCTCTACTCAGTAATCTCCTATTACCGTAAATAACTTCGCAGGTTGACAGTCTGGTCCGGCAGACCTCACCTTGATCAAGCGGACTCAAATCTTGGATTCTACGAGTATTTGAAAATAGTTTAAGTGATCCGGACAATTATGGAAAAAGACGTAGTTCTGACAGAAAACCAATACTCATTGCACGAAACAAATTGCTTTGTGCTCCCAACTCACAGCCTTTTTCAACAAAAAAGGTCAACAATGACAATTTGGCGTACCACCAACAACTCCAAATACATCGTCAGTGTTCTTATGCAAATGGAAATGCCTGGAAACACGTCACAAAGCTGGTCAGATATGCAGAAAATAACATCGACTCTAATTGGGATTTGGTATGTACTCGTAAATTTCAGCTTAATTTTCCTATATTTTTCGGATGAAGAAAAATTGGCCAGATGGATGACTGCGCTATTACAGAGAACCCTTTTATTTTACCAAGAGAAACTTTGGCGTTGGTTTGGCGATGGTGAAGGGCGCACTTGAATTAAAATTTACAAGCTCAAGAATGGATAGTTCAGAGTGTATTGAGGTACTGGAGGACATGCATATATAATTTGGATACGCACTTTTCTCATATCCTCATTAAAGACTGTGATTCTATGAAACTACGAAATTTGTTTGCTCTTGGGGTCTTGGCGGCTCGAGGCATTCTTTTACCTTTTTGTCAAACTTTCGAACATTGTATAGCACCTCTGCACCGATGTTGCTTCTAATACATTTACTGTTTTCTCCGGAGAATCATAATATTATTCATATTATATAATATTATTATTATTATAAATACATTCTCTTACACATTAAGACAAGATAATCTTTTAGTTGGTGCAGGGTATTTCATGGATTAAGGAATACATTTAAAAACATGTTAAGCATTTTGAAAGTATGATACATACATATGTATATGTATTGATAATTAATTTTTAATTAAAAAGAAATATTTATAATTAAATTGAAATTAAGAATCCAATTTTTAACAAATTAGCCATATAAGGTATTTAAGGGTGTGCAATGGCCAAATATTTATATGTTCTTTAATTTTCCTTCGCTCGTAGAGTCCACGAGCAGCTCTCATTATTCTATGCAGATGGTGTTGACGAGAGATTAGGGGATTCGCGACAGGAAAAATTACTGACAATTTGTCGTTCAACTTGTAACTTGTAACTTTATTGAGACTTAAACAAAAATCAGTATAATACAATAGTTTGATCTTATATCATAATTACCGACTTTGAAATATGTCTGGCTAAAATATGTACATGATTTATAAATAGTTTTAAATTTTACCTCAGCATATTCAGTTGTATTACATTGAATTTGATTTTTAGAGGTACATGCTTGCTCCCGGCATGTAATTATGACGTTGCTCTTTGGCATACTTAATACTAAAGATATAAACATTATAACTAAAATAAAACTTAAACTAGAGAGATTATTAGAGAATAATATGTTTTTATACATTGGTAATAATCTACTTTTGGTAAGGTATATCCTTGTTTTTCAATTGTCAACCTGTGCGGACGTGTTTTTCTTTTTCTCCTGTATACCGAGTTCAGTTATTATTTTCCACTTTTTTTTCAAAGTCCCGTAAACTGCCGACTCAGTATATCTACCGTTGTTCGTCGACCTAGTTTTGTCTGCCGATTCCTCAAACACAACTGTGCCAGTTTTGACCCCAAAACAAAACAAAACCAAAACGAAAACAAAAAAAAAAAAAAAAATCAAAACAAAAATTAACTAATTAATAAACTAATAATGGAAAAGTGCTGTGCTAGTGTTTTGTGCTCAATTGTTGACCCCAACGCCGAATGGGTAGCATGCAATGGTCTCTGTGGAAAATCATTGCATGCCATATGCATCGGACTAATCCGGAGATCCATAACCTACCTCAAGGAGTATTGCAGTCTATTCAATTTTTACTGCGACGAGTGCAAAGAGATCACCTTGGCTCACGTTATGTTGGCAATTAAATGCAACAACGAGTCTATCAATGCGATGCTAACCGAGAACGGTCATATTAGCAGAACTATTTTGGACAGAATAGAAAGGATTGAAGACTCAATAAACTGCATTGATAGTAATGTGGATGCTTACAAGTCCACAGGAAGAATGATCGAAAAGCAACTGGCAGCGATCCAAAACCTATCGAAAAACAAATCTACCCACGACAACGAGAGCGAAGTGATCAAATATCACTTCGACAGAATTAAAGCTTTCCTCAAAACAAATTTTGCCAACCTCCTTAAGTCCAACGAACTCACACACATAAACGGCTCTATCAACCTTCTCCGTACTGATCTCGACTTGCTTTTTCAATCCTCCTCCAAAACAACACATCACATCCCGCATCCATCAGATTCTACGCTCGATGACCTGACCCTAAAAATGATTGATGTCAGCGAGGAACTCATAGCAACTCGGTTGACCGTTGCCGAAATCGGTAAAGAAGTGAGATTGGCTTCCCACAAAATCAATGGAATACCCGAACAAATTCAGTTCCAGGCTAGTTCCCCGTACAATGTCTCAATTCATAATGAATTAGTAGACACGGAGTCTCATTTGCCATCATTTTCAAATACTCCTCCCGCCACCCTAACAACGGAAACCGAAACCGTCTTGCCTTTACCAACTAAAATCCTGCCCGTCGCCGCTCCACGCAAACTGCTCAATCAATTTGAAACTTCATGGACCCCCTCCGAATGGAAAAACAGACTCGAAAAGCTGAAACAGGGAAACCATACGGCATTCTTCGTTGAAGGGGCCCCTCAACACGCTGATGTTTCTTGGGTGCGGAATTTCTTTCACCGAAGTTACGCTATCACCATTAGCGAGTGCCAGATGATTTCCCCCGCTGACTCCAACAGTTCCTGCAGCTTCAAAGTCAACATCCCAACCAAATATTCGTGGTTGTTCCCTACTCCTCCTGGTAAGACAACTAAACCTGGGAAGATAAGAATTACTAAATGCTCTGAAGAACGAGAAAACGCACAATTCGAGAGTAATGAAAGTGTTAAAAATAATCGTATTGTTAACAATAAACTTAAAAAAAGACCCCTCTCCAACTCCCTTCCAAAAAAAAAATATGCTTCCAAAAAACGAAGCTCTAATCTCGACCCCAACTGGAGCTTCAAAACAAACTTATTCCCCAATTTTAGTCCTTCCTCCTCACTTATCCGACACAAAGCCCTTACACACCAATCTTCTAATCCCCCAATTCCCCCCGTTCCACCGAAGTCCCCGCGCCAACGCGTCTCTTTCAACTTAACCCCAACCACCCATATTATTCCTTCTCAACCTTCTACGCCACCAAACCCAGCTAGCAACCCAATTCCCAACTTCGACCTTAAAACTGGAGCTAAGTACCCTAACTTCATTAACTCCCATACCTTAAACCCCACATCTCATCCCTCGTCCAACTCCATATCCAATCATTTATCTCTATCTCCCTCCTCCAATGCTCCTATTCTTGATCCCCTTTTTCCCCCCACTGTTAAACTAACACAGCAAACCAATGGCACTACAGAAAGTCGATATGCTCTCTCTAGGCTCAGAGAACGAAAGATATATGAAAACATTCGTCTTTTTCTTGCCTATTTACATGATAAATCTGACTCGGTCTGCTACGAAGGGAAAACCAAAACCAGCGTCATGGTTTACATCCAGCAGGAAGGCCTCCCTACCGAGCCTATCAGTCTCAGGAACCTTTATGTCTGGTACCACGAGATTTTTAACATGTCCCCTCAGAAAGTAGCAGACGACCTTGCTGCATTCGGCAACTATGTTCACTCTAAACGAGTATCACACCTACAGCGAAGCCGAGCCGACCACGACAAATTTTTTCGTCCATAACGTGCCTCCCTTGCCAGCGCTTAAACCATCCTGCCTCACACCTCCACCCCACAACATCCCTCTTACATTTTACTACCAGAATGTAAGAGGTCTTCGCTCTAAAACCAATGCTGTCCTACGTCAATCGCATGCTCTTCCCTTTAAAATAAAAATATCACTGCCTCTCAAGTCCCTTTACGTTATATGTTGCTACATCCTACCAGATCAACCTATCGAATCTTACCAATTTGTTATTGATGCGATCGATCATTTAATTGACCTGTCAGACCCTATTGATGATATCCTTATTTTCGGCGACTTTAATCTTCCTCAGCTACAGTGGACTCCATCAGATGATCAATCGTTTTTCATCGCTTCAAATGCCATCTCAGCTAAGGAATGTCTCTTCTTAGATCGCTTAACAGACTCAAGTCTATGCCAAGTCAGTGGTATATCCAATTTTATTAGACCTTATTTTCACAACAGATCCAATTAACTCCTCAGTCTCACTTTGTCCCCTATCTCTCTCAACAATCGATAACTACCATCCCCCCCTTCTACTTTCATTTTTTCATAACTCTTCATTCCAGTCGACTCCCCCCACAACTCTCTCATCGAACGACTTTCATAAAGCAAACTTTCACAAAATCAGTGAATATCTCAGCAGATCCCTCTTTAACTTTCACAACCTAAGTATAAATGATGCCTTATCCATTTTTTATAAAGAAATATTTAATTCTTTTTCCCTTTACGTTCCGTTTTCCCGCCTTAAAACATCATATACTAGTCCTCCCTGGTATAATCGCAAGCTTCGTTCCTTACGAAATCAGAGAAATAAGTTATGGGCTGTTTTCCTGCGTACCAGATCCTTTACCGACTATTCCAACTATCTTGGTGCTTATCTTCATTTCACCGAACTTTACGATTCCCTTTACCAGCGCTACCTTAACAATGCGCAAGTCAACCTAAGTCCTTTTTCCAATTTGTTAACTACAAAAGAAAGTCCGATGGTTACCCTCCTTCCCTCTCTTTCAACAACAGGTCATCAACCGATCCACTCACCATTGCCAACCTATTTGCCACATTTTTTAAACAATCCTTCACCAATGACTCCTTTGTACCAGATCCATCCTATTTTAGTTACCTACTGTACTTCTCTAATGGCCCACTTCTTTCTCATATTTTGGACCCGTCTTATATCGAATATAAATTACACCAACTCAATGACGAATTCACACCCGGCCCAGATGGCCTCCCTGCCATATTTCTTAAAAAATGTTCTTCCTCTCTTTTCCTTGCCCTTTCTAATCTCTTCCGTCTATCCCTTTCACAAGGAGAATTTCCTCAGGTTTGGAAAACCTCCTTCATAACCCCGATCCACAAGAAAGGATCAAAGAATGAAATAACCAACTATCGTCCCATCGCTAAACTCTCCCATATACCCAAACTCTTCGAAAGTATTTTGTATGAAGCTCTAAGCTTCCAATGCAAATCACTTATTTCCCCTAGACAACATGGCTTCTTAAAGGGTAGGTCAACCACCACAAATCTCGTTGAATTCGTATCCTTTGCCCTCTCTGCCCTAGAGAATGACAATGAAGTCGATGTAGTTGCAACCTATTTTAGCAAAGCCTTCGATAAAATCTCTCATCGGTTAATTATCTTTAAATTGTCTGCCCTCGGCTTTGAACCCATATTGTTAAAATGGATATCCTCTTACCTCGAAAACCGTTTTTACAGTGTTCGTTTTAGGTCAGCCCAGTCCGCTCCATTTTTGGCCACCTCTGGAGTTCCACAAGGCAGCCATCTCGGTCCCCTTCTTTTTATATTAACAATAAATGATCTCGATATGATCATCAAACACTCGTCTGTCTCCCTTTACGCCGACGATACCAAATTTTTCAAAACCATTTCCTCTCCCCATGACTCTTTCCTCCTTCAACAAGATCTTGATAGTTTCTCGATCTGGTGCCTCAAAAATTTGGAACTTAACATCGCCAAATGAAAATCCATCACCTTCTCACATAAGCGGAACCAATCTCCTCCCCGACTCTATCTTCTCCATAACCAACCTATCTCCTCCGTACAGTCTCTTCGCGACCTTGGCATTTTGTGTGACAGCGATCTCAACTTCCGTTTACATATGGATGAGATAATCCTCAAAGCCAACTCTGCACTCCGTTTTGTAAAACGGTGGTTCAAAGAACTCACCAACCCATACGTGACCAGGTCCCTCTATATTACCTTTGTTCGCCACCTCCTAGAGTACGCCAGTCAAGTATGGTCCCCATATCATCGTGTTCATATCTCCAGAATTGAAGGCATTCAGCGCCGGTTTCTTCGATTTGCTCTCCGAGGAATGCCCTGGGACGATCCTTTTAATCTACCACCCTATCAAAACCGTCTCAACCTTATCAACTTAAACACCCTTGAAGATTGCAGAGATGCTGCAGACTTTCTCTTCATTCATCGACTCCTTTCAGGTCACGTTGAATGCGCGTCCCTTCACAACTCCATTTTCCTCAACACTAACCCTCGTAATCTACGTACCCCTCGACTCTTCTATCTACCAACCCACCACACCTCCTATGGCGCGAACGAACCAATCTCCCGTATGCTACGTAAAATCAACTCAAACCCTACCGTCTTTGACTTCCACCGCACCACTCCCTACCTCAAATCCGTTCTCCTGCACCACTCCAATAAACCTTAGTTTTAAATTTTAGTTTAAGTTCAATTTGTAAGTTATAGCTTGTATTAAGCCGAATAAATGGGGACATTCGCCCCCACCAAAATTAAATTAAATTAAATAGGTGAGGCTATGGACAAAAGTGAAATAGCCCCCAATCCCCTTAATGTTTATATTATGACATATGTATTAACAAAAGGAGATTAAGAGCTCCTTTTTTCGATAGCAATGGTGCAGTGCATCCCGGTAAGTGCTATCCTCTTAAATTAAATGAGGATGCCTTGTTATAAAAAGGCACAAGAAGACTTCCGTTTGCATCTGGTCTAAACTGAGATGAAGACTCAAGGTTGAGTATATTGAAAGGTGAGAGATAATAATGATCAGTGACGTTGTCGTTAATGTTTGAATCCAATAAAGATTGAACCAGCGGGTTAGGGTGATGCCTAATACGTTCCAGTTTTTTGCGGAGAAGTTCAATTTGATAACTCATAAGTGGAGTTACTTTGGTTGATTTATAAAGAGTTTTGTTTGAATGCCACTTTTTATTTGGTCTTCTAAACTTACCGGAGCAAAATCTCAATATTTTTCTCTCGAAACTTTCCAGCACTTTAGTTACCGTAGGTGAAATTGTATACCATGAGGAAAAGCCGTAGGTAAGAATGGGTCTGATGAGGGTTTTATACATAAGTAATTTAGTGTTCCCTGACATATGTTTTGAATATAGTTGTGGTTTTAGAATGGCTGTCACCATTTTTGCTTTACCAAGGACAGTCCTAGCATGCTTATCAAAAAGAAATCTGTTATGATAGTGAATGCCTAGATGTTTAATTTCTGTGCGCAAGGGAACATTACGGAAGAAACTGTGTAGTATTCGTATTAACCATCCCGGACAGTTTAATTTTATTAGCTTAAATAAAAGACCTTTGTGCCAAATCGAATCAAAGGCCTTTTCACAGTCTATGTCCAAGCCAGCAGTGCATTTTTTATTTCTCAAATTTTGTATCACTTTATTTTGTAAAATAAGTGATGCATGTTCAGTCGAATTACCCTTTCTGAAGCCAAATTGATTATTTGGAACTACATTTGATTCATCGCAGAATGCGTTCAATCTTTCTGCTAGAATTTTTTCAAATACGAGTAGTTTCCGCATATTGGAAAGCATAGATATAGGGCGGAAATCCTTAACTTCTTTAGTGGTTTTTTCTTTGCTATTGGTATTAATTTAGCTTTCTTCCATATTGTAGGGAAGTAACCATTGGTTATGCATTTGTTAAATATGCATGATAAAACTGTATCTAGGGACTGAGGGCATTTTCGCAGAATGAAATTAGAAATTTGATCGATACCTGTGGATTTTCTATTATTTAGATTTTGTCTGAAAAGGTTAATGTTGGTAGGAGAAGTAAACGGAGGTAGGTTAGCGCTAGATGCATTGTTAGAGGGACAAAATGATGTTAAAGGTACATTTAAATTGGCCGCATAGAATTCATTTGTTGTTACATTGATCTCATTTTGGAGATACTGGTCAATCAATGGTACTTTTTCAGAGTACACAGAAGAGTAGAATACCTTAAATTTAGACTCAATATCCGCTAGCTCTTGACCAGTATCAGTAAGGGTTTCTTTAGAAAGATCAGCTCCAAAGAATTTCCGCCCAGTAATCCAATCTATTTCCTTGAAGGCATATGGGCAAGGTTTTATTTTTTTTAATCTCGATTTAAATGCATTATTGAAGTCTAATTTGACTCTATCCTTAATAAGTTTGCTCAAACATTGAATTCTGGAGTGCAATTCGCGGTATTCGTTATTAACTTTATTAAGATGACGGTGAAAAATGCGTTTCAGTTGACTAAGCCAAATGCTTCGTAGTTTAATTAATTTTTTCGTCAGATCAGAAATATTATGATACTTCATGTCTTTAATGCTACGAACTATAGAGTTGGTTTCTACACTGGACATTATTAATGCATTTGTCTGATCTATCACAGTGTCTATTTCTGAGTTGATTAGATTTCTTTCGATTGGAATGTTAAGACATGATAGGGAATTGTGAAGCCAGAATCTAAAGGAATCCCAATTGGTACTTTTAAAACATCTATATGTGACAGGTGGCTCCAAAAGAGGGAAAAAATCAAAATTGTATTCCATGATGGTCAGATGGTATTGGGACAGTTGTGCATGTAGAGGAGTTTGATATATTGTTCACTGAATTAAGGGATGAAGAGATCAGAAAAAAATCTATGTATGAGGAAGATCTAGGGAATGTAGGGCTATCGGGAGCTACTAAATCTATATTTTTGCCCCAATAAGATTGCTGTTCCTCTTATTGGGTCATTTCGTATTATATTAAATCCCTCGAACGACGGCTTAAGCTTTCTGCAAAGCCTCGTTTCCGAGAGGAAACATATATCGGGTTTTTTATTTTTCGGGATGTTGAGTAGTGCGAGTCTTCTATCATGTGAAATTATTGAGTTAAAATTCATCGCGATTGTTTTTAATTTGGTTGCTGGCATTAGACAACAATTGAGGCGACAAAATCAAGGTAGGCGAACATTTTCTCCTCCTTGTTTTGTAGTTGTTGATATTCAGGCCAAAACCGCCTAATCTTGTGTAGTAGTTCTGTAAAAGAAATATTGAACAGATTTTTAGCTTCGTTTAAGAAGTTACGAGACCTTTGCTTTTGTGAAATCATAAATAGAGTCTTCCACTAGTTTTCTGGTTTTATTCGCGACTAGTCGTGCTTTTTGGGACGATATTTCCCTTTTCACTTTATATTTTAGGTACGCTGGGCAACCCTGATAGCTAGCCGCATGGCCAGAGGCGTTCCCACTTGGTTGTGGGAACCTGCTCACTTGATTCTTTAAGCGTTTTGAAATGCTCGATACATGCATCAGAATCGTGAGACTCACCACATAGGACGCAACGGCTGTTATAAGCGCAACACTCACCAGAATGCCCAAATCGTTGACACCGATAACACCTAATTACATTTCGGTTATGTTTTTTTTTCCCAATAAACCCGCTGGTGAAGTAGATATCTAATGTTGGTAAGATCTTTAGTGGATTCTCCAATATCTAGCTGTACCGAGGAAATGTTCAATTTTATATCCAAATCTATAGTTCTGGGCGTTGAAAAAGGTGTAATTTTACTTATCTTTACTTCGGGAGCAGCTTCAGTAAGCGCTTTTTTAATTATCTCAACGCGAGTATCACTGTCTAGACCCTTCAGCAAGATGGAAATCTTCCTTGTTTCCTTGGGAGAAAAGGAAAATGCACCAATGCCCGTTCCGCGTAGTTGTTCGATGATTAATCTATGCACATTCGCGTTATTTACATAAACCTTAGTTTTTCGATATCCCATATTTACAAATTTATGCAATAAATCAGAAACTTTGCATTCTACTGATGCTAGTTGAATAACCTCACTTATACGGGTGCAGTTAGCGCCAAAAATAAAGATAGGTGGACAAAATGATGGATTTTTTGCACTACTTGATAAAGAATTATTATTTTTATTAGTTTTATTATTAGATTGCACATCAGATTCACCATATTTCGTGCGATTGTTAGTGGGTTTATCTGATGGATATGTTGATATGGAATTAGCCAGAGGTGAGAATCGGTTGTTCGATAAAGCTATTTGTTTAGGTGAGCTGGGTGATGAATTATCTGCATACTCTTTTCTCCTTTTTCTGGTGTTAGGTTGGAAGATGCTGGCAGCTCGCTTGAGGTTCCCAATGACGGTTGTCCACTCATTTTGGTTGGAGTATTCAACGTTTTCCTCCATCGAGTTTTCTTTTGACGATGTTGTGCTTTTATCGTGATTAGTTTGTTCCGCTATGCACTTGTTGGTTGTCATTAAAGTACAGTTGGGTGGCAGTACATAATTATTTTTATTGTTGAGCACATTATTAATTGAATAGCGGGGCTTTAATTGTACTCGATTTAACGGAGCGCACTTTTTGGTCTCCAGCTTCGAAACTGGGATATTGAGCACTGGTTTTTCACTGATTTCAATATTAAGAGTCACTATCTCAAAACAAATTATTTATGTACATTATTGCGCGGCAAAAGCCGTTGAGAAAAGAGCCGAATAACTGGAATTGCTGTCACAAAACGATCGCACGTCTTATCGCCACAAAGGTTCAAACACTTCAATTTGTCGTTCAACGTAAAATCTACTCAGAGTATTGCTTCATTGTTGTATCTAATATCTGTAGATGCACCTTGACTCCAACTGAGTGATGTTTTGGATCCACATTGGCCGCTTGAAATGCTCGAACATTTATTATACGGGAGGAGTGGCCTGCATCGTACGCAAGATGGTCAATTTGGCGCATTGTCAATATTGATGTGTGAAAACCGTATGCTAGCTACCTTTCCGAAGCACGTTTCGTCGATGATAACGTAGTAGCAATCGTTGGTAGCATCATCTGTTTCTTCAGTGGGAGCGTGAAACCATAGTGGGTAAATGTTCGCGAATTTAGCTTTAATGCGGAATGAAATGAAAGCTCAAAATATATTGACTCAGTTTACGAAGGATTTTTCTTTCGAAACAACTGAGGATATCATCATCAGCTTTCGAAAGGGTCCATGCATTAGAGCCACAAAGCAAGACTGGTCAAGGTCTTATATAGAGCTTCCTTAATTTTTCGGGATAAGGCCTTATCCAAAAAAAAAAACAGCAATTGGCGAGAGTGATTCTTCGTTTTAAGGTATTGTTGGCTGAGTAAGGGTTTACCGGGGACCACCACTGCGAGGTACGAACTTGATTGTTGCACTGCTGGCTCAATCCATTTTATAGGACATTCAGCAGTTTCCCGATCAATCGCCACGTGGGAACCATGCTTCTAATAATAATTCTCATTATTTTGTGCATTTTTTTGCTTTAGGTTTTTTTTTCATATTGTTCTATTGTATTCTCAGTGGGATATATATATTTTTTTTTTCATCAAATTTATTTATACAGCATGTGGCATCTCTTGGTGTTTTTTTTTTTTTTTACAACTCAAACAAAACCTTCATTTTGCAGTCACATTTTTAAAAGTAGACCAATGTGATTTGCTTATCTATTAAAACAAAATCACTCAAGTGATTCCTAAAGATGCAGAAGTCTTTGACTGGCACTCATTTGAATATCGATATTTTCCATGATGCATTTGGTCTATGTTTCTGCATCACGGCTGTTATATATGGTATAATGGTATATGGTCTTGAATTATTTGTGAATCACTGGCAAAAACAGTTCAGCAGTGTCAGATCGCTTCATCTTGCAGGCTAACTCACATCGCAATTATTTTAAATTATTCGCTCACAGTACTTCAGCGAGAATACGTGGACTTCTCGACGACTTGGGAGCAATTTTGCATCATATTGCTGAATCCATGGCTAATTCACATTATATTTTAGCCACTGAAAGTCAATTTTCATGTCACGATAATGTTTACCATTTTCATAAATAGCCGGCTCAATAATGCCACCAACAGCAGTAACACTAAAGGATGAAGTCGTCAGTTTTACGTGTTATGATAATTTACTGACCCCAAGTGAGGCAGTTGGTATTGTTTATCAACGCAAAGATGATTTTCAAAGAAAACCCGTCACCTCTTTCAATCGTCTAACTAGCGAAACTATAACGATCTTGATAATCTGGTGTCTTCAATCTTCCAGTTAATTGGATCGTTGAAATTGAGATCAACATGCAGAATGGGTGGCAAAGTGTTTGCAAAACGTCCAATTGTTGAGAGCCGTATCCAGTTGATGTGCTTAGCTGATCAAGAGAACTTTCACTTACGGCGTCTACTGCCTGACGACAGTAATGAGGGAATTTCAAACTCTGTAGTACGTATTAGGGTGTACCACATGAAATGTCCGATTTTATAGCAATAATTTAAAAGCCAATATTTTCTTTCCCTTTCCTATGAGAGAAAGATGTCGACTTATTGTCATTGGGGATACTCCCATGTTTTGTGCAATCTCCCGATTTCGTTGAGTCCGCATCCACCGCGTCCGCGTCATTAATGTTTTTCATTGTCTATGACGCATTATGTCCCATTTTAAATTCGTAAAGGAAGAGGGTCGAATTTGAACTGCCGACAGCATGGTAAATAATTACTAGAAAAAATAACGGTACTTATAACGAACTCTAAAATTTTCCCTCGTCAAGCACACGTACCACTCTATTTTATAAAAAAAAGAAAATTTAACGTTCTGGCACAGATGTTTACTGGAGAATTTCTTATTTCCAACCGACTGGGCGCAAATCGGTACAACCCAATAGATGTCAACTGATATTACAGTAGTTCGAAGGTAACAGAATATATATTTTATAAATCGACCGTTTTCGTAGTGAGATTGGGAAACTAAAATGTGTTGTTGAGTTTTAAAGAATTCGATGAATGCGTGTAGCATGGTTTCGATATTCCATATGTAAAAACAAAAACAAAACAAAAGACGAATTGTCACCTGTTGATATCTGAAAACTGTTGTAGTAGCTGACCCACCCGTTAATTCTCAAAATAGATGATGATTATTGAAAATACCAAATATTTTGCAAACAATTTTCGTGTGAGGTGTGAACTAACGCGCAATACCTTGATGCAAATCGTCGAGCGAACAATTTCGGTAAAACAGCAATGCAAATTAGACATAGGTGTGATCAGCTACCCAAACATTTACCGCAAATTGCTGATTTGTGAAATATGAAACGTATTTGCAACAAATTTTCCAAGTTTTTGGAGCCCTACCTTTGTTTTTTCTGCAATCATAAAATGATCTGATAATAATTATTCAATGCCAGATTAATGTACTTTCTGTGGCTTAGGAGTAATAAGCGGTCCTCATGAAGACCACGCTTAATAGCGCATAATTTACTCATTTAACATTTGGAACACAATTGACTGAATAAAGGTTAAAGTATAGTAGGATATCATATACCACTTAGGTTTGATTAAATGCTAAAAATCAAAAAGGAATTGAATGACCCTAACAGATACCTGTAGAGATGAGTAAGAAAATTTCGTCAAAATTGGCGCTGAGATTACGGCAAAACTAATTCTGTAGAGTGTTGTCATACAGAACGAATCATTTAAACTTGGCTATCAAATCCAAAATTTTATTCCTGCCGAAGAAAAAAGTGTAAGAATCGGAAAATCTGTCGAGCTTTTTAAAGTAGCGGGAAATGACTTCGTAGATAGCAAAAATCAAATAATTTCGAAGATTTGGTATAGGGAAAGTATGCCTGCTGAATGGAAACTCACCATCATTCGCCCGATCTATAAAAATGGAGACTCCCTAAATTGCTCCCAATATGGAGGCATCGGGCTCCTTAACATCGTGCCAAAGATCTTGCCTGGCCTATTACATGAACGCCAGAATCCAATTGTCAACGATCTGATTGGCCCCTATCAGTGCGGATTAGGCCCGGTAAGTTCACAATTTACGAAATATACACATTACAGCGGATTCTAGGGGAAACTCAGTACTCACGACCTTTTTCCACATCTGTAGAGACGAGCTCAAGTCTGGTTTTGGGACCTCTGCCCCACTTGCCAGATTGTGAAGAGAACATTGTTTCTTAAGATTAAAAGTAATCTCGAGAAAATTGTGCGAAACATGCAAGCTAATGTGCCCTTGTTAAGAAGAGTAATAAGATTCTATATAGCACCCTCATTAACTAAATCCTGCTCTTTGGTGCATCAAAATCGCATGAAATTCGAATTGGTGATCTTGAGCGTGCTATCGAGTCAGTGTAGTTTTGAAATTCCCTTACCTAAACCATGAGAGAGCTCATAGATTTTGGGATTGCGCCTTCATCTACACTTATTGCATTGAAAAGTTTTCCACTTGTACTCATAAGCCAACATTTTCAGTATGCACTCTCTTTTTTTTCATATTTTCCTGATCTCCTCAAGGTGTTTATTGAGCTTTTCGCTAGCGGTGAGATTTTTCATTTGATCGAAATTCCGTTTAGTGCATTTGATTTGATTAAGCATTACTATTCTGGTCTGTTTGTGCAAACTCATATTCTCTGTTTATCGCTGCAAGTACGAAGTTGCAACTGCAACTGTATCCTCGTGTTTAGATTTAGATTTTTCCTTTTTAACTTGGTACTATGTCACTAAGCAAATGCTCAAATTAGATGCGAGAGCTGAGACCATTTATAGGTGGTTAGTTGCCAAAAATGCGAATTTACCGAAATAGGTCTGTCTTAAGCTGGCTCTAAGACGCGCAAAGAGTCTATTATCTATTAAACAGTTAAACAGTTGTATTTCGGACACCTATGTATTAGGTATTATTAGGCCATCGCATAATTAACATGTCAATAGGTTTGGCCCCCTTATAACAATTTTTACAGGAGCTGTAGAGATAAATAAGAGGAGAAATCTGCTCCTGATTTGCCTGGCACTTCTTCGTCGAAAATCTATGAGAGTTATCCAAAACAACTGTCAGTAGGTTCCGTAACTTTCCCAAAAGAATCAAATTCTTCTAACTCTAAGCATATCTGGAATAAGCACATCTCCAATGAGGTTCTGGTTTCTATCATACGAGTACATTTGCTTGCAGCGGTCACTGCCGTTGCTGTATTACATTGCTATACAGCGAGTGCAGTGGCTGAGTGCATGTAACAACTGATGGATAGCGGGCTGTGAGTATGAATTTTGTTGGTGTGCTGTTTCTTATTGTTGTAAGGGCATAAAACCTACAACAATTTGTTTCGGTAAACCAACTCTGAATTTTTACTTCACAAAGAATTGTATCCCCGTATCATCACACTGAAATTGTTATTACGGGCGATTACAATATACACAAATCTGGGTGGCTTCGGCATTCTAGACAGACAACACCCGAAGGACGGTGTGTTGAGATCCTCGAAAACAACCTAACGCATCTTGTAAATGAGCCCACGCGAGTACCAGACGTTGATAGTCATACCGCCAACACCCTGGCCTTGTTTTTAACTTCTCACCCTGATAAGTACACCGTTGATGTGCTCTCCCATTTAGGCTCGTCAGACCATTGTGTCATATCAGCTAATTTCTCGTACATCGACCACACAATTAGAGAAAAAATTCATAAAAGAACCGTATGGCAATACGAGAAAGCCAACTTAAGCGGTCTTAACAGATTCTTTAGGAATTTTAACTGGTCGTTATGTTTCCTCGATAACGACGTGTATGCCGCTGCTGATATGATCACAGACACCATTCTCTTTGGAATGAGATCCCTTATCCCTCATCGGATGAAGAGCATTAAACTAAAAGAAAAGGCATGGTACGACTCAAGCTGTAAAGCGGCTATCAGGGTTAGAGAAATGTTTTTCGGTCCTTCAAGACCAACCCGACAGAGGAAAACCGAAAAAAGTTTAAACGAGCCAGGAATGACTGCATCGTCTTTCTTAAGCGCGCAAAATTTCAGAACGACCAAAAGTTAAGGCAAAAAATACTGAATGTCCCAAAGGTAGTAAAAGCTTTTTGTCGTTTGTCAAAAACATCAGAAACTTTGCCTCATCCTCCATCCCAACGCTCATTCAGAATGACAGCTGTCAGCTCTTTAGACAAGGCCAATCTGCTTGCTGCACACTTCGCGGCCAGTTCAACATTCCCAGATTGTGCTTTGTCTCCGCCTACACTTGAGTGCATTGAATCTTCAATGGGACGAATCAACTTTCGCACTCGTGTGGTAGCAAGAGTACTTAAAGATCTCAACATACATAAATCCGCTGGTCCAGATGGTATATCTCTGGCTGGCAAAACCACTGCGTAAGCTTTTTCATCAATCCTTCTCTTTAGGCCTCTTCCCGAGCAGATGGGAAACAGCATTTGTCCAGCCCGTCCTTAAAAAAGGCGAATCATCTTCTCTCTCCTCCTACAGACCCATTGCACTTACGTCCCTTCTTTCCAAGGTCATGGAAACACTGATAAATCGTCAGCTCATGAAATATCTCGAAACACGAAAACTTCTCAATGACCGGCAGTAAGGTTTTCGTAGCAACAGGTCCACTGGTGATTTGATGCCACGTCTCATCGAAAAGCGGAACCAAAGCGTACATCAATCTGGCGAAGGCAAGATAGTTGCACTTGATATTTCTAAGGCATTTGACAGATTTTGGCATCAAGCTCTTTTGTCGAAAATGCGTGCATTTGGGATCGACGACTCTCTTCTCCAATGGAATAGGAATTACCTTTCGGAACGTTCAATTCAAGTTGTCTTGGATGGTTTTAAGTCTGATATTCTAAATAAATAAATGCTAGTGTGCCCCAGGGCTGTGTTCTGTCTCCGACACTCTTTTTAATTTTCATCAACGATCTCTTGCCTGCTACTTCTAATCCAATATATTCCTTTGCTGATGACTGTACTCTCTGCTTTTCATATTCGTTCCCTGATTCACGCCCCAGCGTATGTTAAGCTCATTAAATTCTGATATTAACAGCATAACTCATTGGGGAACTAATTGAGTAGAATTTAATGCTTCCAAAACACAATGCTGTCTACTGTCGTTAAAGCGAAATTCAAATACCCAGCCATTATCCATGAATGGCACTTGCATCGTGGAAACCGATAAACTCTCCATTCTCTGTATGTGTGTTAGTGACAGTTTACGTTGGAATGACCACATATTCGGTGTCATCAAAAATGCTGCGAAATGTCTAGGTTTCCTCAAGCGATATAAGAAATACGAGTACTTCTGATCGGGGCTCAATATATCAATATATAAGGCGTTTATCCGCACAAAACTAGAGTACAACGCCCACATCTGGTCAGGTGCCCCTAAGACCTCTTTGCACTTTCTAGATAGGATCCAAAATCGTGCGATAAAATTCATATGTGATACTGTTGTATCGCTATTTCCACCACCAGTGTTCCACTGAAATCGCCAGTAGCATTCCGCCCATTCAAACTTTCAACCGTAACACCTGTCTCGCTATGAATGCTCATCAGTATACCCTCAAAACCACTTTCGGACGTACTCTGCAATATTGTGATTCGTTTCTAAGCCGTACAACTCGCTTATGGAATGTCCTGCCCAGCTCTTTATTCCCTATTCATTATAACCTTCAAACATTTAAAACCAGCGTTCACTGGTACATCTCTTTCCATCCACCCTGATTTCCTTTCGTCCACGCTGTGAAAACATTTTAAAGGTACTCGTACATAAATCCCCTTTGAGCGCGCGCAAATTATAAAAAAAAGAAAAACATTAGAGGATATTAAACAAATGGCCATCTCTGTCGAATAGTTCTTCGAGTCCTTCCTCGTGAATATCGTTAAAAAGTGGGCAAACATTTTTCTGGAATTTACTATTTACCAAATTCACTCTTAATGACTAAGTTGTTGAGCGGAATACGGTTTTGAAAAAGTCAGGAGAGTACCACTGACACCAATACCGTAAGCTTATGTCGTCATTTTCAATACCCGAATGTCAAAGTTGAGTGGGATTTGGTTTTTGGTTTTTAATCGACTGAATTAAGTCATACCATTTTTATTGCTTCTGATCCAATTTACGTACCAAGATCATCTTTTATGATTCCATTTGTCATGTATTTGTCATTTCAAAAATTCCAAAAACAATTCGCTGTTAAAAATGAATGCCAGAAGGTGATGCATCGAATGAAGAATGCACAAAAGTCATAAATAATCAAAATACTATCTACAATCAATTGTCAATTATGGCGAAGCTAAAAACAAGTTAAATGTTGCGGTTTGACGATCGAGTTGCTAAACTGACTGATTTTGCTGTCCTTCAGATTGGAATTCGTCACGTGGGCGCTGTAATTATTCGTCTTGTCTTACAAATAACCGATAAATTAGCATCTTCACCCATCCCAGTGTCATGCATTTTAACTAAAATTCATAAGTTAAACTCAACTTTAAGTACTTCACAGAACAAAATACAATAATCGGTAAACATTGATCAATCAACTTAAATGTGATGAATGAAGGAGTACTCGTCTCTGAATAGGATAACATCATCGTTAATTTTTGGACAACAGTATTTTACAGTATTTAAAGACAAATTATCTACGATCTGATTATCATTCCTATCTTTTGTTACCCGAACAGCTTATCCCAGTTTCAAATGCACACCACTTTAATTTCAACTAGTTTACGGCTACTTCCACTCCTACGGACGTATGCAAAATTTGGTATTTGGTTAAATTTACATTTTTTGTGATGAAATTCTTTAATTTATTTGCCACTTATGACTTTGCCAAGAAAACATTCTTAAGACGTAAAAAAAAAATGTTTCAAAAATATATATTCAATTTATAGATATGCAAATATTGTTATATGCAAATATTTACAATCCAATCTAATCAATCATTTTAATTTCAAACTAATCAAACTATCAAAACTTTAAATATGACTTGAGGTATTCTATTTGGAATGAGATTAAGAATTGAACTGATCAGTAATTTAAATCCGAATTCAACGGATTTCGACTATTTACATCAGATGAGCTTAAATAAACAAAAATGAAAATGATGATTGGATAAAATGATTTTGCATCATATCGTGTTTTAATTTAAATTTATCTTTTTGCGGGACTATAGCCGATATAATAAACAGATTCTCTGACAAATATTGCTGTCAAACCAGTTGAATAAGTATAGAACACTTAAATATAGTCGATAAAATGTGGTTTGCTGCTGTTGAAAGGCACATATAAACTTGCTTCAACGGAACTTGTGGAGGTCTCGCGCAACTGGACATTGGGACGATGGAGAACTGAATTATTCCTAGCGAATTCCTCATAAATTTGTCAAGTTATTTGAAGTTTTTGACTTATATAGGATATTCAAAATCAAAAGTCGGTATACAATTATATGTAGATTCAATTGTATATTAAAATAATATAAGAATCCAAAAGGTGACCTACAAAACAGTATGTCTGCGGTATTCTATCGAACAAAGCTACCTTACAGTTCAGATAGTCTACGTTTTATTTAAATTGTATTCAATGTAATTAGAGATGAGTTTTGAAAGGAAAGTCTTCCTGAGTTTTTGGGTCTGAGAGTAAAAATTTAAGGTTGACCTATCAAGTCAGATATTCTGTCTAAGCGTTTATATGCTTAGTCACTAAATGGATAGAATCTAGTACAAGATAAAGTCTACGATATTGCGAAAGTGTTTGAAAAAAATCGGGGCCCTCTCATCAATGCGCTTATATTTGTGAAATTTGTAAGTACGCCATCAATCAGCTGTTCGAGTTACGAAATATATTCGAGACAATGGAATGTCCTGTCATCTGCATTTATGCTCACATAAAGCTCAACTGAAAATAGAAACTCAAATCGAGGATGCAAGTAGTCCTACCGCATGTTTGGGTCCTGAGAAACTGACCTCTGAGCTTTGCGAAAAGAGTTCGTCGGCGATCTCGTTTCTCGTGTTCCTATTGTGACATGGGAACCAAACAAGTCTCTGTCCATTCACCCTTTCGACTGCGACTGCCTTAAGTGCAACTTGACTATAGCTATAGACAACAGATACTTCACCCCCTCCCCCGATTGTTCATAAGTTTCGTTCATTCCCGTCAGGTTTGCCTATATCACAGGTTTTACTAACATGAAGTCAAATCTAACGTTTCTGGCTGAAATCATTCTTGACTCAAGGAAAGCCGATTTCGTATTTCCACGAGAACAGGAGTTCTGGCATCATTACATCAGACGGCATATCCATAAGACCAGAGTTAAAAGACGAAACTCCACTGTGTTGTATGAATAAAATGCATCAGTGCTAGAGGCACGCAGAGCCAAGCTTGCTAAAGATATACCGATCTTTTGCGCCTGGCAAAAGCAGGTGAAACGCATTTATGTGAAAGACTGTTTCACCAGACAACCGAGGCATACAGTATAATCGGTCTTATCAGTACCGTTTACGTAAATAGAAATCTGTATCTGGTGTACAAAGTGTATTAAGTCATAAATTTGCTTGTGCAACTATTGTTCAATATTATTTCAAACCTAATAGTATTCAGATAGAATCCAAATTAAGGGTAAAACTTTCTGGTGTGAAAGATATGGCTCATATCAAATATTCAACAGTGTTTCCTGAAAAATTACCTTTTCCTGAGTTAACACCCTTTGCACTCCTGACACAGAAATATTCCTTCTCTATAACAAGCACTATGTGTTGTCAAACGCCCCGACTTTAGTCAAGGTATTTAGAAATTTACTCAGTTTCGTTCGAAAAACGTCCTTAAGCACGAAATAAATCTTGTGAAAAGAACAACATCAGATGCCTTATGGGGGAAATTATCATGCACCTGAGACAAATCGTCCATTGGATACCGATTAAAGCAACTATGTGTGTGTAAGGAACATAAAACGAGGTATCTGAATTAAAAAAGAATTCATCCACAACCTAGATCCGTGCGCTGCATGCTTTATTCGTATGTAATTAGGAAAATCGTCGAATGATTGATAACGTACATATTTACTTACTTTTAGTATTACAGTAGAATTACAGTAGGTTAAAAATTCAGTTGAAACAAAGCGGTCAGCACTGAAACATCATCATTTTTATTTGTTCTAATACTAATCCTACAAATAATCAGAAATGGAATAAGCAGCGCAGTTTTCATTTATATAACATACATTGAATTTGATCTTATGGAAGAAAACCGTACGGGGGTGTTGTTATTTTTGACTTTACTATTTAATTAATAGAATCGATTAATATTTATAATGGACATACAAGCATGCGCCGCCTGATTTTTAGAGATTGTAGCTGTACCATGGCTCAAAGAAAAGTCGGCTGATCTCATAAGCTACAATATATACTCGTAACTAAAGGCATCCCGGATTCTATGTTTAATAAACAAATTTTGTTCACAGCCAATGCCATCTCGGAGCTAAAGGGTACGCTAATGAAGTACGAACAAATTATATTGAAATCCCTTCCTCCTGCATCTGGCAATATTAAGACAGTACCACAAAAAAAAATCTAGGAAAAAAACAATAAGTATTACAACTGCAACGACGCACAGTGGGGCAAAGTGGCCCAAAAGCTGGCATTAATTCAAATTACTAAATTGAGAATATCTATATATATATTTTTTTATTTTTCGATCAAGTAATATCCACATTGTTACGAAATGCAAATGATTTCTTTTTAGACTTATCTGATTCATCACAGCGCTTGATTTGAGCTTGATTTGACTCAGAAAAAAAAAATTTATGTTTTTTCTTCTTTGTATGAAGCCCGAATTTTTGTTAATCTGCAAATAATTTTGAAATCTTGGTATGTAGCCTTCAACTTCGGGTATGTAACAATGTGTAAGGCACAAAATAAAAAAATAAAAATTTAAATACAAGTGATGTCATGTGGTCAGTTATTAAGGATTTCCTAAATCCCGTAGACTTTTAGTTGGGTTCCGAGTTCGTCCGAGTTTTTATTTATGTGTCATTTAAATGTGCGTGATGTGTATTTTGTATTCTCGTCAAAAAATCCTGCTACTTTCGTTGTTTAGGACTTTCTTCAAATTTCATTCTTTTGGCAAGAAGTGAACTAGTTGGTATGATGAGAGGCTCTGGGAATGTAATTGTTGAAGAACAATTCAACTTCTTAAAAGAAGAACTTGTTAAAATTAAAACAAGCATAGAAAATACCTAAATAGAAGTTGTAAAGAAAACACTCTCGCATTTCAAAATTTCCGTGAGAACTTGTCAAGAAAATCAAGCCGTGAAAAAACGAATGAAGGTATATTTAGTTTCTTTTTACTGAGCTCGAGCCCCATTATAACATACAGGCAAAAATTGCATAAAAAAAATCCAGTCTTTTCCCAAAGAAACACTCAACTTGCTAAAACCTCCAAGTGTCCAGGAATCAAAAGCTCTTCCAGAGTCTGATGAGGCTGATGATAATAATGATGACAATTATGATATCTAAGGATATATGGTAATAACAACTTTTGGTTTTGTTTTGTATTTAATGGACAAATTTAATTTAATTGTTTTTTGTTTTAATTTATTAGACTCAATAAATATAGGGTTTTCCAATAAGGACTTGACAATTTTTTTTATATAAAACGCAAACCATTTGAGATATTTCAAAAACTTTATTACCAGCTTGAAGTACAATCAAAACATTTATGAATGGAACTCCACTTCGTTCATATGGCCACCGCGGGCACGTTTGCAGCGGTCGATTCATTGGACCCAATTTTCAACGGCTCGGCCACACATTTCGGCCGAAACGGCCGCTATTTCGCGTTCAATGTTGGCTCTGAGCTCTTCCAACGTCCTCTTCGGCGTGTTGGCATAAACCAATGACTTAACGTAGCCCCACAGAAAATAGTCAAGCGGCGTTAAATCGCAGGAAGGGGGCAGACAATCGACTGGCCCATTTCTTGAGATAACTCGCTCACCATACTTACTCTTCAATATTATATAAAAATCGATTGTAGCGTGTGCTGTGTGGCTTGTGGCATCATCCTGTTGAAACCACATGTCGTCCAAGTCCATATCTTCCAATTCGGGCCAAAAATAATCGGTGATCATGGCGCGATAACACTGACCATTCACAGTAACGTGACGATCGTTATCGTCGACGAAAAAATATGGCCCAATAACGTCGCCGGCATGCAAACCGCACCAAACAGTTATTTTTTGTAGATGAAGTGGTGATTCATGAAGCACATGTGGATTTTCACCCGACCAATAACGCATATTTAGCTTATTGACGAACCCATTGAGCCAAAAATGAGCTTCGTCACTGAAGATGATTTTTCGATGAAATTCATCATCTTGGCGCATCTTCTTTTCTGCTTTTCATATTCGTTCCCGGACTCACGGCCCTGCTCTTTGGCTGTAGAAGGAGAACGGCGGCGTATGCTAAGTTCATTAAATTCCGATATCAACAGCATAAGCAATTGGAGAACTATCAACAGAGTGAAATTTAATGCTTCCAAAACACAATGCTATCTACTGTCGTTAAGGCGAAATTTAAACACCTAGCCATTATCCATGAATGGCACTTGCATCGTCGAAACCGAAAAACTTTCCATTCTCGGTATGTGTGTCAATGACAACTTACGTTGGAATAACCAAATATTTGATGTCGCCAAAAATGATGCGAAATGTCTAGGTTTCCTCAAGCGATGTAAGAAATATTTTACCCCCTCTGATCTGGCCTCAATATATAAGGCATTCATCCGCCCAAAATTGGAGTACAATGCCCACATTTGGTCAGGTGCTCCTAAAACATCTCTGCACCTGCTAGATAGGATTCAAAACCGTGCGATAAAACTTATTGACGATACTAATATCAGTCAATCAATGGAGACCCTCGAACACCGAAGAAATGTCTCGTGTCTCACTTTGTTTTATCGCTATTTCCACCACCAGTACTGAAATCGCCAGTAGCATTCCGCCCATTCAAACTTTCAACCGTATACCCTCATCAGTATACCCTCAAGCCCATTTTCGGACGTACTCGAAAATATCGTGAGTCGTTACTAAGCCGTACAACTAGCTTATGGAATGCCCTGCCGATCTCTGTATTTCCTGTCGTTATAACTTGCAAACATTTAAAAACAATGTACGTCGGTACCTCTCTTTTCTTCCCCTAAATTTCCTTTGCCCGCGCTGTGTACAATCACCTTAAGGGTACTCAAACCCATTGGGCGCGCGCTGATTATAAAAAAAATCTTCTCCATAACCCAATCGGAGAACATACGTCGCTTCAAATGGTCCACCAGCTTCACTTCTTGAGTCAGCTTGATCTTGTATGGGTGTAAACCAAGATCCTTACGCAAAATACGCCATAATGTGGTCTGAGCGATGCCCAATTCTTGAGAACGCCGTGGAATTGACTGATTTGCATCGTTTGCTACGGACGCCTAAACGGCAGCGATATTTTCGACACTTCGACCAACCCGTTGTCGCACTTACACGGCAACATCGCACAACGAATATGTAGACTCAAATTTTTGCACTAAACTTGTTATTGCCCGTCTACTAGGGCGAGAATTACGACCGAAAATTGGAGCTAACGCTCTTAAAGTTGCAGTCACCGACTCCGAATTTCGGTAGAAAATTTTTATAATTTGCAGAAGTTGCTCGTTCGTGTACTTTACCACGATGAAAATGTTGAGCCAGTAAGCAGTCTACTGTCTTTCTTGTTGAGGGATAGCACGAAGGTCACTAATCTCTTAGAGACGTTGCTCAGCATTCTTATTGCCTAGCCGTAAATGTATGCCATCTAAAGTTGTGGTTATACCCAACAGTTAATGAGAGCCTAGATCGAGGACGCAGTACTAACGCAAATTCGGATCTTGAGAAAGTTCTCATTAGTGATCTGATCTATTCCAGCAATTCTATTGTAACCTGGGACCCAATCAAGATTAAGCGAGTTCTGACATCTTTCATTCTGGAACTGGCTTCGAAATGGTGAGAGGGAATATCAACGACTTGACCGCAGCTTGACTGTCGCTACAGATACTTTGTCCACTTTATCGACTTTTCACAATATATGTAGCTCAGTGCCATCAGGACTGCGTATATCTCCGCTTGGAAGACAAGTGCCAATTTTCCTCATGAGAAGTGATATCTAACATTCGCGCCGCATCCTACATAAGTTTAGGAGCCATCCGTTAAGATCCGACTACATTAATTTCCTGCCTGAGATTCTGACCAAAACAATTTATTAGCACAGGATACGCTTGGAGCAACAGATGTTCAGGTGTCATTGCATCAGACTACATTTCTATAAGGCCAGAGTCAAAGATAGTCGGTGTATATGATATAAGTCTAGTACATGGAAGGTGGCTTTGAGAGTGCACGAGTATTAATATGAAGGAGATATACTCGTAAATTCACAAGTGCGTCTAGAGCAGACCCAGGAAGCTTAATGGATTCTGTTGCATTTTAGTACTAGATAAATCACACCAGTCAGAATACTTCAGGCCTGCGACTGCTTGCGGTTTAGAGAAGGGAGACGCTACGCATGAAAACAAATAGTACAGCTGCATATTCCTGAGTGTAGGTGTTTAAACCATGGAGGACGTTAAGCAGTTAGTCGATCAGAATGCACCATAGCAATGGAGTCAAAATGTTTAACCCCATCATCACATATTGGCCGCAATCAGCATCCGCAGTCTGTGTTCTTACATCAGTATTGCCATAATCCACTAAACTAGTGCTTCGTTGTTTGGCCAGATTAAACATAACCCACATGTCATCATAAATTGCGTTATCTAAATCATCCTAAACGTCGATGAAAATTCGCAGCTCTTACTCTTTCTCGTGGAAGTTCAACTACTCTCTCCATGCTCTTCAACATGAAGGAAATTGTTTGCCTAGGTTATACCTCTTTGTAGCATAACTGTAACTATATATGCCGTCGGTGCCACGTGTATTGAAGCCATCAAAGGAAGCATGTTTATTTGATGGCATCATCCGTAGCCTCGACCGATGACAGGTATCAAGTGTGGCGATTTGTGCTATTCAACTCACTTGCAAGTTTAGAGGTAGGAGCTGATCAGGTTATCTGAGCACCAGACGGAAAGTTTCGGCGTTTGACTAAGTGTAGGTGCTATTAGATCGTTTCCAGTCTGTGTGATTTGCTTCTTTTGGAGACTTTGCCTAGTCTTCTTTTATTTCGATCTTTTCGTAAAAGTCTTTATAAGAGGCTCTCTTTGAAATTCGAGTTAGTTTGATACGTCAATCCAAAGTATCTACCTTCTGTTTCGATCAGAATTCGCTCATGAACCCACAGATTTACGAGTACATAGGACCAGATAAATGATCAAGTGTTGAAAACTCTTAGTTTGGATTTTACTCGAATTTTGGAATTGTGTTTAAGACATGTTCTTTTTGGGTTGATCGTGTGACTGAGGCCTTTCGTGACGAACCCTCTGGAAGCTATGTTTTTGAATACTATACTTATGGAAGAGCTTACATCCAGGGTAAAGCTGGGACTCAACTACCACCTCCATCGTACAAGAGAAACAAAAATTGGCTATAAATCGCTTACAACTCGGATACGCCACTAAATACAAACTATTTCCTTATGGATTCAAAGACTTTCGGGGCCAAAGCATTAGTATTTATTTGTTAACGCCATCTTAGCCTTTTAAGCCAATGAATAAAGACCCTTCTTATCAGATAAACGTCGTTGTGTAGGTCATGGGAATTTCGATGAAGTAAATGTACTGTCTTTCGAATAATGGGTTGAAAGAGTTTTTTCTAGAGTGACTTGCATCCCTAGACGTAATCGATGATTAAAAAGAAGGAAGCTGTCAGATCCAGCGCCAAGAGGCATAACCATCCTTTTTTATAAGAAAGCAAGTATCTCAATGGTATCCTGTGAATTAATTTCGTTAAACATGTAGGATCGACAACTTCGATTCATAGGAGGATTAGGACAAAAAACATGACGTCTTGATTTATCCTACGATATACCAATCTATTAATTAGCTGATCTGTACTCTGAATTCTCTTTACGCTGTAAAGCTTTAACTAAAAATCTTAGAACTGTGTTGTGCATACTCGAAAGACTCTAGCTCAATAATTAGGTCCAAAGATTGAGGTCATTAATATGCTTTTGCAGCGTGACTTCGACAAAATTAAGCGATATTGCGATGACTGGAAGTTGAAAATCAACTTTCAGAAGTCGGAAACCATTCTGTTTAGGACGCCTTTGTCTGGGGCCTCTAGGGATACCAGAAAGAATTGGCGAAAGTTCTCGATCGTGGGACAGCAAGGGCAGCCACTTGCTTGTCGAAATGTAGTCAGATACCTTGGGATCTGGCTAGATCAATTTCTGTATTTTAACAAACATATAGATGTTGCTCTGGCCAGAGCCAAAGGTGCTTTTGCCGTTACAAAGAGACTGTTTTATAACAGCCAACTCGATGCGGGGGTGAAGGTAATCTGCTACATTGCCCTTATCAGGCCCATGCTTGTATTTGGATGTCCCGTGTGGTTCAACGTGAGAGCAAGTTTATTGGAAAAGATTCGGGTGTTTGAGAGGGCTTGTCTTAGGACTTGTCTTCGCTTATACAGAACACCAGAATCTCAGTACATAAAATTCTATCCCAATGAGGTCTTATACAATAGGGCGAATCTAATAAGAGTGGACAATTTCGTCATTAAGTTGACTCGAAGGCACGTTGCAAGAGCAATGGCCTCATCGAACAACCTGATCTCCGGGGCTTACTACCCCAATTATATGTATCACGAGAGAGTTCGCTTTGACGGCTTTATTCCTCCAGAAGCGTTCCTCTATTTAGATAGCAAAGGTCTGATCCAGGACAGATTGGCAGTGCCGCTAATCTTCCACGTCGCTCGAACAGCTGCGGACAGCCGACTCAACTACGACAGAGACGTCGCACAGGGCAGTGCGGAGCGTCTCCGGTTCAGTAGGGCGGTAGGGAGTCGCGACATGAGGGATGTTGCTCGACAGCAGCAACACTTTTGGTGGCTTGTTGAAGGGGAGGATGCTTCGTCGTCGAACTCCTCCGGTGATATTTAGCTTCATGTGAAGCAAGGTGGGCCAGCCTAATTTGTTTTTGCCCATGGCCGGCTTACATAGTTTTTAGGTAGATTTAAGTTAGATTTTAAGGAAAAAAAAAATATATAAAATGAAAAAAAAAAACAATATGTAGCACAGCTATTATTTTATTATTTTTGTTATAAATAAATTATTAATTGTTTTGTGAATTATTTAACATTATTTCAGTTTTAATTAACATTTAAATTTATGTACCAAATAAAAAATAATGATGTGACAACATTTAAATTTATGTACCAAACAAAATATAATGATGTGGCAACTCTCAACTTTTATTTGTGTCGCATCATATAATTCACACTCACTTCAAGTACCAAATTACTCTAATAGAAGAATAAAATTTTATTATATTGTGAAAAATCCACGTAAACCGTTGTTAGTGTTTTATTTAGAGAACAGCTTTTACAAGTTTACGCTCCGATTAAAAGGAATCACTCATACGTTTCGACCAAGACTTGGCCTTTCGTAAGTGATTGGAGGTTTAAGTTTATTCGTGTGTCTTCGACCAAGTTTTGGTCTTTTCACATAAATCAAAACCAATTTTCACAAGTTTCATCGAGAGGACGAATTTTCCCTCTACAATTGGCGCCCAACGTGAGGCTCGAGTTCCCCACGGATTTATCGGCAATTCACGCAAGTCATTGAAACCGATAACGCGAGTCAGTGAAACCGATAACGCGAGTCAGTGAAACCGATAACGTGAGTCGCGGTCGCGGGTAAACGGATATTCCGTTTTGGCGTTTAGGCAAGGCTCAGCACAGGAGATAGCACCAGCAGCAGCAGTAAGACCTCTGATAGGCAAGGCTCTGTTGGAACGTACGTGGAAGAGCAAGAAGACCTACTAAGCAGCAGTAAGACCTCTGACAGGCAAGGCTCGGGGGGTAGATCAAGAAGACTGGAGGGAATGTTTGACGGTCCAGCGACAAATACAAGAAAAGGTACTACCAGCAGGATGACGACCAACGAACAAGCAAATACAACGGACATGGAACACCGTATTCCCGAAGGAACCCAGCGGTTTAAAGAGACGTTGTGCGATTGCACGGAGCGGTTTAATGGCGAATTTGACGCCCAACGTTTCGAAAATTTTATAACGAACGTTGAAATTTTTAAAAGGGTTCGCCGCATCACCGATGAAGATGCATTGATAGAGCTTCCCTTGCTTCTAAAGAATGAAGCAGCGACATGGTGGAAAGGCATCCATACGGAAATGACTACTTGGTCAAATGCCATCGAAATGATGAGAGACCAATACGCTCCACGACGACCAGTGTACATTATATTTGAGCTATTGTTTGAAAAAAAACAAAAACTGGGTGAATCAACGGACCAATTTATCAGTGCAAAAAGAGCATTATTGGCCGAAATTCCCCAGCCACCCATACCAGAGGTACACTGTATAGACATTATATACAGCCTGCTACATGATAATATCAAGAAGGGTGTTAGGAGGAGCGAGTTTAAAACATTTACCAAACTCATAGCCCTCGCAAGAGAATACGAAAGACTCCACCCAGTAGCGAAGAAGGAAGTTATAAGATGTAGCTTCTGTCATTTTGTAGGACATATGAAAGAAAATTGCCGTAAATTTTATAGCAGCGAGCAGTCCAAGCAGCAACGACCACTAGGGCCTAATAATAGAGGTCCGGAAAATCCGCTAGTTTGCTTTGGATGTGGAACCATAGGCTATATAAAAAGAAATTGTCCAAAATGCTCTAAAGGCATCAGCTCTGGAAGTGGAGCCAGCATTAATGCCTTAGACTTGAGAATTAGCGAGGGAGGTAACATACCAGCAGTGGTAGTAGAATTTGGCGGTATTAAACATGTTGCTTACTTAGATACGGCAGCCAAAACGAGTATTGCCAGCAACAGGCTGAGTGCCCAGCTAAGAAAGGAAAATCACGACTTTCGGAAAATGAAAGCGGAAATTAGACTGGCAGATAGTATTTTCAGAACCCAAGATATCTTGACGACAACCACTTATATGAAAATAGGCCGCCGACAAACCAAAATAAGCATTAGTGTGTTGTCAGAAGCCAATGACAATATCACGTTATTGGGAATCGATTATTTAGAAAGCTCTGGTATTATAATCAACCCAGCCAAGAACATATGGTATTTTGCCGATCAACCCGAATTTAGTGTTCCTTTCTTTAAATATACAGAAATTGCAACAACACCGAATTTTGCATACGGTGAAATCAGCCCAGTCTCTCCAATTTACGATCCGGCGATAGTACAAAAAATAAATAAGCTGATTGATAACGCACCAAGGTATAAAAAACCCATGCCATTGCCACCTATGAAGAAATATTCTGCAGAAGAAATATACGAAGTATTTGAGGATTCCTTACCACTACATGTCTACGACCAAGGACAACCAGGTAACAATCGGATACGAAACGTATTCCTCGATTTCTCTAATGAAGAGGAAGACCGTCTAAATGACAGACTGTTTGGTCCACCCTATAAGTTGGGCATAAACTTGACCAGTATTATAAAGAAGGATGAGGGACACCTAGATGATTTATTACAGAAGCATGACAATATTTTTAAATGGGAGGACGAGATAACTGTTCGTGGTGTAGTTCATTCCATTGAAACCGGATCTCATCAACCAGTAGCTTCCCCTCCATATCGTCTATCACCTGTGAGGAAGGAACAGCTTAAAGCTGAGTTACAGAAAATGCTTTTGCAGAAAATCATTGAACCGTGCGATTCACCATGGGCCTCACCTGTAGTGTTGGTTCCCAAAAAGAATGGTGACATCAGGGTGTGTGTTGATTACAGACAAATCAATGCCATCACCACACCAGATATGTATCCTCTTCCTCGGATAGATGACTTGCTCCATGCAGCCAAATCCACGCAATACATGTCTACGATTGACCTTCAAGCTGGATATTGGCAAATCGGAGTAAACCCATCGGATAAGGATAAGACAGCCTTCACGTCGCCGTTTGGTACCTTTCGTTTTAATAGGATGCCATTCGGATTACGGAACGCACCCGCTACATTTCAACGCCTGATGGACCAAGTCCGATCTGGTTTAGATGACACAGTGGTCCAGGCTTACCTAGATGATCTAATTGTTTGCTCATCAACGTTAATAGAGCATATTAATGATTTAGATAAAGTTTTCAACCGGCTTAAGCAGTTCGGCTTGCGGGTAAATCTAGGAAAATGTAATTTCTGTTGCGAAGAAGTTAAGTTTCTGGGACACATTATTACGATAGATGGGATAAAAACGGATCCTGAAAAAGTGTCAGCCATACTTAATATGCAACAGCCAAAAAACGTGAAGCAAGTTCTCACGTTTCTACAAACCTGCTCATGGTATAGACGCTTTATACCTGATTTCGCTAAAGTTTCGAAACCAATAAGCAGTCTTACAAAAAAATCAGCTGTATTCAGGTGGAGTGCATTGGAAGACGAGTCATTTCAAAAACTCAAGAATCTCTTGGTGACTGCACCTATTCTAAGTCAAGCCGACTCAACAAAGCCATACCTTTTGAAGACAGACGCCAGCAGTTATGCATTGGGAGCAGTTTTAGTCCAGGGGGAGGGCCCTGACGAGCACCCAATAGAATATGCTAGTCGCTTATTGACATCAGCAGAACAGAACTATTCGACGACAGAGAGAGAAGCACTAGCGATCGTCTGGGCGACCAATAAATTTCGCGGCTATATTGAAGGCGCAGACTTAACCCTTTTAACGGACCACCAGCCATTAAGGTGGCTAATGATGATCAAGTCACCTACTGGGCGCTTGGCACGATGGGCGTTACAACTTCAGCCATACAATATTCAAATAAAGTATATTCCAGGGAGAACGAATAGTGTAGCCGATACATTATCACGCCCGCCAATTGAATCCTGTGACATATGCTACACAGAAGTCGCGATTCCAACCCGTGGAAGCCAAGAAATTCGTCAAGAACAACTAAAAGATGATAAAATTAAAATTATTTTAGAAGCACTTGAGAGCACCGATGGTACTGAAGGTGAAAAATATGCCAATGAGGGATACATTGTGACTCATGGTGTATTATACAAGTATACAGATACTGAAGAAGCAGCACTAGTAGTTCCAGACCAAGAAATAGAAACAATCATGAAAGCCCTTCATGATTCCCCTACTGCTGGACACTACGGAGTTGACAAAACCTTATCAAGGATAAGTTCAAAATTCTATTGGGATAAGATGTACTCTACGGTTCAGAAATATGTCAAAGAGTGTGACAAGTGTCAGCGATATAAGCCAAGTAATCTACGACCAATGGGACTTTACAAAACCACAGCAAGCAATCAAAGATTCGAGGCACTCTCTATAGACCTTTTTGGACCATTACCTGTCAGCAATGGCAACAAATGGATATTTGTAGTAGAAGACACAACTAGCAGATGGGTAGAACTTTTCCCTCTTACTGAAGCAACAGCGGAAAAATGTTCAAATGTTTTGTTACACGAAATCTTCCTACGATACGGAATCCCAAGAAGAGTAATTAGCGACAATGGTCCACAATTTATCGCTGCAATAATGCAGTATTTAACTACATGTCTCGGAATAGATCAGATGCTTACACCGGTATATCATCCACAGCCCAACATGGTGGAACGCAAGAACCGTGACCTAAAAACACAGTTGGCGATCCTCGTTGAAAATCAACATGACACATGGTCACAACACCTATCATCCATTCGTTTCGCGATGAATTCTGCAGTCTGTTCTACAACTGGACAAACAGCAGCTTATATTACTTTTGGACGCGAGCTGCAAGCACCAATACATATCTCCCATGATCTCAGTAGCAGCATTGATGATCCGAATTTCGACTCTACAATACTTCCTGTCCTAAGAGAACTACCCAACATCTTGGAAACAGTATCCAAGTTAGAAGATGACAACAAAAACAAACATGTGCAGTACGCTAATCGAAGGCGCCAAAAGGCTCCAGAATATAAACTCGGGGATGAAGTCCTAATTACAACACACGTTCTTAGTAACGCAGGCAAAACAATAACATCCAAATTTGCACCTAAGTTAGATGTACCTCTTGGAACCTATCATGTGTCTGCTCTAACTCCATTCCGAGCGAAGGACGCATCCACAATAAATAAGCCAATACGACCCATAAGAAGGAGGGGACGACCTTCCAACCGACGCTGACCTGTACAATCGTCGAGACGACTTCATGTCCAGAGGGGGAGATTGTAGCACAGCTATTATTTTATTATTTTGTTATAAATAAATTATTAATTGTTTTGTGAATTATTTAACATTATTTCAGTTTTAATTAACATTTAAATTTATGTACCAAATAAAAAATAATGATGTGACAACATTTAAATTTATGTACCAAACAAAATATAATGATGTGGCAACTCTCAACTTTTATTTGTGTCGCATCATATAATTCACACTCACTTCAAGTACCAAATTACTCTAATAGAAGAATAAAATTTTATTATATTGTGAAAAATCCACGTAAACCGTTGTTAGTGTTTTATTTAGAGAACAGCTTTTACAAGTTTACGCTCCGATTAAAAGGAATCACTCATACGTTTCGACCAAGACTTGGCCTTTCGTAAGTGATTGGAGGTTTAAGTTTATTCGTGTGTCTTCGACCAAGTTTTGGTCTTTTCACATAAATCAAAACCAATTTTCACAAGTTTCATCGAGAGGACGAATTTTCCCTCTACAAATATATATATATATACATATATTTGTATATTAAGTATATATATATTATGTATATATATATATATGCATGTAGATGTAAGTAGGTTAAGTAGATTAAGATTTAGTTTTAGGTAGTATGTAGGCTTTTAGTTTTAAGTTTTATAATATAATAAAATTAAAATATTCCGTATACTAAGTTTTTAAACATGTTTTCTTAGTTTAAGCTGTAGTTAAGTCACTGTAGAATAAGAATAAAATCCGTCATAAACGTCGAAAGACATAGTATTTAAGTATTATGTATAACTTAGAGTGCCTGCATAGGGCCAGTAAGTTAGTTTAAGATAAATTTAAGTTATTTAAGCTAATTTTTAAGCGTTTTTTTGTCTAGCATGTAAGAGTAAATTAAGTAATATAAATAAAAATGCATATAAACTGAAACTGACTGACTAGCTCAATAATTAAGATGTTATGACACCTACTAAGCGCATCTACATGCATCATTCTTTTTTCATTTCTTTGCTCAATCACATAATCATAATCATGGAGAGTCCAAGGAGAGATTTGAGAATTCAATAATTGTTTGTTAAGAGTCAGAGTTGGTGACTCACAATCCATTATTTATAATTTTAAACCTTATATCAGTTAGGTAAATTCGGAAACTTCTTAGTGCAGTCATAATTGCCAGAGTTTCTAATTTTTAAGAGTGATATTTTGATTCGTGGGGAGTAGCGTACTTTGAGAAAACGAATATTGGGTGAAAAAGATTATACTCTTGACCTTGCCGTAAAAGTGCAGCAAATCCTAACCTACTTGCATCACAATGCAATTCCGTATCTGCGTTCAGATTATATATCCTTAATAACTTCTGTTTCAGAATCTGAAAGACCAATAATTCTTTTTGACCAAAGATCCAAAAGTGATTTCGACAAAACTGAGAATTCCAAAGGAGCTCTCAAACAAGCAGCATTTGGATCAATTCGATTTGTAGACACCTAATAGCCCAAATAAGATATCCTTTGATAAAAAAATTCTACTACTTCCTTTAAAATTGTAAAAATAATGTTCTTTTGTTTTCGAAGCAACAAAAATTTTACCAGCATAAACCAGTAGCTTTCTCAAGCTAATAAGATATTTAAACAGTGAATTTATCTACCTCTGAAAGACCGAGGGTGTGATTTTTAGCCCAAATGGCATGCGCAAATACTCAAACTGACCTATGAGTCAGGATGCATATTTTATGGAATTTTCCACCATTTTAACGTGGTGGAAACTGCTTCTTAGGTTCAAGAGCGAAGAGTATATTTTATCACGCAGCCTATCCAGATGGTCTTCCATTAGGGGTTTCGAAAAATTATGTTAAATTGTCACCTTATTGAATTGCCGAAAATCCATATATGTATAGCGCAATCCAACAATTTTTTTTTTGCCAGAACGATATAAACATAAATTGACATAATCACTTCTTACTTTTACGTTACTGTTTATACCCACGAAGTCTTGAGTTGGAGGTTATTCCGTTGTCATCAGATAAGGTTAAATATATTTCTGCTGGACAAAACCTATTGGACTCCCGGTGTTGATCATCGTCATAACATGTATTGAAAAACCGACAGCTCTATATTCATGTTTCAGAAACAAATATCAGAAACAACAAGAACCTCTTTCTCTTCATGGCTTTGGACAATTGGTAATTCAGCGTTGCCAGAATTTTTTTCGAGCAAAACGGGATTTTGAAATCATTTTGAGCGGGACATATATACATACATACATGCATAGACATAAAAAACATAATGAGTCAATAGTTTAATTTTATTTAAGATTTACATATGTTAAGCTTTAAATAATGAGACATGGACATTTTGTGCTATTAAAATTGTTTTAAATGATTAAAAAAATAGATATTTTTCATAAGAAAAACAATTATGTAATACAATAAAGTTGAAAAACTCTGTATAGGAAGGCTCAAGATTGAATTAGATGAGTAGTTTTAGTAGCTTTTATTAAATTCACAGAACAATTGTTTCTGACATCTGACCATTTGAAATTCGTTTGGGAAAAAAACGCGATCGGAAAAGAAGTTTGACGTTGGCACGCTTAATACTTAATATATACTTAATACGAAAGCAACAAGCTTAAACATATTAGTGCAATCATATTTTTGAAACTGTTTGAAGAGCTGGTGCCATTTTTGTGCCCCGCTATCTTTACGATTTTCTACTAGTGCATCCAAGGATGTCTTCAACAGATTACATTCTTCATATAAGTTGTCCATCTGACAAATTTAATAAGGATACAGCATTCTCAATCATCTCAAAACTAATTTCATTTTTTTAGGTTTATGAATCCAAGTTTAGCGTAAATATTTTTATCTGAAAAATCAAAGCGTTTGCTTGTATATGTTTGACAGTTTGTGTAAAATTTTTTGAAGTCTTCGATGGCCTTGGTTTTCTCCGATTCAGTCAATTTATTTAATGTCTGTTAGCCGAAAAAACAATCCTTTTGCCTTTGAAGCAACCTTGAGCGGAAGAGACATTATGAGTCATGCATTTCTGTTATGGCAATATCAAATGATATGGGACTCTTTCATTAATATACCAAAACAACCCATATCATTATGAACGAAATGTAAGTAGGCTAGAGTTTTTGTATCTTCTTCTTCTGAATGAAATACTTTTGCAATGGCTTTCGCATATAATCCCGGCTTATTAAAGTAACTTTTCAAGGCAGCCCAACCCTGGATCATTCTTTCAGTGGGAGGACAGAGAGACAAAAATCTTGTATTGACGTAACGCAATAATTCAACCCACTTCATTTCCGAACTTTCAAATATTTCAATGAATTCTGCACGACGTTTAGCGGAGAAATGCCCGTATATTTTTAAAATGACTGTTTGTACATCAATCTCTAATCTATCACAGGCAAATTTGCTCATGTTGTACAAGATATGGACTGAACAATTGGCTTTCAGTATTTTTTCTTTTTTGTTAATAAGGTTTGTGTAAACAGAATGATTTGAACCAAAGTTTACATTAGCATTGTCAGCTCCATATGAAGTAACTTACGACAAACTTACTTAGATTGTGTTTATTCAATGATTCAAAAATTTATTTTGTTAATTGGTTGGCCGTTTCATTATTACTTTCCACAAAATCCTATAATTTGTTTTGTATGCCGTTCTCATGACAGAAATATCGCACACAAATTGGAAACATTTTTCAAAATTGAAAAAAATAAATCTTCTCTTAAACTTTGTGTTGCTACTTTCAAGGCTTCTTTAGCCAAAACTTGACACACTCTTCATCCTTCATTGACGTACATAAGGGGCAGTAGTTTTTGAAAACAATCCATACTTTTGTAGCTTAACGAATGTTTTACAGTGTGGTACACTGAAGTAATTTCTGCTGCTGATGTTTTGAGTATAGTGTCGTCATGATCACGAGCAGAAGCTCATGTACCAAGCGCCTGGAAATAGCTGGATATATTTTTTGCGGTGCGCGAACTGGCGATCTTTGAATGAGTACCTGTTTTTGAGTGCTTCATTGCATCATTAAGTCCACCGTGAGAAATACTAAAGTCTTTTGTACATACGAGTAGTCTACAAAAACTCGATACTCACTATCCGCTTTGCAAAGCCAATTATAATATTTTTCCCAATTGGTATTGTATTTCGTTAGCCGATGTTGTCCTAGTTTGGCTTTCTTTTTCGGTGTGATATTTCCCGGCTCCGAGCAATCCGAAACACAACTATCGGCTTCTTGAAGGTAGCCCTAAACGACGAACACATTTGGCGAGCATTCATTTCGTGTTGATTCCTCATACTGTGAACATGTGCGATAAAGAAGCGCAAGTGGTTGCGCTTATGGTGATTTATTTATTTACTGCTGCCATTATGTTTAATCCACGATATTCACTCGGCGGCGTTCACAGCAAAAATGAGGTTTGCTCGCGAACATGGCCCTACACGGCGAACATCGAAGCCAACGAGCACGAAAAAATCTAAATTTTTCGCCAACAGCGAGCGGCTCGCGAACCAGCCCCTACACGAGAAAAATATAGCGAGCACGAGCATGTTCGGCGAGCATGCTCGTCGTTTAGGGCCACCTTTAGGCAAAAACGGCATAGGTATACTTTGTATGAAGAATGCATGGTATGATATTACCCATTACATTATCTTATCCTTTTCTTGCCTATTACACTGAGTGTTGTAGTTCGACCCACATTTGGTTTTTCTTGTTCGTAGTTCCTCTCATAATCGTATTTGTTTATTGATGCGTATTTGTCAGAAAGTGACTTACTCGTATGTTGATTTTTTTTTTTTTTTTTTACAATTTACGCGCGAATAAGGGGTTGATACCCTTTTACTGTTGCCAGGGCTCGGGCGGAAAGATAGAAGGAGGAGAAAGGAAAATTGTTTTTGTAGTGGTTTGAAACTCAGGTGTGTTTGGTTTCTACGTTTTCTCTCCAGGGGTGGGAGTCCGAATAGGACGGAGAGTTTTTCTTCACTTAAAGTAATTCTCGCTCTAGTAGACAGGCAATAACAATTTTATTGCAAAAATTTGAGTCTACATATTCGTTGTGTGATATTGCAGTGTCAGTGAGACAACGGGTTGGTCGAAGTGTCGAAAATATCGCTGCCGTTCAGGCGTCCGTAGCAAACGATGCAAATCAGTCAATTCCACGGCGTTCTCAAGAATTGGGCATCGCTCAGACCACATTATGGCGCATTTTGCGTAAAGATCTTGGTTTACACGCATACAAGCTGACTCAAGAATTGAAGCTGATGGACCATTTGAAGCGACGTACGTTCTCCGATGATGATGAATTTCATCGCAAAATCATCTTCAGTGACGAAGCTCATTTTTGGCTCAATGGGTTCGTCAATAAGCTAAATATGCGTTATTGGTCGGGTGAAAATCCACATGTGCTTCATGAATCACCACTTCATCTACAAAAAATAACTGTTTGGTGCGGTTTGCATGCCGGCGACGTTATTGGGCCATATTTTTTCGTCGACGATAACGATCGTCACATTACTGTGAATGGTCAGTGTTATCGCGCCATGATCACCGATTATTTTTGGCCCGAATTGGAAGATATGGACTTGGACGACATGTGGTTTCAACAGGATGATGCCACAAGCCACATAGCACACGCTCCAATCGATTTATTGAAGAGTGTTATCTCAAGAAATAAGCCTGTGGATTGGCCGCCTCATTCGTGCGATTTAACGCCGCTTGACTATTTTCTGTGGAGCTACGTTAAGTCATTGGTTTATGCCAACACGCCGACGACATTAGAAGAGCTCAGAGCCAACATTGAACGCGAAATAGCGGCCGAGTCGTTGAAAATTGGGTCCAAGGAATCGATCGCTGCAAACGTGCCCGCGGTGGCCATATGAACGAAGTCGAGTTCCATTCATAAATGTTTTGATTGTACTTCAAGCCGATAATAAAGTTTTTGAAATATCTGAAATGGTTTGCGTTTTATTTAAAAAAAAAAGTTGTCAAGTCCTTATTGGAAAACCCGATATAACTATGAACAGAATCTTGTAAGAGTTACCACAAAGATGTGAATTAAAAAAAGAACAACGTAATCTACCATTAAAATTTCATCAAAAATCGACAACTGTAATCCTAATGTATTTCTAAAAAAATGTTCAATTCAAAATAATAGAGGAATTTAGCAAACAAAACTACAAGTCTTTTAGATTTATGCTAATTCGATGAGTTATGCATATAATTTTCATAATAATTAACAATAGATACTAGCTGCATGAGCATCTTTGACTTTAACAAACAAACGGGGCATTTAACTTAAAATTCGCATTTGAAACTACCAGATTAACCTTGGTCTACAATATTTTTAAAGAGCTCAGGTTGTTTTGTTGCTATAATACAAAAATAGTTTGCTTGGGGTATAGGCTTTGAATACCTTTTTCAGAGCAAACATAGTGATACTCCTGAACTTGAAACTGACGTCGCACGAATGGACCATGTTCGACGGGTCGATTATGCAGAGTTTCTTCTTTCTTTTTTTTGCAGTTGACGACAGTACGGATGGTACGTTCTACGTGAGTCTACCGGATGCCAATTTAATCTCGTATATATTGCAATAAAATTTCTACTCTAGTTTCTATATTTAATTGTAAAAGCAGATCCTTCGAGGTTTTTAGAGACAAGTTTGACAGGAAATTGAAACCCGTGTGCGATCTATGATATTAAAAAAGTGTTTTTGCGCATAAATTAAATGAGGGTTTTGGAATGGAAAGACTGTAAGATGGAGATTTGTTGCACAATTTGGGCAGTTTTTTGACTGACTTTTGGAACTCAGTGTATGCTATTAGTTAAATGACTGGGTTTCTATGAACTCTTGCTAATCTCAAGGATATTCACTCTCTTTTCCACTATGTAGAGTTCTTACTTCCTTTATCCAGATCAACTGTATGTCACCGCAATAAACAACTAGCGGAGGCTTCAGACTACAACAAAGATTCAACGCTATCCACGAACTGTGCTGGGTTAAGCCGGGTAAAAGGACGACTACTATGTCATACTCGTATATTATGGTAATTCCCATTGCACGCTGCCATTTTTGTGCAGAACTGTATAGAAGTATCAGTTTGGTTAATAACACTTCGTACTTATTAGCCCCGTGGTCCCTATCAGTGCCCTGTAAGTCCGCAGTTGAAGTAATATTCACACTATGGTAGATCCTGCCTATAAAGTCCAGAACGATACTCACTTCTTCCACATCAATAAAGTCGTTTATAACACCATCTATAGATATGAGCTATACGTGGCCATATCTAGTTTTAACACTCATGACAAACTTACCTAATTGTGTCGAATGACGTCGAGAATACTCTCTTGTAAGCGTCCGAAACAATTTCACCAAGATCTTTGCTGGCAAAAAGGGTGATGCGTTTTCAAGTCGTAGAAAATTGTACTTGAGGGAATTGTACGAAACTTGCGAGCGAACAATAAAGACATAATTATGTTATATCGAAGTCTACTTGCATACGCTGATGATATTGACATCATTGGTGGAACACAGCTATGTAGCTATTCGAGAGCTCGAGTTTCACCCAGTTCAGTGACGAGAATATGGCAAATAATGTCATCACCAACGATAGGGTACTACCCCCGTTCATTTCGAAGGAAGAGCTCCAAACGATCTTCGAATCACTTAGAAGTAAGAAATCAGTGGGAACCGATGAAATACCGAACATTGTGCTTCGACATCTCCCTCTAGAAGCGGTGAACATTTACACCACCCTGTTTAATAATGCAATGAATAATGCACATTATCCAGCGCATTGGAAAACTGCGGTGGTACATCCTATCCCCAAAAGGGATAAAGACACTTCCAATCCGGCGAATCTCCGCTCGATCAGTCTTCTTCCAAACATTAGTAAGGTGTTCGAGAAGGTGATCAATAGAGTCCTGACTAAGTGGGTTGAGGACAAACATATAGTTCCGGATAATCAATTCGGTTTCAAGGCGGGGCATGATATCATTCATGCTGCGTCGAAACTGGTTTCTGATATCCAATGGAACAAAAGCAAGAACCAGTGCACTGGTGCCTGCCTGATTGACTTGGAGAAGGCCTTCGATACCGTATGGTTAGAAGGACTCCTTTTCAAGCTGGACAGGTTAAGTTGGACATTAGTAAACCACTTCTGTATATTCTCTTCAATATGCTCTCCAGTAGACAGTTCATCGTGAAGAATGGCGATGCGACTTCTGCTGGAACTTTTAACATTAAAAACGGTCTGCAACAAGTTGCGGTAAATTCGCCGATCCTGTTCAACATTTACACGAGTGATCTGATAGGTTCACTTCACCATGCCATAGCATACGCAGACGACATAATCGCGTACAGATCGGGTCCAAAGATTGAGGTCATTAATATGCTTTTGCAGCGTGACTTCGACAAAATTAAGCGATATTGCGATGACTGGAAGCTGAAAATCAACTTTCAGAAGTCGGAAACCATTCTGTTTAGTACGCCTTTGTCTGGGGCCTCTAGGGATACCAGAAAGAATTGGCGAAAGTTTTCTATCGGCGGACATCACGGACAGCCACTTGCTTGTCGAAATGTAGTCAGATACCTTGGGATCTGGCTAGATCAATTTCTGTATTTTAACAAACACATAGATGTTGCTCTGGCCGGAGCCAAAGGTGATTTTGCCCTTACAACGAGACTGTTTTCTAACAGCCAACTCGATGCGAGGGTGAAGGTAATCTGCTACATGGCCCTTATCAGGCCCATGCTTGTATTTGGATGTACCGTGTGGTTTAACGTGAGAGCAAGTTTATTGGAAAAGATTCGGGTGTTTGAGAGGGCTTGTCTTAGGACTTGTCTTCGCTTATACAGAACACCAGAGTCTCAGTACATAAAATTCTATCCCAATAAGGTCTTATACAATAGGGCGAATCTAATAAGAGTGGACAATTTCGTCATTAAGTTGACTCGAGGGCACATTGCGAGAGCAATGGCCTCATCGAACAACCTGATCTCCGGGGCTTACTACCCCAATTATATGTATCACGAGAGAGTTCGCTTTGACGGCTTTATTCCTCCAGAAGCGTTCCTCTATTTAGATAGCAAAGGTCTGATCCAGGACAGATTGGCGGTGCCGCTAATCTTCCACGTCGCTCGAACAGCTGCGGACAGGCGACTCAACTACGACAGGTACGTCGCACATGGCAGTGCGGAGCGTCTCCGGTTCAGTAGGGCGGTATGGAGTCGCGACATGAGGGATGTTGCTCAGCAGCACCAACACTTTTGGTGGCTTGTTGAAGGGGAGGATGCTTCGTCGTCGAACTCCTCCAGTGATAATTAGCTTCATGTGAAGCAAGGTGGGCCAGCCAAATTTTTTTTTAGCCATGGCCGGCTTACATAGTTCTATGTAGGTTTAAGTTAGGTGTTAAGAAAAAAAATATATATTACGTATATAGATACTCGTATTATGTATATATGTATATATATATGTATGTATGTGTATGTATTATACGTAAGTAGCTTAAGTTTAGTTTAAGATTTATTTTTAAGTAGTCTATAAGTATTTAGTTTTAAGTTTTTATAGATAAAAAAAAAAAAAGTCCAGACACTAAGTTTTTCTTTCATTTTCTTAGTTCTAATAAATGTTAAAATATAAATAAAATTAGACTGTAAATTACGTCGAAAGACATAGATTAAATATTATGTTTAATTTAGAGTGCCCGCATGGGGCCAGTAAGTTACAATAAGATTATTTTTAAGTTAATTAAGCTAATTTAAGCGTTTTTTGTTTAGCATATAAGAGTAATTTAAGTTATAGAAATAAAATGCATAAAAAAAAAAAAAAAAAAACAGCTATGTAGCTGTCTGTCATTGTTGTGTTCGTTAGTATTAAAATAAAAGCGCCCGAAATGGGTTAAGCTATGAATGAAGACAAAAGATATATTTGCTACAATAAGGGATACAATATACTTAATGTAATAAGGAAATCTGTCTACCTCGGTTTTGCTATTAACTCTAATTGGAACATCTCGCCAGAAATGAAACGCATATATATACTTGACAATCGCTGATAAATTTTCTAAATTTTGCTAGGTGTAACATGGCCTTAAATAGAATTACTAAGGAGACTCTGTTTAAGATCCTAACCATGCCAGTCCTGCTCTATCTCACAGTCGCATGGGCGTTAACAAATGCGGATGAAGATATTCTTGGTGGTTTTGAATGCACGATTTTTGACGTTTGCTTTGACGGATTTTGAATTCAGTGAGTATTGTTCTTGTGGTAATCATGGATCTTATAAAAGACAAGTGACATCGAGGAATGATGTACTGCACCTGTACTGCAAGCGTGAAAGTCACAATACAAAGTCTTGTAATCTGGGTGAAGACTTCACTACGGGCGGTACCACTGTTTGATTAGAACAAATAAAAAAATGAAGGCCATGAAGGCTGACCTCTTTATTACTATCGAACTCTAAGCTTACTGTAATTGTAAAAGTAAATTATATGTTGTACATACAATACATTATCAATAGTTCAATGGTTTTCCTAATTACATACAAGTAAGGCAAACAGTGTTATATCACAGATCAACCAACTTGAACACAAAAATGGCTATAACTGCTATAATAAGCGTCTGAGAGGGTCCAAAGTTGAACACAAAAACGACTATAACTCCTAAAATAAGCATCTGAGGGGGTCCAAACTTAAACACAAAAATGGCTATAACTCCTAAAATAAGCGTCTGAGAGGGTGCAAACTTGAATACAAAAATGATTATAACTCCTAGACTCCTAGGAGAAACAAGATGTTTCAACTGACATGAAGGGCTGCGATGTTTACTGACCTGATAAAAAACAGTTCTGATGCAGAGATAGAAAAGTATCTCTGTCTGACCGTTACTAGATTGATTAGGAGTGTTAAAGTTAAAACTCAACACAAGCAAGTCAAACTAGAAATCTTGGACAGAAAGTAAGGTAAAGTGGGTCAATGTTTCAATAAGGCGACATCTGTATCTCTGAGGTGGTTGCAGATTCAATCGCCCAATCATCGATGCACTATCGCTTCTCTATCCCATGTCTTAAAATTAGAAGACATGGGATGTTGCTCAGCAGAAGAATCCACTGGAAATCTTTTCTGCAACTCAAGAGTAGCATGGAGCTTTGCTAAAGAAAAGACCATAGAAATCAGAGAATGATCCTATTATAAAAAGGTTAGTAAAAAGCTAGTTCTAGTCGTCTACTTTAATAAAAATACTGATCAGGATGCAATCGCCCTTATCCACTACTAGAAGAAGACACAGTTCATGAACTAATTCACACAAAGGACACTTTCTTACAAACACTCATTTTCCTCGCTGCTCAAAGAAGTACTACGGTTGGTGAACATTTGAGTTAGGAAACAATGCTTGGAAGATAGAGGTTATTCTCTTCATCATTAAAATATTATATTAATCTTCCCCTCCACGCCCCCAGAGATTTGGGGAAATCAAGGTTACACTTTCAAGATTAACACAATTTTTAGATTTTCCTTTAGTTTCTTAGTTGCCTTCGCTTGCAAGAAGATGTTCTGCAGCTCCTGAGACCCCAAAATAGCTATAGGTTTTGGAGCTAATGTTGCAGTTGTGAGACTAGACTATTCTAGTGTAAGGCCTTAGAGAAAAACTTCAAGTTTTTAAGCAAAAGACAGTTCCTACTCTCAAGTGGGTTAGGCACCATACTTAGCATAACTTTAGCTGTTACAGTTCGGCGGGCCCCCGCCCAATTATCAAGGCTTCGCCCTTTAATGACGTTGTCTAATAATGAACGGGGGCAGAGCAAAGTACTGGTCTTATCGTAAACATCTTCAGATGACGCTACCGAAGGTTGCTACGATTTGATCAGTCACAAGCTGCCGGTCATAGGTCTTGTTGGCGGCTGGACCACCGGTAGTCCCTACCAGGACTTAAATCACGGTACCATGGGAGTCAGGAGCCCCCCGGATCTCGGTCCGGGCCTGACTTGTTAGAGGTAGGCCCCCTTGTGGGAGCGTCATGGTGGCTGTGGTTTAAACCCAAAATCGCGGGTAAGAGTCTTCCTTTGGTTTTCCTTTTGGTTTTCCTTTGGTTGACTCAATGTGGAGTTGCAATAAGTGCTGGGTGCTGTGACCCTAAGAACAGTAAGAGGTTTTAGGTCGGCCTCGACTCATACCAAGGGTGGAACTTGTGCCGGCAACACAGTTCCGAATTGGTATCAAATAATGATTATCATTGTGAGCGCTGGCAAGGCGTATCCTTGCTCCCATGGATGTATGGGCATCCCGTAAGTTTAAGCCCACATGGCAGGTACTTACGTTAAAAACATGAGACATCTGTTACAGTTCGGCAACCAAAGCCATTAAAAAGCTACGGTGTGGAAATTCATAGTCAGAAATATACGATCCCAAGGTTCCTCTTGGTTAGCAGATTCTCTATCGGAGTTGCTAATAAGAAAGTGTGGACAAATTAACATGGACTTACTGGCCTACTCCACCAATGATTCTAAAATGAGCATGGTTCACTGCAAAATGGAAGATTGTTATTCAGCATAACAGATGTATATAAGCAGAAGTATCTGCTATTACCCATGCAGAAACACTTATTATTGAGAAAAATATCAACCGCAAGTCATTTTCTGTCTACTTGGGATCTCCTGATTGAGATATGCTGGATACCAGGCCTGGTAAATATTATAGGAAATAGGTCAGTTAATAAGTTGGTGAAGAAGGGGCTCGGAGCTGCGCAATTTACAATTGCTCCGTTAAAGTTTTACGCAACACACTCAATAAAAGAATCAATAAAAAAACTGCTAGTCAGGCAAGTGTACGCTGATTTTTTTAGAAGTCTGCTTCCGAGAACACTCGATCGTTACTTCATCGTAGGGCTGCTGGACTTACTTAAGATTGAATTAAGGAACCTCCTGAAATTCATATCATTATCTGAGTGATACCGATCTGGCGGTCTCTTTTTATATGTTTCCGAAACCAATTTTACCATCTTATGGGATCAATGGTTAGTAAACAGTGAATTTTTGTCACTCCACTACTGGAGAGATTAAAAACTCCTTATAATTACCGACCCATATATACATGAGAATTTTATAATAATCCTGCCGATTGTTTCCTTCTTCACTTTTCAGACAAAAACATCTTCTTCTTTTTGGAGTAGTACGTGAACTATGGATATGCCCCTAATTTTATACAATCATTCAGAAAAACTTAATTAGAACAATTCTCACAGAATGAGTTATACTCTACATCAGACTGATACAATTTGGATATTAATCCAAATATTCTTGTCAATCTGGATTGGTTAGTATTTCTAAATACTAAGTATACTGACCCAGGACATATATAGAAATTGGCACTAACAAACAACTGCAGTTATGTCACAACCAAATAAATAAAACCAAAAACAGAAAAAAGGAGCTTAATGTTAGGACTAAATTGAATTTTTATGACAACTCAGAATCGAACGAGTTTAATTTTTTTTTTCATAACTCTGACCTTTATGTGAGTTGAGCTTATCATCAACTGACGAGAAACCCTGTTCTACCGATTCTACAAATGTTGTCGATGATACTATGGAGTTATTCAACAATCCGCAATGTGCATATATTTTGTACCATCAAGTTACGGTTTCGGGTTTTATTTGTTTAACATTAGCGGTAGTTTAGCTATTTCTGCTCCCAACCGTTTTGTATAAATTAGATACTGAGCTGGAATTCAAATCATTCCGTAAGCAGTTATCTCAACGTTAACTACAAATCCCCAACAAAAACCAATCTCACGATGAAATTCGTTATTGTCTTCGCTGCCCTTTTCGCTGTTGCTTTCGCCGCTCCAGTTGATCAATCGCAAAATGCTGAAGTTCTCCGTTATGACAACGACAATATTGGACTTGGAGTATACCATTGGGCGTAAGTAAATCCATCACAATCAAGCTTTCGGAATCCTTTTCGAAACTGGAGCTAATTATTTTAAATTTGTTGCAGTCTTGAAACCAGCGATGGCAAATCTGCCAGCGAAGATGGCCAATTGAACAATGCCGGAACTGAACAGGAAGCCATTGCTGTCCGTGGTCAATACAGCTATGTTGGTGATGATGGTGTTACATACACCGTCACTTACATTGCCGATGAGAATGGTTTCCAACCACAAGGCGCTCATTTGCCCAGTGCCCCAACTCCAGTTGCATAAGGATCCTGGCTATCCTCTCAAAAAAAGCATAATGTTGAATTAACGGATTAACTTGTTTGGTTAGTTGGTTGCTCAACAGACTGTTATGTAGTTATAATAAAAGCTCGAACTTTGTTAAAAAAAATAATAATACTAATTTTATTTGTGATCTGTGAACTTTGAGCGAAACTAATTGGTTGGACCTTTTCCTAATACTCTAGATACGATTCCTCGACTGTTGGTACTATGACAATACGAGAGTTAGTATCTGGACAAAATTTGGTAATAATCCCTTGATATGTGAGGGAAATACTCGTCTCTCCGGTACAATTCCCTTACACACCAAGGCGGTATGAGAAGATTCAAATAAATTTAAGTTCTGACAAATATACAAAAGGAGGTAGAAGGTGTGGCGACCCTAACCATTCCTTTGTTGACTATTCAATATAAAAGGGGCACAAAAGGGCCCTTAAAGGGACGACATAATATAAAAGAGCAACATCTTTTTATTGGCAAGAATTGTTACGAGAGCAAATCTAACAATCAACTTAGTCTAATCAGCATTCCTGGCGTGATACCACCATGCATCAGATGAAAAAAAAACAAAAAAAAAAACGGTTAACGAAAATGCGATCTTTGCATACTACGCCTGAAGTATTCTGGGTGTCCGAAACTTCTGAGTGGCCAACCATGATTCTGACCACTACCATGTTGTAGCTTAAGTATAAGTGAAAAAATGAAAGGCTTACTCCTCTCTCCCACCTTCCCATGAAAATGTTTTTACTTAGCGAGAGTGAAAGGACAATTATAAATTAAAAAAAACCTACGTTAGTTTTGAATGCTTGCAGACTATAATGGGGTGGAGCGGAGCTCCCCACAAGGGAGTTGTACTGCTAAGAAAAGAGTCACGATATTTCAAAATAAGTCCATTTATTTGTGGATATCGTGGATTGAACGTTCTGGAAAGTACATAGTTTCGGCCAAAAAAAGGAAATTCATCGATTCCAAATGGATGTATTTTCGACAAAAGAGCCTGATGTCGATTTCTATGAAATAGCTTTGAAATGTTAACTACGACCACCTTCCTTTAACAAGATTTGTGTAGACCGTGCTTCCACCTTTCGGCTAGCCATGCCATCAGCTCACAAGTGCGCCAGTTATTACGAAAACCATACTGAGGATCATTGTGTCTCGAGATAGTTTATAAGCCGACAGTTCATCATCGTGTATGATCTTAGAGTAAGGGACATAACTGCATTTGATCTAAGGGGATGGAATAATATTCAACTTGTTTAGGTAGCAGCTGAACTAATGCTATTTTCTATCTACTCCGAAAGAGCGCTAAAGAATAGGATTAATGAAAATGCATATCATTTTGCCAGCGTAAATTAATACCCCTTCAGAAGAATAACTTTCGTCCGATTAAAAATTCTACGTGCTCTGGTAAAGGCTGAAACATGATACATTCTGGATTAATGCGAAGCCCGCAGTAATCAGATTAGGCTTCTCCGAAGAGCTGATAACTAGAATGTTATTATATATGAGCGTTGGGATATAGGATAAGGCAGAACTTTTTAAGTTTTTGACGAACGATCAAAGCTGTCCAATACTTTTTGGACGCCTCAATTGTTGGAACTTCACATGTTTAAGAAAGGCGTTGTAGGCAGCTGATCTGTATTTATTGACGTTGAAGAACGCAGAGAAGTGGTAACTTCCTAGCCCACAAATGTTTGTTGCGTTTACCATAAACTCCCGGGCCATAGCAATAAAGAAACATTAAAAATACAAACTCAATAAGAAATGTGTACTGTAATAAATTATAGCATCTAAAAGTAGCAATCACAAAAAACAGTTAATTCAAATGCTGGAGACCAGTGGCAGTCAGGTTTAAAGGCTACGAGAAACTTTATAAATGAAATTATGGATCTCATGCGACCACTATCCCGAAATCCTCAGTAAATGATGCTGAATCTAAAAGTAGTGCGTATAAAGTGGCATTACAAATAAGGGTCGTTGCGTGCCATCTCTACAAAAAAAAAAACAAAAAAAGAATACGGCCTGGAGTGATACTACTTCAGGTACGATGTACGTATATAAGGCTGAAAATATTTAAAGACGCGTGCTGATTCTATAATACGAGTATAATACTAAATATTTCGTTCAACTGATCAAATCCTTGTGGTGCATAATTGGGAATAACTTAGATAACTTTTTGTGTGGGTCACAAGGAGGAGCACAGTGGTTTGTGCTAATTAGTGTGATGTAAAAGAATTTTTAAAGTTCACATAGTTCACATGGCTCAGTACATGGACTGTTCTGCAATTCGTGTAGTTCGTTGATGTACATTTTCCCCAAAATGAAAACGGAGACCAGCCGAACAATTTTTACTCGATCTTGACAAAGTCCATATTTCTTCGCCATAGAGCAGGACTATATGAAAAAAACCTACCATATACAATATAACATTATTCTTCTCAGTATTCGCGTTACTGCTAGAATAAATACCGAGTACCGAGTTGACCGCCGACGAGTGCACAAGTGAACTAGTGCACTCGTGTGCTGTGCAAAAAATAAAAAAAATAATAATAAAACAAAAAAGTGCAGTGCAGCGGAAAAAAAAATATCACACAGTGCGGGTATCCCACCACTCCCGCTCCAGGTCGTAGTACTGTTGCTTGCACTCAATCACTGCCATTACTGTATTTACCACACGGTACGGGCAGTGGCCGAGTGTATGTACCAACTGATGGATAGCGGGTTGTGAGTGAAAATTTTGTTGGTGCACTGTTTCATATTGTTGTAAGGGTATAACACCTACAACAATTTGATCCGGTAAATCAATGTCAGAATTTTCACTTCGCAGCCTTGCTTAGTATCGTCGGTGTTTGGGTTTTCTGTGTTTGTCTGTGATTATGACAAGGGAATTCAGGGTAGACGTAGCCAATATACGCGGGCTAAAAAGTAATCACTTTTCTGCGTACGTTCACGTCTGTAAGTACAGACCAGCTGTTTTGGCACTTAGTGAAACACAGGTAGATCCCCGACCACACCTCTCAGATCATTCTGATCTGAAGCTACTTGGCTACGAACTAGTGCCATTATTCTTCTCTCACCGCGGTCTCGTCATTTATGTGCGTAGTGATGTAGCTTACCAAACTCCACCACAATGTGATCCATGTTCCAATCCGGAATTCAACTTCATGTGGTTAAAATTCCATCTCCGTAAGCAAATTATCCACTATTGCTTTATTTATAGAAGCCCCAAACTGGACAGCAATTCAACTTTTAACGAGTTTGATGCGCTGTCTAACTCCATTCAAAGAGTTGTATCCCTGTATCCTCATACTGAAATCGTTATTACGGGCGATTTCAATATTCACAATTCTGTGTGGCTTCGACATTCTGGACAGACAACACCCGAAGGACGATGTGTTGAGATCTTCGCTGCGGAAAACAACCTAATGTAAATGAGCAAACGCGAATACCAGACGTTGATAATCATACCGCCAACACCCTGACCTTATTTTTAACTTCTCATCCTGATAAGTACACCATTGATGTGCTCTCCCCTCTAGGCTCGTCGGACCATTGTGCCATATCAGCTAATTTCTCGTACACCGACCACACAGTTAGAGAAAAAATTCCTAAAAGAACCGTATGGCAATATGAGAAAGCTAACTGGAGCGGTCTTAACAGCTTCTTTAGGAATTTTAACTGGTCGTTATGCTTCCTCAATAACGACGTGGTTGACGCTGCTGATATGATTACAGACACCATTCTCTTTGGAATGAGATCCTTTATTCCTCATTGGATAAAAAGTATCAAACCAAAATAAAAGACATGGTACGACTCGAGCTGTAAAGAGGCCGTCAGGGTTAGAGAAATATTTTTTCGGGCCTTCAAGACCAACCCGACAGAGGAAAACCGAAAAAAGTTCAAACGAGCCAGAAATGACTGCAACGCCCTTCTTAAGCGTGTGAAATTCCAATACGACCAAAAACCTCATTTACAATGACATTCCAGCTGTCAGCTCTTTGGATAAGGCCAATCTGCTTGCTGCACACTTTGCGGCCAGCTCAACACTCCCAGATTGTGCTTTGTCTCCGCCTACACTTGAGTGCATCGAATCTTCAATGGGACGAATCTACTTTCGCACTCGTGTAGTAGCAAGAGTACTTAAAGATCTCAACATACATAAATCCGCTGCTCCAGATAGTATAACTCCCCTTCTTCTGAAGTGGTGTTCTTCCTCGCTGGCAAAACCACTTCGTAAGCTTTTTCATCAATCCTACACTTTAGGACTCTTCCCGAGCAGATGGAAAACAGCATTTGTCCAGCCCGTCCTTAAAAAAGGCGAATCATCTTCTCTCTCCTCCTACTGACCCATTGCACTTACGTCCCTTCTTTCCAAGGTCATAGAAACGCTGCTAAATCGTTAGCTGATGAAATATCTCGAAACACGAAAACTTCTCAATGACCGGCAATAGCAACTGGTGATTTGATGCCACGTCTCATCGAAAAGCGGAACCAAAGCGTACATCAATCTGGCAAAAGCAAGATAGTTGCACTTAATATTTCTAAGGCATTTGACAGAGTTTGGCATCAGGCTCTTTTGTCGAAAATGCGTGCATTTGGGATCGACGACTCTCTTCTTCAATGGATTAGAAATTACCTTTCGGAACGTTCAATTCAAGTTGTTTTGGACGGTTTTAAGTCTGATATTCACAAAATAAATGCTGGTGTGCCCCAGGGTTCTGTTCTGTCACCGAAACTCTTTTTAATTTTCATTAGCGATCTCTTGTCTGCTACTTCTAATCCAATATATTCCGTTGCTGATGACAATACTCTCTGCTTTTCATATTCGTTCCCGGACTCATGGCCTTGCTCTTCGTCTGTAGAACGAGAACGGCAGCGTATGCTAAGCTCATTAAATTCCGATATCAACAGCATAACCAATTGGGGAACTATCAACAGAGTGGAATTTATTGCTTCCAAAACACAATCCATTATCCATGAATGGCACTTGCATCGTCGAAACCGAAAAATTTTCCATTCTCGGTATGTGTGTCAATGACAACTTACATTGGAATAACCATATATTTGATGTCGCCAAAAATGTTGCGAAATGTCTAGGTTTCCTCAAGCGGTGTAAGAAATATTTTCCCCCTCTGATCTGGCCTCAATATATAAGGCATTCATCCGCCCAAAATTGGAGTACAATGCCCACATCTGGTCAGGTGCTCCTAAAACATCTCTGCACCTGCTAGTTAGGATTCAAAACCATGCGATAAAACTTTTTAATGATACTAATATCACTCAATCAATGGACACCCTCGAACACCGACGAAATGTCTCGTGTCTCACTTTGTTTTATCGCTATTTCCACCACCAGTGCTCCACTGAAATCACCAGTAGTATTCCGCCCATTCAAACTTTCAACCGTAACACCCGTCTCGCTATGAATGCTCATCAGTAAACCCTCAAGCCCATTTTCGGACGTACTCTAAAATATCGTGATTCGTTCCTAAGCCGTACAACTAGCTGCCCTGCCGATCTCTGTATTTCCTGGTCGTTATAACTTGCAAACATTTAAAAACAATGTACAACGGTACCTCTCTTTATTTCTTCCCTAAATTTCCTTTGCCCGCGCTGTGTACAATCACCTTAAGGGTACTCAAACCCCTTGAGCGCGCGCTGATTATAAAAAAAAAAAAAATGCAGAGAAAGTCATTAACTAGCTTATAAATACATATATCTGAAGTGACATTCTGAGACGAGCCTGTGTTTTGTTGACAGCATTTATTTGAATTTGCGCACGTTAACTACAAGAGAGTAAAAATTTAGTCCGTGGGAAATTTTACTAGCCTAAAGCAACAGTGAAGTGGACCAAATAGTTTGAACAAATGGATAGAGCGCTAACATACGAGTAGCATAGGATAGCGGATAGGATCTTGTAGGCGATGCTGAGGAGACACTTATACCTTTATTATAGGCAGTTTGCAAAATCCATTCTCATCGAATCGAAAATACTGTGGTCTATTTACCAGTCTTAAATATTTCTTCCGAGCACATTTTGCAGATGATCTATTGCATGTTTAAAACAACTGAGCATGTTGGTCCACCAGCCCTAGTAACTTTTTTGAACTTTAATTTAGATGTAGCTATCTTTGATTTGTCCAATCCTTCGGATTGAATTTTTCGTTATGCCTCACAGCGGAATTTACATCTACATAATGTCGTCGCAATACAGTCTACAAAAATGATCCTTCAATATCCTATGTACCTGCTGCGATTTCACGAGTACTATTATCTGCTGATCTTTGTATTCCTGTACCCTTGAGACATCCTAGAGGATTATCTTAGCTCCCACGGACTCAATATTCACCCGCCGCAACGTTTAAAAATCCATCATACTAGAAGGTTGATAATCAAAAGACCTCTACATTCCTTTGTAAATATTTAGATGAGGAAAACACGTACAGTCCACGACAATGTTTCGCTCTGTCAAGTCTACTAGAATGAAACCAGTATTGTTGGAGGTTTCGTGTAGACATTTCTCAACAACAGTTCTGCCAAAGATGCCCTCCGTTCACAGCTTGTAATATTATATTGTAAATGCCATTCTAAGAGCCGTGTCTTATTCTTGACACTCAACCACACTGTATCGAACTCAAGTTCCAGCTTACGATATGTACATATGTATGTGGAATTGTCTTGGGGAAATATCAATGAATATTTATTCCAATCATGCAGCCAATTCTATTGCATAATATAATACGAATTTGATAACCCACGTTTCAAATAAAAAAAAAAAGCAATGACGCTGTGCATCATTTGCTTCTTTAGCTTCTTGCTTTTATCATTTCCTTTCAAGCTGAATATGACCTGTTTTTAACTTATTCTAAAAACAAATTTTGTTAGCCCCAGGTAGCTGTTATTGAAAATATTACACGTGCTCTACATACAACCGTTTAGATAGTTATCTTAATTGAGGAGATTAATGACCTTCAAGATCGCAACATTCATTCGATTTTAAGCATCTTAAAATACTTTCACGTAATTGGCCATTAAAATCTCGGTATGGTTTTGATGTTTGCTTATTTTTAGAAAGAGATAAGATTTTCCTATCAAATGGAACATCAGCTCTGTGTTAAAAGTACCACTGACTCTGGTACTATCATTTTTGGTGTGACCACATTGACTTGCGTCACCAGATACTTATCCGCTAGATTCTAGACTTGTTATCTGCGCATTTTAATCCGAATTTAAATTATATGCATTTATAATGCATTTCAACCTTTGAAGCATAAACAAGATAACCATGTTTTTCAGTTTTAATGGTTGAAATGACTTTTGGACTTTACTTTGAGTTACGCACATCATTGAAGGATTTTGAAGATGATCACAGATCTCCGAATACAAGTTATTGCATTAAAACAAGAACTCGAATTCTAAAAGCAGTTTAGCGAATAAAATTTAAAATATAAAACAAGAGATTAGCTCAGCGTAAAAATAAATTAATTGAAAGATCAAGAAAACAATTTATACGGGTATTAATCACGAGCTATTATTATGTAAACATTCGTGTGGCAGAAATGCAGCAACTCTGTAGACAATAGAACCCTGACACATGCGGTACAGAAACAACCTCATGGATAAATAAATAAACAGGAACAGCACCTGAAATAATACTCAAGTGTTTGTGTTTGTTGAGGAACCATTGAGAAGTTATGACCGGACAAACGTATGTATGTGTCGATTTATTATTTTATACCAGTTTTAGGTTTATGAATATGGCTAGGCCATAGTAAAGTTTCTGATGTAGCCAGAACCGCCAAAGAAGCCCTGACATTACTGGTACTCTGCACCACATGCTGCTTAATTTCGATGATTGAGAAGGAACCCATGCCTTCAGAGCTGAGAGACTGTAAGTACTAGTAAGCGATCCGTACGTAGTAGGGGACTTCGTCTTCAAGTCAGATTTGCTTACACAGTTCACGGTGGGCTTGTAAGAGAAGTCTAGAAAACATGTTTCCGGTTTCAGTTTTCTGGTTGAATCAGACACTCTCGTAAGTATGTTCTGTTAGAGCAGAGCTAATTATATCGGTAGATTCCCAATTGCTTTTAATGTGGTTTGAACCACATATAGTACTGAACAGTAGAATACGGTTTAACTGTTCAATCCTGAAACTTGATTCAGCCAGGAGAAAGCTATAATTATTTGATAGCATTCACTATTTGAATCTATTTTGCTCGCCCATTAGGAACGGAATTCAACCCGAGCCTGTGCTAGTATGCGCTAGTTCTAGCACAGGGGTTTAAAAAACTGGAAAACAAAGTGAGCCCAGTACGAGCAAACGCGGCAGGCCCATAGATAGATCTTTTATGCCAGGAACAAAAAAAAAACATAGAACACGCTCAAAGTCACTTAAAGACACATGTGCAGGTACGTTTAACGGAGACGTTAAGTCTGCTCATAAATCCCATGCACAAACTGTTAAGAGTTCAAGTGAAAGCAAAATAAAGGAAAGCATGTCTAAAAGGCCTGGTGGAATGGAGACTGCCGAAGAGAGACCTAACACATCAGGGATATCCTACAGGGATACTAGGTCCCAATATAAGGTCGCTATCATGTACTCAATGCACCTAGAGCAAATTCTTACGAACCAAAGGATCAAGCTAGGGATTAAAAGCCTACCTATTGCAACATATGGACAAATCGGACAAAAATTGTACAATCCTAAGATTTGTAGCCATCTCAGCTAGAGAGGGATGATTTTCGATCACCTGCCATGACACAGTAACCAACAACTGGTTCATATCTGCCTTAGGCAGAATAAAATCATAGAAAGTCTACGTATAACACAGGGACATGAGGTTCCCATTCCAGAAGCAGACAACCTTACCGAGGACGTTCCTAGCGCGGATCGATAAACAAAACTCCGGCGTATTCACGAAAAGCTGGCGAGTACTCAGAGTCACTAAGGAGGAGAGCGGAGACGAAACCATCACATTCGCTATGGATGAGGTTTCCAAAGATTGCATCCTAATCCCAGGATGTAAACTTTCCATCAACTTTTCGTGGGTCCTGATTAGAATAAAACGATCATTGAGACCAGTCCAGAATAATAATCTGAAGCCAGAACTGAGGGCAGAGCGCCAGCTCACCCAAAGTTTAGCTCTCGGTAAAGACTACTCGATGCGAGAAAAGGGAGTACACTTGGAGCTGATAAGGCCCAAACAAACACCCAGACAGCTGGGTGGAAATGGCTAAGGGAGAGCCTCAAAAGTTGAAGGCTTCAGAAGATTTATTCTTAAAGTCAAGGACCTCAAAAAACAGGACCTGCCTGGAGAAGCTAAAAATGTAGGGAGTTCTGCCGACATATGTATCTCTGTAATAGATTTTTTTATGCGATTAAGGTGCATTCAAGTTAATCTACAGTATTCAAAAGCCGCCTTTGCGGTATAACATCATAGATTTAATATGGCTCGCCTAGATATAACCTTTTTCTAAAAGCCGTACATATACAAAGACCGGATACGAGGCTATTTCATATGTATGCCCGCTACTTGGCGGGTGACTCCTGCGACCTGGACTTTCTGTTATTGCAACGACTCATTGACTACTGTGGCAAAAGGAGACTCGAGCTGATAATTGGATACAATTCGAGCACCCACCATACCAACTAAGGCAACTCAAATATTAACAAAGAGGTGAGTCTCTTCCAGGATTACAAAAGACTGGCATGTGCTATGTTCAGCTGTGCTCATTACTAAATTTCGCTCAGCCGGAAGGCAGAGCTAATCTCAATCTGCATGCCGAAAATGACTATCATACAGAGTCAGAAGTCTTATCGCTGATAAGTTTCTTAAATTTTTATATGGCGACACTTTCAGAAATTTTATCTGTTTCTTCTTCAAACCGAGATTTGGGCGTTGATGGATGAGTATCTACTTCTATCATGACTGATACCACGCTGCATATTTCTCTTCTTCCCAAGATAATGGTTTCTAGTCTGTAGTACAGAACAGTTGAAATCACTGGAATTAGAGCCCTAAACGCAATAAACTTATGATGGATTGGTTAGATATAGGTCAGATAGTGACTACGGCCAATTTTATGACAAGTCAATGTAGCCATAACTTTCGTTTACTTACTTATTTAATTTACTTACTTAAGGTGGCGCTACATTCCGGGGTGAACTTGGGCCTCAACAAGCCAGCTCGATATTTAGCTAGCCGCCTCCAGTTTCACACCCTAAATTGTCTGACGTCCCTATCTTTTATTTAGTACCTACAATTTGTAGTAAAGTTAGCAGAATTAGTTCTACGCCACACTGACCGTAAGTAAGAATCCGCATTTAGTAACTTTTAACCCACCGTAATTAATAAGTGACTTCAGACTCCAGTTTCCGTTTAGTGACACACTTCATCAAATTATTAAATATTATTCCAAATGAGATGTGTTAAAGTATACAAACCAACCGAAGTCATCACAGGGTACTTGCCTGACAGATGCTAATCGCTTTACGTCTATTTATATCTATATTTCATGCATTTTTAATGAAATTCCAACGGTATATTGTTTACTCCCTAACTTGACTTAACACGAGGATGATTTGTTAGCGTATCAACCCCAAGACATTTGTCTGCCTATATCCAAGTGGAATTATTCAAAAAGAATTTCAAGTATGGACATGACCTTTAAGTCACCAACCGCACTATGCCAAACAAACAGGCTGTGACGTTCGCAAAAACCAAAAACAATTCCACTGCACCATACAAAACCAACTCAATACAATTCCAGCACCAACATCGGCATCACCATTATGAAACCGTATTATGAAATTTCCAACGAAAATTTCGCTGCTCCATGATCTTCGTCAACATCGCTGGAGAGTTACCATTGAAATTTTTGGCTAAATTTGCAAACAAAAAAAATACCCAAACCAGACTGCCTCTGAATATCATTACCTATTCTTAAAGGTAATCTGCATTGGCATGGCATAAACCACTTAAAATTTAAATTATTTGCCACTCTTTGAATTATTAGTATTTTTTTTTTTTTTTTTTTTTTTTTTTTTTTTTTTTTTTTTTTTTGATTTTTCTGTAGATCAAAATTACGGGTTTTGCTAGAGAGTTTTGTAGTTTGATAGTCAACTTCCCGCTACTACTAGATTTGCTATCGAAGTCGACAGTATAAATTGATTTGATGCCATCGTATTCTCATCATTCAAGTTAACTCGCTTAAACTTACTACAAGCTTAAAACAACCCCAACCAATCTCAAGATGAAATTCGTTATCGTTTTCGCTGCCTTCTTCGCCGTTGCATTGGCTGCCGCTGTTGACCAATCCAGGGATGCTCAAATCGTCCGTTACGACAATGACAATATTGGAGTTGAAGGATACAACTGGGCGTAAGTTACATCCACCTCAGAATGACACTGTGATCATTTGTTAATTCATGAATTGTTTTGTTATAGCCTTGAGACCAGTGATGGTAAATCCGCCAGCGAACAAGGTCAATTGAAGAATGTTGGAACTGAAGAAGAAGCCATTTCTGTCCATGGTCAATTCAGCTATGTTGGTGATGATGGTGTCACCTACTCCGTATCCTACGTTGCCGATGAGAACGGTTTCCAACCCACAGGTGCTCATTTGCCAGTTGCCCCAGTTGCTTAAGATCACTTCCCCGTTCTTCAAGCTGTCCACCTCAAACGCACCTAATTGTAACGATCAGATTGATGCATTTTTGTCGATTTATGGGAGTTCAATAGTTTGTTAATTAGTTTAAGTGATGTTTTTTACAATGAAAAGCAATAAAAGTTGTTGAAAAGAAAAATCTCGAAACTAAGTGTCTTTTGAATTCTTCCAAATTAAACCAATCCACTTCTAGGAGCACAAGTTGCGGACTTGTGAGCTAAGGCTCGTGCTTGGAGAAGCCTGGCTTCAAAGATACTACGACTACTCCTCCACTTCGCAATTGGAAACTTGGCGAGCCTCGTTGTGAGCTTAATCAAATGCTAAGCTCATGAATTTCACTTTTGTATAATTAAATGCCGAATCACATCCTAAGTGGATGGTGAATTGTTGATGGTTTGTTTGACATCAATTTCTGCGCACACCTCCAGCGGGTTTTGTGATTTTACAGATGGAGCAAGAAAGACTTTAAAGGTAATAGTTCGCATCGTGAAGAATCCCGCAAGATGCGAGTATCTTCTTGGAGTAAAATTAGGAAACAATAAATGTGATATAAACTATAAACTTGTTAGCAAGAAAGTCAGTCAGATAAGTGGTTTGTTAATAAATAATGTTGCCAGATTCAAGTCTTTCAATTTTATGATATCCTTGCCTTTAGGGAGTGTAAATAGTTGCGGTTATTCCCCTCAAACAAAAATTAGGAAGCCAAAATCAAAATTGAGACGTGATCGTAGTAAAGGATAACTCTGAAACCAACTATTAAATTTGGTGGATCATAATGATCCTTTTATTCATGGAAGAACTTTTCCGTCACGGAACTTTATTTGTAATATTTCCGTTCTGTTCGTCAAACCTAGCTACGAGTACATATAGTTTTTGGTGGGCCCGCATATGGAGCCTAAAATTGCATGCAATCAAATTAGATGGAATGAACAGTGTTGCCTGCATCCAATTTCATGACCTAATGCTCCTGTTTTAGGGCAAGTTTGCCAAATTCAAAACTTATGGCTTCAGAACGATCTGTCAGGATTTCTGAAGTAGATACGTGGCTGTTGACAACGCTGTAGCCAGCCTGTAATGTACAAGAGGTGCCATAGGTTGGGAATTACCCGCAAGGTTATATAACCGGCAGTGTAAAAAACCATGTATTGATACGAAACGACCGAGCACTTGAGAAATGGATATAAAATGCAAATGATTTTCGGTATTGCCCGTGAAGTGCTAGGTATCCTAAAAGCACTCGGACTTGCAACTAGCTGTGACTGTAGACTGCTATAAAGCATACCGCCATCTTAGAAATGCGATGCAATGGACAAGGTGTAAGAAAAATGGTAAGTTGCGACAAATACTACGATGACTACTACCGAGAAGATAAATAGGCGCTATTTGGATACACATCTGTCATTAAGGGCAGATGTCTCTAGTATTTTTCGTGGACGCCTGACGTGTTGACTTAAGCTCCCGGGATGCCCATAAATCCATGGGGTTCAGGATATGTCAGGCCAGTGCACACCGTCATTTCTCGGATATCAATTTGAAACCCACGTTGGAGGCTAAGGTTCCACCCTTGGTATGAGTCGAGGCCAAATTAAAACCTATTACCGATCTAGGGGTCACGGCACCCAGTACCTATTGCAACTCTACATCGAGTCAAAGCTTCCTTCTGCTTCACTTCGTACGACTTTAGTTTTAAACTACAGCCTGTATTACGCTCCATTTTGGGGCTAACCTTTTTCAAGTCAGACTCGGACCAATGTCCAGGAGGCCCTGAATCCCAAGGCACAAAGTTTTACGTCCTGGTAGGGACTACCGGTATTCCTGCTACCGAAAAGGACTTATGGCTAGCCGCTTATAACTGGTCAAATCGCAGCAACTTTCAATGACAATGAAATCTGAAAACCTTTACGATAAAACCAGTCTTTCCCAACCCCCTATTCTCTATTATTATAAAAGGTAATTTTTTTTCAGTGTTCTATTTTTGACAGCTCTCGCGTGATTTGCGACATGTGTCAAAGTCAAACATGCTCAGTTAGCATTAGCGTTAGAGTTAGGTAATAAACACATCTGCCATATTTGGGTCGATGACGATGAACAGCCTCAGGCAATGAAAGAGCTACCAATGCAACCGGAAAGATGCACTGTTTGGTGCGGTTTATGGTCCGACGGGATCATTGGCCCGTATTTTTTCGAACTTCTTTTTCACAAAATGCACGAGCTGAACCTCGTCGACATGTGGTTCCAGCAAGATGGCGCTACATGCCACACAGTAGGCCAGTCAATAGACATCTAGTCACTCGTCTATGCCGATTAACCAGCGTCAATTGCAGCCTAGGAAGACAACATTACAAGTGTTACTACCGAGATACTAGCCAAGATGCTCGAAAAAGTGATCGAAATTGGACTCTCTGAATGGACAACTTAAAACCTAGTCGTGGTCAACATTTACATGAAATAATCTTTAAAAAGTAAATACCAAGCACTGACTTATTAACTAAAATATAAATTTTATACACTCTTGCATGCTTCCTGTTTTTTTTTTTTTTTTTTGACAATTAAAAATAAACGCTTAAAAAAACGGTAATCTACGTCACTGACAGACACAGTCTTGATAATTGAGCAGGGCCCTGTCATGAGGGGGAGACTTAAATAAGAAATCTTGCGATTCAGAAATGTTAAAATGGCACAACTGACTACTTTTAAGAGTTTCTCGACAAAAAATATGCTCAATGTACTGCGCATGATTTTAAAATCGTGATTTTAACGCAAAGATAGGAGAATGAGACATCTTTAGTTCTACATTCGGTAAATATAGCCTGCACTATACCAACCCCGAAGATGGATTCAGGCTTCTTCATTTGCATGGCATAAACCACTTTATATTTAAATTATTTGCCACTCATTGAATTATAATTATTTTCTTTTCTTCGATAACCAACATTACGGGTTTTGATAGCGAGTTTTGTAGTTTTGGTAGTCAACTCGCCGCTACTACTAGATTTGCTATCAAAATCGACAGTATAAATTGATTTGATGCCATCGTATTCTCATCATTCAAGTTAACTCGCTTAAACTTACTACAAGCTTAAAACAACCCCAACCAATCTCAAGATGAAATTCGTTATCGTTTTCGCTGCCTTCTTCGCCGTTGCATTGGCTGCCGCTGTTGACCAATCCAGGGATGCTCAAATCGTCCGTTACGACAATGACAATATTGGAGTTGAAGGATACAACTGGGCGTAAGTTACATCCACCTCAGAATGACACTGTGATCATTTGTTAATTCATGAATTGTTTTGTTATAGCCTTGAGACCAGTGATGGTAAATCCGCCAGCGAACAAGGTCAATTGAAGAATGTTGGAACTGAAGAAGAAGCCATTTCTGTCCATGGTCAATTCAGCTATGTTGGTGATGATGGTGTCACCTACTCCGTATCCTACGTTGCCGATGAGAACGGTTTCCAACCCACAGGTGCTCATTTGCCAGTTGCCCCAGTTGCTTAAGATCACTTCCCCGTTCTTCAAGCTGTCCACCTCAAACGCACCTAATTGTAACGATCAGATTGATGCATTTTTGTCGATTTATGGGAGTTCAATAGTTTGTTAATTAGTTTAAGTGATGTTTTTTACAATGAAAAGCAATAAAAGTTGTTGAAAAGAAAAATCTCGAAACTAAGTGTCTTTTGAATTCTTCCAAATTAAACCAATCCACTTCTAGGAGCACAAGTTGCGGACTTGTGAGCTAAGGCTCGTGCTTGGAGAAGCCTGGCTTCAAAGATACTACGACTACTCCTCCACTTCGCAATTGGAAACTTGGCGAGCCTCGTTGTGAGCTTAATCAAATGCTAAGCTCATGAATTTCACTTTTGTATAATTAAATGCCGAATCACATCCTAAGTGGATGGTGAATTGTTGATGGTTTGTTTGACATCAATTTCTGCGCACACCTCTAGCGGGTTTTGTGATTTTACAGATGGAGCAAGAAAGACTTTAAAGGTAATAGTTCGCATCGTGAAGAATCCCGCAAGATGCGAGTATCTTCTTGGAGTAAAATTAGGAAACAATAAAGGTGATATTAACTATAAACTTGTTAGTAAGGAAGTCAGTCAGATAAGTGGTTTGTTAATAAATTTATATTTCCAGATTCAAGTCGTTCACTTTTATGTGATATGAGATCTTTGCCTTTAGGGAGTGTAAATAATTGCGGTTATTCTCCTCAAGCAAAAATTAGGAAATCCAAATTAGCTTTTTGTTTTTTTATTTTAAGTAAAATATCATATTTTTGAAATTCCAAATAAAATTATGAAAAAATTTTAGTCTTAGAACGACAATTTCCTTTGTGTCAATATGTTTATCAAGCTGATACAAAATTACTCACCTTCTTCATCTCGACAATATTTTTAATTCAAATTACAGTCATCGTCTGGCTCTCGTAGCGTACACATCGCGTTGTTAGCTATTTCCCGCTGCGTTCTGCTTGTGGCTTGATTCCTTCGTGAAAGTTCTTTTTCTTACCTCACTCGCACTCCCTAATCGGCTGTTTTATTTCCTCTTCTCTTTATTGCGGTTAATAAATTGATCTCCCTTTGTGGTCGTATTTACGGCATGGGCCCACCGGGGCCGTTAAACACGCCCGGGAACCGGTTTGACATTCTATCTGATATGTCTTCTGAACAACCCAGGGCAAAGAAAAATAAACGTGGATTTTCACCGGTTGAATTCCCAGAGTTACCCGTTGTTCGTAAATTTGTAGTGATAGCAGCAAAAAATGACAAAAAACCTTTATCAAGCGTGAGTATTTTCCTTCTAAAAAAATCAATTGACGCTATTAGTACCTGTTACGACAACATATCTATGCTGAAAGATGGAAGCGTCCTCTTATTAGCAAAAACCCAACAAATTGCGGATAAATTCCTTAAAACAAGTGTTCTAGCAAACCAACTCCCAGTAACAGTTAGCCTTCACAAATATATCAACTCCTCTAAAGGTGTTGTATACGCACCATGGTTGAAAAATGTTTCAGAATCCGAAATCGTTGCGGAGATGAAATCGCAAGGTGTAACCGAGGTGTACAAGTTCACCAAAAAGGTCAATGATAAACTCGAACCTTGTACAAACTGTCTTGAAAAACATTCATCCTCTTCAAAAGATTGCCCCAAATTTGTTCAAAGCAAAGATATAATTACTATCAAAATCAAAAATAAGTGCAGTATGGCCGAGGCCAGGCGCACATACAATGAACAAAATCGTGAGCGCATTACAAATTCACTATCTCTTTCTGAGCGAATTAAAAATAAAGTAGCTAACAATACTTATCAACTCCAAAACACTCATCCTCCTACCCCACTCTCTCAAACCAAATTCAGCGAAATCAATACAGCACAAACAACAAACCAACCTGCAATACGTACCTCACCATCGCCCCCTACCCCATCTTCATTTCGTACTACAGAATTACATAGCTATCAGTCAATGCCCTCTCCCTTTATCAAACCAAAACAACTCTTAGAGCAAACCAAACCCATTACCATTAATAAAAAATTAGCCTCACCAGAAACAACCGACTCCACCACACACTACATCCACAATAATCACACACTTCCCCAAATCAACTCAACTCTCTTACCAATTCTACAAACGCCAAAGATAACGATCTGATAGAGAGTACAATACAGATGAAAGCTCACACAAATAAAATCTCTAAAACCTCCACATTGTTGGCTGCGCTTGCGGAGGGGAGCAGGGATCTATCCACTGTGTGTAGTAGGATCTGTGTTCTTCCCGGCAAGCGGAACCATCGAATCAGAATTGACCACCAACACAGCCGACAACAGAAAACATTCAAGTCTCTCGACATTTTACAATGGAACCTTAACCTGGTTTCAAAAATAATTATGATGAACTCAATATATTAATAAAAGAGCGTAGATACAATATAATCTCATTACAAGAAACCCATCTGCCATATAAAGTAGACCCCATAACGAAGCCATATCTTGGGTATTTTGTTAATTTACCCTGCAATTTAAAAGCAGTTAGTGGAGTCGGAATACTTATTAAAAACAATATCCCTCATGTACACAAACCAATAAATTCAAATGTTCTATCGACTGCCGTACGAGTCCACATGGGTATTAGGATTACGATTATCTGTGATTACATTCTTCCTGGGCAACCATTCACTCATTCTGGCTTGGAGAATATCATTCGGCAGACCCAACCACCATACATATTCACTGGTGACGTCAACTCATGGAGTGTGCTTTAGGGTTCCCTTAGAACTAACAAGAAGGGTGCAGTTATTGAAAACTTTATCACAAAATCCGACCTAACCATGCTGTTCCTCAATACTCTTACCAAAAATAACTTGGCACATCTCAGATGATCTCCATGGTAGCGATCACTTCCCAATATCTAATTCATTGCTGCTATCACCTAGGCATGAAACCATCAAACATACCCCAAAATACAAAACAGATCTGGCTAACTGGAACTCATTTAAAAATACACTTGTACATCATCTCGCAAAAGTTACCACAGCCTCCACTTGTATAAAGAGGGAAGCTGTGGTTTTACTTAAATGCATTCGGCATGCTGCTAATCACTCCATCCCCCAATCGTCTCCCACAACGACCAAACGATACGTGCCCTGGAGGAACCCTGATTTGACTAGGCTAAGAACCGAAAAGTTTACGACTTGGAGGGCTTTCAAAAAAAATCCTACCCAAGTCAATCTATTGGCCTACAAAAAAGCTAATGCTCTTTTTAGGAGATTGCTGAAAATCAGCAAGACAAAAAGCTTTGAGGACTTTACAGGAAATATTAATCCAAACTCATCCCCAAGCACAGTTTGGCAAAAAATAAGGACTTTGACAGGCAACGTTACAAAACATAAAAACATATTGTCTATTAACACGCAAGCTGGCTCTATAACCGACCCTATCGAAATCTCCAACTTCTTTGCTCAAACCTGGTCATCCAATTCAGCAAACTCCAACTTTCCATCGGCCTTCAACACCAATCGATTGGAAAGCCTCAATATAATTCCAATACCTGCAATGAACGCAGCAGCACAACGTATTGAAACTTGACACTGTGCTTGAATTTGAGAGCTGTCTATGCAAATTACAAGGCAAGACACCAGGGCGTGATAGGATCTCCTATCCTATGATAAAAAAATCTTCCAGACTCAGCTATGTTAAGACTTTTATCCTTGTATAATGAGTAATATTTTCAGTAAAGGTATTATACCTCAAAGCTGGAAAATAACTACCATCATACCCATACCTAAACCCAAGAACGATATTGCGAATGTAAATAGCTATCGTCCAATATCACTGCTTCCTTGCTTATCAAAGGTTCTTGAAATGATAATTGCAAACAAAATTTTATGGCTAACCGACTTTAAAAAGCTGTTAAGTCCTAACCAAGTCGCATTCAGGCCAAGAAGAGGGTGCATAGATGCCCTACTCCACATTGACTACGTTGTCACAAACGCCCTCTCAGCACGTAACCATCTTACAATCCTAACCTTAGATTTTGAAAAGGCCTTCGACCGCGTAGGCATACACCTTATTCTTAACAAATTAAGAGAATGGGGAGTAGGACTGAAAATCTTTAGATATTTTAAATCCATTTTAACGAACAGAAAGTGCTGCATTAAAATTCGAAACATGTTCTCAGCTCTCATGCCGCTCGATAATAGTATCCCCCAAAGATCTCCATTGTCGTTCATATGCTTTGTAATCGCTTTTAATCAACTAAGTGACATTATTTCCAATTAAAAGGATCTAGATCACTGTATCTATGCCGACGATGCATATATACTGTAGAATGTTTGTGTGGGTACAAATAATAGAACTTATTATTTTCAATACAAATCCCTTTATTCAGTACAGTTACAATTCACTATTTAATTCTTTCTCTCAGTACAATTCAATTTCTCAACCACTTATACTTTTCTTATCTTTTACTTAAACCACTTAATCACTTCTTCTAATTAACACTTCAAATTCAACTTTGGAACTGATTTGCATACCTTTGGGATGCTGGTATTTATACTCGAATGACATACTTCGAGAACAATCCACGTCATCCAGCGTTCCATACAATTTCCAATTTGCTAGAAAATTCGATTCTACTCTCCAGTCGAGACTGCTAATCCAGTATCGAAACCTTCAAGTCTTCGAGTTTCGACATTTTCTGCTAGATGCCGCTGCTCACATTTGAGTGGTTATCACATTGCTCCCTCCCTACAGTTGTTCGTTCCGAACAACTTCGTCATTCAGCATCCCGTTGAAATGACACATTCTATCCAAATGGACCACTTTAAATTTTCCTCGATCCCCACGCTGGATCCGGTAGACAACGTCATTAATGCGGGTTATCACCTTGTATGGACCTTCCCAGTCCTGTTGCAATTTTGGTGATTTGCCTTTCTTACGCTGAGGATTATACAGCCAAACCAGATCTCCTTCGTTGAAACCGGAAGATTTCGCCTTGATATCGTACCTAGTTTTCATGCGGCTGCTTGCTAGCTTCATCTTTTCTCTGGTGTCTTCATGCAATTTACGAATCCTGCTGCGTAAGTCATTCACGTACTCGTTCACCTCTTTGGGCTCCGTCGGTGGGGATCCGAATTTTGCTTCACTTGGCAACCGAATCGTTTGACCAAATAAGATCTCGGATGGTGTGTGCCCTGTTGATCTATGGACCGCGTTTCGGTAGGCCATTAAGAAGAGGGGTATGTGTCGATCCCAATCCCGCTGGCAGTTGCTGACAACCTTAGATAGATGCTCATTCAAGGTCCGATTGAATCGCTCGACCATTCCATCAGATTGAGGGTGTAGTGGCGTTGTCCTTGTCTTTCTTATTCCCAAATATTGGCATATTTCCTGGAAGACTTTTGATTCAAAGTTTCGCCCTTGATCAGAGTGCAGCTCCATTGGGACCCCAAATCTGCTCACCCAGTTGTTGACTATCTGTTCGGCTACGGTCTTAGCCTCTTGATTTGGGATGGCAAACACTTCCGGCCACTTACTGAAGTAATCCATGACTACGAGAGTATATCGGTTTCCATTAAAGGTTTCGGGAAACGGCCCAGCGATGTCGATGGCTATTCGTTCGAAAGGTGCTCCGACATTGTATTGTTGCATTTGTCCATGTGGCTTTACTTTTGGGCCCTTGGTAGCCGCACATCTTATGCACTTTTTGCACCAATTCTCGACATCTTGTTTAGCGCTTAGCCAATAGAAACGTTCCCTTACCTTTTCCAACGTCTTATTTATTCCCAAATGGCCTCCTGAGATTCCGTCATGTATTTCATGGAGCACTTAGTTGACTCTGGACCGTGGCACAATTAGCTGCATACGAGATGTTGTCCCATCTGCACTTTCCCATTTTCTCTTCAGCAATCCATCTTGCACAAAAAGCGAGTCCCACTGTGCCCAGTATGCCTTCAGAGTTTGGCTCCGATCTGATATCTGCTGCCAGCTTGGTCTTTCCTCGTGTTCTTTCCAGGCCAATATTGGTTCGATGTCATTGTCTGCCTGTTGGGAGGAACGGATTTCGTCTATACTCCAACCCTCTATTGGCTCAGTCCTGATCATTTGGATAGCTGCCTGTTCTTTCGCTTCTTTACGGTTGCAGTGTTCGCATTTTACCCCGCACGGTCGACGAGAGAGAGCATCAGCATTTGAGTGGAGTGTTCCCTTGCGGTGTTGCACTTCAAAGTCGTAGCCCTGCAACTGCTCGATCCATCTTGCAACTTGGCCTTCAGGGTTCTTAAATTGGAGTAGCCATTTCAGAGCTGCGTGGTCTGTCCGGAGAATGAACTTTTGTCCGTAGAGGTACTTATGGAAATGCTTCGTAGCCAGAATTAAAGCCAGAAGCTCGCGCCGGGTTACACAGTAGTTCCGTTCAGGTCTGGAGAGTACTTTACTGTAATATGCGACCACTTTCTCTTGACCATCATGAACCTGGGAAATCACAGCTCCGACCCCAACATTGCTAGCGTCTGCATCCACGATGAACATTTTTCCGGGCGTCGGGTAACCCAAGATGGGGGCATTGCACAGCTGTCGCTTCAGTTCTTGAAATGCTTTTTCGCATTCTCCAGACCACCTGAACTGTCGGCCTTTTTCTGTAAGTTGATGCAGGCTCTTCGCAATGCCAGCAAAATCCTTTACGAACCTTCTGTAATACGTGGCGAGTCCCAAGAAGCTTCTCAGTTGGTGTTTATCTTTTGGAGAAGGCCAACTTTTCACGGCTTCGATTTTGTCAGGATCCGTTCTTACTCCTTCCGCTGATATAATGTGACCCAGATATTTTACTTCCGGACGAAAAAAGGCGCACTTTTCCGGGTTGAGCTTTAAATGAGCACTTCGTAGCCTCTCAAACACGTCTTTTAGATTTTCGCGGTGCTCCTCGTACGTCTTACCTATGACGATAACGTCGTCCAAATATACTAGGCAGGTTTTCCAGGTGAGTCCTTGCAATGTTCGTTCCATTAGTCGCTCGAAGGTGGCCGGAGCGTTGCACAGTCCAAACGGCATCACTGCAAACTGCCAAAGACCGCTTCCTGTAGTGAAGGCAGTTTTCTCACGGTCCGTACGATTTATCTCTACCTGCCAGTAACCGCTCTTCAAGTCAAGTGTTGAAAACCATTTCGCTCCAGAAAGCATATCCAAAGTGTCATCGATTCTCGGAAGTGGGTAGCTGTCCTTTTTAGTGACATCATTGAGACGTCGGTAGTCTACACAAAATCTCGTGCTGCCATCTTTCTTCTTCACGAGGACCACTGGAGATGCCCACGGACTTTGCGATTCTTCAATCACTCCCTCAGCTTTCATCTTCGACATCATTTCGGCAACTTCTGTTTGCTTTGCCAATGGAAGACGCCTTGCAGGTTGACGGATTGGTCGAGCGTCTCCGGTGTCAATGTGGTGTTGAACAATATGCGTACGTCCATATTCTCCGTCTTGTGTAGCAAATATATCAGCGTACTCACCGATTAGTTTTTCTGCCAGGATTCGCTGATCTTCGTCCAGATTACAGAGGCTGAGAATTTTGTTCTTGATTTTTATGCTCTGAACTGTTGTGACCGGTTTTGCACCCTTTTTTTCCGTTGTGGTCGATATAGCCTCAACAGGTACGCATTTTCCTACTATCTCCCCCTTTTTCACCTTTACACTGAATGTCTTTGGATTTAGAATCCTTACAGGGACCATGTTGTTCTTTGGCTCCACTAAGGTCTTTCCCACCATGAAGTCTCTTCTCTTTTCTGGCTCCATCAAATAGAATCGGTGGCTACCAGGACCACCTTCCACTTTTGCCCACAAAATTGCTTCTGACGAAGGCTCTAGACTCTGATTGCTGCAGATGACGACATTTGAGACTGAGGTATTGGCGTTTCCGTATATCATTGGTATCTCCATGTTTCCGTATTTCAGGGTTTGTGCCCCCAAGTCGACTACAAGTCCATGTTCTCTCATGAAGTCTGTACCAATGATGCACTCGTCACATATGTTAGCTACCAGAAACGCGTGAGTGAATGTTATTCCGGCCAGTTGGATTTTTATGCGGACTTCACCATGTACCTTAATCGTTGCTCCTGTAGCTGTTCGCAAGCTGCAGCTGCTAGTGTTATGCAGCCAAGACTTCTGCACAAGATTCCTCCTGATGATCGAGGCCGTGGCACCGGTGTCTATTGTTGCCATCCATTTTTCTTTTCCACTGACTACTTCTACTAGAAGGCTTTCGCTGCGTCGTTTTGCCAGCGAGACTTGGATGATGGTCCTGGGGCCGTCGACTCCTGCTACCAACTTCTGCCCCGCGAAGTTGGTGCTTAAGCATTTCCCGACTGATGGCTTCGGGAAGGTTGACCGGCTTCTTGATAGCTGTTTCTGCGGGTTTCTTCCTCTATTTGCTTGTCACCACAGTGAGGGCAGTCTTTTCGTCGCAACGGTTCTTTACACTGCCTTTGAAGGTGTCCTATTTTATTGCAATTCCAGCAGCGCATTATTCGTCTATCCCGTCGAGTATCTCGTTCCTCGGCACTAATTCTTGTGCAGGAACATTCGACAGATGCTACTTCCCTGACGAAATGTGTTCCCCTGGAAGCCTGATTGGCTGCTTCCATCGCCAGAGCGAAGGCAAGTGCTTCAGCAAGGGTTCTTTTCCCGGCCATCCTTACTGCTGACTGTAGCTTCGAATCTGCAATTCCCCTGATAAATGCATCTTTTGCCATTTCGTCGATAATTTCCTGGCCTGCGGTGGGGTATGACAGATGTGCAAGTCTACTCACGTCTGCTTGGAGCTGCTGCAGTGTTTCTCCTCTTTGCTGCGTTCGGCTTTGCAATTGGACCTTGTAGACCTCCTGCATGTGGCTGTCCCCAAACCGTTTCTCGATAGCCTGCACTAAAGTCTCATAATCTTTATGCTTTTCGATGTCTACTGTTTGCAACAATTCTGCTGCAGGACCGTGCAAGGCCATTGTTAGGGCAAAGCACTTTTTCTCATTGTCCCAGTCGTTTGCACAGGCAGCCATTTCAAACTGCTTCTTATAGGTAGACCATGAGGTCTGGCCATCGAATGAGGGAGGCTTCAACTCTTTTCTCCTTGGACCGCTTAAAGAACATTCCCGCAGTTTCTGTTTTCGCACTGTGTCGAGCTCTTTTGCCAGTTGCTGAACTTTGCTGTCCATTTCTTCGAATTTTTCGCCAACATTCTTCTCTATTGTATCAAATTTGTCATCAACGTTCTTCTCTATTCTATCAAATTTGTCATCAACGTTCTTCTCTATTCTTTCAAACTTGTCATCGATTTCTTCGAATTTTTGCTGGAGAATGTTCTTTTGTTCTTCCAAATTATTCTTTTGTTCATCCATTTTCTGTTGAAGACCGTGCAGATTGTTGGTTTGTTCGTTGAATTTTTGTTCAATGCTGCTCTTCTGCTCGTCCATTCTTTGTTCCAGACTGTTCTTCTGTTCTTCCAGATTTTTTTTTTGTTCATCCAGCTTTTGTTCGAGGCTATTCTTTTGTTGGTCGAGACTGTTCTTCTGTTCGTCCATTTTTTTGTTTTGATCGTCCATTTTTAATAAGAGGAGTTGCATCATTGCAGCCATATCATTGCCGGTACTTGTCTGTTCATCCTCCTCAACATCAAAGGAATATGCATCAGGATCATGTCCCTCGTTGTTCAAAGCCTCCTGAAGACGGAGCACCAGGTCACTTTTTCCTCCACTGGTGCTGAGGCTTCTCTTGTTCAACTCGGATTTGAGTTGGACGAGGGTCAACTGCAATAGTTTTCGACCCATTCTAGCTTTTTCAAATAGTCAGAAAACACTTTTTTTTTTTTTTTTTTACACACAATAAGTCCTATCCCACTTCTGACACCAATGTAGAATGTTTGTGTGGGTACAAATAATAGAACTTATTATTTTCAATACAAATCCCTTTATTCAGTACAGTTACAATTCACTATTTAATTCTTTCTCTCAGTACAATTCAATTTCTCAACCACTTATACTTTTCTTATCTTTTACTTAAACCACTTAATCACTTCAAATTACACTTTAGAACTGATTTGCATACCTTTGGGATGCTGGTATTTATACTCGAATGACATACTTCGAGAACAATCCACGTCATCCAGCGTTCCATACAATTTCCAATTTGCTATAAAATTCGATTCTACTCTCCAGTCGAGACTGCTAATCCAGTACCGAAACCTTCAAGTCTTCGAGTTTCGACATTTTCTGCTAGATGTCGCTGCTCACATTTGAGTGGTTATCACAATACTTTGTAAATACAATGATCTCGATAAAACAAAGTCTGTTTGTTCTAGCTTGCTCAATGACATTTATGAATGCTCTTATATTTCTGGCTCCAAACTTTCCTTAGAAAAATGTAAATTAATTCACATTTGCAGAAAGAAAAATTTTACAAGCGTAGATTTAACTATTAACAACACCAAAATAGAAACAATATCAAACCTCAATGTTATAGGCCTTTTAATTAACAACAGGTACAACTGGAAACCTCATTGCACTAGTCTTAAGAAAGCATTAGTAGCACGAATCAATATTATTAAGTATCTAGCATCTAAGAAAAGTAATGTTCATGTTAACTCACTTTGCAATATTACAAAGTTGTTAGTTTTAAGTAAACTGGAGTATGCTTTGGCCATCTATGGTCCTTCCCCAAAATCCACAAAAAATATAATTGCACCAACATACCACCAACCGGCAAGGAAAAGCCTATGTGGACACCAGGTCACGCAGGAATTAAGGGCAATGAATATGCAGACGCTGCTGCAAACTCTGTGTTAAAGGCCCCAGCTCTCACCTATAACACCTTCTCTCGTCTTGACTTAAAGAGATACATCAAGCAGACATGCCACAGCCAACAACTACTTGAATGGGAACGTTATAACCACCATTACAAAAATGTCAACCCAATAAAAGTTCAGCTCAAATTTCCAACAAACATCCCCAAATCTGATATAAGAACGTTTATCCAACTCCGCCTTGGTCACACTGCATATACCCATCAACACCTGTTCAAAAAGGAACCACCACCAACCTGCCCCAATTGCTTCAGCAGAGTAACAGTTACCCATCTACTAAGCCCTTGCTTCCTTTCATCACCACTCCAAAACAACCCTAGTCCGGATCAAAACCCATTGGAACTCCTCAAGGTACCCAAAGGAAGAAATATTGTGATATTAAAAAGAATGTTAGAAAGACTTAAAATCTCAGTGCAACTATATAATTGTTTTTCTTTTCTACGCTAAAAGAGTCGAAAGCCGTTGCTGCTAGCTTGCTCTATTGTTTATATTAGTAACAATTTTCAATTGTATATTGATATTCTAATAAATAAATAAAAAGTAAATAATTCAAATTAAAACAAGAGTACCTTGCAACTCTGTTAGTTAGATCGACTCCATCTCCATTTTATATCTCTCCATTCCACGGTGTATGACAAATACACCGAAAAACCAAAGACACCTCGTAACATCAGCAAGCTGAATATAGAGAGACTGTTTTTTGACAACTTTATCATATCGGTGTAAGATATTATTCAGATTCTGAGACTTGAGGGTAGAAAAGGATAACTGTAAAACCAACCATTAAATTTGGCGGATCATAATTATCCTTTTATTCATGGAAGAACTTTTCTGTCATGCAACACGTTCGTGTCATGGAACTTTATTTGTAATATTTCCGTTCTGTTCGTCAAACCTAGCTACTCGTACATACATGATAGATAAAAGTATTTCTTTGCAGCCTTAAATTTATCTGCGGTGCATCGACCAACACGTCACTTCACCATCGATATTACTTTTCGAATGTGAACGCAGATCCCTTCTTCTTGTTTGATCATCGAAGAGTGACACTCATACACTCAAGGAAAACTCTGTCAGTAGATACTTACTGTATGCCTCAACTTAACTGATCTTATACCTTGTTCTTATATTCATCATTGAAGAGTGACACTCATACACTCAAGAAAATCACTGCTTTAAGACGGCCATCCTGCAAGTTCATCGCTCTCGATGAATTAAAACAGAATATTACAAAAACAAAATTTCTTTACTTCCACAAAACAGAAAACATGTCTCTTTTTTTTCATTCGTTTATAATTTAAAAACAAACAAACTTCTTCATTTTCGTTCGATTTAATTGATCTTCTTCAGTTCTTCAGTTCTCTTTTGTTCGGCCTTCTTTGCATCCTGTTACCTTATTGTCTGATACTATTCACGCACCTGTGAAATACAGAACTCATTAGCACAGGTTTAGCCGAGAGACATTAGTTTATATTTTTCAATGAAAATCTAAACTTGCTCACTTTCCCCAAATTGACCTCAGAACGAAGTGACTCAGAGGCTATAAATAGCGTGTTCACCCCCGCTCAAGTCAAACTTTACGGAAACAAAAATGCAAAGTTTTCTTAGTCTTTTGTTTTTCACATTTTCACCACAGCTCAGAGGAATTTCTTAAGAACTTTGCGTGTCCGAGCAATCGCCTTCCAAGATCTAAATCATGCCTCAGAGGCGATATCAAGTGTGTACATGAAGTAGATCCCAGCCACGAAAAGCACGACTCAGAGGCCCAGTTCAAAAGAAAACTTGTCTGCATTCTAACTTGGAACAATGATTTCATTTAATACTGTTAAATAACAATTAAATAAACTTCAAACCCCGGAGGTTAATTTTTTACCTGTAATAGTTTACCATCTTCATTTATGGTCTCTTTCTCAGCAACAGGACGTATGGCTTCTCTGGCAGCGATTGTGACTGTTCTACCCCCTTTTTTCTTCAATTTGTAGCGGTCATTTTTCAATATACCAATAACTTCGTAAGGTCCATGAAAGTGTACCTCCATTTTCGATTTTCTTATCTGGGGACTTTTATAAACTACCACTGTCCCAATTTCTATCCGCTTAGGAGTACACTTCTTCTTGTCAAATCTTGTTTTCATCCTCCCGGCGTTCTCCTCTATTCTTTCATCTGCCAAAGCATGAATAGCTTCGATGTCTTCATATTCAGGTTGTATGCCTAATTGCGAAAGCAGTGCACTAATTTCTGGTGTTCGTCCATCGAGTCCTGTAAGAATTTTCAGTGGTGAAAATCCCGTGGTTTTATTGATAGTGGTATTTAATGCGAGTTGGACCCGGCTCACGTAATTTGTCCATACAATATTCACTTCTAAGTTCGTCCTCAACAAATTTGCGATTGAGTCAACATAGCGCTCGACCTGACCATTTCCCCGACTGATCCCCGGTGCTATTGTACGGTGTTCTATGCCCAACGACTTACAAAAGTTTTGAAAGTATTGGTTCCTTTGTCGCTTATAATCCTTAATGGGACACCAAATAACATAACGAAGTTGTTTAAATGCCGAACAGTTTCGTCTGCTTTCAAATTTTTACAAGGCAATAATAAAGCAAATTTTGAGAATGCATCAATTATGATCAAAAGGTATCGACTATCCTCCTTATCTCTTCCGTGAAAAGGCCCCATACAGTCTGCATGAATGGTGTGAAAAGGAACTGCCGTCTTTTCAATTGGATGTAGCTCCGCCTGTTTTTTCCCCTGATGGTCTCTTTGCAACGTTGCAAATTAAACAAGATTCGACGAATTTTCGCACATTTATGTTCATTTTCGGCATCCAGAAGTGTGCACTAATTTTTGTTAGTGTTTTTTCCCAAGTCATCAGACTTAACCGGAAATTTTGGGGAATATACAGTGGTTCTCCCTTTTGTGTTTTTCTATGCAAGAGATTATTTTTGAAAATGTAGTTCAGCTTAGTATCTGGATCATCAACTTTTAGTTTGTCAATAATTTCTGTGACATCGGGGTCTTCGGATTGTCCGATTTTTAAACAGTTTTCTGCTAAGCTGTTAAGGTGATTACATTGTCTTAGAGGAGGATTTCTACTTAGATAGTCAACGTGTTGCATGGAGCACCCTTTTTTGTAGACAATATTAAAATTAAAATCTTGTAGGTAGATCCACCACCTGGCAATACGTGGTAAGAGATCTTTCTTTTCTTTTGTGGCTTTTAATGCATTGCAGTCTGTTGCTAAAGTAAAGGTTATACCCAGCAAGTATGTTCTGAAATGTTTAATAGCGTTCACTACCGCCAATGTTTCAAGCTCGTAACTATGATACTTTGCCTCATACGGTTTTGTGACTTGACTGTAATACGCCACAACGTGCAGTCTATCATTGATTTTTTGTAAGAGTATTGCTCTTGTAGTTCCGTTGGCAGGTTTGGATCAAAAATAATGAGCAACGGCCTTTTTGTCAGAGCGTTTACAATATACTTCCTTGCTTCTTCGCATTCAGTGGACCACTCATACTTGACGTTAAGTTTTGTCAATGCTGTAATACACTGCGTCTTAGTTGCAAATTCTGGTACAAATTTTCTAAAGTAATTTGCCAACCCCATGAACTGTCTTACTTGCTTAATGTTGTTGGGAGCAGGTGTGTTTTTAAGTGAGTCTATCTTCGATTTACCAGGACGTATCCCATCCACAGAAATATCTCGCCCGAGATATTCAAGCTGATTTTGCAAACATTTACATTTGTCCATGTTTAGGGAAAATCCATTACTCGTTAAAGCAACAAGAACCAAATTCAAGCGCTCTATACCTTCCTCAATTGTCTTTGATGGTATAGGAACATCATCTAGGTATACCATAGCGATCGTATCTTTTAGCTTTCCCAGTGCTTTATTTATGGCGCGCTGGAATACGGATGGAGCATTTGCAAGTCCGAAAGGCATTCGGAGGTATTCGTATTGCCCATCAGGAGTCACGAAAGCGGTTTTTTCAATAGAGTTCTCCGCTATCGGTATTTGGTGGAAGCCAGAAGCCATGTCTAATGAAGTAAAATACCGGCTTCCTGCAAGCTGATCTAGCTGGTCCTCAATTCTGGGCAGAGGATACCGGTCTTTGATGGTGATGCGGTTTAGTGCCCGATAATCAACGCACAGCCTACTTTGACCGTTCTTCTTTGTGACTAACACAATTGGACTAGCGAACGGGGAACTGCTTTCACGAATGATATTATTTTCTTTTAGATCTTTTATTATGTCTTTGACTATGTTTCTTTCAGACATTGCTAGACGGTAAGGTCGGTAGTGTACTATAGCTTCCTTTTCAAGTCTAATTTCTAGTGACCCTGTTTTTCCACCTCGGAAGGATAGCCATCTACCATAAATTTTGAGTACTCTTGTAGAACCCCATCGAGAATATTCCGTAAGTGAACAGGATAATTATGTTTTAAGGGATTTAATATTGTGGTCATGCAGCAACTCTCTACTTTCTTTTTTAAAAGTGTTGACCCTTGACTATCTGTTCTAATCTCTAGTGATGGGTCCTTAAGCATATCTCGTCCGACGAGCATTTCACAAGAAAGTAATTTGTACTTTGACCTCCTTGAAATAAACAGGTCGATCAAGTTTCTCCCGCAACAGGATTGGGGCTTTACCGATGCCTTGTACGGAAATGGCATGTTTTTCTTTGTGGCAAGGAATTAAATTTGCTACGTCGGTTCTTATCAAGGAGCAGTCTGAACCAGTGTCCAAGAGACACCCATACTCTTTCCCATGCACTTTCCCATACTATGGTGCTGTTTTCGGGGAATGTTTTTCCGCAGCAATAACTCACTTTCTTTCTCTCTTCCCTTTTTTTGGTCCAACAAGAATCTTCCATATGACCTGTCTTTTTACAAAAAGTACACCTGTCTTTATACTTTTTTAAGAAAATCTCATTCGGAATTTGTAGTTTCGTTTTCGGATCTATTTTATTTGGGCAGTTTGTCCTAAGGTGACCTGCAAGTCCACACCCATAACAAGTTTTTTCGTTATAAAAGCGAGGGCGTTTGATCACAGTTGGCGAACTATCACCTCGTTTTCTTGGATCAAAATCTCTAAGTCGTTTGCGCGGTCTTTCGCGAATTGAGATTAGGTGTTCTGTCAGGTCTTGAACAGGCTTAGGCACGACAAATGTAAGTGAATTTCTTAAACTAATATCTGAGATACAGCCAACGATTATTTTCACAACTTTGTCCTCTGGAATATCAAAGGGCAATCGATTAACTTGGCCCACCTTAGCCATTACAAAATCAGAATAAGATTTAAATGCTTCGCTTTCAATGTTAGCAACACTACGAAGTTGTTCTATAATGTTGCATCCACTAGAGAAAGTGTGTAACATTGATGCTGATAACTCCTTTCACGTGTACATTTGATATCCGTGGTCTTCATACCACAATTTACCCCTACCAAGCAAAGCAGCTTTCACACGTGGTATTATGTCAAAATCCTGCAGATGGTCCCGCTCAAACCTCGCGTTAATGTCAGCGCACCACTTGCTCACATCCACCCTAGAATGGTCAGGGTCAAAACAAGGGAATCCAACATTATCGTCTTTTGTTTGACGCTGTGACGCCCGCAAAATTTGGCTGATTGCTTCAGCAGTGATGATCATGTTTTGTTGACCACCACTTTGCTGGTCCACACCCTCCGCAGCCTTTCCACATGGTTCTGCTGCGCTATTAGATGAAGCGGCCTCATTTATTTCATTTTCCATATTTCTTATTTTGTTTTTCCTTTTATTTGCGACGGAAACAAAAAATAAAAATAAGACTCACCCTTGTCCTAGTATCTCTATCTACGAGCTTTCAGTGCACACAATTGAAATAAATACAAAATAACAATGGATTAATGGACGGGGATACTCTTAAAATAGCGCACAAGAGAAACTTACTTTTAAGTTCGTAGGTATTTAAAATTAAGATGATCAAATAAGGGACACAGACACATGAAAACGAGTGGATTTGTATATTGTACGATATTGTTAAGGGAAACACTCAAGAGAAAACACCGCACCGGTCAGATTCGTAAGTATGTATTACAGCAGTAGATAAAGGGGTATATTGGTATACCCTTCTTCTTGTTTGATCATCGAAGAGTGACACTCATACACTCAAGGAAAGTAGATACTTACTGTATGCCTCAACTTAACTGATCTTATACCTTGTTCTTATATTCATCATTGAAGAGTGACACTCATACACTCAAGAATATCACTGCTCTAACATACATATGGGCCCGCGTATGGAGCCTAAAATTGCATGCAATCAAATTAGATGGAATGAACAGTGTTGCCTGCACCCAGTTTCATGACCTAATGCTCCTGTTTTAAGGCAAGTTTGCCAAATTCAAAGCTTAGGGCTTCAGAACAATCTATCAGGATTTTTGAAGTAGAGATTGCGGCGATAGAACTCAAATTGAGTCAATGGCAGCACTTGTAAATTCATACACGGATATTGACAACGGTGTAGCCAACCTGTAATGTCCAAGAGGTACCTCAAAAGTTGCCGGGCCCTCCAGGTTGGAGATTATCCGCAATGTTGGCTAACCGCCAGTGTAAAAAATCCATGTGTTAATACGAAACGGCCGAGCGCTTGGGAAACGGATGAAAAATGCAAAAGATTTTCGGTATTTCACGTGAATCGTTAGGTATCTTAAGAGTACTCGGGCTTGCAACTTTCGGAGACGGTAGACTGCTATAAAGAAGATCATATCGCCATCTTAGAAATGCGATGTGATGGACCAGGTGTAGGAAGGATGGTAAGCTGCCACAAATACTACGATGACTACCACCGAGAAGATAAATGGGCGCTATTTGGATTCGGGGCAGAAGCAAGAAGTGTTGAGTTTCAGGCATGTTAACGAGCGCTTCGTGACAGAACGTATCTGATGTTTTGCGTGAACGCCTGAGAATAGATATCTAAAATTCACGGGATGCCCATACATCCACGGGAATGAGGATAGCATGAATAGCGCTTACCCATATTAGTAGTGTAATACCAGAGCGGAATCTGTGTTGAGGGCACAGGCTCCACACATGGTATGAGGCGAGGCCAGCCTAAAACCCCTTGCCGATCTTAGGGTCACGGCATCCAGTACTTATTGCAACTCTACATCGGGCTACCAACTGGAAGACAGTTTCTGCGATTTAAGTTTAAACCACAGCCACCGTGACGCTCCCACCAGGAATCCTAACTGTTACACAATAAATATGAACTTATCTAACACTAATACTTATCATACAAAACATACGAGTACATGTATACACTATTATTACGAGTACATATTGCTTAACAGAATGCTTATCATATTGTTGAATTTAAATATCATACTGACACTAGCGTATATACATACCTGCCGCTATATAAAATCAAAGTTAACTGAAATAAATTGTAACAAGTCGAGAGCCGTGCTTTTAGATTTTTCCCTAACAACTGTTATGGGCCCAGTTCCGGAAGCCGGTAAATTTTCGAAATAAAGTGAAAAAAAAACTGATTTATTTTATAAATTTGAAAAGCAGTTTCAATCAAAACATTACTTTTTCCCGAGCTACGAGTATTTAGAAATTTATTCGCGGCAAGTTCAATCGACTCTGTATGCACACTGATGTTTTCAAAAAAAATTTCTCACAAAACAAATGAGATGTTGCTACGCTATCGAAAATCCAGGTGTCTCTGTTTAACTCACTAGAGTTAATTAAATTTAACAGTACGAAAGAAATTGTTGGCTTAGACCAAGTTTTATCCCTTTCGTTGTATTGAGATGCAAAATGGCCCTTCTTGTTGCATTTGAAGCATCTTACTTTACACATGTTGTTATCACGTGACTTGTTCTGCTGGTATGTTTGTCGATGGGTGTTTATTGGACTCCCTTTAGCTTTTACCAATAAAGCCATTTCCCCTTCCGATTCTTTCCTTTCTCTGTCTCTTCTTTGTCCCTCTTCAGCCAACTTTGTTTTTAATATAGCCAGCTTCGACAGTTCACCCCTCGTCTCTATCGCTACAACGAAATTTTCATACGACTTAGACAAACTTGAGAAAAGGATAATACACAAAAGTTCCTCTTAGAGATCTACGTCACCACATCCAAGAACGCATCCATGTGGTCTGATGTCGGATGACCTTTGGTCATTTTGAATGGCAGTAGCTTTCGATATAACGTGACCTTCCTAGCTGGTCCAACAGGTTGATGCAGGGCTTCTACTCTGTCCCATGCGTCCTTTGAAGTGCACAATTCCGAATATGGTTCAGCTGGGAAGTTTTGACACACAGGAAGATGTGACGTTTTGATTGAAACTGCTTTTTTATAAAATCAAACTACGCAACGTATTAAGTAGTGGTAAAAAACGAGCGCGGTAAAATCATTTTGTGTAGCGAAAGACAAAGCAATTTATATGTTATTAAAAATATACCAAGTTGTAAGGCATTCATGTCAAAAACCGAGAAAGATAGTCAGATGTACAGTTGGTACAACAAATTTGGTCACTTAAATATAAAGAGAATGTTACGTTTATCCAAAAAACTATGGTGCGCGGCTTAAACCCAACAAATGTTCCCGACAACATACAGTGCGACATGCTTTTATGCTTTTATGCTTTTAAGCATAAAAAGCCAAAATATCACGCCAGCTATTTTCGAAAGAATTTGTAATGAAAAGTAAAAATATTCCAGATCTAATTCATAGTGACGTGTGAAGACCTATGCGTGTTCGTTCCCTCGGTGGTGTGGTTTATTTTGTAACATTTAAGCTTGGATTCGCTACGTTACTTCTTGAGAAAAAAAAATATATTCCCGTGATGTCCAATTCATCAGCATGCCGGATTTTAACAAGAACCAAGAAGTGCCGGAGTTAGATCAGATATCAAATAAAGACGACAAAGGAACATCCATTGGACAAAAATAGAATTCAAAACACACCAGAACCCGATGCCAGTCAACTAAAATAAAATGACGTTAATGAAAGCGAAGTCCATTCCGAAGACACAATCGAAGAAATTGTGAATCAACCAGATATCTATAATCTAGACATGGACCTTGATGAAGAAGAAGGTGTGCAAAGTAACGCTCCAGGTATTGTTACACGAAGTATCTAAGGCGGCAAAAGCATTAGAGAAAAGGAACATGCTCTTCTATTTGAATAAAACATAAAAAATTCCGCAAACGATTGCAGTCCATGCGATTGGAGTACAAGACTTGGATTTCCAATGAAACGTGGATGCTTGTTGACCTGCCACCGGAAATGAAACCAATAAAATGCAAATGGGTGTTTAGTTTGAAAAGGGACAAAGGGAGCAAAATCGAAAGGTATAAAGCCCGTTTGGTTGTCAAAGGTTGTACACAGAGGCCACGTTTCGATTCATACGAAACGCTTTCACCTGTTGTCCGCAACTCCCCAGTGAAACTTATCTTTGCTTTGTCTGTGAAGTACATATTACATATTTTTTTCTTTTTATAATTTACGCGCGCCTAAGGGGTTAGATACCCTTTTACTGTTGCCAGGGCGCGGGCGGAAAGTTAGAAGGCGGAGAAAGGAAAAATTGTTTTTGTAGTGGTTTGAAACTCAGGTGTATTTGGTTTCGATATTCGCTCTCCCGGGGGTGGGAGTCCGAATAGGACGGAGAGTTTTTTCTTCACTCAGGGTGATTCGAAGTTATAATTCGCACTAGTTTTTTGTGGTTGAAACTCTCCAACAGCCAAATCTACGTGTCAGTGTTATGCCTTCACCCGCAGATTTTTTCTGTCTGAGTTCTAATTACACAAATGAAAAAGTGACTTGTCATGGGCAGGATTCGAACCTGGACCCTCCGAGTGAGAAGCGATTGCTAGTACCACTACACCACGTCCACCCCTATCTTCATCAAATGGATGTCACAAGTGCATATTTGAATGGAAGGTTAAAAGAAGAAATGAACATGTACCAACCAGAAGAGTTTATTAATCCAATGTATTCACAGCGTGTGTGCTAATTAAGAAAGACCTTGTACGGACTCAAACAATCAGGCCGTGGAACAACAGGCTGGACGAAGCTCTAAAAGAGTTTGGGTTTAAAAAATGCAGCTATGATTCCTGTATATACATAAACAACAAAGAGGGAGAAATCAGCGTCCTGGCAATCTATGTGGACGATATTTTACTCGCTTGCTCGTATACGACCCGTCTAGATGAAATTAAGAACATGCTGAAAAATGAATTTGTTGTTGTGGACAAATGCAAAGTGGAGTACGAGTGTTTCCTATGACTGGAAGTCGAACAAAATGAAGCGAGGAACTACTCGTACATCCGTATCTCACAGAAGCAGGCAATTTCGTCTCTACTCGAGAATTGGGACCTGAGTGACTACAAAGGACGTGGGACACCGTTAGAATCTCGTCAAAAATTTACGAAGTGTCAAATTTGTGCTGATTTTCAACTTTCAGATATAAAGGGGTATCAGCGGATAATCGGCTCACTTCTCTTCATTGGCCTAGCAACTAGACCCGACATCTTACATTCTGTCAGCAAGTTGTCCAAGTTCAATGCGAATCCACATGTGCAGCATATGGTAGCAGTAAAGCCTATAATCATCTACTTAAAAAACACTACTAATTTTTCTCTAATTTATAGCCAACCTGAAGACCCTTTGTGTGGTTACTCCGATGCTAATTGGGCAGGGAATCATGACCGTCGATCCTACAGTGGTTATGTATTCCAACTCTCTGGTGGAGCTATATCATGGGCAATGAAGAAGCAACTGAATATCGTGTTGTCTACTACAGAAGCGGAATATATGGCATTGACGGCTGCAGCAAAATAAGCAGTCTATTTGCAAAACCGTCTTTCTGAAATAGTTTTTGGTAGTCTTGTTAACCATTCGCTAACGATTTTCTGTGACAATCAGTGCCATTCATCTTTCGAAAAATCCGTCTCACCACGAACGCAGCAAGCACATCGATATACGCTTTCATTACGTGAGAGATGTCTATCAAAAATCTCTAATTATCCTTGAGTACATACCAACAGAACACATGAACGCTGATATTTAAAAAAAAAATCTAATAAATGCTAAAATTATCAACATCAGCCTTATATACAACCAAGCTTTGGTGGACCAGAAAGACAATGGCACAACGGACTGGTGATGAGAGTTTCTCAATGAAACATACTCGTATGCTCAATGTCCTAAACATGATGTTAAAATCGTCCTTGGTGACTTTAACGCAAAGATAGTAGAATCGGACGTCTTCAGTTCTACAATCGGTAAATATAGCCTGCACGATACAAATTCCAACAACGGATTTAAGCTTCTTCATTGTCATGGAATAAACAACTCAAAATTTAAATTTTTTGGTGCTCATTGAAATATTTTTGTTTTTTTCTGTACATCAAAATTACGGGTTTTGGTAGCTAGTTTTGTAGTTTGATAGTCAACTTCCCGCTATGAATAGTTTTACTATCAGTGGCGACAGTATAAATGGATTTGATGCCATCGTATTCTCATCATTCAAGTTAACTCGCTCAAACTTACAACAAGCTTAAAACAACCCCAAACAATCTCAAGATGAAATTCGTTATCGTTTTCGCTGCCTTCTTTGCCGTTGCATTGGCTGCCGCTGTTGACCAATCCAGGGATGCTCAAATCGTCCGTTACGACAATGACAATATTGGAGTTGAAGGATACAACTGGGCGTAAGTTACATCCACCTCAGAATGACACTGTGATCATTTGTTAATTCATGAATTGTTTTGTTACAGCCTTGAGACCAGTGATGGTAAATCCGCCAGCGAACAAGGTCAATTGAAGAATGTTGGAACTGAAGAAGAAGCCATTTCTGTCCATGGTCAATTCAGCTATGTTGGTGATGATGGTGTCACCTACTCCGTATCCTACGTTGCCGATGAGAACGGTTTCCAACCCACAGGTGCTCATTTGCCAGTTGCCCCAGTTGCTTAAGGTCACTTCCCCGTTCTTCAAGCTGTCCACCTCAAACGCACCTAATTGTAACGACCAGATTGATGCATTTTTGTCGATTTATGGGAGTTCAATAGTTTGTTAATTAGTTTAAGTGATGTTTTTTACAATGAAAAGCAATAAAAGTTGTTGAAAAGAAAAATCTCGAAACTAAGTGTCTTTTGAATTCTTCCAACTTAAACCAATCCACTTCTGGGAGCACAAGTTGTGGACTTGTGAGCTAAGGCTCGTGTTTGGAGAAGCCTGGCTTCAAAGATACTGCGACTAAACTTGGCGAGCCTCGTTGTGGCTTAATCAAATTCTAAGCTCTTGAATTTCACTTTTGTATAATTAAATGCCGAATCACATACTAAGTGGATGGTGAATTGTTGATGGTTTGTTTGACATCAATTTCTGCGCACACCTCTAGCGGGTTTTGTGATTTTACAGATGGAGCAAGAAAGACTTTAAAGGTAATAGTTCGCATCGTGAAGAATCCCGCAAGATGCGAGTATCTTCTTGGAGTAAAATTAGGAAACAATAAATGTGATATAAACTATAAACTTGTTAGCAAGAAAGTCAGTCAGATAAGTGGTTTGTTAATAAATAATGTTGCCAGATTCAAGTCTTCCACTTTTATAAGATCCTTGCCTTTAGGGAGTGTAAATAGTTGCGGTTATTCCCCTCAAATAAAAATTAGGAAGCGAAAATCAAAATTGAGACGTGATCGTAGTAAAGGATAACTCTGAAACCAACTATTAAATTTGGTGGATCATAATGATCCTTTTATTCATGGAAGAACTTTTCCGTCACGGAACTTTATTTGTAATATTTCCGTTCTGTTCGTCAAACCTAGCTACGAGTACATATAGTTTTTGGTGGGCCCGCATATGGAGCTTAAAATTGCATGCAATCAAATTAGATGGAATGAACAGTGTTGCCTGCATCCAGTTTCATGACCTAATGGTCTTGTTTTAGGGCAAGTTTGCCAAATTCAAAGCTTATGGCTTCAGAACGATCTGTCAGGATTTCTGAAGTAGATACGTGGCTGTTGACAACGCTGTAGCCAGCCTGTAATATACAAGAGGTGCCACAGGTTGGGAATTACCCGCAAGGTTATATGACGGCAGTGTAAAAAACCATGTATTGATACGAAACGACCGAGCACTTGAGAAATGGATATAAAATGCAAATGATTTTCGGTATTGCCCGTGAAGTGCTAGGTATCATAAGAGCACTCGCACTTGCAACTTGCGGTGACTGTAGACTGCTATAAAGCAGATCATACCGCCATCTTAGTAATGCGATGCAATGGACCAGGTGTAAGAAGGATGGTAAACTGTAAAAAAAACTACGCTGACTACTACCGTGAAGACGAGTAGGAACTATTTGGACTCGGGGCAGACTTAAGCAAAAAGTCTTGAACATCTCTGACAATAGATGACTTAAATTCATGCGATGCCCATACATCCACGGGAGTGGGGATACGCATCGACAACGCTAACCCGCATTAGTAGTGTAATACAAAAGCGGAACCTGTGCTGAGGGCACAAACTACACCCTTGGTATGAGTCGAGGCCAACCTAAAACCTGTTTCCGATCTTAGGGTCAGAGCACCTAGTATTTATTGAAACCCTACATCGGACCAAAACCAACTGGAAGACACTTCCTGCGATTTAGGTTTAAACCATAGAATAACTATACCTAGATATCAAACTTTCCAGATATTGGAAAATCAAAACCGGTTTTCTACTGATCGTCACTATCCGTGAGACTCTCTCTGTGAATACGTGTGAATTGTGATCAATGGCAATTTATCTCCTTTTTTATACAAACCACGCCCATTTGAACCAAAAAACGTCATCCACATTACACACGCTCGTGCAAATCGCTCTTATTCTAGCAATTTTACTTGTAAATTGCTCTCATTCTAGCAAATTTTGATAAAGTTATAGAGATGCAAAAGTGTTGGAATTCACTTACAGTGTGTCTGTGCGAAAGTTAAGGGTTTGCAAAAGTATTAGTAGAGTTTGACATCTAGTTTAGTTTATCTATGGTTTAAACCACAGCCACAGTAACCTTGTTTTTAAAAGTCCCGGTAAGTATACCATTAGTCCTGCCGGCAGCATGTAATGTTACTGATCAAATCGTAGCAGCCTTCGGTGTCGTCATTCGGAAAACGTTTACGAAAACACCAGTGTTTGATTTACTCCCGTTTATTGTTAGACTATGTTATTAATGGGCGAAGCCTTAACATTTGGGCGGGGGCCCGGGCTTCATGAAAATTCGCATCAAAGCTAAAATTGCTAACATCAGCTTTATATGGACTGGTGATGAGAGTTTCTCAATGAAACATACTCGTATGCTCAATGTCCTAAACATGATATTAAAACCATCCTTGGTGATTTTAACGCAAAGCTAGTAGAATCAGACATCGTTAGTTCTACTATCGGTAAATATAGACTCCGACAACGGATTCAAGCTTCTTCATTGTCATGGAATAACAACTTAAAATTTAAATTATTTGCCGCTCATTGAATTATTTTTTTTTTTTCTTTTTTTTCTTTACGTCAAGATTACGGGTTTTGATATCGAGTTTTGTAGTTTAGTAGTCAACTTCCCGCTATGACTAGTTTTGAAATCAGAGGCAACAGTATAAATGGATTTGATGCCATCGTATTCTCATCATTCAAGTTAACTCGCTTAAACTTACTACAAGCTTAAAACAACCCCAACCAATCTCAAGATGAAATTCGTTATCGTTTTCGCTGCCTTCTTCGCCGTTGCATTGGCTGCCGCTGTTGACCAATCCAGGGATGCTCAAATCGTCCGTTACGACAATGACAATATTGGAGTTGAAGGATACAACTGGGCGTAAGTTACATCCACCCCAGAATGACACTGTGATCATTTGTTAATTCATGAATTGTTTTGTTACAGTCTTGAGACCAGTGATGGTAAATCCGCCAGCGAACAAGGTCAATTGAAGAATATTGGAACTGAACAAGAAGCCATTGCTGTCCATGGTCAATTCAGCTATGTTGGTGATGATGGTGTCACCTACTCCGTATCCTACGTTGCCGATGAGAATGGTTTCCAACCCTCAGGTGCTCATTTGCCAGTTGCCCCAGTTGCTTAAGGTCACTTCTCCGTTCTTCAAGCTGTTCACCTCAAACGCACCTAATTGTAGCGACCAGATTGACGCATTTTTGTCGATTTATGGGAGTTCAATAGTTTGTTAATTAGTTTAAGTGATGTTTTTTACAATGATAAGCAATAAAAGTTGTTGAAAAGAAAAATCTCGAAACTAAGTGTCTTTTGAATTCTTCCAACTTAAACCAATCCACTTCTGGGAGAACAAGTGCTGACTTGTGAGCTAAGGCTCGTGCTTGGAGAAGCCTGGCTTCAAAGATACTACGATTAGTCTTCTACTCGTACTTCGCAGTTCGATTGATCACGCATCTTGGCGAGCCTCGTTGTGAGTTTAATCAAATACTAAGCTCTTGAATTTCACTTTTTTATAATTAAATGCAGAATCACATACACTATATATAACACATCAGCAAATCAACTGGTGGTAATTGGCTGGTGACTTGTTTATGGTTTGCGGGACATCAATTTCTGAACACGCCTCTAGTTAGTTTTGCGATCTTACAGATGGAGCAGGAAAGACTATAAGGGAGCTTTGAAGGTAATAGTTCGCATCGTGAAGAATTTCGCAAGATGAGAGTACACGTATCTTTGTGTGTTCGTTCGCGTTGGGGAACTTCGGATATTTTTTGGCTTACCGTTTGCGAATCTTAGGGCTGAAAAATTATAAAGAAAAGAATCGAGCACAATAAAACTCGCGCTTACTGATTCCTAATTCGACTTGTAGGTTTTAGTGAAAAAAAAACGGAAAGAAGGAGAAAGTGGGATGGAAATGCAACAAGTTACATGATTCGTTAAATTTGTATTTTAGTTATCGTTCAGTGGCCACTTAGGGTGACCACACAACATTAAAGTTATTACATCGGCAAACATCTTGGAGTAAAATTAGGAAACAATAAATGTGATATAAACTTGTTAGCAAAGAAGTCAGTCAGATAAGTGGTTTGTTAATAAATTATGTTTCCAGATTCTAGTCTTTCACTTTTAACAGATCCTTAACTTAACACTCAAGTTAGTATGAATACACTTACAATGCCTCAGTATGTGTTAAGTTGTGAGAGAAAGAAAGAGAAAGAGAAAGAGACAGTGACATCGAACTGTCGTGGGCTACGCATGTGTCGGGAGCTTTATTAGCAGTTTTTTGCAATAAATAAAAGTAACAAATAAAAAATAAAAAATTAAATCTAATAATGTCGTGCAAATCGTGCAAAAATAAAGTTGATCGCACAGATCTGAAAGTAGTCTGCTGTGACTGCAATGGACTTAGAATTTCTAAAAAGAGTAACAAAGTATGGAGATGTGTCAATTGTGTATCATCTAAACGCCGCGATTCTATCTCTGGAGAGGCTTCTATTTCTGTAAACAGTGATGTAAGCAAACAACAGCCAAAAAAAGTAAATACAAACCAAAATGCGCAAATTACTCAAAGTGCATCTCCTCATCACCCCTCACATATAACACTAGACATGATCTACTCTGAAATTCTTGAAGTCAAGGATATTCAAAGAGTTCAGACAGAAGAACTGCAGGCGAAAAACAAGGAAAATGAACAAAAAATCAACATGTTGGAACATAAGGTTAATAACCTTGAACAACAGCTGCTTGCAAACACAATTGAAATTTATAATGTTCCCTCCCAACCCACCAAGTCCTCCACCGTTGTTCGTGATGGAATGAACGTAGATGTAACAGAAAAAGACATTGATTATTGTTATGTAAAAAGAATTATGAAACATAATCATAACACGGAGAATAATGACCCAAAAAGTTTTACCAATATTCTACACGTCAAACCAACGACTCGTCACTGCAAGGAGAAAATAATGAGAGCAAAGAAAGAGAAGAAAGAACAGCTAACAACATCTCTACTCATCTATCTCTACGGTGAATCCTCAACAGATGTACATCAATGACTGCTTGACTTATCAAACTCGTCAGCTGTTTAAAACTACAACAACAATGAAGACAACAAGGAAATACAAATTTGTCTGGACCAAGAACGGGATAGTGTACATGCGTAGGAAAGAGGGTGACAAATCGATACGTATTAATTCTATTGCTGACTTAAATAAAATATGAATTCTGTTAATACGGTCCCTCGTTTATTTCCTATTACATGTGAATATCCCGATGTTACCTATGATATCTGCCTTCATCAAAATGTTCGTAGCGTTAGAAGCAATTTTTCATCACTGTTAGCACATGTCAATACGTTCAAAAAATTACCTGTTGTTATTGTTTTAAGTGAAGTTTGGATTTATGAAAATGAACTAGGTCTATATAATATACCAGGGTATATGTAGCCCTTTGGCAAAGGTAATGAGTCTTACCCAGCTGGGGGTGTAATGGTGTATGTAAGAGAGGGTTGTGCGTGCAATTTTACAAAAATTAATATTTCAAGTGCTGATGTTGTGAAGTTGTCATTTGAATACCAAAATGAATTTTTCACTATGTTGTGCATATACAGATTACAGGAAGTTCCCAAAGCAATTTTTATAAATGATTTAAATGATATTTTATGTGCTACAAAGGATAAAAATTTTATTGTCTTGGGTGATATCAACATAGATATATTAGATCACTCAAATAACTCCACAGAAAGCTATATGTTTCTTATGTCGTCAAATGCACTTAAGAGTATTGTGGACGTTCCAACTCGAGTTACCGATTCTACTTCTAGTTGCATCAAACATATATTTATTAGGGTGCGTAAAAACTTTAAAAGTATTTTTAGTGGTTCAGTTTACGACTATAGCGTTACATCATATGATTAGTCTATGCGTTCATAAGAAATTACAGACAAATAATATTAATGTTCCCCAAAATAGGCAAGTAATAGATTATAGAGCGTTGAGAGTAAATCTTACCTACGAATTTTGAGAGTCTGTCTTTTCTGAAATGGATCCTTCATTTAAAACATTTAAAGCCTTGGATGACAAACGATCTTCTTAACCAAATAAATAGGAAAAAACGCTTTGCAGTAAAGGTCGCTAAACATCCTCATAACGGAAGGTTACTGAGGTGCCATAATAAATTGTGCAAAAAGGTAAACAAGAACATCAAAATTACTCGAAATAATTATTACTTAACTACTCGTATGTTTGATAGAGCAAATGGTAACAGCAAAAATGAGTGGAGAATTGTTGATAACATCTTAGGTAGACAAAAACACTTTGTAGAAATAAGTGAACTAAAAGTTGATGAAGTCCACATAACTGATCCCGTTAGTATCTGTAACGTATTCAACGATCACTTTACAGAAATTTGAGAACAACTAAAGCCATCCTTTGAATCCTACAGCTTATGTAATTGTAGCTTGTCAACAAATATAATCGGGGACAAGGTGTTGCGTGCAAATCACGCCCCAAAAATCTTCCACTCCCTTTTCCATCTGTTGTCTGTTGACCTCTGCATTTCTCCTCCCCCTTCTTGTGCTGTCCCTTATTTTCTTTCTTCCGTTATGCTCTGGATGCTACGGCACAGGTGGGATTCACTGGATCCTCTGAATTCAGTTCCCTCCCCGCCCTACCGCTCCAAAGATGACCACATAGGTACCCCTGATGGAGCCAGGCGGACGGCCTGGAGACTCTAGCGGACAGACGGTCCGCCCCCTGACAATGGCATCAACAATGGCCGCTAGCCCACCCTATCCGATATTGTTTGCCCAGCACTATAAATTTGTATAACCCCCAACCATACAAAAGTTAAAAATTGTAAAGGAAAGCCCACAATTCCCCGCGGTCGTTCTACTGGCCTATATGTCTGCAAGAAGGTTTACTGACTCCCCATTGGACTCCTAATAAGTTAAATTTTCCTCCCTATCCGGCGGTCCCAATGGAAGCTCTCAACCATAGCTTCGGTTTCGGGTCAGAGGGCTTGCTTCGAACCAAAGCAATCACTTGGACGACAAAGCAAACAGAACGAACATCGACGTGTGTGATTGGCTGGGGATTCGTGAGAAGCTGTTGGAGATCTGGATGTGATTCCCTTTGCTCTAACAGCTGAATTGACGGAACCCCATGTGTATGTGAGTGTGTGGACGAATGGCGGCGATAGCCAAAAAGCGCGGTAAGCTCATTCGATAGCTTATCGTCTTGTTGGCCAGAGCCTCAAAAAATAAAAGAGAAGAAAAGAAAAACAACAAACGAAGACAAAAGAAAAAACACCAACCACAAAGAGAAAAAAAAAAGAAGAGAACAAAAAAAAACGATAAAAATAACAAGAACAAGGACAACAAAATTTAAACAACCGAGGACGAGAAACACTCCAAGGGACAAAGGAAAGGCAATTACAACACACAACGGACACGACCGGACCAAAGTCGGTGATTGTGGCGGAAACGGTTTATCCTCCTCCACCGGCAGAAACCCAGCTAGAGAGCGACCCCGCATAGGCAGGAAACCCATAAAACAGCTAAGTACCCTTTCCAAATAACACATATTTATGCAGTAAAACCGCGTCCGTAAGCCTTCTTACCGTTTTACGCGGAAAACGTTCGTAAGACGGTTAGATTTCGTTAATTGCGCGTCCCGCTAATTTTACCGGTACGATAACACGGAACTCTGAGCCTTCCGTTAGCCGACCCATAATTTAAAGTAAAATTAATTAAAATTTTTTTTTTCAAAACTTTGGCATACCCTGTAATCCCCCTCAAAAGAAATGAAAAAAATCAAATAGACAATCGTAAATTCCCCATCAGGGAAAAGATATGTAATTCGTGTGTTTTTTCTCATCCGTTTTCTCAATTTCGCATTAAAAATTGGGTGGCGCCTACCTGTTGTGTTTGTTTTCAGCTTTTGTGTCGATCAATCATCCCGAACCATGCTAAGCAGCCGGTTGTGCAGCTAACCAACAGCTGCTTGTTGCAATTCCGGTTTTGCGATTCCCTCTTGGGCTGCACATTCGCTTTTGTGTAGTCCTTTCCATTCGCTCATCAACCACCACCTGTGTGGTTGCGGTTCGTTCCTCTCCATCGTTTTTTTTTAAGTTTGTTGTTTTGCCGGCAACCCGGCATTTGTCATCTTAAATAAATTTAATTCTTTTCTCCCCGGGTTTTGCAACAAAGGTGCAAACAAATAGTTTTGTGTTTAATAATATTAATAGTGGTGAGCTTTTGAAACTCGTAATGTCGTTAAAAAACAAAACAAAACATGGTATTACAAGCATAATATTAAAAAAAAATTGCTTGGCAAGTAGTTAATGTAATGAGTTACTTGTTTAACCTAAGTGTTGCAAATGGTTGTTTCCCTAAGTCACTCAAATGTGCTGAAGCAATACCATTATTCAAAAAAGGAGATAGAAGATATGTATCGAACTATAGACCCACTCGTATATCTCTTCTACCCACTGTCGCGAAACTTTTTGAGAAACTTATTAAAGTTAGAATGTTAAGTTTTTTGGATAAAAACGCTTTCTTCTGCATTTACCAATTTGGTTTTAGAACTGGATTGTCGACAGAGGATGTAATCCTCAGAGTATGCAGTCAGTTATATGAGCTGTTAAACAATAATCAATCTACAATAACTTTGTTCATAGATATGACAAAAGCCTTTGACATGGTTGACCACCAGTTACTGCTGAGTAAATTGTACGTTGTTGGATTTAGAGGCTCAATGCATACCTTAATGATAGAGAGCAAAAAGTAAAGCTAAATGAAATCTTTAGTAAACCTCGTGTTTTGAAAAATGGCGTTCCCCAAGTTTCCGTGCTCGGGCCTCTCTTATTTTTAATCTACATCAATTCGATTTTCAAGCAGCAATTTCATGGTTTAGCTACAGCATTCGCTGATGATATAACTTTCACATACATGTTTGAAAACCAATTTGAATGTATTGCGAAAATTGGCGAAGATTTGGAGAAATTAATGCTGTGGTTTACTGCTCACAAGTTAATTATCAGTGAAAAAACTAAATTATTAAACTTTAAAATATGCGGCAATTCGTTAAATACGAGTAACTACAATCTCTATTTTCATGCACGCGACTGTAAGAAGTTCTGCTTACCGCTTCATACTTGCGGCATCCAAAATTACCACGAAAACCACTCGTGCTCTGATAAGTGCTTTAAAATTGAATCAGTAAGAAATGTTAAATACCTAAGTGTTCTAATAGATCATAACTTGAATTGGAAGGATCGCTTTCAAGGATTGAAATCGCAAATGAATCTAGTAGCTCGTAAACTCTATTTTATTAAGCCATACTGCTCCAATACCGTTTCACATAAAATCTATTATGGTCTTGCACACTCGAAGTTGCAATACGGCATTACTAGTTGGGATGGATCGTACTTTAATGCACTTAGACCAGTCTTGACGGGTTGACGGGACAGAAGCATATAGTTCGTCTTCTTTCTAGTGTTAATGGTCGTACTCATAGTTGGCCCATATTTAAAGACTTGCAATTTTACCGTTGAGATACTTGTATATCTTCAAGGTACTTAAAGAATTTTTCAAGAGAAGTGGTAACATCCCAAGTAGAAACAATCAAATTTATAACTTACGAATAAATAGCATTGCTCTTGTCAACATACCACATTTTACAAATTTGTACACGTTTACTGCCCCAACTTATTTTAACAAACTTTTATATTCCATCCGAAAAACTAATTTCTATAATGTATACAACAAAAAAATTAAAGAATGGTTATGTACTATTGATAATGCTAGCATTGAATCATTATAAAGAGATATGTACAGTAATCCCCGTTTATGTACCTCCCCGCTTTAATGCATAACCCGTTTAATTGCGCATTCATTTTGTACTAATGAATCTTTTCTTTCAAATCACAAATAAATTCACCCTGTTAAATGCCTACCGCATAATTACCCAACCCGTTTAACGCCCTCTTTTTTTCAACACGTTTACCCAAAATTAATGCATTTTATTTCGGATAACTACCTTACCTACAAAAACAAAAATGGAACATACTCGTATCTTGCTTTGCATCCAAATTAGGCAGCCACACTTGAACTGTTATCAATGTTATCAATCCCTCGCAAAAAGACGCAAAAAAATATAAATTATTTTGATTACGCTGGTGATTTCCGATTTCTAGTTAAATTTGTTTTATTTACCATTCTTCGCCTTTGCAGAAATTTCATAAACTTGCTCTAATCGTAGGAAAACGCAATGGATAATAAAAGAAGAAAGGTTACAGCATTAACCATCAAGCAAAAGCTTGAAATTCTGAATCATCTAAAAAATAAAACTAAAACGAAAAAGGAGTTAATTGACAAGTATAAATGAAAAAAAACTTCGTGAACTTGCCTCGACAAAAAATGCTAAGCGCAAACGCATACGAAATAGTGCACATAAAGACGTCGAGAGCGCTTTGACTAAGCGGTTTGATCAAGCGCGATTAAAAAATGCCATAATATCGAGTGCAATCATTTTAAATAAGGCAAAAGAGTTTGCGTTAAAACTTAATTCCGACTTTGAACCCAGTAATGGGTGGTTATGGCGGTGTCAAAAGAGAGAAAACATCCAATTCAAAACAATTCACGGCGAGAGTAGTGCTGCAGATACTTATGGGGCTGATGGATTTATTGAAAATGTTTTGCCCACACTATTGCAAAATTATTCCTTCGATAGATAATGTTTTTAATGCTGACGAGAGTGGATTGCTTTTTAAAGCCTTACCTAAAGGAACTCTAGCTCGCACAGGAAGTAATATAAGTGGGGAGAAGCACGAAAAATCTCGCATAACTTTACTATTTTTGTGCAATGCTACGGGGTCTCACAAAAAAGTGTACGTTGTAGGAAAGACGCTAAACCCCCGTTGCTTCAAGAATAAAACCGTTCCACTTCCTTACTACGCTAATAGCAATGCTTGGATGACATCTGGCTTATGGAATCTTATATTGAAAAATCTTTATGAGGAAATGATAAAAGAAAACAGAAAGATTTTGTTGCTTGTTGATAATGCAGCATGTTACAAGGTTTCTATCATCTTGAAAAATGTAAATCTGCAATTCCTTCCACCGAATACCACTGCCCTCATCCAACCTCTTAATCAAGGCATCATCCACAGCTTTAAGGCACATTACAGGCACATCATAATACGGAAACAAATTCTCGCTTTAGAGAAAGGGCTGACTATAAAAGAATACGTAAAAAGCATTACGTTATTAGATGCACTTTATTACGTAAAACGAGCTTGGTGGCTCGTTTCATGTGAGACTATACGAAATTGTTTTCGGAAGGTAGGTTAATCGGGGATTGTGTAAAAAAAAACTTTGATGTCGTTGTTTTTTTTAAGACCAAAATTGTCGTTGGTAGTGATGACGAAGGAGATGTAACATTTGAGGAACAAGCTTTGGATGTGCCAATTAATAGAGAGCATTTCTTCGAATATGTATTGTGTGACGCAGAACTTCAATGTTTTGGTGAGTTATCAGATGGGGAAATACTCGTAGTAAGGGATGTACTGGAAGAAATGGATCCGGTTATTATTGATGACCATCCTGAAAACGGTGAGGAAGAAAATGAGCAACCTGTTGCACCTTCTTTTAGGGATGTCATTAATGCCTTAGACGTTTGTCGGCATTTTGTGCTCCATAAAAATATTGGCCGTGAAGAATTAGAAAACTTTGAAGAAATCGTTTTTAAAGCAGAAGTAAACAACATGATTCAAAAGAAAATAACTGACTATTTTCTTGCTTAGGTACGTGTGCTATATATGTACTACAATAGCATTATAGTATTTATGAACATACATAAGTATGTAGTGCTAAAACTGCTGCCATAAGTTTTTTTTAAGGATTTATGTTTGTGCAATATATAATGAATTTGGATTTGTTTTTATTAATAATAATTCTACGTTCCTAAACTATTCAAGTAGTGTGTTTTTTTTTATGACTAACCCCGGTTACGAGCGCCTTTCGAGCATTAAAGCGGGTTCGTTTAATTGCCTCAAATAGGCACGTAATTGCTCAAGAAAGGCAGCAAAACCTAAGAGGTAGTTATCCGGGGAGCACTTTATATCTAAAAAGTTGCGTAGCAGAAATATCTTTGAACTCTTTCTTCATAAAATTTGGAATGTATAACTTTTGAATTAAATTTATTTTATTTTTAGATGTTTTAATCTTAGTCACTGAGTGTCACCCCACATCAGAAAACTTTAAAATGTACAAAATATATTTGAACACTAGTTTAGAACTACTTGTTCATTAAATTATATAACGACAACTAAATTTATTCATCATTTGTCAGTTTGTTAAATTGTAATTCGGTGTAATTTTAATTATGTATCAGAATAAATGAATAAATGAGCAAAATAAATAAATAAATAAATAAATAAAAGATATTTGGGCTCAGTGGTTATTTCGCTCCATGGGTGGCATCCAACATTTAATGGGGAGACAAAATTCTTAGTGGAAGTTGGCTTGTTGTTGATTTCTAGTCAACTACTGATCTTACTTGATTTTCGTTAACTGACAATGAATGTCGTTCGGGCGAGGCTGGGATTCGAACACCCAGTGGACTTGGAAACCAGTCCACTACCACTTGTGTTATTTTTGAAATTAGGGCAATAAAGGCTGTGTTTAATGACACAGTCGACTTCCAAATAAAATTATGAAACAATTTCAGCCTTAGAAGGAGAATTTCTTTTGTTAGGAATCAGGCAAGCTTGAGTACAACAATGTCAATATCTCTACCAAGCTGAAACAAAATTATTCACCTTCTTCATCGCGAGAATATTTTTAAAACAATTGAGCAGATCTTGGCAACTCAATACCTTGCAACTCTGTTAGTTTGATCTACTCCATTGCGCTTTTGTGTCACTCAATTTCGCACATATTTTAAGGATAAACACATCGAAACGTCAGCGAGCTGAATATAGAGAGGCTGGAATTCTTTTGATGACTTTACAACACCGGTGAAGGATCTTGTCAGAAGAGCAGATATCTCTAATGTTTTGCGAGAATGCCTGACATGTTGTCTTAAGTTCACAGGATGTCCATACAGCCATGGGGTCCAAGATATGCCAGTCATTTCCCGGGTACCAATTTGGAACCCATTTTGGAGGCTAAGATTTCACCCATGGTATAGGTCATGGCCAACCTAAAACCCCTTGCCGATCTAAGTGTAACGGCACCCAGTATTTATTGGAACTCTACATCGGGTCAATCACAAGTGGAATACCCTTCCTGCGGATCAATATCCAGAGGGTCTCCGAGTTTTACGTCCTCGTAATAACTGGTCAAATCACAGCAACCTTCAGTGGCGTTAAAGTCTGAAAGCGATTGCATTAACACCTGTATTGCTCTACCGCCATTTATTATTATGTTACATCATTGATGGGCATAGTCTTATTAATTAGGCGGGGGCCCTGTCATTAGGGGAAGACTAAAGCAAGAAATCTTGAGTTTCAGACATGTTAACGAACGCTTCTTGACAATACAGACCCATGTAATTAATTGGTGCATAATCACATCAACCTTTTCGAAGTCGTGGAAAATTGCGCGAGTTATCCCGATCGCTAAGAAAGCTCATCCAGTATCTTCTGCCGATTTTAGGCCAATAAGCATTCTGCCCTACTTTTCGAAAGTCTTAGAGGAAATTATAGCAAAACAAATCACAGAGTACTTAACTCTCAATAACCTTTTATACGACAAGCAATCAGGCTTTCGGGCCAACTACGGCTGTTCTCCAGCCATGGTCAACTTACTTGAAGAGTTTAGACAATCTTTTGATAAGAAATATGTCTCACTACTCTGTCTGCTAGATTTCTTTCGATAAAGTCAACGAAAAGATACTGCGTTGGAAGCTAATACACTATTTTGGTTTTGGTGGTCGTGCGGTAAGATTACTGGATAGTTTTCTCAGCAAAAGGTGCCAAAGAGTTTTCTCCAATGGATGTAGTTCATCCCTTATGCAACTCAAACAAGGCGTTCCTGAAGGGTCGGTATTGGGTCCAATTCTATTTTGTACATTTATCAAGGATCTACGGTCAGTATGCAAGCATTCTTTTGTGCACATGTATGCTGATGATGTACAATTACACCTAGCCAAACCATTTTGCAAGATCAACGAACTGACGCTACTGCTCAATGATGACTTGCAACGCGTCTATACTTGGTCAGTTACAAATGGACTACAACTGAATCCGACTAAAACTCGAGTAATTCCAATATCCAAAATAAAGTTTAACCTAGATCTTCTGCCTGACGAACTTCTTAACAACTCGAAAGTTAAAGCCGTAAAGTCTGTTACTAGCCTTGGATTTATTATTAGTAGAGATTTGTCGGGTTATAATCATACCAACATGGTCGTAGGTCGTATCTACGGATGCCTTCGTAATCTTTGGGTTAGAGCTTTTTTTTCTCCACTTGAGACGCGATACAGACTAGTTATTGCCTTAATTCTGCCTCTGATTACATATGCCGAAGTAGTTTATAGTAGCTTGGACTCGTTGTCTCAGCGCAAATTACAAGTCGCTTTTAATGATTGTGTGCGATATGTCTATGGCATGAGTAGGCACGAACATATTTCCTTCTACACCAGGGAACTGCTTGGGTGCAGCTTGCAAAAATACCTCGATGCCAGGAACTTCGTTTTTTTTTAACAAAATTATTAATAAACGCTGTTCGCCGTATTTATTTAACCGATTCAATTTGATTCGATCTTCTAGAACAACTAACCTAATCTCTCACCATTGGAATTTTCTTAATTCCTCTCGTTTATTTTTCATTTACACTGTTAGGTTGTGGAACTCACTACCATCATCTATCAGATCCACTCGTAATAATTCTCTGTTTAAAAGTGCAGCCCTACGACGTTTCTCCATACATCCGCAATAAACCTATACTATTCTTCCATCAATCGTTATCATTTAATTTTAAGTATTAATTATAATGTAGTAGCCGTAAGTCAATTGAATTCCAATATTTAGTTACTAAGTACTAAAAAAGATTTCTATCTTAATGTACCATTAATGTATGAATAAATTGAATTGAATTGAATTGAATTTAAGCTTCTTCTTTGTCATGGAATAAACAACTTAAAATTTAAATTTTTTGCTGCTCATTGAAATATTTGTTTCTTTTTCTGTACATCAAAATTACGGGTTTTGATAGCTAGTTTTGTAGCTTGATAGTCAACTTCCCGTTATGAATAGTTTTGCTATCAGAGGCGACAGTATAAATGGATTTGATGCCATCGTATTCTCATCATTCAAGTTAATTCGCTTAAACTTACTACAAGCTTAAAACAACCCCAACCAATCTCAAGATGAAATTCGTTATCGTTTTCGCTGCCTTCTTCGCCGTTGCATTGGCTGCCGCTGTTGACCAATCCAGGGATGCTCAAATCGTCCGTTACGACAATGACAATATTGGAGTTGAAGGATACAACTGGGCGTAAGTTACATCCACCCCAGAATTACATTGTGATCATTTGTTAACTGATGAATTGTTTTGTTACAGTCTTGAGACCAGTGATGGTAAATCCGCCAGCGAACAAGGTCAATTGAAGAATATTGGAACTGAACAAGAAGCCATTGCTGTCCATGGTCAATTCAGCTATGTCGGTGATGATGGTGTCACCTACTCCGTATCCTACGTTGCCGATGAGAACGGTTTCCAACCCTCAGGTGCTCATTTGCCAGTTGCCCCAGTTGCTTAAGGTCAATTCCCCGTTCTTCAAGCTGTCCACCTCAAACGCACCTAATTGTAGCGACCAGATTGATGCATTTTTGTCAATTTATGGGAGTTCAATAGTTTGTTAATTAGTTTAAGTGATGTTTTTTACAATGAAAAGCAATAAAAGTTGTTGAAAAGAAAAATCTCGAAACTAAGTGTCTTTTGAATTCTTCCAACTTAAACCAATCCACTTCTGGGAGCACAAGTTGCGGACTTGTGAGCTAAGGCTCGTGCTTCAAGAATCAGGTAAGTTTGAGTGCTATAGTGTCAATATCTCTAGCAAGCTCAAACAAAATTACTCACATTCTTCATCTCGAGAATATTTTTAAAACAATCGACGCTAGTAGCTCAGTTAGTTTGATCTACTCTATCCCCCTTTAGTGTCACTCAATTTCGCGCATATTTTAGCGATAACCACACCGAAAAACCAAAGACACCTCGAAACGCCAGCAAGCTGATTATAGAGAGACTGAAGTTTTTTTGACAACTTTTCAATATCGGTGAAGGATATTGTTCAGATTTTAAGGCGTTAGGGTAGTAAAGGATAATTGTGAGACCAATTGTTAACATACAATACATGTAGATCATACGGCTGTCTGATAAATGTGATGGTGTAGGCAGGAAGCTGGGCGTTATAAATATATATTTTGAGTAGGTTCATAAAACCGTTTTGGCCATGGCCGTGGTGTAGTCGTACTAGCAATCGCTTCTCACTAGGAGGGTCAAGGTTCGAATACTACCCAAAACAAGTTTTTCAAGTTTTTCATTTGTGTAATTGGAACTCAGTCAGAAAAATTTTGCGTGTGAAGGCATAACACTGATACGTAGATTTGGCTGTTGTAGAGTTTCGAGCACAAAAAACAAGTTTGAATTATAACCTTCGAATTACTCTGAGTGAAGAAAAAACTCTCCATCCTATTCGGAATCCCACCCCCCTGGAGAGCTAATATCGAAACCATATACACCTGAGTTTCAAACCACCACAAAAAAATTTTCCTTTCTCCTCCTTCTACCTTTCCTCCCGCGCCGTTGCAACAGTAAAAGGGTATCTAGCCCCTTAGGTGCGCGTAAATTATAAAAAAAAAATCCCTAAAATATGTCCGGATGATATCATGCCAACCCACTAGTCTGCGCCTATTCTAGAAGCATAAGCCTCAACATTGCAGCTCGTCCGTCCTCATTCGTGCGGTTTCAAGCTTAGAAAGTCTACCATCGTCCATTTACATTACAACAGATCTTTGGGAAGGCCTTCAAATGCTAAATTTGCACACACTTACCACATATTTGTCGGTTTTTGAGACCGCTAATGACAGCGTTAGTAGGAAAAAATTATACGAAGCTATTTATATCCCGTTTTTACATCCATATTAAACTTCAGTAGTGATTTCATCAACACAATTGATTCCGAAAAGGCTGCTAAAAGGCATTCAACTGTCATGTTAGTTCTAAAACATCATACTTGAGAGTATTATACGAGTATCACAAACTGACATCAGAGGAACAATATTTTCAAAGTCTGTACAATCACAGTTCAGTTGCAGTTTTAAAGGCATTTTATTTTATTTTTTAATCATTAACTCTTACATACTAACAAAAAAGGCTTAAATGCTAGCTTAAAATTACTTAACAATCTTATACTAACTTACTGGCCCCACACAGGCACTCTAAGCTACTCTTAATTCTTATATCTATGTCCTTCGACTTTATTTACATTTTATTTATAAATATTTATTTTTGTATACTTAAAGCTAAGAAAAAAACAATTTGTAAACAAAAAACTTAGCATATGGACATTTTTTTATTTTTTATGAAAACTTAACTTAAAATAAACCTTAGTCTACTTAAACTACATACACAAAATACACATACACACACTTAGACATTATACACAATAATATACATATATTATACATGTATATTGTATATACTAACATATGTATATATTACTTAAATGCTAACCTAAACCTGTGTAAGTTGGCCACCGCTATTCACAAAGCAAATATATTGGTCAGCCCTGCCTCCTTAGTGAGGCTGGTCCGTAATTGACGGAAACGACGACGAAACATCTTCTCCATCATTCAACCACCAGAAATACTGGTGCTGCCGAACGACATCCCTCTTATCGCGATTCCCCACCGCCCTACTGAACCTAAAGCGATCCTCACTGCCGTGTGCGACGTCTCTGTAGTAGTTGAGTCGTCTGTACAATCACTTGTCTATGCGAATGACATATCCTCTCCTCCTCTCCTCCTCTCCTCCTCTCCTCCTCTCATCCTCTCCTCCTCTCCACAACTCCTAGTCAGATAAATCAAGATACTATAGACATCAGTTTGGATACTGCATGCCTTGCCGTGAAACCGAATTAGTTACCTGGAACTACATTCTTGACTTCGGCGTACATAGGCGGTACTGTATTGATCATACATTCGAATACCTTGCTGATATTTGGAAGGAGACTTGTCGACTGAAATTTCATCCGATTTAACGTATCCTTATTAGTTTCGGGAATTGAATGCACCACTGCCATCTTTGAAAGCGTCGTATTATTAAATTAATTGTTAAACAGTATGGTACTCGTATCTTCGTTGACGGCATGAGAATTTCTAGAGCCATCTCAAAACGTTCTCTTTAGCGACTTAAATAAGTTTTCGTAATGGTGCAAGCAAAAGTAAACCCGCAAACGTCTACCTCCGTCTCCAAGAGACTATTTCATCTGCGATGAGCTACTGCCGAGCTACTGGATCTAGGTATAATTTGTGACAAAAATTTTTATGTCCACGCACATATTGACAGCATCATGAAAGCTAGCTATTTACTTGGTCTTATCAAACGCTAGTCAAAAGAATTCCCGAATCCTTATGTTATCCCTGTACATAACCTTCGTAGTGGAGGTAGATCCCTATTGTCGAGGATAACATTGATTAACATATTTTCGTTATTGAACTCAGTGAAAACTGAAGTTCCTTACATTATTCCAAAAGTGTAAATTGTGAAAAGGAATGCAATTTTCCAGGTAGCAATTAGAACCAAAGACATCTTACACTGGTCGCTCACATGGCCTCTACCTTCCCCTGCGTTTCTTCTGCATCTATAACTACCATTAGCACTATTTGTCCATTGCTCGTCGTTCGGACGATTTTTAGACACACAAGGTAGCTTTGAATCTTTCACCGAAATATATTATTTATATATATTATATAATATATTCGGGTTCCTAGTGCTCACAGCCCAGACTTGATTGCTCTAATATGTATTGCAAACTATTAGTAACGGCATGTTTAGCTTTTTAGAATGCTCACCAATTGATGCTTATCAGATATCATCCACCCGTCTCCTGTCGAAGCGATGATAATTGTGTAATAATTCTCATATCATCTATTCATAATGAAGGTCTCCTTCATCTGTGAATACCCTGTCGGAAATGGAAACCGATGACGAAGCAAATAGAGATCTTACACGATCAGAGATAGAAGATGTGCTTTTGGGCACATCTTCAGAATCGGAGGACCCCAACAACACCCTGGTGGAGGCGACTCTGGAAAACTGTAGCAATGATACGGTTTCTCCAGATTAATCTCCACCACTCAAAAAAGGCTTCGGCCGCTCTCATTCTGCGTCTTTCTAAAAACGCAGAAGAGATAATCCTAACCCAGGAACTATGGATTGTAGAAGGCGTGGTTCGTGGACTTAGGATACCCGCATACGCTCCGCTCTATACAAGAAGCAAAGGTAAGATTAGAACGACCCCGACTTAACCGTTGCCAGACTAGAGACTGTCAAAGGCTCGTACTGGCTGGCATCGGCTTACCTTGGCCACGACGATGTGGGCCCTCTCCCTGGTGATAACCTAGAAAGGGTGGTACTGGAAGCTGGAAGGCAAAAAAATGGCTTCATAATCGGATGCGACGCACATCACACGGTATGGGGCAGTACCGACATCAATGATAGAGGTGAGTCACTTTTAGACTATATTTTAAGTACTAACCTCTTAATTTGCAATATTGGCAATGAGCCCACTTTTATAACTAGAAACCGACAAGAAGTGGTAAATATTACTTATGTCTCCGACAGCATCACTCAAAGGCTAACGAACTGGATGGTATCGTCTGAACACTCCTTTTCAGAACACAGATACATCCAATTCAGTCTGAGTGATACTCCCCCCAGCCAACCAGCTTTTCGGAATTACCGGAAAACTGATTGGCCAAAATACAGAGGAATACTATCAGAAACGCTATCCTCTGAACTATCAAGTATCCCGTGTGACACGGCAAGTAAAAGCCACATTGACATCGGCACTGGGACTGCTCAGAAACTTCTGTAGAAAACTTTTCAACGCAGCAAAAAGCACAAGAAAACTGGGACTCATATAAAGACCTCAAATTATACAAAAAAAAACTGAGGAAGGCAAAGCGACAATCCTGGAGGTCATTCTGTGACAAAATCACAGAAACCTCTGAGGCATCGCGGCTAAGAAAAATCCTCTCTACAAATCCTATGATGCCTAGCTGTTTGAAAAAAACCGATGGCTCTTGGGCAACCTCAAGTGATGTATCACTCAACCTGCTTCTGGACACCCACTTTCCAGGTACTAACATTCAAGAAAGAGTCAATAAAGCTACAATAGCTTTATTCTCTTGCAAAAAAATGGGGCCTTCAACCTCGCATAACCCACTGGCTATACATCTCGGTCATAAGACCGACACTTACTTACGGGGTGGTTGTCTAGTGGACGGCCTTAGAAAATGCAGTCAACCGCATTAAACTAAGCAAAGTCCAAAGGACAGCAAGTCTATGCACAAGCGGAGCCTAGCGGTTTACCCCCTCTGCGGCATTAGATATTTTGTTTCACTTGACAGTTGACACCCCTCGACATTTTTAGCAGGCAAGTAGCTGCGACTCCAGCTATTCGCCTTAGAGCGACTAAACAGTGGACGAATAATTCATTTGGCCACGCCAACATTCTTAATACATTAGGATTCCTCACAGAGAATATCGATTATACCATACCTGAACTTTGGTTTGACAAAAACTTCCATGTAAGCTTACCCTCTAGATCATTCTGGGAGGAAGATGCTTTCATGGAGGACAAGTCAATCCATATCTACACAGATGGATCTAAAACCGATAGCGGAGTTGGTGGCGGTGTTCAGATAAGCTAAATCTAAGCCTCTCTTTCCGCCTTCCAAATCACTGTAGCGTGTTCCAGGCGGAAATTTTGGCGATTAAAGAAGCTCTGTCCTGGCTGAAGACAAACGTGATAGTTGCAAAGGATATCCGCATATTTTCGGATAGTCAGGCCGCCATAAAGTCCCTGAACTCGGTCTCATTATATTCTAAAACCGCTCTTGAATGCCGATCATCTCTCATGGAGATGGCAGAGCAGTTCACATTCACCTTTGTTGGGTGTCGGGCCATAATGACATTCCAGGGAACTGCAGAGCCGATGAACTCGCCAAAATTGGAACCACTCTACCTATTCTACCGGATAGGTATACCAATCGATGCGTGCAAACTAACACTAAAGCTGGATGCCAATAAAAGAACAGACTTTAGGCGGACTGCTGGGCAAACATGTCTAACGACCAAACAGATCTGGCCAAGGCTGGATCTGAGTGGCTCTAAGTGTCTGATCCTTTTATATAGGAAACATCTCAGCGCCATAATAGGTATCATTACTGGACACTGCCTCATAGGCAAGCACGCAAGAAGGCTTGGCGCTTTTACCAACGATTTCTGTAGAAGCTGGATGGACGAGGAAGAGGAGGAGGAGACAATCCTCCACCTACTCTGCACATGTCCAGCTCTCTCCCAGAGAAGAAAGCTTCATCCAGGAGCTTTCTTCTAAAACGACCTAAACGATCTAAAAAACATAAACGTTAACAGTCTCCTACGCTTTATTATAAGCTCAAACTAGTTCCATTAGTAAGAGCATCATAGATCCACGTGGCATCACAATGGGCCAATAGGCCTAAGTGTGTTGGTATTCCCAACAGCCAATCTTACCTAACCTAACCTAACCTTCATCTGTGAAAAGCCTTGGAACGCTGATCCACAGTGGTGCGTAACTTCTGGTCTACTGAAAGACATAAGTTTGCAAAAATAAAGCCTCTACTGTAAGAAGGGATGTGCTTTGCCATTGAACTCTTTGAATTACTGGAAGTAAGCTTACGTGATATATCCTGTAAATGCTTCCAAGCTTCTTTTCTACTAATGTCAAAAGGCTCTTTGCGATTCAGTGAAGAAGTGTCAATTGCACAATGTGTAGCGAAATATGAAATTGTACCTACATACGAGTAATATTCTTTAAAACAAACAGTTGAGCAAGATGGGTGACAAAACAGCCCGTAATCATATTCCAGGTCCCAATTGATTGCAGAAGGTATTATATTTGGAATACCCTGCCAGCTTAGCCATTCTATAAATTCCTTTACTATACGTTATATACATATGTATACGTATATATAAATATATTTAAGATGTTAATCGATAGCCACCACCTACGACAAACAATCTACTTTGATTTAGTAGTCTTCACCTTACCAAATTCATCCATTTGTTGCATAAACATGAACTGGTCCAGTTTGACGTTAACGAATCCAAATAACCATGTCACACAATTTACGAATTCATATTCATAAGCTAAGTCTCCGGATAGCTACTAAATCTGCAAAACTCCATACCGGTTTAATAAAAACCTTTAGCCGAAGAAAACGAAAAACTAAAAAATCGGAAACATCTTTATTTTTAGCAGAGGCCAAAATACCGGTCTCAATACCGAATAAGTAAAACCATAACCAAGTGTAACAAAAATTTCAATGCAAGGTTCTGATATGTTATTTAATTTTAACTTTCCTTGTAGTCAAGTGCAGATGTTGTTCCATAGTTAGATATCTAAATTAATTCTAAATTTGAAAACCCTCTAAAAATCATCCACATGCCGAACAATATCACATCCATTAAAATCAATGAACGTGGTTTCGTTTCCGCATAATTTACCATAAAGAACATTCGACTCCAGAGACGAAAGCAAAAGTGAGAAGAAGATCCAAAAAAAAAATAAAAAGTAGGTATCTTGAAACTAAAATGTAACACACGGGATACGATATACAAATAAGTATACTATACGAAGCAGAGGTACAAAAAAAATACAAATCAAGCTGTCTTCGAACTGGTATATAGTTTAACAAGTTTTTTTTTTTCTTTGTAGCTTTGGAATTATGTAATTTTTTCGGTTTCCATTTCGATGTTGTGTTTTTCTTGTTTTTTTTCTTTTTAATCATCATTAACGAATCAAGGTCATTAACAAAGATGAACCCACATTGAGGTATTTTAATATTTTAATCGAATAAAATACAATGAAGACGCAATTTTCAATTTTCTTAAGTTGACTTAAGGTTTGCTGGGCCTTTTAACTGGCCCATTGTGTATTGGTTTGTTAGATTAAAATGAAATTTAAATTAATCAAAATAGGTTAGGTCGATGGGGGTAATTATACCTAAAGCTGGATTTTAGAAGAGTTACAAGCGAACGTGGTACAGGTTCCTACCTTGAATGGGTGCATCCAATGTTTTCGACTGTACTTCGAATGGTGCTTCGTCACCATTATAATTGTGAAAGTGATAAATGATGAGCTTTAACCGCCATGTCATGGAATTGATATGTGGTTAAGCGACAATGATTTGTATCGTTTATACTGTTGGAGGACATGGGCACATACTACGTGCATCGTTGCATCTTGGAATTTAACCAATTTAATTTAATTATGAGTAAATCCGTACATTTATGCATAAGCATGTAATCGTAGGATGGGATTTACCACATTTGATTTCAAGGAGTTGCATCGTTTTGCAGACTGAGTTCAGCGAATTTCAAGATGAGAATGCCGAATTTGGGCAGAGATAAATGAGCGGTTGTCACGAATGGCATGTAACATGATGATACATGTAATGTCTTCTGTGCAGGTAATTATTATTGGGTTTTATTAAAATGCACAAGGACGTATTACGTGGGAACTTTTTTCTAGGAAGAAAAAAAAATAATAAAGAAAAAACCCGTACTCTTTTGTTTTTTAGGCGATTTTTTTGTAATAGATAGTATTTCTTTGAAATTGTAATATCAATCAAGTTTTTTGGAAAATCAGGATACTTCAATTCAAGTTAAAGTTAACTTCAGTTAACTGGCAATCGATATTGCCGTGACTAGTACTGTTTCTTTTAAACTTATAGTAGATCTCGTAGCATAATTTTACGGTATAGACAACAAAATGTAGCGGGTATAATATAGAAAATATTTGTTGCAATAAATTAAAGTCAACTGTATATTTTTAATGGAAACCGATAGTCGTGCAGCTCACTAAGATTTTTCAAATTTATTCTTTGATGTTTGGTTTTCTTCTAATCCTCACATGCTGTAGTGCCGGCACGAAAGATAGTTTTACCGACCAACTCTCACTTACTTCGTTTTTCTATGTATTAAGGTCAACTAGTTATTTTGCCGGCTTTTTTTACCACCCTACTATAAACTGATAGGGACCTCCATAACTACAGCACGGTCTTGGAAAATAAATGGTGTCGGCTGAGCCAACTGACTTGAATTAGTACTTTACACTAGGAACGTGCGCTCCAGCAAATGTGACGGATAGGACCAAATATACAAAAATGGGTAAATTAAAACATATACGAGAATACCCGTATGCCTAACAGCTGCCACAAAATGCGTAATCGCCGTTGGTACGAGTAGTTCAAAATTATAGGCTTTTAGAATAGGTATAAATCTGCACCTGCGCTGCATTCTATAACATTATGTAGCATTTGTATGTGCGCACAAACCCTACAACCTAGTAGGAAGATCATATCAAGGAGATATTCTATGACCTACTGGCTAGAGCTTTCGGAGAATCTTCCAATCACAATATTGGAATCAATACGGAAATAACTTTGGAGGATAAGTTGAAAAATATAGCCTCTACGAAGTGACAATAGACAATAATTTCCAACCAATTGTGTTTTGAGCAGCTAGGAATACGCCAATAAGTAGCACTACATACGAACCTGGAAATAGTTATTCTTGTAACTTGTAAACAACCAAATCGGCAGCAAAAAAAAAGAATAGCGTTACCACTTTCTGAATAACTAAAGTCTAGGAAGATCATCTAAGTGATCCACTGTATACTCACCCTTCTTTGATGGCGGAACCCATTGGATTCAATATCGCAACCTCATTAAAAAGGCCGGAAAAACTTATCATCTTAAACAGCGAGGGTGCTGGGGAGCTGGTAACCAGCTTCTGAAGCAACGAATTATAAATTTTCTTTATAAATGAGGTAGATATAATGGTAACACGTATATGTAGGTTAAATTATAATAATTTATAATTTAAATTTAATTATGCGCACAATTTAATCGGTGCACAATATTTTTGGTTGACTTGTTTTTTTTCTAACACAAATAAGTTCGATGGTTTTCCCACACGTGGGCATGCAACATATAGTTGCCCATGGGAGAAACATGGATTTTCCAAGTCCAATTCGCAAATGGACATTGTTTGGCCTTGAGACTTGCTTATAATCGTCGCGAAAGCCAAACGAATAGGGAATTGAAGCATTTTGAATGATATTGGGAGATTCTGACGGTATAATTGGAACGATTTCGATTTCTCCTTTCAACTTTCTAGGCAAAATGGTTGCTTCAATGACATTTCCGGTGATTCTTTTGATGACCAAACGTGTACCGTTGCATAATCTAGGTGGATTAAAATTACACAGAACAATAATCGGTGAACCAATCTTCAACCGAAGATTGTGTGGTGGCATTCCTGGTATATCCAGAGAATTTAAAAATTTTGTTGGATAATTTACGGCTTCGCTGACATCAACAATGGTGTCGATTGATTTAAAAGATATCAGATCACCTGGCAGCAACTGTTGTATCTAGAAGTTAATTTCGTCAACATCGACATTTTTTGATGCCAAAATAGCACGATTACTGAGCCAATTATGATCCAAGTAATTATTGTAGAGTAATTATTGAGTCACTCTCAATTAGTTCATTTATTGTCTAAACTACAGTGCAAAAATCGTGTGGCAATTTGATGCATTGCGTATGTGGTTGCAGTTTTATTTCACCGTTTCCATTAGCCAGTAATTGTTGTAATTGGAAAATATTTATTAATATTTATTTTTATATAGAAGATTGTTTTAAGCATGCGTTAAACTCATCAGCAAAAGTAGAGCGAGGAATGACCAAAAAGTTTATCGTTGCCGTTCAAGTCTTGCATAGTTCTATGTAATGCTTCGAGTGAATGTTTATGAGCCATAGTGTACTCATCCCAGATTATGATGAAACTGCTTTGCAACAATGCAGCTATTCTTGAATGCTGAATGAGCCGTTCGCCCACCATCTAACAAAGTGGCAGCAATGCCTGACGATGCAATTGCCAATGCAATTTTTTGTTTTTACCGTATCTTTGCACGGATCAACGATATTTAAAATGTCTTACCAGTTCCATCTGGTGCATCCAAGAAAAAAAAAGCAGCCTTGTTCAACATCAACAATCAGCATAATCCGATTATAAATATTTTTTTGTTCAGCTGTCAGTAATGGCTCATTATTCGTAATAACAGTAGCTAAGTCAAAGTCATTATACTGTTTTTCTCGTTGCAAATCACTGTTAACTAAGTCAGTGGCCGGTTAAACAGGTGATGGCATACCATAATGAGTGAGTGGTTAACTTGAAATTAAAATGCATAAATCCTCGATCAGCACTAAAGCTTCATTATACATATCTGGCGTGTAATCTATATTTGGACATTGGTCTGTTTATCTAACTCGGTGCAATATGTCTTAAGTCATATGATTCTTGTATTTTTCCCATAAAGTGGACGAATATGTTGGACGAATGTCAGCGTGGATGTCAAAGCTGCATCAGCAAGTGTCAGGCACAAATGATTGTCGTCTTCCAGCAATTGCAACTCGCGACATGCATCTTAATATGTATTGAACACTCGGCCATTAACTAATCGCAAAAATTCGAAAGACGTTGGTCAGTGAAAATTGGCCGAAAACATCAGGTTTTTGGCATAATGTGAAAAATTCAGTCAGTGTAGTTTTTGGTGGCTCAAGTGCTCTTTGGAGAGCATTTTCTTCAGTGAAATATAAACGTTGACCATTTTCAAGATATACTGCTAGATGTTGGACAGAAGGGTCTCATTCGTGTATTGAAAAGCTTAGAATATGCCAGATCTCTTCGTTGCTGCTTATGTAACTAACTATTTGGTATCGTGCTATTTCGTCATTTTTATCGATGTCATGTACTTCAAATACGGCCAAATCACTGCCTTTATTAGCATATTTGCAAATGTACTTTATGGATTTTACGGAACTGCAAAGCTCGACATTAATATGAGCCTTATACGTTTTTGAAAGCAATGACCCACTGATTGTCAATTTCAATTAGATTTGTAGAATTTGGTATTCGCATTGTGAATGTTTGGCCACCATTCTCAACGTTTCTGCGGCGATACAATGGATATCATTAATACATTGCTTTGCGAAATGCTTCTCGCATTTTCCATTTTCATATTACTTCCATCATATTTAAAGTACTGCACGGTCCATGGATCAGTGACTGGTAACAATATTAAATAATTCTTGATCAATTGATGGATCCGGAATTTCGGCTGAAATTACCGGATTGATTTCTTCTGGATGGATTTTAATTTGAAGCCAAATTAAAATGTGAGCATGAGGCAAGCCACGCTTTTGCCACTCAATCGAATACAGCCAACATCGTGTGCTGCCGACAACCGAATGTTTTACAATTAAATCAATCAATGATTTTAATTTTTGTTTAAACATACGTGCAGTGATATCATGGCGATGTATTGATTGTTGGCCTGGTAATAGCAAAGTTTGTATTTAATCCCAATTTGGATTACATGTAAATGTAATAAAAACCTCAGGACGACCGTAATGACGCACGTAAGTCATCGCATCTTGAATGCATACAAGATGTTGCATGTTCCGTGGACTTCCGATATAGTTGAAGGTAAAATAAATGCATTACTGATGTCATTGGCATTTAAATTTCCATCGATTTTTCCGACAATAGAATCCCTTAAGTGGATATACTCCTCCGACCGTAATTTAGCCTGGTTGTATCGAATAAATTGAAAAAGTTCGCTTTCGATCTTAGCGTACATAGCCACAACGTATTGATAGTACAGCTCACGATATCGAAGGATTATTTCTAATCATCAATCTGTGCACGTAGTAGTTCATTGAACTAACTTTCTTGTTTGTTTCATTACCTGAAAAAACCGAAATGAAATTGGAAAAAAATAATGAAATTAAGAAATTAAATAGTTAATTATCAAATTTACCAGTAACTGGATCTCGCTGTTTGGTACTGATGTGATATCCATCCTGTCCTTGCCAGAATATCAGTGGATATTCGAATGAGTCGTACGAACGGTGTAGGTCCGAAATCGTACTCACGTGCTGTCTCGACATGTAATTTTGATGGCTCTCAACTGGATCACCGACCATAAACGAGTAATAGCAACTTCATCTACGGTGGGCGCGTTGAACCTGCCTTTTTCAGCTTTGATGACGATTTGATATTTGTCATTTCTTAATTGCAGCGACACTGTTTGAAACAATTAAATAAGTTGATTACGATTTTCCCAACAATTTTCTAACAATATCACAATTGCTCTCTCTTCCGCTTGTTCGATGAAATTATGCTGGCACCGAGTTGACGCACGTTCTTCGCAACTGCCCATAAAATAGATTTGGAGAAACTTCGGATCATCATTAGGCATTGGCATCAACGACCCAATCCTATTGTACACCTGGTCTTGTATTTTAAATGTAGTTTCAAAATTACGTCCAACGGATGTGAGATCGCAAATTCTGGTTGTCGCAAATGACGTCATTTGGAAGCAAAAATTGAATTTTCATGTCTTGCGCAAAAATAAATTCGAATGGTCTGATTCGCCAGCAAGAAGTGATTGTAAAAGTTCTGATGGAGTGGGAAGAGGTAACAGTACAACTTTTCCTGATGCGCAACAAATGTCAGGTGCTTCATTTCGGAATTTTAACTCCCGACAATATTGGCATACTTTGTCCATTGCACCGAATTAGAATTAATGAGAATTTTAGAATTAATGTCTGGTGCATATTCGAACGCAAGACGAACAAATGATGCACGTGTTAATGCGCGGCTGGTTTGCTGTCTCTCTCGTTCTCGTGCTCTAATTGCAGCTATGAACTGATCACACGCCGCTCTTCTCCTCGATATACCTTGTAGCAGACGTTCGTCACGCTGTTCTCGAGATTCTTGTGCTTTCCTGATTCTATCAGCTGCATTTCTTCTTTCAACACGTCTGCGTCTTGTCACATTGCTACGCTCATTGTTGAGGTTAGATTTTTTTGGTGGCATTTTACTGAAAATAATAATTAAAACTATTAAAATAAGATTTGAATAATAAAATGATAAAAAAGGATGTACGAATAATGCGCGAAAAATTAAGAAAGCAAGCTCTCCGAAAAAAACCAAAGATTTTAATACCACCTTATTATTTTTTTTTTAAATTATAGCAGTTAATGTGGTCGTCGTTCACAATTGAATGGGTATTACAACTTATGATTAGTTTCAAGAAACCTATGTTTGCACATGTAATCTAAAAGAACTTTATGTGGGGTTTATATATTCCGCGAAAGGATCAGTCGGTTTTCAGCACAGAGGAAAGTTTTGGTTATTTGCATGTTCAATTACAAAAGTATAAAGCAGTTAAATACAACATGAATATTACTGCTTGAAGTTTTATTAAGGTACTCATATTTATTGCCGGAAGTTATACGGTAAGTTTTAACAAAAAATGTTGAATTATTGTGTCTGTTTTGTATACAACGTGTACGTATACCAAGTATACAAAATCATCAGTATCACAAAGCCGAGAGTATGCCAGCAAAAATGGGATCTTCTCACCAATCTGTAACATTTTCAGGGTTGAAATGTGTATATTCGCTATCCTTCGTTAATAGGGAAGCTTAAAATGCGGCATGGCTGAAATCCTGGCTCCGTAAAGTAATAGATTTAATGCTATTAGGCATTTTAACTGTTATGTATCAGCAAAAGAAGAGGTAGGAACCATCGATCATGACCAGTAAACTCAATAAATTTGTTTTTCCTACCCAAGAACGCAAACACAAATAAAATTCGTCGAACGGAAGAAGCATAGCCATTTCGTTAAGTCGTCTTTAATTTCCAAATCGTAAAGTAAAAACAGTCAATCCATATATCCTAGCCAAATAAGTTCAAAGTTAGTTTGTGCTCGTATGGGTTTTTTTTTTTTTTTTTTTTTTTTTCAAAAATTATTTGAAGTTTACAAACAAACACATTACGGCGCCGTCTATTGGATGATACCCCAACCTAGTGTTACACTTCACTGTTCAGAGACTGGTTTTTTTGTGGTTGAAACTCTACAATTTTCTATTTTTTTATTTCCACGTTGTGGAAACTTTTTGTTCCTTGTTAAAATCTGGTGGAACTTACCACATAATTAATTTAATTAGCAATATCAAATTATTAAGGTCATAAGTCGAGATAAAAACTATCCTATCTGGTAAGTTTGACCAATTAGACACAGTGTGCAAAATATTATTAAGATCGGTTAAGTATTTTCGGAGTGCATTCCCAACGGACAGTGTGACACGAGATATATATAGATAAAGACTGGAACGGAAATTCAACATTTTCGACACTTTTATGTCAAAGCGAACTCTATGAGCTCTACAGGACAAGACATTTTCTTTTGTTTTTAATCAATTGAAGTGTCGTCCTTCTTAGCTTTGTGACAAAGCATATTTAAAGGGGAGGCGAACAGTTTATTCATATCAGAGCAGAGCTCTCAGATAAGAAACTGATCTATTGCATCCTTTATATCTGCTGAAACAGGCTATTAGAAAAATCTGTTGGGGAAAACCATGTGAAAAGCTACAGCAGAAAATAAATTCAATTATTCGCTCTAAAAAGGCTGTACAAGAGACAAATGGAAAGCAGATAAAGCAAGGTTGTTCAAAGTTCAATCCCCTCAAAGGATTTGCCCGTTCTTATGGCATCTGAGATAACCGTGTACGTAACTTGACCGAATCTAGGTAGTGGTCTGAATCTATGTATGTTGGCTGTTCTGAATATTAGGATCTCTAAAGTACTTAAGGACTGCCTTGCATCAATCGCAACACGATCACTTTGGTTTTATAATCAAACTTAATGTGAGTGCTATTCCGTTCCGTAGTGTCATAAAGGCTGTACTTTCCGGTTTCTAAAAATGTTCTCCTTTTTTAATCTAGCGTTTAAATCACCTGAAACAATATTTTCGTTATAAAATAATCACAGCATTGCGTTCAGATTTTATTAATCAGCTTAGAGAGGTATTCTTTGGTAGCATCGAGTATTTCTTCTCGGCAAGCTCGTGTGCGCATATCAGGCTGATGTTAGTGAATTAAGCCCTGATATGGGCAGTTGGAAGACATTCGCAAACGTGCCGAAAAATCAATACTGTCGACTTACATAAGTCGCTTGCTCTGTTCTCTGAAGCATACACAGTGTTACAGATGTCACATATTTACACCCTCTTTTCTGTTCGGCTCTCCGTTGCATTTTTGCTAGTTCTTTGTTTTGCAGGTTCGTCAACATTGAGTCAGTCCTTATCCAGGACTCTGTTACGGCTTCGATATAGTCGGGTATTTAACCATACGCACAACCTGCTACAACACCCACTTAGGCAAAATGTTTTACGGACAACATGTCTCGGACATTTTATCAAACACTTTTGTGTTGCGCAATTTAAAGAAATTAGAGCTGGGAGACCACAAGGAATCGTTTTTGCTCCGCTTTTGTATCTTCTATGATATCCCGTGATATATCGAAAGAAAAAGGGACCCTATAAGATATGTTTGCTACTGACTCTACTATCTTGGAAACCGAAAAACTAATCGAAGGACAAAATTTAAACTCTCAGAATAATGCAAACAACTTTCGATTTGTCACTACAAAATGGAATAACTACGAGTAGAAACTGTCATTAGAAAGATTCTTGTCCAACGGGTTTGTTTCACGACAAAAAAAAACCTGGATTAGTCATAACTTAGTTGCAGTAGATGCACAGATACTCTAAGTATCATACAATACGCTATCATCATTATTTTGTCTATGGACAATTTCCACCTACCCCTGAGGACGAACAAAGTTCTTCAGTCACCACTTCATTCTCAGGTTTATTGCAACACATTTCATATTGTCTCTACGGGTATTATAATAGTGACAAAATTATTTTTTCTATTTTTCTCAAATAAATTATATTCCACTGGTAGATACCGAATTCACGGAAAAAAAATTTAATTCGAACTGTGACATTAATTATAAATTCGTATCAACTGGTCGTCATTGAGGCGAGTTCGTAAACATAACTGATTCGTAAACATAACTGAATTTATGGGGTGGAAGTCATTAAAGGTAATTCTATGTGACTGCACGGCTGAACGATTATGCATAGCATGCTTTGTATGCATTGGAAAATAGTTTTAATTTTTCTCCTCTTTTTGCACCTACACAATAACAATTACGAATACTTACTGTTATTACCTCGAATGCTTTGATAGCGGCAGAGGAACTGCTTAAAAAATTTCACGCTATTCGTTAACATTTTAAACAACGAAAATGGTGATATTTTAAGACGTTGGCCGAGTTTGTTACATTTATAACCTCATCTATGGAACAAGAGTAAATTAAAATAATTGTTCCATTTATATGCTAAGCAACTTGAGTCAAAGTATTTCAAAACTATCGATTACCAGCTGAGAAGCCGACTCTGCGAGCTGATATTGAACAGATGCAGAAATATTGCTACGAGTCTTTCGATGTAGAACGTTTTGATGTTTTTAGAGCAAAACTACACAGTGAACAAAACGGCTTATAGTCTTGTTGTTGGTGATTTTTTTCTAACTGGATATATGTATGATTAAAAAGAAGTCAGCTTCTTTGTAGAACCGGGCGAATATTGATTTTATCGCCTTGAATACAAAGGAGGTCAACGCACACATAATTGATCTGATCTTTTGCCCACCTTTGGGATGAATACTACCCGAATTTTTCCCCACTTTGGACAACGTACCATAGATAAAGTGTTCGTAACTTCGAAAAACAACTTTTAACTTTTTTCAAATGACTTGGTCATATGGATGGCGGTGCAATCCGGTGTGGACCTGGGCCGCAAACAACAGACCCCTTGGGAGATACGTCAGGTCAGATTATTAATACGCATCCGCTCTCCATGTCCAAATCATCAAAGATGCAGTCTTCGAATTCTCCTGCACAAGTAGGAACTATATGTTCGCACAAGAATCTGCGTCTCCGTTTATGGTCAATGCAGACTATACTAAGGATCAAAACTACCAGGTGTTTCCCCATCCCCTTTTACTAGGGCGCATGTCTCTATACCAAGACCTTAAATAGAGCCACTTGGTTGTACGGGAGATAGCTTGGCTACACAAATGCCTTCTAAATCCAGAGAAATAGCGATTGGAGAGAGTAATTCAAGGTATGATCTCTGTGCTGACATAATTAATCGTGTTTATAGCGGACCCTAGATTGACGAAGTCTCTAATTATCTCGAAGTCATAAAGAGTGTTTTTCTTTAAGAGTTGAAATAAAAATACACACAAGTAGAACCAACGAGTTAAATTTTTTTTAATTAAATGGGTAATTTGATGGCATTAATGATGAAAAATGAATTTGGTGCATATGGCCACAATTATCTCTTGACATCGAACGTTTCGATGGTTTTGGGTGTGGCACCATCCTGTTAAAACTAAATGTTCTGCAGACCATGACAGTGTAGTGCAGCCATTGACAGTGATATTTCGATTTTCTTCATTTCTGAGGAAGTACGGCCTGATGATGCTGCCAGCCCGAAAACCACATCAAACAGTGATTTTTTCGGGGTTCATCGGTAGCTGATGGATTACCTTTCAATTTTCCATGCTGCAAATTTTGCTTATTAAAAAAGCCACTGGGCAAAAGTAAGCCTCATCACTTAACAAAATTCTACGATAATCAAGTGGATCGACTTCCAACTAGTCAAGTGGCCAATCAGCGAAGTCACAACTCAAACGATGATCGCCGGGCTTCAATTCCTACGCAAGATCTTGCACAAAGCCGATGGACACAGACAAAATTTGTAGCACACACAACAAATCGATGTATAAGGATCATCCTCAACACTGGCTCCAACGGTGGCGAAGTTTGCATCTGTGCGCATTCTGCCCATTCTTGGTTTGGAGTACAAAAGAGCAAATATTCTGCGAAATCTTTCAATTGCGTTACAAAAAGCCTACGCACTTAGTCGATTATTTTGACCGTAAAATTGGTGCAGCCCTCACTGAATATTTTTTACTGAACACTGATTTTGGAAATAAATCTCCGCAATTTGTAAACGTTGCTCGGACGTAAGATTCACGAAAAAAATACTAAAAATACAGCTGTCTAAGAGATGTCATACTGAAAAAACATCCTGTACATGCCAATTGTCTACGTAATTAGGTACGAGTACATTGATGTAAATGATTCGATTTGGTTCTCCTGGGTATTTTCCAAGATATATCATACTTTGAAAAATTGGTCGGCGGTAGACGTTCCTGTTCTAAAACTACATTGATATGGATATATTATGTTGCCGACGAAAGATTTTAGGCATTCACATAGTCGACAAATTTTTTTATTGGATCTGCTTTATAGACAATCGGGAAAATAACACTGAGTTCTCTTTAAGTAAATTGGGCATGTGTTCTTCCCACGAATTCTTGCAAGTAGATTGGTGCACTAAAACTATTTTATTCAAGTGGACGGAAATCCAGCTCATCTTTGTCCAAGTTGAACAGTGCATTAAAAGGTTCATTCTGCTTGCCAACAGAATATTGGTTGTGTTCGCCCCCTTGAACAATGCCGACTCTTATATCTTATATCTGCATAAACACTTTTCTATGCGCTGGTAGAATTTCCGAACATCATTTCTGCCGAAGCATCTCTCCTTAGCCTTGATCATGCACTTCTCTTCTCTTTTTCTAGGTTATAACTATGATCATAATACATTTAGATATCTATATAATATGGTCATATTACGTCTAATAATATATTTCAATTCGGCAAATTATAACATATGCTAAGCCATATTTGGTTGTCTGCCTCTGAAAATGGACTTTGACACATCTTGTTAATGAAGTTTTGTTGTTCCCCTGGTTTAAATAAATCCAACATTTGTATATTCCGTGGGACTGAAAGTGAGATTGAAGCCTCAGACATTTGCGGAATTTTCAGCCATGTCTTTCTCACCCCGGGTTATCAAATGTGGGCCTTGGTTTGTCTAAAACTAACGACTGCAATTTTGTCGAAGTTCGGTTCGAATTAAAACATAGCAAAACCGTATCTAACTATTAATTATCTTTGACAGAAAATTTCGTAACTAACAGAAATATAAAAGCGATAAAGTTGTGTTATATGAATTCAATGTCTTGCGCCGATTTACTGCTTATAAGCAGCTTGAAGCTTATAAGCTTCAAATAGGTGACTCCATCAATAATTGCTGGCACACAAACAATATTGCTTACGTTGAAGAGTGGGACTATCAATTATTTTATAGTCCTTTGTGCAGATGTGTTTGCCTATTTTAATCTGTCCGGGCATGAACTTTTGTGTTCAAAACTTTCCGAACATCATTTCTGCCGAAGCATCTCTCCTTAGCCTTGATCATGCACTTCTCTTCTCTTTTTCTAGGTTATAACTATGATCATAATACATTTAGATATCTATATAATATGGTCATATTACGTCTAATAATATATTTCAATTCGGCAAATTATAACATATGCTAAGCCATATTTGGTTGTCTGCCTCTGAAAATGGACTTTGACACATCTTGTTAATGAAGTTTTGTTGTTCCCCTGGTTTAAATAAATCCAACATTTGTATATTCCGTGGGACTGAAAGTGAGATTGAAGCCTCAGACATTTGCGGAATTTTCAGCCATGTCTTTCTCACCCCTGGTTATCAAATGTGGGCCTTGGTTTGTCTAAAACTAACGACTGCAATTTTGTCGAAGTTCGGTTCGAATTAAAACATAGCAAAACCGTATCTAACTATTAATTATCTTTGACAGAAAATTTCGTAACTAACAGAAATATAAAAGCGATAAAGTTGTGTTATATGAATTCAATGTCTTGCGCCGATTTACTGCTTATAAGCAGCTTGAAGCTTATAAGCTTCAAATAGGTAACTCCATTAATAATTGCTGGCACACAAAAAATATTGCTTACGTTGAAGAGTGGGACTATCAATTATTTTATAGTCCTTTGTGCAGATGTGTTTGCCTATTTTACTCTGTCCGGGCATGAACTTTTGTGTTCAAAACTTGAAAGAAACTTATGTATACTATGTGGCCTGGCAGGCAGTTCCTGTAGAGTGGTAATAAAGTTGTAGTTCTTGTGAACTCAGTTTTTTTCTGGTCTTCAAAATTGGCTTCAATTTAAAATCCATCAATATATATGTTACATATACTCTTTCTTCTCTCTAATTCTATTTCTCTAATTTTGATTGGTATTGCTCCTAAGTTTTCTTTTTTCTTTTGTTGTTCCTTAGCACCTTGTCTATTCGAATGTCGGTTGGAAAAATTCCGGCCATGAAGAAAACTACTTCGTCCGATATCGTTTTAAAAGCAAATACTGGCCGTCATTTCAGAACCTGAGAGCTGATTATAGTTTTCTGCACGTTTTTTTAATCGTTAGTGCATCCGTCTAAAACATTTAATAGTAAAGAAAGGACTGCTTGCTAGAAGACAGCTTTTGCACTTGAGATGTCCTATTTCGCAGTTTTGCTCTGGCTTGTTTCATCTCCTGAACTCCCGAATACCGTTTGCAATAGTAGCACTAGTACTAAGTAAACTCAATCCTTACTCATAGTAGCAATATTAGTTGCTAAGATAATGAAGGTATAATATAAATCTCATTGGGTGGATAGGTGTTACACGATTAGGCTAAACACTGATCGTCAAAAACCTTGCATTACCCAGTACCCCAACTGTTACTGCTCACTAAGGACTTGATTTGTTATAACTATTAGTGCGACTGTTGAGAAGCGTTTTAATGTCTTGTCAAACCTCAAAAGTAGAAAGTACGACAGGTGAATCCACGTGATTACATCAACAGTGGCGTCAACAGTCAGAGTTTCAGATATCTTATATGATCTACTTCCAGGAAAAGAGAGGGTGCTAAAATAGAGGTAGAAGCAAGGCAAACATATGTTAATAACATCAAATGCAGCTTGTACGAGCGGTGCGTTGTGTATGACGTTTACCGATGTTAAGGAAAAACTAGTAGTATGGTTTTTTCGTGTACAATATTCACAAGGCGAATTGGAAGACCCCAAATTAACCAATTACGATCGAACCAAAGGCACTCTCCCAGTTTGAAAGATTGTATGTTCCAATGGCGTAATATTGACTCGAACCACTAACATGTTGTAGCCAAAATACAGTATTGCCAGTATCGCCAATATCCAAAAGACCAGAGAGCAAAGTAACGAGGTTAGACGGATCTCAAGAGATCGCCAGAGAATTTGCCGATCGAGAGTACCTCAATCTCTCAAGAGGTCCTATGTCATCAGCATGAAGGACTCAAGGCCGGTTGGATCCCTGCAAAAAAGCCATTGAAAATATCTAATCTGAATTCCTGGATTTCATTCGAACACCACAAAGAAAACCACGATTCAACGGAAAATGCCATCAAGCATATGAAGAGAAATATAAAGTGGTGCTGCATAGAAGGACTCAATTGCTCACTGATCGTATTGTCAGAAAGAACATAAGAAGCGTACCGTCAAAGAAATATAATGATGCTACGGTAGGAGCTAGGGTCTAATAAGGTCCGATACTGAGGATATAGAAGGCCTATTTCGACGGTTTCTATACGGGCAACGAAATAGGTAACTTTTTTTACTTTTTTCTTAAAAAATAACTTAACACCCAAGTAGCTGTGAATACACTCATAATGCCTCGGCATGTGATGATTTTTTTTTTGGGAAAATGGAATAGAGAGAAAGAAAGATGTTTGGGCTCAGTTGTTATTTTGCTCCATGGATGGCATCCAACATTTAATGGGGAGACTAAATTCTTAGTGGAAGTTGGCTTGTTGTTGATTTATAGTTAAATACTCATCTGCCTTGATTTTTGTTAACTGAAACAATGAATGTCTTTCGGGCGCGGTTCGGATTCGAATACCGACGCTTCCGATTTGGAAGCCAGTTCACTATCACATGAACCTGGAAGTTGATATCCAACAATTCCATCTATCCGAACTGGACGATATAAGGAAAGCCCTAACTAAATCTAACTCCTACAAAGCTGTTGGAGCTGACGTTCTACATGTCGAGCTAGAGATGAATTGGTAAGAAGCGGTTTCCCATAGTTATTGGAAAAACTGCACAAAATTAGCAAGCTATCACCCAGAGACAGAATCTTTCAAAAGTCCATTTAATTACTTTCATGCGCTGACTATAGTCACATAATTAGAAGAACGCAGAATGATTACAAAAACGCTTTCGAGAGTATCGTTTCGAAAACTGCAACAATCCCCTAAAAACAACATTTAATACAGGAGTACACCTGAGGCAGATGTAGCTTTGAAATAGTTAAGGACTTTGTCTACCTAGGCTCTACTGTATATTCTGACAACGACAACACCCCTGGGGTTAGACGAAAATTAATTCCCACCAATCTCTTTTCTTTTTTTTTGGACTAGAGGATTGAGTAGGGAAGTGCTCTCTCGAACAATTAGTTGAGCTCTATTTAAGACGCTTAACATCCGGGTCGATGGGCTTTGCAGAGAAGCATGGGTTTTGTCGAGAATGGGAAAGAAATCATCGAGTGGTCGGCATCTCTGCATAGATGAATGGGAGAGAACATACAACGGCCAAATGCATGGGATCTAAACCGATATCGACCAAGTCAGAAGAGTAGAATACAATGACAGCGACAGCTATTACTCAAACAATGATTGAACTCGCAAGATACCTGTTGGAATCATCAAATTCCCATTTGGAAACCTGGACAATTTCAGAGACAAGCTGAAATTGAAACCAATGTGAAACCTTTTGAAAGCCTAGGCTGTCTGAGTGGAGGTATTCTCAAATTAACGAACAAAGTTTCTATCAATCAGCAGAAAAAATATGGACATTTCCTAGGAGGAAAAAAAATTTAAATTTTCAAGGCATGAAGACAACCAAGACCAAAGCACAGAAAATGCGCCATTGCAAAAGAAAGAACCAGATTTACGCTACGAGACACACCTATACATTACTTACGTACTTAGGTGACGCTTCAGACCGTAGTGAACCTGGGCTTTAACCAACAAGCCTATTTAGCTAGCGCGTTCTCTCGTCAGCTGTCCCTAATGCCGCACTCCAAGTTAGTTGGGGTCACCTTCCACTTTCTTCCTCAGATGCGATAATCCTCTGCTGCGCCGTCCCTTGGGGTTAGTATCGAAAACTCTTTTGGCCTGAGCTTTGGTGTTCTTTCACTCTACATTGCCCAGCCATCTCAGACGCTGGATCCGTAGACGCCTGACTAGACCAATGTCTCTGTATGGTTCGTGATTGAATCTGCTCCTCCATTCCTCATTCCCCGTACTGATCTTCCATACCGATAATCACACGCAGTATCTTTCTCTCGAAACAGTGCAGTGCTTCTTCATCCGCTTTCGACAAAATCCAAGCCTCTGCGCCATACAGCAGATACGTGACGATAAGGGTCTTTTAACATACGAACACAGTTTGGTCTTACAAGAAAGAGCTCTGTTACTCAATTGCCTCCTGAGCCCAAAGAAACACCGATTGATAAGAGTCATTTTTCGTCTGATTTCTGCTCTGTGTGCAAACATTTTAAGGGTACATAAATCCCTTGAGCGCGCGCAAAAAGACTGCGGAGCCAGGATAGTTGAAGTCCTCAACTACCTCGAAGTTGTAATTTGGTGACGTTCTGGCCAAGCCGTCGATCTGTGAACAACATGTACACTGCCCCGCTGTGTTCGTCCAACAACATCATGTCATCCGCGTACGCAAGTAATTTTGCGGACTTAAAAAAGATCGTGCCACCCTTGGTGGCCAGTCAGTTTTGCAGGATTCTTTACAGGGCGATGTTAAGAAAGTCACATGACAGTGCGTCGGTTAATTCATAACCGACCTTGATAGGGTAACGAGTATTCTACATAATCATCCTGTACTACCTGATGAATTTAGGAGGTACATATGTCAAAATTGGACATGGCGTTGTATAGCTCGCCGCTATGCACGCTGTCATATGCGGTTTTGGGGTCGACAAATAAATGGTGAGTGTCGATTTGAAATCTTTTTCAAGATCTACCATTGAGTGTAGTATGTATCTGATCGATGGAGAATTTTCCTGGCCTGAAACTACACTGGTACGGACCAAACAGATTGTTTATGAATGGTATCAAATGCTCTCATAATATATTTTAAATCCGATTCGGAGACTCATTTAGGTACAATATTTAAATTTTAATTGAAGAAGAGCTATCCTAATTATGTCTCAAGAATGGTTTAGCTGCTCGATATCTATTTTTTTCAGTGAAAGTGATTCTCTCACCAGAGAACAAGAAATCTACATGTGTAAAACCTGCCATATCAGGCGTCTCTTCCCTTCAAACCCAGTTATCCGAACCTTTTGTCATCTGGTTAAGGGATAATCGCATCCGAATTTTGGTGCTCACACTGGCTTAGTGCTTAAAATCAAAACTTCGACTCTATTAATAAGTTGACCGACGATGTCTTATTATCTCACATTCCGAACCGGTTTTGTTTACCAAAATTACCCAAGACAATAACTGATTACCACAAGCCTCGAAAAATTGGTATTTCGCTCCTGCGTTTAGTATCAAAAACTATCGTTCACTTTCTAATTACCATCGCAAATATTAGGCAAAAGCCACAAACTCAAAACTGTTATCCAAAAGGTCTCGAATGGCAGAGTGTGGAATCAAAGTACGAAACAAATATGAGGGACCAAAATTCGAACGTCAACCTTCGACAAGTCTGCAGATTTTACAACATCACCATGACGACGCAGGCGTCACTGTCACATCTTCACATCGGCACATCGGCACTTCGGCACATATGAATATGTATCTATTGAGATGTGCCACATTTTATGCACATATATAATTTTTTTTTTTGATTTTTTTTCGGTTTATCAAAACGATTACCACCTTCCTCCGCTCCGTTTGTTGCTTTAGTCTGTGGGAATACCTTCATCTCTATCTCTATTAGCAAAACGAAGATGAGCTCAGGTTTGACTTGGAATTTTAGCTGCGAAGAGTTGAAGGTCACTATGATTTCAAGACATTTTCGGCAATTAATCAGACACAAAGAAAGAGCAAACACAAAATGATGTGTACTACGAGTAAAACCGTAAAAGAGGACAGAGGATAGAGGATGGAGGATGTCAAATGGAAAGATAAATAGAAAACTAGTTACGAATACCCCCAACGATTTTGATATGTCGTACATATCAATGGGCTAATCGCGCGAGAGTAGTGCTGACAATATCACACACCCCGAAAACCATATAACCCCGAAATACGAAGAAAAAGATACGTAGATGAAGGAGGAGAAGAAGACGACCCACAATATGCACAATTTAGATAATTTAAATTTTTTTTTATCTTTTTCGATTTTCAGGTTTTCGCTTTTTGTGTGAATTTTCGTAAGTGAATTCGGCGGTCCGATGGATATCTTGGAGCTGCTGGAGTTCACATCGAAGCGGTACTATGGTATAAATTGAATTGATCCGAAAGTCTGCACATCATTCAGTAATCAGTTATCACAACGTTGACTACAACACAACAACCCAAAAACCAATCTCAAGATGAAATTCGTTATCGTTTTTGCTGCCTTCTTCGCCGTTGCATTGGCTGCCGCTGTCGACCAATCCAAGGATGCTCAAATCCTCCGTTACGACAATGACAACATTGGAGTTGAAGGATACAACTGGGCGTAAGTCATATCATCCCTGAATTACATTGTGATCATTTGTTAATTGATGAATTGTTTTGTTACAGTGTTGAGACCAGTGATGGCAAAGCTGCCAGCGAACATGGACAATTAAAGAATATTGGAACTGAACAGGAAGCCATCTCCGTCAATGGACAATACAGCTATGTTGGTGATGATGGTGTTACATACTCCGTATCCTACCTTGCCGATGAGAATGGTTTCCAACCACAAGGCGCTCATTTGCCAGTCGCTTAAGAACCTCTGACCCCGTCTACCTAGTCATTTTGAGTCGATTGTTAAATAGTTTAAGTGATTTTTTTTATTGTAAAAATTGTAAAATAAAACGAAACAAAGAAAAGTTGTTATAAACGGTTCAAACGAAGAAGCGTATTTTGATTTGACCTCCAAATAAATTCTTGGACTGGTTCTCTGGCGGTTATTGGCGCGGATCGTGCGCATCTGTGAATACTTCTTCTTTACGTGTATTAGTTGGAGTTTGCTCTGAATACCAATTGACGTGATGAGTAGAGATTACAAAATGCTGAACAGAGTTTAGTGATTTATATCTGCTGGTTCTTGGAATAGAAGTAACTTTTAGCCTCCTGCTAATTGAAAGCGCGAATTGTTGACTCATGCTTAGTTCCAAATGACACTTGTGTTAACACTGCCATCTTCAAGATAGCTACAATACATCAAAAGATCCTACAACTAATTTAAGAGGAGGGTTTATTAATGGTATAGCATTTGAACTCCAGTTTAAAAGCCAATTTAATGTATGGAGCATTAATTAACCAAAACAATGGACAGTGATTTCTTTGGGCAGAGACAAGGTACGAGTATGTTGCATACATAGTTCCCGGTACACTGAAATTATCTTGATCGACGATACCTCTTAGTTTAAATACATCGATAAGGCCTCTGGTCAGCACAGCTCTCATCTTACAAAAGTCACTTTGTAGCTCAGAGCTGCGGTCGCAGGTATTTTGTAAACAAAGTGGGAATTTCTCTAAAAGAAATCGACCATCTTTCGATTAACATAAGGTACCCCTTCGGTTTACAGACTCGGGCCACTAAATTGTTGCAACCAAGGTAGATTTGCAGAGACTACTGGAACGGAGAAATGCTGTGAGTAGTTTTAACAGTTTTAACGGCTGGAGGTGCAACAAACCACTAAAACTTTGCTGATCGAGTATCCGTCAGCTCTGGACAAGTCCTGTCTAACAAACATCAGGTGCTGAAGACCAGTGATGTTAATGCCAGGAAGGCAATAGATATCCCCGAACTTATATTATGTGGTGAATTTCACTCGACCATCTGCATGAAACCAGTGGTTTTGAAAAGAGGGCAGACAAGCACTTCCGCTCAAAGCAGCTTCTCTACAAGTAAAAGAGGAAGGATAAACATCAGCTTCTCCAAAGGAGAAGAAAGTGTATTCGACGCTCGCAATCGATGAAATCGAGAGGTGCTACTTAAAGAAGTTTGAAAGTTTTATTAAAAAGTAAAAAGAAAAGAGCATGTCAGGCTAACAAGTTCCAGAGAAACTGTGCCTGAAAAATGGAATCACATCACGTTTTGCCTGATCGAAAAGATATCAGATCTAGACCACGCCAACAATAGAACCATCAGTCTCCTTAACTCGAGTTTCGCGTACAACAAGATAGTTTGTCAACTATCTGATCAGTTTCTATTACGGCGATTTGAGGCCACATCCCATATATTCACACATTTGTAGATCCTAGAGAATACCCAAGAAATCCAGGTCGATACTCACCACCTTAAAGTCGCATATCACAGCACCTATAACTATACGAAGCCATGTCATGCAGAGAACGCTAAGACATGGTAATATTCTGTCATATGACTTCTTCAACATCATACTTCAGAAAATTCTCCGAAACTCAATGGCAAAGGTACAAATTTTGTACTATGCAAGCACTTGCATATTCTGATCACGTTGGCTTAACTTTATTTTAGGTAGTTCTACAGTTCAGAGTCGAACCCGGCCTTGAGCAATAGCTCTCATCCCCAGTTGGGTAAGGTCCCATACATACACTTTGTTTTATGGGCGAAGATGTGTTTAGGGCAAAACTAAGTTAGACATCAGTTATAAAGCTATTATTTTGAAGATAGTTGCGGATATTGTCTATCTCGTTTTTAATTCTGATAATGACTCAGCATCAGAAACCAAACGAAACGTGACACTCGCCAAACGCTGTTTCTTTAGTCTAAGAAAGCAATTGACCTTGTCACTGACCTTGTCAGTGAAACACGCTACACTTTTTGGGTCACATCTGAAACATTGTTCGTAGTGTTATTGTTCGAATGATTTGCAATTGTAAATAGCATTTCGCCCTTCCTTCAATGGCAACACACATGCTATTAACGCTCATAAGGTTACTCTCAAGCCCTTTTGAAACTTTCTCTGATATATCCTGATTCCTTCCGAAGCCGTAAAACTCTGTACTCTGCGGAGATCCTTATTTCCATTTCATTACAATCTGCAAAAATTCAAAATTAACGTAGATTAGTATGTCTTTCTGTTTCTTCCCTAATTTAACTTTATTTTCAGCCATACGAATCAACCTTACGGAATTTTACTTCAGCCCAATTTGTGTTTTCGAATATCGTAACTAATAGGACACTGTTTCCAATGAACTAGGTACAATGGGCCTCGATAGCTCTGTCGTTGTAATTTTTCAGAGCGTCGTCAAAGTTGTTGTTCTTATTGAAAACCTTAATTGCCTTTGGACTGGTAATTATAGGAGTTTGTTGCTTTGAAATGCTCTCATAAAAATTTAAGACTGTTGCGCTAACTCTCAAAGTGGCATAACACCATTGCAAAGTGGTCCTTCCTTCTACTAATCTAATCTGATTTAAGAAAGGAATGATCTAGGATTTACATACGAGTAGATTCTTGTTTTTAACTTACGTTGCTATTAGTATTTGGTAGCACCATAAACGGTCCTACTGTCCACTTGAGTTGTATATTTTGCCAGCACAACCGACTTGCTAATGTGATTGCGATTGTTCTGTCTTGCACTACGTTGTCCCATTTTTATTAAATTTTACAATCGTTCTGTTACTACAACAATACCTACCTGGCTTCAAGATCTCGGAAGCATATTAGGTAGCCTTTCACTGACCTCAAAGATATCTTGGGCAAACAAAACAGCTTGTCCGCGGAAACTACCCATATAGCCCAATAAATTTTACGACTTTAATAAACGGGATGATTCTGCACAGTCAACATTGCTTTGCCTGCGTCAGCGCTTGAATCATGTATAGAACCTCCTGGATCCAGATTATTCCAGAAAGCTTTTGGTGGTGCTATTGATTTATTACTGGTGACATGTGTTTGGCAGCGGGAACATAAAAGTAATGTTGTTTTCGAAGACAACTCTCCAGGTCGATATCTGAACGCAATAGTGTTGTAACGTACTGTATGAACTTGATTAGGATAGCAACGTTTGGTACAAATTTCACAAACATGTATGCACAATGTGTTAATAGCATTTTCGATGATTTTCAGAGCTGTGTAGCTGGGTACGCTCACGTTGTCCTATTAACCTGGCCTTATGTTGCTCAGGTGTTTCTGACGCTGGTTTCATATTGCTCAGGTGTTTCTAACGCAACCAGCTCCCTTTGTCTATCACGTTCCCCTATTAACCTGGCCTCATGTTGCTTAGGTGTTTTCGATGCTAACCGTTCTCTTCGTTTCTGTAGACTGCTCTATACTTTTCTTTCGCCTTTACAAATCTTCTTTTTCGTTGTGTTGCAGTTTCTGTTTTATTTTTGTTTGTTTTTGTTTTATTATCATTTGTTACCATGTTGTTCCCATGAGTAATGGACATTATAACGGTGTTGCGATTATATGCCTAGATTTAAATTTTAATGCAAGTATAGACTGTCTTAACTCTATGATCCGCCATGCACTGTAAAGCTCTTTCATTTTATATAAAAATTTGTGATAGTGTACAGTATTCTACCAGTCAAGTCCTTTCATTTGATAACCATATTGAGGGGGTTGTGAGAAAATATGTAATCCGGCTTTTTGTAGAGGCGGCCATCTTGGATTTACAATGATACTGATTATATTAAATTGTATTGTCTTCAGAACTAAAGGTGTGTACCAAATTTCAGATCAATCTGTCAACAGGGAGGGGGTTAGATTTCAACTACTAAATTTGACCCAAACAAACAGGGCAAGCTAAATAAAACCGTTTAAAAATAAAGAATACATTGAAAAAAAACAATTGCGTTACAAAATTTAAACAGAAAAAGAGATAGAAAGGGAAAACATGAACTTCTCAACAGAACGATGGTCAAGTGGTTCGAACAGATTACTGAAAAAAATGCTAAAATTACTGGCCCCAATCTGATTGAAAAAGCACAACAGTTTTCCAAATAAGTGGCAAAAAAATTTAAACAGAAAGAGAGAATAACATTTCTATTGGTTTGCAACTCTTCTGGTTCGGATAAATTTGTGTTTTCAATTGGGAAATATTAAAACTAAAGATGCTTCAGGCGGAAAAATATCCCCATCCCCTACAAATACAACAAAAAGGGATGGATGACGAGTTCACTGTGGACCGAAATAATGAAGGAGCTTGACGATGGAATGAGAGCAAAAAAGAGAAACATTTTACTTTTCATTGACAGTGCTTCGTGAATTAGATTTCAAACCTACTAACATTGAAATATGTTTTTTTTTTCCGCAAATACTACAAGCATCATACAGCCCTTGGACCAGGTTAGGTCACTTTAATATTGAGGGATGTGCTGAATGGGAAACTAAAGTTTAAATACGGTTTTCCTATATAAATGCCATGTTTAAAACCGAGTTTTTCCGTCTATGAATAAGGCCCATTTTTTAAATTCACGGTGGATAATTGGTCATGTTTTTTAGGCATCATTCACTCGTTTAAGGCTCAATATAGAAAATGTTTGATTCGAAAGCAAGTGCTTGCTTCAGAAGGCGGTCGTATGGAAAGCTTTCTTCGTGACATTAATATGTTTGTAGCTTTAAACGTCGCAAAACGATCTTGGGGGCTTGTGACACCCCAAACCATTTCGAGTTGCTTTAGAAAGGCAGGCGTTTCTAAAAATTCTCAAGGAATTTAAGTTCTGGATATCATTTTCACCGTCAAAAATAATGAATACACAAACGATATGGAAGGGGAACTAGACGAAGAGGAAAACAGAGATTGTTTTGGTGAGATGGACGAATCAGAACTTGTAAATGAGATGCTTAATGACTAAAAAAAAAACGATGAAGGGGAAGACGACGAGATTATTGAGCATGAACAACAACATGAACAATTTTTGCATTGCTTATTAGAAATTGTTTTTTCTTATATTCGTTGTTTTTTTATAGAACAATTTTTTCTTAGAAAAAGATTCTTTGGAATTTCAGTTTTTCTTATAATATCCATATAATACTGTACAGAAGGGTACTGGGTCTTAAGTAAGTTTTAGTTTAGCCTTTCCAGTCGAACGGACGTGCACTACTCTATTTCTTACCTTCGTTTTTTGGAATTATTTTTAATTTCTCCCAATACCAATTTTCAACGCACGCGTTCGTATTCGCAATCTAAGCCAATTGCATTTTGTTTTTTACTGACCCAACATTTTTGTTTTTCTTCAGTCTTTTTTGTTCGACCCATATACTTTTACCGACCTACAATGTCTAAATTCTGCAGTAACCCGAATTGTGTAATTATCAGTGAAACAAATGTCGATTCAGTGAATTGCAGTGGCCTCTGTTTGAAATCTTATCAAGCCCTTTGTGTTGGATTAAGTAAAAAATCGATTGTATATCTGAAAGACTACAGATGCAATTTTCTCTTTTTTTGTGATGAGTGTAAAGATATCTCGACATCGCACATTATGCTCACAGTGACTCAATAAACTATATTGGCAATGAAAACGTACTCTGCTTTAAGAGACTACAAAACCAATTCTCCAAACTTGATGACGTTATGAGAAGTGTTGGAGATCTTTCAGGTGTCGTAGAACAATCAACCAACCTCTTCAAAACAAAGTGTAAATCCCTCGAAAAACAGTTGACAAATACCCTCGAACTTCCAAAATATTAATATTAATACAATTAAAAGCGTTATTGAAAACAGTGTGAAATCTGCCCTTAAGTCCTATTTACCGGCTATTTCTGATACTCTCTGCCATCGAACCTTCTGACACACTATTACAAATACCTCAATCTCCATCTCCCCCGAAAAACGAGGCGACAATTTCTCGTTTTGGTACTTCCTGGACATCCTCGGAATGGAAACAACGTCTTCAAAGTCTCGCCAACCACAACAAGTCTGAGGGCGTAACATTCACTGTCGACTATTTAGCTGGAACCACAGACTCAGTCTGGCTTGTGAACTTTTCTAAACGCAAATTTAATATCACCATAGACAACTGCCAGAAAATCACACCGCCCAAAAAATCAAAGTCTTGTCGTTTCACATTCAACATTCCCTGTAAATACGAATGGCTTCTTCGAAACCCAACTTCAGAGAGGACAAAAGGACTCTTAAGTCTAGAGTTAACTCCGCTCATACCTCTAAGTCACCCAACTAACCCAAGCTACCTGAGAACCGCAACCCTACGGATAAGCCTAAGCGCAATATACAATCCAAGCCCTCCCATCGAGACCCCAACTTGAATTTTAAGGTTGGCTTATTTCCCTCGTTTGCTTTCCCCTCCTCATGTCATCCAACCAAATGAGCATAAAGATGTCTCGCTCCCTACAAAATCTGTCCCTCCCAAACGTGTCTCTTTTAATATTACACACAATCAATCTCCTACAAAAATCCAAGCCTCACACCCTAAACCCCCCTCACTTTCCGCCCCCATTCATTTTTAATCCGCTCCCACACACTTAATCCTCCGTCATCCACGTTGGCTGTTGACCATAATTCCTCCAATACTCTCGAAATTCCAACCTCCACAATTCTTGAACCCTTGCTTCCTCCCGCAGTTAAACTAACCAAGGAGCTAGCCGACGTGGGAAATGACGGCCGCTATGTGCTTTCCCGCCTGAGGGACCGTCGGCTATATCAACATGTGCGACTCTACCTTGCTTACTTGCACGATAAACCCGATTCTATCTGCATCGATTGTACCACTCGTACAAACCTCATGGTTTCAATCCAACAAGAAGGACTCCCCACTGATTCCAAAGATCTGCGACGAATTTTTATCGATTTTCACAACAATTTCAATATTTATTCTGCAAACGTCGATAACGATCTCTCCTCATACGCCTCTCATGTCTCTTCCAAACGTCTCTTGCATCTCCCAAATACGCGCGCTAGTCTTAAACACTACTATCGTCCCTAACATGCCCCACAATCCACCAAACAATCGCCTATCACTCTACTACCAAAATGTGAGGGGGTTGCGTTCAAAAACATCTTCTATATATATCAACTCTCAAAAGCTGCCATATGATATTTTTGCTTTAACCGAAACTAATCTAATATCCAATATCAAGGATTCGGAACTATTCACACCCGAATTCCATTTCGCGACGATGGACGTGAAAATAATGACGATTCTATAGGACGAGGTGTCCTTCTGGCAATCAAAATTCGGTTGAACCCTGAGCTCGTCATAAAGTCATCTACAGCCGATTTCGAATTCATCTATGTTAAAGTTACTCCCTCCAAACACAAACTTTATATCCTCTGTTGCTATGTTCGCCCTTCCCAACCAATACACAGTTATCAGCTCGCGACTGATGCGGTTGATTCCCTCTTCGAAATCACAGATCCCGGTAACTTTAATCTCCCTCACCTCCAATGGACACACTCGGATGAAGAATCCCATCTTGTTGCCACAAATGCAACTTCTGACAAAGAAATCCTCTTCACAGATTGCCTCACAAATTCTGGCCTTTTTCAAATAAACCCAATTTCTAATTTCATGGGTCGGAAACTAGATCTGATCTTTACATCCGACACCACGAACTGTCTTGTTCTCGAGTGTGAAATTCTTCTTTCGAAATTAGACCGTCTCCACCCACCTCTCCTCGTTATTTATTCATATGATAACAATAATTCCCTGAGGCTTTCAGAAACTCCCTTCCACTTCGATTTCCGTATAGCGAATTACACTAAGCTCAACAATCTTCTCAATAATGTTGACTTTAGTTTTCTTCAAAACAGTAATTTAACCGCAGATTCTGCTGTAGCTATCTTCTACGATAAGATTTTCCACTGTATAAGGTAAACTACTCCTTTTATTAGACGCAGAAATACTTCGTCATCTCCTCCCTGGTAGAACAAAGAACATCGTACCCTTCGTAATAAGAGAAACAGGTTATGGCAACAATACGTTAAATCTGGTTCTGACTTTGACCAACAAAACTACCTCCTAGCTCACAATCACTTCTCTCAACTTGTTGAATATCGTTACCAAAGATATCTCAGCTAAATGCAATCTCAAATTTTCCAATATGTCTTCCGATGACTCAACAACCATCGCTAATCTATTTGCGAACTTCCTCAGTCAATCGCTTTCGGCTCAATCTGATGACATCGATCCTGAATACTTTTCTTACCTGAACAACTGTTGTCAAATATCTCCCTCGTCAGTTGAAATTACTTCAGCGCAGTTACTAGACAAAATACATAAACTGAAAGACGACTTTTCCCCAGGTCCTGATGGATTGCCCGCAGTTGTCTTAAAAAATTGTGCTGATAATCTAATTAATCCCCTCACTAGTATTTTCAAACTATCTTTGTCTGAAGGGCTCTTCCCTCATCTGTGGAAAAGCGCTTTTATTACCCCTATTCACAAAAAAGGATCAAAGCTAAACTATCCTGCATCCCCAAGGGTTTTGAAAGTATAGTTTATGATGCACTATATTTTCAATGTAAATCTACATTTGCAACCAACTAACATGGTTTTATGAAAGTCAGATCAACGATCTCCAACCTCATTGAATTTGTTTCTAGTTCACTATGCGCAATAGAGCAAGGGAAAGAAATTGATGTAATCGCCACGGACTTCAGTAAGACCTTTGATAAAATCTCGCACAAGTTAATTTTATTCAAACTTCAAGCTCTTGGTTTCGAACCTAGACTGACCTCTTGGATTAATTCGTACATTAAAAAACGCTCCTATATTGTTTATTTTCGTTCCCATTTTTCTGACCCGATTCTCGCCACTTCGGGTGTTTCACAAGGCAGTCATCTCGGTCCATTAATTTTTATTTTAACTATTAACGATGTTGTTAACGTCATAAAGCACTCCCACATCTATCTATGCCAATGATATGAAAATCTATAGACAGATCTCAAGCCTCTCTGACTCTCAACCTTTACAAGATGATCTTAATAAATTCTCGATATGGTGCCATAAAAACTTTCTCGAGTTCAACATAGAAAAATGTCAAGCCATTTCTTACTGCCGGAGGCGTTTGACAGTTCCAATCCGCACCTTCTATTTATCAAATCAAAGAGTAGCTGTAGTTAATTCAATGCGGGACTTGGGTGTCATTTGTGATACACAGCTTAATTTTCGCAACCATATTGACTCCGTAATTAGGAAATCTAACTCCGCTCTCGGATTTGTTAAACGATGATCAAAAAAATTCTTCGATCCCTATGTCTCCAAATCCCTGTACATAACCTTTGTTCGTCCACTTCTCGAGTAGTCTCCTTACTATGATGTACATATTCTGCGCGTTGTAGCTGTCCAACGTAGATTCCTGCGTTTCGCATTACGTGGGCTACCATGGGCTGACCACAATATTTTACCCCCCTATGTAAATCGACTAAAACTACTCGGTCTCCTGTCTTTGGAAAAACGTCGGAATTCCGCCGATATTCTCTTCATACACAAACTATTAACCGGCACCATTGACTGTCCCACAATACTCTCCCAAATCCCAATCAATACCAATCCGTGTCATTTAAGATCTGTCCATCTTTTTTGTCCTAATAATCACAGGACAACTTATGGTCTCAACGAGCCACTGTGTCGTGTTCTACGTGAAACAAATTAGATACGTCAAGTGTTCGATTTCCACTGCAGCAGTCCAGCCCTTCGAAATTCCCTAAATAACCATTTTTCCCGTGAATAGACCTTAGCTTAAGTAGAAATAGTAGTTATAAGTATTAAATATTTTCAATAAACTGTCCGGGGTTTACCCGGGCCTCAAATCACATCAAATCAAAAAAGTACATCTTTACGTGTCGTGGGCTCTTTGATAAATGTATCTACACACGTGCGACTAAATTTCTTGCAACACAACTCCATACATTTAGGATGTTACTCTTTTTTTTTAATTTCCTCATCGACTTCACTCATTCACAATAAATAACAGTTTGAAAAGAGCAGCAGAAATCATACTTAAATTTATTGCATACTCTTAGGTGTTTCTATTATACCCAAGCTTGGAACCTAAGGTTTATTTTCGTAGTACATATCAATACCTTATGGAACCTTCGTTAAGTTCTCACACATCTAGTACATTTTCTAATCGGTACAATGTGTGGTGACTTCACAACAAATTCAAAATACGAATGACAACCCAGAGATGCCGCACAAATCGCTAGATGGGTTTTTCAAACGTGTCCTCATAAGTGTGTTGAGACATCTGCTTCATTTTTTTTGGTCCATTTGTAATGTCGTAACTAATGAAACTCCAAATTGAAATCAAAGATTTGCGTGTGTTTTTCAACGCACATAAAGCAAAAATTCAAAGCGCAGCATGCGGGATTTTAGTAAAATTATTTCCAAAACTACAGATATGATTAGACCAAGAATCTAAGGCAGAAAAATACAAACCACAATGAACGGTGTACCGCAGGAGTATGGCTACGGTTTCCCATAGAAGCCTAGTTGCGAAAAGGATAACTGCGCCAAATATTGAGCACTGATTCTCCTTAACATCCTGCACGATTTTATTTTGTTAGCATGGTTAGTCGACTACCACTGACCAAATATTTATCTCACCGCAGATCTCGAAAAAAAATTCAGAAATTTCAGATGACACCCAACAGCTGCTTTGACCATTTGCAGCCGTTGAAGCAGAATCGGCGAATGAGGACAAAACAAAACATATCAGCTCGGACAGCACGACATACTGCAGCCTAGAGGTGTTAAAAAAGTTTGTCTACCAAGGCCCCGATGTGAATACAAATACCGCCACAGCCGTAGTGATCAAACGAAGAATCACCCTTGCAAATTGTTGTTTCTTAAGATACAGAAGACAACTGGGAAATAGATCCTTCTCACGAACAATGAAGAAAGCACTTTACTAGACCCTTACCCACGTCTTCCTCTGTGACGCGAAAGCATGGTTTACAGCAGTTTAGAAAATAAATCATTCTTTTTCTTTTATAAACTTCTTGAATATGTAACGCGTATAACTGTACCTAATTCATTGCTACTGCAACCATTGTGCGGTTGGCCCAATTTGCGGACTTTAGAATCATTCTATAGACCGCTCTATTTTAGGACACCTCAAGAGTAATGCCAAGAAAGTGTTAATGTTTTGTATTTGAGTGATTCGATAATTCTTTCCTCGTCCGTTTTTCGAACCTCGCGTAAAATTGAACTTCGAATTCTTCGGTTATTTCCGATGTGCATTTAAGCTTCATTCGTGAAAATACTTCTCGGATAATTTTAAAATCTTAGCGTCGTCCATATAAGATCTCTGAGAATTGTTAAGATCGCTTTTCCAAATCGATGAAGATGATTATGTAGATCTTACGATTTGTCGCAAGTTGAAGATGAAGGCAAGTTTATAAGCAGCACTCTACAAGTCGCTACTTGTCGTAAGTGGCATATCATGAACTGCAACTACGAGACTTTTACCATCTCATAGAAGACTTGGGCGGAAGTTTTCACCATGCTTACCCTTTTTGAAGTGTTGTATTATACATCTCGTCAATTGGGGACATAAATGACCGTAGCAGCTGCAGTAACTGACAAACATATATCTGCCAGTGTTTATAGAGGCAGAAGGCCTTGATGGCTTTCACTTGACGGGATTGTTTGGAGCCTAGTGGAGTTTTCTGGTCTGAGTTGGTGGTAGTAAACCAGTCAAGATTTTGCCTTATTCCATCGCCCGCACTTTCCAGGAGGCCTAGAGAAAAAAATCCATCTCTGTCAAAGTCCAATTCTTTCCCGCCTTCTTACCAAGACAGACCAGGATGCAAAAGCAGGACATAACCACCCTAGATTGTGTCGCCAGTTCGAGTTTTGACAAAGGGGACAAGGTGAACCGAGTATTGCAGAGTTAGTGGAAGGGTTTTCTTTCCTGAACCCGTCTGACAAGTTCGAACGGACGACAACGTGGGGTTTTGTTGGTTGAGTTCCGGTCTGAAGATGATTTTCATCTGGTAAGAAAATGTTGGTTCCACGAGTACACAAGTAGATCTGATTATGATAGGAGTAGTCATGATAGTCCAGCAATGCGCCCGGTAATTGAATTTCTTTTTTTAATCAGTCATGGGCGGGATGATACTCCGATTCAGCAGAGAGGAAGAGAATAGATGCACAGAAAAAATAAAATATGAAAGGAGAATGTGAGATGATTACCTTTTAGTTTTCTGCGATCAAAATCAATGGATCTGGTTCCACTTAAGGTTCTACACCACGGCAAGTTGAACAATCGTTCTAAAAGAGATTTTCGGTCCAATATGTGTGACGTTATTCCGGCAATAGCGTTTTATTCCGAGCCTCGATCTCGTCCAAAGTAGTTGGCTTGTTAACGTAGACTAAGGACTTGACGTAGCCCCAGAGAAAATAACCGCGTGGTGTCAAATCAAACGCTCCCTGTGGGATGACCCAGTTGCCAAATTTTCTCCGTCACAACCTCGAACGTTCAACTTCTGACTACAGAAAGTCGGTTTACACTGCTCTATACCTGAGACCATTGACGGTAACGCTGTCTCCTGCCTCATTTCAAAAGAAATAAGGTCCAATGATGCCGCCATGCCATAAGCCGCACCAAACAATCTTTTTGGATGCATTGATGCTTGGCCATAACACTTGTGGATTGTGGCAATTTTGCTTTTTCGACATAGCCGCTGATCCAAAAATGGGCCTCGTCCGAGAAGATGATTTTTTAACCAAAATCCGGATTTGCGGCCAACATTTCCAGTCTATGGTCGTCAGGCTTCAATTCTTGCGCCAGCATAATTTTATACGGATGTGAGCCCAAATCCAACCGCAAAATAAGCAATAATTTGTTTCAAACCAATCAGTCTCACTTTCTTTATGACTTCGACAAGTAATATTTGGTACAGCTCGCACTGGAGTTTCGTTGCCTTTGCGCGTCGATTGTCATTTTACTCTGATCTTAAGGACACGCCGTCTGGCCCAATGATATACAAACTCAGATTGCTGCATGAATACAGTGTTGATTTTTCCTGTATTTACGTCTTGCTTCGGGAACAACATACATATGTCAGGAATTCCGATCTACACCGATAGCTTCAGAACCGAACTAGTCCACTAAGAGTTAGTGAAATGTATATCTGTCTTTTAAGAAGAGACATATTCAATCCTGATGCGTTTGTGTTTACAGACATATATAGATGCTAACTTTTTAGGGCATGTGTCCGTCTTGAACTGCAGGCATCTTCTGTTGACAGTTCGGCCTCTTGTGATCACAATCAGTGGCATGACTCTACTCGGCTCAGATAGTTCAAACGAATGCTTTCGGATATTTTCAAAAACTCATCCACTCTACTGATGTCTCTCGACCTCTTTCGATCTCTTAACGTCACGCTTTTGCTAAGCACCTAAGTGTACTGAGCATAAGTAACGACACCACCTGTGAAAGAGATGATATGATAACATCACTAAATACTTTCTCTGTAACTGTAAATTTCCAAAAATTATAAAATTTTATTAATTTTCTGTTCCGGCAAAAAACAATACAACCTTAACCAAAAGAATTTGTATACATACGAGTATATCCGAAAAGTAGGCACATCGAAACTCATTCAATATAATTTCGTTGTCACATTTTGGGCACCATCTTTCGGATCATATCGACAATCTTCAAAGGTATATCTTCAGGAGAATTTTTCTTTTTAAAATTACCAACAGCCACTATAAACTGTATACGTTAGCTACCTTCCTAGGCATAGAAGGTGCCTTCAATAATGTGCACATTGAATCCATTCTGAAATCTCTCACCAAGCATGGCACAGCAGTTTTCGTCAGCAACTGTATCATATTGGTGACAAAAACCAGAATCATTCAGTCACAATTGGGGAACAGGCTTATAAGAAATCCGTTTACATAGATACCCTACAGGGTGTAGTTATTTCGCATCTTCTATGGTCATCAACAATATCCTGAGGCAGTATGATAACATTGGAATCAAGGCAGTCGCGTATGTGCACGTCGTGGCTATTTTAGTATCAGAGATGTTACCATTAGTAATTAGTGAACTCACAGAGAGGGCACTGACTAAGCTAAGACACAGCAAGACACCTGCAGCAAGACCTTTGGCAAAAGGTGGGGATTTAAGATAGTCCTCTGTATGTACACTGTCGTAGTTCATCCCATTCTTACTTAGGAATCGCTCGAGTGGTGGCTCACCTTAAGCAAACCTACAGCATCACAAAACTTAGCAGAGTCCAGCGAACAGCTAGTATTGTGACCACAGGGGCGCTACGATCGGTCACGACGGAATATCTGAACGTGCTGAACTTACACATCAAATATATTGTCTGGTGTTGTGCCATCAGACTCAGAGAATCTGGATTCTAGTTACCGAAACCCTATGTTCTTGATATGGGAACTGGCTTCGACCATAACTAACTACATGATACCTAAACTTAATCTTAATAATAATATCCAAATTAACATTCCGGAAAAGACGGAATGGAACAATAATCTACCCTATCGAAATACCAAGTATCGATCGTATTACTCCAAGATGTAATACGGTGTTGAAGCAGGTGTTTTCTCAGCGAAACTGAACGTATCCAAAATGTACAGCCTTCCAGACTCTTAGAGTGCCTTCCAAGCGCAGGTATTAGCGAACAACATAGGAATCACTATTAACAACCAGGCTGCCATCAAAGCGCTCGACTTACTTACTCACTTAAATTGGTAGAACAGTGCAAGGAAATTATCATGCATTTTCTGTGACTGTCTGGCACTAGCTTCAACCAGACATCGCACACCTGGCAAACCCTTTTTTAAGCAATTGTCAGAGATTTTTGGCATAAAATTCAGCAAAATCATTAATTTTCTGAAGTCCACAGAATGGATATGAAAACTACGCTCTTAGCAACACCCTTCAACACCCAGGTCACGTGAATTGTGGTGTCACATCCACATCTGCACTACTTGTGTCTCTGGTAGGACCTTACCAAACAACCACTTCTACCAACAACCGAGCCACTTATGTTAACACGACCAACGTGTTCGATTTTGAATATCATAAATCCCATTCGCAAGATACGAATCTAAAAGCATCGTGTGCCATGATTCATAATAAAATAAAAATTAATTGCTAAAGTGCATTAAAGAAGAATTACTGCCAACGTGTATAGTATAGACGGAAGATACGACAGGTCTACAACGAAAATTTGTTAATCACGATTTGAGTGTAAAATAAATAAAACTGGGGTTTGGATGCTTACATCCATTGATGCCTGCTAATTGTCAATAGAAAAACTTAATGTGCAAAAAAGATCAGCACGATCAACCGCTTATGTACCAAAGCGGCAGCAAATATTCTACCACGTGAATATACTCATATTTGTTCCTACGTAAACCTTTGTAAGTTCGCCTTCATCTGTCACAACAATAGCTAAATATGTTTGTTGATAGTTTCAGCCGAATCCCATATATCATGTCCCTTGCGTTTGACATCGGAATGCATTTGAACTTTGTTTGAAAATTAAGTGATGTAGGATACACCTCACTAGGAAGTATCAACAGCATATGCAAATTAAAATTCAAACCAGATGGTGACAAAGTAAATAATATTTAACTCTATTCAGCCGATTAAAGCCATCAGGTTTCTCAAATGTGTGACTATGTCCAATTATCTATTCTGAGATAAGTTTAGCGCAATGTATTGAAATGTTCCGGCAGACCGCCTACTCAAAGCAAACGATGTCAGGCAACGATGGCGAAAGTTCAAATGGCAGGCTCGAAAGATCATCATCATCATCATGATTTTCATCATCATTACGATCATCATCATCATGATCGTCATTTTCAGCTGAAACATCTGAAGGTTTCTCAAATCGGCATTTCTTTAAGCATCAACTTGTTTGATATGGTCACCCCAGAGACTACTACTAACTACATGTATTCGTATTTATAGCTATATGAATATTACCACTTGCTTTACTATGCTAAATTATAAGTAATTATACAGCAGTGGCACAAAAGCAGTAGCAACTAAATTATCACCAATAGCATCATCATGTAGGGTGCCTTAGTGAAGCACGAATGCTCTTAGCATTGTGTCAATGTTAAGATTGTTTAGCATAAATGTTACCAAAGAGGCTTTGTCACTTCTAAAAACCATGCAATTGGACATATGTTTTCCAGATAAACTCAGCTCTTCTGTTTTCACACTTCCCTTTCGAACCTACATCTAATTGATTGGTTTGACTTATCTATCTCTATCACTCGATTGAGGCTACCCCCATCGGCTACGTTTGACGACTGGTTCTCGCTCAATAGCCCCAAAGGTGGAGAAGAGCCATTGTCAGCTATTCTTCTGGTTTTTCTTTATTAATCTTTTTTTTTCTATATTTCGTTTCAACTGAAAATCGAACCGAACCTACTGTGTCGTCTTGAAGATTCTCCAAGGGGTCTGCGGCTATATTTTTCGGATATGTTGCCAATGTTTGCCTATTTATTATTGTTGCGGACACCAGATGTGTTGCAGGTGTGGTGTTGTCTAGTAATGTGCATTTTTTTTCTCAATCTCCCTCGAATTGAATTTAATTTTTTCTTAAACAAAAAAAAACAAGAAGCAATAATTAAAAATAAATCATATTCGCAGTAGTAGATATTCGATTTGTTTAGCACTCAGTATACCATTGATATTATGTGCGTTGTTTGCTAGGAGTAAATATCCGCGTCCGTAGTGAGTTCAAGTATCTGTCATCGTTGTTGTTTGCTTCTTAAATAAATTGTTTCCATTCCTTAACATAAGACAGAGCATTGCAAACATTGTGAAAATGTTGTGGAGGTTTATTATGATTTTATTTGTTGTAAGTAGTCGATATAATGTAATGAGGTTGGAATGTGTTAATAAAAAAATAAAATAAATGATCTTGCATCGTTGTAACTTCATAGGGAGCAGTTCTGGAATGGAAGGCAACACAAAGTACATCAGCCGAAGTGCAGAAAAACAAGGAAAAATTTCGTGCCTATGAATTTGGTTACAGTGTGGAAATGAATCAGCATCGGCACGAGAAGAAGGGTAAGTAACGCTCTATATTGTACGAACAAACAGTAACTGGATACCACTTGAGGTATCATACGAGTATACTCGTCAGGCTTCAGGATCATCATGAACTAAAAACATCTACAGAGTTGAAGTGAACTTTCATTTTTTTTTTTTTCAACTTTGGTTACGATTGACCAAATCAAGTTTGCAGCTCAACTCTTTTGTTTTGATTTTTTCCCATTTAATAAGAAAACTTTGTTGTTTGCTGGTATTTCTAAGATAACAAAACTGGCAAGCAAGTATAGGGTGCTCCAAAATTCACGCAGAAATTCATTTTGGTAGAAAACACAAGTTTCTAATTAAAAATTGTAAATTATTTATTGATTCATAAAATATACAATAGAGGGCTTGGCATTGAATAGCATATCGGGTAAATGGAAACCACAGCTTTGTTGGCACATACGCGCTCTTTTGTCGGAATTTTCCATAACAACTTTGCATAAATGTGACTGAATTTTGTTGATACAGCGCTCAATTTCTCCTTCAAGTCGTGGGTGGTTGTGTGCTTGTTTGGCGTAAGCCTTAGACCTTAAAAGAAAAGTCAAACGACTCATGCAGTAAGAATTGTTTCTTGGGTTGCATGGCATGTGGCACCGTTTTGTTGAAAGCACACATCTTCGTCCACATCGATTTCTTACAATTTAAATACAACAAACTGTCGCGATTGCAAGCACCATAAACTGCACCTGATCAGGCGCATTTTTAAAGCACCAAACAGTGAAGCGTTGTATCCGCATTTGTTTCTCAATAATCACTCGTGGATTTTAAAGCCATCAAGATGGAAATGAGCCCCATCGTTTAAAAATGATTTTGTTGTTTGAAAAATCAGCATCCACTTGTTGTTATTCCATAATCCGTTCAACAAACTTTCTTCGCTGTGCGTGGTCAATGGGTTTCAGTTCTTGAGTCAATTGCACTTTGTATGCATGAAGATGCAAATCTTTCGTGAGAAAACGCTGTAAATAGCTTCTTCAAGTGTCCAATTCTTGACCACGGCGCCGAATTGGTGTTCCTCGGCTATCGGCAACACTCTCGCGAACTGCTTCGATGTTTTAGGTTGAACGACTTATTGAAGGACGGCCAGATTGTCTACGATCACTAATTGATCCAGTCTCCCTGAGTTTTTGAATTAATCCCTTCACAGTTGATGAAGTTAAATCACTATTCTGATCATATTTTGTACGAAAATTGCAAATTGTAGCTGCCAAACCTTCATTATTCTTAAAATATTGCTTAACAATGAAAACGGGTTGTTCTTTCGTGTAGCGCTCCACTTTTAATAAAAATGAACTCTCAGCTGTCACGCTTTTTTTTTTATGTTGGCAACACTTTACCGCGCAAATGGCACAAAATTCAAATCGAGCGTATTTTTTTGGACACCCTTTAGTGGGTATTATCTCATCTACACGCATGATGCAATCGTTGGAAATTCGCAAAACAAAACAAACAAAAATTGACTTTGCCAAGTGTTTGTATTTACATGGCGGGAGCAAGAATTGAATTTGGCACGGTAACTTTTGTTAGAACCTGTGTGTCTGGCTAAACACTTGCTAGTCTTGTGCCACTCTTTTCGATGAGCAATACACAACTGATATGTCAACTTAGAGACATGAAATCATCCATTAGCGCACGAACTGATTAAACCGTCCATCATTTTGGATCTAGGAAGACACTTTATTTTGTTAGCTAAGTGGGTTAGTGCATTAAACGGCCATCTTTTCAAAATTTTCCATTGTATTACGACTTATTTGTTGTTAAATTCAATTTAGAGGAAGAAAAGGTGTGTCGTTAAGATATAATTTGGCTTAAATTGAAGACGCAATTAGATTCGTTTAACACAATTTCAGAGTTTGACTTTGGTAAATAAAATAAATAAATTGAAATATTTACATATATATAAGTTCATTTTATCACAGTAATAAAATAAAATTTAAGGAATTACTAACTCTGTAATAATCAGTAAGTAAGCATTCTCTTAAATTATGCAAATTACTGCAATTAGTCGTAGGGGCATCACAACTTATAAATTTGTTGATATTTTTTGGCATTTGTCTTCACACACATATTACGCTTCAATCGTGCGGATTCAGTGAATTTGGAAAAACAACTTCAATTTTACTCTGCCGGGGAAATAGAAATTAATTTACCACCACCTGAACCAAATCAAGAAATCATTAATTAATTTCCTCTGCTTATATGGCTATCCTAAATGCTTCTCATAAATATTTTATTCGGCACAAGCGGTTGTATGATGTTTTAGATTATAAATATGAGAAGAAAAACGATTTATAATTTGAGTGATCCTTCAAATAATCGTTTCTGAAGATGCTTGAAACCTCTGCGGAGAAGAATATGGAGCAATGGTTAATCATTGCATAGAGTTGCATAGAGTAGGCATGGGACTATCAGTGAATGATATCTTCTCTTGTTTTATGAGCCTTTAGCGTATAAATTTAATTCTACTTCAGGGGTCGCTTCAGTCCGAGGTGGACCTGGGTCCAGCACTCGAGTCGGGTCCAATTTGCACATGAAAACATTTCGATCTGCAGTGGTGGTGTTCATTTTCTGAATATCCAAAAACCAGTTAAAGAACTTTTCTTTTGAAGTAACCAAAATAATGTCTGTACACTTTAGGTAAAATATGTGCTTCCATATAGTAGAAATGGCACTATAAGCTATAAGTCTTATATAAGGGTTCTCCATTGTACGTGAGAGGAACTTATTTTTGAGTCTATGTTCTATGTCCAAAAAAACAGCGATTGACAAGAGTGGTTTTTCACTTGATCACACACCGTCAGCGTGTGCTAGGAGTTGTACAGACTTTTGAAATACTGTGCCTCTGGTATTAACCCGTGAGCTTCGTTCAATTTTTTCAAGTGGGATGTTGAAAAAGTCACATGACAGTGCGAAAACTTGTCGAAATCATTACCGATCGCTTTGGAACAGTGAAGAGAACCTTCATTGACATCCTTTATAGACGACGAGCTCGGCAGAGATATCAAAACTAAGCATGGATCTAAATACGAGTAGTTCGTCTAAATAAATGTTGACAATCGATTAAATTGTGCTTTTCCGAAGACCTGCAGTAATGTGAATAACTGATCGATTGTGGACTTACAAGGCCTAAAACTGCACTGATTGTGGGATTATGACATTGTTTATATTGATTCTGAAACCTTACACTTGATATTGTGTAGACTGATTCCTATATTACTGGCCCAGTTTAGAGAGTATCCCCTCTTACAAATCGGGCACACTTTCACCTGAACTTATTTTATCGATGAGTTGGTGTATAATTCTCACCAATTCAATTCCCTCTGGTTTTAACAATGTAGTATGCAGTCCACCTGGTCCAGCTGCTTTAATGGTCTTTAGTTTATATAGGGTTGTCCAATAAGGACTTTTTTTTTTTAAATAACACGCAAACCATTTGAGATATTTTAAAAACTTTATTATCGGCTAGAAGTACAATCAAAACATTTATGAATGGAACTCGACTTCGTTCATATGGCCACCGCGGGCCAAATTTCAACGACTATTTCGCGTTCAATGTTGGCTCTGAGATCTTCCAACGTCGTCGGAATGTTGGCATAAACCAATGACTTAACGTAGCCCCACAGAAAATAGTCAAGTAGCGTTAAATCGCACGAACGAGGCGGCCAATCGACTGGCCCATTTCTTGAGATAACACGCTCACCATACTTACTCTTCAATAAATCGATTGTAGCGTGTGCTGTGTGGCCATACTGTTGAAACCACATGTCGTCCAAGTCCATAAATTCCAATTCGGACCAAAAATAATCGGTGATCATGGCGCGATAACGCAGACCATTCACAGTAACGTGACGATCGTTATCGTCGACGAAAAAATATGGTCCAATAATGCCGCCGGCATGCAAACCGCACCAAACAGTTATTTTTTGTGGATGAAGTGGTGATTCTTGAAGTACATGTGGAATTTCACCCGACCCATTGAGCCAAAAATGAGCTTCGTCACTGAAGATGATTTTGCGATGAAATTCATCATCTTGGCGCATCTTCTCCAGAACCCAATCGGAGAACGTACGTCGCTTCAAATGGTCCATCGGCTTCAATTCTTGTGTTAGCTTGATCTGAGCGATGCCCAATTCTTGAGAACGCTGTGGAATTGACTGATTTGGATCGTTTGCTACGGACGCTTGAACAGCAGCGATATTTTCGACACTTCGACCAACCCGTTGTCTCACTGACACGGCAACATCAAACAACGAATATGTAGACTCAAATGTTTGCACTAAACTTGTTATTGCCTGTCTACTATGGCGAGAATTACGACCGAAAATTGAGGTTAACGCTCTTAAAGTTGCAGTCACCGACTACGAATTTCGGTAGAAATTATTTATAATTTGCAGACGTTGCTCGTTCGTGTACTTTACCATGATGAAAATGTTGAGTTTACTGAATAAATTGACAATGACAGTTTGATGGTTAGTGAAAGAGTGCGTTCACAAATTAAATTCAAAGTTGGCAAGTCCCTATTGGAAAACCCTTTATATCGTTATTCAGACCTCTTCTTAGTCGGTTAGATAAAATAGTTGACGATCATCATCATCGTTGAGTGGTTAATTCTAATTGGTGGCGGAATGATGGTTATTTTTGCTGTTAAACAGTCTGCAGAGTTAACTTTCCAAATTCCCAGCACTGACTGTGACTCTACTATTACGTTCCCATGCGTTTCTTTGCATGTTTCTGTTCTGTCTTGACAGTTCCTTTTCATATTTTAGAAAAACTTGAAAACATCACCGAGTCGACCACCGTCGAGTGCACAGCTCCACCAGTGCACTCGCAATATTGTTGTGTGCTGTGCAGCAAAAAAAAAAAAAAAAAAAAAAAAAAAGCAAAAAAAAAAAAAAATAAAAATAAAAAAGCTCGCGCGTGCAAAAAAAAAACAACATATATACAAAAACAAAACAAAAAGTGCAGTGCAGTGACAGTGAATATCACACAGTGCGGGTATCCCACCTCACCCGCTCCTTGTCGAAGTACTGTTGCTTGCACTCAGTCACTGCCGTTACTGTATTTACCATACGGTACGGGCAGTGGCTGAGTGTATGTAACAACTGATGGATAGCGGGGTTGTGAGTGAAAATTTTGTTGGTGCACTGTTTCATATTGTTGTAAGGGCATAACACCTACAACAATTTGATTCGGTAAACCAACGTCAGAATTTCCACTTCGCAGCCTTGCTTAGTATCGTCGGTGTTTGTGTTTTCTGTGTTTGTCTGTGATTATGACTAGGGAATTCAGGGTAGACGTAGCCAATATACGCGGGCTAAAAAGTAATCACTTTTCTGCGTACGTCCACGTCTGTAAGTACAGACCAGCTGTTTTGGCACTTAGTGAAACACAGGTAGATCCCCGCCCACACCTCTCAGATCATTCTGATCTGAAGCTACCTGGCTACGAACTAGTGCCATTATTCTTCTCTCACCGCGGTCTCGCCATTTATGTGCGTAGTGATGTAGCTTACCAAACTCCACCACAATGTGATCCATGTTCCAATCCGGAATTCAACTTCATGTGGTTAAAATTCCATCTCCGTAAGCAAATTATACACTACTGCTTTATTTATAGAAGCCCCAAACTGGACAGCAATTCAACCTTTAACGAGTTTGATGCGCTGTCTGACTCCATTCAAAGAATTGTATCCCTGTATCCTCATACTGAAATCGTTATTACGGGCGACTTCAATATACACAATTCTGGGTGGCTTCGACATTCTGGACAGACAACACCCGAAGGACGGTGTGTTGAGATCTTCGCTGCGGAAAACAACCTAACGCAGCTTGTAAATGAGCCCACGCGAATACCAGACGTTGATAGTCATACCGCCAACACCCTGGACTTGTTTTTAACTTCTCACCCTGATAAGTACACCATTGATGTGCTCTCCCCTCTAGGCTCGTCGGACCATTGTGTCATATCAGCTAATTTCTCGTACACCGACCACACAGTTAGAGAAAAAATTCCTAAAAGAACCGTATGGCAATACGAGAAAGCCAACTGGAGCGGTCTTAACAGCTTCTTTAGGAATTTTAACTGGTCGTTATGCTTCCTCGATAACGACGTGGATGCCGCTGCTGATATGATTACAGACACCATTCTCTTTGGAATGAGATCCTTTATTCCTCATCGGATGAAGAGTATCAAACCAAAAGAAAAGGCATGGTACGACTCGAGCTGTAAAGAGGCCGTCAGGGTTAGAGAAATGTTTTTTCGGTCCTACAAGACCAACCCGACAGAGGAAAACCGAAGAAAGTTCAAACGAGCCAGAAATGACTGCAACGCCTTTCTTAAGCGTGTGAAATTCCTATACGACCAAAAACTGACGCAAAAAATACTGCAATGTCCCAAAGGCAGTAAAAATTTTTGGTCGTTCGTCAAAAACATTAGAAATTCCGCCTCATCCTCCATCCCAACGCTCATTTACAATGACATTCCAGCTGTCAGCTCTTTGGATAAGGCCAATCTGCTTGCTGCACACTTTGCGGCCAGCTCAACACTCCCAGATTGTGCTTTGTCTCCGCCTACACTTGAGTGCGTCGAATCTTCAATGGGACGAATCTACTTTCGCACTCGTGTAGTAGCAAGAGTACTTAAAGATCTCAACATACATAAATCCGCTGGTCCAGATGGTATATCTCCCCTTCTTCTGAAGAGGTGTTCTTCCTCGCTGGCAAAACCAAGGTCATGGAAACACTGATAAATCGTCAGCTCATGAAATATCTCGAAACACGAAAACTTTTCAATGACCGGCAGTACGGTTTTCGTAGCAACAGGTCCACTGGTGATTTGATGGCATGTCTCACCGAAAAGTGGAACCAAAGCGTTCATCAATCTGGCGAAAGCAAGATAGTTGCACTTGATATTTCTAAGGCATTTGACAGAGTTTGGCATCAGGCTTTTTTGTCGAAAATGCGTGCATTTGGGATCGACGACTCTCTTCTTCCATGGATTAGAAATTACCTTTCGGAACGTTCAATTCAAGTTGTCTTGGAAGGTTTCAAGTCTGATATTCACAAAATAAATGCTGGTGTGCCCCAGGGCTCTGTTCTGTCACCGACACTCTTTTTAATTTTCATTAACGATCTCTTGTCTGCTACTTCTAATCCAATATATTCCTTTGCTGATGACAGTACTCTCTGCTTTTCATATTCGTTCCCGGACTCACGGCCCTGCTCTTCGGCTGTAGTACGAGAACGGCAGCGTATGCTAAGCTCATTAAATTCCGATATCAACAGCATAACCAATTGGGGAACTATCAATAGAGTGGAATTTAATGCTTCCAAAACACAATGCTGTCTGCTGTCTTTAAAGCGAAATTTAAACACCCAGCCATTATCTATGAATGGCACTTGCATCGTCGAAACCGTAAAACTTTCCATTCTCGGTATGTGTGTTAATGACAACTTACGTTGGAATGACCACATATTTGATGTCGCCAAAAATGCTGCGAAATGTCTAGGTTTCCTCAAGCGATGTAAGAAATATTTTACCGCCTCTGATCTGGCCTCAATATATAAGGCATTCATCCGCCCAAAATTAGAGTACAACTCCCACATCTGGTCAGGTGCTCCTAAAACATCTCTGCACCTGCTAGATAGGATTCAAAACCGTGCGATAAAACTTATTGACGATACTAATATCAGTCAATCAATGGACACCCTCGAACACCGACGAAATGTCTCGTGTCTCACTTTGTTTTATCGCTACTTCCACCACCAGTGCTCCACTGAAATCGCCAGTAGCATTCCGCCCATTCATACTTTCAACCGTAACACCCGTCTCGCTATGAATGCTCATCAGTATACCCTCAAGCCCATTTTCGGACGTACTCTAAAATATCGTGATTCGTTCCTAAGCCGTACATCTCGCTTATGGAATGACCTGCCGATCTCTGTATTTCCTGGTCGTTATAACTTGCAAACATTTAAAAACAATGTACATCGGTACCTCTCTTTTCTTCCTCCCTAAATTTCCCTTGCCCGCGCTGTGTACAATCACCTTAAGGGTACTCAAACCCCTTGAGCGCGCGCTTATTATAAAAAAAAAAAAAAAAAAAAAAAATACTTGGAGAAGCATCTCTCCATGGCCTCGATCGGGCGTTACTCTCATTTAAAATACTACAATGGAACAGTATCAATGTGATCAATCTTGTTTACGGTGTTCAATCAGTGACTGCCAGGTCTGTTCGACTTCGACACTCAGTTTTGGGAGAAAGGTTAAATTTATGTATATACTCGTATATAATACCTCATGCTGTAGTGCCCGGAGCGGAAATTGTAAAAATTTGTAATACTCGTATATTTTCTGTTCCTATTGGGGATATTTTTGGATTTTTTATTTGAGGTTCTCTTTGCTAATCTGATTGCTTGAACGCAATTCTTTTATTTAAAGTATTGTGTCTTTCCCCACTTGTTAAGAGTGCTGTTGAGCTATGAATTAGAGATATCATTGAAGGATTCAGCACCTATGGCCATGTAGAGCCCGTTTTTGTATCTTACAAGCCGTTTTTTACCTTCAATGCTTCTGTGATATAGTAAGCCTCTCTTGTTGCACTTGACTAGGTTTTGGAGGCAATAAAAACAAACTCTAGGTTTGGTAATGTACAGTAATGTGCGAAGATGATACCCCCAGTGCAGTGGTTGCTCTGTCTATTTTATTTTTGATATGGAAGTTCCAATTCAGTGTTATATTAATTATCAGAGAAACCTCAATTTATATTATTAAAAATCACTAAGTTTAGAATCAGCAATTTTCTCTTAGTAAACATATTTTCTAAATACGAGTATGTATGATTGATAGACCCGCCACAGATGTTGTGTAATGCTTTTGGTATACGATTACATACTTTGAGTCATTAATGAATCATCAACGGCCTAATAACTTTGCATTGAGTTGATTGAGTATGTCATCAATGACCATGTACCATGCGAAAGGACTCAGCTCTGAGACTTCCACTGAGCTCACAGAAATGGCTATGAATCATAGATTTGCAATCCGTGTCAATTTCTTTACTACGAGTATATCGGTCCTTAACACATTTTCAGATATGCTTTTGGTTTTACTGCAGAAGATATAATCCAATGTCACACATTTCTTCTAAATATCTGTATTGCCACTGCACTACGGTTGAAAGAATTGCGGCCAATTATATCTGTAGCTGTACTTCTTCATTTATATTTCTCATACAACTTCTAATGTCTAACATGCAATGGTTATTTTAAAGCCGAGCGCGCGGTAGTGGTAAATAGCGAATCTTAAAGCCAAAGCGAAATTTTTCGGCTGCAAAATCTATGGAATTTTACGTAAATGTCTCGGGTTGGGCTCGGGTTGTGAATTTACCAACAGCAGTGCAGATATTTTCATTGTTTCCACAGTCGATTTGTAAGCCGGTCTATTTATCTGCCTTTACCCAAGTCTTAAGTGTTGTCGTAAATGCTGTCAGGTCGATGTTGAGGAAAGCATATGATACCACATCACCTTGTATATACCAGATGTTAAACGGTGAGATCGCTTCAGATATTTACGGAGGAGCCAGCGTTCATTATCGTCATTCAGTGCAATCTGATGACCTTGTCATAGATTCCAAAAGTAGACATAGCCTCGTAAACCTCGTCTCTATAGATGCTTTCAGATGCAGCTACAAAATCAACGAAGAGCTAGCGAGAATATAATTTAGATACTTTGTCATCTGCCAATGGCTTCTACAATCAGTTCGTTGATAAATATTGTATTTTCAGGCACATCTGCGCAGGTGGTCCTAGAACATCTCTGCACCTGCTAAATAGGATTTAAAACCGTGCGATACAGCTCATAGGTGATACCAATATCAGTCAGTCAATTGACACCCTCAAACACCGACGCAATGTCTTCTTTGTTTTATCGCTACTTCCACCATCAGTGCTCCATTGAAATAGCCAGTAGCATTCCACCCCTTCAAACCTTCAACCGTAATACTCGTCTCGCTATCAATGCTCATCAGTATGCCCTCAAGTCCACTTTCAGACGTACTCTGAAATATCGTGATTCGTTCCTAAAGCGCACAACCCGCTTATTTAATGCCCTGCCGAACTCTCTATTCCTAATCATTGTAACATTCAGACATTTAAAACCAACGTACATCGATACCTATCTTTCTTTCCTGCCTAATTTTCCTTCGCCCGCGCTGTCTTCAATCTGTCTTGATTGTTGACGAAAGCATTTATTCAACCGCATGAATTCAAAACCTTCTGAGGTTCAGTTATTTCTCACAGGACATTGCTATTTACCCCTGCTCAGTACTCGTGCTTATATATTTAACAAATCAAATCTATTTGTTCGAGGGGGGGAACACTCAGTAAAAATATACAAACAACAGTTCCGTGTATAGTAACACTTTGTTTATTATCGTCTATTTTGTATCAACAATATTATTGGAGTTACTATGATATCTACTTTGAATCAATGAAGTCGTGTAATTCTTTACTATGCGAGGCCATTTCAGCATCTTAACGTTCCACAGCAGATCCGAAAATCTTGTAAATGATGATGCAATAACGGCTATATATTTGTATAACACTTCAACTTCTTTAATTTGACAATAATAACTGGGTGTCTGCAGTTGTTATCTAAAATTTATTCTAACACTCAATATTCACTCACAAAGTCATAATTAAGTGCTTTTAACACTGTTGGGACATAGTATTCACATAATGAACACCTTTAAACGAATGTATACGGGCACACAGCGCGAAAATTGATTTCGATCATTATTGAACGATCTTTTAACGCTTTTCTGTAGACACATAATCACAAATACACTTTTTATGAAGCTTTGAAATTTACGAAATTGGTCATTATCGGTTGCCAAGTTTTATTTTAATTTATTCACTTCCATTAGCTTGTTGAGTATTTAAATACTTTGAAAAGCTTGGAACATAAAGATAGACCAACTAACTTACCTGCGTAATTAATTATTTTATGAAATATAAAATATACTATACTTGTTTGTACTTAAATAGATTGCACTAATCTTGTAGATCTTGTAAATCGTGTAAATCATTAGAAAGACTAATGACAGCTATCCTGCTATTAGCATTCCTGAAAGGTATTGTCCTCAATAGGGAGACTGTAGTACAGCTTCTTACTGGCACCTCTCAAAGCGTATTTATTAAGTAGGTAACCAACCGGACAATGGGATGTTCTCACGGAAGCATAACCATTTCTAAGACGACTTTCTCGAAATTAATTCTAAGGTGGGGCGTACTGGTCTACGGTGTTCAATTTTTTACATAGAACCTTCCAGTGGGTTTATAGAAGCCCGGCTTATTGGATTCTGTTTAGTCGAACTAAGAGAAAAAAGCTAAATGTTATCTAAGACCTATTACTTGGTACATCCTTTGCTCATGTTTGGGTTTCATCTTATAAGACTTTTGACCAAATCCTGATCTTCAGAGTACACCCTAACCAAATAATTCTCATCGGTTATGATTTGTATTTCTTTTAAGGTCCTTCGACCTTCACTCCGTCTACGATACTTAGTGTATGGGTGCAAAGAAACTCAGCTCTCTTCAGCTTGTTCGTCATTTCCGTGGCCATTTAATAACGCCACAAGTAATGTAGGTACTCGTATACTTTTTTCGATGAGAAACATACATAGCTGCCAATAATGACCTAACAAGTTACTCAATTCTGAAAAACTGAAAATAAACCATACATTCTATAACTATGTACAATAGCTTGGTACTGGATAAAGGAAAGACCTATAGTACAATATTGCTATTGCTGATACTTTTATCTTTCCATCTCTTCTTCAAAATATACTATATTTAATTGTTATATGGATTGCATATGTATCCGCTTAAAAGATGCACGCATGTTTACCTAACGTAAGGGCTGAAGTCTAAGGTTATTAGTTTCCATAATTTCCAAATGTCACATCCCTGATTCGTTTTAAAGTCATCCGTGCAGATACACCTTCAAGTATATTTCTTTTCGAATCAAATTTCGGTTAAATCCAGTTATAAGTGGAGGAGCTTCATATATTCGCAGCAGCTCCTATTGTACATAGTAGAGCGGAAGTAACCACAGAGCGTTACAGATTATTCTGAGCTAATACCTGAAGTTATCGTCTATTATTATTACAATAACACTCACTTGTAGATAAATCAAAAGCTGATCCATCTAAAGTGTCGAGTCATATCATCAGACCCGACGGACGCTTTGTTTAAGCGAGAGAATAGCCGTCCTTGTACAAATATATATCCCGCTTTCTCGTTTCGGGTCCAATGATTTTGGTATAGAGACACGCCAGAACATTGGATGTGTTCCTGCTTTGATCAATGTCTCAACAAATGACGCTCGTGAACTTTGGCGTTCTGAAAAAATTCAAAATTGTGTTGAATTGCCAATCAACTCAGGGTTCTTCTTGAATGCAGACATTCTCTACTGTGGCTTGCTTCCACAGTTAATCTCAGCAGTATTTGTGTCAGGCGCCATTGTCAGTATATCCTCCTTCAAAGAGAGGATAACAGTTCCTTTGTAGGTAAGCCAATTGCCACTGAATATTCCTGTGAACTACCCGAACTACAATCCATTCTAGGTGCAGCACACCCAAATCTGGTGCATGAGGGAAACCAGCACTAAAGTTGTTTTTCCTGACTGCCGATTTTTGTCTAACAG